>CM030904.1:1142851-2420351 GCA_018136845.1 Heterotis niloticus
TTTTTAACCACTCCCCATCTGAGTCTGCCCCCCCCCCCCCCGGCCTCATTCACAACCAATCTGCGCATCACACCCCACCCCTCTCCACAAACAAATAGGATATCAGCCCCACGTCTTTATGGAGAGGACCTGAGGCCCAGGCCTGCTCTCCCTCCCCAACGCAGATCCCTTCCCATCCCTTTTGACCTTGTGCAAGAATATTCATTACATCATTAAGTTACCTCTTCATTAACTTTTCATCGTTCATAGAGAGCCTTTATCAAACAACAATATCCCCTGCTTGGCTGCAGAGGAGGGAAAAACAAGCTGTCAGCCCTCCTCTTCATGGCTTCCTCCTCCTTTCGTGGACGGTTTGGTTCACGGTAGCACAGGCGTGTGCCCGTCGGGCAACGGCCACGCACGCAAAGCCTGGGGCACGGGGGTCTCCGTCACACTACAGAAAGAGCGCGAACGTAAATATGACTTTTGTCGAGCATATATTGTTCGGCTGAGATAACGGAAGCCTCCGATGGCGCTCTTCTAAGAGAAGATTAAAATGCAAACACAGTCTCTTCCTGTTTGTAATACCACGGTACTGCTTGCTTTTTACCTCCTCCGATAACGGCACCCAGTTGTATTCCTTCCAGCAGATGTCCGCCCAGTTCACGCCCTGAAGAAGTCCAAGTCCCGCTCCCCTCCGCACACCAGCCATCAGCTAGATTCTGCCACGCTCGAGCAGTTTTGAAACGAGGGGTTTTCTGTTTCCTTAAACCAATACCTTCCATTAATCATTATCGTTTGTCTGGCCTTGTAAGGAGAGATTTATTCGTCTCCGTATTTAAGTCCACATACTTTGCCCAAGTTCATTCAGCAATTACGAGGGTCTAATGCATCCAAAGTAAAGGATCCTATTGACAGAATCTCTGGAGAAATGCTCACATGCTAATAATATCACTAAAAACTTGCTGGGAAAAAGCATTATGCGCAAAATGGAAATGAAAAAGGAGAAACACAATGCAATTTACACAAGGGCAGGCTGGCTGTGCGGTTCATCTTACACACAGTTCTCCATCTTTTCCTCTCTTCTCCTGTTCATCCCAGGATGCACCAGTATGGTATCACTGAGAAGCATTCCCAGGATGGGGTCTCAACCCCATACAAGGGTGCGTGGCTTCATCTTACACCCAGCACTCCTTCTTTCTGCTTTATTAGTTCATTGCTAAGCCAAAGCTTTTATCCTAAGTGACAATTTTACCCACAGGATACAGCTGGATATTTTACTAAGCCAATTTAGGTTAAGTACATCTCTCTACGGTACAACGGCGTGGCCCTTCCTCAAAACCCTCGATACCTGAAAGAAGGCAATCTTGAGAAGAGCCTTCAGCTGCGCCGGTGTTGCACTCCTGGGCTCGCCGTGTCGCTCGGGCCGCGTCCCTCCGTGGACCCTGGAACACAGGGTTTCCCGGTCACACTTCCAGACTGGGCTGGTACCAAAGTCAAAGCAGGCGCACCTGCGCCAACAGGGACCTCCCACGCCGCATGACATCAAACTGAAACAGTGTTAATAAAAGTAGTAAAAAAACTAAATAAAAGCTGTGCGGCGAAAGAACAAACTGTTCATCAGCAAGGCACACAGCGCTAAACAAAAGGCAAGGACGGAGTGGAATGAAGTGAACACAACTGGCATGTAACCTGTGTATATTTTTACTCCCCGGGAGCCTTCGTAATACAATGATGAATGCAGAAAATTTGGAGGCAAGAAGGCGTGCATTCTTAAAAAAGGCATTCCGTCAAGCTGACAATGAAAGAAAAACACACACACACAGCAAAAAACAAACACGCGCGCGCGCCCAGAGAAAGGCAGCCAGTGTGATATTATCCGGGAAGACTTGAATTTTCCAAGCAGCTGCATTGCTGAAAAGAGGTGTGCTGATATATTCTAATCACTTTTTAGCCTGGCTGATTATTGCATCAAACGGTCTGCGGGGGACCGCGTGGTTTCACCACGGAGCTCCTTCAGCAGAACGGAACACAACCGTCTTCCTGAGCGGCATAACCGCTGGGGTCGAGGGTGGAGGGTGGGGTCCACTTCCCTCTCATTTTGTCAGTTGTTAAAAAGCTTTGCACTGCTCACTGCACCCAGCTTTCCTTCAGACAGGAGGATGACCTGGCAGGCACCTCAAGCACCTATTCAGTACCCCAAGGCCGCTGACGGACTTTAAACATAATGATACACTGTGTTGCCTTGCAGCGCCTGGGCAGTGCAGGCTGCGGGTCAGAATCCTACTCAGCCTTGGAGGAGTTCGCACGCTTTCGCCGTGTCCCTGGGGGCTTCCTCCCACAGTCCAAAGACTTGTGCTCTAGGTTAACTGGTCACACTAATTCCCCATAGTGTGTGTGACACTGGTTGTCGTTCCACGGCTTGGCACGCAGTGACTCCGGCGTAGGCTCTGGACCATCGCAGCCCCGACCAGGATAAAGCCATTAAGGAGAACGGATGGATAGATGGATTAGTCCATTTTAATCTATACGCAAAGACCTGGTAAACGTTTCCAAAAATATACTTTTACGGTGGGACCAAATCCATCTGGTTCAGGCCATTGTGTGTTTTAATTCTGACTGCAGTGCAAGGCCTCTTTCTCTCTTTCCACCCCGGTACAACACTCACAGTACACCTTTGGCAATTCCGTCTCTTACACTGAAGTTCTCCACACCTGAACGTTATTAGTAAGCAGAGGACAGGAGGCTTGAGCAGTACTAAGTGGGGTGACACACACATTTCCCCTACATCCCCCACCCCTTCGCCAGAGGTGGTGGAAGTCGCAGTCCACACGTTCAGGGCACACCTTTGGCTTCTAGGCATTCACATTGCATTTGGCCTTACACCTCCCTTAAAGGGGGTCAAAAACCGGCTTTGTTTTCACCACCGTGGCTCCACGTCGATTAAGAAAACCCTCCTCTGCCCTTTCTGTAGTCCAGAATGTGGCAAACACCTGTTAGGCACGGAAAAAATAAAAAAAAGCAAAAAACGGTGTCTGCAAGGAATTAATTTAAAGTCTGGGTAATCGGCATTTAAAACAAAAAAAATCTGGATGTGCCGTTTCCATTTCTTCGGTTTCTGCCCTTAATTTGAAACAGACTTCCTGTGGATGGGACCTTGCTCTCCAGTTGAGCTCTTTTTATATCCAAGTGGTAAATCCAAACACACGTTTGCCCAAAGCTCAGCGAAACACACGGTTCTTCATACCTGCATTCGCCTGGATGTCACCCCCTCTTCAGATTCCACACGTCTAAGTCTAACACCACCTGCCAGCAACACACATCTTCCTTTTTCCTTAGAGTATACGGGAGGCATAAACATATTAGGAATACAACAAGACTTTTTTAAGCCTGATGCAATTGGCTTTTAATGTAGAAGAGAATCAGTCACTTTTTGTTTGCCCAGCCGCGCAAGTGCAGCCTTGTTAAATACGTCTAACACCATAAAAATTGATCTTTCCATCATCTAGCATTTAGATGCACAGCCTATTACAGGCGCTCTTTCGTCTGCCGTTGAACCGAGGTGGAATCTGCTCGCACCCCCACGCCGCCTAGACCTTCTGATCGCGATCAGTGGAAACGGTCAGGAGGGGAGCACATGTCAGAACTGGCTGACGGCTGGAAGGACCGAACAAAGCCAATCGGGACTTCCCGTCCAGAGGCGACGCCGAGAAGAGCCGTGGAGGGAACAGATACAAGTGCTGACATTAATACTAAAGACGCCGCCTGTCATCTCCTGTAGGGCTGCGGTCAGCGTCAGCCACGTTTTGTCTGCGTTTCTCCACAAATCGGCTGCACCAGCGGTAGAAAGGACAGAGCCGCTTGAGGGAAACACGGCGCAACCCCAGCTGATGGGATCACTCACAAACTTCCCCCTCCTGCACTAAATATGCCTGCAGAAGATGAGGTCATCTTCAACCTCAACTGAGACAGATCTGCAAGCTGCTATCCATTATCTCTACTACTCATACAGCAAAACCATTTTTCCACTATTATTTTTGTTTATTTATCAATATGAAAAACATCGCCGCAACTTCGGGCAGAACGGTGGCACAGCAAGTAGCGCTGCCGCATCATAGTGCCTGGGTTTTAGGGGTGTGGGGTCGAATCCAGCTCAGCCTGGGTGTAGGTTGCGTGCTTTCCTTGAGATTGTGCCCGTTTCCTCCTACAGTCCAAACACATGTGTTTCGGGTTAACTGGCCACTCTAAATTGCCCGCCGTGTGAGACTGTGGGTGGCCCCCTGCAGTTGACTGGCGTCCCATCCAGGGTGTCGTTTCGCAGTCTGACACCTAGTGACTCCAGGAAAGCCTCTGGACCACTGCGTCCCCGGGCCGGCATAAAGCAGTTAAGGATAACGGATGCATAACCTAAAATTTTGCTTACTATTCGGACCGAGGACACAAACACACCATTACCGGTGCAGCATCGATGGCTCTGACCAGGGACAGGGACCCTCTGTGGCCTCGATCGCATGCCTGGAGGGGAAAACTCACCTCACACGCAGTGCGAAGAAGCCATGTTGGTGGTTCTGGAGAAGAAAGAGTCACTCTGCACACTGCGTAGTGTAGCCTCTAGATTAAAAATACGAGCCGCCTGTGAAAGTGGCCCAGCTCCTGCGTGCGGCTGTGTTTCCAGCACCATATGCTGCTCTCGAGCACAGGTGTGACGCGTATTTTAAACAGGGGGATTTCTGCTATTCTCACTGTGCTGTAAGCCACTTAAAACTACACAAATACTCAGCAAATGAGCCCCACAAAGTGTCTAGTCGGGTTGACAACAGATATTAATGCTCTACGCTTCTTACACCGCACGATTAATTCTCACCTACCACAAAATATTTGCCTTCCACACACCAAAATCGGAGGAACTTTGATGTGGTCCTCGCATTTTTCGCTCCTGTGGGAATTTAGCGCGGGTAAAAAAAGGCAAACAAAGCCTTCTAATCCGAAGCTTTCTGCTCAAGTGAAATACCTTCTAATGGCAAATCAGTGGGAAGACAACCATTTAAAAATACTTAACAGGACATAAATTAAATTCTGTGCTTGTTTATCTTGCGCGCTCCTTTTTTTGTTTCTTTTATTCTTTGCGCTTTTTTACTAAAGGTACAGGCAACGACAGCACGGATTACCGGGCTTAATGAATTCCCTCAAACATTTCCACACAGGTCCTCATCAGGATTTAAAGCTGTTATTAGTTTATTGATTTTGACAGTGCATGCTCTTGCCTTAATGTTAATCTCCTCTGTTTCTACCGCATGATGGAAGTCATTTTATTTTATTTTTTCCCACCAGCTGACGTTCTGGTGTTCGATGGGCTCTTCCCTTAGCATCCACCTGGGATCCAGCCCCGCTGCTTGCAGATTCGGTGTCCGATGCCCAGAGGGACCGAAGGCTCGGAAGCTGGGCCCAAGGCGGGCGGCCGGGGCAGCGCGGAGTGCAAAACGCCCCCGACATAAAACCGGGCCACCACGGCCAGGCCCGAGCGGGCCTCAAAAGAAGAGCCGCCAGCACACGGCTCACAGATGGACGGCAGGCAGCGGCGACTGGCAAGTTAAATGACTCTGTAAAGATTTTTCGCGTTGGTTGTCTCATCAACTGCTGCAAATCCAATCAAGCATGTTTGCCATGACACACGGAAGAGAACAAAAAGGAAGGAGAGGCAGGAACAGAGGCACCAGATGCCTTCAAGTGACAGGCTGCAGGAAGACGTGTCTCTCAGAGCCATTCCTTCTCCATCCCTGGTGTTCGTCTTGCCGGGCGTGTGACGGAAGGCTCCGGAATGAACAAACGGCACAGCTCGGGCCTCGGGTGACGGCGGCCCGCGACCCCCGTGTTTGGCCGCTCCGTAATCCTCCCCACTACGAGTGGTTAAGTCACCTCGGGGTTAGCGAGCCGTCTGTAACCAATTAGCCGTGCGACGGGCGAGCCGAGTATCACACGAACGGGAGGAATGTAAACTTGCGTAGAGCGCTCGGGAGCGGTGGGGGCAGAGCGCCGGGAACCGGGGCTTGGTTCGCTGTCGTTGTCGGAGTGGACGGCGCGGTTGTTGCGGCAACGTCTCGAGCTCCCCAAACGCGTCACGATGGGGTTCCGCGCCGCATAACCCGTTCCCCCAGCTCCGCAAGCACCGGGGTACTGCTGGTGTGGTCCTGCTCTAATGAGTCCCAGGCCGGTCCCCACGCCTGACACCCCGAGCGGGAGGGGTAATGTGGCCGGGGCCCAGGTCACATCCATCACTCTATCAGCAGTCTGATCTGTGCTGGCTAATGAGCCGTGGGCTCCTTACACGTGTTGACGCACGACACTGTAAGATCCATTTACCAACATGAAAGACGGTGGCTGGTGGCTCTGCCCGAAACTGGCGCTCCTCCCCATTCAGGTGCGGGAGCGCGAGGGGATCCCAGACACCGTGTGGTGACGGCGCCGCACGTCTCTGTCATTTGTTAACCATCTCTCTGCGCAGAGTTCCCTCGCACGCGTCCCCGGGATGTCAGAATATGGCTGGAGGCAATCGTTTGGAGAAGAGAAGGGAGAGACGCATGACGTACCAGCAGGGGACGGTTCACACCAGCACACGTGCTTCCAACCAGCATTCAGACCCATCGCGCGCTGACAATAAATAACTACCGAGGCACTAAACTGCCAAGGTGAGCACATTTATAAATTATGTTAATTTATAAAGCAGCTTGTTTTTCAAGCAGTCAAACTGCTCTCGTATATTGCGTGGTTTTTTTTTTTTAAACCAAGTCCGCTTCTGCCCCACCTATAAGAAACGAGAACAACAACAACAAAAAAAAAAGGCATTGCTCTCTAAGCAACATCGGCTGCGTGACTCGGGTCTGGGCCGCGACGCGGGACGTCCGCAGTCAGCCGACGTGGAAATGAGGAGAACCGAACGGACATCGAGGCCCCGGTCCGCGTCGGGAACGCGAGCGATGATGTGGCCGATAATGAGCCGTTCGTATTAGGGACCGGCAATGTGTGCGCCGCGATGATACGACCGCCCGAACCCCATGCCCCCCTGCACCCTGGGCCCATTACCGCTGCACTTGAACCCTGGATAACAATGAGTTCATAGAGACTGAGGAGTGCTGGGCCTTAATTGTATGTATTTAGTCACGCAAACAGAGGCAATGGCCTGAGAATGGCTAGTTAGCCAATGACATCATTTAGCTGTAGAACTGACTCAATGGAGCCATTACAAATTTGCCCCGCCGTATCCGCTGAGCGAGGCAGCGCGGCGAGGAGCGTCTAAAGTGCAGGACAATTCAGCTGCCTGATTTCCAGTTTGCTTTACTACTGTCCCGAGTCTTTTTCGACAAAGGCCGGGCGGCTTTGCGGCGCTCGCGACGCATTTTGTGCTTTAAAAAAGCCATTGGATGGCGCGCGCGCTCCTGTCGGCGGCATGGGGCTCGGCGATCGCATCATCGCGTTAGTCTGCCTCGCTTGCTCGGCACAAAGGAGGTGGCAACGGCCTTCTCGAGCGCGGACACGGGCACTCGAAAAAATCAATCACCATCTGGGCCCATCTTCTGAAGGGGAGAGAGAAACGGCCTCGGTTTGGGAGAAGATCAGAAACCGCACACCGTGAGAAAGGAGAGACGCGGCCCAGATCGCTCTCGCAACGCTCCCGCAACGTTGGCGCAACGTTGGCAGCACCGACCCTAACTTGAGGCACCGTTGTGGGAATGTTAATTCCTCAGCTGCGCTCGCGGTCACGGAAACCAAACAGCGATAACAGGCACAAAGTACAAATCTGTCCTTCTGTTCCCCTCGACGCGTTATCAAACCGCTGCGACCGAGTTCAAAAAGCTCGGCAACGCCGTTTCATCTCCCTTCTCTTTTTAACAAAATATCTTCATCCGATATGTACTTTACTAATTCAATACTGTATTTTTTATGGATCAAAACGATTGCTCTCCTAAATGACATTGCCCTCGTCGGCTGAATTCGGAGGACGAGCAGATGACATGATTTCTGCTGCAGCGCCGCTTCCTTTCAGTAGCACAGCTGTGTGAAAAATACCAGTTCAGAAGTTTGCTGAGGCAGCAAAACCATTTAATACTCAACAAACAGTTATCTAAGCCCATGTCCAATAACCAGACACCGCTGTAATGTGACCTACATACTAAGTGAATAAGAATTTTTGCACTGGGGGGTGGAGGGGGAGGGGGGCAAAGTGAGCGCTGTCCATTCAGCTGACAGTAATTAAATAGCAAGTATTCCCTTCCCCTGGCCTTCTGCCTCCCTCAACTACAAAAGTACAGGAGGACATGTCGCGCTTTGTACACATCCACACTCATTTTACTCTTGGCTATTTGACCAAATAATAAGGAGGAGAGATTCCTGTCTTGTTGCTTGTGTTTTTCAAAGAGCATGACAAGCTGGGGGGTCTGGCGCAGGTCGATCCTTTATTTCACCTGAGGGGCAAATGCAGAAACACACACACACACACACGAGTCCGTGGTGCAGTGGATCCTGCAGGGGTGCAGTTAGTTCCCCACCTCTCCAGCCCCATCTCTATCGGCCCCCTTGAAGGGAAACGGAACTGCAAACCCGCGTGGCACTTGAGCTCAGATGGTATCAGGAACGCGGTTGAAAAGCATCGAGCGCACAGCGGATCCCCGGGGACAGGGGAGCCCACAACAAAGTACGGCAGCAGGTAGCGTGGCGGTTCGAACCGAGCCCTGCATTTGCAAAGTCTCGGGTTTGAGTCCTACCCGCCTTGTAGTGCCCTGGATCAAGGTCCTTACCCTGCCATGATAGAGTAAAATTTACCCAGCCGCATAAATGGCTAACAAAGCTCTAAGTAGTTTTGTAAGTAGTACGAGCAAGAGTTTTACCGGTGCCATAAACCACCAAAAAACAATCTTTCAAAACAAAATATTTACTCTTTGCTGTCTTCCTTAATTTCTTCTTTCCTTACCAGCGAAGCAGCAAAGAACGGTCAAAGAAGCAGGATTACGCTGCCTGTGTACATTTTATTTGTTTAACGCTTCCTTTCTTAAAGCCACCGCCAACAACGCAGGAAACGGAGGGGAAGAAACTCGACCGCTTCCCTCCTCGACGCGCTCCGCTCCGACCCAAACTTGTTCTCCTGGAAAATGGCTGATGATGACTCATCGTCCCTGTCATCTTTTCAGTTCCCGAAAACAGGATTTTGTTCTGGTTAAACAATAGCTGGGAAGAAAAAAATCCCGAGGATCAATTACCAGGCCTCGGCGCGCCTTAATTGAATTCCGTCGTACAGCTGCCGCGCGATTCGCCGGTTGTAGGTGCCTTGTTTGTATTTGCATAAACGTGCCTCAAGATTCACCGCGGAGGAGAAGCTGTGAGTCAAGACCGTGCCGACGATGTGGCGCCGCGGCGTAAACTGGGATTAGCGAAATCTCCCTCGAATCCGACGCGCCGCTACGATACGCTTAGCAACTTAGCGGGCAACGTCGCTCCTCAAGCAAAAACCCAGAAAAAGGACCGTTAAGCGACCCGGTTTCTTCCCGACCTGTCGCACCAGGCTAATTCACTATAACACTGGATCTGGCACTTTGTTCGGATCAAAAATCATGCGTCTGAACCGAGGCTCCCGTCCAGCGAGCACTGTGTTAATAGCAGTTGTTTAATCTCACTTTTATTTCTACCCACACATTTAAAGCTCTGCGTAAAAAAGCAGCCACCATTCAGTACAGCGCTTTTGTAAAACTTTAAATACAACCCAATGTGTCCTTCAACAAAAAGTCTTTTTCCCCCCTTTAAGTTTAGATTTCTAGTTAGCCTGTGGGTGGTTCTTGCATTAGCGCCGCTCACTATTCTGTTGTGTGGTTAACCATAAAAATTCATCAGGATTAAAATGACCTCACAAGTAAAATTAAAGTTCCAAAAGTACACAATGGCTGTATCTTTTTTACACGTTCCTCGGCCTTGGGAACCGTATTGTTTCCTCACAAAGCGTCCCTGTCTCGACAATGGTCACCTTTCAGCCTTTATGTCCCCAAAAAGAAACGTATTTCACATATCAATCAAAGGAACCCAGCTCCCAAAGAGCCTCGCTGAGCACGAGTGGTCCTTGAAGCCCCAACCCCATCAAAATGGCCATACAGTATCTCATTTAGTGGGGTGCTGGACAACAGGGATGCAATGGAAAAGCTAAAATAATAATAATAAAACAGTAGACATGAAATGGGAGAAAGCCAAGCATGAGCTTTCACTCAAAGCACTACTTCACTTTGAAGTCTCACACACACACACACACACACAAATGCTCACATGACTTTGTGCTGGTTTACTCCAGGTTAATTCTATCCAGCTAAAGGTACAAATGCAGGCCGCTCATCTGATAAAGAACACAGAAGCAGCAGGACTAAACTTCAATGGAGGAAACAGTTAGGGTCCTACAGTTTAAAATGAACACACGCACACAAAAACACACATCGTGTGTACACAAGAGGCACACGGAAGACTGGAAGCAGCAGCAGAAGAAAGGAATCCGAACCGAGGTGTCCACGTGATAGAGAGAACCGACTATACAGGCAGGGGACACAAAGGCACAGCGGTCATCTCTCAGCACCTGGACTGTCTGGGCATCGGTTCTGTTCCAGCTCAGTCAATATGGAGTGTGTTTGTTCTCCTTGTGTCTGCACCTGTTTCTTTCCACGGTCCAAAGATGTGTTTCCGGTGAATTGGTCACTGACTTGTTCGTCCCAGTGGAAATTCAGAGAAACCAACTTCCTGAAAACCACAAATAAACACCCTTAAAACACCTCCGAAATGAATTGACCCATCTGTGATCTAGTCCCAAACCGCACACTGTGAACCTCACAAAGCTGGTGTTTATGGTGGAGCTGCCATTCACAAACCACCTGCATCCAAGGCCAAAGCACAGAAACACACAGCTTGGCACAGTGAGCAAAAAGCTGGACCCAAGAGGCAGAAAAAAAACATGGGCTGATGAGTCACATGTGCTCCGCTTTCAATATTCAGATGGGTTCTCAGTGTAAGAAAGGCAGAAGACGCTGTTAGCCCACAGTGTCCGTTTCTGTTGGGGGGGGGGGCATGACTGTGGATATCCTGATTTTCTGCAAAGGCTTTTCTATAAAACGCTTGCTGAAAAAGTCCAAGTGATCTCATCCCAGAGGGAGAAGCCCCACAAGTCAGCTCATTTGTTCAAGATGGTCGCCTATTCCAAAGTGACAAATTCAGCTTTACTTACTGCTGTTCCAAATCTGTAGCAGTTTCATGAACTCCAAGAGGAAATCAAGGGCCCAAATCTGGACACCAAACATCAGTGAATGTCTCCTGGATCTCTTCTGTAGGGCAGTCTTACCTTGACAGGGCACGCTAACATACTGTTCAGTTTTCCTAATATTTTTACTGCTTTATGGCCTATATTTTATATACAGGCATTGGCATGTCCAGAATTTTAACGACAAAGACAGAAAATGACAGAAATACGGGTGTCTCACACACTCACACACACACGCACAGAGTCCAGTCACTAAACAATGATGCAAACACACACACGCATGCACGTAATGAAGCAATGCAAAGAGCACAAAGGACATTGCCACAGCGCAGCCCTTCTACACATCCACCCACCCAAGCAGACAAAAGCATTGCAGCCTAATCACGCTGAAAATTAATTACATGTCAGTGTTGGTAATTCAAACGGCATTTGATCACCGCAACCCAGATATAAAACACATATGAATGCACTCCCTCCGACAGCGAGATTAATGAAACCCCTTGAAGGACACCTCCGTCGGTGGTTGGCGGCTACCTGGACGTCAGTCGCAGCCCCGCACAAAAAGGGGCACGGAAACCCCTGACCCGGAGAGCACGTGGAGAAAGGCCCCTCCCACACAAAACATGGCCACCGTTGTTAGCATTTAGCCTTAGCGCTCGGCGCGCCTCTCCCAAATTGCTGAAACCGAGCTGAATTTTGCAATCGGGGACAACGCTGACGTGGATTTGGATGGTGATGCGATGCAGTATTCAGGTGAACCTAATTGGATCACGGTAATAGCTTTACGGCCCTGGGGCGCGCATGGCCCATGCGCTCCGGGAAAGCGTATGGGTGGGGCCTCAAGGCGGCACGGGACGGACGCCCGCACACGAGCACGCCTTATCCAGGGGGTCGCCCGAGAACACCGCACGGCGCGGTGCGCGCCTCCGCTCCTCATGGGCGATGGCCCCTGCGTGCCACTCCGTAAAAAGTGACAAATAAATAAATAAACAATTAATCTCGACATTTCCTTTCTAAATGGCCCTGGAAACAGAGCGCGGAGGCCCCGATTCATTAAGCATTAGCGATGGGTCAGTCTGTCCATTGAGCGCCTTTTGGACACTGCAGGTTTGTCCCTCTATGCGAAGTGGACCACCGCGCATCGCCGTCTCCCTCCAGCTGGCACCGCCACAAAAGAGATTTATTCTTCCTCTAAAACCCGTTTTGCCGAGGAACTGCTTCCACCCAGACGTGTCGAGACAGCGGGTCATGTGCCTGATTGACATCCACCTATTTGAACACCTGGAGGGCATTCTCAGATGGAACAATCTGGTCATTATAAGGTATTAACCTCATTAGAAAACACTCTTTAGAACCTCAAAGATAAAATTGATTTAGAGCGGCCATTTCAAGCACCACCCTCAATCAATTGTTAAACTATCCCTTTTATGACAGAGAGTCCTCTTGCTTTTCTCCCCTTTCTAAAGCGAGGGCTGAATTACAATGGCACCGCCGCACGGGTCCACGCGCACGCGTGGCCTTTGCAGAAACGGGGAAAGCGCGTTTAATGAGCATCCCTGACGTTTACAGAAATGGCGGCGCGAGAGCCCAACGTCCCCTTCCGCGCTGTAAAGGTTCAGGGTGCAGCTTGTAAACGTCTCCGCCGCACCTGTCCACGGTCTGTCTGCGGCGTGCGCTTCTGCCGCGGCGCCGTCGCCGAGCGCCGCTGCCCACCTCCCGCCACCCGCAGCGCGTGACCTTCTTTAAAGCAGCGGTGTCGACGGCCCTTAAAACACTGTGACAACAAACAAGCGTCCCCCGATGCCCCGATCTCCTCGTGCGGCCCCGCACACGCGACAGAACACAGCGCAATTTACAGGCCCTCGGTAAAGGGGGAGGGATGGGGCCTGGCAGTAATCCGTCATAAGTCTACCACAAATTCTATGAACTTTCCAGAAAGCATTTATTAGCATGACTGAACCTACTGTGAGGAATTACATTACAAAATAATGTGAGTGTTAAATTATTTAAACGTTTTGCCACAACGCTTCACTTCATAACCAGGCGCACGCTGACTGTCTTCCCACTCTCCTCTGAATTTTAACACGTACCCATTTAATGTCACCCCCCGAATGTGGCAGAAAGGGAAACGGGCGACCGCACCACTGCCTTTAGGTGTCGGGAACTCGCAGTCGCCCTTGATTTTAATATAAATAGATATAAATCAACACGCTTTGAGTTGAGCTTTTTTTCCCTTTCGCTCTCCAGACGCTCGATATCAACAGACGAGCGCCACATTGTATCCACACCTCCTCAACATATTTATGTTGTGATAGCAAAGGCATTTCAGCAGACTGGTCAGAAATAGCGGGTTAGTGAACTGGCCGCGGCGGACGGGCCCGGCGCGGGGCCTCGCTCGGCCGACCCCGAGGCGACCCTGGCCCTCCGTTTCGCCCGCTCCCGCCTCGACAGCACGGCCCACCCCTCTCCTGGGAGCTGGCTGCCGCACGGCGGTGGGAGGTACAACTTTAAGAGACCGCCCCGCCTTAGGCATAGTGCCACGTAGGGGATTAAATTGGAATTAGTGGCGTGATGCTCGCGTGGTGTTCGAAACAGGTGTCTCGAATGGAATTCGGTCACGATCATCATCATCATCATCGCCATCATCATCATCCGCAGGTTCAGCAGTGGCAGCTGCAGCATCACCCCATCGGCTGAATCATGTGTATTAGAGCAGTGGCGCCACCAGGAGAGACACGTGTGTGCTGAGGCAGGAATTACCGTACTAAAGCAGGTGTCCCATCCTCCCTCCCTCCCGCCCTCCCTGTCTGCGACTCACTCACATCAACCCCCTGAGTGCCACCTGCCAACCCCACAAGGTCTGCGAACCCACAGAGACGCGCACACAAGATATCGTGGGTCTCCCTGTTAAGATGAAGCACGTGTGCATGTGTGCGTGTGCGCGCCCACCTGGGGGCACGCACAGGGAGGGGGAAAGGTGTACAGCTGTATTCCTTATAGACCAGGTTCTAGACAATGGACATTTGGAGGTGGAACGGCGACCTGTACACCCGCTAACCTCTGACCTCACAGAGGCAGCAGTGCCCGCAGACTCAGTGTACCATCTGCATGGCTTGCGTGCGGAGCCACCCCCCTCAGAACCGCTTGAAGCCGACACCCTAAAGAAAACAGCGAAATGCAAAAGCGCTCTTTAGCAGCTCACTCCAAACACAAACACACAGTTCCCCTAAAGTTCCCTCCCGGGGAAAAAGGTTTCCCAGTATAAACAGTAGAGCGGCTGTGTTCGAACCCATGCTGTTTTCGTGACGTCCGTGCCTGCAGAAATGGGCCCGGAGAAGTGATGAAGCTTTTCTCCAACACACTTCTCCTCAATTCATGTCTTTTTGTCATATTCACTGTGAACGGAGCCAGACACTGGCAAACAGGCTGCCACGGCACACAGCTGTTCCCGGCTTCCTGTCTCTTCCTCGGGCTCTGTGTACATCCGTCGACTGACAAAGACACACAAGGCAAACGTTGTGCGCGGAGCCAGGTCGACAGATCGAGACCCGAGGAACAGCCATCGCTGGTCCAGAACCGAGCCGATTGTACAGGAAACAAAACGCCCGTGCTTTTACGGGTGCCTCTGCTAAGGAAGCGAAAAATTGTGGTACGGTGAATATCGGAATGCGTGCCTCCAGTCCCTCTGATGCAGGGAAAAACAGTCTGTCCGAGGCGCTATTTAGACCGGGGGTGTTGACGGCTGATCCCTGTCATGCTGAGGCTTGTGCCGAGGTCCAGGCTGGGCTGGATGCCTCCTCCCTCACGTCCTCATCTCTCTCAGTGGGGCTTCGCAGGGGCACCAGAGGAGCATCATGAGCCATGATGCAGCTCCCACCTGATGTCACTCCCACGCTGCAGTGGGACTGTCCTTGGGCCAGGGTGCTTGCCAGTGGGCGATGGGGAAGGGAGGCCCCCACACGCTCTCTCTCTCTCTCTCTCTCTCTCTCTCTCTCTCTCTCTCTCTCTCATACACACACACACACACACACACACACACACACACACAGAGAAAAGGGGGTGGGGGGCAGTGCAATGGGTAGAGAGATGAGAGATGCGCAAGAGAAAGCACACATTCGATCACAAACACGCAGATGGAACATGCGTAAATACACACACACACAGGCGCACGCACACACAGATTAGATATGCATAAATCCACACACACGCGCGCGCACACGAAGATTAGACATGCGTAAATACACACTCTCGCGCACAGAGACACACACAGTGAGATTAGTCATCTGTAAATAGTTGCCCATGTTTGGAGAGACCACCTGTTCATTCTGGACGCAAACAAAGCCCTGGCACTCCATGACTGGGGTTAACACTTTCAGGGAGGGTGGCGGAGGGGGTCCTGGCACCCAGGGCCGGTACGTGCGCCCACGCTGTGTGGACCGGATCAGTCAGTCCCGCCCGGCGGGACACAAGCCCCCTTCCAGACCTCTGTGGATCAGGCCCTCCTGCCGCAGGAAGCCAGCGTCTGCCTCGGCTCTCCCCGACACACAGCCCCGCGATTGGCTCCTGTTGCACAGTGAAGCAGTTTGGGGCTCTGGGACTGGATCCCTGCACATTCTACACAAATGAGCAACTCTAACACTGGCTCATCCCAAATCCTGCGTAAACCGGCGGGCCTCTGATTGGCTTGCGCTGCATTTTAGAAGAACCGAGTGACTAGACCCGCCGTCTCCACAGATGATCTGAAAGCATAAGGAGAGCTTTCAAGACACTGCCACCGTAATGCAGACTCGCGCCACGTTGTGTGTTCTGTGGCTTTTTTTTCTCACAATGGGGTTTTTAATAAAGCTGATAAATGCATAGTGTAAAAACACGGTACGTGTTCCGTCAGTAACCACCCATGATGACTGTTAACATCGCTATTTATAATATTGTAGGCCGAGACACCAAATGCAAACAGGCGAAGGGCTTGTGCGGGAGGAAGAGGGGAAGCCAGCAGAGACGTGACTTGAGAAGCCAGAGCAAAATAGCAACAGCAACCTGTATCTACGGCACCGGGAAAAAAAATCTTTTTGTGCGTGGATTTGAAAAAAAACGCTACAGATGGGTAGAGAGAGAGAGGGATGTAGCTGTAAGACAGTTTACGAGAGAGCAAAGCACCCACTTGTGTGAGAAGTAGAGTGAAGCTGTCTGACTGTTGACTGGGGAACATCGCATCCAGGTCGACTTCCCACTCAGCTGCTCCAACTCGATAAAAATCAACAGACAAATAAAACACAAACACGCGCTCCCGAGGATTGCGTTTGATCTTCGCGCAAAATCAAGACGGCAATTTACCAGAAATGAAGACAGAGCTTTTCGCTTGTGCTCTCCCCCTGCCCGCCCCCCCCCAAAAAAAAAACAAAAAAAAAAAAAAGATGAAAATAGATCAACATCACGTTTGAGGGTTCAAAACCGTAATGGCGCTGTATCAAAGCGGGCTGCTCGCAGCAAATGGAGACGGTTCTCCCACAATGAAAGTGGAGCGGCGGCAGTTACCTGCGCTGCTCGGAGAGACACAGGTGGCAGGACTCATTATTCCCACCTTCGCTTCATCCCAGCCGACGTTCCTCCCGTCAAACTCCCCAAAAAGTTTTCCGACATAATAGAAAATAGCACCACAGTATAAACAATCCCTCACAGCAACCACCTTCAGTGAAAATAGTCATATCATCTTTCACAAAAACAAAAAACAGAAGTATAGATATATGTACATGGGCATTATATGCTGCTACGAATTTGGTGGATCTGAATAGGATGTTGGTACATGTTTTACAAAAGGAAATATAATGGCACACTATTATTAGATCACATTAATCATTACTATGCCAAAGGCACTGACAGCGAAACTGAAAAGGATTGAAAACGCTGGTAATGGATATAAATTACCCATTGTGTGATAAAAGGATTTTTTTTTTACTAAGAAGGTGGGAATAAAACAAGAAAGCCTCCGAAATCATGTGTATGAAACAAGAAATAATTTGGGCTATCGGAGCGGAATTTACAGTCACACGGGATCAGATGGGATGGAAAAGCTCTAAGTTTTTTGCGACTGAAAATGAACCCGATCGGATCAGGTAATGGTCCTGGAAAAGGGGGAGGGACGCTGTGACAGGGGTCTGTCATTTGGGACAGTGATAATGACTCGCGTCTCTGATTTGGTTATCTATTGGCGTCCTGGCTCCCAAACAAAAGATCGATAATTCTGAGCACATCAAATGT
This sequence comes from Heterotis niloticus, assembly GCA_018136845.1. Classification (NCBI taxonomy): domain Eukaryota; kingdom Metazoa; phylum Chordata; class Actinopteri; order Osteoglossiformes; family Osteoglossidae; genus Heterotis; species Heterotis niloticus. The sequence continues at coordinate 1,160,367 of CM030904.1, forward strand.
TGTTCTAGGCGCTAATGGGGCTCTCCATCAAGGCCTGGCAGTTTTACATCAGGAATGAACCGCGAGTCGTAAACCCGGGTCTGTACGCCCGTAGCCCCCCATTATATCACACCGTGCACAGTGCGGACGGTGAGCAGAGATTCTAAATCCAGGCCCGCTTCACCTGGCATCAATTCCTGTGCGTGAAGCTTAATTCTTTGGAGCTTAATCTTTCGGTTGTCTGCAGAAGGTGAGCTAAGTGCCAATTATTAAGCGAGGAGCTCCTGATAAGGGGGGTTTCATGCAGGAGCCATGAGCTAATCCGATACGGGCGATACTCTATGTCTCCATTTAGCAGAAGTTACGAGTTGACTCGGGCTGCAGTTGCCGCGGGGCTCGGATGAAGAACTTGCCCTGATCGTCCCACGCAACAACGCCAGCCCTGAAGACGGCCAGGTGTATAGAAAATAAAAAGTCCGTGAAGCAAATGCCCAGTGCAGGCCGCAGGCCTCATCAGCAAGGAGCATTAAGACAGCGAGGTCAACCGCCTTTTGGTCAGCGCCCCCCCCCCCCCAGCCAACAGCCAACCCACCTCCTCCTCCTGCCATGGGGTCAGCGCGCAAACGGCTCCCCCACCGCTGCTCTCGCTAAGCAGGTGTTCTACGCCCCACACCTACGCCGCTCCAGCAGGGCCACCGGTGCACAAGGTGAAATAGTGGGGAAATATAAGGGCCAAGCGCTGGCAAAAAGTGCAGACAAAAGTTTGCAGGTTCAAGTCTTGGGTTCAAGTCCCAGTTGAGGTAAGACAATAAGCTGCTGAACCTGCAACCCGTGCATCTAACTTAGAATAAAAGCTTCCAGAATGCAACCAAATAATGAAGCACGCGACAACAGCGTTCGCATATGTACCGCGCCTCATACCGGCCCCATTAGCTTTGCTCTGGAACAGAAATCTTGATCCTCAATTTAGACGTTCCCTTTTGAAATTAGATATACAATAGATACATGGAGACTGTCTGGGATGTGAACAAGGCAGAGGGAAGGGGGAGGGAGAGAGGGGAACGAACACTGCATTAATGACAGCCTCACAGGTCTGTCACGCGAAACATCAGTGAAATCACAGGAATAACAAATCATTAGCACCCGCACGGAGGCTAAAAACACAACGAATCCTTTAAGTGTTGAGAAACACAGAGACAAGAAAAGGACTGCAACTCTCATCCGGCACACACTGCTCTCCAAATAGGTTCAGAATACATTCCCCTTCTAAGCATGATGATATAATTAAAAAAAAAAAGAAACATTCCGGCGGCAGACAAGCGACACAACTTTGTTCGCCCCGCGCGTGACGTCGGCACAACGAACGCGGCGGGACGGAGAGCTTAAGAAGCGGGACTCGCCCGTTCCAAGTCCCACGTGGGGGTCTCGCCGCTGTGCCATTGGTCAAAGGGCACCAGGAAATTTGGGCAAAAAGTTTAAAGATGAACATTAAGTCGAGATGGGTACCTGCATCCATTGAGCCCCTGCGTGACATAAATGGAGAAACGAGGCACCGAGGAAAATTTCCCTAGAAAGTGGGCTCCGCGGTGCAGGAGTACGGTTTCTCTCCACCTTCCTCATCAACAGAAGGTCCTCAAGCTGATAGCCTCTCCAGCACCCAATGCAGACGTTGAGCGGTGCTGCCTAGCAAACTGCACAAATGCAGCTACAGTAACTGTTTTACAGTGAAATCTGAATTCCTCTAATGGCCATAACCGTGCACTGCGTAAGGTATAGCATTTCTAGAAAATTCAGACAATAAGACAATACGGCACGCTGCAGTCCGCAACAGTCTTTTTGCTTTATTATAAGTATAATGTGGCTTTAAAATGACAAATTGAAAGGTTTCCATCGCTGCCTGGCAATATATCATTTCTACTGACGCAATATTAAATTTCAATATCATGTGTCAAAAGGTGCAAAATGACAGATTACAGCTTTACTAGGTAAATTATTAAAGAGAAATGTACACTGCTCTATTGTCTCCCGATTAAGCGTGGATCCTCTGCGCGTCCAGGGAGCAGCGCTATGCGTTTGCATTTCAGACCGAGGACGCCGTTTTTCCATTTGGAAGGGCAACTCGTCTCCACCCGCCGTCCAAAGCTGCGGGGACACCGCGCTCTTTGTCTTTCCGTCCTCCAAACTTTGGAGGGTTCGAACTGCCAGCGAGCGCACGTTAATCTGGATCGCGCACGCAAACCGAGCCACGTTTCTGATAGGCGCAACGGATTTCTTCGACCTCGCTTGTTTTTTAAGAACTAGGCCAGCAGACACACTCCTTCTCTAATGATCTGACTCCCAACTGACAGGCAACGGGCGACCTTAATAGGACCCCGAGACGCGTATGAGGTCTTCCCTTGAGTGCCACGTGTGTCTGCAGCGGCAGTTACCTGAGCTCCACGAGGCTCTGTGTGGAATGGCAGCACACCTCTGTGGTTATTCGGAAGTGCCCGAAGCCCAGGGGCAGCCGAGTCCCGCGGGTGGGGGGGCGGTCCGCCCCAGGTGCAATGCAGAAGGGGGTTCTAGGGCTATAAAGGAAAATGGTTGACTCTCTCTTCAACATGCGTTTCGGGGCCACGTAAAGGTGTCATCAAAGGACAAAAGCAGCATTAGATGCATTTTTTGGGGAAAAGCACAAGTCATAAAGACATCTCCGACAGGAAGGCGGTTTTGCCGATATAAGCCTGTTTTTTTGTCCCGTGAGGTCGAAACAGGACACGATTTCATTAGAAGAACACGAAATTTACATCAAAAGGCCATGCTAGAATGTAGCGGTCCACCGCGCTCCTTTTTGCCCATCCTTAGCATTTGTTACATTACGCAACATTTGTTATTAAACGGGAGAGGACGGGCAAGGAAACATCCTCCCCGGGCGCCAACAACCTTAGGCACGCCTACAAGGATGCACGACTCTCGAGCTGAGGCCACACCGTCCGGCGGACGACTCCCGCTCGCTCCGAGAAGATGTCGGCCGGAGTCGAAACCAAAGCTCGAGACGACGTAGACTATTTGGATAGGTGTTGTCTTTGTTCGGCTCAAAATTCGATTTTTCGGCCACGACCGGAGGCTAACGGACACTTCCGCGGAGTCGCGAGCGAAAAGCGCCAAATCCGATCCGAGCGCTACGTCCGCCACCGCCGCCCCAACCTCGGTCTTTTTTAAACAACGCAACGCGGAGGAGCCGTTTGGGCCCTCTCTTCATTACTGCAAAAAGCCAATCATTAGACACCAGAGCATTCACGTAAATTAGAAAATCACTTCCTTTGCGATCCTGCCTAAGTAGTTTACATAACTGTAATTACAGGGACAAAATCAATTTTTAATCATTGCACTGATTGGGCTCATCAGCTCAGGAGGAACATTGTATCCTGCTTGTTGTGCGAAAGCAACATCTGGGCTAAAACAATTACCCTTTTGTGTTCCGAAGCATTCCGAAAGCCTTTTTGCCAAAATGGCTTCTGCCGCGGAGCCCGGTCCGACGGGCCGGGGCCTTCGGAGAAGAGTCGGCGAGCCGGCGCGACGCGAAAGAATGCTACCGACATGAAAGTACGTAACGCGTATACTGTACGTCCGCTGCCGCTAAGCTCTGTATCCTGGTCAGGGTTTCAGGTGTTGGAGGCTACACAGTGAGCGGGACATTAGTCCATCGTGGTTATTTCATAAAGATATATAAACTACACACACACACAGAGCGTCACCCCCATATCTGCCTGTTGAACCCCCCCCTCCAAACCCATGGGCTCCGAAATGGAGTCGCACCCCCTTTGCAGCTACGACAGCCCCCACCCTTCTGGGAAGGCCTTGCACCAGATTTTGGGAATTTGCGGTGCCCGTTCGGCCACAAGAGCATCAGTGAAGTCAGGCCAGGCTAGAAGGCCTGGCTTGCATTTTGGGTTCAGTGGGGTTAAGGTTAGGGCTCTGTGCAGCCACTCAAGTTCTTGCCCACCAACCTGGGCAAACCCTGTGTTTACAGAGCTCATTTTGTGCACAGGGGGGCAAAGTCATGGCGGAGCATGAAAGGAGTTTCTTCTTCCCCAAACTGTGGCCACAAAGCTGGAAGCACACGACTGTCTAGGATGTGTGTGTATGCTGCGTGGGTGAAACAGCTCAGCTCTGTCAGTGGTGGGGGGATGGGGGGTCCGCAAACTTGTGGCCACGTAGCGTGCGTGTGCGCATTTTTTAATTTATTCTATGTTCTTTTCAGCAAAATATTTTTTCAATTCTCACATCATACATTGTCAGTCTCTTAGCATTTGAAATATCACTTTCTAGTCAAAGTGCAGCAAATACAGAAAATGAAAACACTGATCACACGCGGAGCCTTCACTGACGTTTGTTGTAATAAAGAAACTCGTTTTATTGCTCTCCAACAGCTGTGTTAGTGTGACACCGGACGTCCTGTCCTCGCAGTGTCTGTCCAGCAAACGTCAACATCTTATTGACCGGGTGGCCAGAGAGCTCAAAAAGGCCAGGAGATGTCGGGGACGCCATGAGGAACGCTGTGGCAAAACAAGAGCGTCCACCTTAACCGTGCTGTCTGTCCCCCTGTTAAATCGAGAGCGGAAGTCAATAATCAATAATCTATGGCGGTTTGCCTGGAGGCCTGCGTGGGGCTCCCGCCGGGGGGGCGGGTGGTGGCTGGCAGCAAGCACATTAGCAAAGCCTGCTTTTTTTGAAAATTATTATTATTCCCAAAATGGTCTTTTGTGATTTGCTTTGAAGGGGGGAAGAGCTTTGGAAGTGCAGTGTGGGAAGGCGGCTGCTCGTTCAGAAAGCTTCCCAATTAGACAATTAGCGGGGAATGTAGGACAGCCTCCTCCGTGCTGCGCTCATCCCGACCCCGGTGAGAGGAAGGCTCTTCTTCCCCACGCGTTCAGGTGCTGCGCAGCCAGTATGGCAAACGCGCGCGCATCTGGCTACGCGCAGACGGAGCCACGGACAGAAATGGACACACGCGTACGCACGCATAGTTAACATTCGTATAAATGCATTCATATTCATTCCAGACAAACATCTATAAAGCTGCTTGTTTGCCTCCGACGCTTGCTCTCACTACAAGCGGTCAAAGCATCATTTTCGGCTTTCCGGTCAAATCCAGTCGTTTAGACGCGCGCTAGCCAGAGCTTTGTGAAAACGCGTGGAACTGAACTCAAGTAAACCACTTAGCGTGCGTTCGCCTGACGGCTTCATTAACGGCCGGATAAGAAGACAAGAGACGAACGTCTCGCCGCGCAGCGCCACGAAGTGACACCTTTTTTCCAGGTACCCACAAACAACAACAAAAAACTGCAAAGTTTCATTAGTAAAATCAGTGCAGAGTCTTGGTACTTATTTTACTCGTAGCGCATTCGGCTTTTCTTAAGAGTTATTATCTCTTTCGTCTGCCCACTTTGCAGGAATACTAAGCATAACGGTTTTACACGACGCCCAGCACTTCCGCTGTTACGCCGGTCGCCGCACGAACAATTACGCTGCAGCGAAAAAATGTCTAAGAATTATTTCCGTTAACACCGCCACGATCCTTCTGCTGTCTGGATGTGTGTGGCAAATTTTAATATTCTTTATTTGAACTGTATGAAGTATTTTAATAGAGATCTTCAATTTAAAAAAAAAAAAAAAAATTAAAACTGACTGGTCAGAAACACTAAAAATGTGTATTTCCTGCAGGAATTCCATCCACGGGTACCTCTTAAAAATAGAAAGCAAAAAGATAAATGCGTATTTTCCGTCCGATGATATGACATACGACTGCGGAAACTGGGGTTCACTTGAGGCCTTGGACCTTAATGAAGATGTTTTCCATGTCTGTCCTTCTTTGGAAAACACAACCAGTGTTTGATGGGGAGGAATAGGGCAAAAATGTGAAGCAGCAACACCCTGGGCGCGTCTCTCAATAAAGCCGCAACGCTCAAACCGAAGCCGGGCCCTAATTTGACTTTAATTTCTCAGCACTGTGGGCTACGGGAGACATCTGTACAACAGGGCAGGCTCCTGCACTGCAAGTATTTCTTAAATAAATTGTTGGAGCTGTCACTGCTCGCAGGGAGAAGGTTTCATTGATTAGCACTTTGCTGCAATCCATTTCCTCAAATCGGGCTGACCCCCACTCCATGCATTTGTGTATTATGAACGAAAAAAAAGGCAGCGGTCCGAGGGAAAAGGCGTTAATAATTATTTAAGGATGGGGGCTGTAGAGAGGGAGAACAAGAGAGCAACGGAGAGAGACAAAGAGAGTTTTTTTTACTACCCCCAAACTATCATGCGTTTCCCCTTTTTCTCATATAAATTGAGGCAGCCGTTGCGAGATGATGTTCGAACCGCGGGCAGGCTTCACCAGTCGAGCCTGATGCAGGCAGATAATTCACCAAACTGTCACATGATCTCCCATCAGTCTTGAAGATGGGAATATATTGCCACGAGCTCTGGGAATAATGGGTGCACCTGTTTACCGTGTCACCTCTGTTTGCTAATTGTCTCCTTGAGCTACGTCGGGAAGTAAATGCGTCTCCAGTTCTGACAGGTGACGTTTATTTAGAAATCGCATTACTTCAAGCGCAATTGTTCCTTTGTCTCTGTGGAGCTAAATGAAGTGTTGTGATACAGATTCGGCGTCCTGATTAGGTGGGTGACAGTGCTTTGCTAAAAGTTCAGATCCACTTGTTTATTTGGACTCGAGGAGGAGGCTGTGACAGACAACTTTAATATCCTCCCGTTTAAATGATCAATTGCTGTACCTGCGCGCCCCCCACACGCACAATCGACTCCGGCAATGGCTGCATTATGTGGTGGTGGGGGGGGGGGGGCAAGTCCCAGGGAACGAGGCGAGCCGACCTGGAAATTCGGCGGACGCAAACCGCGGTAGCTTTTCGGATATCAAATGACCTGCGTGATGCCGCTCGCTACTTTTTGACCGCAAGACTCACTCCTCCGGCGGGTGATTCACACATAAAAACGACCCTTTCGCGGGTCGTGCGCGCGGAGCACGCGTTCCCGACATGCAGGCGGCAGGAAACCAGCCTGACAGCTTCTGTTACGGCACCCGACGCCGGCCACAGGTAAGGTACCTGTCCGCTGGATAAACCAAGTAAAGCACCTGCTGGACCCAACCGTGGCTCAGCTGAATATGACGCTCGTGTCCCAGGGCCCCTTCACCCCCATTCACACTTGTACGCCGCGCCTGGACACACACGCTCGCTCATCTCGCACGGCCGGGCCTCGTCCAGCACTTCTCCTCCCAGCAATGCTGTTCTGCTACAGCAGGTAATTTGTGTCTCCCGGTGTAAATGAATACAAGATTATTTTCAAACACACATTCCCCCCCGAATCGATCGTAGTCGATCCCCCACGAGTACACCGTGTTTTGCCTCCGTGCTCTCAGCGTCGAGAAGGCAGCGGCAGAGCAGATCGAGTCAGAACCCGGCCGCACCGACAACACGCTAACTCCACAGGCCAGAACAACAGCGAGCGCAGCTACTGGTTTTATAAACTGCGCGTGTAAGACAATGCGTCAGTGTTGCAGCCGTGCTGAAAAGATGACACAAACGCTGACACTGGCTGACAGGACGCCGTCATTGTTGCGCTGCGATGGGGGACAAGGCGGTCGCGTCCACCAGACCGGCCCTTCGTCTTGCTCATGTCACCGAGTGCCATCGCCGCGTTCGCTCTCACCTTCCTCTCTCCGAAAACAAACATCACTTCAATCCGGTCTCCCACCAATCCTTCATCTGTCAAACGCAACCCTTCATCTCCGTCAAACCCACACACACACTTACACACACGGGCGTCGCACAGAAACACACAGACAGCGGCGCTGGTGTCTTCTGCCTGTTCAACTCAAGTTGTTTTTTTAATAACCCAAACAGACTCTGACTTCATCGCCGATGCTTGCACATATAAAGAAGGAGAGAACAAAAAGGAGAGAAGAAAGAGAGACGCAAAGCCAAAGGGAAACTCAATCTCGCTTTAGAAGATTCCCGCTCCGTACCACACAAACAGGGAGGCCAGGAAAACTCTGTGAACTTCAGCTTTCCTGGCTTTGAAAAGGCGCAGAGCCCCGTACCTCCCGATGTGGGTGTGTGTCCCCTGGCATCACGACGCGGAGGGGCGATCGCGGATGCCCAGGTGCAAGTCACCGGCAAGGCCACCCCTGGAGCCAGCAGCGCAATTCCAGCTGTCGAAGCTTCTCGGCAGCAGTAGCGGCAGCGGCAGCGCCAAAAGAAAGGCGCGACAGAGCAGCAGGCTTGCCTTAAGTCACATTCCAAATTGGCTCCCTCGAGCTTTTGCCCTACCTTGTTCACCAAAGGCATTATGTGCCTTTTGCCAAGTGTTTAGCATATGCCGGAGTAACCTGAGCTGCTCACGCACGCACGCACGCATACAAACACATGCACACGCGATGTTTCCGGAAGTTCCCAAAGCACTTCCCATCAGGAGCTTAATTACACTGAAAATAATCCACGTACATCTATTATGCTGAATGGCAACTTCCCACCGCACTCAGCACAGCAGAGGGGACGACCGAACGCGAGCGCTGCTCTCCTGGGGCCCCGCGATCCCGTCGGAGGGCCTGAGGTTGGGGTTCCTTCCTCGTGATTTTGGGACGCGGTGCTTTCACCACCAAACTCCAGCCTTGCACCCAGCCCACCCCGACCGCTGTCACCAAAGCAGCACAAGAGAACAGAAATAATTTTCAAAACTGCACAAAAAGTGCCGCAAAAATGATCCGTTAACCCCACAAAAACGGAAGGCTTGCACATTTTTCCAGTTTTACTCTTCATCGATCGATACCTATAATTTCTTCATGCCGATTTGTACGGATGGATGCCTGGAGTCCATTGGGGTCTGGAGTCTGCTGGAGGACTCGGTGCTGAACCCCCCCCCCAGAAGTGGAGGTGGGGTGGTGACAGGTTTACAGTAAAGAGGGGAAGTTACTGGGCACACGATCGACAGCTGGGTGCGGCCATGGGTTTGGGCCAATGCTTGAATTCTTACGAACTTGCCGTGTTTTAACCCGGACCTCGTTTCACTACATTTAGGCCCCTTACCCTGATAGTTCACGACCCCTGAAAAGGATCCCACCCTCGTGGCCTTCCGGAGCCCAGGGAATGCATTCTAGTTTAGTGGGCTGGCAAAGCAAAGAACGACACCTTAAAATACGTGAAGATCCACCCTCTGCCCTGCGCATTCCAGCCGTCTTACAGGAAGCAGCAGAAATGGTTCGCACGCATCTATTATCCCTGTGGCATTAAGGAAAGAGAAAGTCAACGTATAGGCGAAAGCGGTGAAGTGTTGACTTTACAAAGGGTCTCGGGGCGAACAGAAAATGATTTTGCCCCAACGTTTGCCTGGCAGACGAAGTTAACATTTCGCCGAAAATATTCCTTGCCTCCAATAGTCCGATGTAATTCATTTTCCATCTCTGTTCATTAATCATTGTTAAAATTAGTGATCCATTTCTTCCACTCTGCCATCTGCACTCAGCTTCGTTACAAACATGACACATTCCCGCATAATAAAAGCTGACAACCAGGAGGATGCCTTTCCAAATAGCTTTCTGCATATATGCACCTCTACAACTGATGCCGTTGTCAGACAAAAGTAGGTTATTTAAGCTGAGCTCTGGTTTTAACGGCGTGCTTGCGTGCACACACACGCACACACACGCACGCACGCGCACACATGCACGTGCACACACACACACACACACACACACACACACACACACACACACACACACACACACACACACACACACACACTACTAAAGCCAAAATGGAGTGGGTTACAACCACACGTCCCAGTAACCAAAGATCTCCCCTCCGCGCTCATTTTTTCTCTCCTATCTCTTCGGCAGGGACAGCCAGGGAGTGTCGATCTGTGGATCCCAAACAGCGAAGGGGAAAAACAACAAACAAAAACGGCAAAAAGCAACAAAGGAACTGTCGCTCTTAATTTGTTTGTGCAGGCGAGTCTTCGCTTCATGTCGGATTTGCGTGTGCCATTTTTTTTTTCTTTCGACGGGGCTGTCGAAAGGTTTTTTGGCTCACGTGAGCTGTGTGCATCTTGCTGTTTCTTGACGCGACTGAAAAAGGAAAAGCAGCATTGGGGCGGGGTGGGGATGAGGGGGTAAACCTGACGCTCTTGAGCATCACAGGTATTTCAGCCTAGCCCAGAGGCCAACACAGACCGCTGCCTTTGTCCTCTGCAGGTCCCAGGTAACAACTGTGCGAGGAGGCCTCTGGATGCGGCTGCCTCCGCCACAGGATGCGCATCCTCCTGCACTCACGCCGCATCGCAATCCCCACATATCCATCCCAGACGCTGGTGTTTGCCGTCTCCAGAACGCCACGCTAGTCCTCTCGGTATGCCCCCCCTGACACCACCCCCCTCGCCCCCGTCAGCTAACAGGCACGGCGTCCCCTGCGAGGTGTCACTGGAAGCCTGTGGCACAGTAAATTAATCTATATAATGCCCTGGAAGAACTGGCTTTTTCACACTGCAAACTGCCAAGACCTCAGAACAGACATTCAGCTGCTCATCCAGAACCCAGCACCCCCCTCACTGCACCCCCCACAGACACACTCATTCAGACACACATGCTACCCCTAAAACGGACTGCAGCATCGGCAGATCCGGGTGCAGGCTGTAAAACAGCGAGGCCACCAAACCGTCTTCACACTCATCATTGCGCAAAATGGGGGGGCTGCAGCTTCTGGTGCTGCTTCTGTTCTGTCTACTAATTCGGTATTTCTTGCCGCCCCCTCCACACACACACACACACACACACACACACACACACGTGCTCATGCCCCAGGACTGCACTCTACACTGGCACATGTAAGCTCAGGTTCCGGGCAGGTTGGGAGGTCTGACGTCTGACCTGTGCCGGACAGGGACTGAGGCCCGGGGCTCACGGACACCCCCCCACAATGGTGGCCCTTCAGCATGGAAGGCCCACAGAGCCTTCCCCACCATCTGACTGCCTTCTATCAACTTCGCATTTTGTTTTATCAGATTTTTTAAATTACACCAACGTTATTATTTATTTATCTTTTGTATTGAAGATTCTTACAAAATCACGTAGACATTAATATGCTCGTACGTATGCATAAATGCATGCACGTAAGTGTTTTCTATATCGCTATTGTTGTTAAGAAATAAAAAAGTGATTCATTTTAAAGGTGAAGAAGAAAACATTTTTTTTCTAAATTAGATAAGCCGTGCAAATGGCTTAAAATTTTGTAAAGCTTTGAGAAAATCCTACTTATGGCTGCGATCCTCTGCCAAAAAGTTCATCTGGCCTGTAAATTTAAGCATGGATTACAAATATTCAAATCATGAGCTTACTGTTCAAATAAACATTTCCAACAGGGAGAAAGTTTCAAGGCATACACTTTCAATATAATTCCACCCCCCTGCCCAGGCTGGCACCTCCCCCCCCCCCCCACACACACATCTCCCCATACACAGAACAAAAAAAAGCAGGGAATGGGAAAATAGTGAAACACTTTGATTTTTCGTTGCCGTCGCAATGACCGAAGCGACCACGGTAAAACCCTCTTTAATTAACATGGCGGCAACACCTATACAATTACAGCTGTGAGAGGGAGCAACTTGGGCAGCCCCACGTGGGACAATGAAGCACATTATTAGAGTTTAAAGGAAAACGGCTTAAGTCGGTCAGCTGCCTGCCACATGGTAGAAATAATGGCGGCAAAGTCACAATAATTTCTGCTTTATTCACCTCCTGATTGGGCCTTTTATCAACAACTGTCCTCTGACGGAAGGAGCGTGACATCATAGGAGATTTAGTACAAATGAAACACCAGGGTGTCCAGGCGGGGAACTGGGAACTGGGGAGCGGGGGGGGGTCAATGTAGTTTCACCTTCGACCTTGACTTTCACCCTTGACCCCTCGGTGTCTTCTTAGTGTGGGGTACAGACCCCCCCCTGCCGGCTCCACCCACCTCAGTGGATGGAGATAAGCTCTCCTTTGTGATGGCAGCCGGCGTTACCCGAGGATTAGAGTAGCCCCCCATGCACACGTGGGGCTCTGCATTAAAGTCTTCCACATTTGCAAAATTGCAAACAGATGCAACTCAAGTACCTGCAAATAACATGCCAAGACCAATTTCAAAAGGGAGATTTCAAAATATGTGGAAGTCATTAGGACGAGTATTATTTTTGCAATGAAAAGGCGCCAGGATTGTCTCAAGAAGCAGATGGGCGCTACTTTTATTTATAAAAAAAAGGCCACAGTGTTATTCCACCATAAATGAAGATATATAACTTGTGTGAAACAATTACCTTAAAATATTGAAGTTTCAAAGGGAGAAGAAAATGTCAAATTTCCTCTTTTTGCTTCACACAAAATCTTTTGTTGCCATTTATTTTCTTTTCTCCTGCAGATGAGATGTGAAGCAGAAAGATCTGAAAAGGGTTTGAGAACTGAAAGAATTAACGTTGCTTTGCTCGTTCATTAAAACAATGTTGCAGATCTAAGTCATTTGCTGTTGTTGTCACTCTGTTAAAGCAGTGGCGTCTGAAGACTCCAACTTGACTCAAAGGAAACCCTGTTTGCAAAAAAGCATCTTTAAAAACCCTAAATAAAGTAGCGTGCATCATAATTAAAGACGATTTCAATAGCGAGCCGAGCAGCAAACTTCATTAGAAAGCACATCAAACCGACACCAAATGCTGCACCGTACACATCTTTAAGGGAAAAAAGGAATCGGGAATTAAAATGCATATTTCCACATTCGCTGGCGTAGATCTCTTTCTAGTTTTCTTATTTCGAGTTAATGTTTAAATCAAACAAAACGAGATTAGAGAGATGAAAGGTTGGTGCCCTCAGAAGCCGAGTGGCAGCTTAGCCCCCCAAATTTTATTAAAATTGCTGGCTTTAAAAAACAATGGGCGCTCACTGGAACTCCTCATAACTGTAACAGTGGGAAGCAGAGAGGCATTCCATCCATGCGCGCAGGCTCTGCCTTCGCCCTCGCGGGACGCGGACGGCTGCTTGCTGCAGAGGAGAGCTCTGTAGCCGAGCGGCGGAGCACGTGCCCTCCCTCCCTGCTTGCCGATGACAGATGGATTATAAAAACTTCAAAGGTGACCATTTGGAGCACCGGGGGAGGGACGCTAGGTATCCGCACTGTTGTCTCTTACTCAGGGGACGATGGCAGGGGGCAACAGTGTCAGCGCAGTGTCACCGTGTCCCCTTCGCTTCAGATTTTACATGCTGTTGTAGGACATTTCAGCTGCACGCTGCCCACAGACGGGCTGCATGGGAGGGACAGTGACGCGTGTGTCTGAGGGACGGAAGCCCACAAAACTGAGCCCTGAGGCAAACGTCTGAGGTTATGGTCAACGTTATTGTTTTTTTTTTATTTTTTTTTTTATTTTTATTAATCAACACGCTTCTGCATTATAGAAAGGAAATGGGCAGTTGTGCGAGGAAGCCGGCACGCACGCACGTTCACGCCGGTAGGATGGAGTTTGTGTAACACGGGTTGCTGAGCAGAGAGATGCCGCTGCCTCGGTTCGCCGTGTTTTCCATGTCTGACCCGAAGCACCGAAAACCCGACAGGTGATACGGTCGCGGATTCATCCCTCCCCCCCCACAAAGCAGGGACACCAGGAAGTTAAGATTCGGTCCGTAATGATCGAGTGTGAGAAGGACAGAGGGGGCCGCGTCAAGCAGAGAGAAACAGACACGCACGCATGCGCGCGCACGCACGCACGCGCGGGGTCCAGGCAGGGGCAAACCAACCCTGACCTCCACGGTCAGTCTGTTTAACCCCAGTCTCTCAGCTCCGTCCTGGCAGACATGCTGCCCCCCACCTCCCGCCGACTCTCAACCAGCCCACCCCACCCCGCATGCAAATCGCAGCATGGTAAGACTTGCACTACACGCTTTTTAAATCTGGCTGTCTTAGAAGACGCTGTTATCCATAACACACATTTTCATTTTCCTTTTCTCATTTACACAACTTCACACTTTCACTACAGTAACTCGGGTTATTGACCTTTTTTAACCCCACAGTCCAGCCATGGTCTTTTAAGCTGTATTTGTGTTGCCCTCACCGCAGCCGCTTCCCGTGTTAAGTTTCTATCCTTTTTCCCCAATGTCCGCCGAGCAAGCCGAAGTTGCCAGGCACCTTTTCGCTTAAAGCGCGTCGTTTTCACGTAACGTTTACGCAGACACTCCGGCCTCCCTTTGGCCCACAAGGCCATCCTGACGTCTCCGTCTCCCGACAGGGCAACCCCGCTGACCGGACGTTCCAAATCAAAGTCGCAAACTTACTCAAAATGAACTTGGGCCCCCATCTGCCCAAACTTTAATTATTTGATTCGATTGCTGCAGACTTAACAGGAGATAATCGGATTTCAATGGAACCGTTTAAATAATTGCAGCCGGTTTGCGATAAAGAGGCCGTAAGTGGCAGCGCCGCGCTCGCCCGCGCCACGGCCTGTTGGAAGCGCCACATACGGACACCTAACTCGACGATAATCTCCTCCTTCCCTCCCTCGCCTCTCAGGGCCCAGTAGCATCTGTAAGCAGGAGTGCTATTTCGTCATTCTAATTACTAACTACGCCGTTTGATTAAAACCGTGTAAAAACGGGGCTGAACCTCCATAATTAAGATCTTTCTCCAGATTTCGACAGACAACAAAAGCTAGAGGAGCGGCAGCCTCCAGAAAGGGAAATTGGATGAATAGCGGGCCGCTGCGACCCCCCTGTTCCAAACAAACACCACCATCCCTGTGCTGAACAGCACCCCCGCACAACCCCCCAGGAACGACTTAAAAGCCACCGGTCGTCAAAACCGCGGCACGGCGGCCGAGGGCCGGACGGGGGATCGGGGGTGACCCCCGGCACCGCAGCGTTTTCGCGCCGCAGCGCTGCATCGGCAGAGTTTGAAAAGCTCGCGAAGACGCGGCGAGGACGTGACAGGGTGACAGGGCTGAGAGGGCCCGGTCTGCCCTGCTGCAGCGCAGCTTTCGAAGGTGAGACACACGGCGGCTGGTGCTTGACAGCTATCGGATTCCGTGTGTTGTCAGACGTTTTATTCTTCTTTCAGACTGACAAAGCGGAAGCACTAAAATAAAAAAGCTGAAAACTGGCCAAGAGCTGGTGTGTGTCACACTCATCTGGGAAACACGAGCCGGTGGCGCTGCGGGGATTTGGAGAGACAACTCCTTTTGCAAAGCCACTTTTGTCCCCTTTGGTGAAATACGTCGCCGTGCGCTGTACAGCAGACCCCCTCGCCGGTGAGAAGCTGTACGCCACTTCATATTTCAGTCATTAAACCTGCTCGGCATTTACCGGAGCCGTCCGGGCCGCACTCCCACGGACCTACGGTGCCGGCGCTCTAACTGCCTGCTGGACTCCATGGTCGGCTCTCCACCGTCTGCCATCGTCCGGCTCTACCTGACAACTCGCACAAGACGCCCAACATGACCTCAGAGATGTGAGGCTCACCTGGCCGCCCCCCCAGGGCAGGAGGCATCGGGCATCCAATGAGAGCTCCTCAGACTTCCCAGGAAGCACTCAGTCGCCACAGCCAAAACTGCAGACTGCAGCAAAAACATGTTTCACCATGTTTTACTGCATTTCGAAACACTTTCTAAAGACACACAGCGCGTAAAAAAAAAAAAAAAAAAAAAAAAACGACCTTTACGTACAGCTGCCTTAAGCGTTTGCAAATGCTTAAATTTGGCCGATCTAATGGCTGATAGCTGATCGATATTTTAAGAAAATTGAAGCAAAATGTGTTTGCTTTTGTAAAAGAATTGCTTTTTATGACAACTTGTAGAGTTAAAATGTATATTAATGCCTCTCCAATCTTTTTTTATCTGACTTTCAAAGGATATCTTGTTGCAAAGATTAAAAAAGTGTGATTGTCGCTAAATCTTTTGACGTGAATTTGACTGACTGTTAATGATATTTTTAAGCATTTCATTAGTATGTAGAATATGTGCATACATTTGCCTTTGGATGCCACTGTGCTTGTCCCTGTTAGTCTTGCTGAACTAGACAGACGGGCCCGTTCGCCACGACAGGCGGACAGGCAAAAGCAAGGGACGGTCGTGTTCGCCCTTCCAAAATGAACAAAACGGGCGCAAAGAGGGAGAACAGGAAGACGTTGCGCCGAGAGAAAGGAGACCGGAGAGGGACTGCAAGCTGATCAAACGCGAAAGGCCGACAGAAGGGAGGATTTGCTAATATCACAAGGAGCGGCAGAAGAACAGTAAGGGAAGGCAACTGCGCGAATGAGCGTTCCTTAAGACTTAAAAGGTGTGTAAAGGAAGCCAGGCGTCAGGGGAGGTTCCTCAAAAAGCCCTTTTAAAATTCAGCTCTATAATAACCCGGATAAATAAAGATGAATCCCCCAGAGGAAACACTATTTAGTTCATACACTGCGCTCTGCTTGAAAGTGTTTCGTTCAGAAGTGAGACGCACAGCACAAAGCTTTGGTTTGCCTGTCTGCATTCACCTGTAACCGACTGGGGTGCACCGGGAGGAAGGGGGGGGGGGGGTCAGGGTGGGAGTCCAGGGCTTCCCTACGAAATATATATCAACAACCTGCTAACGTGACAGCTGCCCTCGGTCTTTCATGAACTGCGCGTTCAAACGAATAATCAAATAATACAACAGTCAAACATTTATTACTGTAAATAAATATATACTTTAAAGTCAAACATTCAAAGCACACCAAACAAATTCACAAATTAGTAGAAATGTGCCACCCATACATTAGAAAAAATACTGCCGTTCATTAGCAGTTAAAGCAGTCCTTGGCATTTTAAAATATTTATCAAATGCTGTCAAGGTAAATTAACATTCAAAACACAAGAACAAAAAATAAATAAAAATAATAATAATAATAAGAAGAAGAAGAAGAAGAAGAAGGGAAGCAGGTACAAACTGAACCCATGTCAGTGTGTGAAACCGTCCTCCGTTGCCAGCAACAGCCACATCTCCGTCAGCTCATTCCGAGCCGTCAAGACACACACTTTAACTACATCCTCTCCTTTTTTCTTCCGTCCCATTTTCCCCCCTTTTTTCCACGATCCAGCTCCCTCGGTGGAGAGGAGCCGTTAATTTGCAGGGCTTGATCCGTCTGCGAGCAGAAAGACGCCAATGCTATCATTATCAGCCAAATCAACCAGGCGTTAAATGGAGGAATCAGGAGACATTTGCTCCCTCCACTATCGCGGTGACATCATTACCGAGAGAATCAACAGCAGGGGCTGCCAGACCGCGGGGGGCAAAAAAACAATGCTGCCGTTAAAGGCTGGGCATCTCATCAGGCCATTAAGCAAAAGGGTACTGTGAAACAGCAAAGGCCCAGCAGCTCCGCGTTGCACCCTTACAGCACAGCAATCCTACAGTGCGTGCGTGTGCGTACGTGCACGTGTGCGCGCGCGTGTGTGTGTGGGGGGGGGGACACAACATACAGAGACACATGATCAATGGCACTGCTTCCCCCACCGCCTTCTAGCATTACACTAATACCCACCTGCAAAAGTGTGACACATGATACACTCGTATATTTGCAGAGTGATATCGCAGGGGCGTCTCGCCAGGCCGCCTCCGCTCGCCGCCTCTCGGTCGGAAACATCACCGTTTCGTTAAAACCCATTTTTAACCCCTGAGCCTCATTCATAAACGCTTGCCCCTAGTTAGCCAGCCCTCCTGCTATAGTGCCTCTAGACAGCTACTCTTCCGCAGTGTCATTTACAAAATGGCAGTGTGTGTTGTGCTCGCTTCCCTTTCCAAATGATTTGTCCTTCAACACAGTCAGACTCTGGGGTAAATAACCTTTCATTTACTATGACACTCACATTTAATTGAAACTGGTACAATCGGCTTTTTAACCTTCACCTGCCCACACCGGAGAGACAGAAAACTCTGTGTAATTAAGCAATAAAGCAAAACGTCCTGGATGGCCTAAACAAACGTGACAGCGGAGCGGGGGGGGTGAGGGGTGGGGGGGTCACATGGCACAGCTCTGTCTCCTCCGTTTTAAAACAACAGCCCAAAGCATCAGACGCACTGAGATCGGGCCTCCTGCAGAGCCAGAATTGTCAAAATATTTGCAACCCAGGAATTCTGCCCACCGTGTTTGCCCTCAGCCTAGCAAAACCCCGTCTTGTCTATGTAACAGGTGTATGAAACGAGCGCTGACAGAAAATCCAGCATCCCCCAGGCTAAATAAAATAAGGGGAAGGCAGCCGGTGGAGAAACAGCCGGTGCGACGCGGCAGAGAACCTGCAGCTCTCAGAGATCCCGGTCCGCCGAGGTGCCGGAACGCAGAGGTCCGCGGTCCCGAACCGAGAGAGCGGCTCCGCCAAACTCGAGCCGAGCCGAGCCTCGCGAGGCAGGAACTTCACCAAAAGTGGAGGTTGCTTTGCAATGTTTTTCCTCCCTTTCTTCCCGTAATGTTTTTTTTTTGTTCCACAAGGCAAGTTTCATTAAAGATCCAATTATGCAAATCAGGTCCAGGAGAGGCAGTTGAATTCGCGCTATAATGGTGTCTAGCGATAGTTCAATACAATACACAGCACAGGGCAGATTTACGAGACAGCCGACTGCTACGCCTCCATCCTTTCGAGAAACCCTCTTGATCATAATTAAAGGTACAGAGTCCTCGTTCCCAGCAGCCATGTGGCCTCTCGACCGAAGCTCAGCCCGTGCCGGCGACGACGGGTCAGAGCGAGCGCCCGCGCCTTGGTCCGGGCCTGCACGCCCGGCGCGCGCCGCACCGCGGGACCCCACCTGCCTTTGTCTCCGCTGACCCCCGACACCGGGGGGCATCCACCTCTATTTTAGACGTCTGCCAAAATGCCAAGACTTATAAAATGTAAAATAACAAAATGGCTTCGCTTTGAATCAGATGATTGATGGATGGTTGCCTATTTTGCGTAAATCTCTTGTCAGAAAATGACATGGCTGTAATTTTGTGCTCCTCAAAAGATCAAAGCATGTTAACCAGACACAATGCACTGCACAATTAAATACAAATTGGCAACTTTAACAAAGAAAAAAATGTCATCCACAAACTAAAGACCTTTTTTATTATTTCTGCAAGACTAGTTGTTTGAAAAGACAAATACAGAGAAATATCGAAATCTGCGAGAGAAATTCTACTATTTGGAAAACACTATCAATCAAAGGATAATTGCATCCTGGAGTGCCGAGGTTGCTCGAGTCAAAAAAAGGAAAAAAGACCGAACGCGTTTTTGTAAAGACGATTAAAATAATTCAACTGACCACATTTACAGTAACTGCGTGAGGTACTAATGAACCGCAGTCAGCATGCCGGGGATTTCGCTCAAGACGATTTGGTTACATTCACGCATGTCGCTGGGATGCGCGTGCAGAGGACGACGACGAGGGAGACAATGAGAGCACTTTGTTTTCTTCAACTACTTCAGCTAAAGCGTACGAAGGAATCGTTTCGAATAAAACATCTGTAAACCGCTGGCCCTCCGACTGTCATTGCTCCTGATCTGGGTGTCATTCTAGCGCGCCGTTTTTACGGCTTCCGGGGGGGTCTCGGCTCCGCAGCCTCTACAAACTGCACGGCGGACCCTCCGTCAGCCCCTCTGCCCACTCAGCTTCTCGCTACCTTTGATAATGCCGTTTTCTAGCTGTAAGCAAACGCTGCGTTCCCCCAGCATTGCCACAGCATCGTGTTTTTGCCTGCAAGTAAAACTATTTTTTAAATGTGTGTGGACAAAAAAGTAGCACTCCAGCAAATGATTTAGTCAAACTTAAGTTTTTTGGGTTGACTGACGTGGGCTTCTAGCATTTGTCATTGTGTCAGAAATATGGGTGATTGTTGTTTAGATTGTACACAGCAAAATGCTGTCTCCTATTTCTCAGGAAAATTCTACATTAAATTAAACCGAAATTTCCAATTTAATTCTGGATTCCGCACACAGAATTTTCAGCATCTTGTGAAAGTAACACCGGCAAAAACCCAGCATCCTAATGTTATTGTGTACAGCTGTTGCCCACATTTCAGACGCTAACACGACTCCCCCTTTCCTGACTACAACCCCAAAGTTGATGCAGCATTTTTTGAGGAGACTGAAAAGGACCATTGGTGCAGAAATGACAAAAAAACAAAGCTGAGACTCGAGAAACTTGATGCAAACGAGGGCTTGGAAAAAAATCTGCATTTGAAATCTTGCTATGTTAAAGGCGAACACGGCCGTGCTTGCTTCCGCTCTGAAATGAGAAGCTCAGCACATTTCCTCTGCTAAACAATTATATCTAAGTTAGGGAATTTTGGAAGTATAGGCCGCCTCAGCTGGTTTTGCTCCGCTCCCTTGCTTGCAGGGTTGTCACAGGTCCGCTCTGCTATCGCAAGAGCGATGCCACCTCCTGCTGAAGTCACCATGATGGGGTGAGGCCCCTGCCAGTCCCCTGCGTCCCCCGTGTGACCGAGCCCAGGGTGAGTGGCTTAAAAGCCCTGGATACGCGAATCGGGAGCTACCGGCTCCACAAAACACGTCGGTTTACAGCTAAAGGGGAAGTGAAGGGCCGACCCCTCAGCCCGTCCCCGTCTACGTTGTCCCACAGCAGCCCAGCGCGGGAGCTTCATCCAAGCAATGTTTTCAAACAGTTAAAGACAGAGAACGAGCCGAGCGGCTGCCCGATCCAGTCTCTGCGCTGGACACGCTCGACTGGTCCCCGACTGACAGCCCTGGACGTGAAAACCAGAAAGAACGGATGCTGTGCATCTCCAAGACGCTCACATTTGGTTTAGGAATCATGCCCAGTCTCGTTCTGAAGACACACTCACCAAACACAGTCTCCCAAGAGCTGAACTCCTCCGTCAGGTAACGGGCAGGGAAAGGCTTCAAACTGCCGGCTAAACTGTACAAGCAGGCACCACTGCTTTTATAGGAGGAAAAAAGCCACCGATCGGTAAAACCTCAAGTCAGCCTGTTAGTCCAAACAGGAAGAGGAGATTCTTTAATACTGGGAAATGCTGCCTGGATTAAAGGGGCAACTCTACTGTCACACTTCTCAGTTTTGCACGTAATATTCTATAACGTTGCATCGCAAAGGTTACTTTGTTCCCCTAAAAAACTAAAATAATATTCATAAATAAGACTACGTAATAAATGAGGCAATTGAAAAGACACCTATCTTTTCCTTTTGTGAATGACACAATTATTAATCACTCCAAAATTATTTTACAGAACTGCAAAAAAATGTAAACTACCAGAATGAGTGAGCTGCACAACTTTACAAGTAACCCAGCTTTTGATACACAATAGTAGTTGGAAACGAATGTCTTACTGTACATTCCTTTTTAGTGTCGTGTACTTAGCAAATGCTTCATTACTTACAAGTCGGCCCGTGTGAGACTGCACAAGGAGGGAAATATTTCGATTTGTATTTTTCTACAACAAACGGAATGACTCTTATCCATCGCAATTTCTCCTCAAGTAAGAAATGATGAGAGCCAACAAAAATGTCTACGCCCAGACACCACTACAGACATAATATCCGCCTGACAAATAGCGTTAAACAATGACCACCATTTACATTCACATCTGCGCGGCGGCGATTCGCGCTTTTCCTTTTACAATGAATCCAAGGAAAAAACATGCATTTCACTGCAGTTCTGCGGAAAATGCCACAAAGTGCAACAATGTGATGTGCATTGTTCGGGGCTCTCAGAAGCGCTCTGACCATTGTGTCCCGGGGAGTCGCCCCTGGGCCACCGGCTGGCTCCTCGAGGTGCCGTTACTCTGCAGGATGACGGTGAGGACAGGGACGGCGACGGGGACGGGGACGGCCTTGGGGGAGGCATCCCTCTCAAGGCTGCGGGACACTTGCTCACGTCGCGCCGCACTTCCAGCGGTCACCGGGGTCACCGTCTTTATCTTTATCGCACGGAAAGGCGCAGGACAGCGGCGCTCCGAAACCGCCGTTTCCTCCTAATAAACTTGGAAGCGTTTTTTTCCCCCCGAAAGTTACGTTTCAGCTCACAACTCCCGGTGTGACTTTACGTCTTGTCAAGCGAACTCGCACAGCGTTCTCGAGGAATTTAGCCATTATTTTCAAAGCTTCTTTAAAATACAGCTAAAGCAGCGAAGCGATCGTTGAAACGCTTTCATTTGCACAAAATCCACAATGACACTCACCGTCGGCTCTCAAATTCGTTTTTAACAGTCGGCTAATAGCGCGGTCCTGGGAGCTCTTCCCGGCTTCTGCCCGCTTTCCTGCAAGTTTCTTTGGGGGAAAACGGCGTTTCCCCACGCTAGTCGGCTTGAGTCGGCGACTGAAAGCTCCCTCCCGTATAAAGAGTTGCAAAGGTGAAATGACAACGTCCTTGTCGCGGGTGAAATGCCACCATACGGCTCCCCGCAGCATCGTGCGGATCCCCTCGTCACAAGAGCTCCATCACGCCACAAAATGGCAGGTCCCGCAAGCTGTGCCACCGCACAAGTTTTCACACCTGGCAGCGGGCAACTTTCACCTCCGTCCCCCAGCGGTCTGCGTTCGGCCTGGCGGGGAGCCCCGGCACAAACCCCTCGGGCTCCGGCGCAAAAGTTTGCGACAAGGAAATGTGAGGGGGGGTGAAAGTTGTGTTTGACCCCCCGCTCCGACACCGCCGTCAACTTTCGCGTCGCTCTTCAGCGGCCTTAAATATGGACGCGTAAGGACAACGCGCCGCAAAAATGCATTTTTTAAACGCACGCCGTATTCGTCGTCCGCTCCCCGCGCGGCGTGGCCCCAGACAGCCCGGGGCACGAACGTCACCGCCGCGGATGTTTAATTACGTGTATTTTTTTTTTTTAGTGAGGGACAGGAACCGGGAGCCGCGGGGCGCCAAGTGACTTTAAACGCTGAGCTGAAGCGGTGCTGAGGCGGCGCGTTCGGTCCTTACCTCTGGGGCTCTAAGGCGGGACGCTCCGGCACGCCGACACCGTGTGCGCGTTCACGGGAGGACGAAGCCACATGTCCACATGACTGACTCGATCATTTGGCCGCGCTCAAGGGGGAGAAGTGCGACTCGGACCTGTTAGGAACGTCCGGTGCCGCCGCTCCGCCGCGCATCCCGACAGCTCACACACACACACACACACACACACACACGGCGCACACACAGCCTTTTATTGAACGGTTTGTCTTTCTCGGGATGAACGCGCTCATTGATAGCGATCGGGCAGCACCGCTCGGCTGCTCCATCCTCCAGCCCGGACCCCCCCTATCTGGTAGGTGAAATGCGGTGCACCGTTAAAAAAGCGCCCCATTGTCGTCCTCGGCGCACAAGCGCGCGGCTCCTGCGACACTCGGCTTCTTAGCGAACCCCGCATCCAGCAACGCACAACACGGCACGGCACGGCACAGCACAACACACCACACAACGACGTGTAAAACCGCGCGTTCGCCCGTGCGGAAAAAGCGCAGCTCGATGCTGACCTTGAGCTCCGGTAAACATTCTTTAAACGCGCGTGCCTGCGTGTGTGTGCGCGCGCCCGCGTGTGTGTTCTCCCGCGACCATCCATCTATCTCACGCTGTCATGCCGCTATTCATACCTGGCGTCGCAAAAACACTCATCGCCCCGACCGGAGACAACGCGCACATTTCAGTTCGAATGGTTTTCTTACCTTTTCGAAGAACTATTTCAAGAGTCTTTTCCTTCCACCAAACTCCGACTGACGAGTGTGAGTGTGTGCGAGTGTGTGCGCGCGCGCGCGATTGTGTGTGTGTGCGTGCGTGCGAGTGTGTGTGTGCGCGCGCGCGCGAGGCACAGCTCCGGTGCTCCGGACAAGTAACGAGTGACAAAATGACGCTGATGTGTAACAACGCCGCGGCGGCGTAACACCGTAACGCCGTAATAACGCCGCAACCTTGTGGCGGATTGAACGCCGCGCGTCTCGCACTCCCGCACCGACGCGAAGGAGCGCTGTTTGGAAACAATAGAGCGAAAAACAGCCAATCTGAGTGTAAATGTGATTTTAATTAATCATGCAGCAGGTCATAAAGATGGATGCGCGGCACCGAACTTCGATGTGAGGCGGAAAGTGACATCGCGCCGCTCCAAGTTTCTGTAGCCACACGAATATAAAAAGCGTTTTCGAGGGAATCTCGACGTGCACTTGAAACTTTTTTTTTTAGGAACTTCACGCCAGTAGAGATTTGTTTTTTTTTTGTTTAATAGCGACGCGCAGGTCGCCCCTAAACGTAGAAAAAGTAGCAGTAAGGAGGGTTTTTTTAGGCTATGGTTCTATAGAAAAGAGGAAGCTGAATAATGCAATTACAGATTGAGTGTCCCGGAGTTGACTAAAGCTACGGCCTCAATAGAGTCTTTGTTACGGGATTATATAATGATTATGGTGTAATAAAGGCACAGGGTTCGGTAATAACAAAAAAAGTGCCACAATGCAGCAACAGCGCGCTGGCTCGGCAGCACACGATTGCGAGCCGAGCGATGAGACACCAGGAGCGTGCGAAGAAGACGGGCACAGTGATGCAGACGGATTGATTATTCCAAATGTCGAGCCACGGGGACCCTCCGCGTATCGATTCGGGTAAAAGTAGATTTGCAGCACACGGGGGGTGAGGTTAGTTCCCCTGGGGGGGGGAGAAGGGCAAGAAGAAGAATAGAACCCAGAGCCCTTTGACTCGGTCAGTGTCACGGGCGCACGCGACTCACACCTTCTTATTCCCGTTTATTCGTCTTTTTTCATTTATAGCATTAAATGTCCCAAGTGGCCGTGGAGGGGCTTCTCCGCGCTGACACGACCTCCACCGATTCTACCTCGTAAAAGCGCCGCCTAGCACTAATGCCATCCAGGTTTCACTGCTTAAATTGCATTAGGACAGAATTTGTCGGGCAGCCGCGCATTCTGAGCCGTGCTGGCCGGCAG
Source organism: Heterotis niloticus (assembly GCA_018136845.1). Lineage (NCBI taxonomy): Eukaryota > Metazoa > Chordata > Actinopteri > Osteoglossiformes > Osteoglossidae > Heterotis > Heterotis niloticus. The sequence goes on from CM030904.1 coordinate 1,185,292, forward strand.
GGAGTTCCTACAGGACCGGGATATTTATTAAGAGTGGAAGCCTTTGACTCCGCTCATGTTTCGCAATTGTAAGATTGTCACAGGCGTCACCAACACACTTTGTGCAACTGTAGGTGCACCACCACTGTTATATAATTCTTTGCATATTTAATAATCTCATCAAAATATGTAGTTTGATCAGAAATCTTTGGACGGCGGCACGTCGCTTATTCTCTTTGCGGACAGGACACGGTCGAGAAAAAAAGTCATCCGTCGTCATTATTCAATTTGAAAATAAGATTCTCATGCTTCCCCTCAAACGTTTAGGAATTCAGCTCGCATTTTCCCGCTTGATGTGTATGAAATTCTTTTTTGAACAAATTCCAAAATAAAAGTTTGTCTCTAAAGAAATTTGCATAATCATGCCATCAATAATATGGCAATCTCTATGGGAATGATAAGTGAAGCGGTAGGGGTGTCCCTCTGCCCCATTCTTCATGGATCAACTGCGCATTTTGAGCTCTCTTTTGAACTTGTTAATGCAAGTCAAGTGATTCTTTATCGGTGACAGGCAGCACAAAGGGACAGGGATGGGAACGGGGGTCAAAAGGAAGTGGCCATATGGCCTTAAACATGCAAATTTCAACAATATCCGAGGACATATCCCATATATACATTGTTAGCAGGCGAACAATGCTGCTCGACGTCTCCCCGCGTCTGTGGAGATGAAAATGCGCTATTATTTAAATGCGGCTTTTTGTACAGAAAACTTGAGCAACTCCGCTGCGCGCCGCTTTAGCAACGCCGTGAGAACAATGCGCCATACAGTCAATAATTGAGGGGGAAAACTTTCCAGGTCCGTCTTCAAGCGAGCTGCATGCGTTTCTTACTTGCGCAACGAGCATAACTCTGATTTATTTTCACCTCGCTCATATTGCCACGCACACTACACGAAGCACCTGCAGTCCCAAAGGGGGAGGGGGGGACGGACAAACAAACAAACAAACAAAAAAACAGAATTATGAATTAAACGGAAGCCAAGCCGCGCAAGGTCGACAGGTGAAGGACCTGAGAGGAAAGCCGCCATTCCCTCAGCGCCCAACTATTTCATCTAAAACACTTAAAGCCGTCTAATTTCTACTTAATTTGAAGTAATTGGAGCCTTTAAAAGTGAGCTTATCCGGCAAGTTCACATGGACTCTTTTCTTCATTCAAGCTGTTTATTTAAAAATGTTTAAAATTCTTTTTTAATTGGTGATATTAAGTAACCCAGAGTATGATTATAACTAATGATATTTTACATGAGTTATATGTTTAAGCATAAATAATCTCTTAATTGCGTACAGATGTGTGTAATCATACACATACAGTATATATAGTATAAACAGCATATAATATTATGTATAATTCAATTGTTGTCAGAATACGAAGCAGTGGAGCATTCACATAATTTATTAACCTGCTTATATCTGCAGAAAGTCCAAGCCCCAAGTAAAATGCCTGCACAGACTGCTGCTCAAAGTCACTCGCAGACAAAAGAACTGAAAAGCAGATAAATAAAGAGTTCCATACATGCTAATAGAAGCGGTCTGAAGTGTGTTTTAGATATTATTATAAATAATGTATTACTTCATATTTACAATTAGTAGAATTATGGCTGATGACAGTAATAGAATCTGATTTGTTTTTCACCCCACCAGTTATTTTTATCCTGCATATAAAAGCATGTATTTTATATCGTGTAGACAAATCATGTATTTCTTAAAGTAAAATGTTTTTAGTTTATTGTCACCACATAATATTTTACATCAAATTAAATATAGTTTATTAATGATGTGATGTAAATATGATTACTGGATTAATAAAGAATATATAATGAATAATGAATACTGTTACTGTTATGGTCATCATCATCCTCCTGATATTTTACATGCGTGTCAGAGTGTTAGTGCGCCTATGGCTGTCAAGCTGTCAAGACTTTGAGGCTCACAGCGGAGTGGCCGAGGGGGGGGGAGGTTTCCTCCCAGTCTCCGTCACTCTCCCAGTCCAGCCATGGAGCCCCCAGGTCTGGGCCTGGTCCAGGAGAGCATGCCTTCAGACGGACGGTCCCCTTTTTATGCTCACGCCGTCCTTTCATGGCCGGGTCTCAGATACGTATGTTCTGTGACAAGCGGTCAGAGGCACGTGGGATGTGTAAGGACAGCGGTTCTCTATTCTCTTCACTTTCTTACTTTTGTTTTTCTTTTAAACCCAGTTATTTCAGGCACACCCTTTCTCCTGGGGCCCCTGTAATGCTCCCAGCAACACGGATTCTCCTCCAGTACTCTTCCCTTTGCATGTGGTCCCTGACCTCTGACCACTGTTACTGAAAGAGACTGAACACAGCTTATATAACAAGGTTTTTTTTTTTTTTTTTTTTTACTCGCAATTTAAATTTTTTGATTAAGTGTTAAAAAACAAGGTCTGTGAGTTTGAGTGAGAGATGGAAACAAAAGGCTCACTGTCGCGCTTTGTTTGACATGAATTTCTCAAAATACGCCATACTGCTCACTTTGTGGAAAAAGTTTGTTTTCATCAAAAGTCAAGGTTATTTTGGCTATCGTGATTTAAAATGGATATATAGTTGACAATCTGATGTGGCCATGTGATGATTTCACCATGATAAAGCACTGCTGAGAAATTTTTGGAGACTACAAACGCTTCACAAAACCATGTGAGGCCTGCAAGAGCAGCGTCCTCTAATCTTTCATACACAAGGTTAAATAAAATGCCCAGTCGAGCTGCCAGTTGTTCCTCAAGCCACATGAACGCTGAAAGCTGTGTATATGGACTATGACTGATAGCTGGACGGATGCTAATTTAAATCATCTGAATCAAAACCTCTGCAGAAAAATATCTAAGTGAAAACATCTGACTTGCATTGATTGTTAACAATGTTCCACATACGGGATTTAATAATGATTCATGCATGCTTAAAATATCCCCAAATTGATAGGCATAATCATTCTTATGTGTCTTACTGACTTAAAGGGACACTGTCCACAATGCAAAAACATAGAAACTGCAAAAACCACACTTCAGACAACAGAGGTAAAATCACCTGCTGACATGCAACAAATCTAAGCTTCATAAATGTAAGTTTGGAATGTTGTTGCACATACACAAACACACACGTTAAATATACACACATTTAAACTTGAATGGAATTACATCCATATGCACATTCAAAGATAAGATATACTGTATTTCCACACACACATGCAAATACGTTACTTAGAAACACATTCCAGTACACACACACGCGCACACACACACACACACACACACACACACACACACACACACACACACACACACACACACAATTATCAACAGAGCAAATACACAGATGACAAGCCTTTCAGAACAACCAGGGTAAATGCGGGGACTGCGGTGCCCCAGTCATTGGAAGGACCTATCACAACCCCCCAGGGAGACCTGTGCATGCTGCCACTGCGTCATCCTACCCCTCCTGCAGTCAGTCGTACTCCTGTGACAGAGAAACCTCATATTTTACTATTACCTATCAATTGGTTTCTAATCACAATAATGAGGAGGCTGCCAGTCGTGACGGGCCTTTAACGGCCTCCGCGGGAACATTAGTGGGTCTTGGTTATGCCGTGGGCCGTTAACTACCTACAGCCGCTTGTTAATGGCTCCAAATGACCTCCTTGGTGGCTATTAGCATGTCATTAGAACCTTCAGACCACCGGTGACTTCACGGGTCGCGTTTGGCCTTCTCCGTCTTTCTCAAGCTCTTAGTTTTGTGCCCAGCACAGGAGTTCGGGGTGCAGTCAGGCTGCTCCACGTAGAGCAGCAGTGGAGTGCAGACACCCCCTGCATTCACACACTTATACATACACACATTCCCCAGGTATATCAGCATATTGGATGTGGGTGTTGGTTTGACATGAAACAAAACAGAAGTATGAGGAACTTCATGTAAACGAAAAGAAGAAAAATTAACATTTGATTATGAGGTAAGGAAAAGAAAGGAATAATGGAAGGAATATGCTGTTCTGCTAGCTTCTTGCAGTGGTTACTAGCATGATTAACCTGTGCTTGTTTTACCTGATGAGTACTTTGTAAATATTGCGTATAAACGCACAAGACAGATTGATTGAGGGTCACCGTGAGCGAGAGAGTTGGCAGCTCAGTACACTTATCACATCATTCATCGCAATACGGCACCTTGCCGTACCATTTGTTTTTTAACAAAGAGGAAGCAAAAGGACTTGAAGAATTCCATTTAATTCTGGAACTGAAAATGAACAGGGGAAGCATGAAGAGTAGGGGTTACACAAAGCACTGTCCATTGAAGTGCCAGTTGTTGTGCTGCTGCACACTGCCAGCTGCCTTCAGTAACAACAGTTAAGTTCTCGCTGTACAATGCAGTAAATCTGAACAAAAACATGCACTAACCAACTAACTAACTAATCCACGCAGCACCGGAAAACCGCAAAAGTCAACGAGGCCTGAAGCTGTTCAACTCAGAACTGACAACAGCATCTGACCCAAGAAGAGAAATTGAGGATGTGGTCGCACTGTGGACAGACTGTGGTCACTCTGTGGTCTCGCTGTGCACCAGTGTGGTCACCATCTGCCCAGTTAATGATGTCAGACTATAGAGGGGAACTGTACAAACCTTGCCGCAGATGACGACTCTGATAAGGAGGACACTCTAGCCGTCCTCCAGCAGAGACCCTAGCCGAGCAATCAGACTTCGTGCTGGGACAGGCTCATTCACAGCTGCATGTTCGGAAGCCTGCAGCTTACAGACAGTACAACTTCCCTGCGGTTCTGCTGAGGACTCCTGGCCAGTAGCTCTACAAGCACACACACAGGACAGAGGTTTTGTGGATGGATTGCTATGATCTCAGCTTTGTGTGACAGGCACTTTAAAGTTGCCATTTTGGGCTTCCTTTTCTGGGTCAGGGGTTTCAATCATCACTTCTTCCTTCTCCCAGCTCCCGGTCTGATTTACTACATCTACGCTGGTAATATGACTGAGAGTAAATAGCAACTTTTTTATGCTCTGCCATGATGACAAGTTACTAGAAATCCTGAATTCCACATATAATCAACTCAGATGAAATGCACGTTAAAGCAAAACTTAACTAAGGTTTAAGAACAACTTGAGGTGCGAGGAGGATGATCGAAAAGAGAAAAGAGAGGTCCCTCAAAAGAGTTTCTTTGCAGGAAACAAGCAAAAGATGTGTCAAAGAGACACTGCACGTGCCGTATTTTTCAATAAAATGACATGATTACTTACATTATTTACAGCACAAACTAGGTTAATATTTCAGGACTGTCACAACCTCTGGCACAATAATACATACAGTATATAGCAACTCACAGTACAAAAATTCTACACTTCAACCCATAAATATTTAACTTATCCAGTCTAAACAGAGCTCCTTTCCTAAAATTCAAGAACAGAGCCTTTCCTGGGCCCTACAATGTTTTTTCCACAAGCCCAGGTCTTTCACCGCCGTGAAACTTTCAGCCTACTCTCCATTTCTACTCATGTTTACAAAATCTGAAGCTCAAAATTTGGTGCTTTCATGCACTTTGAACACAGTGCCTCTAGTAGCCCAAATAATGCATCCGAAAGTCCGACCCCAAACTCTGTTCCTCGCCGAGGGCATCTGTCGCACACGAGTCAAACCGGCAACAGGGAGACAAGCCGGCACACTGGTCACAGGTGATAAGGGAAATGAGTTTTTATTAGGGAGACTTCAGCCACACACGGAATGTTGTGCCCCACAAATGAGAAACACAACAGGAAAAACTACAAAAATGTCAAACTCCAAAAGATATTTCAAAATGGAACTAATTAAACAAGATAAAAAAAGAAAGCAGTCAGAGCGGGTAACTCAAACAATAAATCTGAACTGAGTGAAATGCTTTCTGGCCAACAGGGACCATGCTGATCAGAGCCCAGGCTCCCTTTCCCTTGGTCTCACTGTGAGTGGATCCAGCAGCACAAAAAAAGAAGCCAGCATGTCACTGGCTCAGTGGACTGTTTACAGGTGTCATCACAGGTTTACAGGTGTCTAAGGTGTTGCTTTGTAAGCAAAAAGTGAATCTGAGAGCTGTCAGCTACAGTGCAGTTAACTGGTAAAGGCAAAGAACGCTCTGCAATGTGGAGAACCTTTACGCAGAGAGAAGAGGATCTGAAAATGGCACCTCAGAGTCATCAATTTCCCATGAGACGAGGCAGCCAAGAACGGCTACTGAACAGGATACACTAAATTAAGGAAAGGGCATTCCTATGGAGATCCATTCTTTGTAATGGCATTACCAAGGAGAAAGATTTACAGATCACTTAAAGTGTCAGACTCTTCTGCATAAAAGTATATACAAAGGTTAATATTGCAATAATATCTTTCTGGAGGGCATTGTAATCATTAGCCCTCCGCAGGCATCAATTAGAACCACTTTATAGCAGGTAATGACTGAAATTCCAGTCCAAAATGACATTATTATTATTATCATCATCTATAATTTTGGTCTAGATATACAAGACAAAAATGAAGCATAAGTTCAACAAGAGGTAGACTTAAGGGGAAAAAAGGTTCTTCTTTCTCCTCAGACATTTGTCTCTGGTTTATGCGGTCAGAGTGTGGTTTAAATGTGCTCTAGGCTTCGTGCATTATTTCTGCTGCGCCTTAAGTGTGTTCTGCGGGACTGTCCAGGAAAGGGCAGCATTTCACGCACGAGTCGCATCTCTATATTCCCCTTCAGGACAACGTCCCCGAGTCCTTGAGCCCCAATCCTGCTGACTTGGAGGTGTAAGAGCTAAATGGCATTGTGTACCTTAGAAGACATTTCAACCAGAGCATCTTGCAATTAATAAAATAAAACTTCGTTCTTTTACTTGGCAGGGTATTTTTTAACAGAAAGAGGCTCGCAACCTTGCTCATTGGTTCAACGGCACTTGTGTTGGTATTTGACAATGCAGGTAAACAATGCCATAACTACCTGTAACACTCTTCATATCCAGTTTCCCCGGCTGATGATAGCTAAATGCTACAAATGTGCAGTAAAGCACAGTATTCTGTACCCTTAAGTCAGATATGTTGATCAAAAAAATGTTCAGACATCAGGAAAAGTTGTTGCTTGACCTTTGAGCTAAACTCCAAACATTTATAATGAGCCTTTCTCATCGGTGACCCTCATCAACACTGAATAATTCAGAATTATACTTTTAGTTGTGCGGGACTGAAAGGAAAGCACGGTGACCTCTGACTTTTGATTTAGCTGTTTTATATTTAATAAGCACGCACAACGCTTGGGGCTCTTTTTCAGAATAACTTAATTGGATCCTTGTAACATCCATCATATCATTGTCATCCCCATGACCTTTCCTGTAGGTTATTTATAATAAAGAAGATATGAGTTTGTTTTCCATATAGCCCTTCCCCATCGCACCCCCACCACCCTAATTACGCACTGCGTCAAATTTATGGTCCAAACATCAGAAGACGTCCAAATCGCCCAAGTCATTCACTCCTGTGGAATTTGATAGTGACTGTCTATCTTTTTAGGTCCATTTTTTCTCCAGAGACTTCAAGTGCTGTAATTACAGCTATCCAGGAAATTACACACAGTAACATTTGTGGTTAGATACCCTCCCTGTGCTGCAGTGCTGGAGATCCAGACAGAAGAGGCTACAAGCCACAGCCGTTCGGGGGCTCAGTTCAGGTTAAGCACCTTCAGCAAACATGCACAGCACAGACTTTCAGGGAAGTTAGGTGAAGCAGCGTATGGTGCCTCCATTTCACACACACCTTCATCAAACAGACTGATCCAGGGGATGTTCCCAGAGCTAGAAATCGCAATATGGACTTGAAGAGATGGGAAAAGTTGCAGGATTATAGCAGAAAGAAGTCTCTGAGGCTCAGGTGACTTTGATAGTCGAGCCGAGCACCATAGGGCCAGCCTGGCTTCTGCCAACTTCCTTAAACCTCTAACTGCCTCCTTGGTACTTCACAACACTGTTTGTGCCCTTAACAGGCATTGGTGCACAAAGTGACCCACATCGCTTAAAATGTACACCTCGCGTCCATTTGCGTGGTAGAACATTAGCTGAGGTAATTTAGGTCAAGTATCCGTCTCAAGGAATCACTGTTATTTCACATTCGAGGGTCACATCTGAGGGTATGATTTAGTGCCCTTGCTGGATGCCGCTTGAGTTCGTTCACAGCCCAGGAGCACCGGTACGAACAACATCTCCATCTCTACTACTCAACTGTCCAGATAACACATTCTTCACCATTAATGGGAGCCATGGAGGACATAATCATTTCAGGCCAGTACAAACTTATTCCACTAATATTTATGTGTGTATTATAGTAATATGAACATATAAGTCAAGTGCAGTGAGATATCAGCTTACCCGAGGAGGGAGCAAATGTAAGATAAAGGACATTTAATATCCATCTCACATTGACAGCTAGAGCTCCTAAGAGCACTCTGAGCCCCAGTGCAGGCAATATCTCCCTGTTGCTCTAAACACACTTCCACTGACTTTAGGTTCAGTAATTATGAATGTGAGGTCGCCGATATAACACTCATTAACGTTTCACATCAGAATATTGCAGCATATCTTTCCTTGGGTATTAATGTTTTGGGGTGGTCTTTCCAAAGGTGTTATCCCTGTGTGAAACGCTTTTTATTTTTCACAGTGCTTTGCATTTTGTCACGTTGCGTTATAATCAAACTTGCCGTACTGTGGGTTGCTGTAATCCCAGGCTGAAGGCAACATGCATGTAGGTTATCAGAAGCACCTCTATTCGACTGGCTTGCATGATAGAAAACATTACCACTGCTTATTTTGTGTCTAAATGATAATGAGCACTCAAGTAATAACCTATATCGTCAAGAGCGAAATATCAATTTAAAATGCTGCCTGCCATTTTTGATGCGAATGTGCTCTTGAAAATATTCAGCGTGCGTATTCATTTAAGAGGGAAAAAAAATCCACACTGCTCTTGTGACTGTAAAAGACTATTGTTGTCCTAATTACGAGCCAGGCGCTGCATTTTTTAAAAGTGCAACATACATAGATGCAGCTTGGATCTGGGTAAAATAATTTATGAGAAGTTCTCTTTTTTCCTCCCCTTTAAATCAAACTTCAGTAATCTCTCATCTATTCATTTTGCATGAGATGTTACTGAAGACACCCAGTATGCCTGTGACTGTTATTTAAAATTCTTCAAACAGTGCGAGGTCAAAATGAAATGAAATAACAAAGAGGAACGAGGCACTTGAGCAAAAGTGCTCACCTTGGGCTTCGGAGGCCCAGCTACGCGGCAACGCGGCTAGGCAGACGCCGGCTGCCACAGTTCGCAGATAACCCCTTTCCGATATTCAGTTAGATCCATGCCAATTACACCGATTTCTGCTCGCTAAGGTTTCTCCTGCCCAAATTCATTTTAAGCACTTGGATGCTTTCTTCTCTCCACCTCTCACCAACATTTTGTGACAACAAAGAGGATAAAACGCACCAAAGTTTTGGACTCTGAATGACATGTCAGGAGTTTAGAGAAGTTGTGGCATGAGATTAATTTAAATGTGGGAAAACGCCTCGTTCTTCTGGCTCGTGCATTATTATATCCTGTACACTTGCGCATTGAATGATCCGAGCATCTGTTCAGCACGTGTGGTGTAGGTCCTCAATACCTGAGATCATTTTGTTATCCATAATGGCATCCGTCCCTAAAAGGCCCAGGTCACTGGGAAGGGCACGTCCGCATCATGTGTACCAGTGCACCAGCACTGTCGTTCAGAAACAGCACCCAACTATGAAGGCCAATGAAGTGCAGACTAATAAGGAGCAAACCAATGACAAGCTCTGTTTCTGAGATCACTGGAGCTCAAACAGGCAACATTTTGTCCTTGAGCAGGACTTATGAAAAGATAACTCAATAGAACTCATAATATACAGTGAAATGTAATCCGGTAATAATATCACAGAAATTAAATAAAACCCTTAATGCGGTATTACTAAAACTTAACTTGTGTCCTTCCTGATATATAATTAGAAACTTGAATGTTGTAGCAGAACGCGACTTGCTAGTGTTTGCCAAACAGATCTATACGCTAAGTTACATTTAGAGAAAACATCCTTCATATTGTTCTTGTCACGGATAGCTGCTTGGTGCAAAACAAAACAGTGACCCAGTTAAGGCACAAGATGCTCACCAGGTTCTTGCAGCATTACATTGTCAGAAAATATCATGGCTATGTTGAAGGAACTTTGTGAGTTTTCCTCAGCCCTTGACTTTGTTTGCTGCACATTATTAGCAAAAGAAAAGGTGCATGTGTGCTGCTGAATGATGGACGTGCAGCCTGTGAGCAAATTTAAGCCCAGTGTGCTCTTCTACCGGTGGCTCACCTGACTGCTGGCGGCTCTTCGCGTCCATGTGCTGAAGAACCAGCTCTTATTTATTTGTGTGGAGGGGGAAAACTGCAAAACAAAAATACCCACCCCCAGAAAAAACAGTTACAATTTGGAAACTTGCTTGAATCATTCAGCGACGACAAAATTAACATTCTTTTAACATCCTTTTATACTGCCTCAGATTTTACTTTAGAAAAAAAATATCAAGCTGAATATTTACTGCTAATTGAAAGGAAATTAAAGTTGTGGCCATATCCGCCAGTGAAAAGAGGAACAATGATAGCTTTTGTTAAAGACAGATCTATGCAGCAAGGGTCCACAAAGAACCCCCACCCCCCACCCCACCACACTGACACAAATGAATATCTTGGACATTTCTCCAAACTATTGTCTCCGCATCACCTGATTCAATCAAAAACATTTGCATTCTGTTTGCATCCTTGGCTCTCCGAGTCAGTAAACAAGTCAGAGGAGTTGAGATTTGATGTGTTTTCATGGTCGTTCCTCTACGGCTTACATTCTGCAGGGAATATTTGAATTTTCATGAATTTGTAAATACCTACGTATACAGAAAAAATACGTTTTTAAAAGGTACATTTTCTAATGTTGGAGATGGTTCCTTATTCAAGGAACTGAAACAGATCACGCTGTCGTGAATCATTTGACACAGTGTACATTGCTGACCCTCTCATTATCCCCTAAAAGTGGAGGAATTCAGTTCCCTGAGGCGGGCCAGAGGGTGGTGCAGGCGGTGCAAGGACAATGGTGTGGTACACATCAAATGAGGGAATGAAGTTCGGCTGAAGTGTAACAATGGGTGAAATGAGGTACAGCGAGTAGATACAGCCAGGACATCACGGCCTGATCTCATATTTAAATTAAGCTCATGACACAAATTGTCTAACCTCCTGACACAGTGTGTTATTCAAAACTTTGGCACACCTTTTCCTCTGTTGTCCCAAAGTCTTCGTGCGAGATGGAGACAAGGAAGTGGCAGAGCGCTTGAAAGGAATTAAGGCAAACTCTTCAAACTTTAAGGCAAAGGTATGGAGTCTCAGTTAAAGAAATATTTGAAGAGTTATGACCAGAGCAACTGAGGCCGTCCCCTTACTCTGAACTCCGACAAAACCACAAATCAGGAGTCAGCAAACACAGTCCGCTAGCAGGATCTTCCCAGCCCAGATGGCTGCACAGTAAGGCAACACAGAGTTCATGGAACGAGTGGCATAGTGAAAATATTCATGTTTTTCCAAACACTGTTAGTTCCGCTTCTTATAATAATCAAGTTTGTATATTTGCGATTGACAGGTTCTGGTTTCAAAGCATGACTAACATTTGGGCCAAAATGGTGATTCTTCATAATGTCACAGGAGTCACTCACTTTGAAAAAGAGCAAACATCAAAGTTAGTAAAATTAAAGAATTCCTGACTCTGAGAAAAAGCAAACACAGTACCTTTCACCACTCCCCTCATCCAATGCTTAAACCTTCCGTGCATTTCTTCCAAGTGGTCAACAGGAGGTCACAATTCCTTGTTTTTCGATAAAATTCCAGTTTCAATTTAGATGCCGTCACACAAATGGAACAAAACAACACATTCACAGATGCCTCTGAGAGCCTCAATGAAAAACAGCATCACTCTGTAACCTCGTGTTTAAATTGAAACACTAATGTATTCATTTTCCCAGTACCCCCTTTTTTACAGTTAGTTATTTATTTTAAATATGCTGCGTGTACCATTACGCACACCAGCCCCGTCCGTGCATTAACACTGGAGTGGAACACTAAGGTAATGACAGCCTGGAACAAGATGTTTACATTTACATTTTACACTTTACTGACTTAGCCAACATCCCAACCCAGATGTACTAACAACCATCAACGGCCAAAACATCACAGGTTCAAAGTGTGTTGTTGAGAGCTGGCTCTGCTGCCCTGCTGCCGCCCATCTTTCTCTGACTTGAACCCTAACCCTAATGGAGTACGCACTATGTGTACTCCATTTACCTCTGTAGCCATGTGACACATATCAGACAAAGAAAAAACATGCAAATGGAGCAACAGGAGCAGGCCTGCTTCCCGGATGTCACAAAAGGAGGTCCTCTTTTCTGGACGAGGCAACAGTTCCTCCCTCTTGACTCACCCCTCCCTCTAGTGGAAAGGGCAGGTAACCACAGTAAAGAAATGGGCCAAGCGGTTTCCTCGTACACCTGAAGGGTGTGGGCTTTAGTCTGGGGAAGGGGGTATGACTGTGTGATTAATGCACTAAGGGTTCCAGCCTGGAGAGGCATTTATTGACATGGACGAGGAACGAGGGCTCCACCTTAAGAAAGGGCTGCCGATGTGACCCAGGGGCAAACACTTCAGCAAGAACGACTAGTCTTTGTCATCTGTAGAAGGGGCTGAAAACAGTGTGAGCAAGGGGCAGGAGGGTGGTTTCACAACATGCCCCTGGAAGATGGCGTGAGCCTTGGGTAGATTAAACACCTCATTACCACCAAAACCAAGTGAGTTAATGTATTCCTGCCAAACTATAAACGTGCTGCATTAAGCTATTCCCTCAGTCATCTACCCAGCCTGTTGATACAAAATTTGGCGAATAACTGACCTTCTTAAATCCACACTTTTCGGTGCGAAAAAGTCTTCCTTTGCCTCACACTGCAATTAATCCATCTTACATCTTAATGCAGCCATATCCAGCCGAATAATTGAGCAACCATAAAAATGCTTCCACTTGCGGATGAATGCTTGCTTTGTACTTCCCTTCTCCCCGTGTTTTATGTAACCATCCATGAATAAGCATATGGGGGTAAAGTAGGTTAATATAACATGCTTACATTGTTGGAAATAAACACCTTCAGTCTTAGCATAAAAAGAAGAGGGTAAAATCTTTAGCAGAAGCTTCACCACTGTGCAGTGGCAAAATAACTGCCAAGACTATTTATTTTTAATTGATATGCCCTTTCTTACCAGGAAGAGAACAATTATTTCAAGCACCGCATGGCTCTCAAAAGCACAGTAAGCCACCACACAAAAAGTACCCAGTGTAAAATGAACGTGAAACATCAGTGCTCAGCTAAAAAACCTCAGAGAATGGTGTTAAAAGAACCTCGGAAGATTCTGCTGTTATAATTACAAAGTGAAAACACATTAAAATGGTATTTGTTGTATTTACTGGATTTATAGGGCGTCACTAGCAGCATTACAGCAATGTGCACAAGCATAAAAGCTCTGTGTTTAATCCACCCGTATATTGCTTTTATCCCTTGTGGCCTTATTTTTGTGCTAAATACTGTTCCTTTTTATTAGGTTGGCTATTGTAAAGTTTGGAGGTGGTTCACATTACTTCACAGGAACCTTGTACACCGAAACACTGGAGTTTGTGAATTTATGCAGAGGACTATTTAGAATATTTCAAGCTGATTCAAAATGCACAATTGAATTTGGTGTTTTATGTACAGGTCCCAGTGTACACCCAGTGACAATCTAGACACCTCATTGTTGCTGATTTCTGGATTTTCACTAGCACCTGACTACGTAATTCTTGCAGTTCATAATGAGTACAGCATATTGTGCTTGGTCAGCCTGCAAGTCACTGATCTGTGAAAAAATTATGTTAAATGCTTACGACACCGGTGTGTTGGAAAATACCAAACCAAACAATCATCCATATAGCTTTCAGGCCAAATATTAAGATGCTCTGAAACACGAGTCATTCACTTTAAACCAAGTTGTTCATTGCAACTTGCATTGTTGAGAAAGCAGCTTCATAATGATTCTAGCATTTATCCAGCAAAATATTCTCAGTGGGAGAACTCAGGGTAGGGACCTGGGAGCAAGACCATAGATTCAAGCCTCAGGAACCTTCTGACTGCAAGGGGCAACCACTAGTCACCCTGCTGACCCTGAGACGTATCCCATTCCCATTCACACTGTCCTCCACGCTGCTGAGAAGCAAACCTGGGTCCACACGGCACCCTTAGCTCCCTGATTTTGATCCACTTTACGATTTAGTCGCTCTGCAGTCAGGATCGTGAAGAACACTGAGTTAATACGAGCATCCTCGTTTTAAATTGAAGTCACCGTCATGTGACTGTTCTGTGAATATATACTCTTCTGTACGCAGACCAGATGTAGCGTTATGTAAATGTAAACACAGCATATATTATCCTGCAGAATTCAACAGTGGATCATTCTTTTTAGAGAATTATTTTTCTTCTTATTTATTTAATTATTTAATGCAAAACAGAAACTGGGTGCAGCAGAACATGAAAGCAATCAGCTCCTCGCTCTTAAACCTGGTCCCATTAAATGAACTCCAAACCTATCAGACTAAAAAACAATGCGACACATCAGCAATTTTCCTTTGCACCCAAAGAAGTGACACCAGAACGCAGGCTTTGCTGTGGAAACACAAGTGGTGCAGGGCTGGGTAGGTGGAGGGCGGCAAACAAACGTTTTCTTCACAGATCGGACACAACTGAACTCGATCGCTGCAGTTACACATTTGAAAGGGACTGTAAGCCATTTTTGCCAGCTGGCCTTCTCGGTTTAAAGTGCCAGTTCTGAATGGTCTGTAGGTCCTTGCTCAGCATTTAACGCCACTCATCTGAATCCTCCTCACATCACTCTGGTATTCAGGCTGCAGGCTGTGGCCACTACAGTATATCACCACGAGGGCACCCTAACAGTCACATCTTTTCAACAACGCCATTAACATATGGTGCTTTGTTTCTGAAAACATCTGAAGGTCTCGTTGTCTCCTTCTCCTTTTTATTCAGGTGTGCAGTGCTTTCACATGCTGGGTGCGGCCTTGAGTCACTTGCATGCCATGGGGAATCTCCTCCAGGGCTCCAAAGTTATTAGATACCTCGCTGCATCAAAGGAAAACAATAACTATTTTCATCACATGTGGCCTAGCATAAAAATGTCAATGCATAGGTAAAGAGTGGTACCTCTGCAAAGCAGCTGCTATTGTTAAAAAAAAAGCAGATGTCACTACAGAGCCACTAGCATCACCGTGACAGGCAGTTGTGCTTAAAGTCTTTGGCAGAAGATGAAAGCACAAACAAACATATATACTGCACATACATACATACATACATACATACATACATACATACAGAGCACTTTGTTTTGCTTTTCTGCTTTTTTAAAGCATCCAGAGACAAACCATAATTGTGGTAGGGAAGCAAGATTGAGGAGAGGGGCACGACAGCAAGTGGATGTTTTTAAAACCTCCCAAAGAGATTCTTCCATATTTTGACTCTGGTAGGTGTTTTCTGGCCGGGAATTACAAGAAATACTGTACATACGGAACACATTACTGTAGTGCACCTAGAGCACATTCAGAAGATTTGGAATGGTGACGTTCGGATTCCCAATGTAGCGTGATCCACTTCTGGCTTCTGGAAGTCCTGCAGTCGCTACAGGAGTGAGCCCTGTGCTCAAAGTGCTTATCAGAAGGCGGTTGACTCGGAGCGCAAATATGTGTCCTTATTATCCTCCCAGAGGAAAGCTCACCCAACTGACACTGGTGACGGGAAGAGAGAGAGAAAGAGACAGCGAAGGAGTGTAGCAGAGGTGGGGGGGCTCATTATCCCGAACCTCGACGCCATTCTCTCTCTGCGCACCCCCTTGGTTTGTGTTTTCCCCTTTTGTCGTTTTTATTTATTTATAGGATCCCACAAGTTCCTCTGTGGAGTTGCAGCATTGTGCAGTTTATGTCTAATTTACAAAATATGCTCTCGCTACTTGGGCCTGTCATCAACTTTTTCCTCCACACTTTCTTTCTTTATTTCTTTCCTTTCTTCTTTGTAGAGTTTGCCGTGTGGGGGGCGTCAGGGTGGTGGGGGGTGAAAAAGGGAATCTTGATCCGTGCCACAGTTTTTTTCCCTCTGATTTGCTGTCTGCGTGCCTTATCACAGTTCTGAAGAGGCTGCTGCTCCTAACTGCAACTGCGACCTTAATCTCTGAGGACTTCCTGTCAAGAACCCTTGCAAGGAATTCTACGCATTTCGTGTTTTTTCACTTTTTTGTTGTGTTTGTTGTTTCTTTTTCACCTCGGTCGTGGGCAGAGGCCGCAAGCCCCAAGTCCCCAACGCCCCCAGTGCCCCATCACAACCTCCCCTTCTCTGTTTTCAACATTAGTCCCTGTAACAATCGCTCTGAAGAGAAAGATGAAATATATTTTGACTGTTTCGTAGAAAAACAATCTGACGCAAAGTAATATTCATCTTCAATGAATCCAATATTCTTTTGGAACGATATTAGATGGTATCTATTATATCTTCCATTTTGTTCCCATCTGCCCTTTTCAAGATCTAAATTATGTGCATTAGTACATAAATGGGCTAATGTCTGTCTGTATTTAGTGGGCTACATGCCGTGAATATATTCTCTGCTTCAAGAAGTAATTGGTAATTACAGTGGTCATTTAGGCAATCACTGTCTCTGCAAGATTCATGTCATTCTTAAAAATAACTAGCTCTTAACCTTTGACAGAATTCTACAGAAACTGTTCATCATCTCCCACGCTCTGATTAATTTCACACACACACACACACAAACCTGTATCAATAAAACTGACGCTTTTACATTTGTTAACCAGGGATATTTGCGTCTCTCATCAAAACCCGGCCTAATATCAGGTAACGGTGTGAGCCCGATCTCATTAGTTTCATTTTATAAACAATTAAACAACAACATACACAGGTCATTTGCCTGCTCTCTCTATCTCTCTCTCCCTCCCTCCGTCTCTCTCACTTTGTCGTTCTTTCGACCACAAACGGATAGAATAATTTCAGCTCTGCGAGGGGCCTCAGACCTCCCTCCATTGTTCCTTGCTCTCTTTTTTTTGCCACTTGAACAATCTTTGAACGCTGGTCAAAAGCACGTGTAGCTAAATGTCAGAGCAGGTTTGTCAAGGGAAAATTTCAGGGACTTTCCTATTTATCGATGCATCTCAAGCATCTCTGCATGGCCCAACTTAACTATCATCTTTTGCTTGTGACATAACTTTCAGTGACAACCAGATGGGTTCGCTTCGGTTCCAAGCCAGCATTCAGCAGTTTATCTTAAATGCAAAGCATTGCTAGCAAAAAGAAATACTGTTAGAATTAAATAACGAAGCAATGAAAGACACACGTGATTCACACAGGGCAATAAATAAGGGAAGTATATGACAGTTTATTTTTCTGTCACACAGTAAAAAATTAGAAAAAGTGTAAACCACATTCTGCCATCTGCTCTTAAAGATCATTATTGGCAGAACGATAGGGAGACTTTGTATTGTAAGTGTCTAAAAAAACTAAAATTTCAGTGATTTTAAGCAAACAAAATTGCAGAGTAGTGTGTGTCTCGTGAATCATGTACCGAAATCAATTAACAGAACTTTACTGACATCATTTTAAAAATGAAATTGATGCAATGTGATTATACTGTTGACATATATGGCCAAAAACAGTAAAAGAAAAACAGTTGAGAACATTTATGTTATGCTATCTACCCTTCGATATAAAAATATCTATACAGAAAAAAGTATGCGAACACGCTCAGCAAATTAATACAAGTATCACACTGCCTTGTGTTAGACCCAAAACTGTGACATTTCTTCAGGGGAAACATTAGGTCACCTGAACATAAGCAGATACTGAGCTGTGAGACAACAAACATCAGTTGTTATCCTCCATCTATTGTGTAACAAGACATCATCGCATTTCCTTGTGACAGTAAAACACTGTCTGGACTGTTCAAGTCTTCTACATAGGGTGACATCAACCACGTGACCACGTCTCTTTATGACCGCGACAACCGGACTGGACAACCGGCAAGGCCTCCTTTACCACACCAAGAAGTCAGCCACCTTGCTTTAAAACAACGTGCATTAAGGTGCAACTCTCCAAAAGGCCTATGGGAAATGAATTCATCCTCATGTTTTGGTGCTCTTGTGACTGATGTGAAGATAGAAGGACTAAAATGGCCACATACACCAATATTCATTCCTGTCGCTTACATTTCATGACTTCATTGCACTGAACAAGCACACAATTATGGCCCGAGCTGGGAAAAGGCTACAAACTGCTTTCTCATTACTTCACATTTGTGAAAAAGAGGAAGAATCTGTAAAATGGCTGCCTTCCACATGGGTGGAAAAGGAGAGCCAGCATTACCTGAGGTACAGTTCTAGTAGTAAAAACGTAAAATGGACATTTATGTTCCACTTACATTCAATCATTGTTTTATTGTTGGCAATATATTAAAAAATACTACCTTCTCCCAGAAACTTAAGATGTGTGATTACTAACTAAAATCAACATAAGCAGTTACTCTAGTTTTTAATATGATGTAAGAAGACTTTAATAAATGGACATATTCACTCAGTGACTGCTCATTCACCTACCTTAAATGCAGTCATATGAATTCTCTGGCAAAAAAATTCTGATCAGAAATCTAAATGGTTGTCACTTTTGCGCATAACAGATAAATGCATGTCTATGAGGATTACTGAATTACTACACTTTTAAAATACAGTGAAATTTAGAGACTGGCAAAAAAAAAATTCAGTGGCTAACATTCAAAAAAAACAAATTTCAATATCTTGCATGCTGACAGACCACTGGAACCACACTATCTCTAGCCAGCGATGCCGCAAAGGTCTTACGAGAGTCTTAACTGAAAGGTGGATACACATTTTTCACATAGCAGTAGGGGGCATCTGCAACATGATATTAAATATTGAGTAATTTGAGTTTAAGCCAGATAAAGCTATAGAACCTGGTGTATCTTGTTGGCTTTATTAATTGTGCTTTTATCAATCTCCTTTATCATGTATTTCTGCTTTTATCATTTCCTTATGGAAATGTGTAGTGCTAAAAACATAAACCAACATATTATAGTGCTGCATCTTTTGGTTACATAGAGGAAATTGCCCTTATTATCGTTAATATTTTCTGACACTAAAGAAACTGCAGTAACCATGTAGGACCAGAGCGACTAGGATCATCGGTGATCTGTCTCATCCCAGCAACCATCTGTTCGACCTGCTGAAATCAGGCAAACGCTTCAGAAGCATTATGGCCAGAACGGAGAGGCTCGGGAGGAGCTTCTATCCACAGGCCACAAGACTTCTGAACCCAGACATGCCATCACAATCCTCACAAACCAGGGTCTACAATATCCTTTGACCGCTCCCCTCACTGTCACTGTCTTTCCAGTGCACCTTAAGGTTTTATTTACTGTTTTATTTATCTATTTATTTATTTAGTTATCTATCTATTTGCTGTTTGTTTCTTGTTTTCTTGGCGTTTGGTTGTTTGTTTTACTCGTAATTTTTTGCAGTCTCCTATCCTACTGAGTCAGAGCAGATTTCACTACATGGTGTACTCAGTAACCATGTACGTGACAAACAAACTCTTTTGACTTTTGCAACATAAGTGTGACACCCCAAGAATTCCCTAAAGGAGACTTATTGTAACTTACTGTACATCAACTGCCTATGGTACAGTATAGAAGGCTGTCATACAGTACATGAATGTATGTGAAAATCGTTCAGACTTCATGTATATATGTGTATGGTGCCCTATACATCAAATCAAATTAATTAGAGGCTCTGCTGACAGTAATGACAACCAATTCAAGCTCATTATATTGGGAGAGATCTGCTGTAACATCACTCAGAGCAGCATATTATCATTGCTGTGTGGTTCTGGATTTTATCAAGATTCCCCACAGAGTGGAGGAATATTAGAGGGATAGAAATCTGCCAATTCAAACTTGCATCAAAAGCATGTCGACCACGCGGCTGAAGCTGCATCTCCACGCGTCGTCCTTTGAATTGCTAAAATCAGCTTGGCAAAAGAAGCGGCACCATAAAATTCAGCTGTGGTTTTCCTTCAGCCAAGGCGCTTTTCTTTTTGTGGGGGGGAAACAAGCCCAGGTCTTAGCGGTTTTTAGCGAGAGTGCAGCAATGGGGGGGCGAGGGGGGGTGTACGGATCCATCTGGCTCCCAGGGAGCTGGCTTTGCCGGGTTCCGATCCAAGACACGCGGCATACAGAAGGGGTCTGTGCTACAACACCTGCGAAATACCTTACTATCCCGCCAGTGCCTGTCCGGATTGCTGCCTTGTCCTCCTGGCAGACGCGGACACACACACACACACACACACACACACACACACACACACACACACACACACACACACACACACACACACACTTATAAAAACAAATTAGTTTCTACTTCCATTGTCCTTTGGACAAGCTCAACTGTCTGCTCCCCTGGTCTGGTTTCGACTGCACACAAACACATTTACACCATACATACAAACACACAGAAACACACTTCCTAATGTGAATTTTCACCAGAGATTGGGGGAGAGAGAGAGAGAGAGCGAAAGAGAGGGAAGAGATATCACTCGCACTTACTTCAGCATGCAAGCTGGGTCCTGCTGTTCCCAAATCAAGAAGAAAGGACAGTTTTGCTCTGTCACTCTCACCTGCATTGTGCTGCTGTCCAAAAGCTGCTTTTAATTATTAACTATGTGTAAATCAGAAAATACCATATAACCCTCTGCCAACCAAGGGCCTGAAATTGCTTGCACTACTATAAATTTTATACTGGTATGTAACAATATCCCCCAAAAAATCCTCTGAAAGCTTAATTGTCATGCAATAAAATCACAGCATGATAAGGTGTATTAAATGAAATAATCATTTTTAGAAATGTTATAATCTTTCTCTGTAATTAGAATTTCACAAGTAATTGTGAACTTGTGGTAAAGGTAAAGGTGAGACTTATTCCCATATTACCTTCTCCAGAA
The DNA here is from genome assembly GCA_018136845.1 of Heterotis niloticus. Lineage (NCBI taxonomy): Eukaryota > Metazoa > Chordata > Actinopteri > Osteoglossiformes > Osteoglossidae > Heterotis > Heterotis niloticus. The sequence continues at coordinate 1,206,537 of CM030904.1, forward strand.
CAATGACAAGTGTAAAAAAATCATCCTTTTATCTATAAAAAAATTTAATGGAATTCTTCCCATAAAAACCATCAAAGGTGAATTTCCCATGCCTATCTAGGGAGTTTGGAGAAAGGGATCATTGACGCAAGTGTGGTCACATCCAAAACAGAAATTTAGTATAACATAAAGGCCACATAAAAGTATACATCTCTCACACAGATCACTGCATCAAGAGAAAATCTCCTACTGTCTTTACCAAGACAGATTTATTTGTGAGCAACAGCACTTCGGCACTGTACACACAAGCTGATCTCCTGCAGACCTTGAAGAAACTTTTATCATTTTCCCCAGCCCTCACCTCTAAGGACGAAGGGAAGACTAATTGTTCTCAGCTTTGCCATAAATCTGTGGTCTATGGAGAGAATAAATGCACAAAACATCAATATCAGGTGTTCCCTCTCCAGAGGTCAAGTTCACTGTCTGTCTGGTAAAACGGAGACCTTGGCTGATGGTGATGTGACTTAAGCACAACAGAGTATTTCAAAGTGGCACTCCTAGCAGAATGTTCCTAAAAGTAGAATATGGTGAGTGTGGCTTTTTGCCTAAATACCACAATGACCACAGAGTGGCCTGCAAATTATGTTAATGTTTCAACCACTCTGTCATTTATGGTTACTTTTATGGTGCAGGCTGAACAGCTCCTTACAGAACCTGAACAGCAACAACGCAGGCCTGTTTTAGGGAGGCTGAGATTGGAGCAGCCACGGAGGTCTGAGGTTTTTATAAAAGTTAAAGCACAAGCGTAGAAACCAAAGAAGAATTGCAAAACCATTGAGTCTTGAAAGCCGGACATTATCAGGGCCCACGCTACCATTGGAGACCCACAGCCAACGCATTTCAAATCCAGTAAAGAAGCATCCATCAGTATAAGTACTTCATTCACAACAGCCCCCTATCTATCTACATGAACCAACGCCTCCAGATCACCACATACAGGAGATGCCCTAAATCAAACTTTTCACTGCTTGTCCCCTAGGTCTTCATCACACGCCTCTTGTCTATGACCAGCTCACCACATACAAGAGCATCTGGAAGACAGTTCCAGCACTCCACTTGTGGACATAATCTTATCAACATGACAAAGATCCCTCTCCTGTGAACTGCGACAGAGCAGCACCAGATTCTGAAGTTCCAAACTAAGTTTGCAAAAGGAAAAGGGGGCTTTTTCACACTTGCCAAGGCTTCAGTCTTGCAGCCTCTCCCTGGATTCAGTGGTCACTTATAGAATCTTGTCGATGAGAGAAGAGTAAGAGAACAATGAGACCTGTGAACAGACAAGATTGCAGGTACTGGAAAAAGTCAAGAAGATTTTGATTGGTAAAGATTCTGTACCATCAGGGTGATCTGATCATGTCCCCTCAACAATACAGCATACAGCTCTTCCAGCTTGCTGAAATAGAATTAGACTTAACCCCCATTTCATTGTTTTTAATGAAATACACAAAACTGTAGCTTTTGCACAAAAAGAAGCACTTGAAAAATGGACACGCGAGCTGCCATTGACACTGGCTGTGTTCGCCTTGAAGGGTGGCGTCTTTCACTAAAAGATCCCCGTTTTCCTGGGAAAATCTGCCAGAGCTTATACATCGAAGCCAATGCATGAACTTTCAATCAGGGATTAGCCGGATTTTCCAATGTGGATCTTCTTTTGTAAATTTGGCCGGCATCGCCTCTGTCATTGGCACAAGGAACGTAAATAGAATATGATCCTTGGGCCAAGGGATTGCCTTGCTTATTTCAAAGAAAGACTTCAAACGGTGCCCATTTAGCCCTCGCCATGAGTAGATCATTGCAGGGGTTTGAAGTTTCGTCCACGCATCAGACCACCAGAAACTTCTTTCCAGTAGGCACGTTGCACTCATAGTTTGTCTGTATTGCCAAAAACATAAGAAGAGAAGAGAGCTAAAGATGGACTAAAAAGCCCTAATTAAACTGTTTGTACGTGGCTCCACTGCCATCCCTCACTTCATCCATCCCCATATCTCCATTCCTGCCCCTTCTCCAGCCATTGTCCCACATAGAAGTCCACTTCCAAGATACAGATGCTAATCCAAGCTTACCAGGCTGGCCTGTCAGATAAGGGAGCTGTATGATCCAAAATCGTGTGACTTCCATGAACAAACATGCTCCTCGACATGGGCAGCAATACTCAAAAAAGTTGAATTCCAGAGTAACAAAATGGAGCGTTAAATACACGCAAACACACAAGTGACCTGCATAGACCCACTTCCACAACTAAAGTTTTATCTTGAAAACCACTAGTTCCTTTTCCATCTAACAAAGTGTTTTTAATTGTTGAAATGTCAGTTTAAATTCTCCCTGCAGAACGTTGGAGGAGGCTGGTGGGCATCCTGCTCACATGTGTCGCTGCATGCTGACAGATCACTGGAACCACACTATCTCTAGCTAGCGATGCCACAAAGGTCTTAGGAGAGTGTTAACTGGGAGGTGGATACACATTTCTCACACAGCAGTAGGGGATCTCGGCAATGTGATAATAATTTGGCAGCAGAAAGGGGATGTCCAGGTATTGGCTGGATCGCACCCTTCGTTCCTTATCCGTGATCTGCCCTCAGCGTGGGATTCACATTCAGCCAGCATGACCAGGACCATCTCAAACTCCCCCAACCCCATCCATGACAATCAGTTCTTCAGCTGCTTGCTTCTCTGCTATCTGCTTATTTTACTTTACTGTTAGGTGCTTTTTGAAGGTTTGCATTGGGTGTGACGAGGATGGACAGGATTAGAAATGAGTATATTAGAGGGTGAGCACAGGTTGGACGGTTTGGAGACAAAGTCAGAGAGGCGAGATTGCGTTGGTTTGGACATGTGCAGAGGAGAGATTCTGGATATATCGGGAGAAGGATGCTAGGGATGGAGCTGCCAGGCAAGAGGAAGAGAGGAAGGCCTAAGAGGAGATTTATGGATGTGGTGAAGGAGGACATGCAAGTGGTGGGGGTGACGGAGAGAGATGCAGAGGACAGGAGGAAGTGGAAGCTTTTGATCCGCTGTGGCGACCCCTAACGGGAGCGGCCAAAAGAAGAAGAAGAAGTTAGGTGCTTTTCCCTTAAACATACTGTAAATGTTTATATCACTTTATACTATCAACTTTCATATATTTTCACAGCAATTAAAGTTTTTCAAAGGTCTAACAGCAGGACCACCAACTGTTACCTGGTGTTGTGAACATCATAGTAACAGATACACTCAGTTCTTATAACAGATTGGTTAGAACAATTTTTTTTTTTTTTTACATTAAGATCTATGTCTGATAAACATTGTTATTTTTGACGTAGTGGAGTTAATTGTTTTTTTTTTTTTTCCCTCCAAAGCACAGAAGGCACTGTTTGTTTGTGCAGTTTTCTATCTTACATCAGTGCTGGGTTGGGTGGGCCCCCGGGGTACACCCCCCCCCATGAAATGGCCCACAATCCGGCCCATCTAACTCTCCAGCCACCCCCCGGAAAACCAGCTCTCTGCGCAAGAAAGCAGGAGGCGGGGAGGGCAGCATGTTCCTCTCCCAAGCTGCAGTAAATTCAGTTTTTAATGCTTTGTTTTCACACTTTGTGTTAGAAATTAAAATGGTGGAGAGCGTCTGCATATCTCACTTCCGAATTTAAACCAGTGGAGCTTTTTTCTCTCCATTCCTTCCACCTCTTGCCCTCGCTCTTAGCCCTCCAAGTCTCGGATTTTAGTAGCAAAGTGCCACACTCCTGAACAAGGACAAAGACAATCTGCCTGGCTACACGCAGTCCCAGTCCCTGTCAAATGGTTAAAAAGTGTTTATAATGAATTCTTTATCAAGACATTTCCATGTTAAAGGTATAACAAAGAAAAACTATATTTTAAGTCATCCTGTTTTCATTCCTGTTCTTTGGGCAGTAAAGATTTTCTTATAGTTCAGATTTCAGAGGAAATCACTGACTTGGTAGATTAAATCATTTTCTTTCTTTTTTAAAAATAATTTAACTGTGATTGTCTTCATTTATAGAATTTTTGCCAACTATTTGTTTATGTTATAGACTGTGCATCACTGGGGAGCTGGGAAAGAATAGAGGTCAAAGGTCAGCAGAACATCCTCTGTTTGCTTCCACTCTGTTCCCTGTGCCTCTTTAGGACTATGGCTCACGTGTCTGCCAAATAATTCCTTTTCTTTACTTTGTTTTCTTAGTTCACAACCTTCTTTCTAAAATCATTCTGACACATCAAAAAGCCAGTCCCATGTCATTGATTCCAGGCTGCATCCCCTATTAAAATTCAGATTGTAGCTCATAGGAAGAATCAACTTCTTGGTCCGGCATTTATGTTCCCGTCAGTGTGGGACATGGATATGTTTTGCATTGTAGATCAGCCTCCACATAGAAAACAAAAACAGCAGCTTGTAGACATCACATCTGGACCTTTATTATTTTTTATGTTACAGAACCTACTGAATAAATTACACTATTGGCCTAGATTGTGAGTAAAAATGTGAAATCATTTAAAAAGCATAATTCATGGCTGTTGTTTTGCATAGGTGAGGACTAAATTCAATGGGAATTGACTGTCATTGTCCTGATAAACAAATATCTTTTGTTTTTATATAGACCGAAGCTCATCAGTGACCTGTTAAATGATTTTCTTCCCCTTCTCTCTTTCTCCCTTGTTATCAAAGTATGAATTTGGAAAACTCCATCTCTACAACCTATTCTGCTTTTTTAACAACTTTACACATTTGTATTAAAGACAAGAGAACAGAATTCTTTCAGTCTTTCTTTTAAAGAATTAAATTAAGGCTATTGTAAATGCTAACTGACCACACGCAAAGGGAAAAGTAATTAATCTCAAAAAAAGGGGTACAATATTGATACTAAACCTAAGAACAAAAATCTTTCCACACACTTATGTTAGATAGCAACATATTACAGAAATAAATTGACAGCGACTTTAATGTATTCTGGAATATTACCCAAAATGGTTTCATCAGTATTTGAGCACTGGAAAATGTGCTATTTTATTATCTCTCAATACAGGGTGATGAATCATTGCCAAAGGCCCCTTAAATCCATACATGTGATTGCAGACAAGAGAAGAGAGACTCATTTGGCGTCAAACGTTTTTCCCCCATTTTCCCTTTTCCCCTTTCCTTGATATGCTATTTGTGAGAATGCTTTGCATCGCTACCTTAAACTTTCCATTAATGAATCTACCCAGCTTTATTATTTTAGTGCTGCAGAGATTGCCAAATAAAGAGAGATTTGTTTATGAGAAATATCAATGCAGCGGCATTCATTGGACCTTAAAATGTTCTGATGGCTTTTCACAGGCCCATCATATTTACATAGGGAAGTGTCATTAGCGTCAACGGCGGACCAGAAACTATTAAACTAATACAATGCTAAACTGAACAACCTTGAGAATTTGATTAAAGCCATTGTGAGTTTTAAAAATGCTCCATTCTTAGCTTAAAACAAAAGACTGTTGCATTTCTCTATGGTTATAATTCAGCTGTCAAGTTCCATTGATGTATTTGACTACAGCTAACATTTGCATACCCTATATATAGCAGTGGGGCATACGCTGCGAATTATAATTGAGGTTTGAAACAAACACGCAACTGTTTGTGTTTCATTTCAAATTAGTTGCTGTAATTTAAAAAAAAGAGAGACTGCAGGCATTGTTTGCTTGGCAAAGCCATGTGTTTTAGAGCAGTTTTAATTCCTCCGTACTCGTTCAGATAGGAGATTTTTTTTTTTTTTTTTTGGGGGGGGGGAGCACTCCTTAAATGACTCCCCTGTAATCTTTGTTCTCAGCTCATCCTTCTCCTGGTGAAGTCTTCTCAATGACTTTTTTCACCTGCTCGACTTTTATTTACCTATTTAGCACTTTTTTGGAATTTTTAATTTTAGAATTGACCTCATTTGGCTGTCGTGTCAATTGTAAGAGCGAGCTTCACACAGTACCTGAGTGATTGAGATTTCAGGTAACGTAAAGATCTCAAAATTCAGCACTCCTCGTAGCTAAGATATCTGCATCATTCCTAAATGATGTCCATAGGTGGTCATTTTTATTTTTCCCCACATTCTGTTTGGAAGCTCCCCCTGTGAGAGACACTAGCGATAACATGCACGATTACAGTCTGTGAATAAGATTCTACTAATAGGTGCACAAGGGCCTTGTCACCTGTGTTGTACATTCACAAAATGTATTTACAACCCAATTTAAAAATTCCACTCTGGATTTTATTACAACTGTAGGAAACATGTAGTAGTATGGTTTCCAACAAGGGCCAGAAGGCATGGGAAAAAATTAATATGCATTTATGATAATATGGTAATTGGACAGTGAGTATTGCACCCTTTCAAATGAAGTTTAGTGGTCTGGACAGAAATCTGCTGTCTTTAGGAAGAAATCCCCTGAGACAGAATGGTACTTAACCTGAGTTGTTATAGAAGCATCCAGCATCCATACAAATGGGATATGTGCTGAAAATGCAAATATAGTAAGACACTAGTGAAATGGCATGGTTTTTATTATTAATGACTCTTGTAATGTCTTTAAAAGAAGGACATGCTAGGTTAGCAGACAACACTGTGCATACGTGAATTAGAGCACCAAATACAGAATCCACTGCCACAAATTAATAGCGGAATGGCCGTAATTCTCTTCAAAGCAGAACAAAATAAAAGAGTTGATTCATGAGGAAAAGAACTTGAGTCTTGGGTTATTTGTGCCATTTAAATGAGTAACACAGGTCACTCTCTGAAACCATGTGCTTAATGCATTCTCATATCCATCACCAGGAAATGTCAAATGCAGCAATTAAAAATAACAGATTTCGCAGATTTCATCTGGTGTGTGTTCATAGCATCTCAACAACTCAAAGGGAATGTTTCACCAAACAGTGCCCATTGTCAAATTCAGCCCATTTGTAATACATTATCCATCTCAATGTATTTTTACATCCATTGTGACATATTAAACATTGTTGTACCATACCCCAGAGATATTTTACACACTGATCTAATTAAAGTCACCGTTTTGCCTGGTACCCTATTTAAAAAAATCTATACTTTCTATATAATTATAAAATTATGAATTATTTAATATATAAACCCCACAGCTCCAGGAGTGTGGCTATGATTTTAATCAAGAAGAAAATGAATACGTTCCCTTTTCTTAATTCTGTTAATAAGCTTAATTGGTGAACACGTTAAATCTGCCTTATTTTTTAAGATTATGCCACCATATAAATAATTTATTATTATTATTATTATTATTATTATTATTATTATTATTATTATTAATAAAAACGTACTCGTATAAAGTAGTGTCACAGAGACTATTACAGAAGTGTTCTCTTTCAGCAGTCTACATAGCCACCATGTGCTGTGTGTGTCTTCTGTCTTAAAATGATCTCTGAAGTATGTGAAGGATCACTCCGCAAGAAAATATCCTTGGGGGGGGGGGGCTGAGTTGCATTGCTGTTTAAAAAAGTCCATTGAAATATGTTTGTGTGTATATTAAAAAGCAGCCAGGCCTTTGCTGGATAGTCATCAGTTTATGAATAACTGCGCATTTTGATTGGCAAAGGTGAAAAGCAGTTCAACACAATTTTAAATCACAAGGCTTGCCATCCTGCATGGTTTAAAAGCCATTGTAAATACCTGTCAATTACATTTCCTTATATAAGGCCTTCTGAACAAGTCTCCTGGAAATAATTATGAAAATGTGATAACATCTATGCATATTGTAACCTTCAAACTCCATACAGATAGGACCATGTATATTGACATGAAACTATGCAGAGGATGGGAAGAGGAACTGTAATTATGGCTCTAACCATGGGACTTAAGTATTTAAGGGATTTAAGCTTTTTTGTTTTTTTTTTTTTTATTAAACCAGTCCACAGTATTTGTTTAAATGCAGTCTACAATGGTGCATCTGAATTTTCACTTAGATTGGCAGGAAGTCAAGGTACCTCTTTATAAAGAGGTTTTTAATTTGGCTGGTATCCAAAGTGCAAGTGAGACTGTGACAGGACTACCAAATCTAGGTGAGAACACTGATGAAAATATGACTGATATGTGATAATGGCAAGAGAAATGGGTGCTCTTATTCTTCGGAAAGCACATTGCAGGCTCAGGTGTCAGAATGGAAAAGGCTGCTGATCTGCCTGTAATGTTGTGAACAGTGTATGATTTATAATTTTTAAAGCCGAGCTGGCAGAATATCCCATAAGGACTACAGGTATGATATTTCTGAAGCGTGTCATGGAATGCGTGTATGGAAATAGGACTGTACAGTCGCTTTGAGTACACAGAAAAGGTCAGTGTTACATCAGCATTCATAATGTTCAGTGCAATACATTAATCAGCTCTTGCTTGTGTCCAACAGTAAAACAAAATAAAAAAATTCACTTCCCTCTGATTAGCTTTTAAAACGTGTTCTATTTATTTATATATTTGTAGACTTTTACATGATTAGTTACACAATTTTTTTTCCAGTACAAGGTTTTTTGCTTTTATTTTGGGAATCAAATTATTTTGCTAATTTGAAAAGTTGTCCTGGTGATTCAATAATGTTGGTTCAGTGAATCATGTTAAGAAATGAAAGTTACTAACCTCTGTGTCCAACTCTTCAAAAGTCAATGATTTTTATATCATCATATATCATATTAATGATTTATGGCTTGAGAAATGCACATTCAAATGACTTAAAATTACATGAACATAGATTAAAGCAAAAGGCATTTGTGTATGGTTGAATTCTAGCATTCACTAAACAAGGTCAGAAAAATATTATGTTAAGCCTGCGTAGATTTTCTGAATATAATCTGCAGAAGTACCTGTAGTTTGCAATATGCATACATTTACATGAATTATACTGTTCTGTAACTACAGACCTCTGATGGTTTTAATGCATCAACAACAAGATCAATGAAACTGGTGGCCATTTTTGCCCCTTTACTGCCAAACTTAGAAGAAGGCACCACAAAGGGCCTACGCTTATCTGCTAAACACGCCCTTTTTTCAACCGAAAGCCCTTGAACCAGCAAGCTGCCTCATCTTCAGGGAATTAGTTCATTACAAGGAGCCTGAGTGTGCCAAACAGGAAGTGCACTTCGTCTTTTCAAAGCAGCCTCAACCAGCATCAATCATTCCATGCAATTAGACCAATTTCCCCCAGAATCACTGCTTTTCCACGGGACTCTGCGACGCGACCGGCAGAGACAGCTGCCGCCGCCCAGACAGAGGTACAGGCAGTAGTACCGCCTCCACCTGGCTCAAACACACCAGACATGGAGAGAGCCTATTTTAAAGTCACCAGGAGTGAGGGATCTGCCTACTTCTGGGGTATTTTTGCATGCGTCCATGGTGTGTTCATGTCTCTTTTTTTTTTATTACATATATGGGCACACCTATTTTATTTCCCCATACCCACTCTCAAGTCTCAAGTGGCATTTGTTTTCCATGGCAACCAGATTAAATTAGGTAAGTGATTATAGCTTATTAGCACCAAATGCTGTTAGTATATTTTTATAATTTTGTATGTCAACACTTTCCTGTGTAGCACTCTTTATTGGAAATTGCTTTGCAGGAGCCGAAGGCCTAACGTTTTGTTATAATAAAAATATAATTATATATTAGACAATGGCCACTCAGGCTTGCTCTGCAACGGATAAGAGGCTGCATGTTCCCAGGTACAGCCATCCCAGTAATGAATAATAAAAATGTAGTTTTTTTTCTTTTTCAAATTCTAACTAATAAACCCACTAGAATTAACATACACAATTGCTGTAATGAGGTACACAATGGGGCTCTGACTTTAGCACTCGATATTGACTGTCGTAGCCTTTAGCTTCACTTCGCATTTAATACAACACTCCAGGCCAAAGAGATTGCTAAATTATTACCCTGTTGTTGAGCTAAACGTAATTAATATTAAAATTAAGGATTTAATTGCTGTTCGGTTGAATATCGCAAGCAGTGCATTCTGAAGTGCCTTCATCTTCTCCTACGGACTATGTTGCCTTTTTTCCAGTGGCCACGCCTGTCATTCCCAGACATTCCTGACTCAGTGCATTTACCTTGTGCTCATGATCCCTGTTATGTTTTACAGCACATTTTTGGCCACTTTCTGGTGAGGGGGAGTGCAGTGGGAGACTGGGGAACACATCGTTCACCTCCAACCAGCCATCGACCAAGCAGTTGAGCCTCGGCCTCTTCTGAGCCGGAGCAAACGAGCCGGCACAGAGATGGAAAATTGTGCCCATAAACAAGACCGGTGTTCTATAATTTATCGTTAATCTGCCTGCCTTGGTGTGCAGGTTTGCAGTTATTTGCATGCTGATATCCATGTCATATTTCTTATCAGGGATTTGTTTATGTTTTTATCCTCGTCCTTAGTTGATCCACTTACAGAAATTTCCACAGTGGCTGAGGAAGTGTCACTGCACTTTCAAACACCAATCTAGCCTTAAAGGTCACTGGTTCAAATCTCAGAAGGGGCGTTGCTGTTGCACCTTTCACACTGGTACTTAACACTACCAAAGCAAGCAATAGAAAAGGACAAAACTGTACAGTTGTAGGTAATTTAACCAATGCAGGCTGTTTATCAGCAAGATAAATAAGGTGTAATGTACTGTGGTAACATTATGCTGAGGGGCTCGCCATGTCTTTGTGGCCAATCAAAAGGCTACACAGATTATCATGACAACAACTTGGCATTAAAGTAGCCCATAGCTGACAACCTTATTTATCTCCACCGTGTCAAAGAGATCGTAGCCAAATGCTGTAAATGTTAAAAGGAAGATTTTTGAGCAGCATTATTAAAGCTTTGCCCCCCCCCCCTTACATTTTGCAGATAAAGTATGAATAATTTTTTCTCTTCAAATTAGACTTGGTAATTTGGCCTCCTTGTTTATTCACTGCAATTAACTAATGAAAAATATGTGCTGAAGTTATTGATTCATGACCGTAATTGTTTAATTATTAATCAGTATAGTATTATATTAGCATTTCTAATACTGCAGATGTTCACAAAGAGGCCTTAAGAAGACATAATGCAGGTCGCGGTTGCTATGTGTCACTAGAGACAGAGATCACTATGCCATAACAGCTGAGAGTCGCAAGTGGGCACGCACTCGCACGCATGCACACAAATTTCAGTTTATTAACATTTCATACCTGTAGGTTCAGTGGTCTTTGAGAAGGTCTTCTGATTTGTTCAAGTCCTTTTTCCCAGAAAAAATAGAAATGTCACAGGTGTGCAGTGTAATGGAACATCTAAATATATGTGCGTGCATGTTCATGGAAATGTCCATCTTGTGTGAGGCTGTGTGTGCAGGTGTGTAAATAAGTGTTTGCATTTATGATGAGCTCCACCTTACCAAGGAACTCACCTTGAGATTAAGCCATCAGAAGGTTGTGAGGTTGAACACTTATGCAGCTACAGCCAACTAGCTTTACATTTCTCTGCTTGCCCACCTGCAGCACGATAGCAGAGATGGGTAGATGTGCAACAGGGGTATTTTCAAAACAGACTCCCAGGACCCCCCCACCCAGAATCCATTCTAAAGTCTTTCCCTAAGCCCAGAAACTCAAGGTGTGCTTCCTTCTGCTCCACCTCGAGGATGACCAAGTGGACCGTTAAGTGCTACCCAATATACTGGGCACAAGTTATCCTTGGTGCCCCATTTTCCAGCTCCCTGCATTTTAAAACAAGCTTTCTGCCATCCTTTCAAACTGCAGCCCTGCACAGGATTGATTGGTATGCAGCAGAATAATTTGCATAGTTTTGCACGCAGATCACACTGAACAAACAGCAGTGATTTTTTTTTTTTTTTATTCTTTTTCCTTGGGTGTGCGTATGCAGAGTCGAGGGGCGGGGGGCTTGGTTGGTGTGTTTTAAGAATCCTCCCCCCTCTCCCCCCAGAATTAATGTTCCACACCTGTGCACAGTGCAGCAGTCTTTATCAAGCATCACAGGTGCGCCACATTAATTATGGGCGAAACCACTTTCGGGCAGGGGGGTGTGCAGCCCTTTGGCAAGCAGTCAGTTCTCAAGTACTAAAATCCCCTGTACTGCAACACACTCATTTGGTTTTCCCTGACCAGATGTGGGTGTTTTTTTATTGTTGTTTTTCTTATCAATGCCATTTTGCTGCAGTCCAATGAAGTATACTCTTTTTCCCAAGGAAGGTTTCTGTTCCAACCCTAACACCTTCCCACCTCCTCTGTGTGTTTGAAGTGACTCGTGATGCTGTGAGGCCAACGTTAGCAGTCTGCTGAAACCAACCTCCCGGCAGGGACCGTCCACACCTGCAGTGTCTAAAGGCCGGAAGGCAAGACTTTGCAAAAAACTGCCGCTAAACGTTCACCCTTGGGTCACTGGCTCTGTCATTATTTACCATTATTATTATCTACCTGCTTCACAAAACCTTTCAGGCACAGCTAACAATTTATACTATTTATACATGTAGATATTTCAGCAATCGCAGGTTAAGTAAACTTTCAAACAGGTGCACGAACGACTCTATCAATGGAATTTGAGCAATATTTTTGTCAACCTTCCTATCTCGGGTTCACTTTCTTATTGCCTATGCTCCGCTAATGTTGTTTTTGCTAATGGCAAACAGAGCGAAAGTTAAAAAGATTTAGAATTCAGATGTTTGGTTTATACTCCAGGCTCAAAACATATACAAAACATAAGACACCGTGTACATTCTGACAGGCTATTTGTACGTCATGGCAGTAACGTGTAAACACTGCTTAGTCTAAGAGATTTAAAGGTAGACACACAACAACAGCCAGCCACCAACATTAAAGCGTTACAAGGGCATAATTTTACAGCCTTCATCAAAAGAGAAGGCTTGTCTGGTTCTTTTATGCAACACTGCCTCAGGACAGGAAAAAAATGCTTTTTTTTTTCACCAACGGCCATTTTGAACTCTGTAATTGACCTTCTGTGGCATCATTTACAATGACTCATATCAAAGCCCCAAAGTGTGCCAGCTATAGCGTATCCCTGAACACACTTGTCTGATAATAGCTTTAACTAGAGTAAATTGTCTCCTTCATTTGTATGGATATTGCGACCTGCAGTCTCCCAGCCTTACCCATTGACAAAAGGGGTCATTCCCACACAGCAGAGATGAAGCCCACTGGATATTGTCTGATTGGATTCGCCTTCAACATCTGGGATTGTCAGAGAAATTCATTTCAAAACCAGCATCCCTTCTCTCACTTAATTATTTTTATACTAGTCCATCACTTTTTTTTTTTAAAAATCAGCCCAGTATTAAAATCTCACATAATCCTTAACAAACACCATATATAAAGACACCCCCACCCCCTTCACTGTACAAAAAAATTCAATGAAATACATCAAGTTATTTTTTCTTTTTCTTTCTCCCCCCCCTCCATTTCTCATTCTATCTCCCACTCTCGCTCTGTCGAAAGCCAAGCGGTCTTTGGTTCCACACCAAATGTGCTCATTCCAACATTTCAATAAATTGAGAGCGAAAGAATTAAAGTTAATCAGACCGACCACATTGTGGCTAAGATACGTTGGCTGGATTATGGATTACTATTAGCTGGATGGAAACCGATTCTTTCATTTAAATTCCGGGTTTCTCGTCTTGCTAAAATTAAAAAGAGAACTAATACTTCTTGGAGAGGTTTTTTAATATGCTCACTTACTACCTCTTTAATCTAAATAAGCGCCTGTGTTGTGCCGCCAGGGTGACGTGACATTTGACATGTGAAAAGTAAACCGAAATAGGTACCCAGGGTTTGTGCTGCTTACAGATCAACTCTGACCATTCGTGGTCACAGTGAAGCAGAGGACCGTTCAAGGGTAGAGAGTGCTAAAGACATCACAGAACCTGGCATAGGACTCATGAAAGAAGGAAAAAGAAAAGAAGAAAAAAAAAATCACTGCACTTCAGAAGGATGAGCTCTTCAGAGTCTTTTATAATCAAGTTTCAAACCTTTTATAATAGTTTTATTGTAATGGACTGTTTTACCGCAAAATTTTCATTGGCTTATCATCAGAACATGATGTGATGGCTTGAACTGCTCTTTTGTGCTGGATATATTTCTCTAACTATATACCATAAAGTTCTGTATGCACACACTTGTATGTATTCGCATTTGTATACCCAAGGCACTCTCACAAAAAAGAATCTTTTTAAAACATACAGTTGGGATGCAACAGCCTTGGGACCGTGTGGTCCTTGCATGCCGGCATGTTAAAATAACGAATCCTTGAGGGTATTTATGTTCCAATCTGCAGTACCATTAAGCCAGATTTGTATTGTTTCAGTTCCACCAAACCAATGAAACAATGTAAAGTCAGCTGAAAAGGCAGCCTCATCTTGATGCTCTTCCTACTTTTAGCAGTTCATCTTTTTGAAACCTGTGTAACCCCTTTGAATTGGAGTTAAACACCAGTTAATGTCCTGGAGTCAAAAAAAAAATGTAAAAATAATTCCTATTATTCAGTTAATATAGCATTGATTTGGTCCACATAAACTGTGAAGCATACATGCACAGCTCTCAACCAGTCCTAATAACAGCCCCTATACACAAACTCAACAATTTACATCTCAGGTTCCTTCATTTAGCACGTCTGCTGTTCTCTACTTTTTTTTTTGTTTATATTTCATTATGCCATATGACTATGGACCCAACGGCTGGAAAATGGCGATTATTTTGCTCCAGCAGGCAGCCTGTGAAGAAATACAGGTCTTGGGTAGACGCAACGCAGCAGTCAGGGTGGACGGCACGCAGCCGCCACAGCCGAGACCATGGCGAGAACATCACTCAGTGCGACTAATGTCTTTTAAATGTACCCTTACCTTTTGCACGCCCTGGCAGCGAATTAAACACACATCTAATGGAGGTTGTTTGGCCTTTTCATAAACTCCACACAAATATATACAGCAAGAAAAGGGAGAAACACACAACAGGCTAATAGAAATGAATGAACTACTCAACCATAAATTTTCTGTGCGAGATATGCTTGTTCTGATTGGAAAGGGCACCCGCTATCTGCAATATTGATAATACTTTTCAAATTTCACCTGCTTTTGTTTGCATTCTGTGCTGTCTGTTTAAACACACTGAGAATTATAATGAGGCCAAACATTATCTCCCAGTTTTTCAAGGCTGAACATATAACTTTATCACAGAAATGATTCAAATTCCTTGGCAGGGTTGTATCTTTTTCATTAAACCTGCTATCAGCCCTTGACAGTAAACCGGCCGCTGGGTTCAGGGCTGTCCACATGTCACAGCTAAATGCAGGAGGGCTTCAAGTTCGACTGCTTTGCCGAGATCTGCGCGTGCCTGTTACAGACCTCTCGTTATTGTACTGCTTAACTTAAGCGTTTGTTGATCTTCATGTACATTTTTTTTTTTATTTTTTAAAAAGTAAAAAATTTGACAAAAGACATTATTGTCCACTAATGGCAATCACGGGCTTTTTTTCCTGTGGGGAAATATGATTTGTTTACATAAGTTATCCAGTTAACCAAGTAAACATACTTCACAAAATACCTCCCAGGAGGGAAGGCCTCCTAACACTAGGTTATCTAATGCTCTGAACACCAAAGTGGATATGATTTAGCCAGGGGCAATGAGGAACATGCTCCCTTTTTTAAGCACAGAATAAGTCCTGCTCTATTGCTCTTCCCAATCACACACGATATAATAACAGAGCAGACAGATACGCTGTAATAAGAGAGTTAACCATGTATAAATTATAAGTCGTATATCACATACACTCAACGTCACCGAGGATAGAAGTATTAGAAGAATTCTTCACACGGGGGAATTACAGATCCCCCCCCCAATGCCCCAGTGCCACACCACACGGCACATCCAACTCCTCAGGTTGTTCCTGCTCTAGAACAAAACTTGCAATAAAGAACTGCTAAGATCTAGCCCAACCGCAAGGTATTTCTGTGAAACGCCAAGGGACAGCAGCACCAGCACCCCCAGTATCTATCTCCCTGTTGCACTTGTTCATACTGACCCATTCATCCAAGTCAGCTAACCCACCAAAGACTTGACAAGCACTCATCTACGGGTGCAAAATTGCATGTTTGGAGGTGCGCGCTTAAGGTTTAGGTGTGATGTGGGTGTGTGTAGGTTTAAGTGCAAGACTTGTTCTGCGCTTCCTGTGCTAAATGAGTCTGGAAATAAAGCCGTTTGATTTAAGAAGGTTTTAAGTCTCATCGTGGATCCTCATTTCGCCACAGCATTTTTATCCCTCACCGTATGACACTTTACCTCACTTCAATTAATGATTATGTTAGTCATTATGGGGCTTTCAAACTCACCAGTCAGACTAGTACGCAGTTTTCACCATTTTGTCCATTACTGTCGTGACTAAACGCACTGAATCTGTTGGATGCTTTATACAGTCAGAACTATACAGGCAATGACGTGAGGCCACGAGTGGCCTTTCTTAAAAATGCGGAAACCGAGGGGAATGTGACTTCGTCTGTGTATTGCTGAGAGCAAAACAGGTGAACTCAAAGGACGGGACCGTTTTGTCTTGGGAAAGTTTGCGTTTTGCGACTTGGAAAAATGGCGAACGGTTCTACCGCGCAAACGTCTGTCGTTCTGTCACGACGTCGACAAGAGCAAATATCTCTCGAGAAAGCTTGAAAAGGCCGCACTTACCACAACCTCCATGAGTCCGTGTGGAGCTCGATAACTCCTGTCATCAGTTTACTACAGTATTTACTTTGTTTAACATGTTCCCTTCCTCGCGCTGTCCCGCTGACTCTTCTTCCCGCCATCTTTCCTGCTCTCCTTGCCGCGCGCTGAGCGCCGCGAGGGTTTGGCGGGGGGTCGCGCGGCAGGTGGCAACAAAAGTCGTCCGTTTTTTTTTTATTTTATTTTAGTGCAGAATTAAATGGCAGCAAACGTGACGGCCAGGTTTAATTTGGTCGCTCGTCGAGTTTCCTTAAGCACTACCTTGCGGCTCTCCACTCCATTCGTTGGCGCCGCAGACAAACTACAAGATTTGTGCAGAACAAATGTTGGGGAACAAGCAAGCGCGCCCGTTCGAGGCTTGCTACGTAGCTCAAGCAGCTGTGTGCATGTCACTGCGCTGCAGAGATTTTGGTTCGCAAACTGCTCCCTCCTTGATCAACATCTGCACTCACAATTAATTGACGAACACATCCGCAAGCAGACAGCGCGCTGCGCACCGAGGAGCAGCCCTGAACTTTGCGGCTAGGGTTGGCCATTTTTTCCACTCCTATGCCAATAGTAGCCAATGAGCGTCTTGGTTTCGGAGCCCCAACTCCGAGGCCATTGTGTGTATTGCTCTTACATTTATTTATACCTGACACTTTTCTCCACAGTGTTAAGCTACTTAGACTGATTTACCCGTTTAAACAGCAGGGTAATTTTCACCGCATCCATTCAGGGTAAGTAGCTTGCTCAAGGGTACTACAGCAGGATGACGGATTCGAACCCCGATCTTTCGAGTGCGAGGCAGCAGCTCCAGCCACGGCGATGCCTACTCTTATCCTGACGTTCAACTTTTAAGATGACGGTTACTCAAGCGTCGTATTGGTGCCAGTAAGCATTTCAGCAAAAAGCCAAATGCTGATAAAAAGCCAGAGGATATGACAGTCTTGTCTAGTAGCAACGAAAGCTCCCAAAAACCTCGCAAAACCCAAAGACACGCTGTTCGCTTTAATTGGTATTTGAAAACTGTACTTATTATGACCATGCTTAACATTATTAAATTCCCTAGCTCCCCCTTTTATACAAATTGTCTTTTTTATTAAGCCGAATGTTTTCATGTCAAGGGTTCTAACAGTAGGACAGAGTGGGATGTGAACCTGTGTCCGTGACGGTTAGGGTTATGTCCTTGGCCCCTACCGCTTCTTTACCTCTCTCCTTTGCCTGAGAGACCCCATGTCAGCCATCCGGACAGCATATGCAGTTATTGAAAATTAAACAATGAAAAATCCCTTCATTTCAGCTGCACTGCATTGCTTGTCATATGAATAATAAACAAGAAGCGAGAAATCTTGCTGTATTCTTACATGCAGGAATCCAGTGCCAGCGGCTGTGATGGGGACTGCGTTTTCTCCTTGCCCGGCGCTGGGGTGTTGTGCCATGCTACTTCTTTAATAACCAAAATAAAACTCTCTGCATATATCGGTTTGAAGCAGAAGCGGTCGGATGAACACGTTCACTGGAGCACAGCACTGACTCTGGTTTGACTCACCTCATGACTCGGAGTCACATTTTACTGAAAGGTGAAATCATGATTCATTACCAAATTAGCCGATAAGTGTTTTCATCTACTTTTTAGCTACCGTGGACCTTATTGATCTTCCCCTCTCATTCATCTCTCAGACTCAATGACTTTCACACCTTTGAGTGTGTGTGTGTGTGTGTGTGTGTGCGCGCGCATCACATGGCAATGTTTAACCAGCTGCTCCAGTTTCCCTCAAACTCTCGTGCTCTGTCAGTGTTCTGGAGTTCAAGGTGCTTGCACTGTGGCATCGTGTTTCCACTGGGATCTGTCCCCTGAAAGGTGAAATAGAAGAATGTGAGTAGAACTGGTCCTCCTGAAGACATCATGGACATGTCAGATTCTCACGACAGAAGAAGCGGGATCTCTGCAGCTGTGGAGAACTGACTTTGCACTGCATGGTGGATCAAATGTGGATACGTATCTCCTGGTTGATCCCTGCATTCCCTGAGATCCGAGTCTTCCGTCAAAGCAGAAGCTTGCTGCTGGCTGCGCCCACAACAAGGCGTTCGACATGTCGCCATACACTGAAGCCGCTGGTGTAATCGCACTTATGGTTAAACGTGACTCCGCTTTGCTTTTTTTCCCTCTTCTCTCCACTTCGATCCCCAGGGACGCGTCAGTAATCATCAGCCGTGACGTCCGTGACAATCCTCCAGATGTCTTTGTCAGAGCTGACACGGAGCGCTGAAGTTTCCCTGCGCGACAGGCGGGGGCCCCGGGCGCAGGCTGCTCGAGTACCTGCGCTGTCAAGTGGTACTCGAACAGGAAGCGGAGGAAGCCGGGGGGGGGGGCAAAGAGGGAGGGGGTCGGGGTTGGCGAGGTGAGGCATCACTGTCACTCAGGGAGAGCTGATGGTCACGACGGAGTGGATTAGAGGAGTGGCGTGAAGAGGGGGGTGCGACGAAGGCTCAGGCAGCTCCTGACTACCTGTGAAAAAGTGCCCCCTCACACCCAGGTGCATCTTAACCACCTGGGGCAGGAGAGCAGGATACAGGACAGATAAAACCTGGTTTTGTATGGACCGCTTTGAGACGGCACCGCCCTGCTCAAGGGCTCAATAGAGGGACCCGATCTGGCCGCTGTCACCAGCGCACCTCCTTTTCTGACTGCAGTAAATTTACTGCCTGCTGTCTGGTGACGAAGCTGCTGCTCAGTGCTAGACACAGCAGGTGTGCTCTTCCTGTTCAGAAAGACATCAGTGGTGCCGCAGCGGTTTGACTCACTGAATTGTAGAAGGAAACAGGTTTGAATCCCACCTCCTGCTGCAGTACCACCGATTAACATACTTACCGTGAATTGATACAGTAAAAATTACCCAGTTGTATAGATGGGTAAATTAGTGTAAAGAAGCTTGTTATACAAACCAAAATGAACAATGGCCTCCAGGATATGGGGATATCCCACCTGAACCACTGCCTGGTCTTCCACATTCCAACATAAAACCTTTCCGGCCGCACGAGTTGTGTTCGTCCTGCCAGCAAGTTGATAGACTGGTTCTGGACTACATGATAGCTGAGGGATCTGAACTGCGAAACCTGCGGGAAACGATTATTCCCTGCTTTCTGGAACACTGTGCTCCTCTACCTTTGGCTTCTTGACGGTCCCACTTACTTGGAGTACAAAATGGAAGCCTATACGTTGTCAGTTTTGGCTCTGATATGGTGGAACGAGGTCCCTCTGTCCCTCGCGGCTGCTGAATCCCTCCTAGTAATCAAGGAGGGTTTGAAACCCATCTATGTTAGAGTCATTTCTCTTGTGATTTCTTGACAGCTACATAAATTTGGATCCCATCATCTGTCGCCGTCACCTTCACGCTTCCTGTCTACAGGCTACTGCCGGTGAGACTGCACTTCAACGGTCGCAGTCTATATTTTTAACTCTTTGTCTGTTGTGAAATATATGGTTATTTACTCTGAGTTGCATGTCATTTTGGACAAAAGTGTCTGGTACATGAAGAGATTTATATCGTAAGTTACTTTGTAGGAAGACGCAGACATACGGTATAAATATGGTGTGGTACCCATTTAAATGCTTTAAAAAGAGAACGAAATACTGTCTTTGGAAATGTTTTTTGAATTGCACACCCTTTAGTTTGCCTTTTTTCTCTTGAGGCAGGACCGTTGCTAGGGGGATGAACCGTGGCCCCACATCTGAAGAGGGCGCACAAAAGATTTTATTCGTTTTATTTACAAAGTGGGGGCAGAGCAATATCATTTCCCTATTATTGTTGCTGCTAGGGGTTAGCTTAGAAAAACACCACTTGGGTGGTTGGGCAAACGCCCCCCCCCCAAAGGGCAGCTGACAAAAGGGCGTCAGGGTCACTGGTCTCTATTGGAGCACAAAAGTATGGAGTCAAATTTGTTTTTAACTCACTATGGTTTGTAGTGGGTGGGAGACATGAGTTTTTCTTTAGCGGTGAATCATTTCAGATCCTTGGATAAAAAGTGCTGTATGAATCACAGTTATTATCACCGCTGCGTGTCAAAAAAATAAAAAATAAATAAAAACGGTCAACGCGCGCGCCGAGTACTAATGATGCCAGGCTTTCACATCTCATTGGCTGCTTTTTTAAACTAACCAAACAAAATAAAGCATAACAAAGCCACGACGGTAAAAATAAAATGGAAACAAATACAGAAACAAAGTTCTGTAAACCATCTGCATTCCCCACATTAGGATAAGACTCAAAAATGTTTTCAAAAATAATCATCAGCTCAACACATGAGCCGGTGTTTACACTGGGCGATGCTGTAGAGACCTGCATCTCTGACAACAGGGGAATGGGAAAACAGGAAATATCTTTTGCATATTATTTTAAGTAACTGTTCAAATTTAATTTCGGAATGGTAATCCACAAAACAAATACGTAGCAGCACATTTTAAAAAGGAGGCTGTGTTTCAATTTTCTATTGTTGTAGGCCGTGTGTTGACTCTGTGTGTCTGCCTGAATTGATTTGCACAGCTTTGCGGGCAGAGGCTGAACGCTTAGGCCAGGAATCCATAATTCCATATGATCTGATAGTTCTGCAGCGCCAGATTGATTTTTCACAATGCTGATGTTAACGAACAGGCCGAGGTGCCCATTTTCACGTCCCGGCAGCACAGGACGTTTTATAACACGCTGGTGAATTTACATGCGGGGATCCGATTGTTCTGCTGCAATATCAGACCGTCCCTTCCATTTATTATGATTTTCTAAGCTATAAGTTGCATCTCTGGTTGGAAAAAAAGCCGCAGATAGCGGAGTCCGGGATCTCAAAACGTCCGAGCACCTCGATCGGAGCGACCGCTTAGAGTTGGATTCTCTAACATATGTCACTTATGTCTGACGTGTTGCGATGTTATTTTTATTTACGAATAAAGCCTGTAACTAGTTCTAGGCTGAGAAACAAATGAATACCGGGTTTTTGCAGGACACACCATCTGGTTAAGAGCCTTTAAGGTAAACCGTTGTCCTAATGAGTAGCACCAGTGGTGGAACAGCCAGGCTTGGACCCCAGCTACTGCTCGGTTTTTGAGGTGACGTACGATTTAGCTTTTCGGAGGAAGCCGACCCCCTGGCCTGTCCCGACTACTGGCTGAGGGTTCGTGGACGAGGCACACCGGCCATGTGGACGGGGGACCATCCAGAAAGGCCTTCCACTCACCTCCACTGTGCTACCAACCCCCCCCCACCACCACCACCACCAACCCCACCACCCCCATCCCTCCCCAGCACCAGCCGGGAGCAGAACTGAATACCTGTCACGGATTCAAAGAGAAACTTAGAGGTAGCCGGGCAGGCAATCACCTGGGTGGCAGGACGATGGGAAATTTTAAGCAAGAGAGGATTTTAAACACATAAGAGCCTCTCAGGATTCCTCCTCCACGACCACAGGGAGAAAACCCCGGCCTAAGCCCCACTGCGCCGTACCTGTACTGCTATTTTAAGCGATTTTCCAACACGGTTTGTCAGACAAGCCTAAAATCCCTCTTAATACTGGTTACCCCTGAAACACAGATCTTACTGTTTGGCTTTTAGCTTAGACAAGTTATTTTCTGCTCCCTTTGAAATAAAAAATACTAAATCTACTGACATTGACTTTACATTTTGAGCTCATTAAAGCGCAGGATCTGTCTCAGTGCTACCTGGATTTTTATGGCGGAGATAAACCAAATGAATAAGAACCCACTAGGGCCAGTTAAATGGTTCTTGTTATCCAAAGCCCTAAGCTCTCAGAACTTATCAAGGAGCCACTGATAGCCTTTAAACTAGCAAGGTGCGGCGCTTTAATTAAAACTAGTATGTCGGCCGGAAAGAGAGCGAGGGAACCGATCATTTATCAGTTTAATTCGGTTTGGTTCAAAAGCATATCCCTCTGAAAGTAGCACAACACTTGACTTTCCAAAGGATCTGTCAAGGAAGCATAACATTTCAATAATTAACTGCTTAATATGTGAGCGGCGTTTGTTTGCCATATAGAGCAGTCGATCACTTTCGCCTGTTTGTTTGTGTGACCGCTCTCACCGCCGACCGGCACAGCGGCACCGAGTGAGCGCGGGCCTGCCCCCGAAACATATATTCTCTGTACATCTCGGGCTCTGATAGCCCAAATCGAGTCCTGACAGAAGCGAAAGCATACGTTTTTTTATGTGAAGGAGAGACATCACTCTGCTGGATGCAAATCTATCTAAACAATATCTCTTTGATATTAAACAATGTGTCTTATGTCCCTCTGGGTATTTTAATGTACATTTGCATAGTGCCTACACAATCCTACACAAACAAGCAGAAATATATTAGTACATGTTCTAAAAATCTGTTGAAAGTGTTTTTCTCTCCCTGCCAAGGTTTTTTTGGAAGCTGGAGATAATACAATTCTTTTTTTCCTTATTTCCTTACAATACATCATTCAGTTCTGCCTTTTGCCTTCATGAAATTCATTTTCTAATGGAAATATTTGTTTTGTAAATCAAATATGTATTATGCACAGAATGCAAAGCACAAATTAAATTATGTTAATGAAATGAAAGAGATATGAAATGCATATTTCATGGACAAAACATAACCCCAGCGAACAGCCATTCCTTGATAAAATCTTTAAACACAATCTCATTCGGAGAAAGACATATTGCCAAGGCAGATAGCACCTCATTAAAATGGTCTGCTTTAATATCAGTGCTTAGTATATATAGCATTGTAAATAACCACTGGGGACGAAGAACCAATAATGAAATACTGTCTTTAATAGCATGCCATTGATGTCAGCATAAAAAAAGTGTACTAGTGGAATATTGGAAATTGGGTGCGCGCTCACACATATACTCAAAAGCTGTAAATGATTGCATATTTAAATAGAGCTGACTAAGGCAAAGATGATATAGATATTAGTAATAGGCAGAAAATTATGCTGACCTTACATAATTTGACAAAAACACTGTTTTAAATTTTATATTGGTTACACTTAATGAATAATAGATTCTGTCGCCGCTGTTGTGCAGATCATGACATTAATAGACGCGTAAGAAAGAGGCCTCTTTTCCTTGCCGGGGCGCCAAATAAACTCGGCTCGCTCCTCGGCACAAACGCGAGAAATAAAAATGGCTAAAGCGGCAGAAGGAATCGCAAGCGGGGCTGATTTGACAGCATGGGGAGACAAGTGCGGAAAGTATGACCTGGCTCCCTACGGCTCATGCTAAATACCTTAATTGCCCCATAATAAACAATTACTGACTGTTGGCAACAATTAATGGCAGTTTAAATATAAATAATTCCTAGTACGACAAGGTGGCGCGCAGAAGACTCGCCGCACGTCTTTGCCGCTTGCGGGGCGGCGTAAAGTCACCCCCGAAACCGTCCCTACAAGCACACCCGGTCTAACCTCTCCTCTTGGACGCCTTAATTTATTCGCTTCACATAAAGCCAGAGCAGCGGGAATCGCCGTCGATTTTAATCTTAAGTCTATCGAGCGTTTTTATATGGACGACCGCATGGATTTCCCCCCCCTTTTTTCAACACCTTTCAATGTCAAACCAAGGGTTTTTACAGTAGCCGTTGTCAGATTACGCATGCTGATGTCGTCCGCTGTTGGGGAGCTGCGGACGGGGAGGCAGGGAGCAGGACCAGGACTCCTTCCGGGTGGGTCTTCTGGCAATCTCTACAGGTTCTTAAGAAGGAAGAGGCACCACGGGCAGCAGCTGGATCCCCCCCCCCCCCACCCGTCAGCTTTGCGTTACACAAAAAATAAGACGACCCCACTCATGAACTGCCCTGATACCAGGAGGCAATGTACAGAGTTAAAGGTGCTGCAGGTCACAGGCAAGAGCGAGCGCTCCACAGGTACCATGCGGTGGGATGGGCCACAGTCTTTTATTATGCCCACGACCCGGTTTTCATAGAACATCTTTCTGGAGCTCATGGGTTTGTCTCCCAAGCAACCTGGTCCCTTCACTAGGAAGTGAAACGGGAGTGAACTGGCCCACAAACCAAACAGCAAGGCACAACTTGACTCTGTTCACGTCTAAATAATGTATTTAAATGTTTTATTTAAAATGTTGAATGCGCTGAAGGTAAATGTTACTTTTTCTCCGTCAAAAGCTCAAGCAGGAGTGACAACAAACAGTTAAAAGATATATAATGGATGCAGTAGGTGAGTTTCCATCCATTATACATCGGCTGTCCAAGACTTCCCTCAACAAATCCTGAACGTTTTAAACAATGGCTTTTGTGATGATTTTACACTTTGTGTTCAAGTAAAGAGAAAGAAGAGAAGGAAGGAAAAAAACAAGATAAACCTCAGACTGGCACTGGGAATACAGCAGACTCACAATGGGCCTCCCACTGTAGGATAAATTTGGAAACCTGAAGAATAAGATGCAAAGTTAAAATGGGATCTGGGATAAGCAATTAACATTGTTTCTCAACTCTCAGAAATGACAAAATCGAATCCAAGACGAACGCCACAGTATGGCAGCGTGAAGACGTGACCTTGCTAAGTAATTATAATCCCTTTTTTTAAGCTAAATTGGACAAGCGGAATCAATAAAATTTAATGTTTAAATGAATCCTGTGATCAAAACAGAAATGTGCAGACTTACAGTGAGATCCATTTTAATTGCCCAACAGTATTAAAAATACCTGTGCCACAGTAAATTGCTCAATTCCTGAAAGTCTGCCGAGAACCACGGCTGCACTAAGCACACGGTCCCTGTGGAATATCTGTGTGGTCAGAGGAGTGAAATTGCCGTAACACAGTCATGGGAAAAATTCGCATTATTTTCAGGCACAGAAGTAAATTGAATGCAACAGAACTCTTTAAAGCACAAATGACCTTTTTTACAGTTAAATGCAGCAAAGTTTGTGTTTCACGCCTGGAAAAACACTCACTCCACTATAAATGTGTAGCTGGGGACAACCGACATGGCGGAGAAGACGTGCGACCGTAGATCAACTCTTGCAACTATTATTATTATTAGTAGTATTATTATTATTCAGTCTCTAAATGTGCTGTAATGGGAAGGTAACGGGGCCTGCGGTGCTCTAAAGGTGTTTGGCTTCATATTCACTCATTCCGCTGTTGCTTTTCTCCAGAGCGATTTGCAGTTTTTAGATGCTTACCCTGTTTTACCCATTTGCAGAGCTGACTAACATTTTCTATACTACAGCAGGAGGTGGGATTTAAACCTGCAGCCTCCAAAGCCAAAGGCAGCAGCTTTGACCACTACAACACCTACTGTCCCAGGGCTGCTGTGTAAAACACACTGGTCAGCTGAATGTTTGGAGTCCCTTGCGGTCCCAGGTCACCATCAAGAGCATTTTGAAGCTGATGGAGGCCCGGGGGCAGGAAGTCTGGTTGTCATGACCACAAGGGGGCGCTTTTCTCTGACTCAGCTCGTTCCTCGGGCCCTGGAGGGGGGCAGGAAAGTACCGCCTGTCTGCATGCATCATTACACATTCCTACCACCCAGCCGCCCCACGCAACCCCGTGTCCCCCAGACCCCGAGGGGCTTCCCGGTAGGACTCCCTCCTCCACGGCTACAGGTGAGACGCGGCAGGTCGTTTTTCCTATTAAAAATGTTTCCATCAGAACGTGAACCCGACAGCAAGAGCGATGGACCCGGGCAGGCCGGCGATCTTGTGCCTGCGGCGGTCCGGCGACAAGCCGGGGATCTCCACCGCTTCGCTCCCTCCGCTTCTCCCTCTCGAGGTAATGCGTGAAGAAAGACGGAAAGAGGCAGCGAGGGCAGGGAGGCAGCCCACCTTGTCAGCAACCAGACCGGTCCGGTCCACGCATCTCCCCTCCGCCACAATTATATCAACTAGTTAAAGCGCTGCGATTGTGTGCTTGAAGTGCAAAGGGCCGGCAGTGGGGCGCCAACGAAAAGCTATAATGCGGAGTGTAACCGTATAAAAATCTCCGCTCATCCAGCTCCGCCATGTGCCTCTATGATAAGACACAGCACCGGCTACGTCCTCCATTTTTGCCTTTTTATTTTATGCCATCTGGCCTTCTCATCTCAAGCACAAAAAAAAGAGGGAAAACTAATTCATGTTCTGAGTCCCCCGCATGATGAATAGCGCAGGGCCAGGTGCTACGCCTGTTTAAAAAAAAAAAGCCAGAGAGGGGGATTGTGGGAGAGAAGGTGAAATTATATATGTGTATCGTTTTGTATTGCAAACAAGGCCCACTTTAAATTCTCTCAATAACCGCACGTTTGCGACCCCTCGAAACCTTCTCCTTTACAATGTTAATAATTAGATATTAAATTAAATATTCTAAATAGCTTCTGATGACAGAGAGGAGACTATAAATAGTGTTGGATAGAGGAGCTGCTGGAAATGACGGGGGGAGGAGGAGGATTTTTTTTTTTTAAATGGAGGGAGCTCTTTACTGCTGCCGTTTTGTATTATATGAAGGTCACAATGCGATGTGATTGTTTGGCTCCACAGCTGTGAATTATACCACCCAGACAAGCTTTTAACCCGCAGTGCCTTCAGTCGCGCCGTGGCCGGCACAGCCGAGATGTGCTCTCTCTTTAAACAGTTTCCCATTGAAGAGGATTCAATCACCATAATGAATCTGAGGCCAGCCGGCAATCTTCTCCACAGAAAGAATTTCTAAAAGGTTATAGAATTTGTAAAATGAACAGCTTGGGGAAGTAAATGGCTGCGTGTGTGTGGGGGGAATCAATTATCCCCGGACACGCAGCAGTCATAATATTTAGTCCGCATCCATCAGTGGCTTCAGGTGGATGTTCGCTCACGGGTGGTGTTTGTTTTGGTTTTTTGCTTTGCGAGGGGGGAGCCGGTGGGTTGCGGCGCAGGCCGCTCCCTGCCCCTTCCGTGTAGCTGCGGCCCAGACCCGCCGCCGATTCGTCGGTGAGGGGTACACCCCCCGTGGGCATGTAACTGCGGCAGGTGTGAAAGGTCTGGCGCAGTGAGATCTGGCAGTGCTTCTGCGTGCTGTCTGTCGGGGAACGCCTCTGCGGCGGTACGACCCCCGGTAGGCCTGGGGAACACGTGCGCGCGCCCGTGCAAAGAGATACGTGGACATGGACATGCAGGTGAGAAAGTTTTTGTTTCTCCGCCAGCCCGGCGGCCGCTTTCCTGAAAGTGTCCGCTCCTTACCCGCAACGCAGCTTGGAAAACGCCTCGCCGCCCCTGCCGAGCACTCGTACGAAGACAGTTGAGGACGCGCGTCCTCCAGATCGGAACCTGGGCCCACGTGTCGCCCCTTCCTCCGTGTCCTTCATCTCGGGCTGAGGGAGATTCGCGTGTTGCGTGACAAACTGAGCACACGCATGTAACACGAGAGACGCGCAGAGGCGCCTCATCGCTGTCAGTCATGAAAGGCTTGCGGAATAAATGAGCAGGGAAGTCAAAGTGAGATTACATGGCTGACCATGTATCATCCTCAATATATTGAACGTAGCCTTTGTGAAGATGGAGCAGTTAGAAGAGCCGCATTGTGCGCCGCTCAAAGACTGCGGGCGCACTGCATGACTAATCTGTCTCCCCACATTATTCTATTCAATCTCCTCTGACTTTCTGTCTTTGACATTTTTGCCACACTCAGTAAGTTTGAGTGAATGGATAATTTTAAAGATTTTTAAAGGAATTTAGAGAAGCCATGTGCGGGAACAAAAAAAAGAGACTATCTCTTTGTTTCAATGCATAATTTATTACAAAAAAATGGTCTTTTGACTAATGCCAGCAGACAGGGTAGTCTTCAACACATTCTTTTAAAGTCAGTATTAAAAGGCATTTTGGATTTAGTATAGAAAACATTAGATAATGGCTCGAGCGGCTTCTTTCTCCGGCGACGTTCTGCCCTTCTCGTCTAACTGGCAAGACACGGGAATCGCTTCCTTCTTGGATAAATACAGTATTTATATTCCTTACCAAACTGCTAACAACAACAGTTCAGAGTCAATGAGCTACTTTTACATTCATGAGGATTACCGACATCTGCTTTGCATTCGATGCCAATCACACTCACAAGTCAGGTTAAAATAAGGAATGTGTTATTTCCTCTTAATGTACCCTCTCGCCGCACTCGGTGGTGCATCTAGGGATGATTAAAAAAGGAATATAAAGGAAACAGGCCGACACATCTAAAAAAGGCGTCGAGGGAAACGTGATTTGGCTCTCAGAGGTCATCGGCACACAGACGCGAGACGCCTGCTCTGAGCTGATCGACACATTTGAATGTTTGACTATTAATATATGTGGCTAAATTCGGCACTTTGACTGTGGGATTGGGAGTGAGCCGAGCACCTGCCGACATACGGAGGCGGGTGGTGTACGGAAATAGCACACCTGTGTTGGTGTCCTACCCCACCCACCCGGACCAGCAATCCCCGCCTCTCCACTCCCATGCTTTCCGCTGGGGGAGGTTCCCTTGGAGGACGGGTCTCCCAGCTTGTTTCTGCAGCGCCCAGGTGTGGGCAGCGTTCAGACGTCACCCCAGAGGTGGGCCGGAGGGGACTGACGTAGCCGACGGCAAGGAACCGTTGAAATCGGTTTAGCACGTTAGCATGAGCAAGCGAGGCACGGACGCACTGGAGGAAAAGTGTCCGTCAGGGACCTTAGAGCCACATTGGCACCGGAGCCACTTGCACAGATGGACCAGTGTGATGGCCAGTAGTGAGATCAGTAAGTTCACCAAGCCATTTTTAAACCCTTTTTGCCTTTTTGGGACTTTTCAACTCAGCAGTACCACTGAACAGAGTAACACCGTTTGACCAGCAGAGTCCTTCATCCTCGGTGATATGGCTATTTAGACATTTTTCAATGTAAGAACTGTATTTACACCAGTAGATGTTTACCAAAACACTTTGTGTACTGTGCCAGTAATAACAACTGTCATCATCATAATCATCATGATGGTCATCTTTAGTTTATGCAGAGTCAATAGAAAGAGCATCTCAGCACTTCATGACAAAATAATAAAATATACTGTATGTGTAACAACTATAAAGCAAAAAAAAAATTATTAAAAACAACATTAAAGGGATAAAAGAATAAAGGAACAAAGTGAAAAAATAACTGTGAGATAAAGGATTGGAGAGAACAGGGATCCAAGATGACTCTGAACACGTGGGTCTTAAGTCTGGATTTAAAGGGTCAAGAGTCTCTGTTATTGGTGTAAAAGGGAAGTGCGCAGGTAGGGGGCGCAACAGTACAAAGCTTGAGGTGTCTGAAGGACCTGTAGGTGAGCAGAGTCAGATGAAAGGGTAACAAGCCTGTGTTTCATGGTGGATAGAATAAGTGAAAATTCATACATACTGTATGTTAATGAACAATAAAAGGCCACAGTAGTAACACGTGCTCGACTCCACCCCCACAGAGGGTGGGCACAAGTGTCACCGGACAGTGGCGAGTGCGTCACACCTCAGGACTGCCTGGTGTGGCTGTTGGGACTCAGCACGATGAGGAAAGCGCCTCATGATCCAATGCGCGCAGCTGGAGGCCATGCCCCCATTTGTGGCTGATATCTAATACAGGAAGAAGCCACACGTGTTGCGCACGGCAGCCTGTGCGGGGATCAGATAGGCAGAGGGGTGCAGTAGTTAAACACCTAGAAACAGTGAATAAAGGGCGAACCAGTGTAAATCACTTTGGGGAAACAGACAAATGTACAAAACGAAGAGCAAAAGTGTGTTAAGCCAACAGAACGTGCAAACTGCGCGTCATAATTAGAACTTAAAAGTGTAGTGGGAGCTGGCGTGATGTGCAGCAAACCCAGGATGTGTGCGACTGCAGGAGCCAACGCAGGGTGATTTCTGGGAAATTTCCTGAAAGAGGGGGCTTGGCTTGTCTCGGTGGCATCGCAAGAGAGCTGGAGGCTCAGCTGGTTCAGTAAAGACCACAGAGGTGTTTTTAGCCATTTATCACTTCCTTAAAAACAATAAACCAAGATTGACGGATCAATGCAGCGTATCTCTCTCCCGCGCATATATTATTAAAGGCTTTTTTTTAACCATTATTTTGAAAATGCCGAGCTTTAAGCTCTGTGTGATGGGGCCTGTAAACAAATCTATTATTTGTGATGAATTGCATAATAATGCCGGTATAATGTGTTTCTTTTTCAAAGCGTTTTGAGGTGCTGATCTGGAAAAAATGCCGTCTGTAAGATTTGAATAAACAAAAGCACAGGCAGAGGAATATAATCAGCGCCAGTAGGGTTTGTTCTGCCTGAAACCGAAAAGAGCAGCGTTTTGCCAATAGTTAATGAAACACTTCCTCGATCCATCAATCCTGGTCGGCTGCACCAGCTCTGTCATCTGCGCCCACACCTCCAACAGCCGCTGAGCCCTCCGATAAAGTGGTCCCCTGCTTTCCTACCTCGCTCTAATTCAAAAACAGACTAAATGTCCTCCTGGTCTCCTTCTTTGGACTAATTTAGGGATATGCATCAAACCCCTCCTGGTGTCCTTCTTCGAAGATGTGGACCAAACCCCTCCTGGTCTCCATCTTCAGTCTAATTTGAAAATGTGGACCAAACCCCTTCTGGTCTCCTTCAGTCTATATTAAGGATGTGGACCAAACCCCTCCTGGTCTC
Source organism: Heterotis niloticus (assembly GCA_018136845.1). NCBI lineage: Eukaryota > Metazoa > Chordata > Actinopteri > Osteoglossiformes > Osteoglossidae > Heterotis > Heterotis niloticus. Next base: position 1,237,895 of record CM030904.1, read on the forward strand.
CATCTTCAGTCTAATTTGAAAATGTGGACCACACCCCTTCTGGTCTCCTTCAGTCTATATTGAGGATGTGGACCAAACCCCTCCTGGTCTCCATCTTCATTCTAATTTGAAAATGTGGACCAAACCCCTTCTGGTCATCATTATTGTGTTAGCTACAGTGTATTAAGCTATAACCCATCCATCCTCAGTCTAATGAAGAACATGGGCTAACATTTAATCTAAAAAGAGCCATGACCTAAAGTCAAAGCTTTCATTTGTTTGCCTCATCAGGGGACGTGAACTATAAACTGGTTTAAATCTCCTTCAAAGGCCAGAATCTCTGACTTGCACATGTTTTCCCTCTTTGCTAATGTATTCTTCATTATTGTCGGGGACTTTCAGCGTCATAAAACCCAGAATTAAATCTCCCTTCAGTCTACAAAGTTGTGTATGAAAACACCTTTTTTATGTGACACCTGTGTCCAAGGTGACCTGCAGTATTACAGAAGCAACTGAGTAGTAGTTTACCCACTCATGCAGAAGGGTAGGAGTGTTTACTGCATCAGCGGAGGGTAACTCAGGGTACTGCTGCAGGAGCGGAGGTTTGAACCCAGGGCTGCACGAACATTTGCTCTCGCCTATATGTGTTTGATCTCATTTAAAATCTTTCATTTGTCCTACCGGGATGTGCGTTGGCAACAGGTGGTGTGGTGGTTTGAGCTGGTGACTTCATTGCTTCCCTTAAATCGATACGGTAAAAGCTGGTGACTCTCACCTTTGAGAAAAGCATCAGAAAAACGAATAAATGTCTCAGCTTCACACATTAATGGTCATTTCTGCCAGCCACTTTTTCCACCAGCACTTCATGGCCTCTGTTAAAATTTGCAGCTTAAATAAGCAGCAGACTGAGGCGACAGCAGCACTGCGGTTTCCAGCACGCAGCGCAGGCGAGTGTGCGTCTGCGCTGATGTTGACTCGACCGTCGCTCAAACGCACCCGGAATATTCCGTGCAGAATGAACCAGAGGGCCACTTGCCCACACTGGCAGTACATCGGTGACCGGATGACTCAGAGAAAAGTCTCAATTCACCGTCGACGGATCAACATTTGGGAAACAAATGTCATTATATAGTTTGCTGCCAAGTTCCTTACTGTACATTGTTCTCCCAGTTGATTCTCGTTGCTTGGTTCAGATTTTTAACGCTGAAAAAGCATGCACACTGACATGCAAAGGTGCTTCATTTGAAACAGATTGCCTAATATATATAAATATATAAACGTGTGTATTGTTTGGTGCCATTATTGCTCTAACTAGTGAGAGAGCATTAAAAGGAATAAAAATTGGGTTTATTGAATTGGCATCTTGAGCGGGGGCCCTGTCTGCTCGCTCTGTGTGATCAATAGTGGCGCATTCGGTCCCCACTCATCTTTCTTTTAAAAATGGTCTTTTATCAAATCTTTTCCTGACATTTCAGGATCGCTAGGCCATTTCACCCAGATAGCGATGTCATTTCCAGGAACTGGGGGGTCCGTGCAGGTGCACACGAGCCCAGTCGGCACTGGGGTTATAGATGACGCTTTAATTTAATCCTGTGCTTGAAGATTTTGTCACAGACTCTTACCAAGGTGTCTATTATTATTATTATTATTACTATTATTATTATTATTGTCATCGTCAACATCTATATGACATGTTTTTCCAAGGTGAGTTGCATTGCACATTGTTATCTTTGCACACCAAGTTGCTTACAGTCACGCACCCATTTGTACGCCAGGGTCATTTTTATCGCAGTAAATAAGGAGCAGGGATTTGAACCCGGGTCCCCCCACTCAGCTCAGCCACACTGCTGCTTTAGATGAAGGTTCTGTTTTTTTATATCAGTTACAAACAACAAACAAGCCTCCAGGTGCATCCCAGCTTCCTGTCCCCGCCTGCCCACTTCCTGTCCCTGCCCGCGGCCTCTGGCACCGCGGTGAATTACAGAGCAGGGAGCAGTAAGACTGGCAGCACAACACAGCCGCCAAGATGCCATTAGGGCTGCAGCAGGAGCCCCAAACACGGTGCACAGGCACTCACACCCCGCTGGATCCGAGTGTCACCCGCAATTGGCGTGATGGATGCCGTCGCTCTGATTCGGCGGCGGACGGATCCCACGCGAGAGACGGGGATAATTAGACGACGAGCGAGACAGACGTGCTGCTGCTGCTGCTGCTGCTGCTGCTTCTTCCTCTTCTTCTTCTTCTTCTTCTTCTTCTTCTCCTCCCATCGCCGGCTGACAGGCGCCCAAATTCGGCGACCCGCCATGGGCGTGGTCTCGCAAAGCTGCGTCAGTTCGCCGCTGTTTACCGCCAGTAATTCTGATTTATTTTTGGGCGGCCGCACACGCGCCTCCATCTTCCCAAACAATTACAATTTTTTAATATTCCATGCGAATATATAGGCACCACCTCAGAGGCTATTCCACCGCGGCCGTGGCCCTTTGATTTATGTGTTGGAAGCAAAGGCATCGGAGAGGCCGGTTAATATCTCCTCTTACTCCCCCGTTATTGTTATCTTTAAACCATTTCACCTTAAGAAATAATCAATAAAAACAATTACGCGATGCAGACGATCCTGGGGAAGGCGAGGTGCTCTCTGCCTCCACACATTTCCACGGCTTCCCTGGGTGACTTGCGAAGTATAATATTTAATTATGCTTTATAATTTATGCAGGTTATCAAAACTCTGAGAGCATCATTTTATGTACATTGTGCAAATTGCTTCCCCCCCACCTTTTCTTCCAGGGAGGAGGGAAAATTCTTTGCAGGCATAGACAAAGATATTGGAGCCCGTGCAAATGTGAACAGAATAAACAGGCTGAATATCCTCTTCAAGGCCCTAAATGAGATCTGTACGAAATAATTTAAAATAGCAATAGGACCATTTATCACGGCGAATACGGCGCCCCTGGCCCCGGCTACAGCCTCCTGTCACCGCGCCGCCGCCATTAAGGAGCCAAGTTTGGCAGCTGATGCCGCCGTCGCCGAGGGAACCGCACGTGGCCAGGTACGCCATGGTGGGCGGGAGCTTCATTGCCACCCACAATGCACCGGGGCTCCCTTCCAGTGCCGGTGTCACCACAAAATGGTGACACATTACGATAGTCATTAACAGACATATTATGCGTTGGCAAAAACAACATTACAAAAACAACATTTTCAAAACGCAATCTCTGTTGCCTCTTAAGCACTTAATATCTCATTGCGAGGACCTGGCGGTGCCACCAGGAGGCCATTAAAGCAATGTAAAAATAATGAAACACCTGGTTATTTTTAACAAGAGCAAAGACAAGTCGGCTGCAGCGTTGGGCAAACTTTTCGCATCTCTACCCACGTTCCCGGCATGGCGTCCGCATTATTTTACCAGCATGCTTTGCAAAGTGGCTATAAAGCTGGCGAGATGCAGCGTGAGCTGACGCCAGGCGAGCAGCGCGGGTGGAAAATGCGGAGCGCTAGCGGGGTTCAGCCCTGGACTCGGGGGTGGTGATGCTGTTGTACCTTTAATCTTTCGCAGGATGAGCTGAGGGTCTGCGAAGACGGGTTGGGGCCAGCAGCACTCCTAGATAGCTGTTCCCATCTCACACCAGGATGTTGGTGATTTTTCGCACGTGCTTGCGGCAGACAGGAGGAACAGATGAGGTTAAACCCCCCCGCCCTGCCATGGCCTCCCCACCACCTGGGCGGCTCACTTGCTTAACTCTGTTATGGTTATGAGCACTGCTGAGGACTGGCAGCAAGGTGCTGCGGTTTGGCCCAGACTGGAGGTCTTTGACTCAAAGCAATTGGAGCTCAACTCCTGTCCCGAAGGTTGCTGGTTTGAGCCCCAGTTAGGAAATCACCCTCGAGATACTCGGATTTTCTTCTGCACTCAGTCAGCAGAGGTGAAATGCTGAATTTCATACGGTGCCTCGCCAACAACTGCATGTCATAAAGTCGAAACCTTTCAGTGTTGCACAACTGCAATTTTGAGGTTAAGCAGTTTAAGTGTTGGATGAGGTACTCCGGGTTTAAACTGTTCCCTCTGTGGTGACTTCACTGCTCTGCTACATTTGGGGAGGTTAGGACTGAAAGACCCTGGGTGTGCAGGAGACACATGATAAACAACAGGAAAGGTGTGTGTACCTGGGTGTTATTCAGCTGCCAAGCCAATGCGGGATGAAAACATTGAACCAAGAGGTGCCTGTGGCTCCTGCCAGCCACTCTGACAGCCTGAGGGACAGAAGTGAGCATGGGGGGGGGTGGGCTCTCATTGAGGAGCACCAGGTGCAGGATGGACCCTCTGACCAGGTGGCTCACACTGCTGGAGGAGATCCCACCTGAGTCTTCATCTCTGGTCAAAGATCATCCATCCATTACCAATAACCGCTTGTCAGTGGAGGGTCCTGATCGTCCAGAGCCTGTTCTGGAAGGGTGTTAGGTAGGGTACACACTAACCCGTACTCTATCGGCAGTCTGTCACTATAATCTCTATCTCTCTCTCTCTCTCTCACACACACACACACACACAGTGGGCAACTTAGTGCCGCCAGTCCACCTGAAACAGGATTTTGGACTGTGGGTGGAAACAGGCGGGAGAAACCGATGCAGATGGGGCACAGACTGAGGTGGACTTGAACCCACATCCATAAACAGCTGCAGCTCTGGTTCCTACTTGTGATGACGTAAAGTGAAGGATGGCTGTAATCTTAATTTGCTTTTACAACTCTTTGTACCCTAAATTCAAAACCCAGTTGAAAATCAGCAATAATGAACCCACATCTAACAAAATGTCTAAGTCCGCACCAGTAAAAACTGCCCAGGAGTCTGGGAGAGAGGATGCAAGTGTGAGAATGTGAACGTATCGCTTGAAGAGAGTGGGGCATTGCGGAAAGTGAATGCAATTCCAGGGACGTGCCTGTCGGCCATTTTGAGCGAGTTAACCGAGTAACTGGGAAGCAGCGAAGCAGTTATGGGTAAAAGTTAAGCCGATGCCATTTCTGATCCCCGTCTGCATTTGACAGAAGTTACAAAGCCGACAAACCGCCAACAAGCTCAGCGCATCCCTGGGTCGCTTCATTGCTCATCGAAGGTTTACAGTGGGAGCAAACCCCTGAGCAGCAACTCCGGCCCTGGAGTTCTCATTGCGAACTGCCCTGGGATTTCTGACCGCGGCCAAAGGAGGAAACAAATGCACTGCAGTCGTATCTCAGCTGTTCTCCCGATAGGATTGCGTCCTGTGCATCATCGCCATCGCATTCAACCAGTCTAAGAGAAAATGTCTAAGAAAAGTGGGAAAGCTTCTGAGGAAATCCTTGGTGGGCTGTCATGTAGGTGTTTAAGAGTCTTTTACTGATATTTAGGGAAATTGGTTGGGGGTTTTGGGAGTGGCTGGGAACATATTTTTATTTTTCGCTTTGAAAATATTTGTATATGCTTTTTGCTCCTGCTATTCACACATTTGCGATCAGGTGCATTTTCAAGAACAGCTAAGACTGGGAAAATGAGATTTATTCCTTAATATATACTGTAGTACATTTTCTATCATTTACTCAGATGTGTTAATGAGTAAATTAAGTACCTTAGAGTACAAATGCTGTAAGTTGGTGTAGAGAACGTTTATCACATAAATCATAGCTGCAAACAGTAATATATACACACACACACACATAAAATATAAAATGTACATCTCCTTACTTTTAAGGTTTTTTATTTTGTCCTGAAAACAACAGGAAATACCATACCCCCATGCATAAAGTGTATGTGTTTTGCTATAGTAAGGCACGCATTACTGCGAAGACAACGGTGTGTCAGGCAGGTTGAGCTGTTCTTTCTGTGCTCTTCTGAGTCTGCGGGGGAGTACATGGGGGGGTCCATAGTGCTGTCTGAGTCCGGCCTTTCTAAATGGATCCTGGAGCTCAGATCTCCCGGCACGACAGACATGTCATTTTCCTACTTTTCCTCCTATTGATTTTGCCTCCTTTTCTTCTGTCATGAGCATCATTAACCCCTTCCTCCTCCTCCTCACCGCGCTTGGTGCCCCCAGCACCCCTGTCCTCCCTCCTCACACCTCCATCTCCGGTGGCTCCTGGTGCACCACAGCCATTCAGTCACATCTAATCACCAAATCAATAGTGAAGGCCACCAATTAAGGAGCCACTGGTGGACATGCCCCCCCCCCCACCTCAACTGCAAGCCCTGCATTTGTCACACTTGCCAAACCCTAGCTGTACACCCCCCACTTAAAGGGCGGGGCAGGAGGGCTGGACCAAATGAGTGGGCTGGGCCAGCTCAATTCCAGTGTCCTAGAGCAGGGGGGGTAGGCAGACCGGGGAGGGGCTCCTGCTTGACGGAACAGCAGCGGCACATCAGACAGCAGTTCGTTTCACGTTGCTGCAGCGTCCAGGATAGCAGGTCGTCAATATTTAATGGACACGCACCAGTAAGGAGAGCCAATGAATAATATTTTACTGTCGCACGGCTATTTCTGCGCGACTCGGGAGCGAAGGGGGTAATTCTGTTAGGTGGCCGGGTTGGGGACACCCCTCGCCCTCGCGGATCCGGCCCAACATGAAGCTAATGAAAATAAATGGCTTATAAAGTAGTAGATAAAGCTGCTTCAGACATTCATCACGGCCTCGGTGGGTTCCGGAAACCCGGCCGATCCCACCCTGCTGCCGCTCCGTTCCCATCCCGCTCCGACATTCTGCCCCCCAGCACCAAATCGTGCACCCATCATTCATCTTGGCCGCTTTATAAACTCACACCCCTCATGTTGGGGGGGGGGGGGTGGAGAGCAGGACCACCAACTATTGGGTGTGTGGGCCCCAGGATCCGTCAGGTCCACAGAGGTAACAAATGCTCAGTGAATCACTCACCTCCCTTCCAAAGCGGAACAAACAGAAAGGAGGCTGAGCTCTACTCACCTGTCCACACCTTAAAGCTGCGCTTCGGTACTGCAGAATACAACGCACGGCGTACAGTATGGCGTTCCTAGCTGCAGTGAACCTGGAGCTCTGAGCTGCTGCCATCTCACGGTTACCTTCCCTTTTCCTAGTGAGCCACTAACCCAGTGGACAGAAAGCCGACACCAGCAGGAGGCAGCAACGCCCTGGCACCCAACACGGCAGACCGTAGGACTGCTCTGACGGGGAAGGAAACTTAGAATAACTTTAGTCTTATTGTAAGGAGTTGTAAAACTCAGGTTTTTTATTAAGTATATTATTTATGTCCAGTATATAACAGCTGGCACCAATTTGCAAAACAAAAGCAACAGTGACAACATTGCAACAGACTGGGGGCTTTAACTCACTATGGAGCATCTCCCTCCTGGACCACAGCAACATGTGGCTGAATTCCTGCGCACAGATAGACGTGTGAGATGATGAATTTGGTCTTGATGATGGGATATAAATCTTTGTGAAGTGGTGATAAACAGCCCTCCACGTGGCACTGGAATCCCCCCAGGAGGACCCACCTCATGCCCTACCCTTCTGCAACACACCGTAGACCTCCCTGAGCGTGAACTGGACAAGCAGTTTTATGTATGAACGGATGGAAAATAACACAAATAATAAACTGTCCTTTAAGTCCAGGAATTTAAAATACGAGCTATGATTATTTTTATTAGCAGCTGTACCTGGCTGACTGCATGGTAATGCACTTCAGCATGTTGAGGCTCATCTTCCAGCACTGTGCAGTTTTGTCCTACTGTGGACACAGGGTGGACAAACTGCTGGTTGTGGGGACAGAACCCGCTGGTCACCGCTCAGAGTACTGCCGGGCCGCAGGCGCTTGGACCCCTCAGCTGCCGTCGCCGATGGAGGTTGTCTGGCCGATTCCAAGTAGTGTGAGAAAGTGACAGTGATAAAACATGACAGCCCGATAAACAGGTGTGCTGGAGACTGATGGAGAGGGAGGAATCTCTCTCACACACACACACACACACCTACTGCCTGTGAGCAGAGACCGCCCTGCTGACAGAGCAACGAAGTCCTCTTCATATCTCCTTTGACAGACACCCCAGCTCCACCCACCTGTCAGCCCCACCCCCAGTGCTAATGCTCTGACGGATGCAGGCGAGACCCCCCCCACCCCAGGGGCAAAGGATTCGCACCACCGCTCTTGGTTCAGGGTCACCGATGCTCAGAAACGCGACAAACTTTGCGCCCTGAGCGACTGCGGAAGCGGTGCTCTCATCTGTCATAATTATGGTGGTGAGACGGAGGCGCATTCGTCCCCGTGCCGCCTGGGGGACCCTCATCCGGCCCGTCCCTGCGCGCTCGGCGCCCGGCGAGCCGGCCAGAGAGAGAGACGGCAGCCGCTTCTCCAGCCAGCACGGCGCGGGCCTCGGCGGCGCATCTCCCGGCGTCCGCCGCAGTTCGAGATCCGGCCCTCATTATTCGCGTAGCTGCTAACATTTGTTTAACAACAAACGCAATCTGTTCCGACGGAGGCATCTTTAAAATGTAGAGCGAGGACGGCGGCGGCGGCGGCGGCGCGAACATCCGGGGAATTAAGCAGGAGGAACAGGCGGGGAGAGCGAGCGGAGGCGTGCGGGAGCAGGGGGGAGGCCGAAGGGGCCCGGGCCCCCGGTTAACGCTCTCCCCCTCGCCGGTGCCCGCCGCTCAGCTCTGTCTCAGCCTCACGGTGCCCGGGCCCCGCGGCCGCCATGTTGGCACAGGCAAACGGCGACTAATTACAGAACGAGGTTAGCGAGGCCGGGACGCCGGGGGCCGCCTCTTTTCCTAATGAGCTCTGGGCCTGACCTTGCGAGGCCGCCTCCCCTCCGCCATCCTTAGGGGCGGCCGCGTGCCCGCTGCCGAACCCGTGGCCCCGGAGCCTCGCGTGGGGCCAGGAGGTGGCGCCGTCGTTGAAAACACCGCAGTAGAGATGGTGGAGACGGGGAAAACGGGAAAGTTTAGCATATGTAAATTGGGCAAAGATTTTGGGGGGGTGGGGGTGGTGACAGAAGATCTAGAGCCATCCAGATGGCGGTGTGAACACATCGAAGACGACAAACATCCTCTTCCGCTGTTCGAACGGCCACGGTAACATTTACGCTACATTTACAGTCGGTCACTTTACCGACACTTCTCTCCAAATCTGGTTACGATGTTGAGCTACTTACACCAATTTCGTCTGTTACACAGCACGGTAATTTTTACAGCTGCAACACACACCTTCGCCACTTTAAACACACCATGTTATACACAGAAATAATCACCTTAATGCCTCTCCTGTGCCTCGCAGAAGCAAGAGAGCAAAAAACACGGATTGATAGGAACGCATTTGGGGGGAAATACAGATACGGATCAGCGCAGCTTTTCTCCTCCTTTTCTTAATAAGCCGAGGCCAAAGGCGAGGAGCAGCGGGTTTGACACGTGTGATTTTGCCGTGGCAGCCGTTGCCGCCTGTAGCCGGGATCTAAGCAGAACTGCCAAACAGTTAATAGTGCCACTGCAATAACAATAAAATGTCATCAATCTGCACAGCCTCCCGCTTCTGTCACACCAAGTTTGTACAGATTAATGACATTAGGCCCCAGTTGCAGGCGGCGCTCTTAAAGGGACAGCGCGCCCAAAAAACAAACAATGCGCGGCAGGCAGGAGGAGCGGGGAGGGAAGAGCTGGGCTCGACTCTCGCCCCGCCGCCGAACGGCAAGCAGATGGCGTCGTGAGAGGAGGCTGGGCACGAGCGGGAGCCGTTGGACAGTCTCTCGCGAAGGTACCGGCGGGGGTGGCTGGGTGGGCCGCGCGGGGGGAAGAGAGAAAAACAGTCGACAGATGACTGTTCAATTAGAGAGGGCACTTCAGGGTGGAGAGAAGGGCAGCTGCAGACGAACCTGCAACCAGATGTCACACACTTGAAGCTCCTGTGTGGAGATTTCTTGGCTGCCAGACGCATTGATATTCAGCAGTCCGACCAGACCCGTCTTCCCGTCACCCCTTCCCCTGGCAAACGGACCCACAAGCACACACGCGCGCGCCTACGAGGCACAATAATGTGTGTTCACCCGGTCTTGTTTGTTTACACTCGTCTGTCACCTATAGATCATCTCGGAAGGACTCGATCGATAGCCGGCCACTCGGTCCCTGGGATGCGTCGCAGCGGGCGCCTCGTACCCTGGGTCAGAGGCGAGCGGGCAGCTCCGGTGTTGTGCGGCGAATTCCCACATCCGGCCCCACCTGATTCCAGACAATTTCACCACCTGCTCGACTCAAACCCTTTCCCCTTAGGCCGGGTTTACCGCACCTGCAACTCAGGGGGCCGTTTCAGTTTTATGGCAAGAAATCAGGCATTGCTGGGCTGCTGCGGTGTGACAGGCTCGGGGGAGACTGGTGGGGGCAGCATGAGGAGAGATCAGAACCGTGGAACGAAACCTATCCGACAAGACAGGTCCATCTCCACCCTTCAGCCTCCACCGTTCCATCAGATCAGTCTTCAACTTGGAGGAGAACCCGCAGCTCCGTCGCGGTGCGTGCGGTACGGAGGCTCTCGCCGCCAACGTTCTCAGTCTTTGGGCGCCTCTTCCTCAGCAGGGGGCATTTTTTGCCTCGACGCACCTCACGCTGCCGCAGCCAACCTGAGACCCGGAGGAGCAGCAGGGCCGTCTGGCCCCCGATCCGGTGATGCCGTGCCGCACAGGCCGCCGCCCAGCAAGAGCATGAATGGAGGGGAGAGGGAAAAAGGGCCCGTTGCCTAGGAAACACTCCAGTCCTGGTAATTATTACTGTAACTATCTCTGCACACCCCACCTATAATAGAAATGGATCATCAATTATAATCACTGACTGGCAGCCTTCTGTTGGCGCAGCTGCTCACTGCTGCCATCTGCTGGGGCTCCGCAGAATCTGGCCTGCTCGCTCTTCGCTTCGTTTCGACTCTCCGGCTTTAGTGCTTTTTTATTCTTTCTTAAATAATAGGGAATTTCATTCTCTCTTGTGACGAAACCTCAAAGACTGGGAACTCATATGGTAATATCTCAAGCAATAAAAATGCATAAATAAACATATGTAAAAGAAAGCACATAAATATGTAAAGATGTATTTATGTATTCTTTTAGCTGAAACACCATTTCAAAAAATAATTGAGTGGCTTTAAAAAAATAAACTGAAATACTTAGAGATTGCCCTACTTTTACCCCTCAGGAGGCAAACAATTAAAATTATATATCTAAAATACAAATTTAACAGCCCCACCTCCCTGCCCCCAAGACGTCTGGCGACCAAGAAGCGAGAGAAACCGACCGGAGGAAGGCAGACTGGTGGCGCTCGGTGTTTAGCGTAAACTTTACTATTTTTCTCTTTCTTGAGAGAGATGGTGCTTTGCAGCAGCTAGAAGATGTATAAAATGTTACCCATCCGAATGATTCAACGCGGCGGATTTGGGCAAACGGGCGTCCGCCGTGACTTCTCCGCTGCCTCAAATGGCTCGCTTGCGAAACAGAGCTGATCCTCACTCTGCTGTCTTTCTGAAAGGGACTCTGCTGTGCCAGACCCTCAACTTACTGGCAAAATGCGCAGCCCTAAACCAGTTATCACCTATAAACATTTCCCTTTCCGTTGTTTCACCGGCCTGCAAGCTCAGGCTGACGGAGGGCCGCACACGCGCCAGGCCAGGGGGTCGACCGCTCCCACCCCCAGCACCGCTGGCTCTCCAGACGCCGTGCCCCCCTGCTTCCATCTCCTCCTCGTGCGGAGCTTGTGAGGGAGTCGTGTTTGGACTAGAAAAGAGAAACAAAGGAAAAAGCTCCAGAAGCAACGATTGACCTTCTTTTGCATGCATTAAGGAAGAACATCAAAAAGCCCTTGTTCACCATTTTCGCCTCTTCTACAAATCTGATTTTTCGCTCAGATTACCAACAGAAATAACAAACTCTACACTGAACCACTGCGACTGAGGACATCACCTTACAAAGGTCCTAGGTTCAAATCCCAGCACCTGCTGTAGTTCCCTTGATCAATATACTTACCTTGAACCTATACAGTAAAAAAAATTACCATGCCGTGTAAACGGCAAAATCATCGCAGCCACAGGGTTTCCTCTTATCCGTGTGTTCGTTCCTTAAGATTTGCTTACAATGCCAATTCTTACCAAAACAGTTCATTACCGTTAAACAGGAGACGAACGTATTCCTGAACCACAGCAGAATCCTGAGCTGCATTTTTTCCCTACCAAAGTCTTTTGAACTCGGACAAATTCTCACTCGAAGCCAAGTCCGAAATATCTGAACTGCTGCGGCCACCGTTGGGCGCAGACTTGAGACTCGCAGGTACAAAACCGCTTATGAGGCACACATCCGTGTGCTGCCTTTTTCCACCCCCCGTCCCCAGTTCATTTTCTTATTTTCTCTTTTTGTTGTTTTATTCTGTTGTTGAAACAAAATGGCACAGCAGGTTGTGCTGGGAGATCAAATCTCAGGGGACACGGGAACAACCAGTTGGACGCTGGTTCCAATCTTGCTCAGTCTGTGGAGTTTGGCTCGTAGTTTGATCTGAAATGTCTGTTCTCATCTAGTGGGAGCTGCTAGCTCTTTATGGAAATTTTACGCTACGAATTACATTTGCTGGGAAGTCTGAATTCTCGTAATGTGGGCGTTGCTTTGAAAGAAACCTTAGTGCACAAACCTGACATTCTACCAGGAAGAAAAGTTAATAATAAATCCAAACCTTTACACGGTACCAGATTGTTCTTCTTACATATACACATCTACCGTATATGTAAATCTGTCCCCCCAAGCGAAACTCAGTCGAAGGAAGAAGAAAACAATATATTACAAATTAATATATTATATAATTTTGACCGTTTTTGCAGCGCGCTCCAATCGAAAAGTTAATCTATTTGACGCAACTTCCAACTCGAGGAGCCGTCCTTCCGAAAGCCTCCTCTCCTGAGACAGGTTTACAGCCCCACTGACAGCGCACGGTGTTTGCATAACTCAACGCAAACGAGAGCGAGCACAATTTCATTAGGAGGTGTTGGCAGGACGCGTGGAGGGAATGCAAACGGACTGCACGTCAACGACAGACCTTGCCGGCGTGGCCTGTTGGAATATTCACGCCGACAAGGGGCAGCGGCGTCACGGATTGGCAGAATAAAGGGTGCAGACGGTGATGGGTTTAGTGCAGCACGCTCAACACACACATGCACGCTCTCTCTCTGAGGGGTCTCACTGAGGCCGACAGAGCCGAAGGAAAGACCACACCCAGAAGGCTCACAAAAAGTGGGTTTATTTGCGTGCGCCACGTTTACAGCACTTGTGCCCAGTACGGCCAACGCAGGAAGTACAGCACACACAGGAAGTGGTCACTGAAGCCCACAGACACGAGAAATGCAGGCAGAGAACGGAGCGCAAAGAGATTCCAACGCGGCATCTTTCTTAAGATGCAGGTGTCTTCCTAACGCCCAATTTCACCGGGAAATAAGAAGCCACAACACGAGAGCGGGAGAAGCTCTTCCACATCATTTCACACACGGAAACATGAAACAAAGGAACTGCTGTGGCAAAACTCGCCTGAAGTGCGTGAGGTTACAGCAGGCCACAGCAGCTCGGCATCGAGCTGGCAGTGAGTAAGCGTGTCCACTACAGAGGACGTTGCCAATGGATCTTCTACTGCTGACTCCTCCAGAAACAAAACACACGTAACACACAGTCGCATCTGGGAACTGGACTTCATGAACGCTGCCGCTGGGAACCTTGAGAAAATGGCTTGTGTGGAGGAGAAGGGGTAGTGGGCGGAGCCACAGGACAGGTGTGAAGGTGATGTCGTCCATCTCTAAGTGGAATATAAAGGTAAAAAACAGCAGAGCCCAGGGGGCCCTGCGCTCACTTCTGCTGCAAGCGGGCAGCCTTGAACTTGGAGACCCTCTTCGGGGGGTCCTGAGGCACCTCTGGCGCCAGTTCCTCTGACTTCCTCTCAGGAATTGTGGGTAGTGCCGGGGGTGCGATGGTCAGGTGGGGAACAGAAGACAGCAATCCAGGGTCCTTCTCGACAACCGTCCCTGAAAATGCCTGTTTAAAAGGACAGAAACAGCGACACGGATGAAAAATCACATCTCCATACAATAAATTTTATAAAACTACTAAAGTTTTAGATGCCATTTGATTAACCTTAATTTGACTTTTGTGTTTTTAGTAATAAAAAAAAATGTTATAGTACTTTTAGAAAGTGCCATGTTTGTTTTCAAGTTATGTATGAATGCTTTTAGCGGTTTTAAACTTAATGATAATAAAGACAGAGTTTAAGAAACGTACAGTCCTGAAAGTTTGACAGATTTTTAAGCTGCAGGCACTTTGATATTTTCATATATTGTTACTATTGGATTAATGTTTGTACGTCGTGTGGTTTCCACTGTGTCAAATGAGAGCGAGTTTCTGGTTTCTGCATTTCGGTAGCTGTCATTTTTAATAAGAGAACGGATTTTTTTGGATTTGGAAGTTTGACTGTTGTTGACTAAGGATTCATTTTTCCACTCCCCAACCGGGGCTGATTGTGATGTGTGGTTTTTTGGAAGCCTGCGGAGCAGCGGTCTCGGCGCCTGACCTCCGCGAGGCCAGCTGCGTGAGGGGCCCGTGCGGGTGGGCAGCCATCGTCAGGGATGCCCTCGCTGGTGTCGCTGTGCGTGGCCTCGCTGTCGTGACTCAGCGAGTGGCCGATTGGGCGGCGCTCGTCAAAGTCGGCGGTGCTGCTCTCGCTCGTGTCGCTGCACACGCTGTTCTCACGGCTGCGCGACTTCAGGATGGACTTCCTGGGCACCAGCTCGCCGTTCACCACGTCCACAAACGCCCTTTGGGTGCGGGAGGGTCGAACATGGTTAGATCACACAGGTTCACAGTATCCATCGCTGCTGGCCTTCGGTCGTACGTACAAGCAGTGCATCTTTAACCCAAACCTTGAAGCTGGTTGCACCAAACCGGCTCCAATAATGAAGGTCGACCAGCGTGAACGACGCTGACGCCTCACAGGAATAAGCCAATCAGGGCAGCAGCCCTTGGAGGGAGGTGACAGAGGCTCCACCCCTGCACGCCAATAGCCAAGCCCGCACAGATGCCAGCTCCCTCCAAACACCGAATGCCAAAACCTGTGTGCCGGCCCCCGCCAGCTGGGAGCCCGCTGATGAGGCCCATTGCCGTGGAAACCACGTTCCCCCGTGCGGTCACGCCCAACTCCCTGCAGCCGTATCTTGCCTCCGCCACCCGCCCCCCCAACATCAAACAGCACAACTGCTGAAACAGACCCCCAGCACCCATGAGCCATACTGCGCACACACCCTGCACCACGCGTCCCACAGGCCCCCGGGTGTCTCACACACACACACACACACACACACACACACACACACACACACACACACACACACACACGTGTATACAGGTGTGCGCGTGTCTGCCTGGGCACCGTCCAGTGTTCAACTCCCACAAAATCCGCTGGGGTCTGCCCCCCAGCCCCTCCCCCTGCCCTCTGGCATAGCTCCTCCCCAGGTCTCCTCCCTGTGGCACCCCTGAGCAAAAGGGAGATACGGCAGCCCGGAACCGCGATGGCAGACGTCTCCAAGGTCGGACGTGGCACCTTTTCGGGGGCGCTGGAAGCCGTTCAGTCCCAAACGCCCCCCGGAGGCTCGTGGGGTCTCGGTGATGCTGTTTAACGAGGTTCTGGCCGTGTTATCGACGCCTGAGCTTCAGCTTTCCAGCCTCCGTGTCCTTTTAAGAGAACAACAGACGAACAAAACAAACGAGGCGGCTGAGGTGCGCCAGGGAGAACAGGCGGAAACGCGCCGTTGTGTTCAGAAGCCAACGGAGCGGCACTATCAAAGATGGCCGCTGACAGGGTCTGGACAGCGAAGAGAGGAGGGAGACAAACAGCAAATCAAAGGCCTGTTGTACTCAGCCCGAGTCGGTCGCCACCTTTAAATAAAACACTTAATCCGGACGACGGATGAAATAAAGTGACAAGATCATATTCGTCAGACAGAAGTGTTTGCACGATCATCAAAACAATGTTTTTACATTCTTCAACTAACACCATGACTTTACCCAACCTCAATTCCCAAATTAGATCATGTAAAGCCAAGTTAAAATAAAATTTAAAAAAAATCCCTACTAAAATGTTACTATCAGTCAATTCAATCAAATAAAAACCTAGGGGTCTAATCCAATCATTTTGGTTTCGAACCATCAGCAAAACCATATTGGTAGCAAAGCAATATCCCTGTTTCCAGGGCCAGTTTTATAACCAGGCCTACGGGGCGTAAAAATCTACAAAACTGAAACATCAGCCACTTTGTAGGTAACTTTCTATGAAAAATGCAGTAAACAGTGTGTATCTGTCTGCTCAAACTGTCTTTACGAGAATAAGTATAGCTTTCAGTCTGTTTTAATTTGTTAAAGAAAACATTTGTGTTCTGTGCATACATAATGTTAAAAGGGCATCGTGAAAAATACGTTATGTCCAGCACAGAGCTCTTTTTTGGACACCATTAAAGCGTCAGTGGTGGGAGCGCCTCCCGACCTCAACACCCTCGCGTTCCGCTTCGATGGACCCCTCGGCGGGTAATCACTCCGTTTATTCCACTGGATAAATACATTAAACGGGAGGCAACAAACACTCACTTCTTTAGCTAAAGGCAGATTTTAAAGATGAGCTGTAAAGTTCAGTGCTAAAAGCACTGCTGTCAAGTGCAGCCGCATTGGGGGGGTGAGAGAAAGATAGAGAGAGAGAGAGAGAGAGAGAGAGAGAGAGAGAGAGAGAGAGAGAGAGAGAGAGAGAGAGAGCGCTCACAGACCAACATGCTGCTTTCCAGGGCCAACGGCAGTGTGTTTTATGTACCAAATCAGACATGATCGACTCCATTAGGGGCCCTGGAGAGGCTCCCCAGGGAGCACGCGCGGCTCAAAGACCTCCCCGGGCTGAGCTTGCGGGAGTTCCCCAGCGGCCGCCCCCAGGGCAGCGCTGCTCCAGGCCGCCGCACCGGGCCCACCAAATGCTCCCGGCGTCTAATGTGCACATATTGCATTTTCTTTACCCACTTTAATCCTCTTCTCCTAAAAAGCGGAATTATTTTACACGCATAAAAGGGAAGAGAGGAAAGGGGAGAGAATGCCACTCAGTCAAAGAGTCTCTGACGGCGCTCCTTTGGAGACTAATGGAAACGCGATATGGCGCTCGAAGATGAGAGCCTGCGAAGAGGAGCGGGAAGCAATGGAGCAGGTGGACAACACGGGAAGAGGGGAGAGAGGATGTGATTCTAAGCCCCATCACAACCCCTGAGCAGCAACATCAACGTTTGCACAGCCCTCGCTGTTACCCACAGTTGCCCCAATGCTGCAGAAAGTGGCTCGGACGCTGCGCCTCCCTGCCCCCTTTGCCCCAGGATCCTAAAAACAACATCACAACAACACAGATTAAGGCAGGGCTCTGGAGCTGCTGTGGACAGAAGACACCACAATGTGGTCTAATCTGAAAATGTAGTAGGTGTATGAATAGGTCACACGTGAGAGGGTCTCCAGGGAAGACGTTTAGAATTACCAGAGTTTCACAGCTTTTTACATCATTTTGACAGCACTGGGTGAAGGTGGAACTACCGAGGAATTACTGTGCATTACAAACATGCAATGGAAAGAAGACTGAGTCACTTGTTGTGAGGTGATCGTGGCAACATGAACATGCAGCAGAAGGGCTGGGGGTCGGCCTGAGACGCCTCATGCTGCACCTAATGCCACACGGCTGATCGCGAACTCACAACGGAGGAGGGAATTATCACAACTCCGAGACTTATGTTCCACAGCAAACAAGTCGCAATGTGTCTGTCACACCCACATGGTCAAACTTAATTAATATTTTACATTTATGCATTTAACACAATTTCCTCAAAGTAACAAAGTGCTAAACAGAGTCAACAAAAGTGCATCAGCAACTAGCAGAGGGGTGAGATTACTGAAGCTGGACAGCTTGTTTGGGCAGTGCTGCTGCTGTCAGTGAACACATTCCAGCAGATGCCTACTACAGCAACAGGAATACAGAAAGAAGGAAAAATAAATGGTGAAGGACTAACAAATGAAGCTTGCAGGCAAGAAGCAGGTCTGAGACAGATGGGTTTGACTTGGGTTTCTCTTGAATGCTCAGAGGGATTTGGCAGTTCTGAAGGACAGAGGGAGCCCATTCCACTTGAATGGAAAAGACTGAAAACAGAAAAGTTTTTGATTTTGGGCTCCTCATGAGTAGAAAAAGCAGGCAGCCCAAGGGGGACACTGTTCTCAGCACCACGCGATAAACTTTTATGATAAAATCTGAGGTCCTGAGGAGGGAAAAATGTCCCCAAACTAAGTCATAAGGAATCACTGGTTTTCTGTTTTTTGGGGCGTCTCTCACGCATAGTTCAACAACAAACAAATTCAACCATTTCCTCCCCACATTTTATTATTTCCAACACACCACAGTTAAGAGCCAAACACAAGACTGGAGCTCCAGTCTCACCTGTAGATGTCCGCAGGGGTCCTGATGTTGACCCGCTCGGCAGGCGACTGCCCATTGCTGCTGGTGCTCCCGCTCCTCTTCCTGCGCTTGGCCTCCTCTTTGCGCTCACTGAACTTCAACGTAGTATTCTTCCCTGTGTTTATTCTTACCTTGAACCCCACGAAGTGTGGAGAGGAACAGATGAAGAAGGGAAGAAAAAGGAACAGACAAAAATAAATGAGAGAGAGTGAGGACATCTCTCCACACTTACAGTGAAACTGACTTATAATCCAGAAAACAACATCAGTCATGTGCACTCATGAAGTGGTACTCAGTGTTTATCTTACAAGGGGGTGCCAGCTGGGGGAGTCAGGGGGTCTTATACTGTATAAAGTCAGCCAGTTAAAGCTTTTAAAAGAATTTTCCAAAACCAGCAGAAACCAAAAAGTTAAAGCAAAGTTTTATTTTATTTATTTATTTTTTTAAAGTGGCTGAAACCCATTGCAAGTTGCCAGCGTTTCCACAGTGGAGTGTTCTGGGCTGCGTCCGTGGCTGATGTTCCCGTTCGGCGTGGCTCCGTCCCCACAGCCACCAGCAGCTAACAGAAGCACGTTCAGTCACGTCCCCGTTTGCGGGAGAGCTCACAAAGCAGACGGGAATGAAAAGGATGCTCGTACCACACTGGGCCGAATTAAACAGGGACCGAGGACTGTGCCATGCGCTGTCACTTAAAAAAAAAAACTACACTGAACAAAACAAAAAAAAAAAAAAAAAAAATTGAAATTAAATCTGTCCGGCATTTGTGAAGAACCCAGTGGCACAATATTGTGAAGAACACAGGAAAAAAAAAAAAAAAAACAGCAAAAACCACTTAATCGTACAAGGCTTTTTGCCTAAAGGCACCAGTTAAAGCAAATTATGGTTTACCTTTCTAGGGGTGCCAGATCGTTAGGCAACCACATGAAAACGGGGCATCAGAGTGCCAGCGCTGGCATAGTGACGTGCAGCTCGACACACCGCTCTCTGTGCCATGGCATCAAAGGGCGGGCAGCGCAAGGGGGGCTGCGCGGCCAAGGCGCCCCGCGCGAACAGACGCGTCATTAAAAACACGGCAGCGCACGCGAGGGACAGCAGGCTGGCTGCCTCACTTCCATCCTTAAAACCCATGAGGGTCGCCAGCACCCTCGTAACATTGTAAGAGCTGCTGCTTTGCCTGCTTTGTGCTATAGCCCAGGTGCACTGGACAAGTGGAGTTTAGACATCCCATGCCATGAACCTCAATAGACAACTTGCTCTCCAAACCAGACTGACTCACCTTCTTGGGCTCCACTGTATGAGTGAAGTAGATGGTTGGTACACAGTTGCCATCCTCCTCACCATCCTGCACGCTGATATCACCATGGCAGCCAGGGACCGCCTCCGCCCAACCCTCTCTCTGACGGTGGCCGTTGGGGATGCACCCGTCACCTTCCTTGTCTTCCTCTGAGGAGGAGGACAAGGATGTTGTGTCTTCGCCATACCTGTCCGGACCATCAAACATTTTGTGGTAAATTTAAAAACATTATTAATAATAAATAATAATAATAATAATAATATCACAAGAAAAAAGCACAAAGGGGAACAGAGGCACAGGAAAAAGTGATTGCACTGTGGACCCTGCTGAGGTATAACCAAACAATGATGTACGAACCTGCTGAGGGCCACCTTAACAATGATGTAGGAAGTGCCGCGGTAAACAGGACCGGGGAAAAGGCCTTTGGCTCCCTCATCAAAGCTCTTAAAGAGGATCGCTGTATTGTCTGCTAATTCTCACTATTTTTAAACTGCTCCGACCTGAATGTATTATTAAGGAGCGCACATATTTTAGTAGATATTTCTAGCGACCGTTTATTCAGGCTATGAAGTGAAATAGAGGACCGGGGAATTTTTGACTGGAGGGTATAAGTCACTGCCTATATTGTAATATTACACTGTCAGATTTGTAAAGCTCACGAGTGAATTTAACATGATTTTTCTGTCCTCCAGTCTGCGCTCCATCTTCTGCAAACCATCAACTGTCCCAAAGCCTCCTGGCCACTTCAGAGCCCAAACCAGCCCCAAGGTCCGTAAATTCTTGTTGATTCCTGGCCCTGATGAAGTGATTGTGAGATTATTTTGTAAAGGTGCAAAAGGAAGAACCACTGTACAGGTGAGCAGCTCAGTAACATAATGCTGTATATGCCAAAGTGAAAAAACCAGAAACAGAAGAGAATGTGTGTGAGAGAGAGCTGGTTGTGTCCTGAGTCCCACAAGAAAGTACTCATAGGCACTACACCACAGCAAACCCAACATCTTTGGTGGGAAGAAAGAGAACAGGTTAACCAGAGAGCCCTGCCTACCACTGACCATCGAGGGCCTCGCAATGCAAATAGCTCTGCCCGCCTAGATGAGCATATCCATGTCCATGTACGTGTGTGTGTGTACACATGTTCATATGTCCTTCCAACCTGTCCTGCTCATCCAGGTGCTCTTCCTGCTCCTCCAGCTCGTCAAGTCTAGCCCACAGCTCCTCCTCGGTGAGAATCCTTTGGCTGTCCTGGCCTCCGTCTTCCACCTCCAGGACGTCCTCCACCTTAGGCTTCGA
Organism: Heterotis niloticus; assembly: GCA_018136845.1. Classification (NCBI taxonomy): domain Eukaryota; kingdom Metazoa; phylum Chordata; class Actinopteri; order Osteoglossiformes; family Osteoglossidae; genus Heterotis; species Heterotis niloticus. The sequence continues at coordinate 1,258,967 of CM030904.1, forward strand.
GTTGGGTGTGTGTGCCAGTCGCTTCTTACCTGTGTAGAGACACGCGCGCGCACACACACACACACACACACACACACACACACACACACACACACACACACACACACACACACACAGAGATGACACCCACTCGGTTGTTTACAGGGGAGTCCCACTCATGAGGGGCAAATAATCAACAACATGCATTCTCTCTGCTGGTTAAGTGCCTCCGCAGAATATTAATTACCGATTGACTAAATGAACCAAGAAGAAGTCTCGCGAAGAAACAACGCGGAGGAGAGATATGTTTGGATCATGACTCCTGAACAATTTACTATGCATATCAATTTGGGGTTTTTTTTAAGCACCATTTTTTCCACGTTGATGACTTTCCAGGTGTATTGCGCGTTTATTAATAAGAACAGCTCAAAGATCCTGGGAAGCTCCCGCCGTCAAAGCGACGCCAAGCCTCAAATGCACGGAGTTCCGTGGCAGCACCTATGTCTCGCCCCACCTTTGCAATAAAACGAGGATTTATGTAAAACGTTTAGCACGTCTTGCTTACACATCAATACGCTCGGTTCAAATTAATTATTGATTAATCGCTTTCATTCAAAGTAAAAATGCACACTGGCAATATTAAACTATTTGCAGGAGGAAAAAAGGGAAAAGTATTACAGCCTCAGTTCAAGTTTGCCCAAATCATTCATTACTGTTGTATTGACAGCTGCGACTTACTAATCAGCACAAGCGAGAAAATAAATGGTCAGCACCCCAGACCCCCACATAAGGCATTAAAAGTGAAATATACAGGCCATCTGTGACAGGCTGACGGAGCCTTGCCGAGGGACGGGGGCTGTGCTGTCAGGTGACGCTGGGGGGGCGGGGGGGGGCAAGTTAAGCCTGCCGCAGGGGCCAAGCCATTTGATTTGCGGACAGATTCAAGAAGCGCCTTGGGATGAGACCTCGACGCGATCTGACCGCTGACGGCCCCAGGAAAAGGTCAAGGCGGAGACTGCAGCCGAACAGGGCGACCTAACATATTCGCAGTCAGCCTTCGCCCTGCACAGGCGCTCGTGACTAATGAGCAGAAATTGATAAATATTTGCTGATGGCCTCAATATCCCCCTGCCATGAAAGCCACCTTGAATACAGAGTGTGAGGTACCCTGCTTGGGGGGTGGGCTGTGCTGCCACAGCAGAATTTGTCCAACACGGAGTTGGTGTGACGGTTTGGTGATGTGACACACACCACATGGGTGACACAGTGACACCCATAGCGCTGCTGACAGACACACAGTGCACCGGATGTAGCAAAAAAAAGTTTCTAGGCATTTACAATTGAACGGCTACGAAAGAATGAATAAGTTAATGAACAAATGAGCTCAGTCAACGGCCACAGACTGAACTGTTCAAAGTTGCAGGTAAACAGAAAAGGTGTGCACCCCTTTTTAATTTTGTGCAGATACTTTACTCCAAAGCAACGTACAGCTCAGCGTAAATAAATACAGACGTGCAATTCTCAAAATACAGTAATTTAGTCATCGATTTCCATCAGCACTCGCCACACCAGTAGCTGCATATAACACTGAAAAGGAGTACTTTTTTTTTTTTTTTTTTTTAAACAGGTAATGTGGTGAATTTCATAAAACGGTTATGAGTTTAGCACACAAATGGGTCTGAAAGAGATGCGTTGAGACTCTTTTGCTTACCTTTGGTCAGTTCCTCACTTCCCACCTCCTCTCTGATGTCCACATAGTTACCCTTTCCCTGTCAGAGGAGAGACGGGTTATGGTGACAAGTGTAGCGGCAGCTAAAAAAGTAGCCTGGCAACAAAAACGTGGGTTCACTACAGTACAAACCCACTTAACCTGAACTGCCACAGCTCCGCAAATGGATCACAACGTAGTAGTTTACAACTTTACACTGAGATAAGCGTCTGAACAGCAAACAAGGAATGCCAGTGTGGCCGTGGGAAGGCAGGTGGCCAGCGTGCACGTCGACCCCACCCCCCACGGCACAGTGTAAATGGCATTGCCAGGAGCTCCGAGTCAGGCTTCACCAGGAGCGCCCATTAGAACACTTTTATTCTCGGCTGTACGTGCGTACACACACACATTATACAGTGCAAATACATAACCCAACTTATTATCCTGTCTCTCAAAGTGGGGAAAGGCAAGGTGTTTGTGTAACCTAGGCATAATTTCCCCTCAAGTATAACTCAAATATGGACAGTCAGGGAGAAGTGTGTTTGTTTGATGTGGGGGAGTGGTGTGAAGGGGACAGAGAAACTGTGAGGGGTAATGAAACGGGAGATGGAGACATAGTGAGTAGGGCAGCGAGAACGAGAAAGCCAGAGACAGAGTAGGGCTGGAGGGGGGGGGGTCAACAGGGTTGCAGAGGAGCGTTTGCTGATGCTGAGCGACGCTAACTTACACCTGAGATTTCTTCCAGGTCTTTTGAGAGTCCCACTCTGGCCTGGAAGTCTTTCCTCACTTTATGCAGGTCATCCAGTGCCTTCTCCACATCTGAGAGGAACACAGATGTTATGAAGAGGGGAAGTGGACACACACACACACACACACACACACACACACACACACACACACACACACACACACACACACACACACACAAAAGAGAGACCTGGGTTTCTACATATAAATGTGAACCCTTCCTATAACTGTGATGCAAGAACCACCAAGATTGCCTGATACCTACAGTGTGGTTAAAAGGCAGTGTCCTCGTAACCCAGCCTAGACCGACAGCCATAATACGGTCAAGGCAGAGATGATTAAAACGTGCAAACGCGTGTGCAGCCTAAAAGCACGTCAGGCAATCTGTCTCCGTCTCGCGGCGTTCAAGCAACATCTGGCACTGGGAGATTTAGGTTAGACAAGTAATTAGTGGCACGTATTTGTCCTGCAGTGGCAGACAGGTGTATTTTTATTTCAAAATCAATCACTCCCAACCTTCGCGGACGAAGGCCTGCTCAGCCCTGGTCACATGCACACACGCTATTGTGTGTGTGTGTGTCAATACAGACGGCCAGGGCAGGGCAGCCTGACTGGCCACTGGCTCATTGGCGCCTGTGCAGACGAGGCCAAACTCCTCGCTTTGGAGCCATTACCGCCGATTTCCTTCAGAAAACCCCAGAAATGGGCCCAGACAACCCAGTGCATGCGGCAGCTGGCGACCGAATCACGCAAACTCCTCCTCTAATGGGCTGCCAGGCGCCTTTAATCGTGCCCTCGTGAGACGTGCTTTTACCCTTAAATCTGCCCACTTACGCAGAGGGAATGAATTCATCTGAGTTTAAATAACAGGAACGAAAGCGGATGCAGGAGTCCTCCGCCTCCTTGTCCCTCGCTCTCTGGTGCACAAGTTGTTTTTCTTCAGCAACTTCACAGATTGAGCGGTAAAGTCTTTTAAAATGGAAATGCACTTCATCATGGTCATTTGGCTTGCGGCTCTAATAAATCATTGCCCAGAGCGGTCCGTACAACTTAAAGGAAAACAAACAGCGTGCGGCGTCTCTTCTTTGCCCAATCTAATGGGGTCACATTCGCACAGCCTAATTTACCTCTAATGCAGGTGATTGAATATTCCCAGAAAAAAACGGAAGAAAACACCCTCTCGCTTTGCGCGGCCATGCCTCATGTGGTAAAATATTAAGTTAGAGACTTAGCTAATGAATGTTCCTCAATCTGTATGTTTTTAAAGGTTACCTTGTTTCCCACCACCGCCTACTCTCACCAGGGCTTTTGATAAATGTCAAAGCCCCACCACGGCAAATAAAGCGCTAAAACATCCTCGTGAATAGAATGACTTCCGTTCCAGGTCACTTTTGATGCATTCGCAGGCAGAAGGCAAAGCAACAAAAATGCACCGTACTCGCTTTTCTTTTTAAGGTGCATCTTTCATGTTGCCTTGCAGGTGCGAGAAATATTTTCTGAAAGTTAAACTATATATATATATGCCTTCAAACAAAGACAATCGTGGCTATATCACAGCGAAGGGAGGGAAAAAAACAAATCCATTGTGATTCAACTCATGGAATTAGCTACAGACAAAAAGAAATTCAAATGTCTACGCTGTACAGACTCAATCAAAATATTCCAGCCCTTGTAACAAAAACTGAATATGTATGAACATCTCAAATATGCTGAATTTATTTTGAATATTTAATGAGATAAAATATAAGTCTATTTCAGTAACTAATAAAATCACTCTTCTATCAATGCGCCGCAAACGGAAAGTGAATTTGGGGGGATGGGGGGAAAATAATAAAAGAAAAAAACGCTGCAAGATTAATCAACATTCTAGGACTGAATTCCCAGTCTTCAACTTGGCATCATGAGCAGTCAAAATACGGAGCGCAAAATCGGCAACAGGGCCTCCCTCCCCGCTTCCCAGTACCCCAATCACACCGCGGTCCTCCGCAATAAAACAAATTAACTGATTAGACATTTTAATCTCAGTTGTATTTGACCTTGTGGAGTGTATCGCTGATGTCTACATCGCTGGCGCAATGACGTTCACATTGTTTTTAAAGGAACAGAGCAGCCTGTTTGAAGGGGCAAAAAAAAAAAAAAAAAAAAAAATTCAAAGCTGGCGAAGGAAGCCGATGAGGGCCGAGGTGGGAAACTGGCGCCTTTTTCGCCCCACGCGCCAGCGGCGGGAGGGTTAAAGCCCGAACGCATTAACAAAAGAAAATTATAGCGTAAACAGTTCATAAAATCTCACAGCCCCTGATGTCGCTCTAGATCATTAAATTTCTGCAACAATTAGACCTTTTCTCACGGCAGCAAATTGGACCCGTTGCCATGGCGAATCTCAGCCCTTAAGTCATATATCTATGATTGCGGAAAGGTCAGACGCAGACAGCCTCATAACTCAAGAAGCTGTTTGACAGATTCCGTCCGAGTACGATCGCACGACAGCGACGTACGGTGCCAGCAGTTGTTAAAGGTGGAGAGGGGTCAGCGAGGGGGTCAAGGTCACCGTGCGCTTGTGCCTCGCTGGGTCATGCATACATGCTTGAAAGCGAGACCATGAAAGAGAAGTCACTTTCGGTACAAATTCATACTCGGACCAAAGAAGCCTTAGCAGTTGTAAATGCAATAATATTGGCAGGGAGGGACCCAGGCCCTGGCACCTCCTTAGCAGTAGGATGTGTGTGTGCACGCACTTATAAAAATGCTATAAATGTATGTATTTCACTCTCCAGACACTTCCCACCTCAATGCTGGGCACAACAGCAAGTGCACAAGGCTTCATGTCTCTCACACGCGTGCATGCACAAACACACACACCTAATCACACACATATGGCTGAGGGACTCTGCTAAGCACGCCCGAGCATCCGCAGACTTGGGGATGTCACAGAGGCGTCCCGCTGCCAAGCGCAGCGTTCCTCTCACAGACGTGACGCACGGCGACCCTGACAGCGCTACGCGACAATAACACAATACGCTCCCAGCTCCCTTATCGCCACATTTCTGTGACACCTTCCCCCCTCCACTCATCCATCAGCATTTCTGTGAGATGGAAGGAGCTCACCAGCTCACAGGTGCCTCACGTTACAGAGGCTGCGCTGCCACCTGCTGGTTGCATGTTTGCACTCCTCTTGGTTTTTGCTCCCCTAGTACCCTGGGGGGGTGTTGGTGGTGTGGGGGCTGCCGAGTTCATACAAACGGATCTGGCTGGAGAACACTCCCTCCTCTGTGGCCCAGTAAGGCTGGCCATGCCAGCCGGTCAAAGGCGCTCACATCCCAGGTCACCGTGGTACAGCAGACATTGGGGGAGGGGGGGGGGGGGGGGGGGGGGTTGAGACACACACGTGACCCCTCCCACAAGCTGCGATCTGCTGCTCATTGAATGCATGCTGACAGCCCCAGGCCCTGGCGCCTCCTGCCATCGCTAGGTGCTAAGCACTGTACTTAGCCCCTGATGGCGCCGTGTAATTGGAGCGCGAAGCTGAGGTGGCTTCACCTGCCGTTCGCACAGGTGCAGAGGTGTCGCAAGCACCCGAGTGCTAGGGGTGAGAGGAGCAGAACCCCTCAGGCTAGACCACTGTGGGGAAGGGGAGCGTTTTCAACTGCCACTCTTACTGTAGTTGTCTCCCAAGTCATGCTCTGCTCAGCCACAAAAAACACACATGGTGGTGTAGGAATCTGCTCCTGCCCTTACAAGTGGTGACTGCTTACCCAAGACCCTCGGATCAATAATATATATATATTTCAAAATCCAACTGACATTTTTGTTAGATGGTAGAAAAATCCAGACGGCAACTGAAACAGTACAATGTAAAGTGACATTTGGAGACCCTTCATCGATGTTCAAAGGGATTCAGCAGCTCTGAGAGAGCATCCCATACATTATCGGTCCTTATTCTCTGGATAGCAGTCCATTGTAATGTCAAACTGTATGTGGAGGGACAAGCGGTTGTTAAATAAAGACCCCCTGGACCTGCTCTCAAGTCCCTGTGCACAACTTGACCCACATGACACTCACGCTTCTTACGGTGCTCCACGAGGTTCATGGCCTGCTTGGCGGAGCATTTGGCAAACCAGTTGTCCCCCAACAGGACCGTGAGCTCATTGGTGTGGACCAGCTTCCCGGGCATGAAGGCCAGGGGTCCAAACGGAACCTGTTGCCAAGAGAGGATGAGAGAGCGGGATGGGGAAAGTGTTACTTTGATATCGAAATATTCCCGCTGTTAACTCGGCGATGATGCGACGCAGAGTGCGCAAAGGGCTGCGATCTCACTTGTAATCGGGGGTGGAGGTCAGGTGGGGGTCACTTATAATGGAGTCACGGGCACAGTCGAGATTTCACACCCGTAATATGCCTCCCAATTACCGACACCCATTTGATAGGAAGTGGTGGGAGATCCATTACCACGGTAACTCAAATGAAGTGGATAATTGTGTGTGCTGCAAGCGCTGGGGGGGGCTGAACGCACCATGACGTCGTAGGAGAGTCTGTCAGGGAGTGTCCGCAGGCGCTCCTCAAGTGCCTCGTAATCGGCCTTCACTTTGGTCCTGCAAGGGACGTGGATGGACAGTTAATAACTGGAGACAAGTGGCACAGGGGGTCAAGGCCCAAAAGTCACAGGTTCAAATCTCAGGACGGAAGAGAAGTTCCCAGGTCCACTTGTTAAAACCTTGAACTCAACGTGTTAAATTCAGTTGATCCAGCTGACAGACAACATAAAAATGACCACACGAAATAGCCGATGACAAAGTGGTTTGTTGATTTACACACAAATGTGACTCAATTATCAATTCATTTCAATGATGCTACTCTACAATGTGACCTTTGTACACTGAGATACTTACTCTGATTTACCCATTTGTACAGCAGGGTAATGTTTACTATATCAATACAGGGTAAGTTCACTGATCAAGGACACTACAGCAGGAGGTGGCATTCACCCCAGACCTGTCACCTGTCGCCCTTTATCAATGTACAATTTTTACATATTAAATGAAGAGTACAGTGGTGTCCAAGGACACCTTCCTGTCTCCAATTGTCATCCCACGCTGCTTGATGCTTTGTCATTACCCCACTTTACTGTTTAGTAAGTTTCCTTGATTTAGTCACTTTCTTCTCCGAGTGAGCTCTTGGACTTTTCCGGGACCCAGCAGTGTCACCGATTTCCAAAAAAACGTCGTCTGCTGACAGCAAGTGAGCAGAACTCTTTACTAAGAAAGGGAAAGTCATTCCCAGCATTGCGAGTTTCGTGAGCAACCTGCAGCTGTCAAGACGGGCATCACGAACGAGGCCCATTTGCGGGAGGGAGGACCAAAGCGAAAAACGCATGTCGATTTACAGCCATCCCCACCGTTTAAGAAGAGCGTGAGCACTCACATTTGTTCAAAGCTCTCAAGTTTAATTCAATTCCATTTTTCAATACCTCGTAACACCCAGGAAGTGAATTGGCCAGAATCGCATTAGGGCAGGACAGAGAGGGAGAGAACCGAGGGGAAAAAAGCTGATTTTAACATTAAAGGGTGCAGGATAAAAGCGGGTGAAACTCAAGGTTGGTGGAAGTAGATAAATGAAGGCGAATGCCTCCGAGCATTGCAGGTTCTACTCACCAGTGCTGGATCTGCCCTTCGCAGCTGCTGACCACCTGTCATTGAGAGAGCAATAACAAAAGGGGTTACCGGGAGCACCGACAGGGATGCCGCAACGCTACATTCACAAATTACATGCCACCCATCCCCAAACGAACGCGTTTTAAAAACTCCTTCCTTTGCAAAAAATAAATAAATAAATAAATAAATAAATAAATAAAAGCTCCACCGTGCAACACCCAAAGGTGTCTGGAGAAGCGCAGATGTGTGAAGGCGTTTCGCACCTTGCAGCCAAACATTTTCTGAAATCATACACAATGGTGGGATTTGACAGGTTCCCAACAGCTCATAACACTTCTCACAAGTGTCTGATGTACTTCATAAATGCAGGTACCTGTACAGTGGGAAAGAGACGCATCTCTGACGTGCAGCACTGCTATTCGAGTTAACAGATCCATTTGCGTAATTAGACGGTGGCTACCAACAGTCTACACAACCTTACCAAATTTTCTTTTGACTTTGTTGAAGTCAAAACTGAAATAAAAAAAAAAAAATTGTGCCAGACCCTTTTTAACCTTCAACATGTGCTTGAAATGTGAAGAATAAAAGGCAGACTTCTCAAAATAACTGTTCTCTCTTTGCAGGTCATGATTATTCGTCCACTATTCAACCAAGGCACCTTCAGGGAAATCCTTCAAGAGCAGCTTGTTTTATTTAGGGCAAATCACAATCATTTCAAGTCATGTGAGTTCAAATTACCATTGGAAGCAATTCGCAGTGTGAGCAACTCACTCAGAAAAGAGTTACAACACCCATTGTAAAGGGTGTGCACACTTATGCAACTAAGAAATTTCAGTAAGGGTGTACCAACTTGATATGCACCATAGACAGGAACACACCAACTTTATCAACCCCAAAGGATGTTGCACGAGGCTACAGCAGCACGGACAGACTCTGTGACAGAAGACACTAGTGCTTTTTGTTTACCCCCGCACTGTTTGTTTGGCAGCTCATCCAGACTGGTAAACCAACCACGCTGGGTGCACTGGGCTGCCCCGCCTGAAGTCTCATGCCTTTAGCGTGTTGATGCCACACACCGTTTCCACATTAACAAGCAAGACGGCAGGGTTAAACGCCACAGACACACCGTGATGGCAGTCAACCTGGTGTCCGGGCCGCAGATCTGCTGTTCACAGGCTTGGCAAAAGGAGGGTTTATCAATTATAGGATTCCTTTAAAAACATTGTGGGGAGTCTATGCAAAACCACATTTGGGTGCTCATATCAGGAGTCACGGTTCCTGGATCAGAATTGCTCCTGTGGAAATACTACTTTAAATGGCTGTTAAAGAGTACGGCTGTGTTAGGAGGCCACAGAAATGGCTGTTGAATAAGAAGGGGGTAAAGTAGAGGTTCTTCTAAACGACCACAACCTTACAGAGACCCCCCTACAGAGGACTCCTGTGGGAGCGAATAAAGACATGAACATGCATAATGACACAATTCACACAAGTGGACGGTGTCCCAGTGTGTGAACAAACTGAACTTTCGTTTTAACCATCCACTCACTGTGTGATCAATACTCAGCATAAAGGCGATTTATTGACTGTGTATCCTAAACAGCATGGAGGTGTTCATTTGTCCGCTTCTATAAGCACACATAGGCAGCAGATCGGACCTGACCACCGACAAAGACCAAAAACACAGCCACACGTACAGTAACTTGGGAGAAGGTCCGACAGCTGCTGTTCCTGTGATGCCCCGTTTCCCGAGGTACGACGGAAGCACATTATGGAGATCGAAACATTTCACTTCCCCATCAAATGTGACGCGATCAACACCCCCCCCCATTCTCTCCCCCCAGCAGAATTATGATCCATATTTTCTTCCTCCGGATGTACAATAGGTCAGAGAGTATCGAACAGGGCGGCTTCCTGCAGACAGAGCGCCCCGGGTTTCGGATCAATACCAGCCAGGAGTTTCTTAACCTCTTAGAAACATATTTAAAAGGAAAGAAAAAGGAAGCGAGAAGTAACCTCGGCCGCCTGCGCCAACGTCTAGTGGTCACTGAACCCTGGAGGGATACGTACATATACAGCACACTGCCTCATATCAAATTATGAATTCAAATTTTCAAAGATACAAGTATTTCCCCTTTAATGTATTTACAATTACATTCTCTCTCCTGATGCTGCTCAGCAAATGTGATCTGTAGCTACAAGCCCAATGCATAGCAAAGAGCATTCAAACGGAAGAGGAGTGTGGGACTGCAGTAACTCAACTCACTTCCACAGTGTTCACGGCTCGTGTTCCTCAGTATCGGTGATCGACAAGATGAACAAAACGCTGTTAATGGATGCATTGTCAGCAATTGGAGCTGAATGGGAATTTGTGGAGATAATGCAGTTATATTTGTCATTTTAAATTATATGCTATTTAAAATACTGCTTGAAGGCAACAGAAAGTCATTTTTTATAAGGAAAGGATTTTTAATAACGGCTTCGTTTGATATTTTTAGCAAACCTTTGCAAGGAATAACCAAGGGATATCTATAGCGCACTTTTACCGATTGGGACTTAGCAATAAAAGCAACTTTTGATTTAAAAAGCGACTTCTCGTCCTGACTGTGCGTGTAAGGAGCTAAATTTATACAAAAGCAGGTATCACGTACAGTTGGCGAAAGACCTGAGCGGAGTCTCTCCTGCAACGGCACCATGAAGAGAGGTGCTCCACCTCAACAGCACAGGAAAATAACTGTAATCTAGACAAGTTGCTCTGACTGGAAGGATCTTCTAAGCACTTGAACGTGGAATAATACCTTAACAAATGTATGAGAAAAGGCAGGGAGAGGCTTCCAGGACCGAAGTGCAGGACCCCGCAGGCACACATTGGCATAGCAGCCTGCAACGACAGCTCTGAGCGTCATCTTTGTTTCAAAACACAGCAGCGACTTAATCAGCCGCCTGTAATAAGACTCCCTCGATTTCATGGCATATGAAGGATTACCAACTGAATGAACGCTGGTTTTCTCTCCCTTTTTTTTGTTCAAATGTCTAAATTGGGATTTTCCGTCTGCACAATGAGCTGGCGCAGTCTTTAGCCAAATCAATGGGGTCTATTTATATGTTCTCTAATCCCTCACCCAGCACCGTGCTGACAGTTAAGTGCAAACGCTTCAAACGACGACTGAAACGGAACAGGAGCGAGGGGCGGACGCACGGCTCTCCTTCCAAACCGACCCAATTGCGTTCCTGCAGGCTCCCGACAGACAGCTGTACTCAGGCACAGTGACAAGAGGATGCAGTTTCAGACCAAATGCAACTTGGCCTATGCAGAGTTTGTAATTCTCACTGTGTTCAACTAGATTGCATCTGAGTGCTCAGGCTTCCTCCCACAGTCCAAAGAGACACACAGAAATAGTCAACGACAATCCATTTCTGTACCCTTCCCAATTAAAAACCAATAGATGGGTCACCAAAAGTTAACTAACATGGTGCTTAGTCACTTCAGTCTAGGTTGAGATTGCAAACTTTTAAAATCCCCTTAATTTAAAAAGACGAGTTATGCAGAAAACAGGGGGTGGGATCTGTCCTAAGGGTGCAACAGCAGAACCCAACACCTTAGTGGTGCTCCTGGACTGAGAGGAGGAGGAGGTTATAGAATAAGGTTGGAACCCATGTGTGGAATGTGCATCTGAGCCCTGTCCACAATACACCAGGTGTCTCAGCCTGCCATTGCCATAGCAACCATTGTGACCCCCCCCCCAAAAAAAAAAAAAAATGTGCACAGCAGGACCAGAAGAGAAACGCTGTCCAGGACGATGGTGTGTGGAGTCTGAGTAACTCTTCAGCACGTCTTCAAACCCCTGCCCGATTATTTTACATATTCTCATCTTCTGTAGCAAAAGTGAGTGAACTGAGTTTGTTTTGTTCTTCCCTCCAAAAGTCAGGCTTTTTAGTATGGGCCACAGAAGCAGCGCTCACACTGATCTCATGAGGAAGAAGACCAGGGAAGGGCCAGACTTTCGAACCCAGGGGTTCTGACATCCTACCTGGCCACCTCGTCTACAAACACTGTGCATTTTGATGAAACTCAAGCAAGGGCTTCACCTTCTGCTGCTGTCGAAAGACCCCCCCCCCCAGCCCCCTAGGCAACTGACAAAACCCTTGTGGCTCCGGCTCGCTCCCTCTTCTGTAGTTTAAATAAAGAAACAAGTTTTGTTTCCGTGCTGTGTTGCTGCGCCCAAGCGTCAGGGAAAGTCGGTGCACTAATCAATGCGTTGAAAGCAATCTGCCTGGGGATCTCTGGCGTTAAGAGACACGAGGAGGAGGAGACACGCTTGCGGGGGGCAAGGCGGCGAGGCTCAAACAGAGCCGCACATCTTTCGGCGCGTCTCCCTGCGTCCCTTGTGTCAATAAGGATTACGGGTGAGCTTTTATCTGCGGTGCCACACGTGCGAGTACACCAGCCACTCACCTCAAACTATGTTTTTCCCCTTCTTGCTTTTTTCCCTTAAATGAAAACAGGGTTACTAATATAAATACATTCAAATCCTAAATCCATTCAGGTTCCTCAACCATATGTTCAATATGAGATTTAATCTTTATCAACAGAAGGCAATTTCAGCGGAAGGTAAATTCTCCCCGATTCCCGAGGATAAAGAAAAGCTGCTGCTATTCTTCGCCTCTGTGTGCTTTACACACTTGACGTCAGCACTTTGTTTAAACAACACACTCTCTTCCAAAGTGAAGTTGCCATCAGACAGAAACAAGCTTCCAAGTACTGTACTTTACTGAGCAAGTGCTGCTGGGTATACTGACTGAGCACGTCTCAGTCACTGGAATATTGCTGATTATAATTGGGTACTACCTGAGTACAATTTGGTGCACAGAGCATCACTGGAGTACTGTTGAGTAAACTGGATACCATTAAAGTGCTATTGAGTAGTACAGAGAACTATGAGTGCTGTTCAATATACAGGGTACAGAGGCAGTCCTGTTAAGCAGTACATACTGAATGAGTACAATTGAGTACACGGAGTATCTCGAGAACAGTTGAATACTAGAGTGCCACTGAGTATCAGGTGTACCATGTGAGTGCCGTGTGTTACTACATTCAATGCTATGCACAGATTTCTATTTAATGCTCCCAGTGTACCACAAATCATCATCATCATCATCATCATCATCATCATCGTAATCATGCCAACATCCATCATAACAGCATGCCAACATTTACTCCACCAAATACACATGCATTATTTCGGTGCACAAGATACGTTGATAATGTCCTGCACACACGCTGCAAGTCAGAGTATTTCCCACATGGCCTGGCGGAACACACACTCTTTCTTAATGCCACTCCAGGGTGAACAAATGCATGGGTGGCCGTCGCTGTCGAGAGGCTTGCATAAAAATCAACCATTAATAAATTCACAACACACAACAAACTCCAACGGGAGGTGGCACAAGGAGCGGAGAGACACACATGTACGCAGATGCAGGCACACACGGGTGAGCACACGCAAGCAAGCAAGCAAACACACACACACACACACACACACACACACACAGCATTCTAGCAAGCGGTCTCTGAGCAGGTCCTCATGCCAACGAGGCAGCCACTCCAGCATCTAATGGAAAGTAGTCGATGCCAGCTGTGTGCCTGTGAATAAAATCACTTTAATTAAAGGAATTACAATGCGAAGGGGGGGCAGGGGAGACGAGACCGATAGGAAAACGGCCCCCCACGTTTGACACAGACTCACTCCTTAAACAAAGACTTTGAGGAATGCAGGGCTCATTTGGCTCGCTTCTTACTGCTACCTTATTTCACTTCCTCTCCCCCCGACAACACAGATGTTTCTTAGGGACAACTTAAAGAAACTGATCCATTGAGACACTTACAGGTTTCAACTTCCACTGTGTCGCACCGGAAAAATGCACAATTCGCACGCAATTACACTGCTTATGCAAATGAGTCTGCTTTAGAATTACTCATAAAGGACCCCAGGGATGTTTTGTGTTCCTCTCTTTTGATTAATGTTGAGCGTCTTCCGTTTTCGTGCAGGCGCACAGTGCTGAGAAACACACCTTTGCACACCTAAAAAGCCTCAACAATGCAAGGACATGCATTCAGAAGCACCTTAAACTGTCCTTCGGCAACCATGTCAGCTCTGTCAGATTCACCGGTACGAGATTCATTGTTTCCACACCGATTTTTCACAGTAGATTCTATATGATGACATGGGCTACAAAACTGAGAACTGAATAGCAAACGAAGGGCTGTGTTCACCTGTGCAGCAGCTCTCCTTCACTGATGTCCTCCACCGATCTCTTGGATAGCTGAAAACTCAGCGTTAATATTTTAGGGGACCACAAGAGGGCAGCACAGTCACACATTTCCCACAGAGCACACATGAATGCCACATTCACCTTCAGAGGACTGCGGGTGGCTGAAACTAAGCGCTGAACTTGGCCCCTTATAACCCCCGAACTCATCAGGCTCTTTAAAAAGAAGCCCCTCCCGCACCCCCTGCCCTGCTGCCAGCAGGCTGTAAAAAGAGCCATTCCAGGCTGCCATCCAGCAAGACCAGCTGCTCTTCTCTGACCCAGGGTGAAGTCCATCCCCACCCAGACCAGCTGACTGACTCGTGGGCCCGGATCACTCGGGACACACCTAATTTGCCCCATCCAGCAGGGCAGAGGGTTTGACAGCAGGCCTGGAAAGGGGTCAGACCAGAGCAGAGACACTGTCTGCATTAAGACATAAACTGGGGTTCCAGCCTTTAAAGCATCTCCAACAAATTCAGACAAAGAGCACTCAGACAACACCTGGCCAGAACAGAAAAACGCAGGCTATTTTTACAGCCTACTGTAAACCAAAGAAAACAATCCAGAATCTTCCTCAGAACTTACAAGGAAGTGCTTCCTCAACATAAAGTAGGCTTGAAGACATCAGGCACTGTTAAAGTCAAGATGCAGTTCCCCACACTGGCCAACAGAGGGGACATGCCAAAAAAATTCGAGGCAAAAGACCTGGGAGGATCAGCAATGCCAACTTTCATTTTCATTTAAACTACAGATCATGGCTGCATAGACAAATTCACTCTGGATGATGGTGGGGGATACGCTTGGCAACATACTGACATATCACAGTTTAAAATGCCATTAACAAAGCCTTTGCTCTTCTCCTCGTTGGCTCCTGTACAAGTGAGTTTTGTGGCAAAGGGGCTGCGAGACTTTAAACAAACATGCTTTTACACAGCCATTCCTTGAGCTCAACAGGGCACAACAGAGGCACTCAAAGTGACCCTACCCCAGGGTCCGTGGGAGCTGAGAGTCTGCTCAATGGGACTGGGTAACTGCCGGGGAACACGGTGCCAAGTGCAAAGGAGATGGGGGTAGGGGGGTTACTGTGTGACACAACAGTCGGTCTCAGAGGTTACCAATCATTGAGAGGGAGTATTACAGCACTGTGTTGCTTTGACAACCAAAACCATGAAAATAGTCTCTACAAGGAGCTTTGGAGCAGAAACACAAACCTTTTGTCTGGTGGGTTGAAGAAACCTCCCTATGCTGCTGTCCTGGGCAGACAGTTATTTATTCATTTATCTGACACTTCTTCAACGTAACTTACACCAAGTTAGTGGCAGTGATTTACCCATTTACACAGCAGGGTCATTTTTACAAGAGACGCACGATAGGAGAATCCTGGGTTGATGTGAATATGTGATTTCTGTGCACCTATTGGGTATTACACCTATTTATAAAATACAGAAGAAAAATGGGATTACATCTCCTCGGATGAGAAGAGACAAATGTAACTTTTATCTGCGTACCATTTCTGTTTTTTCACATCCTGTACAATTATTAAAAAGAGAGGAATATTATGAATCACATTTGGCAGCTCCCTGATAACTAAATACTGCCCAGAACGTTAGATGTTGCATAGCACTTTCAACTTTCTTTAAGGAAAAAACCTTACGATTTAAGTAATGAAATTTTAAAAAGAGAGGTAAAAAAATACCATGTTAAAGAAATAACACAACTTAAAAATAATAACTTTTTACCTTGAAGGGGGAGAATTTTCCTGAACAGCATCTCTGACT
The DNA here is from genome assembly GCA_018136845.1 of Heterotis niloticus. Classification (NCBI taxonomy): domain Eukaryota; kingdom Metazoa; phylum Chordata; class Actinopteri; order Osteoglossiformes; family Osteoglossidae; genus Heterotis; species Heterotis niloticus. The sequence goes on from CM030904.1 coordinate 1,275,136, forward strand.
TTTTCCAAGTAATTCTCTTTACCTTGAACGCATTACAAGCTGCACTAAATCTCTAGCTGTTGTCACTGTCACTCGTGAAATTTCCACACCACAACGCAGCGTCACCTAAACAGTCTGCTCATTTGGAATGATTGTGGCATTAAATATCACTTTAAATTATCTGTCAAAACTAAGCATCAGACTGATGCTGATATAAACAATTGGGTGATATGGATACGGTTCCAATATCTTTGTGCATGTCTAGTTTGTACTTGATCAATTCAAGCCAAGTAAGTTGATCGAGACAGCACAGTAGGAGTGAGGTCTAATCACTATGCCACCTACTGTTGAACTGGTTCCTTAACCATGATGCCACCTATTGCATCAAACTAAGTGGCACACTGACAGTTATAAAACAGATTAAAATCACTATCTTTACCTCTGCAATGACTAGCACTCCTTCAAAACCATTTCCACAAGAAGCAAATTATTTACCACAGTAATTAATGAAGACACTGTGCTTGTATGAGACTGTACATCACTGTATGAGATACAGTCAATGCTGAAAAAAGCTTATGAGGGAAGAGACCCATCAAGCAGATTTAAATGAAGGCTCAGTTAAAGTCCCATACACACCTGACCCCCCCCCCGACACACACACACACACACACTACAACCAGGTGAGTGAAAACAAAACACAGGTGAACTTCATCTACCTGTGGTTATAAAGGTTAAACATTAGGCCAAAAGACAACACACACAAACAAAAGTTCCTCTGATGAACACGAATTGCAGAACAGGCTTGTCTGTGAGAACAAGGAAGGTAAAGCAAAGGGCAAAAAGTAGTGTAAAATGCAGGTGAGGTCCCCTCTGTGAGAAATTGCAGGGATTATGCTCCAAACACAGAAAACTAAATCTTAACAATGTGGATTGTGATACTAAGTATACTAAACTAACATACAAACTAGTACAAAGGCCCTGTGCCCAATAAGGATTACTGTACTCTAGCAGGTATTAAACGTGCGTCTGAAATGTCAGCACGAGCTCGTATTTACCAATATGAACACATATATGCCGCGGGGGGGGGGTCACAACTGTAACAGATAACCGGTAAATACCCGGTATGACCTGGTAGACAAAGTGCAGTGCCATCGGCATGTGAGGAGGAGAGCAGAGCAGAGCAAGCAGCACGTGTCGAGGAAGTTTCCAGAAACTGCGTCCGAGGTCCGTGTGCACGCGTCTCCGGGCTGTAACTTGTCTCTCTCTCTCTCTCACACACACACACACACACACACACACACACACACACACACACAAAGGTTTTTACTAGTTGTGTAGTTTACATCGGTGTGCAGAGATTAGTACGTCTTGCAAGTGCGAGACGGGAAGATGGTGGTGGTGAGATGGAGTGGAGGGCGGGCCGCCCGCCCGCCTGTCTACACTCCTCTTCCTCGGCGTCTCCTCCCTTTACCTTCTCGTGTTCCTCGCGTAGTCTGCCCGGGTCTGTGAGGCCGGGTTGGCGGCCGCGCTCGGCCATATCGGCCCGCTCAGCGCTTAGGGGTTGCGAGTCCTAAAGACGTGTTTGTGCACGCGGATGCCGTTTGCGCTCCCGTGGCTCCTCACGCTGCTGTCACTCGTCCATGAAGCGGCGGCTGTAGCTGTCAGGCCCTTCGACAAGGGGACCATCTCACACGTGCGCGTCTCCAAAGTCAACAGCGAAGCCAGATTCCCCCAAGAGCGTCAGAAGCGCCGCTGCACGTCCGCCATGTTCTGCTCCGCCCCGGTGCACTGTGGGTAACGGCATCAGCAAAACAAACCGGCTCGGGGGAGGGGCTTCGCGCAAGACAGGAAGACGAGAGCAACAGGATTAACAGCGTTTTCAAAATAAGAAAAGTTACAATAAAGATATTGCTGTCTATGCATACATCATTTCATGTGAAGGTAGTTAATTTTCAGCGTTTCCTCTCAATTTATTTAGGGACATTTTTCCGAGAGGGATCTAAGCGTTTAAAAGATTCGTATTGTAACGAGCGCCGGTCTGGGATCGGATGGGGGGAAACGAGGACATCGCGCTGATCTCCATAACAGCCTTTTATTGAGCACAGAGCATCGAGAGAGGATGACAGCCAGACAGGACAACGGAACAGCCGCTCTTTTTTTTCTTTTTTTTAAAAAATTTACCACTTTATTAACATCAGATTAAATACTTACAATGAAATTCAAAACCAACAAAGTAACAACACAAGTGAACTCAACCAACAAATCAAAACGCTTCGCCACAGAGCCAATCAGGATACTCCAAATCGCCAAATGTCCGCAAATAAAGAGCAAATGACCCAACGCTCAAGTAAAACCCAAGGGATAAAAACATAATAAAACAAAGACAAAATAGACAAAGCCCCCAACACACTTCAAATAGGTTTCACAAGATTCTGTAGGATACATCACACAACACAATTTAAAACTGCTAAATTTTTAAAAAATGTATGTTAAAGTGTTAAAGCACAAATAAAATCAACAATTATCTAAACATTTAATGTAAAAACGGAACAGCCACTATTTTAGCGCTCACACTGACGCTGGTTAGCCACATCCAGCCCCCTTCTGCTGACACAGTGGAACAGGGCGAACCCCAACAGCACAGCATCGACTAAACGTTCACAAAATGCGATACCGACACCGATGAACAGGGGTGCTTAGCCGTAGCGCCCGACGCTACAGTGCGCTTTTATTTATTTATTTATTTATTTATTTAAACTTTTCCCAGCTCGACATACAAACCCCAGGATCATTAGAGCAGGAAGTCAGATTCGAAACCGGGTCAGAAGGTAACCCCGTACACCAGGGAAGGTGAAGAACCTTCTAGATGAAGAGATGGCGCGATAGAGCGATACGGGGATCCTGCGTGTAATCGTGTCGCTCTTTTGTCTTTTGACCCGTAAAGTTTATTACACAGTATAAAACGCATTTGCAGCGTGATAGATAGAATAACGATTCTCTTCATTTTAATTTGCGCACCTTTATTTCTCTTTGCTGTAAAGACTACTAATAATTTAATGTACCTGACGTTGAGAGGGCGCCCTTCCGGTGTGCGTGAACTTAACGAAGTTTAAGGAATTATTTACATGACTTTTGTACTTTTTTTCCTCCCACAGTGATGCAAGCTGAAAACAAAAAATCAGGACGCGTTTAAGCAGCACGGAGAGCCTGCACACCTGTCCAGAACAGCTGGTCCCCAGCTGTGTGGTGAAGGTAAGAGCCGTGCGCGCACCTTGGCCTCCCCTTTACGCTTCAGCTACCACCCTGGTGAGAGATGGCAGGAGCCCGACTGGGGGGGACGGGGGACGCTGGTACAGGGGGACTTTGCTGGAAAGTCGTGAAAATGGCGCAGATGGAGGCCCTTAGTGCCAGGCACCCGACAGCCAGCAGAGTTCGGACACAGATCGGACCTAGAGGGACACGAGGACTACAACTCCTCATGGACACCAGGACGGGGACTCAGTTGCGAATCGGTGCGGAGAGCTGCTTCCCTTCATCTTGGTCATTAGATTGTTTCATTGTTTTGCTTTAATCTCAGTCTGGTAAATCACAATTGTGTCCTCTGTTCGGTTTTAATCTCTCAATATGGGTATTTGTTACTGATTTCTTACCTTTTGAACATTTTAAAAAACCCTCCATTGTGGCAGAGCAGATCCCTTTAAGGGGGGTGTGTCTGGCTGACTAGCCGATCCCTTTAAGGAGGGTGGTACACAACTTGACAGAACCTGTGAGCACCGATCAAACACTTTCGATTTCACTTTGCTATAAGCACACACGCTACGCGTAATGATTTCACTACTACATGTATATTTTTATCCATAGTAACCGCACGGTAGCACAAGTCTGAAACGCGACTTTAGATAGCTTTTAAAAAATTAACATCTCGGCTTTCAAAGCGGGCTGGGTGGGTCCCAAGCCAGGAACGTGGGCGTGGAAAAGCTGTGGGCGTGACCAACGCGGTCACGTGTGTAAACAACGCCACGCCGCCCGTGACGCACGTGCTCTGTCACGATGGAAGTGTTACCTGTCAGAGATTTGAAAATAAAGTAATATAAAACTCCATAGCCGTAAATGATCAATTTCTTTATGTGCCTCCAGAAATCAGTCTTTCTGTATTTTATATTTTCTACATGATGTATTAAATATAATTACACTAATATGTATTAGTATGATTACTGTTAGCATTTTAGTATGTTAATATTCCTATTTAGTAATAAATAACATGAACATATATAGGTATATAACTGTCATTCTTGGAGTTTTGTTTTATGTACATTAATGTAAACAAGGTAAACAAATTTTACTGTTCCACTTGCAGTCACGCTGAAGAGGGGAGGGTCACAGAGGGTCACTAGTGAGTTGTTTCTCACACGCACCATGTATTTAGTGATAATGTACTCTTTTCAGAGTAATAGGTGGCACAGTGGGTTAGGACTGCTGTACTGCGGTCTAAAGGAACCCGCTTCAAACCATCCTCAAGCTGTAGTACCTTGATCATGGTACTACTGAACTGAAACAGTAAAATTTATCCAACTGTAAAGCCTGCATAAATAAGCCTAGTTAATAAACAAAACAGAATAGATCACCTTGGATGAAGGCAGGTAATACATTTATTTTTGAAAGAAATATTCCTCTTTTGTCAGGCTAGCACACCGAATGGCAGTAGTGCAAAACAGGCAGACATACGGTTGCTGTGTCAACTGCCACTGGAATCTGTTCTTTTAGTACCTCCTGCCTCTCCACACTCTCTCCTGGTCACTTTATTCAGTGTACCGGAGACCCCTTACAGCCTCAGCTGAGGTTTGACATCCATATGGAAATAGTGTAATTTCTCCTGGTTTATGTTCCTATCAGAGTAAGCACATAAAGCAGAAGGAAAAACATTATGAATGCGGAATAATTCAGTTGTTTATTAAATAGGGGCACTAGAACCTTTGCTGTTGGGTAACAGTGTACTTCACCTGATCATGTTAATCAGTAAGTATCCAGTTGCATCAATAAGTACAAGTTGGAAGTTGGTATGGGTGAAAGGGCACCAGGTGACGTAGTGATATAGCTGCTACCTTGCACTTGAAGGACCCAGATTCAAATCTGCGCTCCTCTTGTAGTGACCTTGATCAAGGTACTTTCCCTGAACTGATACAGTAAAAATTGCCCTGATGTATAAATGGGTCAAGCAGTGTACAGTGGGGAGCTTCACACTGAAAGCTGCATCGGAGAAAACTTTGAGATCATTCTCCCAGTATTAATAATAAATTAGTTTTTCTAAAGAGTATATCATGTTTGAGGTCTCTCTTGTCCTTTGCTGATCTGCAACACCAGGTGTGTGTGTGTGTGTGTGTGTGTGTGTGGAGGTGGTTTGTATCTGGGCTGACGGACCCTCACACTCCACCAAATGCGCCCCGTCTGTGCAGAGAGAACAAAGGGGCCATTGAGGAACACATAGCAGCTGTCGCGTTACTGCCACCTGCCTTCCCTCTGCCCCACTCTGCCACTCCTCCTCCAGCTTCCCTCCCACCCTGTGGCCCGTTCAGGGAAATCCCGCATCCCTCCCCAGCCACCATGGGGGTTTTTAAGGGGCCAGCGCTCCGTTTGCCCTCCAGTGCAAATCAGATTGGAGGGAATGTGCAGCTTTTCAGAATTCTGCACAGCATAGAGACTGATCACCGCTACTGACCGCATCCAACAGTACCATCACCAACAACATTTTGTTTGCACTGATCTGATCTGTTTATCTATTTATCCCTTTTTCAATTAATTTATGCCTATTTATCTTGGTTTGGCTGTGTTGTCTTTTTTTTTTTTGCTTTGTTATTATGGTGTTTATCTTGTATACTGTGCACTGTGGTTCAGGACAAATGACATTTTAATCGCTTGTATATCTGTTTAAGTGCAGAATGACACTAAAATTAACCTCGACCCTTGACCTTGAATAAATGGGACAGTAGCCTCACAGGCATCTGCAATTGTATCAGACCCTTTGTTTTGCACAGCGCTTGCACCATAATAGAAGTGTTGTCAGAGTAAGGAGATCCAGCTAATTGTACACATTAGTCATTGAAAATGGCAGAAAAATTTTTCTTGGCTTTAAATTTTGGCCTTTTGGAGAAACCAAAGAAACTCACATTAAGACCAATAAGAAAAGCCCTCACAGGAGCTGGATTTGCTGCATTTACTCTCTGTCAATACACTCGTGTACATTACATTTTACCTTGGTAAATGTTTACAACCAAACCTGCAATCTATCAACAGTTAAATACAAGCAGCAACACACATTGTTGATGCAGAGCATCATACAGCCCCCCCCCAAATCTGCCTGGAAGGGAGGCCCCTTCAGAGGCGCCAGACGCTTGGCTTTAACATAATGGATTGCCCTTGTCTCAGAAGCATCTGTTAAGGAAATCATGGTTGCCGGTGACGACAGGCGCTCGACAACCAGGGCAGCACTGACATCTAGTGGAACGCAGGCTTGCGTCGCTCAGCGCCCTCCCAGCAAGCAGAGGGCACTGTGTCGAGTGTGAGCGACAGCCATTATACAGCAGGACCACACACCATTTTGTGTCATATCTTCCGATCGGACAGCACCAGAGCGTGTGGGTCAAGGGTGCTGTTTCCACAACATTAATAAACAAGAGCCCCATTCAGACGTGTGTGAAACCTGATGAAAAAGTTACCAAATTTTCCTGTTCTGCACTTACTGAAAAACTAGTACATTAAGAAAGATTTTCTAATGGCAAATACTAGGATTATAGATGTAAAGCTGATGACTGGTTTGACACCAAATCCATCCTGACTTACAACTGACCATTTTACTGTAGGGATTTACATTTAGCACTTTTTCCTCCATGATTAGGCTGTACACATCCTACTCACCATAATGTTGCTGATTCAAGTCCCACGAACTATGAAAGTAACAGTTTATCCAGTGAAAATGCTTAGGTGTATGACAAATGTTTACCGTTTTCCAAACACTTCTCAATCAGTGCATAGCAGGACATCTCAGTTAAACTTATACAGTTAAACTTACTGATCAGCCAAGGGTCAGTACCTCAGAAGAATGAAAGAAGGTGGTAGCTGAACCACCATACCACTTGCTGCCCTGGATAAAACAGTATGGGTTTCAGTTACTACCAAGCTTTGCTGTATTACAAATATTGTGGTAAAAGCAAGTAATTCACTGTCTAGTGTCACTGCACAGCTATACCTCCCCACCCAAAAGGTACATTCACAGCAGTATAAGACATACGCTGTCCTTGACAGCAATTTTATTTAAAAAAAAAAAAAAAATTTACAAAAAGGTAGCAGCATTCATGAACAAACATTTTAAAATATACTTTTGGTAAACTGATACTCAGACCCATCAGGTGGTCCTACACAGTTCAAAATCCCAGGCATTCTTGCTGGTGTAGCTGGTTGGTGGTCCATTCAGAGGCCACTTGTTGGCCATGTCCATAGCTGGCCACACACACAGACACATACACACACACTCCCTCATCTCCTGACCATGCAGGTCACACCACTGTTAGCAGCATTCAGAGTGACTGTGTCACTCTAGATATTTGGCAGGTGGTCCAACTTGGATTCTTCTCAAACCTTTTAAAATAAATTTCATCTAAACTCCCAACAGCCATTCAAGTCAGCATGAACGCCCAAGCGATAAATGATCATTTTTGTGCACAATGATAAAATTTAGGATTTAGAAGTCAGCTTTATAATGCCTCTTGCAGTTGAAATCCGCCTCCTTGATCTTGACCCCCACTTCTTAAGCTCTCAGGGTTCTGAAGACTCCAGCTTCTCACTGCTTGGGGGTGGGGTGAGGACACCTGATGGTGCAGGGGACCTTTGGGTCTGTTCGACATCCATCTGCAGGTATGATAGTGCCTTCTCCTGTGGGGGCAACAGTAGTTGTGTCAAAACTGCTACACAAATAGGGGTATAGACCCAACTAACAGAAAACCAGCATGCGCAGTCCTAGACCAGCATGGTTTGCAGCCAAAAGGACACAATCCTCACCAGGAGCTGCAGGTAGGGTGCATGAACCTGTATGTTGTGCATGTCATCTGCAGAGATGCCCTTGAAAAGCTTGAGCTGAGAGCTTCCTGTCTCCCGGATGGACATGGCAAAGGGCACCATCCACTTTACACATCTTTCCATGTCCACCCATTGGTACCCTGCAGCGGAAGAGTCATCACAGGGTCAGTGACACCAAGAGGCCACTCGAATGGACAGGCCATGACATTAATGGTGGCCCAGCTGTCTGGGGCACATCATTTAGTTAGAAGTTCAGACAAGTAGAATTGTTCTGATAAATATCCAATAACACATGCACAATAAATTAGTGAAATATTAATTTTATGCAAAATGTGCATGTATGCTTTCACACTAGAAAGGAATGAAATTTGAAAAAAATCCAGCAAGATACTTTCTATTTTATGCCATTTTGAGTGATTTCTTTTAAGAATTAGCATTACCAACCACAGTGTTAGTGCTTAATTTAAGCTTATATTCAGTTTTAAAATTGTTTTGATTGTTTCTTAATATAATAATATACATTAATGTAATATCTGAATTCCTACATATTAAGGACTTTTAAACTCAGATTAACTTTTACATAATTGCACAGTTGCAACATCTGAAACAGGTTAGATATACCACCCCCCCCCCCCCAAAAAAAATTAAAAAATTAAAAAAATTCACCACTGGCAGACTTGATGAATGCCACCATGTGGAGGTGGACACCAATCCACCAATCTGTGTGACTGAAGGGACCAGAAACTGCGCACCTGAGACCCTCTCCACAAGCTCCAGTGAAGAGAAGTGGAACAAGGCGGAGGCAGCCAACATGCCATAGGAGAAGTCAAGACACCCCAGATCCAGAACACAGACATCCAGAAGCTGGAAGGGGAAAAATGGACAAACATCTCCATCAGAGTCCACCTCGAGGTGGTGTTTACACCATCATTACATTTTGGCTCAGTGTGGATGTTATGAATCCATGTGACAGAGAGAATTCAGCAGATATAGTTTTTCCTTGTAGAGATTGCTACATGTTGGAGATGACATCAAAGCAGCACCCTGCTCACCCCTGCAATCTGTACGAATGTGGCCTGTGGGAACTGGGGCACCAGCATCTCCCCTGTGGCCCTCAGGTAGGCCAACTGCATGTAAACATTGAGCCAGGACACAGGGGTCAGGGGGTTCAAGTTCCACTGCAGCTCCTGAGGGAGGACAGTGAAGGGTCAGACCTGTAGAGCAAGCTTAAGAAATTAGACAACACTAAAGAAGCAGCCATCTGCTTGCTAGTAAAGCCCAGCAGCCCACCTTCATGATGATCAACTCCATACTGAGGATTTCCTCTTCAGTGCAGGCACCGTCAGTGACGTAAGCAAACTGGTGGACCTTGGGTGGGTAGATTTCCTGTGGATTCAAATTACTGCATTATGGCCTCAAATATGGTTGTTTATAGTAGAGCTGAAAACACCAATACATTATCTTCACCAACCTCCAGCTTGGCAGCAATGAACAAGGCAGAGACACCAATGAGCTGCAGGGTGGTTTTGAGGACGTTTCTCTGTGTCGCCATGAAGCGGTCAAAGTAGTCCTGCGCCAAATAAAATGTCTCCCTGTGTAGCTTGTAGACCTCGCACACCTGAAGAGTGACAAAACAGGTAACAGAGCATCAGATTACTGCAATTTTCTGTGGGGAACAGGGCACTATAGAGCTCACCTTTCATCCCCACTGTTTAGGTGAAACCCCACCACTTGTTTTCCCATTTCCACATAAACGCCATATTTGACTGCAGGAACAGAGGGCACGGGATGTTAAACATGCAAGAGGACCACAGCTAAAGAAACCATGTTGATGTACCTCCATCATCCAGTCAAGCAGAATCGCCCTCATCTTAGATTGCAGGTTTGGGTGTCTCTCCATGAAGTGGCAGTCCCTTGTATACAACTGGTCTTTCTGCAGTAGGTTGTTCCACACATCATCTTTGTTGGCCCAGCTGTAGGAATAAATGGCTATGATGTCCAGTCCATACAGTGGTTGGTCTCAAAGGCCAGAGATGAACACAAGAACCAACCTTCTTATGATTAATCATAATACAGTAACATTTTACACACACCAACCAATTTCTAATCTGCTTTTCTGCCAATAATGAACACCCGCAACCCTCATTAGTCAATGCAAGTGAGGGTTTTACTTTCAAAAATGCAACCAAATATATTACCATTTTGTTTAGTTCTTGTCTCTGATGTAATAGAATCAAGTCCCTCTGTCCCTGAACTGTAAAAGCTACATGAGTCCAGTATCATCTACTGTGATTATCTGCGCATTTGCCATTTGAACATCTTTGACCATCATGTACTGACACACTTGTTGCATGTTTATTCTGCTGCACATCACTATGGAGAACAAATGTAAAGGTTTGAACTTTAAAAATTGCTGTAAATTTACCCAATATGGCCAAAATTTCACAGCTCTTCACAACTCAGGAATAAGGGGCCTGGCTGGTTCTGACAGGTGATCTCTGAATGACAGCTAAGGTTTAGTTACCAGAGGACAGGCAGCGGGGAGCTCTGGATGGGCGTGCAGTGATCGTTGAAGTTGTAGTGCGCAAGGCGCAACAGGGCAGCATCATGGATCACCTCCTCCTCTGTCTCAAGGCCAGGAGTAGGGATTCTCTTGTAAGGGCTAGTGGCCAGATCCCAGGAGGCCTGTGGGTGACACCAAGAGTGTCACATATGGAAACAGCCAGTCAGAACCCTTTGGAAGTGTGTGGCCTGCATGTTAATGCACTTTAAAATAGATGTTGTACACAGTATTGTGAACCTCTGCCTTAATTGATATTATTTTACAGTAACCTAAACTAGGCAGGCCTAGACCAGCTGACCTCATGAGGCCTCATACCTGAGAGTCACACTGTCGCTTCTTTGTCATTTCAGCAACTTCTTCATCTGGATCTTGCAAATACTGCAAATTTGACAACATATTTACAAGACCTATCTGTAGCTGTGATCTGAACTTCTGACATCTCAGTACAGGTCACATAAGGGAGCACATGTACACTCACAACAGCAACATCTGCCTTCCTTTTCCTGGACCGTGTGGTCCCCCTGGACACCTGCTGGACTGGGCTTGTGTTTGGGTCCACCTGGACTCTGAGATGGAAGGATAAGGTGATCAGACTCAAAATGTGGGACAGGGTTATATCATGGTGGGGTAAACTGTTAGGGGCACAGCCAAACTGGTCTCACACACACTTTGGAGCAAACAAAAAGGAGTCTTGGAGGAATACATACCCTTTCTTAGGCATGCTGTCGTCAGAAGGACCTTCTGGACGCGGGACTTAACCTAAAACGGAACGGATGGCTTTGAGAACCGGGCCATATGCTGTACTAATATATAGTGGACCCCCCGGACCCCCAACCCCCATCACAAAGGCAGTGGAAGCGGGCAAAGAGGGGCCCGCACAAGCCGATCCCAACACCAGCTCAGACACACAAAGAGGCAGCAGCGTGTTTTACACCCCGACACATCGGGCGGCTGCAGAGGAAGGAGCTCGCGGGGAAACCGAGCGTTTGTGGGCTGCGAGGAGGGCCGGAGATCGGGGAAAATGGCCGAGTAAGGAGGGGGGGGGTGAACCGATCACTTCCACGGCTACTCTGCGACATTCGCACTGTACCACACTGCAGCACAAGTGAAACACGGCGAAACAGTGCAACAGTTCGGTTGGACCACGATGCGACAGGGTAGCACTGCGGCAGTAGCCAAAAGAAACGGTGTAAAACGTGGTCGCAACAGTGAAATACTGCCGATCGCCCGCTCGTGCCGCCACGCGCTACTTTTAAGGACCCCAGCAGCGAAATTAAACTTTTAAAAAAAAAAAAAAAACAGCACATCCCCACAGCCGCTGGCGAAGGAAGCCTGCTAAGTACCCATGATCCACTTCCTAACCCACCTTTAGGAGCCGCAGCCCTGGAAACACACGATAAAAGTGTAAAATTGGGTCCAGATCACCGGCTTTCTGGCTTTACAGCCTCATTGTAGTGGGACGGTGCAGAGCTCCGGGCCTGGGAGACGGGATGGCACCGGCCGGTCCAAACCTCAGGGTTCCTCAAAAACTTCTGGCGGGTCTCAGCTGGCGCTCGCGCCCTGACTCCCCCCTCTTTATAAACGGCGGGCAGAAAGGGAGGTGGTGGGGGCGTGGCCACGCAACACGATGAAACCGAGGTCCGCACCGCACAGCGGGCTCAGTTTCCACCGCAGGTAAAATAATCTCAGGTATTATCGCTCTGTCTGAAATATAGAGGAAGATGCTGCACGCGCTCCTCGATGTTCATACCGAACAAGTATTTAAAAAAAATTTGCCGGCAAAATCGGTGGGTGTGGAAGAGGTGTGGCCGACACACGTAGGGCGCGGGGCTGCACCCGGAAGCTCAAAAAATACCCGCGTGGCTCAAACCCGCAAGAAGTAAACAAAAGTGGAGTTCCTGTAAAAATAACTGGCAGTATGCACCCCATAGTGTGCGAAATAATGGAAACGAAGCACGCCTGCTTTTTATTTTTGGCCGTTTTGGTTGTCACCGCCGAGAAAACGAATAAAGAGGGAATATTTTTTGAAAGTGGGACTGTGCCGCGAAAGTGACGTTGGAGCGGTTGGCGCCTCGCGGAGCCTCGTCTCGCGGCGCTTTTCACGAAACAAAATAAACTGCGATTAATATTAATATGTTTCTGTTTCGGCCTCGTAGGCTACGGCGTCAATGTGGTGCATGTCACACTGCTTTAACATAATGTGTAAGTTTATAATATTTAGATTAATAACCTAAGAGGAACTTTGACCTGTCACGTGATCCAACGTTTCATCCTTGTATTTCTTCGATAAAAGTGTCAAGTTAAAAATGTAGATTTTTTTTTTTGTCTCAGTTGCGATTTGTTGCATTTTTGTTTGTGGTGTTTGTAAATTTATGTTTAGTTGCTATGTAGGTGTGTTTTACTGCGCTGGATAAACTTTCTTAAGTTTCCGGAATTAACAAAACCCAATAATAATAGTAATAATAATAATAGTTAGAAGCAGCAGTAACTGAGTGTTGTTGCTTTGTAGAACAAAGAACCCCGTTACCCACATAAGACGTTTCTTCCTGATGGTTTCTATCTGCTCGTTTTTGGCCCGTGAGTCCAAGCAGTTCGCTAGATGATGCTTCGGTCTTTTACTTTCAGCTCCTTGTGCTGACTTTGAATCCCAGAGAATCTCTGTGGGTGCTGCATTTATGGGCTGTTGTGGGTTTCCTCTGCTGCTCTTGTTTCCTCCAACCACCCACCGATTTACACTGCCAGGTTAACTCATAACAAATAGTCTGTCTTTTGCCCCAGATATTTGATTTAAGGTTTCTTTCCTGTTCCTGTTCAGTGGTTACTGGTTTCAGGCTGCATGGTAACCTCAAGGTGTGTGTTTGCTTTTGACCTTGCAGCCAGCACGGTTCCTATATTTCCACTGGTGACTGTTTTTATTTAACCAGCACTTGCACTCCTGGCCAGCCTCACTTGTTCTGCAGTGTACATCTTAGAGCAAAATAAAACGACACATTTCTTCTAAATGTGTCATTTTTATTTATTTCCTTTTGTTTCCAATGAAAACGTCAACGTGTGGAAATAAAGAGCCACACAGATTTCCAATTGACCTTGAAGAACCAGATACTCCCTCACTGTTAGTTTTGTGGGGAACACACACATTTCTTCACTTATTTAAGATTGTGATTTCATTGTGATTTCACAGGTGGCTTTGATCAGACCATCATGTATTTTGTTCATGGTTCAGAACCCCGGACACTTAAAAAAAAAACGGAATGTCTGTTGATAAGAATGTACATCCACACAAGTGAAACACGAAGTTTGCATTAGAAAAATATTTACATATTTAACATATACTACTGTAATTCTGCTAATTCATTTAGAGGAATCTTTGCTACATCAAGAAGACCAGACCCTTTTCATTCAAAGTTTCATCAGCTTTTCCCTATGTTGACTTTGACAGGTTGTCTGATAATCCACTGTTGTTAAGGTGATCTCCTTATATGGCTGCACTACCACCAGGGTTGATGTCCTGGTTCCCCCCTGGTTGCACCCCTCCCTGGGCCTGCAAAGGCCTTGCTGCCATCTTCTTGGCTCTTTTTTGAGATCTCTTCCAGCAGGTGTGACAGAGTAGGCTGCAGTCCTAGGATTGATCAAGCAGCAGGCCCACGAACTCTTAAGCATGGTTCTGGTCCCTGCATCACATGTTGCTAATCCAGGCATTGTGCTGGTGCAGCTACAGGATCATGGGTAATTTTTATTGAACAGACTGAGAACACAACCACTAGGTACAGGCAGGCGGAGCATTGGTCAGGTAGGCCAGGTATTTGCATGGGATGCAGCGAAAACACAGCAATCCCTGGATGCGGTACAGTGATGCTGTGGCATAAGTGCACAATAGTAGCTTTTCCTTATCAGCTTCTGAAGCACAAAATATAATTCATATCACCCTTTAGTGACATTAAAACTAGCAGATTTTAGTAGCAGTATCCAGCTGGGGCTTTACACTGTTATCATAGTGTACATCCTAAAATAATATATGCATGTCACCATATGCAAATAATAGATGGTATCATCATATGCAAATATTTTTATTTAATCTTGCTGCTTTTTCTGAATCTATTGCTCATATTATTGACCTATGACTTTTACATTATTTTTCCATTTAAATGAAATTGCCCTTAAATGAAAATCTAAAGTGTTATTTTTTACTTGAAAGTCATACCAGTTTTACGGTTGTGTGGGTTTGATTAATTATCACCTGTAGTTTCTCCATTTGAAACAAAACTAAACATTGTGTGGAAAAGCTTATTACTGCTTTTAAAAATGTATTTATTTTTTCACAGATGAATAAAGCACATTTTTATAATACAAAAAGTATTACAGTTGTACTGAATGTACACACTTCTAAATTCTTCCACATCAATACAGTGAATGTTAGTATGGACAGCGAAAGAAAAATCAGATGTGATAACAAACAGCAATAATTTCAACCATATTTTTGTACTTGGAATATACAAATAAAATCATGTCAGAGCCAACAAATTAAACACGCTCATAAACACAAATAAGAGCAAAACACGTGATTACACTCAGTAAAACATAAAACCGCAACCATCATGAATATCAAGTAGGTGGGTAATAGTCACAGGTATATTTTAGTGTAACGCAAATATTTACCACACATCTATAAGAAAAGAAAGGTTTGAAAATTAAGCCAAAATGTTCCCAACATGTCAGTGCTTCACTGGTGAAGCACATGTCAACATATGCACCATTCAATGTTTATATTTATTTTATAGTAAAGGCATATATATACATAATACTCTCGCATGCTGTCATCATATGCAAAGTGCAAACAGGAGCATGTTTGCTGTTAGGGTGGTGCTGCTCATAGGGATACATGCCAGTCTTCACTTAGACATGAGAGGCTTCGCTTTGCCCCTGATGGATGAACTGGTGATCTTGTCATTTGTATGCTGCTTTCTCAGGGTACAGCAGCATGCCTGAACATGGGTTCCATATCGCTGCCTCCCAGAATGCTTTGCCTGAGAGGTCTCAGGCATCCGGGCGGTCGAGGGAACTGCCACTCAGAAATTGTACACACGTTGGCGGGGCTGCTTGAAGTAGCCACAGCACCGCTCTGCCATCGAGAAGTGCCTCTTGGCCAAGTTCCGCCTGCGGAGAGCGCCATGAGTTAGCTTCCTGCACTCCGCTTGTGCTCTGGATCCCCGCAAGGGCAAGATGCAAGACCTGTGCCCCAGAGTGCTGGCCCACACCGTCATCCTCCAGGGAATCAGGTGTCTGGCTGGCAGAGACCTGCAGGGGGTAGAAGTATGCTGTGAGACGTCAGACACTCAGCAGTGATCTCCTGTTGACAATGATGGGTGACAGAGGCATCCATGAACACACAGTTTCAGCTTCCCCCTGTTGGAACCAGAGTGTGTGCTGTACCCCACCCCTTCAGCCATCCTGCCAGAGTCCTTTTACACCCCTCCCAATAGAGGAAAATGACATCTCGAGTTTCTTATCCTGGTCTGTTGACAGCGTAAATCAAAGTGCACCTCAGCCCCCAAAACACACGTGCATTTTAATTCTACACAGGAACTCTGGATACAGATGTAGTGCTGCTGTTTACTATGTCTGGCCCCCACTCCCACCCCCATTCCCACCCTCTGCCCCATGTAGAATGACTGTTTAACCTTATAGAGCCTTTTCCCCTCTCCTCTTCTTCTGTGTCCAGCTCTTCCTCCTCACTTTTCTGGAATCGTAGCTTATAGACAGACATGCTGGGATGCTCGATCAGCAGGTTCTCCAGAGGATCCATCTCTGGCAGGGCTTTCCCATGATTCTCTGCACATACAGTCAGTTAGTGTAACATAAGCCATCAAACAGCTCAGCTTCCAAAGGACAGAATTCACCCAAAAGGGTCAGGGATGTAACAGCAAATGTACGATCTCTTGTCTCCCTCAATTTTCAGGTTCTTGCATGTTGTTCTGCAAGGAAGTATTTCGCAACTGAAATATGAACTCACCATAAACACTGATGATGACCCATTCTCCTTCCTCAGACTCATGAAGTTCCTTGCAGCTTTTGCTGTCACCCACAGCATCGCTGATGTCAACGATGTTGCTGGTGTCATCGTTGCCAAGCAGCTGGGTGAGGAACTTCACAATCATCCTTCACGTTGGTGTCTCACTGTAAAGAACGCAATGACACGTGGGGTTGACTCTTTTGATGACCCTTCAAACGCACCTCTTGGGAACATGAATTTCGTTACAGTGCATATTGAAGTCCGTCTACTAGCCACTTTATTAGGTACAAGTGGCTGTTTCCACTCAGCTCTCTCTCATGGTGACTCTGCACATGGTTGTGACTCAGTATATTGACACACAGAGCAGGTCTGCAGGTGCAGTTACTGTCGGAATGACCGTGACAGTGTGGTCTAAGTGACAGAATACCGCTTGATCATTTGTGAGGTTGTTCTGGTTCCACCGTTTCAGACACAGCTGACCTCGTGGAATTTTTACACACTAGAGCTCCACAAACATGGCAGTAATGTACCTTACTTTACTACGGTAGAATGTGCTGTTCCAGCTCTCAGTCATCTTTGGGATGAGCTGGAATGTGATGTTAGCAGAATGAACGTGACACTGAAACATGTAGAACCAGCAAAGGTGACACCACCGTGGACAAGGAGCCCTGTGGAAACTCATCCAGCACCTTGTGGCTGAATCCCTGCTGTTCTGCGGTCAGAAGAGAGTCCTACTGAACATGTGTACCTAATAAAGTGGCCAGCAAGTTTACATAGTTAACAACAGAGTAGTCAGGTGTCCTAGATGCATATTGAAGTCAGTCACATGAAATGAAGACAGAAAGCAGTGTTCCAGGGTCAAGAGTCTGTGAACACCTGCACTGGAGTGCTAGTGTTTCTTCTCTCTCCCTCTCTCTCACACACGACACCATTACTGTGATTTTTGGCAGCCCTTGACACACGTTGTAGGTGGAGGGTCATTTTCCTCCTGTGGCTTATTTTTGACTCTCCCATTAAATTCCAACCCAAATTTAGAAAATGTTGCTCTGAATATCTGCTCCTTATAACTCATTACATTTATTAAGAAAATACACAACAGTGTAAGCAGGCCCGTCAAAAAAGGCGCAGATTTTACTTACAAGAACCTTTTGTTCTGCTGGGATGCAAACAAGTACGGAATCCGTATTATTCCATGAGTGTAAATAAAGTTAAAGGCAACTCATTTGCGTTACACCTGAATATTATCGTTACAAGGGGATACAGACCGACGACCAATAAACAGTGAAAAATTTGATAAACCTCATAATTTGCCTTTAAGCACAAAGAAAACAACACAGCAGGTTCTTGTATTTATAGAGCGAGCGAGTCCGGGCACGCACACGCACACACACACGCACCACAACCGTGCTCTGCCCGCAACCTGGGGGTCCACACGAAGGGTGCAGCCCCCCCCCCCGACATCAAGTCGAGTTGAGTGACACAATCGTCTGCTTGTCCAGACACGCTGCCCCCCCCCCGATCCTCGTCTCTGTCTCCGCTGCCGTCTGTCTGTCTGCATGGCTGTTGTCGGTTCATCTGGGCTGCGCGATCGACCGTGGGTTTTAATCCAGCGCAGCGTGGAGCCCGCATGCCCCCCCCCCGTGTCTGCGTAGGTTTCCCCCCACAGTGGTCTCAGGTGGCTTGTTCACCATATTTGCCCCTTAGTGTGCGCACCGCTGTCCTGCGACGACCTGGCATCCCCCCTCGTGTGTCCATGAGAGGCGCTGGACCCCCGCGACCCTCAGGCGGACAAACGGCTGTCGCAGGGTTCCTTCTACACGGTTCCTTGTGGAGAAACATTGCGAGGGGGGACGAAACGGCAGTCTCTGAAAACTTTACACGGTGGCAAGAAGTGTGTGTTGTGTCACACAGCAAACAGCGCGCACGACAAACACGCATGGGACGCGGGTCCGACAATATTAAAAGCACAAATAAGTCTGAACAGAGGAAAGCGTACAAGGAAGGCTGGCACATTCCCACCAGACGCAAACGAACAAAACACGCAAGGAGTTAACGAAGTACCTGCGAGTTGCAGCCCGCCGTGCGGTGTGTGTGTGTGTGCGCGCTGCGTCTCCAGAGCGACGTTTTCCACCGTTCTTCTCCTCGATCTTGTTTGTGTACCGTGTTTTTCCCTCGTCGGGACCAGAGTGACGTCACGCCTCCCCCCGCCCCCCGGTGTCACTGTCACCTCAAACTGTCCTGCCGCAATTCAGCGAGCGAGACCCCGAAACGACGCCGTAAGACTGCCTGGGCGCGAGAACACATTTAGCGAAGATATATATAAAATTTACTTTGAAAACGGAAACGAGTCACGAGTTAACGGAGTCACTAGAAGGCTCTCTGACGTTTAGCTCACGGTGACTGCAAAAATAGCAAAGGTCAAGCAATTCTCTTTGAGCCTCATTTTGCATTAATGATCTTGAAAATAAAACAAAATGACAAAATAAAACAGTGAAATATTACAGTTTAAGGAGTGTGACGCAGTCGACCGATAGAGGGCGCTGGGCACCCATGAAGCTTTGCGGCGTTATGATGAAACCGAAACGTTGCGAATTGAGTCTCACTTTGAACGGCTTGCATTGCGGCGCAGGGTGACTGTGACACAGGGGGACCCGGCGTGTAGCAGAGGGTTTCGCTGTGACAGAGCGAGTACCCCGGCTTGTGGTGACCCCGAGCCGCGGCTTAAGGTAGGAATGGAGCCGACAGGAATGGAGCCGTTTAGCGGGGGAGCGCAGTCGACCGGCCGATTGTGTTGCTGGTCTTTGCCGTTTGGTGTCCTTCTACGTGCTGGGCGGATACGGGGGAAACGGCAACGTTTTCCTTCTGTTTTTATTGCAAAAATTCGATCTTCCTAGTTGTGCTCTGATGGGGAAAATTTGGGGCTCCCCCGCGAGATGGCGCCATTGCCACAGCGATTTTCGGTGTTTTCTGTGTCAGAACCGCTGCGCTTCTTAAAACTTGCAACCTAAGTCCGCGTAATAACAGCCCCGACTGTAAGCACTTTGAGCTTCAGCATTCTGTATGAAAATGTGCTATACAAATAAATGTTGTTGCTGTCGTTTTTGCAGTTTATTAAAAGCAGCCCCGCCGTCAGTCACGTGCTTGGTCTCGACAGGATGACCCCACGGATTGATGACGTCATGCAGCTCTGTTGCCGCCTCTCTGCGAATAAGGACATCAAGGTTGCCATGAAGAACTCTGGGAAAGGGGCTATCATGGCGGGGGCTATCGCCTTTGCAGGGGGCCTGGTGGGGGGTCCTCCGGGCATCGCCGTTGGTGAGTTCCTGTTCGTCCACCCAGACACCAGGGGGCACCTATAGTCCCTGTTTTCTGTGTGATTGCAACCACCCTATCTATCTATCTATCTATCTATCTATCTATCTATCTATCTATTTGCAGCCACATGGTCACACCTTTTACAGGTTTAGTTAACCCCTCTAAATTTTAAATATTAAACATTTCATTGCTACTTTTCAGTCAGAGGTTTGTACACCAAGGTACTTGCACTGATTTTGCCATTTGTACAGCAGGGTAATTTTTACTGTATCAACTCCAAGTTGGTACAAGTACCTTGATCACTGCAATGGGTACGGGTTCCAAAACACTACACCCCCTGCTGCCCCACTGAAATTATTGTCTTCTTGTATAAAGTTTCTTGCTCAGTCTGCACGTTTATGTCCGGCTCTGACGTCTCTATTCTTGTTGCCTCCACGTGTGGAAGGTGGTGCCGTTGGGGGCCTGCTGGGGTGCTGGATGACCAGTGGGCAGTTCAGACCGCTTCCTCAGATCCTTATGGAGCTGCCGCCACAGGAGCAGAAGAGGCTGTGCGACGGTGTCATGGCGGTCCTGGGTTCGCTCGACTGGACAGATGCTGCGCAGCTGATCGCGCTGGTCATGGGCAACGCGGCTCTGCACGAGCAGGTCTTGTCCGCGCTGCTCAGCTACGTCACTCAAGAGCTCAGAGCTGAGGTGCGGTACGAGGACTGAGATGGCGATGGGGCTTGAACCCTGAGTTTGGGGGAGACCATCACTCTGACTTTGGGTCCAAATGTGGAGGAAATTGAAACGCTGAGTGCAAAGTAGAGGATTAACCATAATGTGCTGGAGCTGTAGTCCTTCTTTGAGGGATGATCGTATGTAACACTGCTAATCTTTTATGCTTATGAGTTTAACACAGCAATGCAGGGCTGTTCCCTGCTTACCTGTGCTATGAATCATGGGATTGGAAGCTTTATTAATGATTCTGTTTGTACACCTGAAGTTGTGTTGTACCTGGAATCTCTAAAGCTCAAATGCAGCAACTAATTTATAGTTTAGAATTTCTAATTGTTTAGATGAGCAGTTTTGTATTATTGGGGGGGGGGTTAATTTCTTCCCTAAGGAGGCAGTAAAACTGATGCCTGTCTGCTCACAGAGATAAGCAGGAAGTTCTCTTTGGGCCAGGTGTTAGCCGAGGTACACGAGACATTTCCACATTTTCTGTTCTTAGTGAAATCTTTACAAGCATTTTATTTCACGTTGATTAGCTTAGCTGTGCTGTGGAGTGGAACCTTTACTCTTAGCTACGCATGTGTTCACTCACGCAGGTGTGTGTGTTTGGGTGCGCGTGGGTCTTACATAGACAAATGCATATTATATGCCAAAAAGTTAACGAATCACGATTTATCATTTTGTTTTCATTTGAAAACTGTCTTATAAGTTTATAGCAGATGCCAGTGGTCACTAAACTGAGGTGGTGTGTCATGATGAGGGGGTCTGCTGACATTGACATCACCTGGCTCTGGAGGGAGAGGGGTCTTGCACAAAGGTGTCGCTGCCTCCCTGAAGGATATTGACTGACAGTCAGCAGGTGGAGGCCAAAGGGAGAGACAGTTCATCTGCTGTTCAGGAGTGACCAGAAACACTTCAGCTGATTGGCTCAGAGCCCTGTCAGTCATACCTTATACATGTGATTTAGCTTTTGTAACTTACACAAATGAGCAAAAATGGCCTTTTATTCAGTTTATATTGAAATGGGACTTGGCAGGCCCATCTTTTTGCCCTGGTGAATTTCAAATGACCGGCACTCTGACGTTTGAAGGTCCAGTGTTACTAATCAGTGGGTAAAAAATACTGTGAATATGATGCGATTTGTAGGCGCCGATTGTTAATGTGACTGCTGGGTGACAGGGGACAACATGGAGGATGGGACCTTTGTCCACCGCAGACACCTTCAGCCGTGCTGAGCGTCTAATTAAAAAGTGGCCTTGTTCCCAGGCGGAGCTCAGAACATCTCTGTTCCTGAAGGTAAAATAAAGTTTGATATGAACTGACTGCTTTGTCTTGTCAAATAAATTAACAGCACACATGGGCAATTCCCCTCCTCGGATTTGAAGTCCAAAACCATCTGCTACTCGGGCGGTGTTGACGTGTTGTCGCTTGCGATTAAGATTTTTATCCTTTGCCCGGATGAAGCGTCTGATGAAAGAGCAAGAAACGGGGCTTCCGTCAGGATCAACCTTATTTTGAAAAGCGATGTGACAAAAAGAACTTTAGAACTTTTTAAAAATTTAATGCACCTGCAGGGGTCAAATTTTTATACCTGTATTCAACATTTACAAAGGAGCTTAGAAACACAATTGGATAAAATTTTACAATTTTAAAACCTCAAGTTATCAAATCCATGTCATGTAAAAAAAAAAAAATCCGGACCTCCCCTTAAGCATTTCTGCATCGTTCAGATTGTTACCTTGCTTTAAAGTTTAGGGTTAAAGAGCTATGCCAGTAATCTGTTTAGTAGGGTATTTTTTACAGGTGCTGCACTGTGGCACTGGTTTCAAGTGCTGCATTTCAGGAAGTCACATAGAATGCCAACACCTGCCCCAGAAGGTGGTTCTGTGACACTGCCAGGAAGGACCAGCTCTGTGATCCTGCAAGGGTACTCGAGAGCTTTCAAGGACCAAATATTAAGGTTCAAACCAACAACCTTGAGGTCATAAACACACAGTCATAACCACTGTACTGCCAGGTGGCCCTCATGGCCTGATGGTGACACCCCTGGAGTGTATTTGTGTGTGTAGGACACACAGCAGGTAACTGAAATTGAGGAGGCAGGAAAACACATTGCAGTGATACCAGTGTCGGGCACCATGGTAAATTCTGCCTGGAAACGAAGGAAGAAGATATGGCGGCAGAAAACATCAAAACAGATGGGCGTGCTGATACCAGCCTGGAAAACCCAGTAAAACCTGCTCGTGTCAAGCCAAATTTTCTCACAGAACAGCAAGCTAATGCTACAGCGATAACTGTGCAGCGTTCCTTATTTATATTCTGTGAATAATGAACTCTGAGCCTCTTGAAGTAGCCCACCTGGTGAAGAAATAAATATACTTTTCTCACAGAAGATGTAATCTGGGTGACTTCCAGAAAAGCCACGTGAGGAAGAAAGGAGTGCTTTGCTGCATCTTACATTATGAATGAAAAATGATGCTGACAGCAAGAAGTGCCACAGCGTCCTGTGAGGTAGCAGTCGAACATCCTGCCATTTTTACTCACTTAACCGCATTTCGCTGTATGGCATACCTGGTTACCATGTATGTGACAAATAAATCTCTGTGAATCTTTGAATCTTAACCAAGACGTAGCTGTTTTTACACTTGTTTTACTACTATTGTCACTTGTTTGCGTGCATGGTGCGATACACACATTTAACCGATGCATCTGAAGTATTACATTATGTCTGAGAGGGAAGTGGTGAGTTGTCAGGCACCACACTCAGGAAGCGACGAGAAAAGAACCAAAAAAAACTTTTTTCTGATGATGAAAAGTGTATTATTAATATGAAACTTGCAATGGAATCATATTTACTGCTTACAGTACCCTGATACAATAGTGCAGATAGTATTGCTATCAAATATTGTTTAATTACCTGTCTGATGGGCAGAAAAATAAAAACTGTCTCTCTCTCTCTCTCTCTCTCTCTCTGAAAGTATTTAAAAATACCACCAAGGCTCTGTCTTAAGGAACGACAGCAGATTGATGACAATATTTTTATTATGTTTACATTTATTTATCTGTCAGATGCTTTTTTCCAAAGTGACTTAGGGCTGCGCAGTTAGAGATGCAGAAGCATCACACCATGTGGAAAAGGGGCTCTGGTGACTGCAGGGGGGAATGAGCTGTAAACATTACCTTCATCTGATATTAGACAGAAACATGGCTGAAGGTCTGATCACTTGGGATGGGATGGAGTGTGCATGTTCATACCATCAGGTGGCAAACTTTCTGCAAGCGTTCCTCTCAAACGGGTTTGAAACCCTCTATCCTACAGCCTTCTCCACTTGACCAGTGCAGGATCACAGTGGTCTGGAACCCATCATCATTGTTAGGCCTCCACAGAAAGGAACAGAGGGGAAAACCCAGGTGCAAACTCCCAAATTGGGAGCTGTGAGGCACTAGTGCTACCTGTTGTGTCACTTTGCTGCCAAATTCCAAGTCTGCTTCTTTTGATCTAGATCTCTGCAGATGCTCATCTTTTACATCCTTCTCCCAAGGGTTCATGACCACAACCTTCACTAGGACTGTCGGAAGTAACCTGACTGACTGACAGTCTGTCTTCACACCTTTTCTGTCTGTTCTGTTTGTCACTGTGGGGCTGCTCTCACTTCCCATCAAAACCATGAAGCTCAGAAGCCTCTTCCCATTTCCCACGGTCTGCAGGGGTGCTGGGAGAGCAGAGTACCACTCGCACCACTTCCCCACCTCATAAGAGTGGAAAAAGCTGTCTGGTGACGCGAGGGCTGTCACATACATGGTAACCAGGTTAGCCACACACCACTCATGAACAACATCTTCTGTTTGCAGCCATTGCTTTAAAACAAGGACTCTTTGTTTGGATTCAATCACATTTCCTGTTGCACTCTTCATAATGTCTTCATAAACATTTGCTTTTACCTCACAATAGGTACCTTCAGCACCTGAATATAGACATAAAAACAATCCCAGGTCTGCAGATATATAAAATATTTTATTTGATTCTTCTGGTGTCTGAAACAATATCATACACAGCAACAAAGTCTTTCCCAGTTCTACTTTTTATGCAGTGTGTAAAACATCTTGAGGGGGTTGCATTTGCACTCCCAGAGGTTTAGTTTTCTTTTCTTTTCTTTTGGTTGGGAGTCTGTCCTGACCAACAGACCCCAATCCATCTGCATTGGAAGGTCACCAAACTGAGCACTGGTACCCCCCAGGGATGTGTGCTCAGTCCACTGCTGTTCACTCTGCTGACACACAACTGTGCTGCCCAGCACAGCTCAAATCACATCATCAAGTTTGCAGACGACACCACGGGCCGACAAATAAAACCTCTCTTGACTCTCTTTTTTTGTTTTTCTCTCCTCGGTTGCTAGCAGATGTAATTTGTTGCTTTTTCTCTCCAGCTAAATTCCCCCTGTCATTAAATATACAGCCAACCTTTTATCTCTTGGCTTGCTGTATATATACTATATGTACTGTATATCTGTGCTGTTTCCTGATCCTTTATTGTATTCTGTACTCTGGGTCACTGTGATAGAAGAAGAGGTGTGTGAAAATTAAATTGAATTTAATTCATTTTGGCTCATAATCTCAGAAAAATGTTTTAATTTTCCTTCTGTTCACAAAGTAATAGCGAGAAAACATCGACTTAGGGTAAATGCAGCGCAAATTGCAAAGACAGAGTTGCGTGAGATCCTATGAGATGATCTGAAGGGCTTGATTTAAATCAGCATTGTTACAAGGCAGCAAGTGGTGTAGCGGTTAAGGCCACAGCCTCATAGTCTGACGGATGTTGCTGTTGAAACCCCCTCATGCTGTAGTTCTCTTGAGGAAGGTACTGATGCAGTAAAAATGACCCTGCTGTATAAGTGGCTAAACTGTTGTAAAGTGGATTATGAAGCACTGTCAGTCACCTTGGAGCAGGGTGTTGCATTAATAAATAAATGTACATCTAATGAGTCGGTCTGATCTATAAAGCATGGTCTTTGTCTGTTTGTTCTTTATGCACAGCTCTGTTTTCCAAGCCACAATATCGAAATTTGGGACACAAGTTCTTCTTACCTTAAGCATGCTTTCTGTTAGTCAACTACGTTAAACCCTAAGAGGATATTTACTATTTTGAAACTTTAAAATTCACTTTTTGCCACACATACACACACACACACACACACACACACACGTACAGAGTGCTGCACACCAGTGTTGTAAGGGTAATAAAGTTTGGCGAAATGCATTTTGTTTCTTCCCTTTCCACTTGACTATGACTGGGGCACACGTGTTAATATTATTATTTAATAAATGCAACCATTTTGCATGTACAAACCATGTGATTGTAGAATATGTTGCTACCTTCTGCCTTTCCACTACACATTTTTTTCCCAGGCAGCGCAGTTCATAAACTGTAAAATGAACTATGCCCCTGAAAAGTGTACAGCCCCCATTTCACAAAAGCACCGTCCCCCTTTGCTTCGCTTATATGATATCAAAAATGGGTGGGGGACAACAGCATCATCATTTTGGTGACCAAACTGTGCCTTCTGCCTTGCTCGCTTCTTGTAAGTCACATGTTTTGAGGAGAAGTGTGTTGCTGAGGAGGCGTTGGCCAATGCCTTGTAAGGTGGCGAAGTGCAAGCGAACAGGTCAAAGCCGCAGGAGGAAGTAACCCCCTTGCTATATGTGGAGGCTTGCCCAAACCAGCAAACCACAATATTGCTCCAGTGTTACGCTCTTCTTCTAGAAATGCTTTGTTTTTTGATGCAAAGATTTATGCCGCTCCTTTACAGCTCACCTCGGTTTTTTTGTGGTGCGCTTTTCTCATGCAGTGACGAAGATCCACTGAGCAACAGTTGACGGCTGTTATAGTAACTGTAGAGTAAGCCAACTGACAGCCGAGGAGAGGAAAACAAAACTAAGGAACAAAGAGAGCGGGTGGAAAACAAACCAAGTGCTAGTGGCTGCCCAGCTAACCTGGAAGTCATGGATTTGACGTAATTTACACCAACCAGCCACAACATTAAAACCAACCAACACTGTAACCATAATATTGTGTAGGTCCCCCTCATACTAGCAAAATAGCTCTGACTTGTCGAGGCATGGACTCCACAAGACCTCTGAAGATGTCCCACGGTATCTGGCACCAAGACGTTGGCAGCAGATCCTGTAAGTCCTGTTAGTTGCGAGGTGGGGACTCTGTGGATCGGACTTGTTTTTCCAGCATATCCAAAAGATGCTCGATCAGACCGAGATCTGGGGAATTTGAAAGCCAAGACAACACCTTGAACTCTTTGTTCGGTTCCTCAAACCATTCCAGAACAATTTTTTTGCAGTGTGGCAGGGCCACTGCCATCAGGAAATACCGTTGCTATGAAGGGGTATACATGATCTGCAACAATGTTTAGGTAGGTGGCACGCATCAAAATAACACCCACATGAATGCCAGGGCCCAAGGTTTCCCAGCAGAACTTTGCCAAGGGCATCTCACTGCCTTCTTCCCATAGTGCATCCTGCTGCTGTCTCTTCCCCAGGCAAATGATGCCCGCGCACCCGGCTGTCCAATTAACCTAAAAGAAAGACCAGGCCATCTTCTTCCGTTGCTCCATGGTCCAGTTCTATCGCTCACATTGTAGGTATCGCTCACATCCTTACTCTTGCCCATTTTTCCTGTTTCCAACACATCAACTTCAAGAACTGACTCTTCACTTGCTGCCTAATATTCTCCTCCCCCTTGACAGGTGCCACTGGAGTGAGATTATCAATGGTACTCACTTCACCTGTCAATGGTTTTAATGTTGTGGCTGATCCGTGCACATTGTATGCTTATATGCTTTGGCGTGACGTTTACTCTCTACTAGTGGAAACAGATCTCAGAGGCAGAACAGAACAGGTCTGCTCACTTATTAAAATACAAATCAGGTTTTTCAGTGAACTCCTTCATTCTATCTGTAGTGCAAAGCAACAGTCCATCTCGCCATCTTTATACAGCTTAGAAGACTTCCTGTCACTCATAGTCACCGACAGATGATGCACGCATGTGGTCAGTAAGAGGAGATGATGACTGATCACTAGACGCCTGAAGAGTCGAGTGATGCACCTCCTCGGAGCTCAGAGATTTGCAGTGTTATTTATTCAGCACCTTTCAACACGCAGGTTACTGTGGTGAATATATTGTACCATAGTACCAACAGCCAATGCGACACACACACACACACACACACACACACACACACACACATACACAAGCTACAGGGAACATAGTCACCAATTCACCAGAAACATGTTTTTGGGTGGTGGGAGGAAACCCACATAGACATGGGAAAAACCTGCAAACTCCACACAGGTGGGTGTGGTTATTTTGAACCCTCACTACCTAAATAATAAAAATAGCATCTGGGAGACTCTGTACTAACCTGCCTTTTGTTCAGTGTGAGTGGACTTTTTCGACAGGGGACACAACGCCAAGCTGGGGGGGATTTGACCACCTTGCATGTATGCTGGTGGACGGCTGTGTGAACTGTGCAAAACAAATTCCTTGATCTGCTCACTTTATGTTCCATTTCCCAGCGGGACATCACTGCCTGGCCACACTCACCATCATGGCCTATTTTGAGTGCAAAATGGGAAGGAGTGGAGTTTCACAAAAACCCGTCCTTTTGGAGTGCATGAGTGACGGGTCAGCAGACGGCAGCGAAAATCCCCGTCGTTCTGTTCCCTCGTAAGTCCTCAGGTGGTGCTTTTCCACCAGATTCCCGCACTCTGGAGTAACCAGTCAGGCAGCATACAAGAAACAGGTTCTTATTTTAGAAGCAGATTTTTATTTTCTTTCCAGGCAGCTTATGTCACGCTGTTGCTAAATCTTACTCCTTGCAGCATTTCCTTATTCTTTGTTAGCACGGTGTCTGCGGCTGCAACCTACACCCATCAAAATGAACAGAAAAATACAAAGAAAACGACACTTTCTAGCTTATTTTTCAAAACAGATTGTATTTTCTTTCTTCCTCCCGAGTGGAAATTTCATTTCAAATTGTTTCATTTGTCTGCAGCTGGTTCAGCCCTCACTGCTGGTCCAAAGAAATGTGTTTCCAGGGATTTAGTGACTCTGCCAGCTGTGGAGGGTGAAAGTATTTTAGGATGAAAATGAACGCTTCTGCCCTCATCAGAATGACCGAGCTTTACCATTTGTTACCGTACATTATATTTCTTTGTCAACTTTCAGTGACTGTTGTCTCGAAGGGCTGCAGCAGCCAAGTGCGACGGCAGGTATGGAATCCACTAAGTGTTGAATCACTTTGCTTTTGCAGTTTGTGCGTCCCTTTTGGGTCTGAACGCCCGAGTTGGCAAACCGGCTCTTAGGTCTGGTTTTTTTAAAAATGTGCCTCTTCAGGATGACACAGCAGGGAGTTGAACAGATTGGTGTTTTCTGTCACCTAACATTTTGCAGCGCTTGTTCTTACAGTATTGCCGAAGGGGCAGCAGGCGGTGTAGCAACTGGGGTTGGAGCCTCGAAACATGAAGTCTTGCAGTTCGGATTGCTGTTCCCACTGTAGTGTCCTTAGTCATGATGCTTACAGTAAAAGTTAATCTGATACACAATGGGGTAAACCGCTTTAAAATGACATGCAAAACTGTATGCCGCCTTAGACAAAAAAGATAATAAAAAGTCAACAGAAAACCCTGAAATGCTCTTTTGCAAGTCAAATTTTCTGAATCCAAAGATAAATTTGATAACATCTATAGCAGCCACATGTGCCAAGGTCACCTCAATTAAAACACATCAGATTAGACAATAAATGTGAGAAGTTTTATTCATTAGTTGTCATGAGGTGCATTTTTCTCAAAAAACAAAGACGTTTAATACATATGTGTACAGGTATATAAATAAAATCAGTAACAAACAGCTATCTTGCAGTCATATTTACTGTAGAAAAGTACCCTGGAGAAGTAGCTGGTAAACCTGGTTGAGGAATGAAAGAAGGATGGCCTAAAGGGAGGCATGTATCATACCAAGTGTTCGTGGATCCGCCGTATTACTAAACCAGAGATTACTTGGTTGCTGTTTACTTTGTTGGTTGGTATAAAGCATCTGATACCGCGGTATCTGAGGTAAGCGTGCATCTAGTGTTCATTGTCGTTCCGTCCGCTACTTTCTGGGTGTCAGTATCACTTCAGCACACAAAGGCAAGTGTTAATCCAACGCTTCTGAGAAAGCAACACTTTTTGTCCGTTTAGATAAAAAAGCAGCAAGTCAAAGGTTATTTAAAGTGCAGGAACTGGAATTGGCAAAACGAAGGAATGGGATCCGCTAACAGCCAAAGTCACAGTTATTCACAGCTGCAAACATGCATGAAGTCTCCATTGATCCGTGTAGTTGAAGTCTCAGTTATGTTTGTTCAGGCCAAAAATACTTCAGTCCTTCGGGTGGTGAAGGTTCCATCACAAGCGTCAGTGGCAATGAGCCTGATATTTGGACACCATGATGTACGGTGACCAGGACATGTGGCGCTGCTTCTGCGGGAGCTGCAGGTTCACTTCCTCCTCCTCGTCGCTGTCCTCATCGCTGGATGCCTCGTGCACGGGGATGGATGCATCCTCGTTGTCGGTCCATGACTTGGTGTCGCTGCCATTGCTGCTACCGCGATCGCGCCCCTCGTCCTGGGCCTGCAGCATGCGGAAGCACAGGCCGCAGACACGTACCGGGCTATGGGAGATGTGGCTGAGGACAATGCGGCTGCGCGAGCAGCCATCGCAGACCAGGAAGCCACACTGGCGGCAGTGGTGGCGCCGTTGGGTCATGGTGAACTTGCTGGAGCAGCGCATGCAGATGGCAGATGCCCTGTCTGGGATCCAGGCGGCGGCCAGCCGGCTGTTGGATGACGATCCCGTCACCAGCACCCGTTGGGCTTGACACTCCAAGATGTGCTCAATCCAGGCACTCTTTTCCTGTGGTGAGGCGGCTGACACGCAGAAGGATTTGCGTGGCGTGCGGATCAGCCACTGGTTCTTCATGTTCAGCCCGTCTTCAAGGTCCTCCAGCACCATGTCCTCTAGCGGGAGGACCTGCTGTTTCTGGCACCAGCGGCCCGACAGGAGGATGCTACCATACACCAGGATGTCGTCGAAGAGGAAGAACATCCTGGGCTGCGGGCGGCGGCGGCTGAGCTTCATCAAGCGGCCCTCGCCCACGAGCACTCGGCCTGCCTTGGCCAGCGGCTTCCCCAGCGGACCGAAGAGGCTCTCGACGGCAGCGATGCGCTCTGCATTCTCCTCCGTGAAGGCCAGCCTGTTCATGACCAGCTGCGTGGTGCCCTTTGGGAGGACAGGAAACATTGGCATGAGGCCCCGTGGTCACCAGCAACACACAGAAATGCACCGTGGTGACAAACGCATACAGTGTTAACAGCAATCTAAGCCGTGGTGGACATCGGAACGCTAATCGGACCAAAACACGTGTCTCCACAATGCATCAAACAGACCCCCCCATGGAGAAGAAACCATACCTGCTTTAGTTGTGATTGGTAAAACACTGAATCTCCTCCCCAGGGGGCTAAAGGTGCTCTGTCGTGTGTGTGGCTGTCTAGTTGGCAGAGGTGAGAAGCAGTCTGAGTCTGAATTAGAGCTCAGAAAGGCTTTTATAGCAGCACTTCCTTCCGGGGAGGGAACTTCCAGTCCGACTTACTGTACCAACTGGTCTGACCCAATAAGCCTGAGTTTTCTTTCTACACACACTTCTCTGTGAATGCCGCCCAGCAAGATTCCACTGTTGCATAAAATCCAGTGTAAAGATCAGTAGGGCAGCCTTCAAAAACAAAATTCACACTAACAGTTGCAACAACACCAATAATTTGTTGTTTCATGAAAACTGGCGAAGTTGTAACAAGAGAAGCAATCATTCAGCTGTTTCTCAGACTCTCTGAAGACTTAACTGTTAATATATAAGTAATAATAAATTACTAAATAATAAAAAATGTTCTTTTAAATAAACTTCTCTCCCTGCAAGTAAATGAAAGGTGCGAGTAGGATACCCCCTCAGTGCCAGAGAGGAAATAAAAAACTGCTTGAAAACTATAAAAAGGCGAGTCCTTTCATATCCCTTTCTTTCTATGACTTACTGTGGTTCTACAAAGCGTACACACACACACAAACAGATGCACACAGGGTGGGAAAGGTACGTTTTGTGTTTACAGACTGCAGATGCTCCGACATAACCACTGAGTAAAATGCAGGTTAAAATGATGTTTCCTTAAACTTAGCATGACAACAGCATGTATCACATCAGTGTGTATTGCTGCTTGTGTACAGTGTGTACAGTATTTGAATGGGGGTTGTGACGGCTGTGACCGAGCATCACACGCACTGCTAGTTGCTGTGGTAACTCAGCATTTGGGTTGCTTTCATATTCCCAGCTCAGACGGCTGGCACACATGATTCACTGAAACAGGTTGGCGTCATTACAGTCTCACACTGATGGCTTCTTAGGAACCCCGGTTTGTTCCTAAAACACAGATGTGACACACACATACACATGTATACAGACGGTCACCTAACAGAAAACACACCCACCCACCAAGAGGAGACGTGGACATTAACTTTATGGCAAATTTTCCTCATTTGGGGAGGGAAGCTCCTTTCAGGACAATGGCACTTTGCAAGCTGTTAAATGGAAGTTAACTTCACATTTGCTGCTATCTTTTGTCACCAGAAAAAAGTTTTTTTCGGTTCTTTTCTCAGTGTCGTCACTTCCCGAGTGTGGTGCCTGACAACTCACCACTTCCCTCTCAGACATAATGTAATACTTCAGATGCATCGGTTAAATGTGTGTATCGCACCATGCACGCAAACAAGTGACAATAGTAGTAAAACAAGTGTAAAAACAGCTACGTCTTGGTTAAGATTCAAAGATTCACAGAGATTTATTTGTCACATACATGGTAACCAGGTATGCCATACAGCGAAATGCGGTTAAGTGAGTAAAAATGGCAGGATGTTCGACTGCTACCTCACAGGACGCTGTGGCACTTCTTGCTGTCAGCATCATTTTTCATTCATAATGTAAGATGCAGCAAAGCACTCCTTTCTTCCTCACGTGGCTTTTCTGGAAGTCACCCAGATTACATCTTCTGTGAGAAAAGTATATTTATTTCTTCACCAGGTGGGCTACTTCAAGAGGCTCAGAGTTCATTATTCACAGAATATAAATAAGGAACGCTGCACAGTTATCGCTGTAGCATTAGCTTGCTGTTCTGTGAGAAAATTTGGCTTGACACCAGCAGGTTTTACTGGGTTTTCCAGGCTGGTATCAGCACGCCCATCTGTTTTGATGTTTTCTGCCGCCATATCTTCTTCCTTCGTTTCCAGGCAGAATTTACCATGGTGCCCGACACTGGTATCACTGCAATGTGTTTTCCTGCCTCCTCAATTTCAGTTACCTGCTGTGTGTCCTACACACACAAATACACTCCAGGGGTGTCACCATCAGGCCATGAGGGCCACCTGGCAGTACAGTGGTTATGACTGTGTGTTTATGACCTCAAGGTTGTTGGTTTGAACCTTAATATTTGGTCCTTGAAAGCTCTCGAGTACCCTTGCAGGATCACAGAGCTGGTCCTTCCTGGCAGTGTCACAGAACCACCTTCTGGGGCAGGTGTTGGCATTCTATGTGACTTCCTGAAATGCAGCACTTGAAACCAGTGCCACAGTGCAGCACCTGTAAAAAATACCCTACTAAACAGATTACTGGCATAGCTCTTTAACCCTAAACTTTAAAGCAAGGCAACAATCTGAACGATGCAGAAATGCTTAAGGGGAGGTGCGGCACCTCACAGCAATATTTTCTATTTTAAAACCTTCCAGCTATAAAAGCAGAAGCAGACCTGCAGGTAAAAAAAACCCTACAATTTCGGCCAATGTTTAGTGATTTTGCACGCATCAGGTTTCAGAAGCACATAAGTCAGGCAAAAAATGAAGAAGCACTGTGTACTTATTTTAGATTATATTTTCATTTTGTTACCTGTAATATACAGAGACTAAACCGAGTGAAACAGAACCCTGTCCACTTACATTCTGCTGTAGGGAGGGCAGCAACATATGAAATGCTATATATTCAAATGTAGAAACACAACATAAGTAGCAAAAAAGATGACCCCACTGATGACTGCTTTGGGAAAAAGCACCTGCTAATTGGGCAAATATAAAAGCAAACATAGGAAAGTCAAGGAAATTGAGTTGCAAGTCTGATCTCTAACAAATGAAAAATGCAGGTGTATGTTGTCTGACTCTGCAGAATCAAAATCTCCCAGATTTTGAATGCGAGACAACTGAAGAAGTTTATTGAATTCCATTTGGACTAAAACAAGCAAAAAGCCTCGCTGGCCTGCAGGCTCGGCGTGTCCAACGACCCCTTGCGGCCATAAAATGTCACTGCACAGTTCTGGTCCACCGCAAACGTCCAAACCATAAAATTCGAGTTTGAGTTTCATCAGGAACAACAGGTAATGCGTCTTCAAAATAAAGAGGTAAGCAGAGCAGTCATGGGGGCAGGAGGCTAACATGCATCCTGGTTTCTGGTGCTGCTCCACTCCAAAGACATTTGCTTAATTCTGGAACATGAAGATGATGGGAATGCCAAATATAGTTACAATAAATTGTTAAAAATGGATGTCTGAGCATGAAAATACCTTACAGAAAATGTAGGCAGGAAGTGATGGTTCCTCATTTAAGGAAGTGCAGCAGCTGAAGTGAAAATGGGCACAAAGGAACACCTTCCATGTGTTCCTCTGAGCTAGGCCAGCAGAAATCAGCCCATGCAAACTCTGCTACTCAAAACAAATGTGACAGCAGAGGGGCCCACAACCCCATCAACCCACCCACCCACACGCACGCACGCACAACTACAGATCAATGGTCCCCTTTGCCTTGAACTTCTTTGCTGAGCGCTCACTGCTCCTTAGCTGGAATTTGCTTCCATAGATATGTGAGATGAACCCATCAATCTCCACGCTGAAGACACTACTGTGCTTGGGGATCACTGTGGAAAGATAAGTGAAGAAATATTTTGTGTAAATTCCCACCTTTTCCAGTGTTTTTACCTCATAAACACAGTACTGCACCCCCATACACCCACCTTTCAGCTTGTCCTCTTTGGTGATGATCTTAAAAACGTGTTTTAATTCCTGCACCAAGATTCCGGTGGTGCCCACATACGATGGACATTTGGACCGGATCACTGGAACACACAATGGAGGTTTAACTTTGGTTTCCAGTCCATTTGAGGATGAAACAACTCATAAAGAAAAGACAGACCCAGCGATGTCCACTGAAACAATGAGTTTGTCACCCCACCTGATATAATGGCGCCATGGAAATCTGCCTTGAGCAGCTTGGTTTGAATGACCTGTGAGTTACTGGAACACAAGGCAGGCGTTACACATGAAAACATGCATTTTGCTAACGGGGGAAGAAGGGGCATTCGATGTGACTATGGTGCCCTCATCATAATCAGATTTTATAAGACAACAAATTATGACCCCCTTTCTTCTTATAGTTTCCCAAAATTATTGGAATTATAATGTCAAAGAGAGGAGACTCTGGTAAAAAGAGCTGTGCAATTCAGCAGAGAAAATGTTGAACTGGAGAGGATGATAATGATTGCGATTACTGATAATGACGCTGAGTTTACAGAGTGCCAGAATGCGGTCAAACACCAGTGCGAGTGCCACGATTAACACACACCCGGGCGTAATAATGACTGCTCCCAGAATCCCATCTTCTAAGCCCTTATGCTATACCCTTGCAGCAGGAGTTTACAGTATGCAATTATTGTGCAACCGATCATTTTCAAACTATGTTCATATGACATTGGAGCTGCTGGATGTATCATTTATCCAATGAGAAAGGGAGGGAGAAATCCCTGGGAAATGAAATACAGGTTTGAATCATGAATCGCACTGCACTATTGGTAATGTTTAAAACACATCCTATTTTCCTCTATGAAACTCATCACATGACCAATGATGGACCTTGTTAGGTGCGGTTATCAGCCTTTACCTTTCTGGCTTGAGGCCATTGCAAAGGTCACGTATGTACTGCTTCCAAAGCTTGTGCAGAGGCATGAAGAGCTCATACCTGTAGGCAAGGAGTAAAAATGTTAAACAGCAGCACAATGACCCATGTTGGAAATCAGGAGAAACTCCTCACACAGCTGGAAAAATAAGCAAAGAGCTGCTCTACAGACTTGTGATGCTCTGGCTTCAGCTGGAAGACCTTGAGTTCTCTCCTCTGCCTGGCGCTCAGACCCTTGGCTTTCTTCATCTTCCGCTGCTCCCTTTTCCTCTGGTACTTGAGAACCACAGCCTTGTGTAGCAGCCCTTGCTGAATCACCTGTGGTTGGGCCCTGGGCATAGTCTTCCTGAGGAAGGTGCTGGTGAAAGCCTCTGCTTTCTGGTCATCCTGAGACTGGGGAAGGAGGGGAGGGAACGTTTCAGCAGGACACGCATGTGGCGAATTCAGACACAGCTCTTCCGCTGCATTAGTCCTGTACCACCAAACTGTGCAAAACTGAGTGCGTTGGCTCTAAACCACACACTGCTGCGAATTGCTGTGGTCTTTTTATACCATGCTGAACCAACTGTGGTCTGAGAATAACAGAGCAACCACCTGCATATGTGGTACTCCAAAGCGTTAGATAATGGCTCAGTTATGGCACAAACCGAACATCAGTAAAACAAACAAGTGACGTTCTGCAGGCACCACGTTCCAATAACAACAGTGAATTTCTGAACATTCAAGGCTGTCAACACAGTGCTGACCCAAACTTCTCCAAATAAAGAGGCTGATGCCTTTGACCAAAGCAATAAAACGATCAGCTGAGGACCGTGTTGCTGCAAACGCCAAACCGAAATAAACATTCAGACATTCAAAGTGTAGTCAAACGAGGGCGCAGCGGACATGAACCTGAATTCCAAGCAGGTTACTTTCTTCTTGAGGCAGCTTCAACTCAACCACTCCTGTGAAGAACACACACCCATTGACAGTCAAACACAAACTAGAAGCGAGTATGCAGGAATGTTTACAAACACATGTAATGCGAGTTTTAACTTCTTACTCACGCTCCAACTCTTTCGCCATTGTTTTTTTTTTTTTTGCTTTATGTTCACATTTAAACCCCCTCGCCTAAAACTAAACCCATGTGCACGGATCAGACCATAAGAATCAACATAGCTTCCGGGTTTTTCATCAGACCAGAACAATCAACCCAACTTCCGGTTGTTCTCCAATAGACCAGAATAATCAATCGAATTTCCTCGAACCTCATCAGACCCGAGCAATCAATCGAGCTTTTGCAGCCCGCTTCAGAAATTAAGACAGTTAATATACTGACAGTTGATTTTGTTTCAGTTTAGCACACAGAGTAACTCACTTTCCTTTCCATTTTCCCTTCGCCTTTTATTTGTACTTTTTTACGTTTTTGTGTAAATGAGTGCTATACTGCCACCTATTGTACTACAATGTGGACTCTTGCATACTATATTGAAATATATACTATATTTGTGCAACAAATCTTCCAAAACTGCAATATGCTTTACTGTCCTATACCGTGCTGGTGGCACTGCACTGTGCCATGTGACACTGTAGTGTACTTTGTTGCGTGTATAGCAGGCATGGGGGACTCGAGTCTCACGACTTGATCCGAGTGAGACTCGAGTCGTAAACTTTGCGACTTGTATGATGATAATTTAAAAATAATTTTAAAAAAAGGCTCGACTTGACTTTGACTTTAAAACGATGACTCGGAAGGACTTCACATTTTTAAAATTAAATGTCTATATTTTTCTTTTTGTTCCATTATGTGAAAAAGACACTTCTGTCTTCTTCGTTGTTATCGTTTGTTGGGTGACGAAAGTTGCACTCGGTGCCTGAACGATCAGATCGATCAACGGTCAACGGGCGCGAAGAGAACGGTCAATGTGGAAGGCGCCCTTCCGGGGATCGAGCCATTTGGGTTCACGCGAACCTCAGGTCTCTTGGATACAAAGTGACTGCGCTGCCAGGCTTCTAATAGTACAGTACGTACAGTGTATAAGCTATAATTTATATACAGTATATTACTATTATTTTAGTCATACTATGGTGCAGCCTATTGCTCCTAGGCTACAAACCACCGTCGTAGATGCGGTCCATTGTTGACCGACATGCAATTGTAGTTGGGTTCAGTTAACTAAAATATTGAAATATAATGTTAGAGTTTGCAATGTTAAACAAGCAGGTACTTCCCAGAGTTACCATTAAGTAAATGAAATGAAAAAGTTCTTCTGATTCTTAAATACAGAATGAAAGAGACATTAAAATTATTCTACAGTTAATTCGTTTATATTGACAGTATTGTTGTTGTTACTAAAATAGGTTTTTGCAGTTCAGTCAGAGATCCAATAACTCCGATGTGAGATTAAAATAGACTTTTGTAGAACAGCACTGCACAAAATAAGCATCCCACCAAATGACTGATTTAAAAGTGGGCGCTTGAATTCAAAATGACTTAACTTGGGAATCGCTTGATCCAAGCAATGACTCGACTTGACCTGCTTGACTCTTAAAAACCGTAGGTTGGTGCTTGACTTGAGACTTGAAGGTTAAGACTTGAGTCTTACTTGTGACTTGCACATGTGTCACTTAACTCCCACCACTGGTATATTGTACTGTACCATACTGTACTGTACTGGACACAGAACCCTCTAGACCAATTCCACACAGGGGTCAATAAACCCCAGAGCCCACACAGTCACATCCCTTCATTCCCTCAATAAAAAGGATGTTTAGTCAACTTGCATTCCACTTTTCCCATGTAGGAGAAAAGGCTGCATATTTTCCTCTTTCTGGCATTTCACTGTGTAAGTTTCGAACCCAGACCCAGATGGCAGTGCAGTCCTACGCAGAGGGGCATTAATACCCCCCCCCAATGTGTGTTTAAATGGCTCACGCAGACCCAAGAGCCAGAAACATCATCACATAGCCAAACTCTCCTTTTCATTCTCCCGCGTTAAATGACATCAAACACTGAAAATTTATGTCCACACTTCTTCATCAAGTTGGGGGTGGGGTTTATAACCAAATTGTGTGCTGTTCTATTCACTTCATGGTGTTTGCTTGAAATGTATGCAGCATTTCATATTTTATCATGTTTAATAAGTGCTGGACTTCCATCTACCTGAGCACTTATGATAACTTTGTAGATATAATTATAACCGTAGTGTCTGAATTAGGCAGCGCAGCACCTCAGAAGCTCAGATTATTGCTGTTTGGAACATGGACTGCTGTGGCACTTGGGGGGGGGGGGGACAGTTATGGCCCATTCTTTCCCCCATCAGCATGTAAATCTGGGCCCTGAACAGCCTGTCATCATCGCTTCTGCTGTCGGTCCAAATGAAAGTGTTTATTCTGCAGGTGATATTTTTACTAGCACACACATTGGGGGCTGTTAGTGAGCAGCAGTATGGCTTCATGCCAAGAAGGAGTACTACAGATGCGTTGTTTGCTCTGAGGGTGTTGATGGAGAAGTACCGAGAAGGTAAGAAGGAGTTGCATTGTGTCTTCGTGGACTTAGAGAAAGCATATGACAGGGTACCTAGAGAGGAGCTGTGGTATTGTATGAGGAAGTTGGGGGTGCCAGAAAAGTATGTAAGAGTGGTACAGGATATGTACAAGGACAGTGTGACAGTGGTGAGGTCTGCAGTAGGACTGACGGATGCTTTCAGGGTCGGGGTAGGATTACATCAAGGATCAGCTTTGAGTCCTTTCTTGTTTGCAATGGTAATGGACAGGTTGACAGATGAGATCAGACAGGAGGCACCGTGGACTATGATGTTTGCAGATGACATTGTGATCTGTAGTGAGAGTAGGGAGCAGGTTGAAGAGACCCTGGAGAGGTGGCGATATGCTTTAGAGAGAAGAGGAATGAAGGTCAGTAGGACTAAGACAGAATACATGTGCATAAATGAGAGGGAGGACAGAGGAATGGTGAGGATGCAGGGAATAGAGTTGGCGAAGGTGGGTGAATTTAAATACTTAGGATCAACAGTCCAGAGTAATGGGGAGTGGGGAAGAGAGGTGAAGAAGAGAGTGCAGGCAGGGTGGAGTGGGTGGAGAAAAGTGTCAGGAGTGATCTGTGACAGAAGGGTACCAGCAAGAGTGAAAGGGAAGGTCTACAAGACGGTAGTGAGACCAGCTATGCTTTATGGGTTGGAGACGGTGGCACTGACCAAAAGACAGGAGGCAGAGCTG
The DNA here is from genome assembly GCA_018136845.1 of Heterotis niloticus. Taxonomy (NCBI): domain Eukaryota; kingdom Metazoa; phylum Chordata; class Actinopteri; order Osteoglossiformes; family Osteoglossidae; genus Heterotis; species Heterotis niloticus. The sequence continues at coordinate 1,315,080 of CM030904.1, forward strand.
GAGGTGGCAGAGTTAAAGATGTTAAGATTTGCATTGGGTGTGACAAGGATGGACAGGCTTAGGAATGAATATATTAGAGGGTCAGCACAGGTTAGACGGTTTGGAGACAAAGTCAAAGAGGTGAGATTGCGTTGGTTTGGACATGTGCAGAGGAGAGATCCTGGATATATCGGGAGAAGGATGCTAGGGATGGAGCTGCCGGGCAAGAGGAAGAGAGGAAGGCCTAAGAGGAGATTTATGGATGTGGTGAAGGAGGACATGCAGGTGGTGGGGGTGACGGAGAGAGATGCAGAGGACAGGAGGAAGTGGAAGCTTTTGATCCGCTCTGGCGACCCCTAACGGGAGCGGCCGAAAGAAGAAGAAGAAGACACATTGGGGGCTGCATTTCAAGGAGCAGTTAAGGACACGGTGTTGTAACCTAAAGTTTGCTGTTCTACTGCACTTGAGTAGGGTTTATACTCTGAGTTTCCGAAGTAAAAATTCCCAACTGTATAAATGAGTGAAATCCCCTAAATCTCATTGGATAAAAGCATCGGCTTTACAAATTACAAATGCACAGGAAAGAGCCGGTAAATCAAAGGCATTCCTCGAGTCAGTCGCTCTAGAGGAAAACATCACAGAATTCATCGGCATTTTGTCAGTAATTCTTAACAACCATTACACACCTGACCAGCACTGGTTTGGGCAGAACTGCTTGTTTAGAAATCATCCGTATATTTGCGTATAGCTGGAGGACTGGATGCTGGAGTGTTTTCTGCATTAAGAACCTGAGAGCCTTTTCTACTATTATTATTATTATTTACTTCACACTGATGTCCAAGGTGAATCACATTGTGAAGCTTGTACCCCCAAGCTACTAACTAACCCATTTGTATAACAGGGCAATTTTTACTGCATCAGTACAAGGTTTAAGCAGTTGCTTTATACAGTATGTACCAAAGCAGCTTGGATTCAAACCTAGAACCTACTGTTTGTAAGGCTCCCGCTCTAACCGTTTCACCACATGCTGTACCTCTGGGCACCTGGTTGCAGAATGTGACCCAATGTGACCCACTTGAGGGGGTGTCAGCTGGAAACAAGCTACTTCCTTAGCTGCTTCTGCAGTCTGGGACAAACATGGGTAAAGTTCCCTGTGGCTGTCCTAAAAGCCACCGCCCGGTCGGACACGGCAGTCGGACCCGGCACCTGCTGTGGACTGCTGGATGCTCAAAGGAAAACTGTTTGGCCAAGACAGGTAAGAGGGAACAAACAGACAGGATTAGCACTCAGGCCCTGGTGTTTTGTGTTAAGAGTCCACAGCTGTCTGCCATCTCTAGGGATGCTCTGAATTCGGGAAAATTTGGTGTCTGCCTCCATGGCATTTGATGTTGGACCACCGACAATGATGCACGGCTTGTCAGCCCTGTGGTAGCAAATCACTTTCTTTTGTTTTGGGAGAAAGTGACTGTGGCCAAGTTTTGTCTCGCAATGCTTTATGATGAGCTGTGAATCACCAATAATTATTTGAATCATAGAAATAATAACAGATTGCTATTATTATGTTATTAAATTGCTTTTAACCATTTTATTTTAATGCACTTAGAGGTTAACACTTTATACACCTGGAACTCAGCGAAGAACAATAGTCTGTTTCAGCATTCATTAACCTGTACTGTGTGCAGTGGAAATCTTTCACAGGCAGGAACAGGGGTGGGTCTCTCTCCGCTTGGGGGATGTGTGTGCAGAGGAAAAACAACTTGTGTGTTTTGGCCAAATTGAAGCAAACCAGGGGTTTGATTTGATTTCAGGAGACAGGAGAGCATCTTCACAATCAGAGCGGCTCTGGCACTTGAGCTGCGAAGCTTCATGAGCGTGATTGTCGGTGTGGGGGGGCACATGTCCAAATATCAACACTGATGGCAGAGGAACTGGCCAAAGGATTTTTCCATTCAGCCGAAAAGTACAGTTTGTCAAGATTTTTCTATTATTTTTCTCTGTGTTATTGATTAAAAAGGATAGTTTTAAAGGGGAACCGTGCCGATTTTGGACACACGGGGGCAGTGTTGGCCTGCCACTGACCCCCTCTCCGTCCTCTTCTTGGCTTTTGCATTCTGCGTGTGAAGCTCTGCCCATGAGGACAGATCATGACATCTCATTTTTTGCCAGTAGGAGAAAATGTTTGTTGGAAGGTTATAGATGGAAACAAAAGTTTGATTTCACGACTGATATCTATTTTTCTTTTCCAGACAATTCCTGTTTTGTGCACATTTTCCAATGTTTTTTATGCACTTTCTACATTTCCATTTCCAGTACTGAATGCAGCACTGAAATAATACTCATGTGGAGAGTGCGTAGTCTCTCTGTCTCTCTCACACACACACACACACACACAAAGTTTCTGCCGTGACGCCTCTGTCTTGTTGGCTTGTAGGGAGAAGTGGGGGCTTCCAGAGAAGCAGTGCGTACCCTTAGCATAACCAAATCCGTGTCGCTGACAGCATCTCACGCGTTAAAAATGTTCTGAAAGCTAAATACACACAGGTGTACAAACAATTAATGACCCATAAACACACTTTAAAATAGCTGTGTGTTTTCAAAAAACCTGACTTCTATTTTTGCAGCTTCTTGTTTATGACATCAGTAGAGGCCTTGCTAGGGGTAAGTGGTATACAACATACATACATTTGCATACATTTCCTCTTGAAATGCTCACACACACACACACACACACACACACACACACACACACACACACACTCAGTGTTCAGCATGAGGTTTGTGTTATAAATCACAGCCCACAGGACTCAGTCCACTGAGTTTGTGCTTATGTTGTGTGGGGGTGGGTGGGGGTCATTTTGTACTGTAAACTCCCCCCCAGACCTCTCAGATGCCGTCAGCAGCCGCCAGGGTCACACCCCCGGGGTGTTTATAGCTGCAGACCCGGTGCAGACCCTGGTGGCTGTGAGTTTGGAAACACAGTCTGCCTCCCTGCTAATTTTTTTTGTGAGAAGCTCTCAGTTGAAGACCCCGTGTGCCGAATTAGAGGGGCGCTAGAAAGCCGTCTGGGCCTGTGACCCGGGCCGACCCCCCCCGAGGAGTTCATCTGTCAAATGGAAGGGATGATCTGAATGCCGCCACGGTAATCAGTGTACCGCCTGGGCCCGGCGCTCTGCTTTTACACCAGTTAGCCGCCTGCTGCGAGGATCTTCTCCAAACACGATAACGCTCTGCGCTCGGCGTCCGCCCTGTCGGCACGATAAGCTCTTCAGGCCTTAAAGGAATAAATTATCAGGGGTTATTTTTGGATTGTTGTCTCTTAAACCAGTAATTTATACTCAGATCAAAAGGTCAAAATTCGGTGTGACGCCTTTTGATTTCTCCTCTTTAGATCCTCTGTGGGAGCTGCTGAAATTTCCCTGCTGGGGTCCTGGTTCAGGTTCAGCTGTACCAACTTCCAGCTTGGAGCTTCTGTTCTTCTGATCATCTGGGTCCAGGATGTCTCCGCTGACCAGCTGTTCCACGTTCAACTCTACTGTGTCTCTGGTTCTTGGGTCCACTGTACTGGTCTTCTGGTTCCAGCTTCAGCTGTGCCAATCTTCTGGGTCCTGGTTTAACTGTACTGAGCTGCTAAGTCTTGGTTTAACTCTATTGGTCCTCTGGGTCCACAGTCATTCTACTGACCCTTTGGTTTTTGGTTCTACTCTACTGGTTTACTAAGTCCATATTTACTTTACTGACCCTTTGGTGCCAGTTTCACTTGCTTTGGTCTCCTGAGTTCACATTCATTCCACTGACCCTCTACACCCATGTTTAGCTCTGCTCCAGTTCCAGGTTGAAGTGCACTGGCGAACTAGCGTTCCAGGTCCAGGTCTACTGGTCCTCAAGTTCCGGGCATGCGTTATGGGTGCCAGAAGTCCCAGCTATGGGCTTTTAACTGCCATGTACTGCCTAGCTCAGTGGATCTCCATTCTCATCTCCACTCATCTCCTCCACTCTTATCTTGCTCTCTTTTTATCTCCTCCCTTGAACCCGTATCTCCTTCCTCTTCCCTTGAACAGGCTGTGAATGTCCTGATATTCCACTTTATTTATTTCACAAAAGAAGCTGGATGTTGGGATTAGCAAGCATGTGATCAAAGCCTGCAGTGATATGCAAAGACTAAAACCCTTCGACTTACATTTTTTCTAAGCGGTGAAACACAAGCGAAGCCGAGTGGTTTCCTTCGGTACAAATAAAAAAGGAGCAGGATTTAGAAATCATCTCACGCCCCTACCGTCCGCTGCATCTCACACTTGCTTTGCATCACTTTTCCTCACACAGAAAGAGGAACCGAAAGGCAGAGCTACAATTATGCAGTAAATAAGTGGAACGGCAACGATTCGGCGAGGTCGGCGGGGTGAGTAATGCGTCCTCCAGGTTGCTGCCCTCAGAGCGGGACAAAGGCCGGTGCTGCCCGTCAAGCCTAAATTCATATGGTCAGGTGGATCTGGGAATGAGGTTTGGCCACGGAGACCCAAGTTCACTCAGAAGAAGCAGCGCACGGCAGCAGCGCCGTGCAGGAAGTGCACATCTCTCGCTTCCCAGCTGACCTTGCGATGCTTGTCCGCATCCCGTGTGCCACTGCGTGCATGCGCATAGTTGACATACAAACATCACGTACACCGGTGCGTCTTGGGGAAAAACAAAAATGGTTCATTGCTTGTGTGCTTGTGTGTGTGTGTATGTGTGTACGTGGGGGCGATGACTCACAGCTGCTGTTCCCCTGTAAAAGCGAGCAGAACTCATGAAGCCCACGGCCTCAACCTCCAAACTGCACACGTCAGCAGCAGAACCGGCATGAAAATCGTGGCTCTGACAAGTAGTTTATATTCTGATTTAGACTGACAGGCTCTTGGCACAGCACACACACACACACACACACACACACACACACACACACACACACACACACGTATGGACATACATACAGCACACACACCCTGTTTGACAGTCTGGGCCAGAGTTTGACCCCTTGTGAGATCCTGAGCTCCACACTGAAGAAATGCTGCCCTCCTCTCAGCCAGCAGGGTGGTGTAACCACAGACCTTCATCATCTCTCTGCTATGTGTGTGTGGATTGTGAGATGCCACTGCTATCCTGACATACACCTTCACCTCTGAGCTGCAGTGTCCAAGCGATTCATACAAACCCGTATACATTATAACTGCGGGAAACGCAACTGAAGTCTGAAGTTTGTCTGTAATTCACTTTGTCTGAAACCCCAGAGCAACTTTTACCTCCAATTGACTAAAGTCAAGATCAGCTGAGTAATACTGATGTCCCTCCACTTATTCACAGGTTGGAGTCTGTAAAAATCTCACATACAAAAATTATGAATAAAAAATACTTGCAAGACTTTTACTTTAATATTTTTGAACTTGGAGCCGCCTTAAAGATAAAACTCAGCATGATGGCGCAGCGAGTAGTGAATGTTTAGCTGTGGGCATCCCCCCCTTTCAAAGCCTGGCCTCTGGACCATGGTGACCCTGAGCAGGAAAAAGCAAACAGATGGATGGATGAATTTAAAATGGAAACAACTAAAAATAAAAATGCACTGTCTGCTCCATGGTCCCACACGCCTCTTCTGCTCGGGCTCGCTTTGCTGCCGCCTATCGGCAAGGAGGGTAAATACAGGCTGTGTAGCCAAATGCAGCGACCATTTGGGTTTCTCCTCTTGCTGAGCGGTGTCTTATGGGACGAAGGATTTATGATGCAGCGATTACAAAAGCACAGATGGAGTTCCTGGCAGTTTTGATTCATAACCATGGAGCTGACAGTACTGAGGCGTCTGTGGAAAAAGCCGTTTTGACGCTCCATGTGTCTTAGATGTATGAAGATATATTAAGAAGCCACACCGCAGGCTTGTATAAATGGCAGGAACTGACCTAAGAGGATCACTAAGGGTGTTATTAGCCTTAAGCTCCACCACATTGCTGAATATAACACTTGTTAATGACGTAGTGACCCACACCCATACGCGGATGTTTTCTTGCTGTAATGTACTGTAGCTAGAGTCCTTTCACACATAAATCTGACCCATTAAGCTAAATTGTTAGCCTTGAGCACTAACTGTGTCTGGAAGCCGGCGTCATTTTTTTCCAGCTGGGGACAACTGGTTGGCGAGGCGGTTCGACAAGCGCAGCAACCTCAGAAGCTGGTCCTTCTGGTACGTTGCCACTTCAGTGTACTCTTCTGGGCCAACAGTCTCAATCTGGGCTCTTCGAATGATATCTGTCTAAATCTCAAACATGCTTTTAATATGCAGCCTTGCAAGCCACAGAATAACCAATATGTGCAAAATATTTGCGCTGTGTGAGGACGCACACCTGACGCTGGATAATGTAGAGCTGTAGGTGCGCAATGCAGACGTACCGAGGTTATATTTTGTGCAACTACGAGGGAGAAGAAGCGGCCCGATAAGACAACACCACATGGGAACTTAGTTTGTCCGGTTTGTTCATCCTGCTGCTCCGCTGTGTTACGGTTTGCTCTGCCAATGTGGTGTTGGGCTCTCAGTCTGTTGGTGCCGCCAGGTATTTGCTCACAGAATAAAGGTGAAGTGTGCTTTGGAGGCCAAAGGTTGCAACCTTTTGTCAGATTTGCCTGTTGTTCTACCAGCTGCGGCAACAGCGCCAACTAGAACATAAACTGTGAGAGTGCAACTGAATGTGAAAACTGCAGGAATTATAAGGCCAGTTAGCCAATTTATACGGCTGTACTTGAATAAATTAATTTAAGGTTAGTTTCAGTCTTGATGGAGAAGAAATTGAAACAGTCGACAACTTCAGGCTACTTGGATCAATGATCAATAATGAGATGACAGGCAGCAAAGAAGCCACGATGAATCTCTCTTGGCAAAAGGGGCCATGAAAGATCCTCAAGTGTGGAGATGTAACCTCATGTACAAATACTTCACTTGCTGAAGCTGGACAGTGAAGAAACAGGAGAGGAACAAAATCAAAGGCTTAGTATTATGGAGCTGGTGGAGAACACTGAGTAAACCGGGAACTGAGCAAAGAAAACCCATACACTGGTACTGGAGGAAATCAAACCTGAACGTGCCCTGGGAGCTCAAGTGACCCGGGTTCAGCCCTCGTACTTCAGACACATCATGCAGAGAGAAGGATTGCTGGAGAAGGACAGCGTGCTTTGCAGGGTTGAAGGTCAATGCAGAAGAGGAAGACCTGCAGTGTGGTGGACCTGATGCTGTAAGTGTAGTTGTGGACGTCTCTCTCGATTTGCCGTCTGACTGAAATCCACACACAGTTGAGGCCGAATGTCCGATGAGCTGCCATCAACTCGACGCTATTTAACAACAACAACAACCTGAATTTCTCTGTCGGTTGGTGAAATGCAATGTTGTTCACTCTCAGCTGTACATCGCTGAGCAGAAAAATGATAAATGGAGACATGAGGAAGCTCTACATTGGGTTGAATGTGTATGTGGGAGGAAGACAAATATATGAGCTGTTCTCAGAGAACCGGATGCAGTCCAAGCTAAGTCAGCAGATTTACATATTTTAGCTGAGTATATGGTTTTGTTGCAGAGGTTGAAGATGAAACCTCCTACACACACGCTGGGGATCCTTCAGGGGTCACGGACTTTTGAGGGAGACCATATTCTGACCGTATTACCCTGCCCTGGTTTGACACGCAGGTGAACCCCCTTCATGGCATCACTTCTCCTGCTGTGCCACTGTGCTGTGAAGCTGCAAACACCCTCTTTTCTCAGTGGGGGGAGGGGGTGTTTTCGACCGCCCTTCTCTTGTGCGAAAACACAGGAAAGTGTTTACGGTTTATTAAATCACCCGATCAGCTCCAGCTAAATTCGCTTCTGCAAATGCATTTTTGAGGGAAGAGGAAGACGGCGCCATCCCGAGGTCACACAGGACAGACGCTCAAGTCCACAACCTGCTCGGTGTTCAAACTCAATTACGGCCTCGCTGCATGTTTTGTTCCGAATCGTTCTGCTTAATGGCTACTGTTGGGTGTGCTGAGTGAGGACGCTGGTCCCAAAGTGCGGCTTCCTCCTTCCTCCCTCGTTCATGCGATCTACATTACGGCTTCTTCATAAACGGCAACTCTTCCTCCTAATGTATTCAAACACATGCAGTTCTCGCCGAGTGTAGTGGCGGTAAAGCAAGGTAGTGCTGGTGATGCTTAGCTGAGCTCCAAATGAGATCAAAAGTGTGGTGTGGAGCAAATTCCTGCTGGCGTGATGGAGAAGGAGCGACGCTGCACGCTGATAGCAGCCACACAAGGACCGGAACAGGTGGCAGAAGTGGGGCTCACCTGGTGATACGCTAACAGGCTACAACAGGCTGTGGGCTCGTGTGGATTTCAGGGCCCATAGGCTTTCCATTCCGGTCCACCTTCCCTGGCTGAAGAAATGAAGGATGTACAGCACTGATCAAAATGTTGAATTCTTTCTAGAAACTTTGTTTTTCCCCCAAGGCATTTGGTTAGCAACTCTGAGCAGGGAAGAGGCACCGTGTCTCCCCAGGTCTGCTGTGATTCCCATGTTCTCATTCCTCTGTCAGGTTCGTTCACAGAGGTGATGCCCAACTGCTCTCCCACCATTTACTGCCAGTGTAGGCACATTCACACAGCTAGTCCACACGGGGGTGCAATTGTGGGGTAGGGGGCAATGTGACAGCCCTGAAACCACCACACAAATGCTCAGCTGATGGTGAACTGTGGTGAACCACCGGTCCAGAGGGCTGTACAGTTTAGTGGGCGAACCCAGGTGACAGTGGCCGCCTACCAGCATGTGACTCATGTGAAAATTCTGATAGATGGTGGGTCACCGTGTCTACTCCCGTTGTCCAGTTGATATGGATGAACTTCACACTGTAGAATTCCAGGAGCTCCTCGTCTCCACAACACCAAGAAGACAGCAGGCTGCACGCGGCTCTCCTTGCGAACAGCAGCCAGAGCCGATAAGTAAAGATAAAACAGGTTTATAATGAGAGCCAAAGAGATTAAGTTGAAAGGGCAGAACCCTTGGTGTGGCATAACACGATGACGGAGGATCCCGCAAATGGAAAAGAAATGGGATTAGAAGCAGAATATATCTCCGCCTGCTGTGGCATGGACCTGACAGCTTCTGTAGTCAAACACCCGTGAGCTGCCATTTTACTGCATTCACTCCATTACATTCACTGTCCCACACAGCGACACATTTAACACCCTTGTCCACTTATTGATCCAGCTTGCTGTGCGCTGACGTGGCCCAAGCTGAGGTCTTGTTTGACATTTTGGCTACAAGTCAAAGCCCTTAACCGCACTTCCTGGTCCCTGCATTTCTGCGGCTTTCAAACGAAAATAATGAACGTAAGCATACGTACGTGAGCGCATTAAAAAGAGAAACGCGATCCGAAGCAGCGAGTTTTGTCCCCTTTTGCCCCTTTAGGTCGTGATCACCACCGCTGTGGGACACTGATGATCACAGCCCCTAAGGGCCTTCAGCATAGAATAAGTTTTGCTTCCTTTTGACCTCTGCTCGATTTATGAGGAAGCAGCAGGTGGTGCTCTGGTTAAGGCCACTGCTATACAGTTGATGGGTTTGGATCCACTCTCCTGCTGTAGTGCCCTTGGTCGAGGTACCCTGAACTGGCAGAGTAAAAATTACCCTGTTGCATGTATGGATAAATCAGTTTAAGCTGCTTAACATTAAAGACTGATCCGGAGAAAAATGTCATAAGAAATGTGTAACAGACCATAAAAAATAACTTCCAGCAAAGGAAATAACCAAGAAGAGGAGCTCTATGGCCCAGAATTGGGAATAATTCACACTTGATGCTGACAATGTGTGTGTGTGTGTGTGTGTGTGTGTGTGTGTGTTTTATTGTATCTGACAGTAGCAATTCAAACAAATGAAAGAGGCTGCAACTGGAGTCCATGTGAAATCACACATTCAGAGAAACCAAGAGTCCATTTAAAGTCAATAGCGAGAAGGCGCTGAGCTCTGTAGCCTCAGCTCCCGACGGGGAAATGGGGACAAATCCATACGTCGCGATGATCGTTCACACACACCCACTGCTGCCGAGGCTCAGGCCTAATGGAAGCAGATGGCTCGTCGGACTGAAGGCCATTGCCTGGCCAAGTGTGGAGGAACAATAGAAGGAGGAAGACGGAGGCCTTGGCAACGGCACCGCTTTAAATAACTCCGCTACAGTAATTCTAACTGAACATTCAAAGCTCAACATTGCAGTCTTGTGGAGTTGTCAAACAGATCCCCTGGTAATGGTTGCAGTTTGCACCCATTTACCCATTTTTACCCCAGCAACTTCTCAGACATTCAAACTCCCATTTTGTAATTTTTTCTGTAACCCCCCAAAGCTGGGCTGGTGCTTTCATTACAGCATTTGTTATATTTACACATTTATGTCACTCATTCTTGCAAAGTGCCTGACAGACTAAGCCGCTCTGATTTAGCAGCCTAATTTTTGCGGTGTTAAATTCAGGGTGAGCACCCTGACTGAGGGAACCACAACAGGAGGTGGGATTCAAACTCAAAGTCCAAGGTCCAAGGCACGAGCTCTAACCACTCCGCCAACTGTTGGCTCAGCACCGCAGCAATGGAGCCTGAGATGAAGGTGCATCTTGTGGAAGTCAGGGTTTCTGGTGACTCAGGATGGAGGCTCATTGTCACCAACACAGCACAGCCTCTGCTCCCCACTGACAACATCTGCACGGATCCGGAGTTTCCAGTCTCGGAGGGGGATGGCTTTTCTGTTTCTCGGCTTTTCTGTCTCACGCTTTTGCTCTGAGATGTGGAAGGAGTTATTTTTATTCAGAGGCTATTTGTAGCTTTATTGTAATGAAGCAGCTACAGGCCTGAAAATGCAGACGCTCCAAGCTTCTGCAGATGGTGGTTTCTCTTCCGCCATCGCCCCACCAACAGAGAGACACAGACGCTAAACACAGCAAACCAACCGTGTGCACACGCCGACAGGGGGTCCTGTGCAGCAACGCACGCGCACGTACGTGTGCGATCCCCCATGAGCCATAAGCTTGGCTCGGGGCTGATCCAGGGCCGCTCGGCAGATTACAGCAGCGCTCCATGAGGCCCGAGTAGAACAGAGACGGGATTTGCCGAAAGCCTCTCAGGACGACTCAGGATTTTAATAAACGTATAACATGGAAACAAATTAGTACACTTTTAATGTTCTATCTCATTAAGCGCTTAGGTGGGTGGCACACGATTCAGACCCGGAGACGGAATGTCAGGCTGGAGACAGAGAGATGGAGGGAAGGTGGAGCAGGGATGCAGACAATAGAAAGGATGCCTTTCAGGGTTTGGGTCATTAAGACCCATTAGCTTATATCTGAGGAGACGTTTTGGGTGTGGCGCCCCCTCGTGTAGGAACGGTGCTGTGAGCTCGGCGGCCACCCTCTCGTATCCCGGCCAAGTCCATTACCGCCTCCGTCTTCACGCCCAGCTTCATCTCCAATGGCCTCGGTCAGTGCACCTTCACTTGCGAGCCCCCCTGCAGCCTCTCGCCTGCGTCCGCTCACAGGGGGGAAATTAAATAATCAAGGAAAATCAACTGAACTATTATTTTAGAATCATTTTTGCGTCAAAAGAGGCTGTTTATTACGTTTATTACTGCTCCCAGCTGGTATGTTGGTTTTTATCAATGCCTGCGTTGCATTTGTTACAGCCAGAAAAGGTCATAATAATCCTTCTGTCAGCCAATTGATTACCTTTCAATATTAGTCATTTTCGTTTATATAGTTATTATCTCTTAATATCTATTATCGATCACATTTTTGCATTCAAATCTTTGTGTGTTTCCCACTAATAAATTATTTCTCAACTAGAAGAAAACGCGCTCCTGCTGCCACTGCTGTGCTACATGTAGAGGAATTTGGAGCAGAGGAAGACGTGTGGAGAACAGGAGACAAAAATAATCCTCCTTGGAGATGTGGGTCTCCTTGTGGGCTGTGGGGGTGGCCTGTGCCACATTTGTGTGGTTCTAATGACGCGATTGTCCTTCGCCGGTGCGTCCCCCCACCTAGCTGCCGTGACCCATCTCTATGCCATTCTGTATCACCTCCTCTCCTCCCCATCAGTATGGTCTATGTTCTGCTCATCTCAAGGGTTAAGAATGATCCAGAATAGGTCAGAACCAAGTATTCATGACAAAAAGGAAAGCTTTAACCCTCTCTATGGGTTTCTGAAAGCTTCCAGGCCTCAGTCTTTGCTGCATTGTCAGGTCATACTGCTGGGTGGCATGATGGAGGGAGTCGTACCACCAAACTGATGTGGTTCAATTCACAGCAATGGACAGCAAAGAGAAAGAACCCTCAAAATGTTTGTGTTGTATTGAAAAGGTTGTAACTGCTAAAATAGAATTTATCATTAAATCTTACAAATCACTGGTGGGAAGTATGTGAATGAACCTGGCATGGAAGGAGATGTGTAAAGTGTTCATGTTCCCTGGATGAACGTCTAATGGACGTTACCAGTAGGAACAGAAGAGCGGCTTCAGCTGACAGGTTGGCGATGCTGCTGTGAAGCTGCCGCTGGCTTCCGCAGGTAGCTGACATCGACTATTGTTGACCACAAACGTGGGGTGCATCCAGAAAGTTCCATCCTTCCCTTCTGTCCTTACTGGTGCATCCACTGCCACCATCCATCTGCCTGGTGCTTGTCTTTTTCTTGATTTTCCACCAACTTTTCCCATCACCATCACTTTTCCCTTCTGAATCCAACCTCCTCATGATGTGTCCAAGGTACAAAAACCTCAGTCTCGTCCGCCGTGCTTCCACTGACAGTTCTGGTTTTATTTGGTCGGCTTGCATCTGTCTGTTTTCCTGACCCTTCATGGAGTCTTTAAAGGTGTTCAAAGGATTTCATGTTTTTATGAACGTAAACTGCAAATATTGACTTCAGGGATCCGGCTCCTTAACCATTACTCTAACTACTGTAATATTCAGACATTATAGTGACTAATACAGACCTCCAAACCCCCACCCCTGGCTCTTGTTCCCCTTAAAGTAAAATTATTTGACCCAAAAGACACATAAAAACCTTAAATGAGGCACAAGAAGGGTCAACAGGTGGTGTACAGGCTAGAGCGGCAGATGTCCACGTGAAGGATGGGGATCTGATTCCCACCTCTTGCTGCAGTTCCCTTAATCCGGATACTTACCCTGAACCGACACGGTAAGAATTACTCTGCTGCGTAAGTGAGAAAATCAGTGTACACGGCCGACCGCTGGAAGCTGCTTTGGAGAAAAGCATCGTATAAATGAGTAAATAAAAACATCCTTTGTGAACTCAGGATGCTGCCCAACTCATTCCTCCAGAACTGAGCTTCGAACGCTGAGAACATCGTTGTTACTCTTGCCGTTTCCTCCACTCCATTTTCCATCTCTGACCGACGTGCGCTAACTTGAGGCAGCGGCCCAAAGTGAAGCCTGCAGCGTCTCTGCTGACAGTTAAAAATAAGGACTCATTTTCCTACTTGAGATCCAATCAGCCGGGTCCACCGGGCGCCCGGCACTTACCCCGCTTTCTCCTACAAAGGCCAAGATGAAGCACTCAGTCGTTGGCTCCATTTGGACTCATTTTACCATCAGGTTTTTCCCCCAGAAGTCTTCCCTTCACCGCTCAAAGAAATATTTTAGCTTTTAGCGATAAGTGGTGCCGAACGTCACCTGGCGGTGATTATTCCGCTGCACCTGCATGCCACGATCAGCTTTATTCTTTATTTATGGGTTTTGTGGAGTTTGAAAAATGAAGTTATACACATGACCTGTAAATTAAGTTTAAGAATAAAAGGGATTGGGTGAGATTAATATTCAGTGGGTTGCAAAGTGGAGCAGAGGATTTTTTCAGCAGGAAGCGGACAGTCAGCAGAGAGCATAGATGCACTAACTGGCAAAGTCCATTTAAAGTGCAAGTAGTGGACCCCCCTGGATGTTAAAGGTAAACCCCCACGTTTCATCCTGCAATGGCCTCCGCTCAAGCAGTACAAAAGCACTTTAGCTGAAGCTGGATTTGTCTCCCATCTTCTTCCTTGCTGAAGCACAACCCAAACTCTTCTTAACCAACTTGGCGAATGCCTCTTGCCCACTTGGCAGGGAAATGTATTTTAAGAGTTTGGCCGATACCTCGAGGTCCCTCCGTAAACATGCGGTGTGATTCCACTCTGCCGGAAAAACAAACTTTTCATCTGTAAGACAATTCAAAAGATTTCTGGAATCCCTAGACCCTCAGACTTCATACCTGCTAAAAATTACACCCTTTTGCCCATGTTTATCATATTTATTCACACTTTCTCTCTGTGTTGCTGTGACCAGGCGCTATTCTGTTTTTAGTAAATAATACAGAAAATAATATAAATGTGATACTGGAGTGGCGTTGGGAAAGTAAATGTTGCTCAGCCAAAGTGAGCTCTGCTAATGCCGGGTGTGCCATGCAGGGGGAGATGAAGTTCATTCTGGAAGGCCGAGGCTCAGAGGAAAACGTCCCCCCGACTGTAGTCCAGGCTGCTGATGGAGGAGAACACGTCTGCAAGCAGCTCTGTTCGTCCCAGATGCTCATAAACTTTCTTTTTTCATGGCGGGCACTTCCCCCTACACGGCATCTCGGTTAAATTACGCATGAACGTTGATCGTGTCGGGCGAAGATGCTGACGTGGCCATCCTGTCCAGATGTCGGGGGACAAGTCAGCCCGAGACAGAAAGAATTAAGAGTGCGAAAGGCTGTTTGGTATTGGTGAAGAAAAGCTGCTGCTAACCATTGCCCAGACTGTGGGGTTTCAGCCAGCGGTCTGGTACTCCAGAGATTTTCCACTCACCTATGAAGGGAATGGTTGGCCAGCATTATTTGAAAGGAAAACTACTTTGGAGCTCACGGTTTAAATTATTCTCTAAATAAACAATAGGTTTAAAGTCTAAAGCTGCAGTCGCGCCCCATCCAGACCTCTGCGCTTCCATCCGCACACAGACTGACTTCGGTCTGCTGAATAAATACAGAAAAGTAAAGAACTGGGATACAGTATTTGTCACGTCCGGGGGTAGGAGGCATCTACAAGACACGGGAGGAACATAGCAGAGCACAGAGAACCGAAACTGCGGACGCGAAAGTCGGCTAAGCCGAGGGTGTGGCAGTATTACTGTATAAGCGTGGTAAAAACGAGGTACATTGGTGATAATCGTGTGTTATTATTTTGGAACACAAGCTGACACTATGCTAAAGACCAAGTGCTTCCATGATGCCCAAGTCATGCGTGTGCAGGGGAAAGGAAGGCAACGAGGGACTGACAGCTTCCTGATTTCGATGAACTTAGTTTGCGTGAACATAGGGAGAACGTGAATTCTTTCGGCCAAACCGATCTGCTGGGGGTGAAGTGAAGGCTCAGAAAGCTGGTAAATCTTTCCTGAGGCAGAAAGTTGGACCAAGTGCTTCACACTAAGCTGTTCAGGTGCCAGAACACAAGCAGCGAAGGGCATTTATAAATGGTGCTGTACGTTCTGGCTTCTCCAGCTGCACATTTTGCAAGACGTGATTTTTTTTCTGTTTAACTTTCTACTGTGTTTTTGCCTCTTGTCTAAAATCTCTGTTGGCGTAGGTTTGTTTGACATAGTACCATAGTAATGTGGGTTCACCTTAATTCAACTCACTTCACGGTGTTCTGGTTTATCTCAGACCTATTATATAAAAAGTCTTAGCATTGCTTTATTTTTATCAGTGATTTGCCTGGCTCTCACCTAAATAATAAGTGTACCGATATCTGCATTATTGCCCTATTATTGACTATGGTGTGGGGTGAAAGCCATCCAGGTTGCACGCTGCCTGGCCCTGTGCCCTGTCTGTGGGACGGACGCTGGACGACCGCAGCCCTGCTGTAGGAAAGTAGATGATGACAGTGGCTAAACTGGGTTAAAAGCGAAACTGCAGGTGAAACCAGCGTAATACAAATAGCAAATAACGTCCTCATCTCCTCATAACTGCCCCTTGGCCTTTACGACGCGGTCCACAAGGGGCCGAAGTGAAGCGCTGTGTTGCTGTGTATTGTACCTGAGCGTATTTTCACTTTTTATGTCCTCTGGTCTGCACTGCGTTAACATTTATTCTTGTTATTCACCAGGATGTTACACATACAAGAAAAAAAGGGGACGAAGGAAAACAATTTAATCACGGGAGAAATTCCCTATGGCACCCAGTGTGTGTGTGTGTGTGTGTGTGGGGGGGGGTTCACGCAAAATGCGGTTAAGGCATCCTTCTGTCTGTCCCTTCCATAGAACAAGGAACGAGGCCTGTAATCTCTTCCAGCAGCCATGCGTAATACTGAGCGCAAATTAGTTTTCTTAAATCCCTACAGCTCTGTTGCAGACGTGCGCGCGTCGCCATGCACACTGCGTGTGTGCAGGTAAGAATTGAAAGGCGGCTGTCTGACAGTGCGCTCCTTTCACGCTTTCTGTTCGCGGCTGTCACCAGAGATGCTGCCGTTCACTACAAAGCCTTCTCATCAGCCGGAGCCGAGCGGCGCCACGCTTCGGCAGAGATGCTTCTGGCACTTTCGCTGCTCCGCTGCCATCTTGTCGGGGCCTTGCAGGACACCTCTGCAACCCCTGGCCTAATGAGCCTGACCAGCAGGGTTGCCAGATGTTGCGGTGTGAGCACTGGTGCTGTGCGCTGAGTCTTGCTCCATTACCGCTGCGCTCCTGTGAACCTGCTAATGTCGGTGGAGCCTGGTGTCGGATGTGCTTCAAACTGTCCCTGGGCACCATCTCGGGCCCCCTGGAGAGCAGGGAGGGTGGATGGACAATTCACCAAATTATGAGCTTACGTGGGATCAGACAAACATCTGGCAAGGTCAGAGGTCCCGCCACAGGGTCCAGGCCCCCTGCGGAGCTACCAGGTTGGATCTGTTGGTTCTCCTGCGCATGGATGGTGAGTTACGCCCCTTAGACGCCCACACATCACAGTTACGGTCTGACCAAGTCCAGCTGATGTTCCTGCCGAGCCGCCTTCGGTGCTCATTAGTAATTCCTCTCTTCTCTCCACCTTGAGTGTTTCTGGACGATGCCCCACCTTCTGAGCACCTCTGTCAGGGGATTCATCTCCAGACTTGTTAGCTGTCCTCCTCCTATAACCATCCATCATTTATATCTGGACCGTAATGTGTCCACCGCGCTTCTTTATGGCAGCACCACTGATCTGACTGTTGGTTGTGTGTCATTTAACAGAGCGGCGATGCGAGTAAATCGTCCATCATCCACCACCTCTGTAAAGCTGTAGTAACTCTCGACACCATTGATCCCACTTTACTGGGCCCTTAATGTCCACGTCCATGTCTGTTATCGTTCTTACAGGAAGGAGGCACTGGATTTATCCGTTTGCACTTTGGCTAGCGCTGCAAAACCCTCTTGGTAGGAAGTGGCTTTATGTTCACCTCAAGCCAACCAGTGAGGCCTTTAGGGAGAAACCTGGAGTGTGATGTACTACAGTAACAGCATCTCTGGAGGAGGAAATGGGACGAAGAAGAAGCAGCAATTCACAGCGTGAAGATACAGAAGTGTCCTCACGGTGGAGAATAATTTAATTTACGCTTCGATTTTGTTTGCCTCAGAGGTAAAATCCACCTGCTGCTCAGTGAAAATCTGGTCAATAGCTTAAGTTTCCTCCGTCGTAACTCTCAACACTCCTTCCTCTGTTGTACTTTTAGGTCCTGTAGCGATGAAAACTGCTTTTAGTTACCGGAAAGTTGATTGTTCCACGATCCCGCGATCCCACCATTCCTCCATCTATGGACTCCTTTGCCAAGTAGCCTGGTGTCTCAGTGAACGTCACAGTTTCATCGTTCTCTTTTGCCAGCAACATCCTCAGAGGAGAAGTTGGGACCACGGAGCCAGCTGACCCCAGCGAATCTTTCGACTGATGACAAAGGGCTCAGCTTTAATCGGATTTTCAGCATGGAGCTGTCAGATGTTCCACATATAAGCGGGCGATGTACGGCGATGCGACTGGACACAGGAAGTGCCGGGGCCCAGAATCCCCTGAATATGACTCAGGGCAACACAAATTGCAGGAGGTGAAAAAGCCACATGTCAGTGGGGTTTGCAGGGGACCCCGGTGGCGTTCTTTATGGCTGGTTGAGCGGAACCGTCCAACCTGCTGGATCACGTCTGAATACTCAAGTCCAGCGCACCGAAGACACACAGTTCTGTAGAGGAATTTCTTTACGACAGACTCAATGGCCCAGAAGAATCTGCGGACACATGGAAACCCGTCAAATTCTCATTCCTCCGGTAATTCCTCACGATGATGCATTCCACCTTCGAAAATAGCGCATCTCTTTCTTTAACACTTACGGACACCCAAGTGTTTTCCGTTTCCCCAACCTGAGCTGACAAATCTGTTGCACAATTACCACGATTAGAATAAGCAGTTTATTAAAAAAACAACCTTTATTTCAACTGGTGTCAGCAACGTTACCAATACTCTTTATAAATGAATGTCATACCTCGATCACCATATCTTCAAAAAAAAATTAAAAAATAAAACAAACAGGCGACTAACAACGACTATGGTACAGTGTGCCTGGTTTAAACAAAATATATACGGTCACGTTTCATGACGAATGCTTGAAAAGAAACAGAACGCGGTGAGGATGACCAGACACCCGGAGCTGCAGGAAGTCGGCTCAGTGGCCTGGACGTGAGACGAGGCCAGCTGTGGAGCAGAAGAAAATGGCTGCCTGCTCAACAGCTGGAGTAAAAAGAACAAAGTAAAAAAATCCCCAAGAACAGTGTTTCTTACTAAGAATGAAACAGACGGACGGAGAGTAAAATGTACTTACAAGAAAATAAATAATGGCTGCCATGCACAGCGCAGGGCGTACACTAGTGTTTGGAGACCTGATGCGTCAACTCGTGGGTGTCAGATGTGTGTATAACACAAGTGTGAAGCTCATATTCACAAAGATTCCTTTAATTTTTTTGTCATGCTTCGTACAGTCCTTGTCACATCCAGCTCTGTGGCGATGCATCCTCAAGTCCATGTGGGACGCTTGCCGATCCTCCTCCCCTTAAAGTCCGTCTGCTTCACCCTGCGGCCATGCGTCATACCGGTGTTCCGTCTTTCTTCACTTCTTCCTTCGTCGGGTACGCTGGGCGATAAGGTTGAGGCGTGTCGTTCCGGCGGGAGTCTCTCAGTGGGCCACCAGGAAGGGAAGGAGCTTATGCAGGACCAGTAGAGTGACGCAGAGCAGTGGGTCTGTGGACGCCGTGGCACTGGCGCCTGGAGGTCGAAGGAGAACACGATTACTTTCACATCCGTTTGCTTGTCAAAGGACACAAAGCTCACAAACAAACAAAAAAGACTCAGACACAGAGCCCAACTTGTGTGCCAGACACCACCATGTTGCTGGTTCATGATCCTCAACCAGCCACCTATAGGAGTGACATTCAAACTGCAGACACACAGATAACCACAGCAGATGGTGGTGGACTCATTTATGTGGCTGGCAGGAAGGCAGGAGGACAAGAGGGAAACGGCTCTTGGAGACATAGGGTTTGGAGGGACTCAGCAGCTCTGAGGGACAGGACGAGATCACTATATGTCTCTTATGAGGCATTAATAGTCAAAGTTAGAGATAAAGAAATCTTTTTTATTTTCATTTCAGTCTACTTGAAATTCTTTTTACACTATTAGGCCATAACTAATATTACAAACATAGAAACAAACCCTGAAAATACCAAGGTCTAAAATTAAATTATGAACAGAAGGATGAGCATCTCTATTTCCACCCATCTCATGGGTCACAGAAAGAAAATGTCATTTGTCTTCACAAAAAAAAAAAATGTTATTGTGACTTTAAACCGGCAAGAATGTGCTGGAAAGCCGGAGGCGCTGAGTTAGTTTTTTTAATTGTCTCCTTTCCCACGTCGGCAGCAGCTCTGTTTTACAAAATGAACTTGACCAAGGTTGCGTTTTAAGGTTCTGACCCAAGTTTCATCACCCTGATGAATTCGGTTGCGTTTGCCAGGGCACAGACCCAAACCGGCTCCCCGCCACCGACAAAGCGGCCGCATAAATCAGGGGCCATGGGATGGCGAAGCCGTGGACACGCGGTGCTCAGACGGGTCTGCGAATTCCTGATAAACTTTTAATGGGTGTCAACAGGCCGCTTAAGAACAAACTATCTTCATTAGTGGGAACTTTAATTTAGCCCCAAAGTGTATGAAGCCCAACAACCAGCACCTTGTGTAACCATTTTATTTGGGTAACAACAAGCTGGCTCAGCAGAAGGGCAGCTGGTGGCTTCATGGGCTGAGCTGTTGCTTTTCGGCTGAAGGTCTGAATCCCACCTCCGGCTATAGGACTTACCCTGAACCCGATGCAGCAAAAATCACCGTCCATTTCCTTTAGCTGCTTTACACTGGTCAGTGTCCCAGTGGTTTGGAATCCATCCCAAAATTACTGGGCACCAGGCCATGAAGCCACCCCTAGATGGGATGCCAGTTCCTCACAGGGTGGCCACAGAAACATGCAGTCACACATTGTGGGCAGAATGGAAAGACCTGTTAACCTGAAACACATCTTTGGACTGTGGGATTAAGCCAGAGCTCCCAAAAGAGGCCTAGGCAGAAAAGAACATGGGAACTTCACACAGAGCGGGAGTCAAACCCATAGCCAAGGAGCCCACCAGTTCCACCGCACCACTGTGGCACCCTGCAGTAGAAATTACCCTGCTGTGTACATTAAGAAATTACTGTACCGTACAAAATTGGATATCAATCAAATGTCAAACAGCTGAGTAAATAATGTACTTTCAGTTTTGGAGGGAAGGAAATGGAGAGGTTTCATTTTGGTGTTTTCATTAACTTTTACCTAAACTAAATGAAATAAAAACTCATTTGAAATGACTAAAGAATGCATGATCTCCCCAAACATCTGCTAAATGCTGACTGATTACAAAAACACAAGCGTTATTGGTCACCAACACCCGGGACCACCATACAGGAGCTGTAAGCACTGTGGAACTGAGTTGAATGAAGCTGTTCCCACACTGCTATCCAGAAAACACATGTAAATAAAAACACATTTAGACTTACATTTACTTTCACCAAGCATACACGTTTCTCCAGGGCAGTGTGCAGAAGTGCATTTCATTACAACCAAAGAATTTTACATGAAGACACACAAATAAAAAATAGCAACTAGGAAATGCTTCTATCCTTGAAAATGTATAACTCGACCTTTTTCATCACAATATGCCAGCGTAAACATAATAATGTTCGTAAATGAATCTGAAGCCAATTTGCTGGGTTTTATTTTACCACGGCGCTCGCTGAACTTCAAAATTCAAGCATGGGCAAAATGTGAGTCCTTGATTTAAAGGCTCAAGTCAGAGATGCACAATGGCGGACATGCAGCTGCATACACACGCACGCACGCACGCACGCATGCAGTGGGTCCTCTGTTTCTCGGCCTCATGGTGGCTGAGTTCTCATTTCAGTCTCTTATCGTCTCCAGTAGACAAGCAGCTGGGGAGGTGGGGGTGGGGGAACACAGCTCGGGGGAGGAAACGACACGCCAAGCACACGGCTGCACATGCAGCAAACCCTGTTCAGTGTATTTTAGGCTCCAGCAGACCGAGATTAACCCTCTTACTGACACTGAATGAGAGCCAGAAAACGGGGCTCCGACAGGCTGCAGGATGCAGAACAGCGCAAGAGCCTGAGCAGTGAAATAAACTCATCTCCTTTGTGCATGAGTCCATACTCCAGTGCATGACAGTACATTCGTAATTCATATGTGTTCTAGAAGTTTCACAAAGAAAAATGAAAGAATGGCAAAAAAGAACACAAATAAAATAATCACTTTGAAATTTAAAGCATTTTTCACGCATACAATAAGCAAACAATACATTAAAGTACTTTTTTTGAAAAGCAGAGATTGTAGAGAGCTTTATTCTGTGCCCCAGCCTCCTTATTGACATCATCGGTCATTTTGGCAAAGGGTGGCACATTGGGCAAAATAGAAGTCAGTTTGTTAAAAAACGCATTACAAAATCACTGTTAGTAAATTTTAGTATTTATTTCAAGCGTATAACTCCACACAAAACAAAATAAGTATGAATAAACCCTGTAAAAATGAGTAAAAATAAACCAGATGACAAGCTCATGTCAAAATGATAAAAAATCAGCTGCAGGCCTGGACCCCCCTCTTAGTCCCATCATGCAAGGATGGACTCCGGTTTTTAAAATGTACAGCAAACAGCCAATTCAGTTTCATGCAGAGTGACGAATCAGCAGGAAAGGTGTCATTTCAGACAGATTTAGGGGCATTTCCTTAAGCACTTTCAGGTAAATAAGTGGGAGTAGAAAATCCACTCCTGGGATTTGAACTGTCAGCCATTTGTGCACAAGAGCCCCAATCCTTAACCATGGCTGTGCTTTCCAACCCCTCAGTTGTTCTCTCACTCCTGTCCCTCTCCTCCCTCGCCCACTGCCTCTGTGATCCTTAAGCAATAAACAGCCAAGTCGGGTGTGTGTGTGTGTGTGTGCGTGTGTGTGCACGTGTGGGGAGGGGGGTGAGGAGAGCAATAGCTCGTAGCACTTGCCTCATTTGAAACATTTCTCCCCGGTTAAGAAGATGGGCATTTGATTTGCCACCAATGAGACATAACCCCTGACCTCTGGATGTTAGTAGGATACCACCATCTGTCTGCAGGGCACACACACCACAAACATGCAAGGCGAGTCCTTCTTCCTCAGTGTCCCGGGAAGTACCCACCGCCCATATGACCTGTGTGAAAGAGGAACCTCCCCCTTAGACTTAATAGCTGGCAGAGGCACCTTTAGCAGCAATAACTGCAACTAAGCCAAACCCGCATTTTCATATCAGTCCTTCCCCATCACTGCGGGGGATTTTGGAGTTCCTGCAACTCACACGCTTTGGCAGACGTTAGAGCACGAAGGATGAAGATGAGGATGCCAATGTTTCATGCAGCAGGGTAATTTTTACCGTGTCAGTTCAGTAAGTATGCTAATCATGTGGATTACAGCAAGACATGAGGTTCAAACCCAAAACCTTTAATTGTAAAATGACAGCTCTACTTGTTTATTTGACCACTTTTCTCCAAGGCAACATATAATTTTAATGCTAATTTACAGCATTAAGCAGCTTAAACTGATTTATCCATACATGCAACAGGGTAATTTTTACTCTGCCAGTTCAGGGTACCTCGACCAAGGGCACTACAGCAGGAGAGTGGATCCAAACCCATCAACTGTATAGCAGTGGCCTTAACCAGAGCACCACCTGCTGCTTCCTCATAAATCGAGCAGAGGTCAAAAGGAAGCAAAACTTATTCTATGCTGAAGGCCCTTAGGGGCTGTGATCATCAGTGTCCCACAGCGGTGGTGATCACGACCTAAAGGGGCAAAAGGGGACAAAACTCGCTGCTTCGGATCGCGCTTCTCTTTTTAATGCGCTCACGTACGTATGCTTACGTTCATTATTTTCGTTTGAAAGCCGCAGAAATGCAGGGACCAGGAAGTGCGGTTAAGGGCTTTGACTTGTAGCCAAAATGTCAAACAAGACCTCAGGGAGGGAGCACACCTGAGTCAGACATGGGTCCTTTGCGTTGAAAAGCTACTGCTCCACATCCTTTGTGATTTTATCATGGAGGAAAACTGAAGACGCTATTCATCAGCACCACCCAACTATCGGGGTCAAAGATTAAGGGTCCGGGGTCCTTTACCCTGTTTTCGCACTCAGAATTAAAGCGATTCTGTTTGCGTCCTCCTGCTCTTCCCTCTCACTAAGGCCGTGCTTTACATGCTGACATCTGCGGCTGCCTTCCACGTTCCGAGTCTCCGCAGGGCTAATAGAGAAGCAGCTATCCTCTGTCCGCACGCGTCTAATTAAGGGGGTGCGATGGAGCGGGTGGGGGCGTCCACTGAGCGGCACGCAGGGAACCGCAAGCGGAGAACCGTGGGGTGCGATCAAATTACAGGCCCATTAGCCAGAGCGGGATCAGCAGCGGAACCTCCTGGGCTCAGCGCCGCCGCCCCCCGCAGGACTCGCCTCGCCTCGCCAGGTCCCCTCCTAATCAGCGGCCCATTCATCGGGGAAGGACGGGGCGCCTGGGGGGCTCGCAGGGATCCGTGTGACGGAAACAGGAACCAGAGACGGGGCGGAATGAGAACAAGTGACCCAAATCAATTGGCCAGATGGCATTTTTCTACATTTGCACCTGAGCGGCGTTTCAGGTACGAGAGCGGAATGGCAATGGATCGGGCTGTTGGGCCGAGGAAAGAATCCCTCACCTCCGCACAGGAAGGAACGACCCCCCGCACAGCGCAGCTCTCGTCCTTGCATCACGCTTCTCTCAGCATTCTTCATTTCTGAGAAGCGATTTATTAAATTTCCCACTTAAGAGCCGAGAGCAGCAAAGACGCCCCTCGTCCATACAACTTTTTATTTTCCTTATATAACCGAGCGAAAAACCACTCCCCGAACTGAACGATATTATACAGCGTGGTTGCAAATAATTTAATGAATGCGAACATCCTTTCATGTTGCAGGTACTGTATGGTAATTTACCACGAATTGCAGCACGGACCTGATTTGCACCGAAGGATACAGATGCGGAGGAAACAATAATGGTCAGTATATTTTACAAGGAAAAAGATAAAAGATCGAATACAAGATTAAAGACAGAATTTGAATTGGAAATTCAGAACCCTTTTATTTTTAACACAACTGCTGGACAGGAAGGGGTCAGACTTTAATGAGATCCTGAGTCGGTTTGCACAAGACACCTCTGCTCCGTTTACCCCAGAAAATTCTGGTTTCCCTCAGCTACGTAGCGCGGTCACAGTATAATATCGCAAAATTAGATAGTTTTATAAAGAAAATAAAAAAGTTGTGTTGTTTGTGGCACTGATGTGATGTGAGGTTTCAATTTCCCAAGTAAAATTTAGTGTATTGACAGCAAGGGGAGCGTGTGAGTCAGGTGAGCTAATTCTCCTTGAAAGATGAGGATGAACTGGGTATATTTTCCGCAGTGGTCATGTTTATTATTTCTCCCAGAAGCTCGATTTGCTTGTGCTCCATTCTGGCATTTTAAAGAGCTGTCTGGGCGCAGGCCGCACGCCCCACACACCGCTGGCCTTTGGCTTTGTGTAACCGAGCGAAACAGGAGCGGCTCAGCGCTTCACCCGCTATGTCACGCTCATTTGTCGCAACGGGCTGAGAATCATCGCTCTGGGACCCCCGCGGAAGGGGGTCGGCAACTACACTGCAGGATGGATGGGGGGTTTCGAGGAAAAGGCAGGGAAAAGCTCAGGGCAACAGACAACGCGGTGAAAGGAGACGAGGAAAAGACGAGAAAAGAGAAGAAAGGATTGCGCGTGGGGAAAACAAACAAGAAAAGAGCGTCATCCTCTGCAGAGGGTCCCCGCTGACGTTCCGCCGAGGTTTAAAGACTCTGCTTTTGTACCAATACCCTGCTTTGTTCAACCCATTAAAAGCCAGAAAAACAAAGCAAAGCTCGATTCTACTTTACTGTTCTATTAAGGACCGGGGGAAGCTGCTGCTCGGCGAGTGCAGGTCTCCGTATGGAGACTGGTGACCCTCAAACTTCAGCTGTGGTCCGAAAGGCCCGGTGGAGCTTTTTCGGTTGGGGAAGTTGGGGGAAACTAAGAAGAGCTACAAATATTCATAACATTAAGATCAACTGAAGGAGCATCCGCTGCAATGCATTGTGATTCCTCACTTCAGCACCAGTTCCACGCCACCTCACATCCATGCCCCAGCGCCCCAACTCCACCGCACACTGCTTGCCAAGCAGCAGAGCCACAACTCTCCCTCTGTTCACCACAAGCAAATCAACGTGTTTGCAGGGACACTTAAGATCCACACTTCACTGCGGGTCACCTGGCAGCACCGAGGTGACGGTCTCACAACGCTTACAGGGCGCTCCGCATACGAGCAGTTTTTTCGCCTTTACACTGATACACAAAACGTGGAGCCCAGCCTGGCAAATGTAATCTAATTTACAAACAATAGAGCCTCATCTTTTACTGCAAATCCCTCTCATCCCCCAGGAAATTATTTCAGGTGACCCACATCTGAAAGGTGCCTGTAACCATGCAGAGAGTGGAGAGGAGCTACACACGAGGCCGTTGCACGATGGGAGCAATTCCTCTCCTCTGTGTTTCAGTAAGGAAAATATAATGCAGTTTGGCAGACTGACCAATAATCTGGAAAATGTGTTTCACCCACTCTTCGGTCATTTTTTACAGTGCTATTTACCCAGTTTTTACCATAGCCGTGACACCCACACCATTGCTTGATTGATGGCCTTGCTACTTCTTTTTGCTCCACTGACCCACAGGGATCAGCAGCTGAGGAGGAGTCATGATGTGGACAGTGACCTTTGCCAGAGTTGGCTTGTGGCCCCTTAAGCAGAGAGACTCCCAGTGATCCCCCCCACTCCGATGAACCATTTTATCTACCCTGGATGTGTTTGCCACATGCATGCTCTCCCCGTGTTCTGGTGGGTTTCTTCCTGCTGCTCTGTTTTCTCCCGCAGTCCAAAGACATGTGTTCTTTGCAGACTGGTGAAACTAAAGAACCTTTTAGCGTGTGTGTAAGAATGTGTGTGTTATTTGCCCAGTGGTGGACTGATGCCCAGTTCAGGGTGCACCCTATCCAACCAAGAGCTGCTCAAACCCCTGCCCCTCTGCTCTGGTCAAGTGGTTTTTGATGCTGAATGGCTGCAAGCAGCATTTTTTGTAGACACTTGTATAGCACAATTGCCTGTTTACAGAGAGATGTTTAAGCAATCATTTAGCACATTTTGCATTTCGGAAACGGCAACAAGGCCCTCCTGAGACTTGTTCGGCTTTTACGATCGCAAACCCAGACCGTTCGTCAGTATTCAGCTGGATTAGAGGAATTTGCCCAGACATGGCCGGGATCCAGACGAGTTTTGGAGCTCTTTGTTAACAGATCCCCTGTTATCCAAATGCCTCACCTGAACCTAAAGGCATCTCTCCACGAGAAAAGGAGCAAAAACACCAGAACTAGATTAAATGCGATACGCGATTCCCTTCGGACCACAAAAGGTGTTTGATCAGACCTTGGCAAAGTTAAGGTATACCACTTGGCCGCGGAATCAGGGAACCGCGTCGGTTATACGATAAAAGTAAAATTTGACTTTTGCGAGATGTTCTGTATAAGGACTGCACTGCGCAGCCCCCATGGACTTGTGCGTCTGTCCCGACTTGGCCATTCTACGCTCGGTAAGGGAAAGCACTACGTAAACTGTTGCTGCCCCTCAGCGACGTGACGCCATGAGGACACTGATGATTGAAGGTCACCAGGGTCACATGGTGCCCGCAGTTAGCCTCACGACTGACGCGATTCAGGGACTCTTCCCAAAGCTCTGCGGATTTCTACCTTTGTCTACGAACGCACAAGCTTCCGGAGGCTTCTTTAGGGTTACGCAATCTGCTGTGAAGTACCGAGGGGGCCCTCGTTCGCCCCCTCCCCAATCTCGTCCCCATATCAGTCTCCTCGTACGCGCGCAGAACTAAGTGCGCAGTTTAACCGTCCTCGGCCTCGCATCCTTATCGGTCCCAGCTGTAAAAAAGCCCTGTGTCGTCCCCACCGGCAATGCAAATGTTTTGACACACGGATGACAGATTCTGCCCACCTCCGCACACAATTAGCTCAGCCTGACAAACAGCGCCTCTTATTTGCCAAGTGACTCATGCGGTATTGCGCCGCGGCGGCCGTGTCGGCCCTTTCAACGTCATTCGCCACTTTAATTCTGTGTTAATTGGACTTGGTTCTAGCGGTTCTGCGTTATCTCGCGGCCCCAGGTGTGGTGCCCCCCCTGCCGTTTCGCACAGACCCGATAGCGGCTCCCGCTAAATCCGGCACGCGCACCGCAACCGGGACCTTGGGGTCACACGGTCGGAGGCGCCGCCAGCAAAGTCCACTTCGGCAGAGAAGCTGCAACAATGGCGAAGTAGTCGATTTCATGACCACGTTCTATTCTTAGCTGCACCGTCCTGGCATCACAAAAGCTCGGGCGACCTTTTTGACCTGGTTTTATGCTGCAGTTCCATGCGGCGCGAGTAACAAAAGCCAAAGTCCGTCTCAGACAGCTCGGGCCTGCCGTCGAGGAGCGCAGCCTCGGTGACACCTGTCACATCCCAGCAGCCCTGTCCAGGAAGCCACGCTCTGCATTCGGGTGCAGAGATACACGTAGCGACCAGTCTGACGGATGCGACCTCAGCAGCACCCCTCCAAGGCCAGAGAAAGACAGTCTGCTGGTTAACACAACTGCACCGGGGGTGTCAACCACGGGGAAATATGTGAGCACCTATATGAGCAAAACGCACGCACACACCGCATCTGAACAGAGAAATAAAGCCAGATACGGAAACTACAGTGCGACTCTTGCTCAGTTTTGCCCCCCACAAGCCATGATGAACCTTAGCCAATAAACATCGAATTCACATTCATTGATTTAGGAATGGAGGTGCTTTTCTCCAAAATGACTTACAATGTCAAGCTTCATCTCTGTGGTGCGCTGCTATCCATCCACTTATACATGACCGATAATCGCTTTATCCGGGTGAGGGCTATGGAGGTTTGGAATTTATCCCAGAATCACCGGGCTATGAAACTACCCCTGGAAGGGGTGCGAGTCCATTGCAAGATGACCCCACAGACAGACAGACAGACAGACAGACACACACACACACACACACACACACACACACACACAGGAATGACTCCTTGAGCATCTCGGAGGAGGGATTTGCCCCTGTAACCTCAGCAGGGTTAGCATGTTAGCACGTCTTATGCTAATTCTCATTCCCCAGGTCTCACTGTGGCTGAAACGAGGGTCTTGTTCGCTAATGCCTGCCCCTTCCTGGTGGAGACGAATCCTTTTTATCGGTTTTCCACCAACGCCAGGGGAAACGCGTATCGGGGGCACTTCTTGGGGTTGTGAGCATCACCCGACCCCCCGGCTCAGCGCAGCCGTTTCAGCCACAGTGCAGAGTGAGGAAGCGCCTCTAGCGATCGAGCTTCAGGGATGACGGCCGCCACAGCGTGCTGCACCACGGAAAGCTACAACCCCTTTCTTTGAAAAGCACACAAAGGCAGCAGACGCCCTTTTGCGGCTTTCTGCCTCCCCACGACTACCTTTTTTCTCCTGAATCTGGGGTGAGAAATGTGAAGCCGCGGGGCTCTGCCGAGTACCGGATCCACGCGGGCAGCTATCACCCGGAAGCTCCCGGCACCGCCGCTAGATGTCACTGTGGTTCTGTGACTCACCAGCTCCGTGCTGCTGCCGGAGGATGGCTGCGTTGCCGGGCCGGGGCGAAGCCGAGGACTTTGCTGCAGAGGCCGTAGTGACGGTGGATGCGGGCGCGGGGCCCGGCCCTGCCGGCTGGGGTCCGCGGGGCTTCCCCTGTCCTGGCTCGGAGGTGGCCCGGCCCCCGGGCGCGTTGGCGCCGCCTCGCACGGGCCAGCGGTTCTGTATGTGGGAAACGGCCTCCTCGGCCACCATGCCGTCGCGGGGGGTCACCCTCAAGGTGGCCTGGGCCTTGTGCTCCTGAGTCTCGTCGGCGTTGTTGCCCGACACCCGGCACTCGTACACCCCCTCGTCCACCTTGCGCACGTTGGACAGACGCAGTCTATGCGAGATGGCGTTGCCCTGGACCCTCACAGTCTGGTGGGAGAGTAGAGGGGTGGGGGCGGAGTGCACATGTGAAAAACCCGCAGACTCCTCAACGCGGTCCTACTCACTTCCAGGTCAGTACCGGCCACTTCAGGGTGCTTTGAGAAGGAATTAAGACACATATTACTGCTCCTTGAGACCGAATTTGCGCTCGTCGCCGAGAGCAGTGTTAAATGGCTGCATTAGCAACGACACACATGAAAGCGGGTGATTAAGGGGAGAACCGGGTCTCCGCTCTGCGCTCCTTGAAGGAGCTTTTGGGTCCAGGGGTCCATTAAAGGGAAAAAGGAGCTGCACAAGTAGCTCTCGCAGCAGAAGAACATCCTGGCTTCCCTTAATAAACCACAAAATTCACAGATCCTGCAGAAATCACACCGATTTCAGGTTAAAATGCTGGCAGCCCAGTCGCTGCTGCTCAGGGCTTTTTTTTAAACTGTGTGTGGGGGGAGCTGGAGAGAAACAGGCCTTTCTGTGTGCCCAGAAAAGGGGGGGGGGGGTGTCACTATACAGAGCCTTTAAAATCGCAATGCGAGCCATGCTTTCATAGGAGCATCCGCTTGTTGTAGATATAGCAAAAAACAGATATGTGAAGGCACGAGAAAACAGAGGTCATGTGCACCGCCTGTAGTTTCTGTCAAAAGCGGCAGCAAGAAGATTCAAACAAATAAAGAAAGACTTACACTTATTTTGGTTGCGTCACGGGAGGCGACCTGCAACGAGAAACTGGCGTGAATATTCTGACCAGATGGAAGAGCAAACATTTTTCCTTTAATTGGCGGGCTCCACTGAAAGGGTTTAAAGTAATAATAATAATAATAATAATAATAATAATAATAATAATAATAATAAAGCCCAGTTTAAATAAAGAAGAAACGAACATGTATGCTATTTTTTTGGCAGTTTGTTCTTGTGGCACTGTTCGTACTTTTGATCTTACAGCAGCGACATAATGGAAAATTCGCACATTCTGCTGCAGCCAAAGCGCTTAAAACGATCAAATACGAGAATAAATGATAACATCTGAATTTAAGGAAACAACAGCGAATCCATGGCTTCCCCCACTTTAGGTTCTGCGTTATTTATTGCGTTCATCTCGCATCTTTGATGCAGCCCCCCTCCCCCCACTGCGGAGTACCGCACCTTTCAACAAGTGCTTCTTGTCTGGAAACTGCCCCCCCCTCCCGCAGAAGAGAAAACATCTGTGATGCAATAAATCATCTTCAAGCAGCCAACCTCCTCAAGTTCTGCTATTATTCTTAATTTTTATTCGTGTTCTGTCAGTTCCTGCGCTCCCCTTTCGGACCCACAATGGAGCCCCCTGCCTCCTGCCCCCACCGCCCCCCCCCCTTCCCGTACCTCCACTCTGCTCGCGGGGGGTCTGTTCTGCAGCAGCTCAGGCCCCTGCTCTCGGGCTCCCGCCTCCTTCAGGTACCACCACTGGATCTCCAGGGAGAAGGGCGTCGAACCCGCGGCCCGGAAGGCGCACGGCATCTCGATGTCCTCCCCCTCGCCCACGCTCACGTCCCTGGGCACCTCGGTGAACGTGGCTAACGGGGGCGGGGGGGACAATAATAATAATAATATTAAAAATTAAAAGATAAAAAATACACTAATAACACGGGTTACCATGGAGAGGAGACCCCCGCTCCTCACGCCAAAGCCGTTCCGTGTAACCCGTCCGGCTACCTCTGTTAAATTTGGGTGCAGCTTTGCGGGAGGGGGTTGGGATGGGGTGTGTATGTGTGTGGGGGGGTCCGTCTGTTTTTTTTTTAGGTTTGACCACTCGGAACCTTTAGAAACAGCGGCGCGAAAACAAGTTAAAACGACGTCTCATTCCCGCCACCCGCAAAAGTAAGCGCGCGGGGCTCCTGCCTTCCCACGCTTATTTTCCTTTATTTATTTCAGTAAAGAAAACACACACACACACACACACACACACACACACACACACACACACACACACACACACACACATTTATCATCGTTCATGCTTTTTTCTCACTCTCGATTTCGCAAAAACACGTTTGGAGGGCGCGCACCCTCGGTCGCCGTCCGTGGTGCTGAAACGGGTGCGCGCACCCGTCGTGCGAAACGCCGAGCGCGTTGACGCGGGCGGCGATCCCAAACTGTGGCGACTCTCGGGGGGGGGGGGGGCGAGCAGTAAAATACCGGGGCAAAACAGAACAAAAACCTTAATCGGAGCCGCAAACAGAGAGGAGCCGTGCGTAGATCCGAGTGACTCTCGGGCACCTGCGGGATTCCTCCATTTGTGCCCGGCAAATACACTTTCCGCACGGAGGAGTGTGCGCGCTTCGTGGGTGCTGCTGTGCGAAGGGCAGACGAAGCTGAACGAGTTCACTCACCGTTCACGCACAACAAAAGCGGCGCATTGAGCATCAGATAGTAGAGGACGCCGCAGAGCCCCCGTGCTTCCATCTCACACGCACACGGCACTTAGAGCACAGGGCGGCTGGAGACGCTCATCTGAGCTCCGGGTTTAGAAAGCAGGCGCCTCCGCGGACAGAAACCCTCCGAAGAGTCTCATCGGGGCCGCCGGCGCTGCACAGATCCGCCGTGCGTAACTCCAGCCACAGACAGCCGGCAATCCAGCCGCGCCAGGGACGCACGCTCGGGTAATCCTTATTCCCCGTTTCCCGGTCGCGCTTCAAGTGCAAACGAAACTTCTTGCCGCGGACACGCAGCTCTCCGGGGGAAGAGAGGCTTTCCAGGGTCCCTTGCCGGCACCCATCACCGGCGCCTCAGCACGGCATCATCCAGGCGCGCTGCCCCGCCACGAAGAAGCCGAGTCGGCGGATGGAGAGCGGTCCCCCTCGCGTTCACCCCGCTGCTCAGGAGCCCGAGATCAGCGCTCAGCTGCCCGATCCGTCTGCTGCCACATGTCCGACGCGCCGAGCTCCGAGTGGAGGAGCGCAGCAGCGCCGCCGCTCGGCCGACGGGCGCCGCACGCCCAGCACTCCCCTGCGCTCAACCTATGAGGAGAAATTTCACGGACTGACGTCCCCCCCCCCGTCCCCGAACTCCAGCCCTGAAGAAAATATACAGAATCCCGATGATTCATGTTGTTTTCCATCCAAGATAAACAGGCAGCTCTTAAAGCGCCCGCGTCTCCGTGCCCAAGTGTGCGCGCCACGCAATTTTGCCGCGGACGAAGCGCTCAGAAACGAAGAACCTGAGGCTTTCGTCCGTCGGCTGCTGCCCGATCTCCGGCATTAAAGGCAGCCCCCAGCAGAGAGACAGGGAGAGGCTGCACTTCACATTAAAACGCAGCCACCATGGACTGTGGGGACTGCAAATGTCCTGCAATAACGCACGCTTTTTTATGCGTGCGAGAAGCGGAGGAGGACAGAAGGAGCAGTGAAACATTTACCTCATTCGTGTCCTTGATTCGTTGTAAATTACAGTGTTTACCTCAGTCGTACCCTGGTGGGTTGCACTGTGCCCTGAATGTTAGGGCTGCAGCCACCATCGAATCGCTTCATTATTTATGGCTGAACACCATTTAAGTCTGAGGTCAGTTGAAGGTTCAGGGTCAGAAAAGCATGGGCTCTGGCAGCGCTTGCCCAGCAAGTTTATTCCTGCATGTGGACTGCTGAGCTGTAGGAGGTGGACATACTTGGACCTGCTGTGCTAAAGTGGTGTTTTGGCAGATCTGGGGGGGGGGGGGTGTTTTAGGAGACTCCCTTCTGGCACAGAGAGGTCCCAACCTGGGCTGCCCTCCTCAGCATGAAGTGTACAGGCTCCTGGCCAAACCAAAGGCCACTGCAAAATTTTGAAATGAGCCAAACTCTATAATGTGGGGTCTCCTGGCTGAACACTGAGCTGCATGTTCATCCAAACACATCCTCACATCCATGAGGCCTTACACAGCGCATGAGCAAGTGGGGGGGGGGGGGGGGAGGCAGGGAGAAAGAGAGAGAGAGAAAGAAGAAGATAAAGCTCTCACACACACACACTGGTGTTGTGCAGTTTGAACCATTTGTTTTGAAGTCAGTAGGTTCTCCATTTTGTGCATACATATAATTGTCTTTATTTACTGTCTATAATCTATCCATATAAATGCACTATTATTATTATTATTATTATTATTATTATTATTATTATTATTATTACAACTACTACTGTTTTCTTGGTCTATGTTGTTGAACTGCTTTGGCAACACAAGTGTACATTTGTCAGGCCAATAAAACACAATGAATCTGAATCTAGGGGGAAGAAGGGGGGGAAGAGGGAGCGAGAAGGAGAATGCATGTGAGACAGAGGGGAAGGGAGAGAGGGCCCGCTGCTGGTAATGTCATTTTTAAGGGAGGCCTGTTTCCTCCATCATGGCATTTCCACAGCAGCTCTTCACACGTCGACAGCCAGTTGGAATCAAAACCAAAGCACTCCTGAGAGCTCTGGAAGAGGTTTGCTTTCACCCCAAATCCACCCTCAGGTGCCCCAAAAACCGGGCACTCACTTATATCCAATGCAACACAGGCAAGGGCTCACTCAGACTTAAGATCCAGAGTGAAATTACAGCGTGTGCCCCCCTCCCTGTGTTCTGCATCCCAATTTCACTGCCCTGCCTCCCCCACCCAGCACCCCCCATCCTGTGTCCACCTCCCATCCCGCCGTGGATGCGAGCAGTTGCTGCGCACACGAGTCGGGAGATAAGCCGTGACTCCGACTGCAGAAGTGCTCTGCCATCTAATCCTGAGCAAACTTATTTTTGTTTGTGAGAC
This sequence comes from Heterotis niloticus, assembly GCA_018136845.1. NCBI lineage: Eukaryota > Metazoa > Chordata > Actinopteri > Osteoglossiformes > Osteoglossidae > Heterotis > Heterotis niloticus. Next base: position 1,349,578 of record CM030904.1, read on the forward strand.
TTTTTGCCTGTTGGCTTAGAAAAAAAGGGTTTCCATGTTCACCTGACGCATGGATGTGGGCCTTCAGGATGATCAGAAGATCCTTCACCTGCAAGATGGCAAAAACTATATAATATAAAAAATATAAAAACACAAATAACTGAAGGATGGGTCTACATCTGCTTTGACAAAATGCATCTTTGATGGCATTTTCATATCAGGGAATATTAGTTTGCATTTTTCACTGTAATGTTTGTCCCGAAAAACCTGATCCTGTCATGTTAGACAGCGTACAAAAGTAGCTGATACATTCCCTGGGAGGCAGCAGGTGGAGCGCGGGTAAAAGCATCACCGTGCAGTACGAATGTCCCCAGTCTGCATCCCCATCCTGCTGTAGTGCCTTTGACCAAGGTACTAACCTTGAACTTATGCAGTAAAAATTACCCTGCTGTATAAAGTGGTAAGTCAGTGTAATCTGCTTAGTGTACAAGCTTAACAGTGGATGACGCTTTGGAGAAGTTTCACATAAAATAAAATAATCTTATAGCGAGGAAGATGTTACAGAAATCTTGCACTCAAAGTGCGTTTGGTGAGGACTGTTGTGCTCTGGACGTCGGGCCATGGCAGTGAGAAGCAGCCGACAGGTGCGGCTTCCCACCTAGGAAACACCCCGCCTGTCTGTTTCTCACCTGTCCCAGCAAAGGCACAGGGCACCTCCGGCAAGTTCTGGCGCTGACAACCTGCCAGTGTAAATTCCCACAGCTGTGGCTTTACTATGGTAACTCTGCTAAGAATGGAGACGAACTGCTAGAGGTGAACGGAGGAGCAAACGGGCCTCAGATTAAGCTGAGCTTTTGCTGGATGAGGGGACTCGATTGGGCTTAAAGGTCATGTGAGGTCACACCCACCTGCCAATGAGTTGCTCACTGCAGGGGAGGGAAGAGACACTAAAATCCCTTCCTGTGGCCCAGGATTAATGGTCCATCTGTTGGTTCAGGTTTGGTGTAATTTCACTCACAGTTACTCCTCAGTCTGGACACCAGAGCTGTACAAATTATTACTACGATAATAAACGGATAAGATGGTCCTGGGTTTGAATCCCACCTCCTGCTGCAGCCTCCTTGATTTAGTTCATTACCCTGGATCGATACAGTAAAGTACCCTGCTGTATAAATCAGTACGCTGCTTGAAATTTTGTTTACAATAATTCATACCTATTTCAGCTCAGTGTACAGGGTGGCTTATTCATTGTAAAAAATATTTTCCGTATATACAGAGAAATATAAAATAATACTGGTCAAAGTGCATTTGCATAACAAGGAACTGAACTTGATCTTTCAGACACACAAAGCAACCTTTACACACAGTAAAATGTAAAGTAACAAAGTTTTTAACAGAGTAACTTCTATTCTCTACTAACTGTACAGATATTTACATGGTTGTACAAGAACTTAGCTAAGTAACAGTGCATACACGAGAAGAGCAGCGTAAGAAATGTGCTGTATTGGTACTGTAAATATTAGCAGTGCAATATAAGTAGCCTAGAGCACAAAGGTGTAAATAAATAGAAAATAGGAGTGATGATAGTTTGCATAAAGACGTAAGAGAGACAGAGAGAGCGGCGTGACTGTCACACTGACCAACTGACCAGCACGCAGCTGTGATCCCCGCTGAATAAATGAGTGTCATTGTTTTAAATGTGTTGCGGCGGCCCGGAGGCGAAGCCGTCGGTCAGGTCACACGAGCCCAGAGAAATGTAACCGGCCCCATTAAAAACCTCCCGCGGAACAAAATAGCCAATGCTAAAAGTGATATAAAAATAAAAGAGCCATCGCTTGAGAAACTCTGAGTCTCCACAGTGCAGTTAAAGGCCTTTATTACTCTGCACACTTGCGCTGAATGGGCCCGTTTGCCTTACATGGTGCGATGCATCTCATCCATGACCCCTCAAAATTCAATTTATTTGTTTCATACTGGAGCCGCTGCGCTCTTCGGGTTGAAGCCCGCCTCGGTTTTACTGGGGCCTTTCAGACATCGGTTTACACGTTGGGGTTTGTGTGTTTGGGTTTGTGTCCGCCGCTTTCGAGGGTCAGACATCCTGCCGAATTGCTGCCAACGCAGCAGCGTCTCATTGAAATGCCGCTGCAGGTGTGTTTGCTTGCGCTGGGTGCACCGTCTCCCCTCAACCAGCCATTTAAAACAAAGATTGCTATTATTTTTTGGCTTGTGGGCCTGAGGTGGACGCTAACGCGTGTCCTGTCAAACAGCCCGGAGGTGAGAGTAGCTGAGGCCGACCTCCTGTGTGCACGTTGTGTGCCTCTATGGATAAAACTATGCGTAAATATTTAATACAGAATAAATACATCAACAGAAACAATTTTTCTGTGTCCACGGTGACATGGCACTGCTGATTTAATGTACACGGAGTGATCTGGATTTTAATATTTCATACCCGCTATTGGATTTCCATCCTGAGCCAGTTTCACGTCCCACTTGAATCTGGGTTCAAGTCCCACGGGAGCTGTCACCTTGTGTATAAATCACCTGCCCTGATTCACCCTGTTACACCTCCGTTGCTACCTCACTGTTAAAACTTCCTTGTTTTAACACAGAAATGTGAGATGTGGCTTTGTTTGCGACAGTTGTGACTGTCACTCCAGCAGTGAAGCGAAATGCATGACATAAATGGGCCGGGTGCGACAGCGCATGGCAAACGCACAGCATCATCGCTCATGCACAGCGGGGGCAATAAATGCAGACGCACCAAATGCAGCCTGGAACCTCTGAGGTTGCAGAGACACAATATCACTATGTGGTCATGGTAATAAAAGTGAGGTGATGTAAAGCATGGTGGTGTCCCCCCCAGATAAGTGGGGGTGTGGCCCTGGACGGATAGAGGGCGCTATAACAGGGCAATACAGGGACCGCAGGAGGTACAGAGGTAAGAGGTGTCAACTTGCAATGAAAAGTACTCAGGTTTGAATCCCTGCTACTGCTGTGAGGTGTTTCCTTGATCAAGAGATATGGTAAAAATTACCCTGCTGGGTAACTGAATGAATCAATGTATTCAGCTTCATATACAGGCTCAAACCCTATGTCACCAAATAATGATAATGAAAATAATAAAAGCCAGGCCAGGATGCCCTGCTACCTAAGATGTAAGGGAGGTGTACGTATGTCAGTGCCTTGTCTTCCATGTTGGGTCCACATGGGGATGCTTTCAGTGGGAGTGGCAAGGAGTGCATTACTCTAATAGAACAAACTTATAAAACACAAAGTTTTTAAAAATAAGGGCAGGAAAAAACATCCGGAGATGTCGTGGGGTGAGGCAACGACTCCCTGAAATAATGAATCCGCTTAGATAGGGTTGGGGGGGGGGGGGGGGAATCACCAGATGACCAAGTGCAGTAGCAGAGTGGCCATCCTGTATGGTCTCCTTTCTTAGAAACAAAACTTTAAACCTGCAGAACATTGCTTTGAATCCCAACTCCTTCTGTGCATCTGATCTAAGTGCAGTCGAGTCCACTTAAGTAGCTGCGTGACATGGAATTCTGTTAAGTGCATACTGTCTCTGCAATACTGTTTCGGTCCAAGTCACTTCAGAAGGACAGATATCCACATAAGTGAATGCAGGTTAAGTGGCAAAACCGCTTCAGTGGGTAACATTTTCACACCCTGTAGCCCATGTCCATCTGTGCTCTGGTGGACAAACAGTTTACGTTTTTCGCAGATCTTGCAGCTGAAGACGGAACTTCAGGTGAAAGTGACAAATGTGACAAACGTGATGTGTGCGGTGATGGTGGTGGCAGTGGTGGCAGAGTCCGGTTAAACATTAAGGGCAGACGGTGCTTCAGAGGACAGGGATAATGTTGACCCTCTCAGACACTGCCCCTCTCCCCAGCAGCTCTGTGAATGTTTATACAACTTTCAGAATTGGGTGTAAAACAATTTTAATGCATGATGGACTACTTTGTGGAGAAAATCCAAAGTCTAAACACTGAGAAGAAGTTCTGGGTCTGAGGAGAAGTACATGTAGGCACAATAAACCCTTGCATGACTGTATGTACAGTAATTGTATTTGTTTTAGCTGGTAATTTCCAGCATATAAACACAACTGTGGTTGAGTGACACTGTAGGGCCACAGCCAGGACTGACAAAGCGGAGTCATCTGTACCTTCACCGAATCAACAGTAAAAATGGGCAAATCGGTATAAGCAGGCGCCTGTACGAATCTTGCACGGTAAGTCACTTTGGAGGAAAACTTTGCCAAAATGAATAAAAATATTAGCAATATAAATAGCCCTCCCCCAAGATGCCAGGGCGCCCGCTGCAGGGAGGGAGGAACGTGCTGCATCACTCTCATGGAGCCCTGGGTTTGATCCTTTGATCGCACATAAAGGAAGCCTTTGCTTTTGTCGGGAACTCGCCTTTTGTTCGTGCCGAAGGAAACCGCACGTTTCGCTGCGTCTGACATCGAACCTTTGATTCGAGCCCGAAAGGAGCCGGGATCTCACAGACAGAGGAGGAAACGTCCCTCTTCGTCAGAAAGGAAAGACAGAGGAAAGAGGAGCCAGGCCACACCCTCCTGGTTATGAGTAGCGATGCTTTAACCACCACGGCACGGAGTACACAAGGTGTCGGACAGACGGTGGTGTCTGCAGTATTTTATCATGAGGCAGAAAGAGCCAAACATGAACTCAGGCCTCAGATCTGGGGATCTGAGATTCTGTCACCAGCAAGTAACTGTGGAAACTGTGGAGCAGGACATCAGCTTGTTAGCATCTTTCCATTTTATTCCTTACTTCATTGTATTTGCTTATTATTTGATTTTCAGGACAACAGAAATGACTCATTCCAGAAAACCTGTAAATGCACACAAATTCATACAAAATCAACGGTTTACAATATTAATCCCCAATGACTGGGGGGCCATATTTCTGGGACCCCATGCCGCCCCAAAATAGTCATTTTGAGCTTTGTTGAATTACAAACCTTCAAAACCTTTTAAAAATCTATGCTTTTCCCTTTGTTTTTATTTCACACAAAATCACAACTCAACAAACCAAAATTCATAAGAAATGATTGGATAGAAAAATAAAAGTGTTTATTTCAACACTGTCTTGAGCCATTTTAAATTTCTACATCCTGCATTATTATTGCCCAAAGCGAGAATTCATCAAGATGAAAACATTTGTTGTGAATTTTAACTTCTGGAAAATTGTGTTTAAACAAGAGTGTAAATACAGTAAAAAAAATCCCACATTTAGATCTTGAAATTTTTGTTTTTTGGAGGTGTTCATAAAGCTATAAATCACTCATTACCGTGATTTACAATAAGAGTTCTATACATGATGCCCCTTACCGTGATTTAACCATACAGCAGGGTATTTTTTGCTGCGCTAGCTCGGAGTGAGTATCTTGATCAAGGGAACTACAGCAGGAAGTGGGGTTTGGACCCAGGCTGCATCATTAAAATGCGACATTCATCTGTGTGTAGACAGTGAGGACACAGTTCATTGCAGTGTCCCTGTCCCTAAATGCACTTTAAATAATGAAATATACTGTACGTTTTCTCTGACTTTGAATAACTTTTCCATTTTCAAGGCTTCTGTTTATTGGAGCCAATAAAATGGCTTTTAGAAAGTCACGTTTCGTGCTGTGTTCCTCGCCACTCCAAGTCACAGGGCTGCTGACAAAGGTGCCAGTAAAGTCCCAGTGTACAGTATGAGGTCTTGCTGGGTTTACATTTTACCTCTGAAATATTGCTGGAACAATATTTCACCCCGCCGTGGTGGCAAGTAAGTTTTCTCAGTACTTGTGAAGGCAAAAATGATTCGGTCAGGTGAACTGTTTCAGCCTCTGAGACGGATGTTCTGGCTTTTTCCTCTGTTCTGAATGCAATTATGAGCATTTCTTTATCTATAAAGCTCAGTCTCTGTCTGCTCGTCTGCCCATCTGACTGCCTGCCTGCACGTCTGCCTGTTTCATCTGTTTTTTTGCTTGTTTACGCACAGCTGGTGCGCAATTTGCTTCTCAGGTTCTTCTCACTCTAAGTGAGGTGCTTGCACAGTCAAGTCGATTAAACGAAAAGCCTCCAAAAAGGCTGCTTACTATTTTGAAAGTTTAACATTTGGCCTCTGGAAGAGCTTGGAGAAGCAGCAGTAGTGATATCACACAAAAAGTATAAAATGCTGATAGTTTTTTTCTGTCCACGCACACACACACACACACACCCGTGGGGGGGTACACAGCAACACTGTACAGTTTGGCTTTGTATCATGTGTTATTACTGCTTACCGTTACACCGTTTACACTGAAACTGGCACCCTTCCAGCAACAACAGGAGTGGCGCTCCATCCCCCCGGAAACCTCTGGAAACCAGGAAGGTGGGCAGCGTTTGGTCCCTCAGCCCTTCCAGTTATTTCCTTTTTTTGTCACTTTTTGCACAACTGACAACTGAAATGATGCAGCACAGGGCACAGCGGTCAGAACTTCTTCCTTAGGGCTGCACTCCTTGAGAAAGGTCTTACTTTGAGCTGATACACTAAAATCTGCTTTTGGGAGAACCTGGCTTCCAGAATCTAGCATTCTTGACTATAACCAGGGTGCTAAACTGGCACTCGGATTCTACCTGTAACCTCACAAGTCTGATTCCTCAACTACTGCACCCCCTGCTGCCCTTTCTGACTCACTGGCTGCTTTTTGCTCTTCCAAACACCATTAGGTTTCACTGCAGCCGGCGCCCTTGGTAAAGGGCAAGCGACTCATGGCCGGCTGACCCAGACGCAGGGGAGAAAATCCCCTGAGCGACGATAAATCAAAGCTGTCCTTTCATTTAGAGGCCGGCCAGTTGCGCCGTGTGAATGCGAACATCTTGCTCTCTGTTTCATGTGGCCGTAATTCAGTTAAACAAACTCTGTTGACAAATCACCGCTGCATGCAGAATTGCGTTAGATCTTAACCCTGGCGATAAAACTTGGCACTGGAGATTATTATCAAGACAAACAGTTGGAACAGGAAGCAGAGCGGCTAAGGACACAGAGCTGTGACCTGAGGGCATCAGAAAAGGGCCCTGCCATAGGACCTTTGAGGAAAGCACTTAAATAAATTGAATTCTGATTTTTTTGGACAATACCAGGTTTGGATTAGGATCCAATTCACTTTTGATCCTTCTACTTGAATCCTGGACTTCAGCTCAGAGCCTTCAGGAGCTTTTAATGTCTTGTAAGTACAATGAATTGAAATATGCCTTTATTTTTACTTCTTTTTTTAAACTATTTTTTTACTATTTTTACCTGACCCCTTTGTCACAGAGCTATGTTTGTACACTAAGCTACTTACACCGATTAACCTTTTTGTACTGCGGGCTAATTTTTTACTGCACTTGGAGGAATGGCGTGTTCTGTATTCGCAGGGGGGGTCAAACTGTGAGATTAAAACAGCCTGCGATCCTGGGGTTCTTCCTTCCTCAGCCAGCACGCCATACTGTACTCATTTTTCTGCCGAACTGCAGGTAATAAACAGCACGTTGGCGTTTCCTCATTGTGTCGCACGTCAGCAGACATGGAAACTCACACTGTAGACACACGCCTGCTCCTGGGCCGCAAGTGTGTTCAGGTCTCCATTTGCTTGTATCCTCAAGGTCACTTTTCTAACAAAAGGTTAACAAATTATTATTGGTTTATTTATAGGTTTATAGATTTAGTGGCTATAATAAGCAAAAATGACCTAAGACTCTTTAACATTTATTTATGCTAAACTTTTAAAAAATATCTAAAATGAACAATATTAAAATAGTTTCTTCCCTTCATTCGTGCATCCATTATCATTAACCACTTTATCTTGGTGAGGGTCATGGAGGTCTAGAGTTCCTCCGCTGGTCACTGGGCTGTGAACCTACACCCTGCATGCCAGTCCATAGCAAAGTGTAAAATAAATATGTTTAAATAAAAATATTTTTGCTAATAGCTACAACAATCACCAACGCTCAGAAAGACTAGATGGGAACTATAAACGCTGTGGAAGTGAACTGAATTCAGGCGGTCTCACACTCCTTTTTGGGCTGGGTGCCCTTAGTTGCCACCTCTTGGCTTGGAGGTTAAACACAGGTCACATTTGCTCCAATACAACAGAAATTTTACAAGGCAGACAGTACTGAGGTGATTCACACCACGGTGTGTGCTCCTTCTCAATGGGACACACACACTGCACACACACTTCTGCGGCCCGTGCCAAGCATCCTGCAGTCGGAATGAAAACAGCTCCTCGGACATCTACGGTAACCATTCATCAGCCCCCCCGAGTGGCTGTGCAGGGGTGTAAATCGCTGCATTTATTGCCAAATGTACAGTATTTCATTTCAGGACTTATTACTTGATGGAGGCCCCATGGAGCCTGAAGCTTGCGGTCGCAGTGTGGGCAAAGGCACTACGAGATGCAGGTTATTTGTGGGCAGGGCCTCCAGTCATGTGACAGCTTTACACATGTTAAAATATTATCCCACACACCTTCCCACAACACGGTTCTCCCCCTAGGTGAGGCTACACACTGCAATATGCAGCACGTTCGTATGTCTGGTGGGAACTATGTGCTGTGGGGTTCACAGCTTGGACCCTGACCCTCATCCTCTTGAGCCAGCAGGGGGATCCTCTACGGGCAGAACCATTGGGAACATCTGCAGGCTTTACACGGCTGCAAACCCTCTGGAAGGAGAGCCGAGGTTTCCCATCAGGGTGGAAGGGAGAGATACGGGATGTATCACACCAACCTTTGCTATCCCGGATCCACCACCTTTGAGGTTCTGCTCTCAGCTTTGGCCCACATTTTCATGGGATCCGTCATCACAGGAAGGTGCCGAATCACCTGGCTGTTCCTGAAGACGACTGTAAGGATCTCAGTGTTGTTGTTCCTTCAGCTGATATGAGGGTGAAATCTGCCTTTGCCTTGATTTTACTTCATGTGCTTCACAGTCGGATTTTGCCCATTTGTGCAGGTAAATATTTCGCTGAAGCTCCTCAGGTTAACCATGTTGTTCATGGGGCCAGTGGGTGGTGCACCTATTAGTGCTCTCACCTTACACCTAACCTGGGTTCGAATCCCCTTTCTTGCTGTAGTGCCCTTAACAAAGGTACTTACCTTACCTGTCACTGTCAATGGTGCTTTACTTCAGAAAGGTATAAAGTAGCCTTAGTGCATTAACCTAACACTCTAAGTTGCTTCAAAGAAAAGTGTCAGATAAATGAACAAATACTAAATAACTAAAATAAGTGCAGGTCATTAGCCACTGCGCCACCTGCTGCACTGACCGTGCGAGGCACGGAGGGGCTAAAGAGAGCCGCTGGGGGCCACGGTGCTCCGCGTCATGCTGCCCGCCAGTCAGGCCGCTGGAGCACAAGAAACCCTCTTGCAGGAAAACAGCGGGCTATTATCTGTCAATGGAAGAACTGGCCGGTAATTACCGGCCCGGCGTGTTGGTGCCCCCCTCACCCCTCAAACAGGAGGTGCGTTGCCCCGGCAGCCCCGCGGTGTCGACAGCCCACGCCAAGCTGAACTGACAGCACCGGAGAGGAGCTCTTCATAAATAAACATGGTCGACGCGGTGTTTTCTTACTGCGCCGCTGATGTACAGTAGAGTGAGTTTCAGTCCGCAGTGACAGATTCCATTAACGGAGAGCAACTTGGCGTCGCCTCCACCGTTGCCCGGGAGAAGGGCGCTTTTTCACAAAATGTCAGGCGCCGCCGAGGGTTTCGCCCAAATGCTGAGGTATCATCAGTGAGCTGTGGTACCGCGGTAAACCAGGGGAGAGCGAGGATCTCAAAAAGGCCACAGGTAACACAAGCATCGTGAACAGATACTGAGGCAGAACGTCTGCTCTCCCAGCTTCACCGCGGTGAAACCCTCATTCTGCTTTTTCATGCTTCATATTTGTACAGCTGGAAGATTTCCGGAGCAATCTGGAAGTTCTGCATCTCATTCCTGTGCCCAAAGCTTTGCTCTGTGAGCTCCCACAATGGTGAACATTCACTGAGTGCACCAGGGTGCTGCACGCTACTACACTGAAACACAGTAAACGGCAGAGCAATGGGTGGTGCTGCTGCCTCTCAGTGCCTGGGCTGTTCTGATGTGGGGTCAAGTCCAGCCCAGTCTGTGTGGAGTTTGCATGTTGTCCCCATATCTGTACGGGTTTCCTCCCACAGTCCAAAGCTGGATGTTTCAGGGTTATTGGTCACCTGCTCCTGCCTTTTTATTACATACTTGTTCTTAGTGATTATTTAGCTGAGAGTTTTGCCCCAGGCCCCTTGGCATGTCTGACACCCCTTCCTACACAGCCCAACACATTGTTTGTTTGACTGAGTCCCTTTGGGAAACCAAAAAAGCTTTAAAAGGTAAAAAATGCAGAATTTAGTTAATTCATTCTATTGTAGTGTCTGGTGTGTTTTGATCAATGGATGTTCAGTCAGCCCGAGTGTCCAGCAGAAGGAAGTAACCCACACACAACACACAGCTGTAATGGTGGGATCATTGCAGGGCACCGAGAACGCAGCTGACCATAACAGTCCTGCGTGGACAGATGGAGCAGCTGGTGAACAGGCCTCCCCACGGTTGTTGTGTGAGGATTACGGTTGTCTGTGTCGTACCGCGGTAATCCCACAGCGGAGAGAGCGGCACGACGGGCACGAGTGACACAAGAAACATGGATGAGCATGTAAATTACAGATACAGGAGGGGAGGAAACAGCAAGAAGAGGAGGGAACTTGTGTTGTTGTCACAACTGGGAGGTGGTCCCCAGAGTCATGATGTACTGTGTACAACACATGCACACATACGCATGCATGCACCTCACGGCTTTGTTCCCTAAGGAAGACGTTTTCATTTTCACTCAGTGACTGTAGCGTTTCGGAGAGCAACAGCTCCACCCCCCTCTCTGGCTTGTGAAGATGTGGACTGCACCTCCACGTGCACCGGCCACTTGGACAAGGACATGCGGCGCTACCTTTCTGTGTTTCCCCAACATCCTCCTGCTGCTGGACAGCTTCCGCCGGCGGGTTTCTTTCTATCGATTTCAACCTCATAATGGGAGCAGCCTGAAGGCGTTTGGTGGGCTGTGAAGAGGACCCCCTGCAGGGTGAGGGAGGCTGTGAACATCTGCCTCATCTCCAGAGGGCTTCACCAGCCTGTTCTCCAGGCTGAGGGGGGCAGGGAAACATCTGTACAGGACCGACGGATCACTTCTCCCTTTTGCGCTGTGTCCCCCCCCCCCCCCCGCAGAAGTGCCCGGTCAGCTGCAGCATCTCGGCTCCACTGCTCCTAATGAGGTTGGCCAACAGGGGAAGATGGGAATTAAATGCAGCTCTGATTTCTTGTGCTCCCTTTGATAAGAGGGAAACAAGTAGTAAGAAGCGGCCTTGAACGATTCCTCCAAAAAATAACTGACCCGACCGAAAGGCCGACCCGGCGCCCAAGTGGCATTTTCAAAATCCGGCACAGAGGCTCAATCGTGGACCTCACATCTGGGCCTTTTTATTGCCAAGGAGGCTGTCAGGTTGGAAACGGCATAGAAAGCGCTGCGTCCGTGTTTAAATGCTAAGCTTCCCCTCCCCGCTCCCGGGGTATGGACACCTTTCGCATTGACTGTATAATAGCAGATGAATAATTGAAGCGCCGAAAGCGCAGAGCGCCACACGCTGGCCGGAAATCGCTATGCGCTGTAATTACAAGCTGCTGCACGGAGATATTTGTCAAACCTTAATTAAACCGGGGGGGGACACGTTTACTCTGGGCGCTTAGACATTTTACCTCAATAGAACACAGCGCGGGAAACAGCGAAGGCTGACTCCTTCCTGTCGCCCCGGGGGCTCAATTTAAAAGTGAAATGACTTTATTTCCCCTCCTGGAAGCTAACAACTTTAATACTGAATTTAGTTCTTGTACTTAATAGACAACTTAATTCCGGGGATCTATCAGCGAGCAAAGTTCTCCAATGCCGCTATTCTGCTTTCCTGTTGCAGCTAAGAGCCTGGAGAATCGGAACCTGCAACCTTCCAGTCCTCATGTTACCCCTGATCTGGTGTGTCAGTAGACACCGTCTGAACAAAAGTAGAAGAAAATGATTTCTTGCAAAAATGAAAAATCTTTAAAATGCAAGAAGCTTTTAAATAGTTGATTTATCCAAAGTGTCTTAGATACCCTTCGGTGATAAACTGGGCAGATATTTATTGTTGGACATTTGACCTGGGGTTCATATTGGCGCACCAGGTGATGCAGCAGTTATAACTGTCCTCTTGTGATGCAAGGATCCTGGTTTCAGATCTCTCCTGCTGTAGTGCTCTTTACCCTGAACTGAAACAGTAAAAATGGCCCTTCTGTATAAATGGGTAAATCATGGTAATTTTGATCGTGTAATGTTGTACATCCCAGTGGGCAAAGGAAATGTAAAGTACAGTAGTAGCAGTTTCAGGATGTGTTAGCATTTGTCTAACAGCAAGATGCTGCAATAATATTAAACATTATCATGGTAAAAATCCCCTGCACTGTGTGCTACTGTACACCCCAATGTGGTGTGCAGTGAACGTGTAAGGGGGGTAATGAAGTGAATCAGTCAGTGCTGCAGCTGAAACACATGTACAGTTCAGTGCATTGTACACAGACAGCAGAGAGTAAGGTGCCACTACACCTACATTCTTCTCACTGGTTGGTGCTTCATTGCCTTCATTATTCCGCACATTTTCCCTTATATGAGGCTTTTCCAATATTCATTACTTTTCTGTTTTTTCTTTTTTCTTTTTGCGACTCACAACTCTGACTGGGATAAAGCGGATACTGATATCAAAAAGATGGATGGATGGATGGATGGATGGATGCTGTATTTTCTGACTGTCTGCAAAATCTGTAATCTGTAAACTTAAGGTTCATAAAATTGAGGACAGACTGTGTAGTGTACGTTTTGGGTGCATCCAGGGTGTTATGGCTTCCCAGGGAGGGAGGCCCTGTGTTTCAAGGTCTTTTGTGGAATTTCTGCTGACTCAGCACACAGGAGCAGCACCGTCCAACTGTGGGGCCTTGTCTGCGGGAGGGCCAGGTTTTAGGGGGCTGGGGAAGGCCTCCCCCTGAGTCCCCCCAAGTGCAATCAGCTCGGAGACGGGGGTGAGGGAGCCAAGTGGCCTCCATTATACTGGGTGATTGCCAAATGCTCCGAGTTCGAGCTCCGTGCTCCGCTCATTTGTCACAGCGTCAGCCCCCCATCACTCTTGATATGGGGGCGTAATTGGGGCCGCTTATCTGGCCAGAGGAGACACCAGACCCGCACTGCACACCTTGCCATCACGTCACACAGTGCATAATGTTGTTACTGACAAGAGGAGCCCGGGGCAAGCGGAGGGGTAAGCGTGGGGGTGGGGGTGTTTACCAAAAGAGACGGCCTTAATGAACGTTGTTCTGTTGCCCATTTCGGTCTGTTTAGAAGGAAATAGGGGTCTGCTTTCCAAAAATGGCCTCGTTTGCGGTCAGGCTTTAGAAAAAGGAGCACTGGGAATGCCACTGTGGGGTCTCACCGGATGTTTCAAATGCAATGAGGCCTCCTGTTACTGATGGACAAGTTATGAACATTTTCCACTTCATATATTTACTGCGTTATTACCTTCCCCACTTCTGGCATCATTTTCCCAAAAGCGGATTCCTGTGAAGTGAACAGAAGCCGCAGTAACCCTCCGAGCCAATAGATGGCAGTAAAGGACACCCAGACGGAGCAACCTTAATTTAGCCCATTTCCATGGTGTTTACACTGGTGTTGGTAGTTGGCAAAAAGATGAGGAACAGTGAGATGAATCAGTATGAGACCGTGAGGCAGTGTTTCTCTCTTTCTTTGTTTTCTTTTTCAATTTGCTTTAACTTAAAATTAACTCAAAATAAAAATATTGAAATTAAAAGGTGATAAAAAGTATTTTCATTTATCACAGCTGATAAACAGAACATGTAAACCAAACAGAGCAAAGTCTGCGTTATTAACCGTTTATTGAAACATAATTTTAATAAATTTGTGCTCTTTTGTTTGTTGAAAAATTGTGCAGCAAAGTGCCCAGCATGCGTTGAGAACGGCCGAGATGCTCAGAACCACTGGAACTCGGTCTGAACAGAGAACGGTCAATGTCGGTATCGAGCGGAATGGGACCACAGGAGAGGGCAATAAGACTGACGTATACAGGAAAGCAAATTTTAATTCAAAACCGTTGTCTTTGGTGCAATTATGATGTCCTGATTTGTTTTATTCTCCTATTTTAATGTATATTTGTTTTGCGACTCTCTCTGTTACTACTGCTTTAAATGGGGAAAATACACTTTATTTGAACAGCACATCAAGGTGCTTTTATGTCAAAATGTGGACAGGCTGGCGAGAACTGCACTGATACTTTTACCTCAAATAACAGAAATCACAAACTGGAATTTTAAAGAAATGTCTCGGTGTCAGTGGAATAAAACCTGAAAACCTAGATGGCCATAAAGACTTGTATTTATACTCAGTTTTGAAGTGAAATGGTGTTTCGATTATTTATTTCTGGAAAAAAAAACATGCACAAAAACCAGCCTGTAACATCCTTATAGTTATTTAGAGCCACCGATGAAAAGGTTATAGCGCATTTGTATGTTTGGGGACCACCCCACGAGTTGGTCCATCGGGGTCATTTTTGCGGACCTGTGCTGTGGTTCAGGGTGCCAATTCAGGACAAAAACACATTTTGAGGACCCAGTGTTTGTGGTGGGATGGAAAAAAGAACATACAAGAGAAAGCAGGGAGATGACAGATGGACTCCTCGGCCACGACACATCACGTTTTTCCCTTGTGACAAAGGGGGCGGAGCTCCGCCTTTCAAACGTAAGCGATGAAAGCTTTTAGCGATCATTCTGTAGAACCCCGGTCGTGTCCCGGTCGCACAGGAAGTGGCTTCCAGTGCCTTCTTATTGACCTGCCATGAAACGTGGAAAGGAGGAACCACCAGGTGGCGTAGTGGTGAGAGCAGTTGCTTGGTTTGAATGCCACCTCTTCCTGTAGTGCAGCTGATCAAGGAAGTTACCTTGAAATAATGTCATAAAAAATTAACCTAAATGGGGAATTCAGAGAAAATAACTTCTACTCACCCACAGCTGTGAGTTGCTTGGCAAAAAAGTGTAAAAAAATGTAAAAAATTATAGTACTAATTTAAACTGTGAGGCGCTGCAGTTGGATATAACAGCTGAGCTCGAGATAAAAACCATTCACACCAGCTCAGAGCCTAGTAAATGAAAACAAAACCTCTTTTTTAGTTTTTTTGTATAAAAGTTAATATTACATACTTGAAACAGAATTTGATATCTAATAAGAAACTTAAATTTTTGCTGTGGTTTGTCTACTGAGTTACTACACATTGCTGGTAAATGTGTTACTGGTTGCTGTTTTTAATTTATCAGTGACACACACTGGCAATGTACGCCAAACGCTTCTTATCTCTCACACACACACACACACACACACACACACACACACACACACACACACAGAATGTTTATCACTTATGCTTCTCACAGAATAGGCGATTCAGCTTTTTTTTCGGAACACCCCATGTCAAAGGTCATGTAATTTCCGGTGCTTTCTGCCTTTTGTGTAAGAAATGGATTCAAATGCAATTCCATGTAGAAAAGTCCAAACTGGATGACAGAGTGCTGGAGTCTTTTGTTCTGGTACAGGGGATCATGTGACTTTTAATAAAACCGCGGAAGTTATAAAAAAGATTTGTTTGAACCGGCGTTCAGGCCGCATCCCTTCAGCGGCCGCTTGCTAATCAGATAACATTTATCTTTTTGGAAGCGGCGCTGCTGTCCGCTGCCCGATGAGGCACTGTTTCTGCGTAAATGAGGAACCTGAAATCTGGAGCATTTCCGCGGCAACTGCTTCACTTCAGCTGTTGGATTCCCACAACAGCCATAAAATCGCACTCATGCTTGAAACACACGTAATCCATAGTTGTCTTTGGATCCATCCAGCTGTATGGAGGTTCAAATCTGGCTCCTGCTGTTGGACCCTGGTTCAAGATCCTTACTCTGACTTGATACAGTAAACTCTGTCCTGTTGTATAAGTGGGTAAATCACTGTAAGCTCAGTTATCTAACGTTGGGGGCCCTCTTGGACGCAGGCTTCAGCTAAATTATAGTTAATATTATCAAACTTTATGGCAGTTTTGTCAGAATTAACTTGACGGTAACCTTTCTACTGGGGTCACCTTCCCAAGTGTGCTCTCCAGCCGAGCAGTGCGGTTAAACACACCACGCATTTCCCAGTGGTCCCGATCTGTGGAGAAAAATTCACCGCCTCAGTGTGGTTGTCTGACATTTTGGGGCACGGGGGTATTTTCGTCATCTCTTTGATGGCAACAGTGGTGTCTCCTTGTTGCCTTGACAGTGTCTGGGTTCGGGAGCCGGTTATCACGCTGCTCTTAGCCACAGTCACCATGGAAACATCACATTACTGACTTTCTTTTCGGATGCTTTTTGTTTTTGACGCACACACATCAGTTTTAATTATTATTATTGTCATTATAATATTTTTGTTGCCTAACCAGTACTTTTTTGCACTTGATGTCAAGCCCGAATGCAGTTTTGAGGCTTTCGAAGACCAGTGCAGGTGAGCAGCCCTATAGGACTTGGCTGAGGCCCCTTTCTGGGTCATGAACTGCAGTCTTTCGGGTCATCGGCTGCCATGCTAGCTGCTTCCCCACTCTACCCACGGTACACTGACTGCAGCTGGACTGTGAGTCCAGACACCTGACAGCAGGTTTTCTTTCTAAACCTGCAGGTACAATCCTGCATATTCTATACACACAATTCCAGACACAAATGTGATGCCAGATGGGAAACCGCAGCAAAACTAACTCTGCACCCGTAACTTTAGTGTGTTTAAAGTTACAGAAAGCAAAAGGCCACAGACAGCAGGATGGCAGAAGGTGGCGAGATGTGAGTCAACCAATCAGCTTTCCTCTGTACACACAACAGAAGTTCCAGGCATTTCTGCTGAGACGTGGGGGCTTTTCTCACCACATCCCAGGACTGATTTACCATGTTGCCTCCTATGATGCATCACTCCCTCCCCCTGGGTGAGCTGCCCCAGGCCAAAGTTTCTCCTGTAGGACCACAGTGGGGAAGTAAGCACGGTTTCCCATCCCATTAAAGCGTGCGTTCATGTTCGTCATCGTCCCTCAGGCTCCAGCAGAGTATTTACCCCACATCCCACCTGGTTCACCAGCTCCTGGCTGGATGTCTCTCCCTCCATTATTTGAGCGGACGCATCGGAAACCCGAACCCTGCCCGCCCTCCTACTGCCTGGTGTTATTATGCTGTGATTACAATGTGCTTCTATACAATACGAGCTTTATCCACCTAATTGCTATGTGTATCTTCCTCTCGCTGCTTTGATCAGTTTCCATTCAGCAGAATGCAGCGGCAAGTCACAACCAGCCACCATTAACCAGTCAGAAGAAAACCCGTCATCCTGAATTGTAGCTAATGGTTACTCGCAAACACACGGGAGCGTCTCAGGTCCTGACCCAGTCGAGCAAGGCATATGGGGTAAAAAATGATGAAAAATATCTTCAAATATACCATCTGAAGAACGACATGGCTGACCAGCGAAAGGAATTATTTTAACAAACGCTGGAAGGAACAGAGCTAAGAAGGCAAGTCTGGGCGGTGGCACAATCCTCGGCCAGCAGGCGGTACAGTGACCGAGAAACTCAGTGCTTCTGATCAGAAGGTCCTAGGCTAAGAAGAGGTTCTTCATATTCTTACACTTGCGCTGTTCTAGTTGATATGGAACTAAGATGGCGGCATGCTACCATGCAGCGCCCTCCTGGGTCCAAAAATGGTGCATGATTTTTTGTGTCGCTTTTGATCTTCTCTTTTTTCTTCACAGCGACCACATACATCCACAGAAATGTCCTGCAAGCCTGCAGATCTTTCGATTATTTGCTTGAGAAATGTAAATCTCCATCTAAGCATGCTGCTGGCATTACTTCTCCACAAGCACAGTCACACTCACTCTAGAACCCCATTGAATCTTGACTGAGATATTTCTATCTGGGAATCCATCGTCCTACAATGGGGGGGGACGACACTGGAACTTGTTTATGTGAACATCCACGATGTGTACAAGGTCATCTTCCGCCCTCATCCCAGACAGTCTGATCACATCTCTTTGCTGCTGCTTCCAGCATACAAGGTGCTTCTGATAAGAGCTAAACTGGTCAAAAAGTAAACAAGAGTGTGGCTGCATGGAGAGACCTCGCTCCTTTAGGACTGCTTTGGCCGCACGAATGAAAAAATATTTCAAGCTGCTGCTACATAACTGGATGTAGTGAAATACAGATCATCTGTTGCTGGCCCATCAGTGTGTGGTTGAGGTTGTGACTGTACCTATTCCATCAAACCAGAAGCCCTGGATGAATTCGGAGGTCCACTTGCCCTCGAGGCCTGCAATGCTGCATTTAAATCTGGGGAAGGAGCAGCGCTAAAAGCAGCCAGGACCAATCTCACCAGCGGCATGAGGAAAGCCAAGACAGATGATGTCCAGAAGTGGAGGAACACTTTGTGGGCAACGATCCAAGGAGGATGTGGCAGGGCATACAGACCATCACTGACAGCAAGGGAAAAAACAGTGATGATGATGGAATGTATCCCGTCTCATTGGACTGAATGACTTCTATGGCCCTTTGAAGCAAATCCCCACCCTTGGAGAGCAGGCAGTACCTGTGTCCCTAGCGGATGTGAGGATAACTCTGGTGATATATGGCATTCTCAGTCATGTGGAGTGCACTAGTAAACTGGCAAAGATCTTTAAGGCCTCTCTGCCGCAGGCTTCCTACTCATTGCTTCAAACCAAAATTCAACACCTCAGCATGCTGGTATCCTGCCTCAACGACTACTGTCCTGTTGCACTCACCGTGATCATCATTAGATGTTAGAGATCAGTCATGTCCCACATCAAGGCCTGTGTTCCGCTCTCCACACTGGACCCACACCAGTGAACCTACCACCACAACATATCCACTGAGGATGTACAGCACAGTTCACCTGGTGAAGATGGTACAACAGTGTGGCTTCCTAGGGGACCTGAAAAGAGCTGAACTTCCATCCTCCTTCCTTAGTAGCTGCTGTAGGGGCCCCACAGACAGCTTCCTCACCTCCTGCACCAAAACCTTATGGGAACTGCACTGCCTCTGACCAGAGAACTCTGCAGTTGGTAGTGAATAGTGAAGACCGCTCAATCCATCACCAGGAGTTCACTGACTTCACTGTCCACCATCCAGACCACCTACAACAAATGGTGTCTCAAGACAGGTGGTATCATCACCACAGACCCCTCTCACCTTCTTCACCATCCGCTGTCTGGGAGATGCTACTGCGACTTGTGGGACAGGAACAGCATTTTCTCACATGCTGTCGCTAATTTAAGGAGAGCAGAAAGGCTTATCACCACCACTACCACCACCATTGACCACTGTTCAGGAGAAACTACATTTTGTTCTTTCATACATTTGTGTAAAAGTAGAATTAAAATAAAATTGACCTTGAACTTTGAATGAACTGCTCAAACTTAAGTCGCAATAAACAAAACTGTTGGCTAAATCTGTTGATAATTTTTAATTAGTTTTTTTTTTACTAAAAAACATGGGATTTATGCACATAGTTGCTGGATTTAAGGGGGTTGGAAAGTTAGCAGTCGAGGGGATGCTTATTCCTGCCACGCAAAAGGGCACTTTTAGAAGAGCTAAGGCTACATATTAGCTACTGCTGTTAGTGGTTGCTCAAAAATGCAGCAGGAACCGCAACTTTTAGCATTCTTAGCATCAGACATTTGGTTTAATGTACTTCAAGAAGCACCAGAAGACAAGGTAATAATCGCCTCCACATGGCAACCCCTCCCAGCTCGGCATTTACATAAGAAATGTCTTCTTGCTTTATGAAGTGAGTGGGTTCCAGTGCAGAAGCAATGCAGGCGCCGGAAAGGAGTTAGCTCACCATATGGGAGTCGGTGACCTTCTAGACCTTTCCTGAGGACAGCATGTGCAGCGGCTCACTTAATCCTTGCATAATAGGGAGAAAGTTTTCAGTCACGTGGGAGGCCACGGAGCTTGTGGTGAACTTGGCGTGTACCGTGGGATGTCCCTTCTGTTCTCAGACAGATGTTTCTTAGTCAGAAGGATGCTGAGGAGGTGCTCACCACCCTCCATCCCGTTGACTAAGTAGCTGTTAATCCCTTTCTGCGAAACAGCTCAAACTTCTCCGTTAGGCTTCAGAATTCTCCAAAGTGCTTTGTTTCTGGCACCCGACAGGACTCTCACCGGATGTCTCTAGTTAACCAGCTTCATGCATATCCTGTTCTGTATTTTGATTCAGGGTTAATTTGTTCCGGAAAAAGCACCACCATGTATCAAGGAAAAAGTTGTTCAAGTTATTAAATTAGACTGGGAAACAATTACTAACATCAGCAAGATAAATGAAAAGATAATGATTTAATAAAGTAAACTCACCATGACAATGTGTATGGGGTAGCTTGAGGAAGAAGAAGGATGTCACATTTAAATTAACAGAGTTAGAAATAAAATAATGAATAATGTAATATAATAAATTAATAATCAATTTAAATGAATACTTAAAAGCACAACGGTGCAAAAAAAGGCAGTAAATACAGTACAGTGTAAGACCTCATAGACCCCATGTAGGTCTGTAAATGGGTCTTAGGGGGTCTGTGAAGTGCATTCATGTGCGTGGAAAAGAAACTGTTAACATACATGAGTGTGAGATTGCATAAAAGGGATTTGACTTATATTAAACATGTACTGCTAACAAAAGAACGCGCACTATAAAGTGGATCCTACTATTTACCTAACCTTCACCCTAAACATTCTACTAACCCTCCATCACGGAAACCCCATAGTCAACCTGCAGCAAGCACATCTAGTTATTATGCAATGGTTTGTATCTCCCTAAGACCGACTCTAGTGAACTAAAAATCCAAACCTGGCATAGTGAAGTGATGGTGCAGAATCTCATGTCAAACGGGCACCTTCCTTTGTCAGTGTTTTGTCAAGTTAGGCCCACGGCACCTCCACAACAAATGTGAGATTGCATAAAAGGGATTTGTTATACTATTCTGCTGATCTCATACATTATTCCTGTTACAATAATACTGATATAAAATAGCAACAATACTAATATAGATACAGCATAGTGCACAGCACTACAATTGCTGCAGTAATGCTAATATAGAATGAATAATAATGCTAATATACACTGCCTGGGCAAAAAAAAGTCAGCACCTGGATTTAACTTAGTGTTATGATGTGGGGTTGCTTCAGTTGGTCAGGTCTAGGTTCAGCAATGTTGTGTGCCCAAAAAATGAGCTCAGCTGACTCCCTGAATAAACTGAATGACCAGGTTTTTTCATCAATGGATTTTTTCTTCATATTCCAAGATGGCAACGCCAGGATTCATGGGGCTCGAATTGTGAAAGAGTGCTTCAGGGAGCATGAGAGAGACATCATTTCCACACATGGATTGGCAACCACAGAGTCCAGACCTTAACCCCATTGAGAATCTTTGCGGGAGAAGACTTTACGCGGCGGTCCAACTCTCCCGTCATCAATACAAGATCTTGGTGAAAAATGAATGCAACTCTGGACGGGAATAAATGTTGTGACATTGCATAAACTTATTGAAATGATACCGTGGCGAATGCATGCTGTCATCAAAGCTGAAGGCGGTCCAACGAAATATTAGTGTCACTTTTTTTTTTGGCCGGGCAGTGTAGAATAATCATATACTGTAAACACAGAACAGCGTTATTATAATAATAATAATAATAATAATAATAATAATAATAATAATAATAATAATAATAATAATAATAATCCTTTCATGCTCCTTTGTTATTTTCAGTTTGATTTTTTTTGTTTTGCATCTTTTCAGCACCACCAGAACGCTCCCTTTCAGTGGCTTTGCGCTCCACAGTAAATAAAAAGTAACCTGGATGGAACCACAAACGGAAATGAAACAAAGTCACCGCTAGACACCTGAACACTGACTGAATCGATAAGAGAAATGACTGTGTTGCTCATGTCATCCATGCTGTTTTCAAGCATTACAAGCAAATATAGGGACTCGAATGTGATATAATAGAATAAAATACATAGTGTATGATAAGTTTTATGGAGCAGCAGTTTGGGCTGCTGTAAGTCATAGCTGTGTTATTACTGTCACTGTTCTTTTTTTACTTAGTTTTCTACTTTTTATTCTTTGATATATATTTTGCACATTTTTGTCACCTCAAGTGTGTGGCTGTACAGCATGTGTGGTGCTTTGACAGTGAAGCACAGTCAGACCTAAAGGGAGAGAGAGAGAGGAGTGTCACCCTGGTCTGTCACCAAAACCGTCACTTTTAATGAAAACAGCCGTGTGCCGCTGCACTGGTCCGCCTGTCTCTCCATGTTACACGCACTCCTTTAGAGGTGTGTTTCTGCAACAAAAGCGGCTCAGTGGAGATGCCTTGCTCCCTGAAGGGCACAGCGAGCAAACTGCACACCTGAAGGCCCGTCACTGTGACCCAGCTCTCTGGCGTCCTAGGCCCTGTGAAAGGCTTCTGGCGCATCTGCCTGTCAGGGGGGCTTATGTTGTGTTTTTGGCCTTTTTTTGTTAATTATTCACTCAGTGTGTTTTCTGCCCTCTCATCACAGTCCCTGTGCGTGGACAGGAACACAAGAGCACCTCTCTGTCCAGCTGTCCAAAAAGTGTTGCAGTGAACAAGGAAAATCATTTTTAAGTGTTTATTTATACTGCCAGTAAGGTGGTAACTTTTATTTTACCCAGAGGAGCAATTCTCATTTATCATCGATGCCATTATTACTGGTGGAGAAGAGGGAGGAGGACTGCAGTTAGCACAGTGAATAGCTAAACAGATGATAGATAGATAGATAGATAGATAGATAGATAGATAGATAGATGACATTTCCAGTGTTTTATTTTGAAATTAACTTTCATCAGATTCTTTTACAGCCAAGTCCTGTAATTGATTTTACATATTTTTTAATGTAATTAAAATATTCTATACAATTTCAGTCATTTTATATTTCTGTTATATTGTAAGGAAAGGCTGAAAATACAGCACTTCATCTGCTTCATGCTGGAGAGCACTTTTCTTTTCTTCAGAAAGCAAAAGCTGCAGAGGGCCCAGCACCTTGTGAATAATTTTTCACATGAACATGGCGGGGCATGCATCATCTCACAAGCATCAACACACACACACACACACACACACACACACACACACACACACACACACACACACACACACACACACACACACACACACACAGACACTCAGGCAGCAGCTCACGTCTCTGGGTAACGTACATGACTTTCCTTTGTTCCTTCTGAAGGCTCTGCCAACTGAGTCATGAGAAGTTCCAGAAACACAAGAACATCAGCCGTGTTCTCTCCCTCCTGGACTCATGAACAATGACTAAGGAGGAAGAAGCGAAGGACCCGTAACTGAACATTTATTGCCATGACAACATAACCAGACAGAAGAGGCAGGTGACCGCTTCAAGAATGAATGCCCTGCATTTAGAGGAGCCTCATCACCTCAGGGTTGGCACTGATGGACTGTATTAATTTTTCATTATTTCTTATTTTTTTATTTGCCCATTTTTCTAGCTGTTATTATTTTATCCCATTATATAGGCTTATTTCTGTTTGTCGGCACTGGACTTGGAAGAAGCCTTACAAAGTCCAACTTGTGCAGTAACTGAGCTCATGAAAGGGTAAATTAATGTACGGACATCCCTAGCAGGTGTGCTTACTTCTCATTAATGCTCTGCTCACTTTGCTGGTGGTAACAGTGCCGGATCCCTGTGACTCACCTCCGCACCGCTCCAGCCCAATAGGACTGCATCCCGCACCTTTCTTAGGCTGCGTGGCTCTTTGGCATCTCACCATTTCAACACTGAATCCCATCTGTTTCCTCCTACCTCTAAACATCTTCATGGGGTTCTGACACCTAGGACTTGGAGGCACAAGTGTGAGCTGAGACCTGAACTGAAGGTGACCCGGGCCAATAACTTTTCTCCAAGGTGAAGAGTTACTGAGAGTAAACAAGCACATGAGCAGCAGAAGCACAGCTTTAGAACCAAACACAGGATGGTCAGAGCTCAGCCTGTGTGTCTGACACCACCATGTTGCTGGTTCACATCTCTCAAGCAACTGCCTATAGGAGTTACACTCAAACAGACAAAGTGACTGTATTACCGGATAATAACCTGCGCCTCCTTTGGCGTTCCCGATCGCAAGCCGATTACCTGAAATCACGTCTGGGGACCGTTGGACGTCCCATGGAGCCTAAGGTTGTAATCTGATATTGACAGGGAGAGGTCAAAGGTCAGAAGTGCGGTTTAATCAGGCTTTAGAATGGGAATTATGCAGGAGATTAACCCGTCCAGCCAACCTGGAGTGACCCGGGTGAAACGTGTGGGGTGTGGAATGTGGGGTGTTGGGGGCACATCTGCCGCTGCTGGACACTTTTGGTCCGGAGGCAGCTGACTGGCCAGGGGGAGGTGCTTATGCAACTGTCGGCCAATCAAACCCTCGCCTCCTTTTAGGGAATCATTATTTTCCAGTGCTGTGGATCCGAGATGAGTCCGGATCATGGGATGCTTACCGAAGCTACAAGGTTGAAGGTCCTTCCTCGTGGGTACGAGGGCAGATCCCCAAACCTCTTTGTTTTTGCATCTTCTCAATGCTGTGATAAAAATGAAATTTTCTTTGCAACCCAAAACAGGGCAAAATACACATAAGAAGTTCTAAAGCGCAAGAAAATCAACAACTCTGGTGGCACAAAGGCTCCTGCTCCCGCTTTTGCAGCACGAGCCTTTTAAAACATCTCGTCCGGGCCAAGCACCTCAGACCCGGGGGAAGGATGAAGGTTGTGCTGTGTCGGGCTTTGCTTTTGGAAAGCTGTGATTATTCGAGCTCTTTGCTGTCTGCCACGGTTATAAAACCCCTCCAACACGGAGCCGTTGTCGACTTAATTAAACCGGAGCGCCCGTCTCTTTTGTTGCCTTGGGAACGAGCCCAGCAAGGTACTCGCACGGTATCGCATTTTGCAGACTCGTCGACTGTGGAAAATCTTAGCGTGCTTCTTGATGATCCGCGAGGCGTCTCGCATTTCCCTGACCACAGGCTTCAAAATGACTGCATCGACCTTAAACGTGTTTCTGCTGCTCGCGCCGGAGAGCGGCGAGCGACGCGATTCGGCGGATATTTCCATAATCAGGTTTGTGTTGGAGACCAGACAACGGGAAGAGCTTTGATTCGGCCCTGACAGACGGCCGAAGTCCCTGGGTTTGAGCTACTGGCTCATAACATAGGAAATAGAGATGATCTTCAGCTCACAACCACAACTCTAAATGACTTCCGCACAGTGAGTCCGTGTGCACTGAGCTTCTGCATGAAGCTGGACTTCCCTGAGCCTTTGCCCTCTATTACAATCATCTGTCCATCCCATTAACCTTAACCGCTTGTCCTGGTCGGGGTCCCAGTGTCAGTCCAGGGGATTATACCATGGATGTCCATCACAAGGCTACCATACACGCACAGAGGCACGTGCGCACATAAACACTATGGTCAATTCTGCAATCACCACTGTATGTGAAACACATGTTTTTGGGCTGTGGGAGATCATGCAAACTCCTTTTAAGAGCCTGAAAATCTGAAAGCTCAGCCCACCCTCCTGGAAAAATGTCCATAAATTGGGGAGAAGTTCTGAAAGGAATCAGTTCATTGCAGTCCTGTGACAGATCGGTGCCCTTTGGTCCTACATTTCTTTTCAGCTGCAGCAAACGAGTGAATTCACAGAAAATCGCTGACCCCATCGGTGACCTCCGGGTCTTCATCTTTTAGGTTAGGAAACCGAAAGGGTAACTCTAAGGTCTGAATGAGGGTGAAGTGTGGAATTACATTGTTTGCAGATGTTATTTATTTCTGCTTCTGTTTCTTATTTTTACATTTAAACTTGAATTTAAACTTTAAATTCATGACATTCTTTCAGTCGAAAGATGAAAACATTTTGAACATTTCAGAACTGTCTTGACTCACTGCCTTTGATAGTAATAATAATGCAGAATTTAAAACTTTAAATTAACTAAAGATGATGTTAAGCACATTTTTGCTTTGTCCAAAACTTTTTTAAATTAGTTGTAAATGGTTTTGTGTTAAATAAAAATTGTCTAAAACCAAAATAAAAAAAATAAAAAAATCCCACACATCCTTGTATTCAGATCTCAGATTACTATTTGGGGGATGATGTGGTTTTTAAAATAGAGCACAAAGGGATTTGTGAATTACAACATGGCCACTGGAATGGAACCCTGTTGTAAGTCCAGGGCCTCCTGTACAAATAAGAATAAAGATAAAATTTAAAACTTTTTGTGATTTTTATTATTACTCTCCTCTCTCTGCTCCCAGATAAACTCTTGCTTATCTGTGTGACCCATCGATCTCGAGGTTTCTCTCCATCCCCAGAGTGGAGCCAAAGCATCCCAACAGGCTGGGAGCAGCGGTCTTGGTCTTCTGTTCTAAATGGAGCTCAAAGCCAGGTGGAAAGACGCCGGTGGTCACTGGTAAACCCCCTCCCCCTGAGCACCAGCGGAGATGTAAACTTTTATTAAGATGTAATATGAAGTATAGAAGATTTAGATGTAGGACCCGAACAATGTGCGCAACACCTTTGTGTGCGGTTTCCTCACTACACGGCGGCATTAAAAAAGCACACAGCTAACTGGAGCCATCCTGCGCCACGCACCCTCCCCTCGCCTGAAGGCACAAACCTTTAGCATGTTTACTTTTAAACCTGCGCTGCTTCATGTGTGCTTCAGAAATGCATCAGAAAACACACAGTGTCACTAAGAGGAGCTCTGCCTTCTAATACATAATCCCAGTGTGTCCACTTTATAATCCCAATGTGTCCACTTATTCAACTCATTGTGTCCACTTTATTATCCCAGTATCTCCATTTTGTTACACCATTGTGTCCAGTTCATAATCTCACTTCATCCAGTTTCTAATCCCATTCTTCTCAGTTACAAAACCATGTGTCCACTTTATAATCCCAGTGTCTCCAGTTTGTAAAACCAGTGCGCTCATTATTTTTATTGGGGGCTGCTGAAGACACAAAGGAGATTATAGTGGCTCTATATTTTCGCCCCACATTTGCTCATATCCTGGTTTATAAATAAGTGAATTTGTGCCTGAAGATGGAACTCGCAGCTATAAGCAGCTGTCTGGGAAATGAGCTGCTGCTGGACCCTGGAGGGCAGCTGCTATGGTGATGGGTGAAAAGGGCGAACATGAACCAACATAATTCCCATGTGGAAGAGATCATTTGGCTCCAGCGTTGCCTGTGCTCCTTTAATTGTTTGTGTGAGATTTACATGGAATTTGCATGCTGCTTGTGTGCAGTTTGCAGGTTTGCACACATTTTTTGCACACATTTTCTGTTCTGCTTTTAAGAGGCTTCTTTGCGTGATGCTAGCAGGCAGCTTGGGCAATGTTTGTAAGCAGGCTGCATGGCCTTTACGTGCGAGGTGCAAGATGTCTGTGTGCCTTATTTTACTTTTCTGTATCACCTCACGCACTGGTGTACAAGTCTGTAAAATTGTTGCCAAAGACTTGCAGCCAGAAGCATCCATCCATCCATCCATCCATCCATCCATCCATCCAAAACCCCATTATTTTTGTCTGGGTAGCTGGGGTCCAGAGTCCAGCCCGGAATCACTGAGGTCTGTGCTGTTGTTTCAGATCCAGGGAAAAGAGCTACTGTTGGACTCTAGAGGAGGAGCTGCTGTGGTGATGGGTGAAACAGGTGAAATAAAAACCCGTGAAGCAAAAACACAATTAACATCCAGCACTGTTTATGGACTTAGAGGTGCCCCCTGTGTGCGCGAGACACCAGGGGCTGCGGTGACAGGGATGTGAGTGGCACCCCTCCATGCAGGATGCTGAAAACGCTTTGGTTTTAAGGTACCTGTTGTTGGAGATGGCCTTTGGACGTGTGTGATGGAGGCCTGTAGTGGCGACGCGGCCTTGCGCTTACAGCGGGGTGCTTACTCTTTCACTGTCTCTTGCTCACGTTCGGCGTGTGGGAAAGGCGCAAATTAAACACTTCCATTATCTGTGTTGAGCCTCTTTGTATAGGGAAGCGATGGCGTAATCTTAATGCCATCTGAAGCGGCGGAGGAGCGGAGACGAACCGCTCGAGCGCTCCCACTCGGAGGCAGATCCGCTGTTGTTATTATTATTGCTTTGTTTCGCTGCCATCTTCTCCCGTCAGTCAGAGCTCGGCGAGACCTTCGGACGGGCAGGTGTTCCACAGAAAAATGAGGCAACCAGTGCGAAGAGATATCTTAGAGTCACGGCAGTGCCGGACAAATGGGCCGGGAGACAAAAACAGCTTCCTGCTACGTGAGAGCCCGTCGCAGAATGACTTTTGGTGCAAATCGATGAGCCTCTCACCCCTCTTACGTTTGAAAAGTTAGCCCATGAAACTAGCCAACTGTTTCTCAGTTAGCGTAGACAGGGGCTGCACAGATTCAGCTATGCACTTTGTTCCAGAACTTTCCAAACATAGGAGTGCATACCATTAGAAACAGCAGGAACTGGAAATGCACTACTCTGTACATGCGAATGAAAAGATAACGTAATAGTACTGGCGACAAAGTGGCAGCTCTAATGATAATCATATATTTATATATTTCATATTTTAACTTTTTACATTTTTTTCATTAGGCCAGAATTGTTGGATGCGGGTTCCAGTTCAGCACAGTCTGTGTAGAGTTTGCATTTTCTCCCCTGGTTTCCCACAGTGCTTGTGTGTATGTGTGGCTACGAATGGCATAGTTTCATAGCCCAGTGCCCTGTGGTTCCAGGATTTCCTCCAGACCCCTGCAACCCGGGCCAGGATAAAGCGGGTAAGGGATCGGATGATGGATCATTACAAGAATGAGGTATAACTCTGGTTCAAAGGATTCACACAACACAAAGCTCCCGGCTGCGTACGCCCACGTTGTTAGTTTTCATCCTACACATCTCCATGTTCTTTGTGTGCTACTTTTGTGATTTTCGTGAACAGCGCGCACAAAGTTTGCCTGCCGTTCCTGTTCTGTTTGCATGATGTTTGCGAGCTCTCTGTGCCTTTGCATGATGCTGACATACGGTCCACAAGATGCTTGCATGTAACTGACATGTTTGCCAGACGTGCGTGCTACTTGCGTGATGTTTCCACACTTGTTGACAGTTTTGCTGCCACGCTGACTGAACCGAAATGGGTCAGCCTGTTACAGCTGCAGACCCGGAAGCAAACTGGCTCCTCGCCCACAGATTTTTCTCCAGCCAAAACTTGCGGAAAGTGGATTTAAGCAAACTGTTTATTCTGACGTGAAGGCGGTCCAGGCCTTTGGCTGGAGTCTGAGCAACACTCACGCAGCGTAACACATTACGGTGTTTACATAATGGAGGAGCGGACGCGGCTTAGGTCGCTCCGCACAATAAATCATATTCAGGAGAGAAGTGGAGAGAAAACACCGGAAAGCAACAGGCCGAGGTCACCATGCGGGCTCTGACTTCCAAACCCGCTGCACCTTAAAGTGACAACTAATTAGATCCCCTGAAATGCTGGTGTTTGTTTATTTGAAGGAAATAAAAAACTACCGGAGGTTGTCATCCCACAAATAAGAGAACGCAAGAATAAATCTAAACTGAGAGCTGCGATACAGCTCAGAACATTTAGTATGAAGCTGATAGCGTGTGCGTGTGTGCGCGCGTACTACTAGACAAACCTCACGGTAAAACCTGACAATCCCGTCCCGGTTCACACAGATCCGGGGTAATAAGTGCCGAAAAATACTTGTTCTGTCCATATTATGAGATATGAGGGAAAATAAGTACAGCTGAAATAGATTATTGATCCTGATTACGGGAGCTCATGTTTGCCGTGTCCTTCTTAGCGACGAAATCTGTTTCTCGGTTATTTTCAAACGTTATGGAATCAATATTAGGAAAAAATAATGAAAACGTAAATCTTAAGTAATCAAAAGTTTGTGCGTTGCAGACTTTAATCCTCCAGAACACCACGCGTTTAGCTTCCTTCGAGCTCGAACGACTGGCCGTTCTTGCCTTGCAGCCGTTTTCGAGGCCCCGGGTAGCGGTGGGATATTTCGTAAAGACGAATAGAAGCGCGATCGATCGCTCTATTGATCACTTTTCATTCATACATTTTTATGGCTTATGTAATTGCGGCAAACGGCTGGAACTGCAACACTAACAGGTTATTTAAACAGCAAATGTTCCATTCATCACCCTTTTATTCACCTGTCTGGACCTTCATTAAGTGAGAAGTCAGCACTCCAGCGGTGGGTTAAACCAAGTCGACTCAGCACTATGCCAACGGGTCCCGTCGAGTGATAATCACTGTGAAAAGTTGCTTAAATGGCGCAGGAGACTTCAGAAGTCATTTCATCTTCTGATCCCGAGCTAAAGAGCTCATTTGTGTTCCGGGTTTCTCTCCGGTTGTTCGTCATTATTTGTTCTCTACATCGCCTCTGCCTGCCGATGTACAGGTCGGTGCCGACGCCCCCCCGTGTTTGCAGACTTAATGTGACGTCGTGACGGAACAAACATCTTATGTAGCGGTTTTGCTAAACCGTACGATTAATCACGGCGGGGCTCCTGGGTTCCCTGGAGAGGAGAGGCCCTGCCTGGCTGCACCGAGGCCCAGAGTTAATGCCCAGCGCTGGGCAGCCGCCAGCCTTGCTTTAAAGACAGATTGAGGGGAATTTCACTAAGCAGCCACATGCAAACGGCACGCACTTTGGATCACGTGACACGCAGGCACACGCGCACACGCACAGGACCGGTGTTCCTTACGTAATTCCTTCTTCTCCGTTTGCGAATAAATGCTGTTCGTCCCACAGAGCAACATCGGGGGAGAGCGTATTATGGCCCTGTTGTGTAATGCAAGGATTCAGCGGCATCTGCCTTGTGTGCCGATCAAACTAACTGCAGTACATCAGCTGTGAAGGACGTGCAGTCAAAACCCTGTAAAACTCCATATAGAAGTGGAGTCTGGCGCTAAATTGTTAATGAAAGCTGCGCGAAGCCTCCCTCTGCCTCTTGGTCAGAGTTTTCGCTCTCATTTTAAGGTCTCGCATCCACCTCCTTGAGGAAGGACCACATCTTGTAGCTCACAGATCCAGCCTGGGGCATCTATAAAAGTCAAGAGTCGGTGATGGTTCTCAGCACACAGCTGGGCTTCACCTGGATACGTGATGCAGCATTTAATGCCTCTTATGAACGCGATGGGTAGCTGCCATTTTGGTCAGAGAGGCTGCTTTGCAGTTAAAGTGCCAGATTTTGGATCCCCGCTCGTGCTCTAGTGCCAACAAGGTATTGTATGGACTCCTAGTTCACACGGTAAAAATTACTCAGCTGTGTAAAAAAAAAAAAAACCACTGTAAATCACTGCAGATAGCTTCACATGCGAGCCTAGCAGTGTAAGTTGGCTCTGAGAAAAGTGTCCGATGAATGAATGAATGACAATAACAAATACTGACAACAGGTGTGATAACATCTAATACTGTGACTCAGTTAAAATATGAAATATGAGTTCAATACAAAGAAATAAAAATTACTGGGCTTATCTTCTGAATCATCCTCCTCGGTGTGATGGTCACCACAGTCACGTTCATATCACTTCCCACAATTCGCCTGCAGCATGTTGGATGCGGGGGGTTCAAGGCGGGACCTGGTCTGAGGTGGAATTGGGTTCTATTGTTACTGAAAATATAAAAGAAATATATCCAAAAAAAGAGCATAAATTAGGACTGTGTGCACCATCACCTCCTGCCCTCTCACCTTCAGCTGAACGATGCCTCCTCACCAGACCCTCATGTAGCAGCTCTTGCCGATATGCCCAGAGGACCTGGGTTGACCTGATTCCACTTCATCTTCTGACCATTCGTCCCTCCGCTGACGGTATACGGATGTAGGTTTTGTCACCTGAAGGCTGTAAATCATCTCCCAAGGTGAGCGCACCTTTGGCATCCTTAAGCAAAGTGTCTATTTTTTCCACTTTAATAGCAACATTTGTGCTGACAGCATGAAAATTTTCTGACCCATTTCAGCCATTTCTCTGGATGCATTTATCTGCTCACTTTCAGCAGAAAAGCTCTGTAATTTGATTATGGCAGAGTAAAAGTTTCACACCTTCGTATGAAGGAGAGAGATGGAGACACAGCGCAGAGGAAAGGATGCATGCAGATGCAAGATGAGGCCATCAAGGGAGAACTGAAGACATACAAAGGTCCTTTCAGCCTCTAGAACTGAGAAACCTCTTCAGATGCCATAGTACAGGTTTATGACATATCACCCCACCACCATCATTTTGCTTTCATGGACATTTTGCATCAATAATGGCGTACTGAACACTTTAAGGTGCTTTCCCAATCTATACAAGCAAAGAAAGGCTGACGTTCTCCAACTCAAGCTCACGCGTCTGTGGTGCGAACCAGTAATGCCAAAGGTGGAGGTAGGAAACCACATTTGACCCCTTCAAGTACGTTTTCCCGAATCTTTCCCGATTCCTTCGCTGTTTCTGTCCCAGTTTTTCCAGCGACAGCTGACGCTGATACGAAAGGAGAAAGAGCACCGTGGTAAAACCCTAACTCCTGCAACATCATATGACTTTTTTCTCCTCGGGGCTCTCAGTTTGTGTCTTCCATTTGAACAAAAAAAGCAGTCCTTTATCCAGCTTCCTTTCAAGAAGCTCCTTCCAGCTCCACACTCCCCAAAGTCTATTACGAGGAACATCGAGTGGGAGGAAATAAACAAGGGCCATTTGCATTTCAATGTTGCAGGCCCATAAATTACCGCAGTCACAGCAGCGGGACTCTCTGTGTAGGTGATGCATCGCGCTCGTAAATCTCCATGAAATCACGCAGCCGGACACTCGGCGGCATGTCATCCCTGCAAGGCGTCTCAAGTCTCCTTAGTCTCCATCTCCCCGATCATTGCGCTAAATCCCTTTGCGCCTCCAGTAAAACCAAATCTCGGACAAGAACTGTGTGGCTCCCGGTTTTAATTAACAACCGAATTGTGTAAATCGGGGGCCGCATTCGTTTGAAAGGCGGCCAGAACATCAGGGCTGCGCCGAGTTTTTAGCTGTTGAATAAATCGAATTTATGTATGTGCAAGTGCTTTTTTCTTTGTTCTCTTCCGCAATTTAACAGCGCTTATTCTCAAAAGAAAGAACATTTTGTAACTTTGCACCCATTGACACGATTTTGAAATTATCAAATGAAATGTTGCGTAATTGCAGGGATATAATTATTTCTGTTTTAATAACTTCAAAAAAATAAAACACAACTGGTGTGTAGCCAACTTTGGGTTTATTCTTATTGAAGATAAAAATAAAAAGTTCTTTGTATTTTAGGGCGCTTTTACAGCAATGTCTACAACCTGGTGCATTAACCACACCCGTGTTTCTCCTCGGATTAATTTAATTCATCTTATTTGTATGGAACTCACCTCTCACCAGAGTGCTGAAAAAAGCTGCAGGGAACGGCCGAAAAGCAGCAGTTACAGGTGAGGAGAGGAAAAAAACAAACAAACAAAAAAAAAACTCCATATCAGCCTTTCCTTTCCTCGATATCACAGAGCCAAGCATTACATATTTTAATAATAAAATTGTTACACAAATGACCAAGCGGGCTTTACACAGACCTTTCCAGAAGGATTGAGGATATGAACAGTTTCAAACAAATAAAGAATCATTTTAGAGCAGATTTCCAAAAAGAGAAGTTTGAGTCATTGTTTTTGAGACAGGATGAAGCCAGGCGGTACCTCGTGGTGTACAAGTGGCAGCGGAACCTGGAAGTGGCTTCATAAGTGAGCTCCTAAGAAGTGACTTCACTGGGCCTCTGAGTCCCAGTGATGGAGTCCATGAAACCCTTGACCCAGAGAGTGGAGAGGCTGAGGAAGAGAAGAAAGCAGAAGAGTGCAGATGTTGGCACATTTACTAACTTTTGCTTTGACCTGTGTTGTGTTTGTGGCTTCTCCTTTGTTGTAGCCAAACAACGGTGCTGCTGTTAGACTTGTACTTGTATTTGTTCTATTTTGCCTTAAATATGGAGAAAAGAAAGCAAAAAGTTCCTCAAATCCTCCCACATTCCCCACACTGTCACATGCCACACCAGTTTTCTGACAGCTGTACACATTTATGAAGCTGTTGTTTTGTAAATGTGATGCTGGACACTTTTTACACTCGCTTCCTCCTCTCTTTATGGGGCTCGTGAGCCATCAGTGATCGATGCGGGGTCACCCTGCCAAACCCGCCTCTCCACCGTGGAGGGACGTGCGACCCGAACAAGACCTTCTCAGGCCACGCTGGGTGTAGAAACACAGCAGGTTGCTGTAACCGACAGCCCCCTGCGCCACAGCTCTTCCCCATTTTGCCTGATTCTTTCTGTTCACCTTTAAAAAATGTAAAAAGCAGGCAAAGCCAAACACAGAGCTGAGTCTGCGCAGCCAAACGGAGGCTCTGATGTGCGGTGTGGCTCCCCGTTCATTAATTTACTCACTTTCAGGGGAAAATGAAGTAAAGATACGCACATTAAAATCTGGCACAAACACAAAAACAGCGATAACCACGGCGCCTTGTCGAACCCGGCCCCTCTCCCCCAGGTCTTCATTAGTGCTTGTATGCAGAGCAGATGCATACTGGGGGGGCAGATGTATGTCAGTTACACCTCGGCGCTCAGGGTCGCTCTCTAATGTGTGTACAGTAACAACTCGACTTGTGTCACTTTCACTATATGTGCATTTAAACGTATCTATCTATCTATCTATCTATCTATCTATCTATCTATCTATCTATCTATCTATCTATCTATCTATCTATCATGAACAACAATGTGTCCAATCCATGGTTGTGGAAGTCAAGAGTCTGTTTACTAAGCACAGGGTTTGTGGCTGTTTAGAGCTGTCTGTTAACCTGAAACACACATCTTTGGACTGTGAGCGTAAACCTGACTGCTTGGAGGAGGCCCTTCAGAGACACGGAGAGAGAGAGAGAGAGAGAGAGAACACACAAGCCACACACAGGCTCAGCAAAGTGAACCATTCAAATGAGAGCCTAAGGTAAACCTAAAACATCAAGATGGACCTGTATGGGAAATGCAGAAGAATCTGCAGCTGCTGAATTTCAGGGCTGACCAGACACTGCAGTTCTAACATTTGCTGAAGATCTGGACAGAACACAGGGTTATAATGAAGTAATGGAGGAATACAGTAAAGCTTGTTCATCTCAGCTACCTCAGCAGTGAGTTCTGAACTCATGTACGTTCTTCTATGTTGTCCAGTGTCATAGCATCTGTTTACTCTGCTTTGTACTATGGTAGAGGAGGAAGTGCTTAGCTTTCTTGTACATCTGTATAAGGGCAGAGTGAACTGTGAACCTCGAAAAAATCCAAGTAAAGGTTTTTTAGATCATAGATCTGTTCCTCTACCTAATGCTTTCCTGAAGGTCATTTCCTAAGGTGAAACCGAAGCCTTGTAAGTCGGAGGTGCAAAAACCACTGCGGCGTGAACTTGGAAACCTTCAGGTCTTGATGCTCATTGGCACAAAAAGTCAGCCTCAAACTTGGTTGTAATTTCACTCATACTGACAAAATAAGTCAGAGACTTGCGTTTTGGGAGACACCTGTCCTGTAGGCGCTGAGTTCTGAACCCGACAGGTTTTGCTTCAGGTTGCAGCATCTCTATGGAACCAATAACCAGATCATGCATCTGAGCAACCTGAAACAAAACCTGTGGGGTTCAGAACGCTCGGGTCGCAGCGTCTCTGTGTAACCAATAACCGGATCATGGATCTGAGCAACTTGAAGTCACTGTGAACACACACTTTAGCAGCATTTTTTTAGCAACATTTTGTCATTTCTGACAGGCAGGAGGATGCATTTTGTGTATCCCTGTGAAAATGAACCTGGGCATTTTTTTGTCCGGTTGTACAGAATGTTTTCAGCTCAGGTTCTCCTCTTTGCTTGCCTTTAGAATCGCGATGCAGCTCGTGATGGGACCTCAGGTGTCTGGATGTCAGGATGACTCAGCAACGGTCCGGTCCATCACCGTATTATTTTTACCTACAGTATTTCACAGAATATTTGGGAAAAATCAAAAATGGTTAATTGGCAACACGAAACCCAAAGTGCAACAAAAAAACACTTCAAATGTTTAAAAATAGCACAAAACATAAACTGTTTTTGAGAAATGCAGAACTGTGCGGAGTTGTGTTCTTCACACCAGCCCATCAAGATCACCAGGCCTTTTTCTACACGGTGGTAGGACACTGGGTGAAGTTAAACAGAATTTATTAACAACAACTTTATTTAAACAGTTAACACAATTTCCAGGCATGCAACTAAATGCATAACAAAATTATTGTAGTAAATAAGAATTTGTTTATATATGACTTGCACACACTGGACTGACCGTTCGGCTGAGCGACTGGATGCAACCTGTAGTTTACCTTTGCCACCATGGCTGTAAATCACCTTATAAAAACACTACTGCCCCCCGGTGAGTATTGGTCCTCTCTGAAGACGTTTGTGCCCCTGCGTTACACTTTTTGGGCTCCTGCCTCTTTCTCTGTACGTTTGGATGAGGCAGCAGACACAGCTGCAGCACAATAAGAAATCCTCCGTTTTCTTTCATTATGACAAATGTATAAGCTGACATTTCCTCGGTGTCAAAGTGCCCTGCTCAACATCCGGCCCAGCACGCTTCGCGCTCCCGCCTTTGTCTTCTGTCAAGTACCGTCTCCATTGACAACGACTTCAAAGCCTGCACGAGCGAGATGTCGGACAAAATAATTACAGAACCAAAGGCCTGGATGAAGTTGTGTGTTTTCTTGCCGGCATGCTGCTTGCCGGGTGAAGAGAAATGTTGTGACACAAGGAAAGCGGTCGATGATCGGCGGTTTAAACCTGGGCTGAAACATTTAAGAAGCAGGCAGCAGTCACAGTGTACGTGCGCATGCAGAATGATTATTTGAAATTTTTACCTGCTTGCATCCCCCCCCTTTTTTTTGCACTGTGGTACAAAAACTGTCAAGGAGACCTTTGATGGAAAATTGGTAGAAGAGAAGGATCGTGGGAACATTTTTAACAATGGCCCCTAAATTCAGCCCCTGCGAAGCAGCAGTCTGATCTGAAATAGTCCTATGACTACTTCTGTGACTAATATTCTTTGTGTTTGATTTTTTTTGACTGAGTCAGCCAGCTCACATTGTACTTTTTTATTTAAATACAGCGCTGAAGTCCTCCCCCACAGAGATGTTTGTATGTACGGTTAAGGCCGACATGCGGGCCGCGCAACGATGACCGACGATGCAAAGTAAACCGACCGAGCCGAATCACCTGCTAGCCATTCCCCTTCGGATGAGCATTTTTTGGTCCTCTTTTGGCATTTTTTTTGTTTTTAATCTGACTTTTTCATCCGTAAGCTGAAGGATTCATCCTTATTTTGCGGCTAACCGCAGGCGGAAGCTCCGAAATCAAAGCCCAGCTGGGGAGCGGAGGGCTGAGGAAGAGAAGCTCTAACAATTTGCTTTTAACAAAAACATTAGCTGTTTAAAACTCGAACTCCCCAGTGACTCCATCCTTTGCTTCCACACTCGAGGGGAGCGGTGTCACCGTAGCCCGTCAGAAGTCGGGTTCCCCGGAAACAATAAGCTTGCCAGCGTAATCCTGCGTGGAGTCAGACGTGGAAGCGTCGTATTTCGCTACGGAACTGAGCGGCCAGGTAATCCCCGCAACTGGGCAGACGCATCTTCAGCCGCGCTGACTTATCGCGCAGAAACGCGACCGACCGTCCTCGACTGTAGCTGCGGCCGAAGCGGAGCGAGAATCGAAAAATGAAAATGCGGTTTTATTTATGAGGGCCGCCTGTCTATTAGGTCTGCCTCATTACTCCCGTTTCCATTGGCTGCCTCTTCCGATTGAGCGTGGAGCTCCATCCTCATCACCGCCTCAATTAACTTGACTTAACAACAGCAAGAATCCTTGTCACTTGCGTTGTCAGACTAATATAAATTTTCATCTCGAGCCACGGCACATAAGCATCAGATTAATGGGGGCCCTCAACACAAGTCGCGTGGGCGTGTGTCCAAACGCAGCAGCGTAGGAGCGGGAGGAGATGCGACAGTCGCTCCCTAATGAGCCGCGTTCGCGGTTTCCTGCTGCCGCACGCAAAGCGAGGGCGCGCTGACGAAACCGAGCCAAGATGGCGGCACGAGGACGAGCCCTCTGACCTTTTCGCTCCGCTCGCAAAAGTCGCTCGTGGTAAGAGGATGATGAGCATTTTGGGGTCTTCGTGGAATTCTCTAGAAAAGGTGGAGTGCGGCACGGTTATGACCCAAAGTAAAGAAAGTGTTGCCCGGCGAACGGCAGAAACGCTACAACCGGAGCGTGAACGCAGACACGAAACGCTGCCCCTTCCTCAGTTTTTCCTCACTTTCCTCTGGCTTGTCATTGCATAATACGTTTAACTGACCTTTTTTTGGGGAAAAAACAGAGCTGCAATTAATATTGCTTTTACAACTATCAAATGGCAATTTGGGAAATGAAAATTCTTCATTTTCTGCTCGAATGAACCGCGGTTCGACCATAATCAACAATTAGGAAGTTCATTCGGTAACAAACGCCCAAAAAGAAGCATGAAGCTCATTGTTTTGCCAATTTGTTTGGTTGCGGCCGGCTGCTTGCGGAAGACATAGCGGGCGTCTGTGTGTTCCTGGCTGCGGTGCAGCTCCATCTTCTCATTAAAACCAAAGTGCAACAAGACAAAGCCAATTTCAGGGTTGCCATGGTCTACACCCCGCTCTCCTATTTGCCTTTTGTTGGTTTAATGGCCATCTGCTGACCGCTGATCTCCCACCCTTCTCCACAAGAAGGACTATTACACCTGGGGCCCAGGCCAGACGGCCCTCGTGGTGCTCCCAGAAGGCTGTGCTTTTAGCTCTTGGCTTCGGTTTGAGGTCCAGGAACCGCAGCGTGCCAGTTTTCTCTAGCATTAGTGTTAGCAACTGTGGCTCAGTTAAATTACTTATTACTAATTATGACCAATAATAATTAATAATTACCAACTTATTGACAGCTGGGTGAAGACTGGATTACACTGGAGTTCTGATTTCAAGTTGTGAGGAGTGTTGGAGAGGAGGCCTGGCACCATCAACAAGCGAGTGCCGACATATCACTGGCCAGCAGCGGTCATGGGTCGCTCAACGGCTGCAGGTTCACTCACGGTTACTGTGGACCCCCGTTTGCTCTCGAGGATGGAAGACTCCTTTGCACTCACAAACCTTTATTTCCCCTACTGATCCTTCACTCTTTCGCTGCCTTTATCTACAGTTCTCCTTCACCAGATGGACAAACGCCTACCGCTGTGAACTTTATCGCCCAAAATGCATGCAAACTGAGAGCAGTATGAGGTGTTGTGCTTATAGACTTCCACTTACTTATAATAGGCGAGCTCAATCCAAGAAAAAGTCCTGCTGTTGTACCCTGGAGAACGGTCCACTTGGGAGAATAACTTTCTTAAAATGTCCCAGAGAAGTTTTAGTCACTCTTGCAGAAGAGATGCGTCTGTGTAGTGAATCTGTACGTTAGGTAGACAGATCCGAGGAGATACCTGAGGTTTTACCCCACCTTACAGAGGTATTTTGTTCCTGAAAAACTCTTTGTAACACAAGTCCTCATAAAGTGAAGACACAATTAGCATTCGTTTCAATGGTAAAAATTTTAATGCGCTCCTGAGCCTTAAAACTGTCACCCATTTATGGTAAAAATCTCACCAATTCCCATTAACCTGGTCACAATTTACTCCAGTGCATTACATTACATCACTTAGTTACTGTGTAATACGGTATTGCCTTCTGCCTGTGGGCCATTTCTTCCTTTACAGCTGTTATGTGCGCCTAAATTCTAAATTCAGTAACCGCTCAATCCTGGTCAGGGTTGACGTGGTCAGGAGCCTTTTGTGGGTGCTAGGCTAGGAAACTTTGCCCTGGATGGGACACCTGGCCATCACAGTGTGGTCACACACAGGCACACACCATGGGTGGTTGAGAGCGACCAATTAACCTGAAACATGTGTTTGGACTGTAGGGGGAACCCACGGAGAGAACATGCAAAGTCTACATAGACTGAGCTGGAGTCACCCAAACGCTACCCACTGTACCATCACACTGCAACAGGCTGAGATGTTTTGGGCAGTTCAGATGGGGTCGTAATAACTAAGAGGTGAAACTTGTAAACAAGGGGTAACGGTGGCTGTGAATTTAACAGAGGGCAAACAAACTGTAACTGCGATGAAAAGATCAGATGTTGGCTACAAGTCTGAGCCGCACAGCAGAGTTTGTAAACCGAATGAGTCTACGTCGGGGATGACTGCACTTTGCGAGCCCAATGCAAATGCACGTGTCGGAGTTAATGAAACGATCCGGCGACCGCCGCCATGTTCGGGTATGCCGGCAGGGAGGCTTCCCTCAGCCGCCACGCTGTTTGTGTCTCATTATCTGCCCCGCAAAAATAATGGGCTCTGGATGGAGACATGAATGGTGTTTATTTCATTTTTTTAGCCACATCACAGGAGAAGCCCAGCACTATGTCTCACTGCAAATCAGACCTCTCAGGTAAGCGCACCTGCACAGCAGAGATGATGCCCGTGTGCTGCTGTGTGGCGCTTTAATTACACACATGGCTGGAAATGGTCAAAATTCAAAGGGTCAGGGAATAATGTTCCGTTTTCCTCTATTTGCAGGCTGCATGTTTGTATTGTGTGCAGCACCGCTGAATAAAATTTGCTTAACATACTGTATGCAGGCAGCTGGTAGCATTTTGGTAAGAGCTGTCAGTCTGGAGAAG
This sequence comes from Heterotis niloticus, assembly GCA_018136845.1. NCBI lineage: Eukaryota > Metazoa > Chordata > Actinopteri > Osteoglossiformes > Osteoglossidae > Heterotis > Heterotis niloticus. The sequence continues at coordinate 1,390,603 of CM030904.1, forward strand.
GTTCTGGGTTCAGACTTCCCACCTCCTGATGTCCTGCCCTTAATCTAAATGCCTTAGGGTTGTCATGAATTGATACAGCAAAAATCACCCATTTGAATAAAAGGATAAACCACTATAAGTGGCTTGGTGGCACTGCAACAGGCTGCCTACAGCTGGTCTTGTTAGCACCCGCCAGTGGGATGGATCTGCATCCACAGGTCCACAGGCTAAAGATGTAGAAGAACTTGGAATGATAACACAGAAATGTCCTTTTAAGGGTGCTTTTGTCCTGGTCAGAACATTTTATCCCGTGTTTTTGCAGCACGGTGCCTCATCTCATTTCCATGGGATTCCTTGCTGGGCTTTTGCACACTCTGGAAAAGGATGGCAGGCAAACTTCTGGTGAAGTGAAAGCTTAGGATCCCAGTAGGGATGGACAGCATTTCTGATGGTGCATCAGATCCATATCCACAGAAAGCAGGAGAGCCCACATTTTGCATTAGATCATATCTGTCTTTCACCTGTGGTGTCTTGCAAACACTCTTAGCTATTCTGTTTCAGATGGAGGGAAGGGAGGAATCAGGGTGGGTAGAGGGAAAACGGACCGAGTGGTTAGATATGATATCACCTCCAGCTCTTTGTGGGTTGTCTTCATGCAGCTTTTACCAAGAAGCTCATCTATGCTGTCTGCACAAAAGGGCTCTTTCTAGAGCTCATTCTTCAGACCCCTGCTTTCCCTCTGAGTTTCCAGGCACATGACAGCAAAGGGAAGCGAAGAGGGCACCCCATCTGCCCCAGAGCACCATGGGTAAAAGCACCCATGGACCGAGCACATCTGCTCCGAAAGGCTGTATAGAGGTCATTCAGCATCAGTGAGAAGCGCAGTTCTCACCTTACAGGTGCGCACGGATTGAGATGTAAACTACTTGAGCATCACGCACAGTCGAAAGCCGTTTTCATTCAGAGATGAGGCACAGCAGCAGCACAGTTTGCTCAGGGGGTGAGAATAGGTAAAAATGAACAAAGCATGTTGTTTAATATAACCTGAAATGTGGGCCCAGATACCTGTGCGTGAGCCTTTAAGGGCTGCTGCATTCACTCCGCAGAAAAGTCTGGGTTTGCACACACACCATCCTGACCAGTTAGCCCCAGGCAAACCACACGGGGGAAACCCGCCGAATGCCGAGGAATGCAAATAAAGTGGACAGGACCGATTTCAGATGATCAAATGAGCCCGAGGGTCCGGCGACCGCTTCCCGGGTCCGGTGTGTGCTAATTAAAGCGCTCCCTCAGGGCCCCATTACCTTTGTTTGATGGCAGTAAACAGAGCCGGTCGTCCGCTGGGGTTCGCCCACTCCTCGGCCCGGCCCGACGCCGAGGAGCGGGAACCGAGTACGATAAAAAGACATCACACAGCACATCGGCCCAAATGAGCCGCCCGAAGCGGCCCACTTTAATTAATTATTTTTACGAAAGGTTACATCAATCCGACGGACCTCAGAGTGCGTCTGCGTCTCTGCCTGGCCGAGGAATAAGGAGGACGAATGGATTAAACGCGGCAGCTGAGCTTCTCTTGTTTGTTTCCATGGTTGCAGTAGTCGGAGCCCGGGCGAACGGTGTAACGTCGAGCAGCGAGCGGCGTTGGGATCACAGCGCCGTAGGTGTGGTGGTTCGAGCACGGAGGGATTCCCATCTCCACCATCGCCCGCACAAATACCCGCAGTTCATTTCGCGATCATTTCACACTCTGATACTGTACACGGCGCAGTGGTTACAGCTGCTGCACTCACCGGACCCAGGCCACCTCCTGCTCCAGAACCCAGGTGCTTACCCTGAATTGACAATAGTTCATGGTTGTCATTGTTTTGGTCCGTTTCGGTGTGTTGACCAGCAGCTGTCTTATTTACATTTGCTTATTTACATTTGTATTTGTATGCAACTCACTTTTCAGCAAATTTCCAGCCAGCAAAAAAGGGAATGTTCCGGTGGTGCTGAACCGAAAAAGTGAGCGAAAACACATCTGGAAATAAAATTGAAGGTAACTGTGCAGCGTGACAATGCAATTATGGTACCGTACTGTATATTCTTCTGAACATACAAATGTCTTTATTGTTTTCCTGTATTAATGCTACTTCAGAAGGAAAAATTGAAAAAAATGAATGAAAAAATAGCAAAGCCCTATTATACAACATGTTTATTTGTACTCATGGTTTATATAATGTGGTAAAAGAGATCTGGCGAGTTATGACAAGGTCACGGACTACCTGTGCTATTTTTGCAGACATTTCATACAAATTGCACTCGGAGGTGCAATGAATGACCTCGACTTGACTTTCTCCACTCATCTACATGCCAGAGGGTGTGAGGACCTGGGCCCAAATCCCATAAGAGACTTTTGGGAGTCCTGGATGAGCAGAACTTATCAAAGCAGCCATTGGCACCCGTGCAGATGGACACGCAGACCACTATGCGTGCATTTTACATTCAGTCCATCATCTACCATTGTGGTCTACAAGAGCAGATGGGTTCTGAATTCCCTGGAGCCGCAGTGCGATTCAGTGTAATCATTCAAGTTCTGGTGCTAAAAAGACAATTTGACAAGCCAAAATGATCATAGGTTTCATTAATCTCTTTTATTTAATGAGACACTCATGGAGACGGAGAGGACGTCTTTTGAAGGAACTTGAAAACAAGACACGGAAACGAGGCGCCGATCATACGCCGTACATCACCGCGACAAGCTAATGCTTGTTTTAGTAAAAGTACAGGAAAACAGCACACAGGGGAGCACATCAGTGTTTACATGAATATTAATACGCTTCTTGCGGAATACATTTTTGCGCAAAGAGCCTGTTGTGCGACATACGCCGGATGGAGATTTGCAAGGCCTGTTGCGGCCTGTCCTGACCGCGGCCCCTAAACACGAGCATCTCGAAGGAGAATTAAATTACGATATTTTCCCCCCACAAGATAAAGCTTAATGATATTTGCATCTTATTCCGCCGCGTCTGTTTAGCCCCACCAAAGACTATGCAAATTCTAAGTGGCAGAGGAGAGGAAAAGCTCCAGTGGTGCTGGAGGAAAAGTCAGACAAATAAATAACATGCGAGCATGTGCGGTGGCCCCGTCCTCTTGTTGGCTGTTGTTTATCATTCCCGTGTTTGATTCAATCAGATCATATCGGGCAGAAAGCAGAGTGGGAACACAATAAATAATACATCCCGTAATCGTGTTTGCCGGGCCGGGAAGGGACCGGGTCGTCGACGCGCTGGGTAATTTCATGCACTACGTGCCACGGCGGCGTCCGTCTGCGGGAGGGGAGTGAGGTCAGAGAGGGGGGTTGGGTGCAGTGACCCAGTGCGGACAATGCAAAATATAACAGAAACCCAAGCAGATCATTTCTAATCCGTGGCTCACAAGGTGTGGTCCAGGGATCTGGGTTTGCTACATGCTTGCAGAGGGCCCCCCCAACGCTACATCACATTATTCCGATTATGTAATAATTTAAAGAGCTGTTTTGCTCTCTAACATAATCCCACACTCGAACAATTCAGCTTCTGCTTTTCAGCTACATTAACTGTGCCTTAATGTTGTTGTTATTATGTATTCGCCTGTCCGATGCTTCTGTCAGACACAACTTTGGTCTGTACGGCAGGGTACTTTTTTACTGCATCAATTCAGTGTAAACTCGCGGCTCATACCAGGAGCAGGGATTCAAACCCATGTTCTTCACTTTCAAGGAAATGGATCTAATTCGTAGACCACCTGCTGCCCCTTTTACCTGCTAATGCTGCTGGGGGTACTTTTTTACCCCAGCACGTCTGTTGTATTGCTTTAACATTTGCAAATCTCACATTTTGCCACCCCAGGAATGTGGGCAGCAGTTTTTTTAATGCCCCGAAGCAGTGAATTTTTCATTTTGTGTTTTTACTTTAAAGCATAGTAATACTTTTTTTTTTTTATGATACATGTCACGTTGTTGGAAACAAGCAGTTTCAGTCTGATTTGTTGTGGACTTGCAGGCGGAGCTCTGCTGTTGTACCCTGGGGTTAAATGTGTCACCGGAAAAATATCTGCCTCCATTAATGGAGAAGGTGTTTCTGTCTAAACGGTGCTAAATTCCCCACGTAGATCCGAGGAGTCAGAAAATAAAAAATGCAGGAAAATATTTAATAGAGTAAACACAGAGTAAATCCATAGGGGTTTCCCGAAGGAGAGGGATAAGAAGATTAACATCTGTGCAGCCCTTTAAGAAGTACCCTGGTTTGGAGTAATTTCTGTTACTAAAAGCTGTAAATATCTGGCCTCCCTCAGGGCCACTCTATAGTTCTGCCCTTCCTCCTCTTCTTCCTCCTTTGCACCTCCTCCTTTTCCACCTCCTTCTCTCTCTCAGACGTGTCTGACAGGAGGAAACGAGAGCCCCGTGCGGGTGAAACATAGAGACGGAAAGAAATGACCCATCACCCCTGGACCGTTGGAATCCACGGGTGCCCTGTCCAGCAGCCCACGGCTGGAAATGTTGGTCACAAACAAATACATGGATGCAAACCAGCAGCCGATTTGGCACTGAACTGCTGTTGTTCTCCTTTCTTCTTTTGCCTTGGATGTCATTTTGTCAGATTTTAGAATCTCGGGCTTCAGCATCTCGGACATCAGCGTCACGAGGTTCGGTTTGCCTTGGGCTTCGGTGTCCTGGTCTTCAACACCCTGCAGATCATTAAAGACCACGACTGGTTATGACAGTTATTGAACAGAGGTCCGCATCCTGACCGCTGCTTTATATGCAGGTTCTTCATTGTAAATAAAGCAATTAACCACCGGACTGAACTAACAGTTTCTTTCATTGAGCTCATTTGCTTCTCTTTATCTTTATGCTGAGGTTCCCACAGCTTTAAAGACAGCCGGAACACCTACGCGCTTGTTTCTTCACCAGAGACCGATGTAACACACTGAACGGATGAAGGTAAAACAAGTAGAACCAGTCAGTAAGATCCTCCTATTCAACGTGAATATGCAGAGATGAAGCCGACGCTCCCGGCGACCGAGCAGCCGCGCCGCCTCGATTTAATATATTAATGCATTATTATGGATGATTTACAGCAATATAACTATGGGCAGGTTTCCAGACATAAATCAGATTGTGGCAAACATAGAATTATAACAATTAGAGCAAAGGAGCTGGAAGTGGACCGGTGTGTTTCCCAGTCCGGCACATCACCCTTCCGCACAACCACAGGCCTCCATCTCAGCAGCTTCAATTAGCTTCCAATGCAATTACACAGCAGGTAGGGAACTAAATCATCCAGAAAAGAATTAAATGCTCGGGGTTAAGAGTTAAAATGGGATTCATTACAAATGTGGTCTAATCACCTTTTCACCTATCCACAGGAGCTGCAAATCTGCAGAGCAGCCAGAGGCTCGGTGGTTGAGGAACCGAGCGTACAAACACCAGCTGGGGAATCGCTACAGGGCCACCGAACAAGGTACCTCGCCTGAAATGCCGTAGTACACAGCGCGGTGCACATGGGCTCATTCGTACCGTCTGCTGGAGGAAAAACCTGCGCAAAAATAAGCAGTATGAGCTACAGGGCATCGTCTAGCCGTTAGAGTCCTGGCTATCGGCCCGGGCCCGGGTTCCAATTTCTGCTGCCGTTGCAGTACCTTCGATCATGGTAGTCTCCCTGATTTGAGGTAGTAAAATTCACCTTACTGTGTACACGGGTAAATGATTATAATTCACTGTCCCAAAGGGGTCAGATAACTTTATATTAATAATAACGTAATAAACAGTCATGTCCACCCTGTGCTGTATGTACGGACTCTCCATGGAGGACGGAGCCTGGATGAGTGAATGCTGAGTTTTTGCTTCAGTGTGGAAAAAAAACAGTGAAAAAGAGGAGAATTTTTGCCCTCTGCTCCCCGACGCGTCACTGTGGATGGATTAGGTTCCCACCATTTGGATGCGGCCGACTCGAATTTCACACGGTCACCAACATCTCCGCTTTGCTTCGGACACCGTCATTCGACCCGAGATTTACTGTCCCCTTTCAAGGATGTCCTTGGACTGCGGACCCCTCGGAGTGGACATCAGAGTCGCAGAGAATCGAACTTTCAGGTAAAGACGGTGTGGAGAAGGAGACGGCAGGGGTTCGTCTCCAGCCCTGACATACATCACCATCGCACCTGAGTGCTTTCGTGTCGGGCCGCATCCAGGCGTCAGCGATGAACTACCCTGCGGGAGACATTGTTTCATTTTCCATCCTTGTTCATAGAAAAAAAATGTGGGAAATAATCCCATTTGTCAAACCTGAAAATCAAATTCTGTCCCAAAACTAGACTTTAAAAAAAAGCCAATGTTAATAAATGCAGTGTGACTTAAATATTGAAAAATGCTCAGCTGAGAAGAAACGTGTAACAATGTGTGTGGGTCGACCCAGTGGGTTGGACGAAAATCCATTAATGCTATTTTCATATGTGACCAAATCTCTTATTTTTATTATTGAACCATTTTTTACAGTTTTCTGTCCTGCTAAGGTGCATTTTACTTAGCTTTTAGGAGAAGTGTGACCAGGGGGTAGAGCTGCAGTTGAAACCGCTGCCTTGCAGTTGGCAGTTCAGATCCCTCCTTGATAAAGGTACTTATCATGAACCTCTATAATAAAAATGATCCTGCTGAATAAATCACTACAAATAGCTTAGTGTACAAACCTCCCGCTTTGGAGATGGATAAAATGGACTGTCCTCTCGGATGAGAGGGTTCGCGTTACACCCAACGGGCGAAATTGAAATTCGCGGGCTTCCCAGAAGGCCTTGCAAAGGGTCGGCCGATTTAAACGCGCGTCGTTCCTTAGAAACGCAGGCACGGCGAGCTCGTCCACCGGGGTTTGTCCTGCGCGAATCATCCGGGCACATTAAACCGATTACATGACTAAACATCCCCCCTGCGACCGAAATGAAGGCCGCGCTCGCCATCCCTCCCTCCAGCGAGACGTTTTCTTTGAGAGCATCCCGCTTCCATCACCGAAGGAGTCCTTTTTGCTTGCGTACGCATAATTTTCCTCACCTGCAGCTTGCGGAGTCTTTTGCGCGCAAAACTCCTCCAGCCTTCCCTTCCAAACACCCAGCTTAAATTCTGGTCACGGTCCAGAACTTTCTGTGTGGTGCTCTGCATTACTGAACATCTGATCGAGGCATTTAACTCAAACTGCTTTAATAACATAATTACCGGTAAAAGTTAGCGTAAAAGCGAGCGCGGCCGATACTTCTTCCGTCTTTTTTTGTCTTCGCATTCCCATGCCTGACATCATTGTCTGCTCGGTCGGTTTTATTTTAATGAAATTGCCGAATTAACTATTGCAATAAATGCTATAGATTTCTGCCGTAAATTGCTTGTTGTACGGATTAAAACGAGAATTTCATCTGACGCCCACCGAGCCAATCGATTACGGGGATGGACGGGCCGCTTTTGCGACGCTCAAGGACAACCCGGCTTTGGATGCGTGGACTGCAGACGGTGGATCTGCACACGACTCGGCAGTTTATTCGGCTGGATGAGGCTCTCCCTTTAGGACCCCCCCCCCCCCACACCGTAAAAGAACCATCAACAGAAACGGCGGCAGTAATTGATTCCGAACGGCTCGCGCGCACCTCTGCTCAGCCTTTCATGGGACGGAGAATTGGGTTTTTATGAACACATGCTGTAATTAATATAAGTGCATTACGCCGCCTATTAAAGCTCACCTGTCCTGACGTTTCAATTCATCACGATTAATTCGAGCAAACGGGAACGATAAGCCGCACTGCCGTTTAATGCGAGCTGTGATTTATGGACGCAGCCTGCCGGCTACTGGCGGACAGGACGGAGCCACCGTTGAGCCGCTGACAAATCGCTGCATCGAGGCCTGTGGTTTAAAAACAGGAGGGACGACCGCTTCCGTGCCGCTTCGCTGGCCGGCGCCCGACCCCGAAACGCCGACCGCCCGGCAACCACCGAGGCCAGCGTGCGACATCTCTCTTCAAGCGGCGCGAGGAGACGTCATTGGGTTGGGGATGACGGCGAACGTTATGGATGCGGGCAAGTAAAACAATTTGGGAGATTTTTTTTGATCATGAGGAATTAACCTGCCTCCTCGTCGCTAACCCTTATTAATCCAATGAAGATGCGTTTCAGGGGTGAATAATGGGCAAGCAAAGCCGCCGCAGGCCATCCTTCACCCGCAGCAGGACCAAGCTAATGAGCCAGGTACCTTCCTGCACCCTGCTGCAGGTCACCACTGGCGCCATCCCTCCCTGGTGAAACCCACTGTAGGTCTTTGTGCAGCAGTGCAGGAAACCCAGAAGTCACCCCTGTTCCACGTCCAGTTAACGTGGCTGCATCGAGTTTGCATGTTGTACCACAGTCCAAAGATGCGCTGCAGCTTTTGCAACTCCAAATTATGCTTTGGAAATGCAGGGCACTTTACGGCGTATGTCGCATAACAGGTAAACCAACCTGCTTGTTTAGATTTTTCAAAGCACATTTCACTACATGGTATACTCAGTAACCATGTAAGTGGCGAATAAACTCTTGACTCTTTTGGTAGGTTGCAACACCAAAAGTGTTTATTTAAATGCCAAAAAGTGGGAAAAATAGGAATAGTTAGTCTGTACAATATTTACAAAAGGTCTCACTACTTCACATGATTTGCAAACAAAGACCATCCACAGACATCTACGTTGGCAGCCCCCTTCTAAGCAGCAGACTGCTGAAATAGCCTCCATTTTGCCTTTGGGAAGGACTGAACCACTTTGCACAAAAAAGGTTGTAGCAGTAATACATTTTGGCAGTGACAATACAACATGACAAGGCACAGCAAGATAGTGAGCTAATTTAGTGAAAATGCCATCCTAATTTTCAATATAAACTTATAACAAAAATAAAGTGCTAAATCAGGTAGTTACAAACATTGCAAACATCCCCACCAATGGATTTTCCCACTTAGCAGCAACTGAGCACGTGCAGCCTACAAGCAGGCAGTATATAAGGCCACCTAAAACAGCCTGGGGCCTTTTGTCTGACCTGCCAGTGAAGTGTAAGCATTGCACCTAACAGAAGGGAAAGTTGACAGTTTGCGTGTGACCTGGAAACGCAGCCAAATTAAGCATCTGGATTCCAAACTGACTGGAATGAAAACGGTTCCTGCGAAGAACTGCTCTGCCACACAGTGTAAGAGGCTTAGTATGCCAACCTCACACTGCAAGGTGTCAGGAAAGGGAATAAATAATAATGGCGATGACTGCGTGAGTGGGAAGAGGAGCTGACAAGCAGCGCTGGGATGAGGTGGGAAGCTGGAGGTGCATCCTTCACCATCGCGAGCCTTGGGTAACGTCAACACAGCAATACAGAAATGTGTTGCTTTCGCAGTCCTCACAAGTGTGTATGAAAAAGGCGTAGAAGCAGGTAAACTGAGTAAAAGCTCTCCTAGTTTCTGGCTGAGGCTGTTTGCTAGTTGTCTACATTGAGGTAGTCAACGACAAGACCAAACCTATATTTCTGCTCATAGTTTTTGTGGCAACCTTTTTGCATAAACGCACTTTGAACACACACACACTCTTCAGGCATACACCTGTGGCAAGCTGTTCAATACGTTTGCGCTCCACAAGGGGCTTTGGATGCATCTGTCCTGCCTGTACGTTGCAGCACTGACGCACCAAAAGGCTCTGGTTTGATCATCTCAACCATCTGGATGTTTAGGTCACTCGGGGACCCCCACCCTCCCATCCAGGTTCCACCACCAGGGGGCGTAGTGCTAGTGGTGCCGGCTGGGATGAGTCAGGAGAGCCATCGACTTGGCACAACGGCGTTCTTCATCATTCCCGCTATCACACTTGACGGTCCTCGCCACAGTCAGGATGCAACGCATTTCACACAGTTTACGTCCCACTCTGCTGCTCTTTTGCTGACTGAAACTCAGCACATTTGTCATCTGTGTCCTTCCACACGCGTGACATTTACAGACACATCCCGTGCCAAAGGGTTAAATAATAAATAAATACAGCCTTGCTGCTCTCGCTGGTAATAATCCCTTCCTGAGAATTTTCCAGCCCGACAGCAGGAAATAAATACCTGAATTATTTAATTTTGTTTTATTCTTTTTTTTCTGCAAGCCCACAACTGGATTAGTCACTGCCGACACACAGGTAGTTACGCTCCAGGCTCCCTCTGGAACTTATCTGAACGAGCAAACAAATTTGCCACGGAAAAAAAATGTAGGGATTTGACCTTCGACCTGACGCAATATAAAACGGTGTACTTGGTGTTCCGATGTGCTGTTTAGCTTAGTGCTGTCAATGTGTGTTTACACTGTAATTCACTAAACACTTGTATTTAAATATGAAAACAGGTACATCGCTCCACACTGCCAGGTATTCAAAATGTTTTTTGGGCTATTTTTGCTGGTATGCCATTTTGTCGCTGGCCTTAACCAGAAGCTGGACCTCAGCATGCTTTATAAAGTCAAATCTCCATGTGCCAGACATCAGTTGGACTGCTGGGAAATGCAAATACATGGGATGCAGTGCAAAAATTGTCAGAAATACGATTAATGTGATCATTTTATTCCTCTAATGTCTATATTTTGGCATATATGTGATTTTTTTTATTTTTAAAATTTTTTTTTAGGTGCCACTTCCTGTCTGCAAACACATTTATTTTCCCCAATAAGAATTCTGCTCATAATATAACACCTTCTGAGGCTGTTAAGCACGGGAGACCTTGACAATCTCATAAAATTGCAAGCTGATAAAAACGAAATTCCGAAATGGGCTATTGATTGTGAATTGATTGACCGTAATTGATTAGTTGATTTGACTGAACGGTTTGCTTTGATATTGAGCCATGTGTTGCTTTTCAGGTTGCTTTCTGCAGGATTTAATAACAGTTCATTACTGATGATGGTGGTGATTTCAGATTCTCTGAATGTCAGTTTAAAGAAAGACAACAGGAGGGAGAACAGATATTTCTTGGATTTTAAGTAATAACCAAGCCGTGCGCTGCTTCGGTTTCCTTTGGTGTTTCTATCAGTCCCGTCTTTGCTGGAACTTTCATCATATTGCAGCTGATGTCACCTGATGCGAAAAGCCTGAGTAAAATTGGATATTCATGCCTTTGGATATTTCAGCCACTGTCTAATGTGACCTTCAGAAACATGACATGATGGCATTAGGGTTCAAAGGAAACTTTGAGACAAAGAAATGTCATTCAGGATTTTTTCTTTTTTTTTTTTTTTTTACAGGTCTCCAGCTTTCCAGTTACACCAGAAAGATCCTCTTCCTGCCTTTTGAACTTTGAAGGCCCTTCAATGCTGTGGAATTATAGCAGGACCATAAAAGCTGCCCGCATCTATCACGGGCGTTTATGGGGCAAGGTGAGTGTTACTCAGCGGATCCGAGGGAGGAACATACGTTTACGATCGCACTTCGGCTCGCCATCGCTCACGTCCATCTGCGGAGAAATTCGGCACGTAATAATGGCGGCTTTAAAGCTCTTCGTGAGGAACCTGTTACTCCTCAATAAGAAACCTAAACAAGTCGGAGAGGAGAGTGTCCAGAGCAGTAGTCTCCCTGAGATGAATGGAGGCCTGGGAGCCCAGTGTCATGGTGGAGGTGGACATGGCCTTGCAGGAGAGGTCAACTTGACTGTGTTGCTCAGTTCTCTTTCGTTTTTAGCTCTTTAATCATTAGTCTAATAATCAAAGAATTTTATTTGTCACATACAGTTATACCAAGTACACCATGTAGTGAAATGTGCCCTGAATAAGCCACGAGACTGTGTGCAATACAATTTCACAAGTGAACAAACAAAAAAATAAAATTAATAAAGAAATAAAACCTCTAGATGATATGGTGGCAGCTGAATGCAGTAAGGGGAGAGTTCAGTGTGTATTATAATCTGCAGTTGGAAAAGATTGTGATGGCATATCCAGGTTCAGAAGTCTTATGGCCTGAGGATAGAAGCTCCTCTTGAGCCTCTCCGTTCTGGCCATAATACTTCTATAGTGTCTGCCTGATTTCAGCAGGTTGAACAGATGGTTGCTGGGATGAGACAGGTCACCGATGATCCTAGTCGCTCTGGTCCTGCATCTTTTGGTGTGAATATCTTGCAGAGATGGCAGGTCAGATCTAGTGCAGCGTTCTGCTGCCTGGATCACTCTCTGTAGTACCGTGATGTCCTGCGCACAGCTATTCCCAAACCAGGAGGTGATGTTCTGAGTCAGGACACTTTGTACAGCACCAGAATAGAAAGTCTTTAGGATCACCGGAGAGACCTGAAGCTTCCTCAACTGTTTGAGATGGTAAAGATGCTGCCTTGCTTTATTGGTCTGAGCTTGAATGTATACAGTCCATGTGAAATCCTCACTAACATGAATGCCCAGATATTTGGAGCTGCTCACCCTCTCCACTGCAGTCCTGTTGATTTTAAGGGGGGTGTAGAACTGCTGCTGTCGCCTACCAAAATCCACCACCATCTCTTTAGTTTTTCCGACATTCAGTTGGAGGCAGTTCTCCTGGCACCACGATGCCAAGCTCTCCACCTCCACCATGTGTGCTGTCTCTTTGTTGTTGGAGATTAGGCCCGGCACCACGTACTGTCAGCAAATTTGATGATGGAGTTGGAGGCGTGTGTGGCCACACAGTCATGAATGTAGACGGCATAGAGTAGAGGGCTAAGTACACAACCTTGTGGAGCTCCTGTGTTAAGAGTGATGATGCTGGAGATGCAACTACCAACTCTCACCACCTGTGATCTGCCTGTGAGAAAACCGAGAACCCAGGCACACAGGCGGCTATTCAATCTCAAGTTTCTCAGCTTAGTGAACAGTCTATGGGGACAATGGTGTTGAAAGCTGAACTGTAGTCAATGAACAGCAATCTCACATAGTTCCAATGTTTCCTATCCACATGACCGAGGGTGGTGTGCAAGACGTGGGATATGGCATCATCCGTAGATCTACTGGGCGGTAAGCAAACAGTAAGCTTTAATAAGTCTCTCAAAAACCTTCATGACTACCGAGGTCAGTGCAACACGCCGGAAGTCATTCCGGCATGAGAGATTATTGTTCTTTGGTACTGGGATAATAGTGGATCTTTTAAAACACATAGGAACCACATATTGAGCCAGAGGGTCATTAAAGATGGTAGTGAATACTCTGGTCAGCTGATCGATGCAGCAAGTGCCCGGAGATGCCATCTGGCCATGGTGCTTTCCTGGTGACATCACCCCACACCTTCAGCCAGCTGCGACTGTTAGTTTCGTGGATGTCTTTAACACAATTGGACTCAAAACGGGCATAGAATGCATTAAGCTCATTTGTGAACCCAGAATCGGCACTGATAGCTGCGTTAGATTTATTTTTGAAATCGGTGATTGTGCACAGTCCCTGCCACAATAGGTGCGTGTCGCCCTGGTGGAAGAATGACTCCACCCGCTCCCAATACTGGCACTTTGCATCCTTCACTGCACACTGTAAGCCATATGAAGCCGCTCTCATGTGGCCGGTGATGAGTCCTGCGTTATACGCAGTGGTTTGTACATGAAAAAGAAAACAACGGTGTTTTCTCTAAGGAGGAAGGTGGCTGTGGTTCTATGAGTAAAATGAGAAAAATGTATGATAATGTTATTAAGCCAGTTACTGTAAGTCATATAAATACTTAGACCATTTAAAGCCAAGCAGAGCAGGAGGGAAATGGGTGCCCCATCACTGTCCTTAGCCTCAAACTCAAAAACTTTCCATTTCTTCTACTGTGGTATTATGATTTAAAAAAAAAAAAAGAGGATAACAGAGAAAAACAGAGAACACAGGGTCACCTCCTCACGCAGTTACTGTAGTTCTTTATTGATGTTGTAAACCAAAAATGCACTTTTACATCCATGTGTGATTCCCTACCGAGGGAAAATGAGATACGAAATTGGACTTTTTTCATCCTTCGATTTGAATTCATATGTTTATAAGTTTTTTTCCTCCTGCCGAGTTCAGTACAGGGTCTGGCAGGTATCATATTAATACAATACTGAGTCACTAAGTTGGCGGTGAGCAGCCATAGTCCTCCCATGCGGCCGCACTTGTTAATTTTCTTTTCAGTTGAACTCTTAATGATTCGGCCTTAACTCGGATTTCTTGCGATAGCCTGAACCCTGTAGTATTAGTGCTTTCATTGTCTAGCTTGTCTACCACAGATATTTTACTGATATTTCTAATCCTTTAAACTGCACAATAATGCAATTACTTTGACAAATGAATGACTGTTTAATCACTCCTGGCCAATGAACAACTCACTGCTGAGATTTATGAACCAAAACAAAACAACAGCACTATTTTCACACCAGCATAAATAAAATAACTTTTATATATTACACCACCTGCCCCATCTCTTTCTCTCACACACGCACAACCAGCCTCTTCCTCTTCAGTTTGGTGGAGCACCAGTTGCCACTGAAGTAGAATGTGTGATGATCACAACCCCAGGGCATGCTGGGATCTTAGAGTACCAGCACTGGGATGCTGTTGTTCTTTCTCTTCCATAATCCCCTGTGGAAGGAAATGATTCATATTGTGTGTGTGTGTGTGTGTGTGTGTGTGTGGAGGGATGGCTGCATGTATAAAATAGAATTTAATATAGGTTTCTATTTCCAGTTCAGTACAGATGCAAAGTAAGAGTGGAAATGGAGCGGAATTGCTGTCTGCCGCCTTAATGGTAAAAATCTGTGAGAATGATGATGTAGCACTTTTGAAGATGAGGATGCTATAAGTGCTTGCTTGTTGACCTTAAGAGCACTTCCGGGCCTCCTCTTTCCTCCTGTAGAATTCTGGGAGTGGCACTGACCTCAGACCCACATTCCCAGTGACTAATTCATGATGTCAGGCAAGATCTCCATGAATTCTTGCTGTTGGTCATTCTGGAGGTCTCACTGTGTCTTTAACATTGTTGAAATTTCGCACAGGCGAATCCACATGCTGGCTCAGCATTGTCTCTCCAAGCTGCTATGATATTCTGGAATTTGTCCTCTTAAGTTTGTCATGCAGATCAGAGATTTGTGACATTTTTCTCTTTTGGAGAACTTAATCTGGAGAGGAAATTATTATCTGTGAGGAAATGTGTTAAATCAATCATGATGATTGCCGTTCGCGCTCAGTCTCTCTGGAGTAACAACCGAGTTTCTCCTTCCTCCACGGAGCTCGGCTTGGCACCCATGTGTCATGTGTGGTCTATGGTCGTGTGCCGTAATGAGGGTTGCGGTCAATGGTGATTGCTGATCGCTGCTCATTTCGAGAGTGTTTCTTTCTCGCTCCCACTGTTTCCCTGGTAATGGGACGATGAGGAATAGCTGGAGGCCGCAGAGGTGGCAGTAGTGCTCTTCAGTCTGACCCCATTGTCTTCCCTTGGGCTCCAGGCGGTCCTCTCCTCTGCTATATAAATCAGAGGTTTTGACCCATTGGATACCAGAGATTATCTAACAGCCTTGCTGACGTGTCTCATGAAAAGGGCAATGAAATGTTGGTGAGCCTCTTGGTTGAGTGTAGACCCTCCTTCCACTTCCTCATGTCTTGCTGGTGGTTGTAAAAAAAGTATTTGCATAAAGAAACCAAACTTTTAGGCCATGATCATTCAAGAGGAGCAACACATCTTAAACAAATGATTCTTGACCTGTGAGTTGTTCTAGGAAACACTGCTTCAGTTTGAAAGGATATGGACCCTTCATCTAATTTTTGCGGTGGTTGTGAAAATTAAACAAATGTGGACGTCTGCTTTTCAGGACAAGAAGAGAAGAAACAAGCAGGTTTATCTGACTTGCT
This sequence comes from Heterotis niloticus, assembly GCA_018136845.1. Taxonomy (NCBI): domain Eukaryota; kingdom Metazoa; phylum Chordata; class Actinopteri; order Osteoglossiformes; family Osteoglossidae; genus Heterotis; species Heterotis niloticus. Next base: position 1,406,415 of record CM030904.1, read on the forward strand.
GTGGTTGAAAGACCAGATTTCCAATCCTTTCTTCTGCACTAGAACCCTCAAGTAAGGTACCACCATGTCAAAGTTACCCTTCTGTATAAGTTGTCTAAATTATGATAAAGTAACTTCAGTATCATAAACAAAACCTGATACTGAAAGCTGAATTGGAGAAACACCAACGTGAAAGGCAGCTACAGAAATAACAGTAACTGCTGAAGTGAAGGCATTGACCTGAGTCTATGCAAACTGTGACAAGAGGGTTGACTTTTCCTCTCTATATTGCAATGCTGCGAAGATCTCCAAGGCTGTCCCAGGGATCCTTGCCCCGGGGGAGCGGTCTGGCTTTGCTCTGCGGCCTATTAAGCATGTTTCAACATTTTCACTGGTTTCAGTTTGAATGTCTGTGAGTCAATAAAGCATTCGCTAATTAAATGGACACAAGCCAACTTCGGCTGCCCTAGGACCGGCGTGGATTAAGTGCAGCCTTCGCCTTTCTTCTTCTCCTCTCTCTCTTTATCCCTCTCCCCTGTTCTCTCACTCCCCCGCTATCATTCTCACTTCTACCTCAGAGCAAGGAGGGGCAGATGGTGCAACACCAAAAGAAAGGCCCAAGATGGAGCCAAAAGCAGAACCGCTGCTCCGGGTGCCAAACAAGTTGACACCACAGACGTTAACAGCAAAATAAACAATGGAAAAGCAAGCAATAAAGCACAGCGAGCTGTTTTCATGAGCAGCAGCTCAGCAGAGAGACAACTTCTGTCCTCTGACCGTCTTTTTAGATTCTGGAACGTCATTGGTTCATCAGGAGGAGGGGGTTGTGTGCCTGTGTGCCACAAACTTATAATGTGAGTTTTTTTACTAACAGGGCACACAGGTTTTCCCATGTAGAGAGCAGGGTAATTTTTACTGTGTCAATTCAGGGGCAAGTTCCTTCATCGAGGATACAACAGCAGGAGAAGGGATTCAAACAAAGGTGAGACTCTACCTGCCTGGGAAACTGCCTCTTGGCCTCATGGTGATTTGGCTTCACATTGTATGAGGAAATATTATTTTAGTATGCATTACAAACAGATAGGAGAGCTTGACGCTATATGATGGGAATGTGTAGCACAGCAGCTGAGTGAGTGGCAACATTGCTTTAGACCCCCGATGGAGACCCATCTCCTGTCAGCCGTGTGCGTGCATGCAGGTCTTCTCGAGTGTCACTGTACTGGCCACTCTGAGTCTTATTTTATTCCCAGTGGTTAAAAAAGCCTCAGAGGCACTGGAAAGGGGGATTCTCATCTCTCTGCTTTATCTGACTCGCTATCTTTCTGGGGTAAAATTTTGAGCAGGCCTTCAGGCCTTGGATGGATCTATTTCTCTCTCTCTTGCGCACAATTGAATTGGATTTGTCTGAGGAGCTGATACAGAACATTCGCCGAGAGGTATCGATCCCTCGGTTATGTGCGAGAGCGAGGCCTATATTGCAGCCAAGTGGTTTTAGAAAACCGTCTATCGTTTCTCAGGGAAATTGATGGTTTTCTCTCAGGGATCTGAAGGACAGGTCATTCAAAACAAGGTGTTGATAAGTGATCTAGAAGTTTTGGGGACGACCGTAGAGTTGCCTATTGGCTGCTGATATGCCGCATCTTCAGACTTGGGACCCTGTGATAAATCCATCCTGACAGTAGATGTGGACCAATTTCGGTTTACTCCAGTTCTGTCCATGCATTGCTTGGCCGTGTACCTTACTCTTTTTTACCTTGTCTTAAGTGGTGCTGAAGCAAGATTGTTCTAAAACGTTAAAATTTGAGAGTCTGGGGTGAGAGGTAGGACAGGTACTGAGTTACAGGCTGGCCTTCACAGCTGTCTTCCAACAAGAGCATCTCAGTGGTGCAATAAAATCCACTCTGGAATCCCAGGATCATCCTAGAAATGTACAGTATTCTTCACCTGGCAGAATGTGATCCGGCCCTCGTGTGGGACATGCAGGAGTTCCCAGCTGGGTTACCTGGTCTGCAGGACCAAGAACACTCATGTGATGTGACAGGAGGAAGAAGGGAACAGAAATGTGTGAGGAAAAGGTGCAGGGACAACACTTTTAGCTGCCCTAAAAAGGTGCATTTTCCAGAGGAGTAATCTCCAAAGATCTGCTGAGGAATCACATCTGGGCTTCAATAGTTTATAGAGTCTGAATTTTCTGCCATTTCTGCTTGTTGAATGACTAGCCAAAAGCCAGCAAGGCCTATTATCAAAAGCTCTGGGCTACAGCGACTTCTCTGGGGAGTGAATCCTCCATCCACCCGTGTCAGGCATGGGCTTTGGAAAAGGATAAAAAAAAAAAACGGTTCTCAACCATTTGGGTGTCAGTCTGAATGTGAATGATGACTGTTTAGTAAAGAAATGCACCCTTCTGAAAACAACCAGCAGTCAAAAGTCCAAAACCTTCAGATGAACCTCTTGTCCCAATGGCCTGTTCCCCTCTCAGTATGTTGTCTTAGCACACGATGTTAAGCAGTAGTAAAAACTGCCGGACGTCTGAGGCCGCCTTTCCAGAGATGCTTAATGATGGCGTCGAAGCCTTTAACGCTGACTTTATTAACAGTTAACTTAGAAGAGGCAATGATGAAAATGAAAAAGGCTTCTTTGGTAGTTAGTATTAATGTTAAAAAAAAGTTAAAAAATTAACTAAAAAGGTAAATGACTCATTTAATGGTGATCTGCTGCAGCCTTGCAAAAGAGGCAAAACTCTGATCTGACCAGTAACTGCCACAGCAGGTACTGAGGCCCCATACAGGGTATACCATTGGTATTACTCACAAATGTAAATTTTAACCCATCGGTGCCGTTCTTCAGGTCTCCACCAGCCTTTCTGAGATGGGAGCAGGAGATGAGGGCCTTCTTTCTTTATCCGTATTCCTTCCACACACAGCGTCCGTACTCCGCTCGGCAGCTCCTGTCAGCCCGTGCTGTTTAATGATATCGGCTCTCCTTGGTGCTGCTTCTGCTCGTCCAGCACTGACAAAAAAAACCTGTCAGCGCATTTATATTACCTTCAAAGGTGCCGTGTCACACATCTTTGGGAAGCTTCCAGATTTATCGATAAAAAAATAACATTCAAAGACTATTTACGCTGCTCGGAAAAGCACATCTGTTTATCAGCTGCAAAAGAATGAGATATAATTTTAATAAGGGAATCTTCTAAGATGGTATTTCAAGGTGGGGCGGATTTGTAAGAACTATTTTCTCAGTGTATTGAATCATGGGTGGAAAAATCATTAGAAGAAATCTTTAATCTTCTCCACTTACGAGCCATGTGACTAGTACTTGCTGTATGTGGAAATGATCACCAGGAGCACTTCTACAACACAAAAGGCTCTGTTAAATTCGCTTTAAGTGGATCCTGGAGCCAATCTGTTATTCTAAATATAGAACCTATTGAATGTGGGCTGCACTTAACCTCATGACAACTGCATCAGATCTGTTTTTAATAAATTAGGGACAAGAGAACACAAATGGACGGCATTGGCTGGTATCGCTGACAGGTCATCATCAATCTCCCCGAGACCGGCGGGGATTGCTAAGAGCTGCCAGATAATCTTCTGCTCGAAGGAAAAGCCATCAGTAACCAGAGCCGCTGTACATGTGCAGCATCACGGCTGCTGTGGCACCTTTTTGTACAGATGACCTCCAGTCCCACAGCCCTTTGTAAGTCCCTGTGTGACGCTGGCTGATGGGAGGTGAACTTAGAGATGCCAGTAAAAATGTAAAATCAAACCTGAAATAAACATAAGAATAGAAATCAAGGGCGCTGGGCAACGTCTGCATCGATTTTACCGCATCTGTAGTGTGACTCCTCCTGTCCCTAGGACTGTTGGTTGAAGTACAGATGGTCTTCGAGTTATGACTGTCCGATTTAGGATTTTTCGACCTTCTGATGGTGCGATAGCAATCCACATTGAGCAGAAATTGTGCTTGGAGTTTTGAATTTCAATTTTTTTTTTCCCAGGCAAGCAATATGTGGTACAATATTTTGTAATGATGCTGGGCAGCAGCACCGATCCGCATCTCCCAGTCTGCCACGTGGTTGACAGTGTTCTGTGTTCCCAGCATTTTTAGGATTACCCCTCTGTATCTAAGTTGTGTTTTGGGCATCCATTGTGTCTACGAAACACCCATCTGTCTGTGTCTCTTGAAAGCAGCACAAAAGCGAAAACCCTGTAATGACTTTTGGGGTAGACTAGGATAGGCTAGGTTATGATGTTCGGTAGGTGTTATGGCATGGGTGGGTGGAAGCAATCGCAAGTTCTGTTAAACTCTTTACTGAGTGTTGTTTCTGACAAAGAGTGTTGTTGTTAGCTAGTGCTAAACATTAGCGATTGGCAGTAGACGAAGACAATGGTTTCAGAAAAGTTTGCAAGGGGAAGTGGAAACTGAGCATCGACAGGAAGTCCGGGTAGGAATTAAATCCCGTCCACGATTGGGTCCTGCACCAATCAGTCATCCAATCAGTGCTCAGCCTGAAGATGGGGCCCGAGAGACTGCCTACATTCCATTGCTGAAGCAGCCACAGGCGTTACAGGAGGTTCAGTGTATTAAATGAATTTTCGACTTACAATGGGTTTATTGGAATGTAATCCCATCATAAGATGGGAATCTGTATATCTAAATATAATGTATCTATAATATCTGGACAGCAGTCCATCTGTCAGGTGTGGTCTATGAATTAATTGGGCTCAGTGGACATCTCACTACCATTAAGATCCAAAGAAATGTCTTTCTGTTTTGTACTGCCAAACACCCAACAGCTACACGCCTGCATTCGCAGAAATGTGTTTGGTGTCGTTTAAGGATTGAAATATCACTGCTTTTCTTGCACACAGTTATAACAGGATGGCCAATTTTGGAGGAAAAGACACACTTTGTGAATACAAGCTGAGCTCCAAAAAGCAGGCTGTGCTTCCGATCTGGTTAGCATCAGCATGTGGCAGCAAACATGGAGTCCTGGAATCCCCTTGGGGAGCGCAAAGGTTGAGACCCTCATGCACCGATTATAATGTGGACCCCCATGGTGCTTGTACAGTTCCATTTTCATCCCTCCATACTTGGAGAAGGTCAGACTGCTCTGTTGAGGGAGGGTCTGCCCAGTCGGGACGTGAACGTATATGTTATGTCAGGAGTTGAGGCTGAAATTCTTTTGATTTGAGGCACTGGAAGAAAAGTGGGAAGCAAGAGGAGCAACAGGCATGTGAATCATGCATTACCTGCCATTAACTTCTTGGCAGGTGAGGGGTCTCTGCAGACAGTGGTGTCGAACTCTGAATTCCGTCTAACACGAGACAGAAAACCTGGAGAGAAAACAAAGATTCCAGATTTCTGCTAGACCTTTTTCAACCAGGAGACATTTTGGTGTAATTGTGGTGATTTAGATATACTTAATGATTTAAAGCCTCAATTTCCCATTTCCACCTGGATGGATACTATGACGGCCATGGCCAGTGACCCTTAACTGTGAACTCTAGCCTGGAAAGGACAGCCCCCCCCCCCCCGCCAGCCTTTTTGGCCAAAGGGACTCGTTGGCTTGGCAGGTTGTGGTCTATGTGCTCTCCAAGGGGATTCCAGAGCTCCGTGTTTGCTCCCACATGCAAGCCGACAATATGCTCTAATGTGACACTGGCGCCCCACTCTCTGCGAGGGTGTTTATTTTTCAATGTCAACGCATTCACGGGGAGCCGCACACAGCCTAATGTATTCCCTTTTTCCGTTAAAGTGAAAGACTATTACTTGGAAGGCTTTTATATTGAAATATACAGGGCATTGAAGCAAAGGTGCAAACCCTAGTTATTTCTCCTTCTCTCTCCTGCACACAGAGCCTTTAATACAAATGTATATTTCCGAAGGTGCTGTCAGCACAGCAGTCGAGTGAAACTTGCCTCGACTGCAAAGGAGAGAAAACGTGTTCCAGTGAACCTTCCCAATTTCTCTGTGCTTTGCCCTAGATGCTAATTTGGAGAAGCTCTTGAAGAAGAAAGTTCTCCCAGCACAAGAAAACCAAGGAGCCGATGTTTTCCAAACCTTTGCCATCCTTAGATACTCGCAATTGAGGCCCCTGAATTCGTTTACAGCGTCTTTCTTGACTGCTCATGATTTTTCGGCCTCTGCTTGTGGAGAAGCTGTTGGATTTGCGCCACCGACCTCGCTGTGCAGTTCTGGCCTTTGCGGGGTTCCTCTATCTGATGAGCCACATCGCAGTGATGGACTGCAGCATCTGCCACCAGCGTTGCTGCTGTCAACTTTAAATTCTCTACTCAAAAGGTTTTATGTTTACAGGTCACTGCATGCAGTCTTCATCCTAATCCTTCTTAATCCTTCTTAGCTTCATTAAAGGTAATATTATTATACACTTAAAAATATGATATAGCTTAACTACTTACTGGAATACCAGGTGGCTTGGCGGTTACAGCTGTTGCCTTGCTGTCAAAGGGTGAGGGTTTGAATCCCATCTCCTGCTGCTGTAGTGTCCTTGATCAACTCAGAGTAAACCTACATGACCCCAAGGTATATATTTGTAGTGGTGAATCACTACAAAGTCCAAACCCTCTATGTTACCTTTAAGAAATAAATAGTTAAATAGAGTTAATAAAGTGGTATGAAGTAATTTGCTTTGGATGATGACCTGAGTTGATGGTGCACAAAATGTGTTGGAAAAGCCCAGCATTTCCTCGAGAGGATATGTGTGTGCATGCAGGTATGTTACATGTTGTGTTCAGAAAAGCTTTTCAGGCATTTTTTTCAGGTCTCTCTGGTGCCTCCTGCGCAGCCTTGGGGGCGGGGTGGGGGGTGGCATATTGAATAGGAATGCAAATGACAGCCGAGTCCCTGCGGGCCGCAGCTTATCTTCCAACTCCAGCTTAAGGCTACGTGGATCTGTAGCTTTGCAAAGGCAGGACCCCCCGCCACCACCGTCCAGGGGATTGCGCTACGCAGAACCGCGACAGACTAATCCCGACTCATTGTAGCTCTCATCATCAGATCTGTTTCCCATGATCCTCTCTGTTGGCTTGTTCTAGAACTGGGGACTGTTCTGTAATTGAAAGCAAATGGAACCAAATTCCCTAACAGAAGGTCAACTTTAAGCCTCACTGTCACCTGCAAGAAGAACAATAGAATTACACAATAATTTGAAAGCACAGATTCAAAGATGTTTTCCCTTAATGATTTTCCATATGATCATGCAAATATAATAATAGCATAATAATAACAACAATGGCAATAATAATAAAATAGAAATATTAACAACTGCCATATTGTTTTAACTCTGAAATGATTAAACAATTGTAAATGAATTAAATTCAGATAAATATAGGATGCTAAAATATTATTTAGTTGCATTGTCGACTTAACTTCTAAGAGTAAAACAAGTGTATCGCATGCTGTCAGCACTCTTAACTCAGAGCTCCGAAGTTTAATGTAGGATTTTACACAACTGAAAAACAGCAGTGAGTTCTCATATATTTAGTTGGTGCTAAAAGCAGAGCAACAACCTGCGGACGGTGAGACCCACAGGCCACTGTCGCGCTGCAGGTTGTGGCCTTCAGCTCGAGCAGCAGATGCACCCCGGTGGCAAGGTGCACATGTATATATGGATGGGGCGTGTGAAGTGGGCCGTGTTTGAGGGAACAAGCAGCTTGCATGTCACATCCAGGTAAACATGTTAACCACCAAACCATTTGGGAGCATGTTAGCAAGATGTCAAAAACATTTACATTTTCTCATTTAGCAAATGCTGTTCTCCAGAGACGTGCAACACAGAGGAGCCAACAGTGCATCGGAGAGACACACAGAGAGCTTTAGCTACAGACGCGTCACAGTTGAAGTACAGCCAGTTTGCCTAGCACCATCTGTAGCTGCGCATAGAACCGATGGTGTGATCCAAGCTGGAGTGCCTTGAGATCAGGAGAGAAACTGGTCAGAAGGCGATGGGTTTGAATGCTAGGAGGGACTCAGCATCTCTGAAGGAGAGATGCAGCTTATTCCACCACATTGAGTCGAAAATCGAGGATCTACCACTCTTACTTTTGGACCTGTTCTGATTAGATGTAGCTGTAGATGTAGACGTGCAGTGGTCCTGACCCACATAGGGAGCCACGGCAACTGCTTGCGGGCCTCAAAAACAAACTTTGGCTCTGCGAACTTTTGACTGAGCCAAATGGTCTCCATTTCTGCACCACGCCAGGGAGGAACGTTATAGGCGCACCCAGTGACAGTAAGGCATCGATTTTCGGGAAGACTGCCGGTGTGGTCCGATACAGTGCGAACCACTCAGACCCTCTGCCAGAGAACAATCCTGGCCGCCCATTACCGTGACCACCATCGGCTTGACTTTCTGACAACCCACAATTGATGGTTAGAGCGCGCCGCTGTCGAGATGGGCACCAACGTCGGTGGTTGCAGTTTCGAGTGCTGGGGAAACAGATGAAATCAGAAAATGAACGGCTACATTCAAATGGGTGAATCCACTCAGCGGGAACCCTCTACCTCCAGCCTCCAGCCTCACTTTTTTCCTACCATTATTATATTTGTCTGAGCAAACACTACTTCAGACTGAGGTATTGTGAACGGAGTTCCCTCCGCTCTCTTGTTTCGGTAATTATTGTGCTATTTCTCCTTTGGGAGCCTCAGAGTCTCCGACTGCCTCCTATGTTATTGTATTGCCTAAAAGGGAGAAGCACACACATACTCGAGACTTATTGAATTTATGCTAAAGCCCACAACTTTGACTCGAGTTGCAGCAGAAAATCCAATTTATTACTTTCATTGCCACATTTTATTCTTATTTTTATTTGCCATGAAGTATAGTGTTGATATATTATTATTATTTACCGAGTTCAGTAAATGTCGGATGTTTTTATGAACACATGGAATAATGGACTCAAGAACCTAAAGACCCCTGTGGTGATCTTACCTGCGATGTCTACTTCATGCTTCTCCTGTGTGACATCGCAGGCAGCCACTAGAGAGCGCTCTGTCTTCCAGCTACCTGGAGCAACAGAATCCTGTCAGAGGCCCCCCAGCAGACATCCATACACAGTGTCACCCTCAGCTGCCACGTCTCCACCCCGATGTCTCTTTGGATCCATCACAATGCCAGGATTGTTGGGGAGGCTGTAAACCGGCTGCAGCTGTGAAACCCGCGGTGCAGCATCACGTCACTTTAGTCTGAGAGTCACCTTGGAGAGACCTTAGTCATCCTGACCCAGGCGGGGCTCCAGGATGGCACAGTCATCGTCGCCACCTGTTTGCATCCAAATGCTCCCGCAGCCAGGTGGCTAAATGTAGCCATCATTCTTAGAAGGTCAGCGCCACATCAAAAAAACCCAGAACGTCCAAGTTTACAGTTACCGGACACTTTTCTTCAATGCATCTCATTTACGTAAATTCAGAAAAAAATATTTTAAAAATAATCTTGGGGTGGGCTGTATCTTGGCCACAGTATCTGGTCACCCAAAGGGTGCCCTGAACAGGTTACCTGCACTTACAGAGGGAACGTTTTGGCCCAAATCCTTTGAGTCCACAGGTGGCAGCGCTAACCACTGCGCCACCTGCTGGCCCTGGTGCTACTGCTAGTACTGATCACCTCCTCACAGAGAGAAAGCAGACCTTCATTTCCTTTTTGTCTCTGAAGAGCCGTTGTTTTCCTGCAAACCCACACATCGCTGAAGCTGTGGCTCCCAGCAGGAGAAACAGCAAATTTACTCTGACAAAATAAGTATATCATTTTTCAAAAATGTTGTAAAAATATTTTAATGTTTCATGCTGTGGTGCAGAGCGGCTTGTTGAGGCAGGAAATCCTCAACCCCTGCCCCTGGGGCTGCTGCTGACCTCTGACCTTTGCCCAAAATTCATCATTAGACCTGGGTTACAAATCAGCTCTCATTTTTTTTTGGCTTCCTGTGACATGGAAAAGAGATCACAACAAATGTGCATTTTATGTCACCTGAGGTTTATCCCTGAACAGGTTACTTGCTCTTGCAGAGGTTACCTGCACTGCACTTCAGCACTCGGCCATTGCAGGGTTTAAAATGATTTAAGAAAAAAAAAAACTACAATAATAATAATTGTTTTATTAAATTAAAATACAGCAGTTCAAAACACAGAATACATTTGCACCATTAGGCTCATGATGCCATAAATAACATAAAATACGGACCTAAACTACCTGAAAATTTGTCTGTAAGTAGGAAAAAAATTATCACCTGCAGGTGGCATAGTAGTTAGAGTCACTACCTTAATCCTGAAATGGCCACACTAACCCTGCCAGCTGCTTTAGTGCCCACAGTATTTACCCTGAACGGATACAGTAAATACAGTAAAAATTACACTGCGGTATAAATGGGTAGATCAGTGTACAAACAGTAAGTTGTCTTGTAAAATCCAGTCAGACAAATAAATGTAAAAACAAAAATAAAGGAGAATTGATCCACACAGTGAGAATTCATCCTTTAAAATAACATATTTTTATTATAAGTGCTGTTTTCAGACTGATGAGGCTGTGACCCCACAAACCAGACTGCTGGCCGCACCTGATGACAGGCTTCTCAGAAGACAACAAGCAGCAGGTGAGCCCTATTCTGGGTGTGAAACCCCAAATTTGAAACACTGACTTTTGGTGGAGGAAGCTGGGAGCAGCTGAGGGTTTCTGAAACTGTTCGGTACTGCTGTCACACCTCGCATCTGCGTGAGTAGTAGATGTGCTTCCTCCAGGGTTTGTCTTCATTAAAGTGCCAAAAATTAAAGAAAGAAACTGAACAGATATAATCTGTTAAAATTTTAAATAATGTACAATATTTAGAAAAAGACATGTGTATAATCTTATCATTTACATCAGCCTCCTGGACAAGAGCAGATGAACCTCTTAAACAGTCACCCTTCTGTATTTAGAATGGACCAAACCACTTTACATGGGGGGGCAATAATACTGATCTGAACCCGACAAACACGGATCACAATATCACAATACAGACGGTAAGTTACAGGACAAGTCACTTTGTTGCGTCGTGTGTGTGTAGTTGGCTAACTTGGATGCCATTGACTTTGTAGACTAAGGAGATGCAGACCATTGCACGGTGGCTCAATAGGTTCGCTGTAGGTCTGACTGGGACTGCCGTGGTGTTAACGGGTCAGGGAAGAATAACAACAACATTTATTTGTATAGCACATTTTCATACAGAATGCTGTAGCTCAAAGTGCTTTACAAGGTGCAAAAGAGACAAGAATAATGAAGGGTGTTGGATCCCCTTATTATTAGCACTTTGTGGTTGTTATGAACCTATGTCAAGATATTTTTGTTTAATGTATTATTATTTACCCTTATTATAAAATACAATAATTGATCTAAACCAAATCAATTACAAAGGCCCTTGGGCGGTGACTTTTCCCATTTGGCTCCAACTGAGCGCGTGCACCACAGAGACCGGTGGTATATGATGGCACCTCAGCCTCACTTGGGTCTTTTAACACAACTAAAGGTAAACACTGCTGATGGGTGAGCATCATGGAGGCATCGTGTGTTCTACAGTGAAAGCTGAGTATTCCTGCTTGACAGCGAAGTGTGATCGGATGACTTTGTGCCCCTGCTAAGACAACATGACTCTGGACCGAATGAGCGTTTCCTGCTGACGCCGTCATGCGCACAAAAGTGTGGATATTTGAACACCCATTTTTGTCTGTTTTCTAGCACCTCATTCTAATTTCTTTCACTTTGACATTTTTCTTTTTCTGCATTTTTTTTTTTTTTCTTGCCGAAGGTTTGTCCTCATTCGGAATTCAAAGGCTGTTCCAGTTCAGAGAACCATTTATTTTAAATAAAGAGATTTTTGTGTTTTGATTTGTTCATATGGGCAGAAAATGTTTAATAAAACCCAAAGCGCACCCATAGCTGTCTCTTCCCGATAGGCGTCCGTGTGTCACCCTGCGTGTCAAACCATTTGGTCTGAAAATGAGAATATAACCTTATATTAACAGGATAAAGGTGACAGGTGGAAACTTTTACGGGCGGCAAAGTTGCCCATTTTTACTTTTATGAACAGGCTGCAGGGACAGCGTTACATGCATGAAAATGAGCTGCGCGCTGCGGACCTTCCAAGCCGGGAGAACGCGCATCTTTGTGGAGGAATGGAAGCTGAATGGTGGCGCTGGAGAAGCTTGTACTGTGAGCGCAGGACCTAAGGAAAGCGGAAAGAGTCAGTTAGATAAATACATTTTAACAGCAGATTTCCTCTCAGAAAGACGGTTTGTCACAGGCTGGGGCTCCTTAACCACTACGCTCCCTGCTGGTGAGGATTACAGACGCTGAAGCTGCGTCTACACAAGAATGCAAAGTTACGTTGGAGGAATAGAGATGGATGGAGATGAGCGACGGCCGAGGCTCGTTTTTCCAGAGCCCTCGCGTTCGGTTCCTTCTGCTGTAATGGATATTTCAGAGATGAATGAGGCCATGATAATTTACTTTAAAGCTTCTCAATTTTGCCTCGCTGCCCAAAGGGTAGGAGTCATTTCATGGAATGTGAGTGTACAGGCGAAGTAATAGGGTAACAAAAAGAAAGATTGACGCTTGCAGATTAGGCAAATGAGATCAAGGCCGTGGCGTCGTCGGCAGATGGAACCGTGGTGCCAAGAAGCGGGACGGACAATGGGGTCCCTTCCTTCTGGAAAGTACCGGAAAGAGCCATCTGCTCCGCTGGGTTGGTGGTCAGGCTCTAACTTTTTCTCCTGGTACCCCGATGGTGGCCTCCCGAGCCTGATGTCCACATTGCAGAGCATCCTGGGTGGAGACGGGACAGATGTGGGACACCAGCATCCAGCAGCGGGGAGCCACAAGACAACAGGAGCTTCGCAATCTCAAACCTACAGGAAAGAAAACAACACCGACGCACAACAAACAAGTCGGGTTGAGGGGAAGAGCAAGGGGACATGAAGAGACTACATGATCTGTTTCATCACCTCTACGTTCGAGCCCTCCAGGCCAGTTGCAAGGCGTCTCTTGTGATGCCTCTGATGCAATGGATCCAAGGAGGAAGAGAGAACTCGCAACATCTCAACATCTTGCAAGATCACAGCACCGTCAGATGATAACAACATAGGTCTCTCATCCCCTGCCGAGCCTGAGAGGGTGTTATGCTCTGCCTGGGTGTCTGTCAGGCGGTGCGCTGGTTCACTCAGGATGACGCCTCGTAAACAAGAACCCGTGATCACAGGGCATCTTCTCACCCGCTGACTTACCGGCAAAACCCTGGGATTTTGCACACGCTTCTCTACTTTGGCAACTTAGCCGGGGGAAGAAGACCCCGGCCGGCTCTATTATTTACTTTGTTCAGCTGACGGTGGTTCTGCGGGGGGGGATTGTGGGATAGCAACCACTGCGTGTGGCAGCTCCTCACTAAACGGCCGGAGGACACAAAACAGCCGTTTGAAACGAGGAGGATTACAGACGTCGCGCGCAGTCAGATCCCATCTTTAACAATACGAGTGGTGCAGAATCCCAGCGACGGCGCTCTGCTTGGGAACTCGCCGCCGGCGGGGCCTACGTTCCAGCTTGCGAGCAAATCGCACTCCATCAAGATTCACACAGACACCGAAAACACAACTTTGTTCGGTGTCTCTCCCGTTCTATCGGTGCAACTTCATCCCAGCATGGCATCTTGTCGAATACGAGCTGCCTTTTTATTTTTCTCTACTTTTTCATTAACTTTGATCATATCTTTTGGTTTCAGTAGTTTAGGAATCGAGCCAGAGAGACAGGGTCGCCGGTTTTGTTGTTTTTTTGCTGTGGAAGAATGAAATTAAATGTGCAACCAGGTGTGAAAACGTGAGAAAAGTCCGTTGTTGCGGCATCTTTAGCTGCTATGACTGCAACCGAAAACGTCCTGTAGCTGCTGAGCGGAGGCTCGGAGCAATTTTGGCCCCGCTCCTCCATGCTGAACTGCTTGAGCTCAGCAAAATATGCAGGTTTTCAGGCATGAAAAGGTTCTTTTCAATTGTTGCCGCAACACCTCGGTCAAATTCCTGCTGTGCGATGGCGCTGCAATGCAATGATGTTAAAATTATGCGATAGACTTTATACCTGCAGCGGAACAGGAATAGGCACACAAGTAATGTTTATGTAGTGCATGTAACAGGTATAAATCTAAGATCATTTTATTTTATGAAAGGAACAGAATGCTTCCTTTCAAAACCAATAAGCTGTGCAGTAAATACACATTTAAAAAGGAGAAGTATTAATATTATTTTGATTTCAGACAACAATCTAGCACGCCAGCTAATATATTTTCGGTCGTAAAAAGAGTCTGCATATGAAAGGTTAAAGTGCGACTTTAATAGCTTGCGTGTCACTGTTGCTAACCTTGACTTTAGCAGGCTTGACAGGTCCATTCTGAGAGAATAAACCTGTCAAAACATCGATGCGCATGATGCGATATGCTGTATTTTGCCGCTAAATTACGCCATGAAATGTGTTTGCAGAATGGCAACGGTTTGTGATTCTCTCCATTTATGAACCATTGTTTTCCTTACCCCTTCACCCAGCTTCTTCCAGGATCAATAAACAATCTGTCCATCTACTGTATGCATCTGAAAATGTTATGTTAGAATAATAAGCCTCTCGCTGTGATTTCCCATTTTATAGAGTTGGGTAGTCTCTGTCGGTCCTCTTTATAGGGTGGTCCCTGTGCAGCCCTATAGCCACCCACCTGGGAGCGGGGGTCCTCGCTGGAACGTGACTTTTCGGAAACCCACGCAGGTGTCCCAGTGAGAGTTCGGGGGCGAACCCCCGTGCTATGGCTTTCGCCATCAATATTTCAGCCCTCCTCAACAGGCTCTCCGAGGAACTGGACGGAGATCCCGAGGAGGAGTGGAGATCTTTCCAGGGGTCCGCCAAATCCGGGCAAAAACAAAGCAGTTGTGGTGAAGCGTTAATCCTCGCTCGGCAACGCTCCTGTGCCAAGCGCGACCGCATCCAAGAGCCCGGGGACAACAAGACCCGCTTCAGTAAATCTCTTCCAAATTGAGGAGTTCAGGAGAGCGGTGGCATCGCCCCTGCGCTCATTTTCATCACGGAGGAAAACCTCCCTTTCAATCACAAAGCATAATTCCTCTCATTTGCCCCGAGTACTAATAAAATCTCGGTTCATTAAAAAGGCTTTCCACTCATTTGTATGTCACGCTGCCCATGTCCTTCTCCGGCCGCCGGCCCCCCGTGTCCTCCGTCAGCTTCAATTACCGCCTGCGAAGGCAGAGGGGTGTCGAGCCGGGAGCTCCGGAGGAGCCCCCCGGGGGTCTCGCGTCGGCCGAGCGCAACGGCGGGAGAGCAGGCCTTCGAATCCCGCATCGAAGCCGAGACCCCCGAAAACGTGTCTCTTTAAGAGCCAATTCCTTACCCCCCTTATAATTTCCCTGGCAGAAGATGCTGTTATTGACGGCTACTTAGTCAATCCACTTAAAAAATGCATCTGCAATTAGCTGCTTTTTAATTGGTTCTGGTCATCCATCGATTCCGTGTCCTTCGCTACTTCTTCCTTAATTGAATGAGGTCACCTTATAAGTAAAAGGATGATCATCCCGCGTCCCAAAGCCAAAAAAGCATAATAGGAACGATTACTCATTTACATTTTGGGCTTTTCGATTATGGCTCCGATGATGATTTAAAGTGACAGCGCCGTCTAAATCGGACGCCGGACCCGAGAACGGCGCCGGACCTCGAGGAGCCGCTCGATGATCTAATTAAAGCTTTACATGGCATCGATCACGTAAAAAAGGCAGCGCCGCCTTCGGTTTTACTTTGCATTTCTCCTCTGCGTCCAGAATGAGTCAACATAAAAATGAGATGTTCTTCCGCTTCCCCTGGCAGTAAATGAAACTCATTAGGAGGAGCCAATATTTCCTAACAGTCAACAGCGGCGCGTTTAACAGCTTTTATAAATATGGAGCTCTCATTTGGCTTTTAACATTCCCTCTCCATTGGAAAGCCATGTTTCACCGCGGAAATCCGTTCATTTCTGGCATTAATGCGTCCGCAAAGCTCCTGCCATCAATCGTGTGCATGCGAAGAGTACATTAAACTTAATAAAAATGGATAAAAAGAAGTTTGAGTAGTTATTAAATTAAGACTCGATTATGGCGTTATATTTCATTATTGCGATTGACACCTCCATTTGATAAAATTTAAAATTCCAAATTTTGTCACTCAACACTTTTCTCACTTTCAGACCTCAGAATCCTGTATTGGGATGGTGTGGAGTCCCAAGCTGTGCAAACTCAGGTGTCAAGGGTTTAAGAAAGGTAGCGATGCCCACCTTCATCTACGTAGCCGCAGTTGCGGGAGCCTCACGTGCGGTCTCCGCTCAGGTGCGACGCCTCGGCCTCCGGGGCGCATCGAGCGGCAGTCCCGCCGTCCACGTGTTTTATCCAGCAAATACTCGTTCGCCGAAGACCTCCAGGCCGCACACGTGGACCGCTGCACCGCCCGTGGTGGTCGCGCAGGAAGAGGCGTCCCGGCACCGCCCAAACGGAGAGGTGACTTTGAGATGGGAGTCTGGATAACACGGCCGAGCGGCGCTTTGTTGCCACGGAGGATCTCGTCCTCTTAGTAACATTTATCTCTTTGTTCGAGCCTCATAAAAGAAATATTGATAAAAGCCTGGCGCCTTCCATGGCACATGAAACTGAGTTCATTATCTCTAATGGACAATTAACTGGTTTACCTCTGTTTTATTATAATAGAAAATGTAGAATTGATCACTTGAGGCTCAGTGGAGGGGGTAGATGCCTCAGGCTCAGTACCTTTTACAGCAGCTCCCGTGAGGTGTGGTGCAGCGACCAGAATGTGCACTGGCCACCGGTCCGGAGACATTCATTCCGTCACCACGGTAACGTACAAGTCATCTTTCTTTACGCGAGGGGAGACGGTCGCCTCATGTGGCTTCCTGTATTCAGGGCTGCGATGAAAAGTGCTGCATTGGCCTGAAATTGGTGTCTTGCTCTCCTTTGGCTCAGCAGCAGATGCTTGGTGAAAAACTTGCCCCGTGGTGGAAAAAACACGACCGCTTACCTCACGCGCTACGATCCTGTGCATCAGAACATCTGCTTCTCTTTTAGCATTTGGTGCAGTGGTTTAAAACCTTGTCAAAAAAACTCTAAACAGTTGGGGGGGGGGGGGTGACGCATAGACTTAACCTCACACGTGTGGTTTACCTGTTCCATACACACTCACCAGTCACTTTAGTGGGTTGAGGTTTGGAGCGTTTGCTCCTGGTGCAGCATGAACGGAGCCACAGACTTCTCACTCCAAGTTGGACTGTGGTGATGGCTGCGCAGGCCAGGGGGGTAAAATCAAGGCACCGTGATGTTTGTGGAACCATCTTGAGAGGTTATGAGCTTTAGGACATGACATAATGACCTTCTGAAAGTGTGAGGCTGGGAAAGGCCAGACTGGGCATGAAGAGATGGATGCACCTGGTCAGTATCAGTGGTGCGTTGGTACTCTGTGGCATTCAACTAAAAAAACTATTGCGTACCAAGAAATCACTCCCTGCCCAATAGCACCACCACCACCGATCAATGCCAACCAGGCGTACCCAATAAAGTAGCCAGGAGTGCAATGCCCAGCAGCCTGGTCATTTACCAACCACTGGACAAAATGCCCACGTGTGTCCTTCCCAACATACTAGGCTGGAACGGGCACTAGGAACATGCAAAACCGCGCCTTAAATCCGCGACCGAAGCGCCATGTTTTGGGCTCTGAACCCCCCCCCCTCTCCACAGCGGTCGGCCAGGTAGCGGCTTCCTTCACATCAGGCGCTTTCGTCCTGTAACTACATTACAATTACACCAGATCAATTTTTGATTTTCATTAATACGGCCATTTCGTTTATGGATCCTGCCCTTCTCATGTCCATCAGCTTATTGATGTTGACTTGGGGCGGGGGCACGGGGATGGGGGGCCTTCTACAAGCGCACACAAATTAAATGAAAGTTTTGTATTGAAAGGATTTATCATGGGATGTGGACGGCTGCCTTTGCCCTAATTAGTTAAGAGGGGTTAATGACACACACACACACACACACACACACACACACACACACACACACACACACACACACACACACTCTCTCTCTCTCTCTCACTCTCTGGTACCAGGGCCCCTAATCCATTCAGAAGAAGAGCTGAGCATCGACTAGAATGAGCCCTGTTTTCAAAAGGGAACCGAATGACTTTCCACTTTGCTGATATTTAATTTTCTTCCTGCGAGAGAGCAAACACCGACGCTTTGTTAGGGTGTAAATTAAAGCCAGGGAGCCTCAGAAGTGTAAGGGTAGTGCACCCGTGGCAGAATGTTGATGGGGGGGCCTCCTGTGGCTGGCACCTGATTCCTTTAGAACTCAAATGAATTGTGCTTTTCTACACGATAGGAGGAAGAGGATGGGAGAGGCTTACCGGGGCTGGGCTGTCAGTTCAAACACAAAGAGCAAGTGAGGCCCAAATCGCTTCTCAACAGATACGCAAATGGGCATCGGTGTAAATATGTTAATATGGGGAGGATAGCGGCTAGAGCCTCACCTTACACTTGAAGGACATGGGTTCGAATCCCACCTCCTGCTGTAGTGGCCTTGATCAAGCTACTTATCCTGAATTTATACAGTAAAAGTTACCCTACTGTGTAAAAGGGTAAAGGCACTTGGTTTCCAAACCCAAGACTGTAAACTACCCTGGATGAAGAAGTTTAATAAAGTAAAGGTTGATGATAATAAAGACGAATGACTACCCGCACATCCAGAATATATTTATTGACATGAAGCTTATATTTGTACACATGTATTCATACATTTGACATATAATACATCTATCTATACATTTGTATTTATCATTTTATATTTTTAATCATCATTGTGTATTTATCTGCAATTTGTCCATATCTTTATTATATTTTTATTTCTCCAAATTTTCTTTCCCCTAGTCTGTGCACCATGGTCCAGGGAGGCCTTGATTTTGCTCATTTTGCTCCCCCGAATTCTTGATTCTTAAAGGAAGAAGACAAGAATTAAAGGCTTTAGGGGCGATTCCTCAAGCATACTGAAAAAGGAGTTTAAAATCAAATTTAAACGTGATGCCACAAACATGGTGTTTGTTGCACACGTGGTTTGAGCCAAACTACCCTGCTGTCCTTTTCTGTAAAGAACTTCCAGCAACATCCCGCTGGCCTCCTCAAGCGTGCCACAGTACTGCCTTTGCCAGGCCTGTTTCGTACACAGACACCTTGCTTTGTTCCAGAACGTTCCTACACATTAGGATGCAGCGAAACACAAACCAGCTCGCTCGGATGAGTTTCCGTATTTTTCTGACCAGTCGTGTACCCATCAAGCAAAATTTAATTTGCACTATTTTTCTTGGGCTCTTCTCTCCACGAAAGCCATTACTGTAAGCTTTTTTGTACACAACATTATCTTACTTGTCAGCCAACTGCTTATTCCAGCGTTTCTTAATTGAGGTCCTTTATCTGGTACCCCCCCGCGCCCCCCAGAGCAGGCCACCCTCCGAGCCGCATCAATGCTATCTGCCACCCATCTCCCAAAGTAATCACCTAAACGATTACCTTCCTTTGTTCCGCTCCTTCTCTTGGCCCACATCAGGCTATCGCCGTAGAAACGCACCACAGGATGTTCGCTGGAGCTGCGGGGATATTGAGCAGTGGGCTTGATAAAAATGCTGGGGAATTTTCTTGGTTTTCCCGCACATTCTCCCCCCATCCCAACTGTCAAAATTCCCCATAGACATAACAAGGCCCCTTGGGAGAGGGCAGTGAAACTGCCTCCCCGACGGCACAAACGCGGAATATGCTTGAGTTTGGTTGGACGGGTATCAGTCTACTGTCCTCCCCCACCTCCATCCCAGCATCGCTGCACGGTGGTGATATTTCTTTGTGATGCTAACAAGCTGACACTAATGAGGACTCGGTCCACCGGGCCCACCGGCGCCGGCCATGTGTCTCTGCAGCAAGAAACGTCGCCATAACATCCGACCGGCCTCCGCAGAAGCTAATTACCCTGAGCGGATGAAACCTTCAAGTACGGCAAGGTGGTCTTTGGCTCTTACCTCCTCAAGAAGAACACTAATAGATCTGTCCCCGTCGCCATCGTCCTCTTTCCTTCTCATATCGGCTATAACTCCAGTCCTTTTGCAACACACCGAGGCACAAAAAGACACAGAGGCACACATTTCCGAAACAAGTAGAATGAAGCAGTAAATCTGAGAAGCAGGGCTGCCAAATGAACACGCAGTAGCTGCAGACCCAGTCGGGGAAACAACAGAGCGTCACTTTTCATTATAGTGTCAATGGGAACAAAACTAAATGGGAACAGGTTACAAATAATATGACGGATCGATTTAAATGAAATGTTACAGTGCAGTAACTGCTGTATTGTGAGACAAAAGGCTGAGAACCGGTGGGCGGTAGAGAAATCTCACTGTGTGGCCATGAACTTGATGGGCATCCGTACACCACCCGCTCCACTGCCCTCCTCATGCCTGGTGGGTAAGACTTGGGAACAGAGCAGTCTCGTATTAGCTGGGTTTAACTAGTTTGGCTTGTTTAGTCAAGTTTAGCTGAGGTTAGCTGGTTTTGTTGGGTTACATTTTATTAGGTCATGGATGGTTGAGTTTGGTTGGATAAAGTGGGATTTTTTTGGGTTTCATTGAATTGGATTTGGACAGGTTGGATTTTGTTGGGTCCGGTTGAATTTGTTTTTGTTGCTGGTGTTTTACACTGTGAAGTATCTTTGATTTTGCCTTAAATGGGCCTCAACCCCACTTTTTCACTGCAGAATAAGCCCTTATTTGGTTCTCTGTTGCCCATTTGGCTACTTCTGCCTGACACAAACCTACTAGTGCTTTGGCTGGGTGCTTCTGTTGGATAACTGTACAAAGGTACACTTGAATGTTTGGATCATTTTCTGTTTCTGTTTGGATCATTTTTTAGATTCATGAAATCTAAAAAGTACCCTTGGCATACTTTTTGGAACGGGCAGATAGAATGAGATGGAACTCGGATTACAGAGCTACCAAATCTGTTTATTCGAGGACTTCACACGTGGGAGATTAATACCCGTTTATGGGAAGGAACATCGGACTGAGTTAAGTGGGGGTGCAGGTCACTTGGGGGCAGTTAGGGTCACAATGGGGACACAGATGAGATTCTAATTCACCAGGCCCATCCTACTGAGGGAAGAAGAGTTAACCTAGGTGTGAAGGCCTGTACCGTTGCTGTGAGCTGTGTGTTTTCCTGTACAATCCATTTTTGTTAGGATAACTTTTCAGTGCTTGTGTCAATAAAAAACTAATAAAAAATATCAAACCTAAAAATGCACTGCAAAATGCATTGTTCACAGGAGTCCTGGAAGATGTGTTACTGAGGCTGGGCACCTTTGGTGAAGTAGCCAATCTTTGCAAACAACTTTTCTGAAGGAAAAAACCATTGAGAAATCACGGAATTTTAGTCTCCTGCACGTGCTAAACTGGTTTTTCTAAAGCCTGACAACCCAGGCCTGAGGGCGGTAACACAATTGTGGCCTGCAGTGTGAGACCTGCAGCCTTGTGGGACATGGCCACATGCATGTTTCTAAGTATTAACCCTTCATAGTATTTTCACATTGTTTAAATGAATTTTTTGTTAAATTGTTGTATACTTTTTAAAGTGTTTTATAAAACGTTGTCTTCTCATGTTCCATGTTCTCTGGGATCTACTCAAAGCTGCTGTCCAGCGTTCTGTCTGCTCACACTAGCTGCTCACACGTTCAGATGCCCAGTAAATGGATTGACGGACATGCTGCTTCCAGTAGACAATGAGAATTGAAATGTAAAATATGACTCGCGCTTCAAACAATGCAAAAAAAAAATAGGAAAAATGTGTGAGCACAGTGCTGAGAAAATGAAAAGAAGCAGAGCCACTTGCCTCGCCATTCACACAGCTGTGTTTGGACTCGGCGGGAGGAGAAAGAGGAGGACGATAAGAGCCGCGTGCGTCTCCAAACCCAACAGTTTTTAAAGAGATGCCACAAAGGGCGGAAAAAAAGGGCTTTGGCTTCCCGCTTAGCAGTGCGCCGGTCCTTGAAATGACCTAAAGTACTTCAACGGAGCAAATATACGACAAGAACACAACGCAAAATGTTTACCAATGAAGACGTCTCAGAAATTCAAGGGCCTGGACACCATTTCAAAGCCTGCTGCTTTTTTCTTGTCCTTTTCACTTGTTTTGAAGTTCTTAACTAATATGAGAAAGTATTTATTTTGTTTATTATATCTGTGCAAAACTTAGCACACGCTGTAAAGTGATGCTGGATGCAGCCACGTTGACCACCGTTCTGTATATTATATCATTATCGACCTTCATCTAACCGGCAGCTTAGTCCAAGGTGACATATCGTGTTAAGACACAGATGAACTTCAGCAGTCCACCCATTTATAGAGCCTGGTTTTTACTGTGTCAGATCCGGATAAGTACAGTGCAGACCCGCTGTCTTCGCACAGGTTGGGTGCACGAAAATGACCACGTATAGCCCAGTACTGGTATGCAGACACAGTAAAAACATATCGCAAATATAAAATAACATCTAAATCTGTGACTAATTTCTGCATTCATTATTAATTTTCAGCTAAAAAAATGTTCTGCAGAAAGTATAATGGAATAAAGACAGAATTTATTGTTCTTACCTTTCTTCTAAATGTGGACTGTAAGATGTAGAAGCTCTTGGATTTTTTTAATCTACAGGCCCCGGTTCGCTACTTTCATGGATGTGACAGAAAAAAGTAGAGGGATCCTTTTGTTATTGTCTTCTAGAAATAAACTATGAAACATTGCATATGAAAATATCCAGTGAAAATGCAGCATTAAAAGTTGAGTGGAGCATCACCCCCGTGTCTCTAACCACTACGGCACCTGCCGCCCTTCATGTCATACTGACCGTGACGGGGACAGGAGCAGGAGGTCCCATTGGCTGCCCCTGTCACGGCTGATTTATTTTGGGCAACGCAGGCACCCGAGGGCAGCGCCGTTCCGGGAGAGAACAACCATCCTTTGATCGTGTGTTGATTCGCGAGCACTTATCCCAGCGCATGGCAGCGGCCGCAGCTGGATGGCCTCCATTATTCAGCTAGTCACGGCACCACCAGTGGCCTCAGCCGCCCATTCGGTTCCAGTCCCAGCAGGAAACATTTAATGCTTAAATCCTTTTTCTTCAGCAAATGGCTGTGATTCGAGCCTAATTAGCCGGCCTGCTTTCTTACAACACAGACGCGGTGAAACTAAATAAAGTGTTCAAAGAAATCAAAGCGCTCGGAGCAGCTTCCCTCAAGGGTGGTTCACGCGGGAGCCACCAAATGATCATGAAGTGCGTCGCGACACCCCCCCGCCAAGACCCCCTGCTGCACAGAAATGGAGTCCACACGAGAGAGACTCCACCTCCTTGTGTCATTTTACCGCCTCCCGAATTTCATTTTTCTTTCTGTCCGAAACTGCTTGCCAACCTTATAATTTTACCCTTCCACAGGTGTTTACACAGGTGCGGGTTTGCTGAAGTCTCTGGGACTGAGCGCGATGGAGAGATAAGTGGTTTTCAGAATAGATGGATGGATAAAGGGCTCAGCAAGAGGCTCCTCCCCTGCAGATATGAGCATTCTCTGATCGGTCCTCTTACATCCCAAAATGAACCAAATAAGCAGAAGCAACAGGAAAAGCAGCAGGAAGCGCAGGACTCAGGTCAGAATCCCCTCCAGTGGCAGAAGCCTTGATCAAGTTACCAAATCCTGAAATGGCAAGTTAAACAATTTCCTTGTAAAAAGTGTTCATGTACAAGCTCAATATTGTAAATCTCCTAGGATAAAATTGTACAACATATTCTCCAAGGTGAATACCCGCTCCAATTTTTTCCTGAAATGGACCGAATACTAAAACAAACCAAAAGACACAATTATTTATTCCATTATTTCATTTTGGGGAAAAATGTTCAGTTCCTCAATTCACCCCAAAATCATCCTGAATTGCACTAAATATCATAAAGGGAAAATCTTAAAACACATTAAAATGAAATTAATAATAGTAATAATAATAAAGTCAAATAAATAATGAGCATGCAAGCAAGACCTTCGAGTACCAGACCGCAAATGAGCGTGTTAGTATACCTTTCACACAATGCAATGTGTCTCACAGTCTCTCTCTCAGCTGAAAATCGCCCCCAACTGAATGCCGCACACCACATAGATGAAAATCTGGACCGATCAACAAATTTTATCAATACTCTGGCCATAAAAGTGGAAAAACTGCATACATAGGAAATGTGGGTTGAGTGTAATGTTGAATAATCCTGAATAACATGTTGCTACCTGAGGAATGTGCTGCGCCATCTTTACTTGTACACCAGGAGACTAAGGGTAAGTTTTACTGCAACAGCCTATAGCAGGCGGCAATGGCACACACGCACACACGGTTCTGTCCGTTTTCCTGATCCCGGTCGTCATCAGACGGACAGCGAAGCCGAAGTGAAAATCCCGTCCCTCCGCAGACTCATGGCCTCTACTCTTTCTCTCGGCCTCCATTTCCCCAGAAACGCCACGCCGGCCGATGCCCCGGAGCGCCGTCTCCAACGGCGATCCCATCGCTCCACCTCAGATCGCACAAGTGTGAGCCATTATCGCCGCGCACTGCGACGTATCTTCTCTGTCGTGCCGTTAGATACGGAACTGGAAACCCTTCGCCCAGACTCGAGCCAAACTTGTTTTCCATCGCTGCGGAGATGCATATCATTCCTGATCTTTAAATGGCGGTTGAAATTCGAGTCTTCCCCCTGGGCAACACATTTGCACTGAACTAATGGTAGTCGGCTTCTAATTACCTTAATGGCCGGCCTTGGAGCCGTCGCCGATGTATTATTCAGTTAAAATGTATTTTTTAGTCCAGTGCAAAGTGGATTATGGCCATTAGCAGTGGCGGCACGTCTTGACCGGTAATGGGTGGCCTTCTAGTCGAGCTCCACAGACGGTTTCATGCGCTTCTCCACACAAGAAGGTGACGACTTGTAAATGAATGGGACCAAATTCCCCATTTGCATCCTCAATGGTGTACAGTACAATGGCCTCTGACTTCAGCATTTTTGTCTGAAGCAAACCTTCCGTTATTGCCATTTCTTTTCTAAAACCATTCTTTCTATAAATTTTCCGCGCTGTGCAAAATGGCAAACAAACACGGGCTGCTGTGAAATTAGGTTGAATAAAAGAGTACATTAACAGGGAGAGGGAAGATTCCGGGCGGCGGAGGAACGGCACTCACCTGTCCCGGGGTCACTTCGCCGAACAAAAAGCTGCGAAAGTGATGGGAAGGACCTGCAGGTGTTCCAGAATTTTCTTTTATTGATTCGGGAAAAATGCACTGAATTCGAGCCATCAGCGAAGAGCCCGTGATGACAGAACTTTCTGGAAGCACCGCATGGTCAACGGGAGTTGGCAGCAACTCAGTGGCAACAGGAACAACTTCCCGCTTGGCTTCCTGCTCGCCGAAATGACTGACTTCACCGATCCGATTACTTCCGATAATGCGTTTCTCAAACCGAGCGCGACAAGTCAAGGTTAATAAATGCCGTAAATGAAAACATTAAAACACAGTAAATCCAGGACGTGTGGTCGACAAAAGGATTGATGGATTTAAACTGCCTCGGGGAGTTTTCATTTGGGCGGCGCCGCGCCAGCAGAAGCAAACATGAAAATATCACGCGTCGGTTGATGCGCACTTGTACAACTGAAGCAATGCATCTCATGAAACAACAGTTAGTTTGTCCCAATTTATCAGCCGTGTCTTTCACATCCCGAAGATTTGGTTTTTCTGGCAACGCTTAATGATAACTTTGTTTCGTCGTGCTGTTTGCATTCGGCCCGCAGTGACATCACAGCAGCCTGTTCTGGCGGTAGAAAAACTGAGCCTGTTTTAATCCAAATTCGCTTTAAACTGATTTATATGTCATGCGTGTTCCTGGGTTATAAATACACTACCTGGCCAAAAGTATGTGAGCACCCCCCTTAAAAAGACTCAGCTGAGCTGTTTCAGCTGCACCCACGCAACATACAAACACATCCTAGAAAATTGTGTGCTTCCAGCTTTGTGGCCGCAACTTGGGGAAGAAGAAGCTCCTTTCCTGCTCCAGCATGACTGTGCCCCCCCATGGACAAAGTGAGCTCCATAGATCCACAGTTTGCCCAGGCTGGTGTGGAAGAACTTGAGTGGCTGCACAGAGCCCCGACCTGAACCCCACTGAACACCTTTGAGACGAACCGGAACGCCGACTGCAAACCAGGCCTTTTTGCTTGACCTCACTGATGCTGTTGTGGCCGAATGGGCACAAATTCCCACAACCAGGCTCGTAAATCTGGTGGAAAGCCCTCCCAGAAGAGTGGGGGCTGTTATAGCAGCAAAGGGGGGAACACCTCCATATTAATGGCCATGGGTTTGGAATGGTAGGTTCAACAAGCACACATAGGGGTGATGCTCAGTTGTCCACACACTTTTGTCCATATTCTGTGCCATTGATACTTTTAGAGTAGAGCGGCTGCTGAAGAACTGACGTAGTGTCCGTAAGGAGACAAGGTGGGGCCGAAATCAGTGTCCCATTTGGAACCTTTCTCTCTTCCGATGTTGGAATGAAATATCCTGCATCAAACCTAAGCACACCCTTCATTATTTATTAACAAAGCAGTTCCCAGTGCGTCGAAACAAATCACCGTCTGCCAAAGGAATGAATCTTGAGGTGCTGGTCCGCAGTGTGTTGCAGTCTGTTGCCTCCGGGGGGCGCTCTCACTAACACAGATACTTGCGCAGTGTGTAGACGGACAGAAAGAGGGACTCCTGAGCTCTGAGGGAGGGGCAAGAAGGCAACTACAGGGACACTGTAACTAGTGTGGTTATGAGGACCTTCTGCACACACACGCACGAAAAGCACTGCACATATATCACAGTATAGAGCCATAATTTAAGGTTTTAATTCTCTAAGTCCCCATCCACATGTCCAAAGCATTAACCACTTTATCGCGCTGATGCATATCTATTAATCCTCCTCAGTGTCAGTGGGACAAAAAAAGTGCACAATGGGGATTTCACGTCACTGCGGTGAAGTGCTAAATGGGCTTAGGCTGATTATGCCGATGCCCATGGGGGGTCCAGGATGGCGTGTGGCTTCTGCGTTTCGCCTCCCGCTAGTGCAGCTCACCCCGGGCGCACAGGTGAACAGGCGTCAAAACATGGGTGCGTTTCCAAAGTCGTCGTGTGGCAGGTAATAAAGGCGCAGCACAGTGAAGTCTGATGGGGAAGCGCGACCGTCTGGGGCTCTCCCACAAACCCGCACTGTTTTTTGACTGCTGGGTTGAGCACAGGGTTGGGTTTATTGAACATGAAAAATGTGAAATGCAGCAAAAACTTAAATTTATTTCTGTTTTGCTCAAGGTGGATTATATTGTTTGGCAGTGATTTACAAATTATTCAGCTGGGTAATTTTAATGTTCCACTTCTGGGTAGATACCCAGGTTCAGGGACCAACAGCAGGAGCAGACATTCAAACCCAGGCCCTTGAAATGTGAGATGACAATGCTAACCGCTAGGCCACATGCTGGTATCAATGTGAAAATAATTGCCAAAAAAAATTAAAGGGCTTAACAAATGACCTTTTACTGTGACGATTTCATCCAAAATGGCATTTTTTCCCTAAATGAATTATTTGTTTATGGATTTATTATTATTTCTCCGCATTATCAGTTCCACCATTATGTTTTTTTCCTGAACAGTCTATTTCTTTTCTCATGTTTGGAGGCAAATTATTTGTCTTGTTGGCTCATTAACACCCTTTCAATATCAGGAGCAATATGAGCTGCTGACCTTTGGGCACAACGCTTCAAAAATTAGGTTTATAACTTTATTATAAGTTTTATAACTTTGAAGCATCCAGCCTTGTTAACTGAAAAACTGTGTTGAACAGATGCGTTTTAAAACCCTTCCCTGTACCTGTGTGCCTGTTGACTACAAACACAGACGTCACTTGACAGCTTGGTAAATTGCCACGGCAACCGCGGCCGCCCGTACCACCTGCTACCTGTCAGCGTGACATCCAGGTGTAAATGTGGGAACTGCGCGCGGTCCGCTCGGCACCCCCATCCATCACAGGACGGCCAGTGAGCAGGCCGTTTCGTTTAACGCCGGTTTAGTTGGCGCTAAGTGCTCTGCACGGCTGCAGTATTTTGTTTTTTTGTCACATTGTCACATGTCATCGCACAGAGAGCAGCCATTTTCCGCTGCTGAACAAGGCCACGTGTGTCAGCAGGAAATCCGTCACGCAGAAATGCAGCCGCATCCATCAGGCTGTCGGGCCCGAGAGGCGCAGACCGAACCCGGGTTGCCGGTGACCCAGAACGGCTGCGGTGTGTTGAATGTGTTTGAGCAACGCAAGCAGAAACAAACACATGAAAATACATCATGCGGTTCATCCTCCGTTTTCCGAACTACATTGGGGGGGGGTGCCTGGATATGGAGAAGATCTGGACAAGAAGCATAATTTAGGTGCACATCATTTACTTCGGTGCTGTACAGTACTGCACTGTGTACTACGGTAACCCTTTTACACCCTATTGTAGTGAACATGCAATGTGGGTTTCGATTTTTCTATTTTTTTTCTGGAGTATTTTTGCAGCAGTTCTTAAACTTGGATACCTATGAAATCAGTAACTCTGGACTGTGTATTCATGTCTGCAAAGGCACCCATAGTGTTACATTTGCACGGTAAGGTACCTTACATTTACTCATTTATACAGCAGGGTTATTTTTACTGTATCAGTTCAGCATAAGGGCATTACAGCATGAGGTGGACTCTGAACCCATAGCCTTTGAGTGCATGGCAGCAGCTCTGACCATCATGCCACCTGCCATTTTTTTGTGGTATCTAAACATATACCAGTATCTGCGCCATAAAGGTTAAGCTATTGCAGTGAAGTATTTCGAATAACTTTTGAGTGTAGGTTTACGAGGTGTTCGCCAATAGGACAGCCATTCGTCTCTCTGTTTGTCCCCCACTTCCCGTCCTGAGACACAGCGTAGCTATTTCATCACCCAAGAGCTCACGTGTCACTTAAAGAAGCCCTTATGACCCTGAGAATATTTGTAGAATCCATTTCTTATTAATTGTTCTCAAAGAGGACCGAGTAAAAAACAAGGCCTTACAAATGGATTCACCTTCAACTAAATGAGCCATATATATTCAGAGCCACTGGAGGATTATTGGTGTAATTGAAGAGCTAGATATCTCTAACCGCGGTAATTACTCTAGCTGTGCCCTCTGACCTCCTGCACTGCGATATCTCAGCATCCCAACGGTTACTACGAAGGGCACTAAACACCTGCTTGTTGTGATGATGGGAAACCAGGCACGGCCACGTTATCGTTCGCTTTACACGCGCAGTCCTTCATGTTTCTGTATTTGTTATATTTTGTCACGGCTTCTTTATCGTTAAACGGTACATTTTAGCTTTTGATCCGTCCGTGACCATGAAGTAGCAAATACAATTGTGTATATAAAAAGCTTCCTCGCTGCATCTCACGTGTCTGGAACAATGGTAAGAACTTTACATTTTGCTTATATTTCATTAAAAATTATTCATAACCACTGCTATATTTTTTATTTTTAACTGCTTATTTCTACTGTGGCCTGGTGGGTGGTGCTACCCTGGCAAGGGTGGGGCTGAGCTGATGGACAGCTCCCCATTGACCGCTCCCACCATGCCTCAGGCAGCATAATGAGGTCCTGCTGCTGCTGCCACTTAAGGGAAATGGACTGCAGTATTTAAGACACCTGGTCCAGAAGCTGGGGAGAGGTGATGTAGATGCCTGTTTTTGGTTTTAAAATGCGGCCATCCCTCCAAGGCCCACAACAAGTCGGTGGATGATGCAGTCAACACGGGTCTCCACTATATGTTGTAGCACCTGAACAATCCAGGATCTTCTTCTAGGATCCCATTTGTAGATTTCAGCTTGGCATTCAACACCGTCATCCCAGAACTCTAAAGTAAACTCGCCCAGCTCATTGTGCCTGTCTCTACCTGTCAGTGGTTCTCAAACTACAGATCACTGTGTGCCAAAACAACAAGATACAAAAACAGTTTCTTTACCCATGCCGTCACATCCACGAACAGCTGATTTGTTGCTAGTCTGCGCAATAATTTTTATTCCTCACTACTTATTCCCCCCATTATTTATTCTTATTCTCCAACATTTTTGCATTTTCTTTGTCTACTGTACACTGCGAGCTGTTGGGAACCAAAGCCAAATTCCCTGTATGTGTGAGCATCCTTGGCCAAATACAGATGGTACACGAGTTACGATTTATTGACTTTACGATGGTACGATAGCGATGTGCATTCAGTATCTACTGTATGTTGTGTTTTGTGTTTGGTTCCTACGTCAATCGGTCAACCAGTCGGTGCTCAGTCTGAAGATGGGGGCGGGGAGCCCGCCTACGTTCCGTTGCTGAAGCGGCCACGGGCGTTACAGGAGGTTCGGTGTATTAAATGCATTTTCGACTTACGATGGGTTTATTGGATCGGAACCCCGTAAGTCAGGGGCCATCTCTAAAACAGATTCTGATTCTGATCTGTTGCCACATCCAGCCAACGCTACTGTAAATTATGTTCTAAATGTAGAAACCAGTTAAAGATTTGTCATTTTCCAGTCGCTCTCTGCGTATTGGGTAACTGTGAGCAGAGCACAGGATTGCCACCAACGTGAATGGTCCAGTGTGCAAAAATCACTGCATCTCACTCTCACAAATCTCAGTTGGTGGAGATTTGATATTTATTCACCTCCCTGTTCCCTGAGCTCTCTGTGACCCCCCGCTCTGCCTGAACACATTAGCTCAGTTAAGTTTATACTTTTAGAAACTAATTCGGCTGGAATGATGTAGATTTGTCCACATATGTAGTGCCCAAACATGCTGTAAAAACACAACG
Organism: Heterotis niloticus; assembly: GCA_018136845.1. Lineage (NCBI taxonomy): Eukaryota > Metazoa > Chordata > Actinopteri > Osteoglossiformes > Osteoglossidae > Heterotis > Heterotis niloticus. The sequence goes on from CM030904.1 coordinate 1,437,460, forward strand.
CATCGTAAAAAAAAAAACAAAAAAAAACATGAACTATATATAAACAAAAAAAGAGCAAAGAGCAATTCTGCATGCTGTGATGTTTCCATCCGTGCTATTAAAGTGTATCTTCTCTCCACGCAGAAGCGGGACTAATGCTACGGAGAAGCTTCCGCGGCATTCTTTACAGCATGCAACGCGAACGCAATTCAGCAGTTATGTAAAAGCCTCTTGATCTGACCATCAAGTCGGAGAAGAGCGGGATGTGGGCGGGTGCTCCTTACTTGAGGCAGATGGAAATAAAAACACAGAACATTAATAAACACAAAGAGCAGCTCCCAGGCCTGATTATCTGGACCGCATCCGAAAAGCCGCACTTTCTTACGGAATAAAGTTATTTAGCAGCGGAGAAGTGGGTTGGAGTGAAGAGAGACGCGGAGGCAATCAGTAAAGATGGGCGCTGCCTACGTGGGGCAACAAACTCATGTCATCTCTATTTGGCTGTGTAAATGGAAAACCAGTCCACATGTAAAAACCTGTAGGTTCTTAGTTTAGTCTCCAATGAGGTATAATGATCTCCCTGTGCCTTCAGAGCTCCCTCCCAACTTCAGTTCTCTGAGAGCTGTTCCCCTGCTGCCAGCCATATAAATGAGTCCAACACCATCTGCTGCGATTATCTGTGTGTTTGCTGTTTGACCATCACTCCTATAGGCGGCTGCTTGAGGGATGTGAACCAGCGACGTGGTGGTGTCAGACACACAGCTTACGCTCTTGTCAAAATCCTGCGTCTTTTAATGCAATTCTGCTCTGCAGAAAGTAATCTACTAGCTGAAATCTTAAATGTAATATAAATTTGGTCCCTTCCTGTGTCCTGTCTTGACCGCTGGATCCAGGCTTAGCGCAGTGGTGTTCCTGTCACCTTAAAGACACAGGATGTGTGGTAGGGTTGTGAGCCAACAGTGTGGTGAACACTCCTCCACTGTGGACTCCAGCTGGGGGGTATGACCGAACTACTTTTGGGTGGTGGGTCAACCCCCATGGTATTGCCAGGGAGACATATGTCACTGATCCAACTCCCAGCTTGGTGGTCCAAGCCTCCATTGCTCATCCTGGTTCCAGCAAATGACAACGGTCCTGCCGACCGCTAACTCGATCTTGTCACCGGCACCAGGGTTGTCCATCAGCATCGCTGTCATCAGCCGTGGTGCCGCACACTGCTAGCCGCCCCCTGCTGCCCCCACTTCGATTTCATTTTAAAACACGAGTTTCAAAGGAACTTGAGCCACTCCACAAAATCCGAATGCTCAGTTTTTCCCATCTTCTTGCTCTCTCTGCTCTTCTGTGTCTCTGACATCATAACCCTCAACTTGTTCAGCTTCGGTTTGAGAGGCTCTTCTTCACAAAACCCGCACTGCAGAGGTTAATTTACTCAGTCTATTATCTCCTAAACAGGGCCGATGAGTCCCGATGTAATAAACGCCAAATGGGGTGAGAACCAACTGCGCGATGGACTCGCGCCTTTACTGCACACAACTTGAAGTTTACCTGTTTACATGGTTTGTCCCAGGTGCACCACTGGCGGGGCATCGTGGATGTGTAGGGTAGAGGATAGAGGTGTTGCATTCCTTTTGAAGGTCAAATTCCTTCGATCAAGATGCCTACCTTGGACTGGTGCGGTAAAAATTGCCCTGCTATAGCACTGGGTAAAGCAACTCAGTGTACAAACCTCACACTGCAAGCTGCCTTTCAGGAAGAAGGCAAATAGACAAATAAATAGCACTAAACAAACACACAGCAAAAGATATGTAAGGTTAAGTTCCACAGTGAAGAAGTAGAGTTTTAGAAAATTGTACCCAAACCCCATAGACATCTGTACACACCCACAGATTAAAATGGTGTACCGTGGTAAAAGCAGCTCTGGGTGAGGCTGGACCCTCAGCAACAAAACAATCCACAGACGCAGGGTAACCAGGTAGCACGGTGCTTCTGCAACTCAGTGCCCCAGGGGAAAATGGTGACACAAACAATGGGCCGGACAACCACGTTCACAGAAGCTTCGACGGACTGAGCCTAGTCACCCACATGCATCCCGGAAACAGATGAGCTCGGATGATCGAGGATTAACCGCTGAAATAGATGTGTATTGACTGTTGTACCGCTTTATGACAGAACAGGATGCCTCCGATGTCCAGTGAGGACACGTTTAACACGAGCTCATTTGCGCCACAGTCCTGGAGGTCTAATCCGCAAAGTCGGGGATGATGAATATTCACCATGATCGGGGTCAGGAAACATTCTATAATATTCTGCAATAATCATCAGTGAGTCTGTTTGCATGTACACTTACATCCACATACGTACTGTACAGTACATAATACACATGTACAGTAAATTATGCTCTACTGTATATATGTATACATATGTATACGTGCTGCCTGTATGTAAAGGGCATTGCAAACAAATTCAGATGGAGATGGAGGAAAATCACAGATGCCCTATATACACTGCCCGGCCAAAAAAAAAGTCAGCACCTGGATTTAACTTAGTGTTATGGTGTGGGGTTGCTTCAGTTGGTCAGGTCTAGGTTCAGCAACGTTATGTTCCCAAAAAATTAGCTCAGCTGACTACCTGAATGTACTGAATGAGCAGGCTTTTCCATCCATCAATGGATTTTTTCTTCATATTCCAAGATGGCAATGCCAGGATTCATGGGGCTCAAATTGTGAAAGAGTGCTTCAGGGAGCATGAGAGAGACATCATTTCCACACATGGATTGGCCACCACAGAGTCCAGACCTTTACCCCATTGAGAACCTTTGGGATCTTGTGCTGGAGAAGACTTTACGCAGCGGTCCGACTCTCGTGTTATCAATGCAAGATCTTGGTGAAAAATTTGTGCAACTCTGGACGGAAATAAATGTTGTAACACTGCATAAACTTATCGAAATGATGCCATGGCGAATGCATTAGAGTGTGGGACTTTTTTTGGCCAGACAGTGTATATGTACAGTATATGCATAATGCTAATGAATACACTATTTAATATATATAGTTAATTTTTACATTTATTTATGCTATTTTGCATATCTGACTATATAGAATATATCTTATATATTTACAGTAAATAATAATAATAATATTAATAGTGATATAAATACAAATATCTACTGCATAGGTGTACATGATGCAAAAAACAATTCATTGCACTTCATAATAATCTGCCACATTCAAAGAACAACTTTTTTTTGTTACAGAATATCCTTTTGTTAAAATTTCAAAAGTGTTTGTGCAGAAAACATCTCTTCTTCCCCTTTCTTCTCGCAACATTTCAGATCAGTTTGCTTGCTTGGCTCCTCTGATGTTTCATCTTTTTGAACATATTATAGTGTGGCTTTAGCTGAGAAAATTAAAATCTGTTAATGTCATCGGGCTTTGATTCTCACGCCGCTCCGTGTTTCTGATGAAAAACAACCGCATTCTCTGTGAGCTCATGAGAGTCCAAGTGCGTTATAATTAAAACATGTTGTCTTGTTAAATAAAACACATAAATGTTCTGGAATGCCAAGCTTTTTTTTTTACCTCGCATTCCTGCTGCCGTTGCCCTCGCCCTCGCCCTCGTCCTCGCTGGTTGCGGGCTCCATTACGTAAGCAGCCTGGCATAGTCGGCCCAGGCAGCCCAATGCCTTGTCGGTCAATCCCTGGCACTGGGCGCAAGTCCTGCTTCTCCACTCCACTTTCTCTTTCTCTTGAGAGGTCCTGCTTTTCTAAGTCCACCTCTCCACCCAGAAGTTCAGTGGTGTGATGGTCAGAGCACCTCTGGTTTAGTCTCATGCTACACTTTCCACTGTAGCCCTTCCAAGGTGTATGATACAGTGCTCTCCTGCGAAGAAGACAAACTCAGAGGTTACAGATAAAACAAAAAACAGCCCAAAACCAAGTAAGTGAGCAACACTTAAAAAGAATTTGTGCAATAGTCAAAATACTTTAAGGTGATAAAGTGACGATTAAGCGATGATCAGGTGGCCACTCCCCTGAACACAGGACTTTACATGAACTACTTTGCTAAACTTTCTAAATTATAGCCAAATGCAAAAAATAATGTGTTAAATTGCAAAAAGAAATGGCTGACTCATCTCATAAGAGACTGGAGCCAACAGTTGGGAAAGACCTGCACAGCATCATTTGTATGTGTTTTCGATGTCCATCGTGGCGCTGGATGTTCTACCCGGAGCTTGGATGCTCATAAAGCAGAGTGGTTGGAGCCGCTGCCTTTGGAGGTGGAAGATGCACCTCCTGCTGTTGTACCCTTGAGCAAGGCACTTACCCTAAAAATTGCTCCAGTAAAGATTACCCAGCTGCATAAATGAGCGAGTTGTAATTTTGAAACTGTTGAAATGTGGTTCTCCTTTGTGAGTCTCTGTCCTTCCTTTCAAGTGTTGTGGTTGCCCAACAGGATGCATTTTGGACAAAGAAAGACCAAGAGACCGATGCTTGTCTGCCTGGGAGGAGATGTCATTTCATGGATCGCAAACTGCCCGTCTCTTGAAACCGCGCTCAGGCTGTGTGAGGAGCTTGCTGACGGAAGCACTCAAACTTCACGGCCCAGTCGAGGGGTTCTTTGAAGGCCGCCGAGTTTCCGAGGACAAACGATGAAGGTTCGAGTAGAGGTTCATCCCTCCCACGCGGCAGAACTGAAACGTGCGTCGAGCTGCTGCGACTTGTTGTGCGGCTCGGTAATGGCTGACGCCTGCGCTCGCTGAAAATCACAGGGGGTCATTTTTACACCGGTAATTGAAAAGCACTTAATACACATTTGTCGAAGTGAAATAAACAGCAGTTTGCAGGAACTAATTACGGTACATTTAGCAGATGCAAAAGGTGCCGAAGGTGTCGTTCACTAGCACTTCGAAAAATGCGAAAAAGCGGGCCTCTGATGTCATTAAACCAGCTCGCCCAACACGCTGACTCCTCGCCAGCTGACACCAAACCCTTGGACCCAACTGAGACCAGAATATCTTTACAATTCGTGTTGTTGAAGACAATAATTCAGTTCAGTTCAATTTATTTCTGTGCATTGCTCTTCTCAGCAGAGTGATGCGGCGCACTGAAGAGTGGAACAAAGATGGTCGTAATGCTAGAGAACCAAAAGCAGGCCATTGAGGAAAGGAAAACAAAAAAAAAGGTTTTTTTTTACTGAAAGGGAGAAAAAATAACCCTTTGGGGGTCCAAATACAAGAGGCTGCCTACCCCTCCTGCACATTCTAATGTGACTAAAGGACCAGTAAAGATAGGACCAAAAGCAGACAGCACCAGTGTGTCATGTGTCATAACCAATGTGTCGTCTCTACAAACTCTCATTCAAAGCTGACTGCTGACCGATTCATCGCAGAAACGCATGCGGTTTCCATTCATACTGCTGTTTGTCACCAACACTGAGGAGCAGCAGACTTGTGGTGAGAAACGGGGAAAGTCGTTGACTTAAGGAAGTTCTTCCTTTTCCGTCCGAATGCCTTTTACTGCCATCTACAGGCCAGCAGAATCAGCACAGGCTGTGTTCTCTCCGCGACAAATTTCAGAATGTAGATCCGTAACGAAAGCACAATGAAAGGAAAGGAAATGTAAGGGAAGCTGTTTGCATCGTAAAGATTTTGTAACATATCTTTAGATATTATAAGGAGCCAGTGTACTCCAAAAACGTGAAAAAAAACTTGCCGATTTTGCTGTTACCTTGACATTTTTTTCTTGATCATTGCTCATCACAATAGAGGGGAGTTGGCACAATGAAAGAGATGAAAATATGCTGGAGGATGCAGTATTATGGATGGAAAAGACAGCAAAAAAGTAAATAAATTAAATAAAATGAGACCTTTTAACCTTCGAACGTTGGAGGGATTGCATAGACAAAACCTTCCTAGAAGCCTCCTCAAGGTCATGTTCTGGACAAGAGCATCGCACAATATCTCTGCGGTTCCACTAGAGCATTTATAGAGGCCCAATAAATCCTAATGGAACTTTTGTTAATATTGTTGGAAGGAATGAAGTGGCGGCTGTAAACCTGATAGTTAAAGCAAGGACTCGGACCCACGTGAGGTCGTGCTGCCTCAGTGCAGTTCAACTGAGTCTCCAAATTCCCACAAAGCACAAACACACACACACACACAGGTTGCAGATGATGTTCCGAAACACCTCTGCGTGAGCAATTTTGGCTAAATTTACATTCTCATTTATTCATTTTAACAGGCGCTTTTATCCAACCCTGAGAGATGAAGCTACCTTTCACCAACAGGCAGAGACAGATGCAGAAACATAAATCTCACAGTAGAGTCACTCAGTCCAACACCACCATTTTGACAGTAGAATGGCTGCATACAGAATTTGTATGAAACGCTAAATATAAATGGACAATGTCGTGTGAATTTCTGCTTTAAACAGGAGATCCGGAGAGAAATAGAGTTGAGACGCTTTCTTGAAGCCTGGCAGAGATTCGGCAGCTCATGAAACCAAAGCCGGCCCATATTTTGCCGTAAAAGAACTGTAAACGGTAACGGCAAAGACCTTAAACGCGAAGTAGGTGACAAATAAAACGCGACTTTGAGAAGGAAGCGCGTTTAAAATACGGAGGCTGGATGGCGTCCTGCAGGTCAGCGTTGTGTTCCTCGCCGAAATGAAGGCCATTTCTGTACCACAAAAGCAGCGCGTTTAGCGATGGATTAGAGAGGCCCGCTGGTGCATTTTGGTGATGTGAAAGCGGCTCTTTCAGCGAAAAACCGTCTGTTTTCCCCGCCAAAGTGGTGTCGGTAATTCAAGCCGTTGCCTTTTTCAAGCAGTCAGGAAGCGTGTGAATAGGATTTAATTATTATTTTGACGCGGTCGCGGACGCCGCTTTGATGCGGTGTTCGTTGTCACGCAGGCGCCCCCACCCGCAAGAATCCCGCTATCGCCGCAGGCGTCACGTAGTCGACCGCAGCCCCGCAATAATGAGGTCACCGTATCAAAAGCCCCCCCCACGTCGCCTCGGTTTCGAAGTGGCTCGGTGCAAAACGGCAAAGACCGAGCGGAATTATGTTACAAGTCTGTTTTGTTCGCGTGACAAGCAGCATGAGCGCAGATGGGATTACAGGGAATGAGTTTAGGGGGGAAGCAGCGCAGCCGAACACTACGCGTCGGTGAAAGGAATCAGATCGCGGCTCAAAAAATTGGCTGAACTTCTTTTTTCCTGTTGGTTTGTCGCCAGTAGACAATTGTTCTGATATGTTGATAGGACGCGACGTACAGCTAAACAAAAGTGATCAGGATTTTTAGACTCAGACACAGGATGATCAGAGCGCAGCCTGTGTGCCTGACACCACCACGTTGCTGGTTCACGACCCTCAAGCAGCCGCCTACAGGAGTGACGTTCAAACAGCAAACACGCGTAATCACAGCAGGTGGTGGTGGACTCATTTATGTGCCTACCAGGAGGTCAGAGAGATGGGTTTGTGAGGGACTCAGCAGCACTGAGGGACAGAGGGAGATTGTTACACCACACTGGGGAGTCATCTGAGAACCTACATGACGGTCAGTCTTGGACTCTGTTAGCGGGTAAACTGAACACGCTGGATCGGATCCTGTAGGTCCTGAGGTGCCGAGTGACAAAACCAAAGAAAACTTCTTTGCTTAGATGAACTAATCATTCTGAGGCGATGCCCTGTTACCGTTGCCTTGAACGGCAGGAGGCTCGAGTCATCCTTAGAAATGTACGTAGGTGTGGTGAGCACCAAATCTCCCTGCACATCAACTGTCTGTAGCATTAGATGCAGTTGTTTTTGTTCATTGTTAAATTGTCAGGCACCTTTATCGCCAAGTTCGAGTTTCAGGTTTATTTGTCATGGATGCACTAACAGCAGCATAGCAGTGTTGTCACCACGAAAAGTGCTGATTCCAGGCATCCTCAGTAAATAAATGCATAAATAAGGTAAAAGAAAATCAAATAATAAACAATGACATTAAGAAAAAGAAAAATAAATAAATAAGGACTAAGCTATAAAAACATACAGAGAGGTTAGAGTTAGAAGTTAGTAAACAGAAACAGCAAACAAAAACAAGAAGTAGCAGACAAGAAATGAACAACAGCAGCCAAGCCAACAACCACACAAACCGATAAGGGCATAGAAGGAAAAAACATACAGGCATACGGACAGACTCCGATCGACGCTGTCTCACGGTCCAAGGGAGGGGTCATATAATATATGACCTCCAGAAAAACTTAGAAGGTCAGATTTACATGCAAAGATACTTATACTGATTTACTCAGCTGGGTCATTTTTATGGCTTCATTTGGTTACATTGCTTGACAGAGGGCGGTGCAGTAGGAGGTGGGATTCAAACCCGAGTCGTTCAGGTGAAGCGTTCGGTTTATTGCTGTGTGAAAACATCGTGCAACACCAGGTATTTCAAGATAGCAGAGGGGAGGAAATTTTCCCCTTCTGAGCTGAGGCCTTCGGTGGAAGTTTCGGCATTTTCAGAGCCCCGTAAGTCTACAGCCGATAAATTACGAGATAGCGGCGCGGTCCTCACTGCAGGACCGACAGTCTCCCGAAAGGTGTCATCAAAGCACAGAAGCATGGCTTCTAAGACCAGCGGACCCCTGAGATGACAGACCTGAGAAGCAGGGGGCAATACTGCCGTTTTTCAGCTGCCCACAGACAACCATACTGAGGATGCAACTTATCTGACTTTAAAACTGGTAGCTGAGCAGGAAGCAGGAAGACATCCGCATGTAGGGACCGGCGGTGGGACGTTTCTCCCTGACTTTCACCATGGCAACAAAACCATTCCGTGTGCCAGTTCTTCTGTTAACATGTACACTTCCAGCCTGTGGATTTCCAGTCTAATCTGGTGCATCACACAGACCAGTAGATGCAGTTTTGCCTAATCGCACGTAATCCTCTTTGCGCTGCTCGGCGCCCATTGTGATGGAGATCAAACGCGCAGATTAATTTTCTCCCTCCGGTGTAACTGTGGCTCAGCTCCCCAACCCGCCTCAGCAGTCCAGCATGAAATATCGCACGTTCGATCTCAGTAATGGTGGTCGTGGCTCTGAACCCAAACCCTTTCTAGCATCGCTCTGCCACTCCACCTCTTCGGCCTGAAGATGGGATCTTTGTATGATTGAAATTGACTCAACAGAAGCCAGGTTTGAACCACAGCGCATCCTGCGCAGTTGCAATACGAACATCAGCATTTATTCCCTAAGGTATCTCCTTAGTCATCATACAGTATGGAGTTTGTATACTAAGATGCTTACACTGATTTACCCATTTATTCAAGAGGGTAATTTTTACCCTAACAATTCAGGGTAAGCACCTTGCTGAAAGAACTACAGTAAAAAAAATGGGATCCAAACCCAGGTGCTTTGAGCTCAAAAGTGTCATTTCTACTCACTATGCCATCTGTTGGCTAATAAACCTCAGGGGTTAAAGCCAAGCTGTTCCTGGGGGTCTCTGGAGCACCGTCTTCCAAGCTCTTTGAAAGAGTGCCCCCCCGGCTGGCGTGTGGGCCATCGCTGACGCCACGCATTAGCGGGTTTAGCGAAAAAGTGTAAAAGCAGCAACTGGCCTCTTCAGAAAAGCATAAGAGCTACTTGAGCCAGCAGGTGGGTGGGATCCAGACCTGTAGAAGGGCTTTGGTTCAGGGATATGAATGGGCCCCTTCCTGGGTTAGACTCTGTGGACCGGGTAACTCTTTTATTTTCTGCTCTGTGGAGAAGATGTGAACGCTGACGTTTCAACGCCAGTTTCCAGATCAGTGACATAGATAAAAAAGGTTAGTTTCAGCAGGAGAGGCAAAGCTGCCGAACGCCACCTGTGCGGAGATCTTTCAATCTACAGCTATTTGCTCCAGAGACGACAACAAGTGCACATCTGTCTGTTAGTTAGCTGGGTTCCAGTAGCCCTACCCTTCCCACCTCCACCCAGACAGATAGTTCTGGTCTCCTGCCATATTGGAGGTGGACGCCCACTTGAGTACTGATACTGGCCTGGACATCCATGGGGATCCGGCTGCCTTTGTGGTGTCACAGCTGCCAGTTGGAGGGGACTCGTCCCGCAGGAGTTGGTCCCCACAGACCCTGGAGCCATGAATTACTCTTATGATCATGTGGAAGAAGCTCTTTTGTGTCTCCTACAGGGGATTTTTTACAAAGCGAAAGAGATTAATATCTTAAGTACTGTGCAATAATATAAATTTTACATCAGAAGCATAGGAGAATTTGGTTTATCTGGTTGAACCTGGTTTTGAAAGTTTCTACAGAACACACTTGGGGTATGCAGTAGTGCAGCAGGATAAGTTGCTGCCTCACAGCTCCAGCTTCTTGTCCGATGTAGGATTCAAGTCCAACTGAGGGATGTGCGTGGTTTGAATGTTGCCCTCCATGTTTTTGCCCCTCTAAGAAAAATATATGCCAGAAGAAGGTAATGGCAACCCACTTCCACTCCTTCAATACCTTGAAAACCATATCAATGGTTGTTAAGGAGTCAGTAATGACTCAATGGCACTTTCCAGTAAAATATACTTCAGTTTATGGAACATTTCCTTTTGTTTATTAAAAGCCAAATAGGATTTTCTGCCCTCCATGCACACCAACACCACCATGCAGTCTTCTTTATAGTTACTTCTGCTAATGTTAGCCATACATTTTAATGACATTTTGCAATACTTGTTGCTGAGGAACACATAACACAATCAGGCGAACGTTTCAGAAGTATTATGGCCAGAACGGAGAGGCTCAGGAGGAGCTTCTACCCACAGGCTATTAGACTTCTGAACCCAGTCAAGCCACCACAATCCTCGCAAACCAGAGACCACAATATCCGTTTCCCCTCACTGTCACGTCACTGCCCCCCTTATGCAACTTAAGGTTTTTATTTATTTATTTATTTATTTATTTATTTATTTATTTATTGTTACTTGTCTTCTTGGTGTTTGGTCGTTTGTTTATACTTGTAAATTTTTGGAATGGAACCACACACAGTCTCCTGTTGAATCAGAGCACATTTCACTACATGGTATACTCGGTAACCATGTATGTGACAAATAAACTCTTTTGACTTTGAAAACTATTTGTTATTGAAACTATGGGAATTATGTGATGCATTTATGAAAATTCACCTTATGGAGAATTCTTTGGGACTGAACTACCTTTGCAGCTAGGTTGTATTTAATTTTCCTTATTTTTCCTTTCTAAAATTTCTGAATGCTGCGGAGCACAAATAACCTATGTTTATCCTCCAGACCAATAGATGGCAGTAAAGAGCACCCAACCAAAACAGGAGTGAGGGATCACCACGGTTCAACTCATTCCCGCAATGTGTTCAGCTCCTGTCTGGCATTCCTGCGTAGGTGTTCAGTAAAGATGGTGAACATGTTTCCGCAATAAATTGGAAATGGAGTTTGTCATTTCAAATTAATTTTATTTTGTGGCTCGAAGTTATTAAGATGTTTAAAGATTAAGTCTTACAAAACCTTTTTCGTTCATTTCAGCTGCACCGGAAATTTTTACAGGAATTAATCGGTGAACACCGTGAGGAAAATCTGCATTATTAGGATTGTGACTTGATGGTAAAAGTAACCGTGGAGTTAGAAACGCAGTGAGTTATGAAGAGAGTACTGTTTTCCAGTGGTGGCAGTCAGACGGGGAAGCCCCTATAGTCACCTCCCGCACACAACACCGAGTTGCACTGTGTTCCGTACATCAGAGAGTGCACATTTGCGGCAGAATATTCACCGTTCTTGTGCACTAATGTACAGACGCGGCATCAACAGGCCTTTCTGGGAAGCCCTGGTGAGGCCTTTTTTGCCACAAACCGCATTTTTAAAATCTGCACATAAATTACTTCAAACGAATATGTGGAGAGACAGCTTATTTACATGTCCTTAATGGCTCAAGATGTTTGGTTTCCTGGCGACGGAGAGCAGCTGGTTGCTTTCGCGAGTCTGCAGTCGAGGCAGGAACTGAACAGCATATGTCCGTTAAAGACGCGCTGCCATATGGGACCGCAGTGGATGGCTTCGCGCGAACGCGTGTATATCGACTGCGACCGTGTGCGCGGGAGCGCAGGCGCCACGGTCGCTCTCCCGGCTCATTAGATAATTGGCCTACGGGTGGTTTTGGGGACGCGGCCCTGGAGAACAGGAGCGTTTGATACGCCGCAGCACGTTCAGGTAAAGAGTTACGGTCGCATTTAGGACACATTTAGGAGACAGATGCGTTTAAGGGAACCGCAGACCCTGGCGGATGAAGACAAATCTTCTACAGTGTGTCATCTGGTGAAGTGAGCAAATTTGCATGTTTGTTTTTCTTCATTTATGAACCACAAAGGATTTTGCTGATACTGTTTGTTGCAATCAGATGGCTTTAAAGCAGCCCATAAAAGGTTTTACTGGGTACAGAGGAGGAACGTAAGGAGGATGATGAGGGATGCTGCGCTGTAGTCTAACATCATCCTGTTCATGCTGAGATAATAAAGCGGAATCAGAGCTGTGGAATCACATGGCACCGGTGCTCCAGAAATTACCGGAAAAGGGCCTCTTTTCAGAGTGGACAGCGGACAGAATCGCTTTTCGTCTCCTTTTCTCTTAATTTCTATAAGAATTAAATTTCAACACATGTTGGCGTATTTATAAAATGTGATAAATAAATAAATGCTCCTCTCAGCAGTTCAACTCTGTTAATTTCTGTTAAATAATCTATCTGTTAAATAAACAAAAATGTACAACACAAAGATACTGCACCTGTTTTAGTACTAACAAACCCAATAATACTTTAATAATAAAAAATAAGAAGTAAAATATATGATCGTGATTTTAATATTGGGTTTTGTCTATGGAAAGCTGGACTGAGGGGGGTATGGCTTATTATTTAGCAGGAGCAATAATAATAATAATAATAATAATAATAATAATAATAATAATAATAATAATAATAATAATAATAATAATGGGTTGATGCTCCTTGGGGAGCTGTCTGTGGGACTGAGCTTCAGGTTGTAGCAAAGCATTGTGGGAGCTGTTTTGGTGCTGAACTTCATGTTGTTCTCCTCCCTGGATGTGGAGAAGAGCTTTTCCAGCAGAGCTTCCAAATGACTAAGCCTGACATGGATCCAATTTAAAATATCTCAACCTGTGCCAGATTGTTATACATTATTTTTATGATATCTTGGACTTTTGTCCAAAAGTCACTTACAGTGTGAGGTCTGCACCCTGAGCTGCTTGCAGTGATTTAACCATTTGTAACCATTTTTACAGTGGAGTAATTTTTACTTTTTACCTGCTTTGGTCTGTGTGCATACAAGACAGCAGGTGTGCACACTGCAGACAGTGAATATTGTTCTGCCAGAAAATACTCAGCTTTTGGATTAAAAATGGAAGATGTGTGACACAGTGAGCCGGGGGTCCGGAGTGTAAGTGTCAGTACCGTCCTGTGCTATGGTGCACGGAGGCTGCCGAAGGTGTGAACTCCTGCCGAACTTCTGCGTTCATGTTTCAGTCCAGTTAATGGGCCTGCGCTGCCGCATTCTGGTATTATAATTGCTGCGTGCTGATAGGCCGAGGGCAATGGGGTTCATTAGCATGTCCCCTCGCAGGTAGGTCGCGGAGGCTCGGGAAGGGGAGGCAGAGCAGATGCACGCCAAACAAAACTAAGATCACGAGCCTCTCGTGAAACTGCAGATAACACATGGCCGTTGCTGCGGAGCCGCCGCACTCCAGCGGTGAGAATTAAAAAATGTTCCGTAATAAAAGCCAAACTGGCACCCCGTGCGGCAGCTGCTGGGTGGGAATCTCGCTTTATGAGGCAGCTGTCCGCCGGCTGCTCGATTTCGTCTTCCACCCGATTGTGCCGTGGCATCGGGCCTCAATGCGGGAGTTTAAAAAAAAACCTACATTTTATTTTTTATTGAAACTCGGTACCCTGCAACAACCAACACCACAAAGTCCAATTTTAAGTTGTCAAGTTTTCCTCCGATGCTCGAGTGAGGCTCTACGATGGACTGAGAAATCCTGCGACAACGTGCCCTGGTCTCCCTGATGTCACACTGGGATTTAGTCTCGCTTCTAGTCTGCGGTCGCCCACTGACCGATGTCCCTCAAAGGCCGCCGCCACTTGACACGGCCACTTGACCCGAAGACAGTAAAAACAGGCCCGTATAAATCAGCGAAGCAACGTATGTACTATGTAGACAGGCTGACTTCCTTCTCCGTGTCATCACATGTTTCACCCGTAGAAGAAACATTTGTCATTATACTTTCTTTCTTTTCATTGTACTTGTTTCAAATGACTGGCTTAGAAAACGCTTTATTTCAAACAATTTAAATTCAACCCCCATTGACTGTAAATAGCTTTGTAGCTGAGGTCAGTTTTCCCACCAGAATGTGGGTGGGACTTCCTTATTACTTTACCGATTCGATTGGTCAGTCTAAAAGATGCTTATTTCCTATTGGACTGGTCCGCTACTCTTATGTGTCACACTTTTTTATAAGGGCTTTGGCACCCAGAAGAGGTTTCATCTCCACACATGTCCATGCCTGGGTGTGGATTGCTTTAAACTCCTGGTTGTGCTGCATAGTTAGAGTACAAATTCGAATGATTATTCCTTGTTCAATAAAAAATTCTCCCACGCACCGGCCCAGGTCGGCTGCAGGAAGAAGAAGGACTCTATTAAACTAAACACTGATGACATAACAGCAGAACCCCCATGGATCAGCAGCTGCGTCGCTCTGACGTCTCATTTTATAACACTCTGAAGTCCAATTAATCATGTTGGACACGGGGACCCGGAGCGAGACGCCCCCTCTGTCAGTCAGCTCATCCCCCGGGAAGCTCCCTGCTCACAAACTTCCCAACAAACCTTCGCTTTGCTGCATCAAGGTCACATCCTCTTGTTATTTATGTCCTAAATTTGTGTTCTTCTACTGGGAGCTCATTCCGCTCATCATTTACACTAAATGGAAATCCATCCAACCTTCTTCTCCAGATGCTGTGGAGGATCTGCATATATGTAAGAAAAACGGATCGTGAAAAATTTAACGGCGGACGCAGCGTGATGGTTAGCTAAATGAAAGTAAATAATAAATTAGAATTAAAAATCCCGGGCTGTAACTAACTTGTTTAAGCGAATGCAGCGGCGGGGTTGTGTGTAAGATGAGTGCCTTTGCTTCCACCGAATAATTGTGGCAGCTTATTTCAAGCAAAGTGAGAACATTCAGGGTGTGAGAACGAGTGAAAGATTTGGAAATGTTTTAGGTGTGAAGATAGGGATGTGGCTAAAGTTAGGATCTAAGTCGTGCCAGCAGGTGGCGTGGTGGTCAGGGCAAACTCTGATGCTGTTGTAGTTCCATTGATCAAGGACTTACCCTGATCTGGTAGAATAAAAATCACCCAGCTGTATAAGCAGGTAAGTCAGTGTAAATTACCTCGGGCAAAGGAATCCCAAATAAAGATGCAAAACACAAAGGTTCCAGTAATTTGCAGTTACACTGCTGTAGACTTGCGCTCCACCCAGGGCGTACCCTGCTTTACACCCTAAGCTTCAAGGAAGGGCTCCAGACCTCCATGGATCCACACTGAACTGTAGGATTGTGAAAATGGGCAGATGGATGGAAAAGGGATGGAAATGCAAGCGTGTTTACGATTTATTATAACTTCTGAAATTTTCACCCAACTTAACCTGAATATTTGAAGAAACCTCTGTACTACGTATATGAGCTGTGACTTACTGGCAAAAGCAGAACCTGAGTTATGAACAAACCAGGATATGGAAAGATTTCCAGCCTTCTTTTGCTTTCTCCAAAAATCTAGCATATGGATGCTCAGCACACAGTAGCGATAGCACATATAAATAATAATGAATAAACTGCTAGTTGTGGAATATTTACAAGGCTTTTGCTGGCAACTATGAAATGGATTTTGTTGCCGGTGTTGCACGTCGCCTCCTGAGTGTCAGTAAAAGTGTTTGTGTACAGCAAGGGTAGCCTGAGGACTGAGGATGTATTTAGATTCCCGTCCGTTTCCTTCCCTCTGTTCCCTTTGGGCGAAGTGAACACCATCTCTGTCGCCTGCACATTTTCTTGTATTTGTCTGTTATGAGGATTAACAAAAAGGTGTAGCTCATATTGGATGGTGAGGAACATGAAGAAAAGACTGAAGAGCCAACAGAATCTTACATTGATTGATGACTGTTTTCCATTGTTGCCCTTTTTGTCATCCTGCGATGATCTGTGATCCTGTCTTTCTCACACATCACTGACTAACCTGTTGATCCATTGCTCTCCCTTTGTGCAAGAAATGAACAGACTCAAACTAAAAGTAGTATAATTTATCGTTAAGAAGAAGAACAACAATAATAATAATAATAATAATAATAATAATGCTGTGGTCCATCAGAAGTCCCCAGTTAAGGGCTCTTGCTCAGCAGAGGCCCTCAGACTAAGTCTGCGTATCTAACCAACACACACACACACACACACACACACACACACACACACACACACACACACACACATAGTCCATGCTCCAATTCAGTTAGTCATGACGGTGTTCAGCTATACAGCAGCATTCTGGGAATTCCCTCTGGTCAACCACTACAGCACAGCCAGCTGCCTCAGAAAGGAAGAAAGGAGGGTTATAGACACATGAGGGTCTGGGGTCACACAGGGGTGGGCGGTGGGGTCAAATCCATGGCCTTCTCAGGTACGTCCTTGACTGAGTTACTTTATTTCAAAAGCACCAGTTGATCCCAGGGGGTTAAGTTGGTTCCTGAGAGTGTAATGTTGGATCTGTGTGTGTGTGAGTGTGTGTGTGGTTGGCTGTTCCAGCTGGGCTCTGTTATTTTAAACCAATAGATTGATTTCAGAGCCGTGCTATCTATACACACAAGTGGACCCCGTGGGTGTCAAAGACCACAAAGCAAAGCTGCTTCATTTCCCAGCGGCACTGCATCCACCACTCCCCCGCCGCGGAGGGGTCACAGGGGGTGGGATGGAGTGGGGGAGGCTGGGGAATTGAATCGTTGGCCCTTTCTTTCCGTGAGCTCCACTCGGCCTCATGCTGAATTCTGAATCCTCGGCCTCCGCTCGGCCTCATGCTGAATTCTGTCAGGAGAAGAAAAATAAGCCCCGAAATCAGCCAACATGGAGAAAGGATGCAAATACAAACAGAATATAAATTATAATGCGGCTGTTTTGAAATGTGTTTTGATTTAGACTGGGACAAATAAGCCCTCGTGTTGCATTTTTGAGAAAACAAAAACGAGTGCTTGTTATGTAATTTTGCAGAAGACATTCTTCACGTTCTTCACTTTGAATGGGTGTAAATGTAGGATGTCGGATGCTTGCTGGCTAATAGGTTTGCCTTCATAAATAATAAAACCCATTTTCTGCATAGGGCACTCATTAGCAGGGAGCTTCTACCACAGCGTGCACAGCACTCTGCATGTTGAAGAGCATCCCACCCCGAGCTCCCCGAGTCCCTCCTCCACCCGAGGGCATCATCCTACATCCCTTTCGCTCCGTTTTCCTGTTGAGATGCTTCTCTTTAAGACTAAAGGGGCTGTGGGGATGTTTAGAAGATCACAGCAAGAATGTTTAGCTTCAGCTTTCTTCAGCTTCTCAGGATGGGTGTGTTTTTGCTATAGTTGTTAGGTGCTGTGGAACTCACACTGATGCTTTTTTACATTATATAGAAAGTTCTTCCAGAAAGTTCTGCTCTCACCTTGTTTCCTTAGGGTTGAAAAAGGTGTGTCCAAAATCATTGTGATCCAGTCTATCCATGCGGTTGCTCTTTGCCGACTTTTTTTTCCTCCCAAGTTTCCCCATCGTGAGCATCTGTGAAAATCCAGTTTTGTCATGATGTACCTCAGTCTCAGCGATGAGAATTCTGGGGTGATAGCCCCGGAGTGACATAGCCTGTGAATGACGAGAAGAAGCCATTTTAAAGCAGTTGTTCTCTCACAACAGAATGTCCTGTAAGGGAAAGTTGGGTTGCGTTAGAGAACGCCTGCTTGTGACACGACTGTGGGAAAAGCACTGCATTTTCATGCTGACCGTGAGCTGAAGTTATAAAATACCTTAAATGGCTCATCCAGGCTAAGAACAGACCAAAAGCGGTTATGGACAATAAAGATGTTCCTGAACTGCTAACGGCAGCGGAGTGTGAGCGAGGCACAGTACCAGTCCTGCCAGCGAGACCTTTGCCGGCTAAAGGATGAGTTTTGCTCTCCAAATCCATCCATTTAATGAGCAATCTGTGCTAAATAAAAATGATAAATTCCAAAAAAAACAAACAAACGGATTCAGCGGGAAGTCGGCACGAGCCAGGTGGACTCTGTATCCACAGCGACGGTACTTGGCGCTTGCGGTAGATAACAGTGGCCATAATTCACACTAATGCCAGACATACATCAGACCCCCCGGGGAGTTACTGGGACTGACGGCACGCAGCTCTGCTAACGCTGTCAGCGGCAGCTGCTCGCAAGAAAGATGAAGAGAGAAATGCAAGTGTGGCCAAAGCTACAGATACGTTTCCGGTGCCGAAAAGAGGGGCGCTAGCTGGTCCGGAGGCTGGAGTTCTAATCAGTGTCCTGCAGAACCCCTGGCAGATGCTGCCACGGCGACTTTCCAGCTGTACGACTGGGTAACCCAGCAAGCTACAGGAATCAGAGGGTCAGACTTGCCTGGTAAGAGAAAGACTTGACTTTTTAAAATCCTGTTTCTTTTTTCTTCTGTTAAACCATGCACTTGCGAGAGTAAACTATTCAGAAATAAGATATTTTATGGGAATTCAGTGCTTCGACACAGGTGACCATATGATGTCTCTGGCTCAGTAAAGTCAGCCTCTCACTTCAAAGTCCCTCTACCTGGCCAACGTAAACCCTGCTTCCTGATCCACCAAGCGCAATCCTTTGCATCCAAGTTCCACCCCCTAAGTAACCAAAGCCCTGCCTTCCACTAAACTGTCCTAACACCTCTCCCAGTACAGGTGAATTATCTGGACTCAGGACCAACTCCTTCCCCTTTTCCACATGTAAATAAACACCAGAAGAGGAGCCAAGATGACTGCCTTTCTCTAATGAATATTGTCATCCTTTCATAATGAATTTTTGGGAAGCAGAAACTCACCTTCTCTTTAATTCCTCAGGAGACTCTTTGAAGGCTTAACGTTCTTGGCTTTTATCCAGCATCCCAACCGGTCTTGTAAAGTTGAAGTTTACAGTAGTACAGTGAACCTCAGTGAAGAAAAGGCATCTCTGAAAAGCCTTTTTGAGGAAAAACTAAACCGACATGTTAAAAATGAGCATTTAACAGCCCCTTAACCACTCACGTCTAGCTGAGGGAGAAATGACCTGAAATTACCTCATTTGGTATCACAACTGTGAAAAACTGTTTCTCAAACTAATCGATCAATAGGTCCATTAACCAGTGGTGAAAATTTTGAAAGGACTAAACTTTTTGGACCTTTTTCCGGATTGGTGACATCAGCCGAGCTGCCGAAAGTGAACTGCTCCTCCTGCACTGGCGCAGCCATTGCTCTTTGAGGAAGGGATTTGACACGATGTCAGCCTGCCGGGTCCCACTGATAAAAACTACAGTCATCAAGATCATATCTGACACCGGGACAGCAGGTTGCCACCCAAAAATGATTAAATGCACTTTAGCTCCCTAAATGAGTTCTGCAAAGGTTAAACACATTAGCCAGATTAATTTACTTAATTTATTTACATTTCTGAAGCTCTTTGGTTCCTCCAGGTGTCTTTGAGTCCCGCAGTTTTGTAACAATGAGCTTTACGTTTTTTTCTTATTCTGGGTGAACGTGTGAATGGTTCACTGGCTCCAGGTCCGTTTCAGCTCCAGGCCACTCCCCTTTTGCTTCAACCACACCCACCTGGAAGCAAACCACTCCCCTCTGCCCTAAGCTCCACCCACCTGCATGAGAAGAATGGGCCGAAGTATTAATTTGAGCCTTGAATGTACCATAGACACTGCATTATCTTAGAGACTCCACAGTGTGGGAGGAGAGACTCATACCACGGTAACAGACAGAAAGGTACCATGCTTGTTGTAAAGGTTATCTGTCTGCTTCTCTCTGTGCTACTTCTTCTGCATCTAATAGGACAGAAGCCGCCTGGGATGTAGCCTCGCAGGCTTAGACGTCATTCTGTGCCCGAAGCAGCAGCTGGCCTTGTCTTCATCTGTAAATGGCCGCGTTTCCATCCAAACTGCAAACAAGAACTTGTAATCCATCACATTAATGATTATCAGATGTGAGATAAACACCAGGAATACTAATGAAATATTTAAAATAATTCAGCAAAGGCTTTGATGCAGAAGTCTGTTATTACATATACATAGATGCTGTTTGTGTGATTCTGATGTCTGGTACCCCATCTTATGCCTCCCCTCTGTAATGACCCCCTGCCGTGGTGCGGCGTGATGGTCCTTTGCACTTCCATCCATTTACTGCGTTCTGAACCCTGTTTACCCACAGCACCTCCTCTCTTCCCCTTTCCTAGACTCTCGCCACAATTTCCCTTGACCTTCCTGTGCTCCATGTGTCTCCTCACGTCCCCCCCTTCCTGCCTGCATGATGGTGTACTTCACCCCCCCCCCCCAAGGTTTTCCAAAAGCGACAGCAAAAGAGATCAAGACAGCAGTGAAACTCTGAACTCCTCTCCCTTCATTGTGGCAGGAGGTCAGAGGTGACGTATCAATGGAAACGTAGTTGTTTCTGGAACCCCGTGTCAGCGGTGCACAGCTGCCACCCGGGGGGGGGGGGGGTGCTTCCGCTCTCCTGTAATTGGAATATTTCTCAGCCATTTCATCTCCTTTTATTACTTCTGTCAGATTAGGGTAAGGGGTCACCCAAGTCCCTTATCTCACCCAGGGGAGGTGTGGTCCTGGTTTTGTGCCGCTGAACAGCCCACTTTTCTCCGCTTTGCAGAGGACACATGGGACACACATGCAAACATCAACACTGTACAGTGGACAGAATTGCAGAAACAGGAAATGGACCAAACACCCCTTGTAAATAAATCACTGCTGCAGTTCATCTCTGTATAAGCGGACCTCGGGTCACCATATATTACAAAGAGTGGACAGACTAGTGCATGACAGCATTATCATTTAGCGTATTTGCCAGTTTTTTAAATATAAATACAGGTCAGTTAATCTGTGAAATGAAACCTTCAATTTAAAAAAATAAAATTACTTGAATGCACTTGAAATATTTACACATCACATAAACATTTAGCTCTTTTCAGGCTCTAAATACATAAAACACATTTCACACATTTTTTTTTTAGAAATGGAATGAACTGTCATATTCTGTGCACCGAGGTCATCAGTAATTTTCATCTCTAGTGGTAAAATAAAAAAAAAAAAACACGTTTCAAGTGATTTGTAAGCATACAACTTTAAATATGCAACACAAACAATTTTATTAAAAAGTGTTAAAATGATTTGTTTTTGTATAACAAGATAGTTACGTCAAAATGATTTTAAAAATTGCAAATGTGATGCACTGAAATAATCGGCCCCCGGAATTCACCCATCACACCAGGATGAGCTGCATACAGAAAGGTACACGTGTCGCTTATGTGACGTTGGTTCCGAGCGCGGTTTTATTTGAGCTTCTAAAATGACACAAGACCAGTGCCAGTGTTCCAAACAAACAAAAAAGCTGCACTAAAATCTGAACGACTCAAAATTTGCACAGCTGGTGTTCAAACGGGCATTCAAAATATCAGTTGTATCCATAACTAATGGGTAAAAATTCAAAAATGAGAAAATTAATACAAAACCCGGACCTCCGATGAGTAGAAAAAAGTTTAAATTGTTTTAGTATGGGAATATGGTGTGACAAATCATCTTTTACCCCTTTATTTTACCTCCAGATTAGGTCATGTTTGGCAAAAAACCGCATCGGTGCTGTAACATAGAGGTTTATTAGTTATGAACAGAAGAAAACAAAAACTTTATATCGCGAGCTTCTTAAATCTCTTGCTCGAAGAAACCATTTGTATCCAAGGACAACATACAACAATGGATAACCTGGAGCATAAAACCTGGATCCCCGAGTAAATGGGTTAATCAGTGTAAGTAGCTTAGCACACAAACAGTGTAAATCACTTTAGAGAAAAGCGTAAGATAAAGGAATAAAGAACAATAAAGGACTTGTAACACTGAATTAATGGAAGAACTGTAGTTGTTCTGAATGTCGAGTGTTACTCCTTACTTGAGTACCTTTTGTAGTTCCTGATATTTTTTTTTCCATTCTGGTTTTCATATCTGCAAAAGTAGGTGGCTGGAATCCATTTAAATTCAGCAGAAACACCCGTGAGACCACTGGGGGGTGGAGACATTCTCTCTCCAAAATCCCAGCTGCCTACATACAGATAGACACGTGCGAGGGATAAGGTGGAGGTTTCAAATTCTTGCGATATAAACTTCTTCACAGTTCCTTCACAGACGTCTTTCCTCAGAGAACATCCTGAGCTTTTGCATCACAGTCTGCTACAAGAACTGCACTGTCTCTGACCAGGGAGCTCTGCAGTGGTCATTGAAGACTGCCCAGTTCCTCGCTAGGACTCCACTGTCCACCATCCAGACCACCTACAATAGGCTGTGTGTCAGAAAAGCTCTCACCCTCTTCACTCTCTGTTTTCCTCACTCCTTGTGGGACATCAACAGCCCCAGGGTGAGGATCAGCTTCTTCCTGCAGGTTGAGAGGTCCTCTGCACTCTGGACAACACAGACACTGAACTCCATCACCACTGCCACCATCCATAACCCCCCCCATAGTATGTATCTATCTATCTATCTATCTATCTATCTATCTATCTATCTATGTCCTTCATTTGATCTTCATTTTATACTGTATATCTACAGTAGCTATTTATTTACCAACTATTTTACATTCTATCTCAATGTATCTGTGTCATCCTTTGTCTCTGTGCTGTCTGTTTAGTGTTCTGTTCCCTGTGGTCCAGGAGAAACTGCATCTCATGCTCACTTACACATCTGTATAAGTGCACAGTGATAATACAGTGGACCTTGAACCTTCAGTGGTTAAAACCTAAAAGCAGCCCTGGAACAAACCCTTGCCTTAGAGGAATTCTCTCAGTATGAACCATGGTGGTGCAGAATGCATTATTTACAGCCTTGGCAGATGCACACGGCATTCAAATGCTTTACTGTTCCTGGACCATAGAAGTACCCTGCTTGAACACATTGGGTCCATATGGCCAGGACAGAAGATGGGCTGTTTTAGTCTCCTTTGCTCTGTTTCAACCCATAATCATTGTGTGTTGTACCATTATGTTCTCTGTGCTGTTTTCATGGTACCATTTCCTGCCGGGTTATTCACATCACTGAAGCGGTTTTATTATTTTTCATGTGATCCAGTAGATTGTTTAAGAACATAATCCATCGTGCAAGGTCATCCCTTCATCTCAGTGCGGGGGATTTGGTTACAACTGAGTATGATGTGTCCCACACTGACCCAACATGACTCACTGTTTACCTGGCTTCTTTGCAGCTCCATGTGCATTTTTTATTTCGCCTGACACTTTTCTCCAGAAACAGCTCTGAAAGCAATGGGCTTGAGATCCTTTCTGAATGCAGAGGAACCAAGGGAGTTCATTCCTTCACCTGTCACACCTTGCACCCTCACGACGGGTGATCTACCCTCCTCCAGGTTTTTTCTCTTTTGACCGCTGATTCCCCACAAGGTGCAAAATGTGTTTATTAAAATACAAAAGTAACTTAGGGGGAGGGGGGTTTCAGATACTGCAGGAAGCATGGATTCCATACTTCACCCATATAATACACAAACACCAGCAGTAGGACGTACATCAACCTTGCAAAAGTCCAAATGGACCCTTTAAACAGCTACCCTTCTGCCTTTAGGAAGGACTGAACCATTTTACACAAAGCGGGGGGGTGGAGGTCACAATAGAACAATTCTGGACCAAGTAAACATGGACAGCAGTGTAACATATGGTTATACATCGGGATTCTTTAGTTTTAAATATGAATTTGATTTAAAATTGTATTCATAAATGCAATAATTAACCCAATACAATGATAAATCCAAGTCCATGTTAATGACCGACACCCCTAACAGTGAGTCTCCTATTTGGCCACAAGTGAGCGTCATTGAAATAGGCAGTATATAAGGCCACATAAGCGGCAGTGGTTTCTTTTACCACAGCTAAAAGTAAGTACTGTTGATGGGTGAGTAACATTGGTGCCACACACAAGTATTACATTTTAAATATAATAGAGGGGAAAATTGCATGTGCCAAGAAGTAGCTGACTGCAGTTGTGTGTGTGTCCATTAAGCTGGTGTTGCTGTTTGGGCTGAGCTGTGTTTCCTACAGACCCTTTCCTATGTCACTGGGGATGGAACCAAGAACTAGGGGATGTTTGATTTTGGACCCTTTTGTCAGTGGGCCACTTAAGAGGCCTAAGCTGGAGGAGCACAGGGTCCTTGCCTGGCTGCAATTTTGGACCAGGAGTTGATATTTGCAAAATCCATTAGAAGCAGCACCACACCTGTCCTTGTGTGGTTTGGTCTTTACCCTTCGCTGCGGGGTTCGCGTGCTCTCCGTGGACAGGGAAGGTCGGAAGTGACTCCGTGGCCGGTGCTCCTCAGCTTGGTTGCACGGAAGGGGTTTCCTGTGTCATGTAAAATAACAGTGATTTTCTTTGCCTTTTTTCTCCGCTTTGCAATTTCTCTGGGGATGAGGCAGGCGGCTTGTAAACAGCAGGTTATAGAAACACAGCTCTGAAATTGCTTCATAACAAGGTCTGTAAGCAAAATTAAATCTACTTCATGCACAATTACATCACCACAAAGACAGTGGTGTGTTTCTGTTTACCTGTGATCCCACTGGTACTCTTTAGACTCACTTTAGGCATTTTGATATGAAAACATTGCAAGGTAAGATGCGGTGAAGCTGTTTCCCCAGAAGGCTGCTCAGCAACACAACAGTTCCATCTCACCTGAGGCGCACGGTTCCTCCGATTCCGGAAATCGGATCCCGAGTGCTTAAAATGCCTGCGGAAGCGCTTTCCAACCTCACCCTTAACTTCTTAACATGCTGCAGCTCTAAGGTACCTCATGCTGGAAGCCAAAGCACAGGGTTAAACCTCCTGTGAAGCTGGAGCTGTGAAGTTTAGGCTACAATGGCCTGTTTGAGCTGTTTGTTATGCATTAGTGTTCGTGACTGGATTTGTGCTGAATTATCAGTGCTGCTGAGTCCACACTGACTACATTCAATACTTCCAGAATGTTCTGCCCTCCAGTTGTGCCCTTAGGGGTGAAACAGGTGTATGCACTGCCACTGTCGATGAGTCCATTAATCTGGTTGCTGCTGGTCCTCTAATTCTCTTTTGCTGTACAAGGTGAGCCTGAGACCATTTGGGAACATCTTAAGGAGATGCTGTGTGGACCATAGGGATCACCTGAAATGTCTTCATGGTCCTGGGTTGTCACTTGAGAGTACATGGCTGTGACTGGACACAGAGGGTCTACAAGATTACAGCACCACTGTCTTGAGAATCCAAACAGTTCATTACATTTACAAAACATAAGTCTGTCTCCTTTTAAGCCTCCACTGAGTTCTGATTTCATTTGATTCAACCACCACCTGATGGTCCACCCAGTTTCCGGTCCTGCTTTTTAATGGCCGACACTTGTGCTGGGGGAAAAAAGCGTAGCACGCAGACGGCATGGAAACGCGACCGCTCTAAAACGCGTTCCTTTTCGTGAGTCACGCTGGTATTAAATTTTAACCATATTGACTGTGATTAGAACTAATTTGTGGCTCGAGAGCCTCGGTGCGCCCGTGTTTTTGCTCCTTCTCAGCTTTTAATTCCTATATTAAACGCCTTGCCTGGGTATTGTGTCGCTTCACCTGGTGTTTCAATCAGGCCCTCATTAAAATATATTGTGCGAAACAGCGGGGTTCTGACCGCTGAGGACTGGAGCTGAACACCCGTGAATTAAATCGCAATAAGGTTTTATAATGGAGGATTGTTCAGTGTAGCAGACAGCATCGTTCTTTCTGCAAAACTTGCTTTAATTTCCATATCTATACAGTGTTATGAAATGGTTTCTCAAAAATAACTCAAAGTACCATTTAGAATGACTTCTAACTGTCGAGGAACCGAAACACCCCTTCTATGTCAAATGTATGGATTTAATGGCTGGTTTTATTTTTTTAGACGCACCTGTGATGTGCCAGACACAAAGCCCAGTTAAGGAGTTCAGGCTCTAATATGTAATGCATGACATCAAGTCAGTATGGCTTATCACTTTAAGAACTTGTTCTATCCACAAAGATATTCTCAGCAAACTAGTCTCTATTTTTCATTTGAATCACAGCATCTCTGCTGAGATGATGCTCAGCCACCCCAGCAACTTCTACAAATGACCCTTATGCAGCCCTCAGGGTCCTGGAAAGGTCAGATGCCCCCAAATCTGAACAAAAATGCTTGTTTACTATAAAGTCTTTAAATGACTGAACTTGTGTGTTTTTTTTAAAATTTCACTCCCATCTGGTCCAAATGGGATATTTTGTTAATCACTGTTTATTTGAATCATTTATTCTCCTTTGTTTTGTCCTGGGCTTAGCTGCTATGCAGGTGAATTTCCCTGCAGGGATCAAAGTTTATTCCATTTTATCCTGTTCTGCAGTTTACCAAACACTTTTTAAATCCAAAAAACACACTTGACCTTAATGACTTTCAAAATTTAACTTGAGCGTAATATTAAAAAAAAAATTCCAGATGGCATGCATTACTCAAGTGCTTCATCTTTGTGTTTTTCTGCAAATTGTTGACATATCAGCTGTGAGGTGGTGCAGAGCTTGGTGTAAATAAACTGTCATACTAAGGCTGTAAATGTGCAACTGCTTTGGACAGGAGTCTCAAACTATAAGAAATATTAAAATTTTATTCTGATGCATCCCCAGAAAGGCAGAAATAAGCGGTTGCCAACGACAGCACAGTCTGTGCATTTATGAGCTGCTGAGGTCCAGATGAACAGCGTTGCTCCCCAGGGAGAACAAATCTCAGCTGAGTCCCTGTCAGCCCGGGCTCAACTGCCGATGCATGGACTAAACGCTGAGCTGCACAACACGCAGATTCCGCTTTGATGTCTAAATGTTGCGGGGCCGCCTGTGTTATCTTCAATATTCCTCTCTGCAATAAGAAGCCCATCACTGTAATTGGGTGGAAGGGGGGCCTGCTTGCCAGGGGTGGGTGGACCTCCCCCTGCTGTAGCACGTCTACAACAGGCGTGTGGAGGATTTCGGTCGATAAAAGACTTGTACTAGAATATGCATATTGACCGCGACTGAAGTATAGCAGAGCTCCCCACATAAATCAATGCCATTATTTTTGCAGTCTTTGATGTGAAATGCATGAAGGGATGATCTCTGTTCTACCTTTGCCCCTCCATGGCTCACTCCCCCACCTCTGCCGAACCCAAACATGCCTTGGGTGAATTTCCACACAAACCTGTGAATGCCAGCAGTTGGAGGGGGGGGGGTGACTGCAGTTGCTTTGTGCCACTTAAGGAGCTGGGTGGAGAATGAGAAGCTCCACCTCTGGACTCGGGTAGCAAGTTTGAGCCCCACTTCCCGCTGAAGTGCCCTGGGTTGGGATGTTTCCTCTGATTTGGCCCAACTCTAACTCACTTTCTTCTAGACCTTGAAGTACAGATTGGTTCTGACACTGTTCATCAAAGCAATCTAAATGTCCATAAAACCACCCATGAAATGTGACTGAGTTCCTACCACTGAACTGGCATGCACATCAATCAACATCCAAATTCCATTATTAATAAAGTGGTGTATTTTCAGTTATTAAAATGGTCTCATTCACTTTCAGATGTTTGCCATATTTTGCATTACAGTAGAGAAACTAGATCACTTCTGTGTTTTTCAGCAGGTGGCATAGTGGTCAGCTGCCCTCTGTTGCCCCCCAGCACTCTGTGCCACGGTTTAGCTGCAGAGCTATGTCATCTCCTGTGATAGTTTGGTAGATGTGGTGAAACATGGAGATCATCTGCTGTTGGTGCTGCAGATGGAGCCATGCCGCTCCTGGTCTGAGGGTTTGGATATCAGTTAAAATCTGTTGTGGTCTGTGTGGAGTCTGCGTGTTCTTCCAGGGTTTGTGTGGGTTTTCTTTGGCTGCTCTTGTTTTTCTAACACACTGGAAAGAAATGTTTTGGGTTTAGTACTAACAATCACTGCACATCACTTTGAAGAAAAGCATCTGATGAATGAGTTAAAGAAAAAGTAAGATTGATCCCCAGACCAAGTGTGTATCCAACACTCACCAAGTGTCATGTCCATCCAGAGGAGCAGGCTGAAGGTCTGCAGGACTTAGCACGTGGCACTCTAGGATGGAGCCCAGCTGGCCTAGGGCAACTGAGGGTTGCCGTGTTCACCTCATGTCTGGGAATCCCTTCATCATGAAGTTTTTCTGCCAACAGCTTCTCATCAATGGTTGGAAAGATTTATAGTCTCACAACTGTTCACATCTCTGGATTTTATGGTGGTAACAGGAAGAGATACACGGGTATCCCCTGACGCTATGCTGACAGCAACTAGAAATACGCTCTTAACCTAAGGTGATAACTCACAGATGAGTGTCAATATTTTCCCATTACAGCAAAAGACCATTAATTATAAATAAGTATTCAGTGCAAGATGCACTGGACAGTAAATACAAACATGCGCGCAGAAGCACGGATGCATGCGTTTCAAATTCAGAAGAGGGCACTTGCTGTTAAGCCCGGTTGGGCCGTGGTTATTCAGTCAGCGTGGAGCCAACATGTAGGCAGAAAAGCAACAAGCTGGGTTTAGTCTCACCACCTCCTCACATCTGGACCCCGAGGACCCTCAGGACAAGTAAATTACTATGTTACAGCCTCATCTGCTGCGGTAAATATTTACGCTCACAGTAAAAGCATGACAAGTGCGAGTACGTTGTTCTCGAAACTTTTTCACCATCTGGATGGTGCTAATATTATTAGGAAAAAGCTAAAAAAAATTTTTTTTTTGTTTTTTTTTGTTTTTTTTTTTTCCCCCGTTTTGTTGGAACAAAATCCATCTGGCATTGATGGGCCAGAGATTTTGCTGTCTGCTGTGTTTGAAATATTTATGACTGCAATCCCAAAACATTATGCACCTGAACAAAGAAAATACAATCAACTGTGCCATTTCGTAATAGAAGGCTGTGCATAATTTACCATGGGAAAAAATGAATGTTTGGATGGGAGCATTGTGCTTCGGTACTGTACTGACTGTAGTGCTCACCTTGGAGGACCGAATCCTGTGGTTTGGAGGTTTGCTGAACTTGTGCTCCCCATAAAGCTGTCACCTTTTATGCAGATGTAACATAAATGAATCTGCATAAGCGATGTCCAGTTGGCAAGGGCCCCTTTCTCTCAATCGTAAAGCAGAAGGAAATGTGCAGAGATGGAATCATTCCTTTCTCCTGGCGGCCGTCCCCGGCATGCACCCGCCCAGCCGGGCGGTGGAACACGGTGCCAGGTCCGAACAGCAGGAAGATGCTGAATGCCGCTGTTTGGCCTGTTGGTTGAACTTCCTGGGGTGGGGCGGGAAGCCAGTGGTTACTCTGCTGGTGTCCATTTGTGGGCTCTGATAACATGCCATGATGGGACAGGAGCAAATACGTCGCCTTGTAACTGAAGTACCTGGGTTTGAATCCCAAGTCCACAGAACACTGAATAAGTTACTTACCCCAGAACTGATGCAGTAAAAACTACCCTGCTGTAAAAATTGGTAAATAGCATATAAATCTGACATTATGAGCACCTGATAAACATCTACTTTCATAAATAAAAAAGCCTCACTTTTATTCTTATAAGTGTACAAAACAAAGAATTATTCACTCACAAAAACAGAAATGGGAAGGAAAAATTCTTAATAGATGAAGTAGAAATTGGACCGGAAGCCTCATTCATTAAACATGCATATGGCCAGATTTTAATGCAAATTCTACAAATGTAACATTACATAACAAATGCAAGCCAGCGGTGACATTTATAAAGCTTGATGGTGACATGGAAACATGGCTCCCGGTTCTGAAAACTCACACCATCTCTGCTAACCCAGGCCATGCGGTAAGACCCGCTGCAAAAATGTTGTGTCCACACCTGTGTTTTAGGATGCGATTGGGTAAAAATATTTTACACAAAATAAAATCAAACTTAGCAACTGCCTCTTTCTTCTCAGAAATACATTTCAGATCAATGGAGCCCAGGCTGTTTGGGTGTGGGTTTGTGTATTTGTGCATCTTTCCCTTCACAGTCAGAGACATGTGTTTTGGGCTAACTGGCCACTCTAAATTGCTCATAGTGCATTTCCCCCTACAATGTACTGGCATTTCATTCAGGGTGTAGTTTCATACCCTGGTACCAAGTGATTATAGGACAGACTCTGGACAACTGTCATCCTGACCAGGATACCCAGTTACTGTGGATGGATGGATGATGTCTGAGTGTAAAAAGTGAGTGCCACTCATGGAGTGCATGGGAGACTGTATACAAACAGTAGTGAGCAGCAGGTGGCGTTGTGGTTAAGGTGGTCATTGGGCGGCTTGAAGGCAAATTTAAAGCTTAACTATAATGACTTTAACCTGGAGGGCATACAGTATGCATGTGGTTAAAGGCTGCCGTAGTCTTACCAGGAGCACGTATTACAGTTTGATGCTGTAGTGGAAGATGGCATCCAACAGCCTGCACTATATAGTGCACGAAGGGAGATAATCCCACTTAATCCAGGCACAGACTTTAAAACAGAACTCTACTTGTCATCCCTAGTGAGCTGATATTCTGTGTATGAATGTCAACTGAATCTCTCCCGTGATCCCTCACTGCCTCATCTTGGGCGAGGCTCTGCTTGCGGGTCATCCGTGTTTGTCGGTTCCGGCCGGCTGCGAGAGGGTCAAAGCCCAGCCAGCAGAGTCACCTCAGAACTGCAGAGGAAATGTCTCCTTGTTCCATTTCAGAATCCAACATGCACAAGTGACACTGGGTAAGAAATGCGAGCTTATGCTACCATTCTACCAGGACCTGAAGAACAACCCAAAAACTCAAAAAGGCCAAAAATTCCCTCATGCTTTTTCAGCTTTTCCAAATATGTTGTTGGGGAGCCAGTTTCCCTGGAGAATTGAGTCACAACAAGAACTCAAAAAAGAAGCAGCGAAGGGCCTCAGGTACAAGAGCGGATGTCCTCTGGGCTTTTCTTGTTCCCGGTATCTGCTGACTGGACTTGTTAAAACATCATGTATTAAAGGAAGCGGTACAATTAAGATAATAAAGAGAAACACAAGGCACTAATATAAAAATTGTTCACGGCACATACAAAAATTGCCAAAAATGTGTTTTATAGTGATGAATTGGCAATAGAGTCAAGGAGAAAAAAAATAAAAAATAAGATGGAGGGGACTAAATCTTTGTGGGGGGGCGGGCTGGTTACATACTGTAAATGGGTCATGAATTGCTATGACCCAGGCCCAAGGTCTAATAATGGTAATAATAATAGAAACACCGCGTTGAAAACCGCGAGGAAGGGGGGAGAGAGAGGCCAGAGGGTGTTTACATTCTGCCCGTGTCATTACCCCTTTAATGCGACGCGGCAATGGCGACGGAAACGCCGCCTGTTTAGCAAACGCGTTTCGCCATCCATCAATTGAAACTGGATTGCCTTCCTCGCACGGAAACAATGTGCAGCGAAACAACTTTAAATACCTTCCCCAATTAAATCTGAGCAAAGAAAACTCATTTCGGAAAGACGTTCAAATTGCGAATCGCCTTTTGTTTAAAATGGCTGCGGCCTGCGGAGCCGCGGAGTTAATTCGCAGCTTGGCAGGGAGTCTGCCGTGCGAGGTATTCCTTTGTTTTAGGATCAAATCGAAGTGGCAAAACAACTGCTATTTAATTAGGCTAAAGTGTTGCTTGCAAGGATGGAGGAATTCCAGCAGGAATGCAGCAGTTGGTCGGTGGTGTTCTGCTCCCATTAAAACCACTTCATGTGTGAAACCCCTTTAGTTCCAAACAATATGAATTACAGCTTCCCCAATATGGCCCAGGCCCGTGCTTCTCCCCCAGGTGGCCGTGTTTTCACTGCGAATTAACCACCTATTCAAGGAGCGTGATATTAAGAAGAACAGAGTATTTTGGTGGAACACGAAACGTAACTGTTTTTGGAGGAGTAAATGAGCCTTCCGCACGGATTTAATATAAATTGCCAATATCCGAAATGTGGCTGTGATTTGGTCTGCTTAACTGACTTGGAGCACTAGATGAACAACTTTACTCTTCTTTATTGGTGTACCAGTTCAAGCTAAGAACTGCAGCTGGAGGGAGGTTCAAACCCTGCTGTTTTTACTGCCAGGTGCTGCTGTAACCACTGTATCGCTGTGCATACGTTATGAGGGTCACAGCGAGATATTAATATTAATGTAGATATTAATAAAGACAATGCCGAGCTGTTGCCTGTGTGTTTGGTTCCACTCGTCTCATTGTTTTCTCTGGTCTTCTCCTTATGCTGTGCTGCTCTTGCTCTCTGTGGAGAACCTGGAAAAGCTTTATAAGGGCCAGGAGGAATCGGTAGAGCTAAAACAGATCTACGTGGACCTGAACATCTGATAAAGCTCTACAAAAGCATGATTCCCATGTTTCCCAGGCTTTCCTTCTTAAGTGCTCCGCTGCTATGAAATTCAGACCTGGAGGTAATTTCCATATATATATATATATATATATATATATATATATATATATATATATATATATAATTTCATATTTCTAGATCAGTCAGGCTTTTCGATCTGAATGGATTGAAGGAAATTTGCTGATCTGGATCAATTTTAACAGAAATGGGTGGATCCGGATGGACCTGTACACTGGTTATATTTGAACCATCTGGGTCGGTGTGTGTGATTGGCTCTGATGAAAGTGGGCCGGCCAGACATATCCAGATGGTGTTGATGATTTGTGATGGATCCTGGTTCATCTGGATTGATGTGAGTGGGTCTGAAGCCTTTTTTGTCCTGGTTAAAGCGAAAGAGGGATGGTGGGCCATTCTGCACCAGCAGCAGAGGTTCTGCAGATCCATTTCACTGATCAACCTGCTGTCACCATCAGCAGCTTTGACAAATTGACCCAAGCGAGACGTCTGATATTTCACCTTTTGAGCCCCGCGTTGACATATTTGTCTGCTTTGCAGCACCATTTCTATTTTTGCTGTGGAAAACCGCGGCTCGGGCCCTCGATGATGGGAGCCGCCCATGATGGATGTCCAGCCTGGGCTTCATTCTGCAGTCCCAAGCACCTGGTGGCAAAACCCAGCCTGTAATCGGGCCCAGCAAAAGACCTGAGGCGCCCAGGTGAATAATCCCGTGGAAAGGAGAATGCAGCAAGAAAACAGGTGGAGCACCAGGGCTTAATGCAATTGACTGATGTGTTATTTGTTAAAAGCTCGGGCGCCGGGCCATAATGAATATTTTATGCTTTTAGTCTCTGGTTCCTGGATTTCTGCCTCATCCCTTATTTTGTAACCCAAACACAGTGCAGCTGCAGTGATTCCAGCCTCTACCTACAAGTGATGCAGAGACTAAGGTGACTCTTCAAGGGGGTAGTTGCAGGATTGCAGTAAAAATACACAGAATCCACAGTTTCTCCCTTTTCACACTTAAGGAGGAGATAGCAGTTGCTCTAATTTCATTCTGCAGAGTCTCACTGCACTATAGTGCACATAACAAAATTCCAAAAATAGGCTTTTCAGAATTTTTGAACAAAAGTGTTAATGGTAAACTGGGTATTATTTTTGCAGTTCTAGCTCTTTTAGTAAAAAAACAAAGTTGTCAGTTCAGGAATGCATGGTTCTCAGGAGATCGAGATTTGAATTTGTTTTGGCCAGTTATTTAAAGCATCAGGAGATCACGCTGTGTGGAGGCCAGGGTCACACTGGGCGACACTGCTAGGCTGCAGCTGCTGGGACCAGCTGCCATGAAACACCAAACAAGCTGGAACGGAGGCCTGAAGAAAACAAAAAGGAGGTGAAATCGTGCTGCCTCCGGGAGCAGAGTCCTGGGGTGAAGATGAAGGATTAGGCGGTCGAGGCTCATTGGGTCAAGCCAGCAGTACCACCTCATGCCTTGGCAAGCCTCGCCGAGTCAAAAGTTGGTTTTCTTGAGAAAATCAAACAGCCTGTTTGGACTATGGAGTTATTTTCGGATGAAACTCATTCATAAATGTGGGAAAGAAAAAAAAAACTTAAATGGAAGCTATGACAGTTGGTCCAGCAAAACACTTTAGTGTCAGTGGTGGGCACAGAGGTCACAGACATCTACATGTTTTGGGTTGTGATCAACAAGGGGTCCAGCAGCCAGAAGATAAACCGGAGACAGAATGGCAGTGAAACGTACAAAAATGTCCTGAAATCTGCCAGAACATCAGCGAGAACAAAGAAGAGATTTACTGCTCGTGGGATTTTTGTGTAACTACTGCCTGGAGGTGAAAGGTCAACAGAGGGAAGCAGGACTCCACCGGGAAGCTGTGTGTGATATGAGACCATAGACAGGGAGGAAGAGAAACTGATGGATGTTGAGTCAGATCACACCAGAACTGGAAGCACAGGCTGACATACGTTGAACACATCACGAGAAGGTTAGATTCCCTAAGATGGTGATAGTTGGAGGAGTTGGAGAAACAGACGAAGAGGACAGCCGTTAACCAGATGGATGGGATTCAAACTGCAGCGACGGTGGAGGCACCTTTTCAACCCTGGAAGGACTCAAGGGAGCATTTGAACATTCTGGAGGACCTTGATATCCTTCCTATTAGATTAGCAGCTAATTTTCTGCAGGCTGCCCGCACACACTTTGTGAGAACAGCATGATGGAGTGGTGAACTATGCACGAGCACTTGACCGCCGGAGAGCCTTCTTATCCTGATGTGCGGCTTTGTCGACTTTTTGGTTTAATGAACCTTTAATGGCTCCATGGTTTACTGCCGGGAGAAGCTGGGGGCGGGCAAGGCGCGGGCTTGCAGAATTCATGGATAAAAAGCCACGAGGAGGAAGTTGTGAAGGTTGCCAAGACGCGCGTGCTGCATCAGAAGCGGCGAATGCGGTTGCAACATCACACCGCCGGCACCGCTAATCACGAGATTCGCGGAAAAGACCCCCCTGGGCACAAGGACAGGCGGCCAAGTGTAATGAAAACCTTGTTTGAGTTAATACGGCAGGAGCAGGATGGCCAGGGACAAAAAAGGAGGGCCGCTATTATGCTGCTGATTTAACGCGCTACATTTATGTTTCTATTGAGAACGTGGTTCAGTGGTTCGATGCTGAGCTTCGGCCAGCAGAAGCTTCTTCGTCGTGTCAACTGCCGCAAGCAAGGAATGATGTTGCAGGTTAACTCACGCAGGACCTTGGGGTTACAGTTTGGGTTGCGGGTAATTGTTACGACCAGGCGGTCATCATCTGCACGTCGTGCTTGCACTGGCTTCGCTTCATTCATCCTGCACAGAACATCTTGAATGTGCTGCGACGGTATCGGCCCATTCGTGAGATGTTTTTGTCCAGACTGATGCAATAGCTGCAACAGAAGTGCATCAATAAGAGAATGAGCTTAAAATACAACAACACATGATCAGAGCCCAGCTCATGTGTCTGACACCACCACATTGCTGGTTCATGTCCTCAAGTGGCTGCTAATAGGAGGATATTCAGTCAGATAATCACAGCATGAAGTGGTGTTAATCTAGTAATACATGGTAGGAGGCCAGAGACCCTCAGAGAGATGGGTTTGGGAAGGACTCAGCAGCTCTGAGGGACATGACGAGATCACTGGCTAATCAATATTGGGGATTAGGGACTGGAGAACCTAGATTGGATGTTTGATCTCTCAGGAGCCAAACCCCCAGGAGGGAGGAAGAGGAGCTCAGTATTCTGCTTGGTTACAGGGATGATCGGGTCCTGCAGATATCATGGTGCAAATCTTGAACATCTTGTACACAGGAGCTATGGAAGCTGATGGAGAGACCAGAAGGGAGACATATTGGAGATACTATATTTACATTCTAAGCCGGTTGGGTAGTTTCAAAGTTCCGATTCCGTAATGGATCTTTATTGATTCACCGCAGCAGTATTTTCCATGGAATATTACGAGATGGGAGGAGGCACTGGGACACATTAGTAACATGACTGGCATGACAAAGCAGCAGAACCTCCTCCCATCCATATGGGATGTCGCTCATAGCTGAGGAGCCACCCTGCGTTCAGGCACTGATGCATCCAGGCTCCCTGTACAGACTAGGCTCATGAAAAATGTGGGTCTTGAAGCAGCTGAATGATTAACAGGTAAACCTCACAGGTCCATCTTTTTAGTCACCCAGTAGCCATTCCTGGAAGAACAAACAAACACAAAAAATTAATGATGTGCATTACGCAATCATTACTGCTCATGCCAATGAGGCACAAATAAAAGAAACAGCAAAAATAAAAACTAAGAAAGTTTAAAAATATTTTAAATTGGAGTCATAAGAACTGGATCGATCCACAAACCAGGCGGGGACCTGACTTGATCCGAGTGAGACTCGAGTCGTAAACTTTGCGACTTGTATGATGATAATTTAAAAATAATTTTAAAAAAAGGCTCGACTTTGACTTTTTGACTTCTTAAAACGAAGCAGAACGAAGGACTTCACATTTTTAAAAATTAAATATCTATATTTTTCTTTTTGTTCCATTATGTGAAATATTCTGTCTTCTTCGTTGTTATCGTTTGTTGGGTGACGAAAGTTGCACTCGGTGCCTGAACGATCAGATCGATCAACGGTCAACGGGCGCGAAGAGAACGGTCAATGTGGAAGGCGCTCTTCCGGGACGAGCTATTTGGGTTCACGCCACCAGGCTTTGGATATGAAGTGACTGCGCTTGCCAGGCTTTCTAATAGTACAGCACGCATAGTGTATATGTTTATAATTTATATACAGCAGGTTATTATTATTTAGTTGCTACTATGGTGCAGCCTATTGGCTCCTAGGCTAAAACCACTGGTCGTAGATGTATCCATTGTTGACCGACATGCAATTTCGTAGAAGTAAGTCTGCTAAAAATATTGAAATATAATGTTAGAGCTTGCAATGTTAAATAAGCAGGTACTTCCCAGAGTTACCATTGGAATGAAAAGGTTCTTCTGATTCTTTAATACAGAATGAAAGAGACATTGAAATTGTTCTTAAGTTAATTTTATATATGAAAGTATTGTTGTTGTTACTAAAATAGGTTTTTGCAGTTCAGTCAGAGATCCAATAACTCCGATGTGAGATTAAAATAGACTTTTGTAGAACAGCACTGCACAAAATAAGCATCCCACCAAATGACTGATTTAAAAGTGGGCGCTTGAATTCAAAATGATGACCAGAATCGTTTGATCCAAGCAATGACTCGATTCTGATCTGCTTGATTTTAAAAACAGGTTGGTGCTTTAATTGAGACTTAGTTAAGACTTGAGTCTTACTTGTGACTTGCACATGTGTCACTTAACTCCCACCACTGCCAAGACCAACTGCCATAATTCTGTGGTGTATCTCCAAAACACACGGCCAGCTCCCCCCACAGTGCTTCTAAGCCGTTATTATTATTATTATTATTATTACATATTATTATTAGACATATTGACAAAAGGCAATACACACATGCAATTACATGCTTTTGTCATTTTCTAAACCTACTTTCACCTGAACTGGCCCTTTTCTCCACACTTCTGCTGGAACAGCTTGCAGGAGTCCACTAATCCTCTTTTCTTGAGGCACACAGAAATTTTCTGACTAGAATGTGAAAGCACAAAAAAAAGTTCTCTTCATTTTAAATTAAGAACAAGCAACTGTCTTAAAACAAATGAAAAATGTCTTCATTCACACCCTTAAGCTCATTTCAGCATTCATAAAATCTGGAGTTTTTTAACATTTCATTACATCTCTTGCATGATAACAATGCTGACTTAATGATACTACAAATTGTCTCCAAAAGTTGATGAACTTATCCTTTGTGCGAAGATGCATCACTTGCTCTCTCGCTTCACTCTCACTCATCCTCACTGATCGCCCATCAGTCAGTCGCCACCACTCCACATTTATCTGACGCTTGCTGATATTTCTGTCTGCTGCAATGAATGGCGCAGTTGATGAGGTGAGCAACAGAGTGACCCTTGAAGGTGTTGCTTTGCTCCTCATTACCACCAACGCTGTAACTGTGCAAAATACACGCACAACCAACGTAGCCCTGGGTTGGTACTGGGGGCCCAGCTTCTACCTTACATTAAAAAGGTAGCAATGACTGCAAAACTTGTCTTACTATTCATCTGCACTCGTGTAAAATGATATAAAAGGAGTTAAAATTAAAATGAAATGTTTCTAAATTAAAACCCACAATACTTACTTCCACTCAGTGGCCTTCAAGACTGAACCTTAAAAATGAATCAGACCTTTAGGCTTTTATAATAAAAGCATGGGGTGAATAAATTGGGAAGCATACCTAAAAATATTTTATTACCTGGTCTGTCCACAGGTTGCATTTTCAAATCATAAATAATTAACCTTAGTCATTTTTATTATTATTATTATTATTATTATTATTATTATTATTATTATTATTATTATTATTATTATTATTTCATTCTACATAAGGACAGTAAGCAGCATATTGGCCAGAAATCCCGACATGCATTCGAAAGACCCAGGTTCAGATCCCACCTCATACTGTAGCTCCCTCAGTCACAGTACTTACAGTAAACCCAGTAAAATTTACCTACCTACGCTACATAAATGGGTACATCAATGCATGTAGCTGACTGTACAATCATAACAAGTTAAACTGCCTTGGACAAAGGCATGAACTCCATATAAAAATAAATCTTTGGGCTTGAGTTTTATTGACTTTTTAAGAAGGGGGGGGGTGGACAGACTGAGCCAGTCAATCCCACTTAGCCAGACGCTCAATGCTTAAGGTTGGCGATGATGATAGATAAGGGCGGACAGTCACCTGGGGACACACAGCACTTCCAGAAAGCAGAATGGCAATTCTGCAGCACGACCGACTGCAGCTCTTCACGGGAGTAACAGGGTCCCATTGCGTTAGCATTAGCATGAGCGCTGTCCCTATAGCCAATGATTGATCCCACTCCATTAGCATTAGCATGAGGGCTTGGATGTTAGCAGTATCTGAGCCGCTAATGTCCAAGCACGGTGGGATCGAACACTGTGTCCTGCTCACAATAAACACACATGCAGTGTGAATGTCGCAAAATGTGTGTAATCCCAAGGTGACACTGCAGCGCCGTGTCTCTCATATACAAGGAGATGAAGCTCTGGACCAACAGCATAAGGATTTGGAGTCTCGTTGGAGTCTTTATCTCCTCGGTGTGGCATAGGGTGGAGGTGCTAGTTGAGAGCGAAACTGATACCATCCATCACATCACGACTCCATCACATCCCCTTGACAACAGGGGTGTGGAAACAAATGGCTTCCATATTAGTCACTTGGCGGATTTTCACACTGCAGTCTGGACACCTGCCTGTCGGGCAGCTCTGGGCAGGAGGTGACAGGACTGATCTGCTCTTGAGTTCCAGCACCACGTCAGTGTTCTTAAAAGCATGGTCCGGTTCAGATGCACTTTGGAAAGCCAGCAAATTGCAGCTCTGACGTGGCCGACCCTCATTCGAGCGTCCCTCATGTCTCATAAGTGAGCGATAACAGTGCCCTGAGGCTTGACAGCAAGGCTAAGAATAGAGCAGATCAATGGCAGCTTGTGTCAGTGGCCAGCAGGGCCTGGGTGCAAGAGTCCGGGTGTCGTCTCAGGTCATGGGGCCCTGGTGGTTTCCAGAGATGGATGGACTTGGAACAGGACCATCATCATCAGCCTCCCTAGTCTGGGGCCCCCATCCTAGTTACCACGGTGAGCTGGAATCTGTCCCGAAAATAAGACTCATGTTCTGGCGACAAGGAGTTATACTGAAGAATTATGCTGCAAACAATAAAGTCTGTCCTGATTTTAGCATCTTTTTACTAAAGCAATGCTCTTTCATTATGTCACTCAAGGATATCTCAGCATCCAGTATGAAAACAAAGACTGAGTCTAAATTTCTGAATTGTACGCGATCAGCAGATGACAAATTTGAAATGCAAAACCCTTGCTCCGCAAATCCGAAACGTTAACCACATAGAACCTCAAAGCAAACTCTGTCCATTGCTGGATTCATAAGGCCTCGTTTCTCGCCATTATGGAGATGCCTTGGATCCATTGAATGTTACTGACAGGTATTTGGTGCTTTTAGCCTCTAATGTGGACTAGTGCATTAACTTGGGATTGAGGCAAACTGATCGCAAATGGTGTCTTGGCAAAATGTGTGAAATCTATATAAATAACCCAGATCAACTCATCTAGAGATCTTCATCAGAGTCATCACATGATCCACTGGAGTTCCTTCACTGTGCATAGTGAACAAGCATAACTGGACTTGCAGATGGAGAGGTGAGCAGCACACACAAACATCAGACCTATGTCTGCTAACTTCCAAGAAATGTATCATCATCATCTTGTAAAAGGAAGAAGAAGAAGAAGAAGAAGAATCTATTGTTTGGGAAACAAAACCACTTCACTCTGCTTTAACCTGTCTGATTTGCATCATATTAATAGGCAATTATGAATATAATTTTGTATAAAGGTGGACTTTAAAAGAAAAGGCTTGACATTGAGACAGAGATAGGACTGGAAACTGAGGAGGAGAACTTCAGGGAGAATAGGCTGGAGAACAAGTATGCGATTGGGTTGGTAAATGGGCTTGGTGAACGAGCAAGATTGAGAATAGGAAAGAAGAATTGGATGGAATGGAGAGAAAAAACTTGAATTTAGGCCAGAGATTGCAATGGAGAATGGGGTGAAGAATCTGAAGGAGAACATACAGGAGAAGAGGCTGGAGATCAGGTGAAAGGTTGGGCTGTAGAACAGGCAGGAGAAAGAGTTTGAGAAGAAGCTGCTGTCAACCTTAAACAGAAACTCGGTCTGTAGACCAAGAGTTTCTTCTCCTGGTTGAAGGGATTGTGACTCTAAACTAGTTGTTTCACTGTTTCGCCTCTTTCCACAAGGTTAAATTCAGGAGTTCAAATTCAAAAATGCACACACGCACACACACACACACGATGAAGGAGCAGGCCCACACCCCAGCGTATGGTGGGTGCTGCTCACTCTCCTTCGGCAACTCCACATTAAGCCCAGGGCTCCATTTAAGTAGCAATTATGAACGCCAACTGTGGCGCTGACTTATGGACTTGGGTCTGGATGGGGCTGGAGTTCATCTGGCTGTAATGATCGCTGTTTTGCCCTGAGCCGTGAGGGGCAACGAAAGCGGTCAGAGATCCAGGGAAGGGCAGTTGCCCACGGTCCTCGTGCTCCTGTACGCTGAGGATTGTGGGAAATCTCCAATCTCAACCAAAATTGCACAGAACTGCGACCTGTGGAACATAAGCAGCAACGTCTACCACAACCGTTTATAATTAATCCTGAGAAATGCGCCTCCACGCTCACAACTTGTGTTGCGCTGCTTAAATATTTTCCGTGACACTACATAAACATGGCAACGTGAATAAGCACTGCTGCATATTTAAAGGCAGACTTGTAATATGGCTGTTGGTTCGAGACTCAAGAGGGAACCTACTGAGTTTTTGCAGGAAAACTCCAAGTTGCATTAATAAGTAAAAGACCTTAGAATAAAAGAAAATCTATAAATATATATATAAATATATATTAAATATATAAAAAAGGGGGTCACAGAATGTTTATTTTCACATAATGAAGCTAAAGGAAAAATGTTTTTGGTTAAGTTTATTGGGAATTTGAGGTGTCCATGGCAGATTTCAAGTGTTCGAGGGGCAGCGGGTGGGGTAGTGGTGAAGTCTTACTGCTGATTAAGGTATTTACCCTGAACTGCTACAGTAAAAATTACCCTGCTGCATAAAAGACCAAATCATTGTCAGTCATCTTGGACAGAAGCAGCAACTAAATAAACAGACTATCATAAGACATCAGTAACAGGTGAGAGGTCAGGCTGCCTCTCCATGTGTTTTTCTTCTCAAGTTCTTACGCCACAATTTATGAATTATAATACTACTACAACTGCTGGAAAAAAAACAATAATAATAATAGAACATCTGAGTTTAAGCCTAGTGTTGCAAGTCTCCCTGCAGAAAACCAGCCATCAACCTAAACTGAGTAAATTGACGGGAGGATAAGGACCAAAGCTGGCTGAATAAGGACACGAATGAACACCAGTGAGACTTGGCACTGAATTTTTACCCCAAAGGGTCACACCGCTTCCAGAATTCCTCCTCCTCTCACCTGCTTCCTCCATCCTCCCTCACCTTTGTGAAGCAGTTAATGCTTATGGTACGCTGATTATTGCCTTGTGTAAGTATGGACACCCGGCTCGATCGCATACAGACTTACTTTCTGCCGGACTTTTACGACATTTTGCCGCATTTCCTTAAATTAATTCATGCAGTTGATACTTGATGAATATTCAGGTTACTAAGCAACATTAATCTTGGTTACGGAGGAATGCTGGCATTCTTACAGCAGTAATGTGTG
The DNA here is from genome assembly GCA_018136845.1 of Heterotis niloticus. NCBI lineage: Eukaryota > Metazoa > Chordata > Actinopteri > Osteoglossiformes > Osteoglossidae > Heterotis > Heterotis niloticus. The sequence continues at coordinate 1,480,158 of CM030904.1, forward strand.
TGTCTAAAATCCAACAGTTACCGAATCTGTGTGCGTGCTTGCATGCATATGCGCACGTGTGTGGGACCAGACCCTCTGTTTAGCGTGGGGCGTGAGACACAGGCCTCTTGATGGTTCAATACAGAACTACTAAGAGTTTGGAACCAGCATTCTGAAAGCTGTAAAGTTCTGAGCCAGTTTATACTTCAAACTGCATTCCTGCCGATACCCCAGCTGGTTGTTAATGATCTCTGGGCTTCACCACTCAAATTCAAACCCGTTTCTTTAATATTTAGTGTTGTCTGAATTTGGAGAGATTTGAGCACCTTTCCTGTCTTGTACACCTGGGTGATCCTGATTCGCTGGATCAAGACGCAACGACAATTTACCATTCAGCTGATCGAATAACACTGACCAATCAGCTGATGGAAAACGGTAAACCAGCCAATCGCAGAACTTCCTGCTCACTCGTGTTTTTTCCACTGTACGGTGATGACTGCACTCCCAACCGGCCGATCCCGGTAGTTATATTAGCCAGCCTTTGTTCCAGACCCTCACCCATGGTGGTTGTTAGCTGAGGCCATGGGTGAAGAGGGCGGCTTTCCCCCTAAGAGCTTCTGTTTCGCTCTCTCACACACACACACACACACACCCACACACACATACACACACAGAGCCCATTTCAGTGGCTGTAAGACCCCTTAAGCACAGCACTGTTGCATTTCTTCAGTCCCAGATTTGTACATTGTTACATAAAAATGTATTTTACGGTCTTGACCTCTTGGCACATCATTAAGTAGCACTGACTAGCATGTCGCTAATTCAACATTCAGCATGTGGTAGACAATCCCATGATGCTGTGGTGTGGTGATGTGCTGGTTCCTCATGGTGCTGCTGCTCTGTTCAGGCACGGGTTCAAATTTGGAATGGACTGTGCAGTGTTTCAATTTCCTCCCCATGTGCTCAGCCCATCGATGTGCGACAGTAAAACCGCTCCAGCAGTCGCTGCTGTGAACTTTACTACAGAGAATTATAGTGTGCAAATGACAAAGTTTGCTGAAAAATACACTCACATACCCTACTCACTCTTTTCAATTTCAACATCTGTGGTTTGAGATGTTTCCCTGCTTTCACTGTACACCTTTTGATCAAGGAATTTATCTGGAACTAATACAGTAAAACTTACCCTGCTGTGTAAAGTATTGTGTTGTAAGTGACCTTAGAAGAAGGTGCCAAATAAATAAAAACAACGTAGCATTAGCATGCGAGTCCCGTGTGTGACGTGGGCAACCAGTGAAACTTGTCCATAATAAACATAAGCAACCCAGACTTCAAGTCTCACCCCTGCAACCTCCAACATCTACTTAAACCTGGCAGCCCACCGCTGCGGCTAGCAACCCCATCTCAGTGCCGCTTTGACTGCGGTCCACCACAATCGCATCTCTCCAACCAGGATCAATACGGTGGGCGGGTGTTCAAGCTGTTTCAGTTTCCAACACATATGATTCCTCACATTAAAACAGAAAAGCTCTGTGGCCAAAGATGAAGCAAAATCATTCGGCATAATCTCAAGTAAATTAGAAAATCCATCGGAAGATCCCAGATGCGCGGTTTATGTCTTCATGGATGTTGCAGAGTTAGGAAATTTATTGAGCTGCTACACGAGGCCGTGTTTCAGTGACAGGCGTGCACGACGGGCAGAGCTTGGCCATTGATTTGCAGTCATGGTTCAGTGGTGGACGTGAAGCGGCTCTATGCATCAATGCAGCTGGGCAAAGTGACACATATGGGGACCATTCTCATGTCACCAGAAATTTCTAGAAATTCCTCAGTAAAAGCAATTATCGAGGAGGTACAACTGCTGGGTTTGGTTGACTGAGCGATTAATTCATTGACTTCTGCTAACCACGCACTTTACCAGATCTGGTGTTCAGGGCCCGAAGGGAAAGAGAGATAAAGGGATGCGGATCAACTCCACCTGCTGGGCTGCAGGATGAAGCGTTGGGAAAAGAGGGAGAGAGGTCAAAGGCCGCCTGGATCCCATCCACCGGAGTTTAGCCCTGGAGGATCACCAGCAGTGCAAGAGAGGCTTAACGTGCGTGTTGAAGGACCGCAGCTTTGTTTATCCCTTCCTCACCCTGTGGGATTATCTCACCCTCAGATTCGGACTCTTGTTGCCATATCTTGGGGACATCTGCTCGCTGCCACTGCTTAAGTAACCAGATTTCAGGCCACACGGTGGACAGAGGTCATTGCCCAGCAGAGGAGGAGACCAGCCGCATGCACCCAATCTCTCTATATTTATTCCATCAAATCCTGCCGCTAAACAGTTATTATTATTAATTTAGCTGATGTTTTTCTCCGAGATGACTAACAGTGTCAACCAGTTAGCAGTAAAGTGAATAGCTGCCAAATTCCTAACAGACACTGCGTGAGATATCACACGCGCCAGCACTGCGGTTCAAAAATTAAATAAGTCACAGTATTAAATTAGTATTTGATTTTGGAAATACATTTATTATTATAGTACAGTGTTTATTAGCAGTTTTTTCCTTGACCCCAACTTTTCTTATTCTTATTCTTATTCTTATTCTTATTCTTATTATTACTTGTAGAAAACAAAGTGTCACTTCAAAGGTTCATATACCTGATGGATTACATGGGCATGGGTTTTAACCTCAGTTTAACTGCAGTAAATAATAAACAGGAATCAAACTTCCACGGGGCAGCAGTGCAGGTTCACAGCAGCCGGAGGCCAGGGCCTCGACTGGCTTTCCATTAGCTTCTGTGTGATTTTCAAAGGAATCAGAGTATTGGTTCTTGCCATAAATAAATGCCAAAATGTCACTTGTCAGGGCATTTTAAGTACACCGGGGTAAAGAGCGGCAAGGTGGGTGCGGGGCCCTCAGACAGACCTGTTGTCACAATGCACCATGATGAGGAGGCGGGGAGCGGCGAGTCGCCAAATGTCAAGAGCAATGCAATGGATATGCGGCGTAAAGAGCAGCACCTCTTTTGCGCTCGCTTGTAGATCTGGAAATGTCACTATCGCCGCTTCTATTGTATTATTGTTATTATTATCTTTTGGGGAGGTGTTACAGAGAAGCCGCTCAAGTGACTGAAACCCGGCGGTGGCCCAAGCGACTACAGACACACTTGCGGTGACCGAGCAACACTCGCCATCACCGACTCCTCAGCATCGGGACACATCGCCCCTGGCAACTCGCGATTCACCGAAAGCCGAAATTAAGCTGACACAATAATGTAACATTAATTCGCAAGTTTAATGAACTTTGAAAAGAACAGGGGGAAAAAAACACAAATTTCCCACCGTGCTTGGAATGAGTTATTATTAAAAAAAAAAAAAAAAGGAGCCTCATCGAAATGCAAAGTTATGCACAATAAGTTGAAATGAATAATCGGCTCCAAATAAGACTTTTATCATAATCGGATCACCCTGGAGACAAATGCAGGATTAATGTGTTAATGTGACACATCTGATAGGAAGACGGTGAATCGCAGAATATTAACAGCTAATTGTTTTATGGTTCTGTGCGACGTTCGGATGTTCACCGTGTCAGGTTTCCTCTGTGAAGGCGGAGGAGAAGCAGCTGTGCGTGTTGCACAAGCACACGTCGATGCTCTTCAAGTGTGAGATCCCTCCTCTCCGCTTCGTCTGCCACGACGAGAAGACTGAGAGCGTGGGCTGTGGAATTGTGTTTTGCCCCTTCTGAAAGGGCCCTCGGTTTCTTTCCGGTTTCCTCTGGATGCTTCCGGTGACCCGAGATGACGTGCTGTCGGTTGCGGGGGCCGGTGGCCGACATGCGGCCGTACCTTCTGACAGCCCGTTTCCGGCAAAGCATCTCTTCTCTCGCTCGGCCGTTTTAGGTACAAAATATAAGGGGACAGGTAACCGACAGGCATTAAAGATAATGGAATTAGCAGTGATAATTCATTTGTGCTCTGGCCAGTCGGGCATGTGCACAGTTGCACTGCGTGGATTCTTCTACAATCTTGGGCCGCAGTATCTTACGCAATGCATGTTGTGCCCAGCCAGCAGTAGGACAGCTGGTGGCATAGGGGTTAGACCTGTGGGTTTGAATGGGCTTGAGAGGGTTTAAATCCCAGTCCTGCTGTAGTGGACTTGATGAAGGTGCTTGGGCTCACTTGATACAGTAAAAATTACCTTGGTCTATAAATATCGTAAAAGGTACTGTAGGTGCGTAAACCTCGCATGTTAAATCACCTTGGGTGAAGGTGTTGGAAAAGGAACGAAAAATAAATAAATTATCGACACCATGGCAAAAAGTATTTCTGTCCAGAATTTTTTAAAAAATGCCCCAATCCCCCAGTCGTCTGTTTCCGTCACACCGCACTCCGGTACTCATACCTCGTTCGACAGGCAAAGCACGACTATACCGGTGTTGACCCCAGTGTTCCCCTGGAATGTAGAAATTTCCTGTCTAATGCCTTTAATTCTCAGCGGCACAAACGCATGAATAATATACATGTTTATTTGCGGATCGCTAACTGCTCTCACTGTTTTGAATACCATACAGCATAAACAGGTCTGTTTGTGTTTTGTGTGACTCACGGAATCCCTCACAGAGCTGCTAACTGGGACCAATGCACCTCGCATCTCACGCGGCTTCATATGGCTGCCATTTATAGTGATTATATACACAAAGAATTCCAAATGCAAGAAAACACAGTTATGATAGCAATCTAAATCCATCCATCCATCATTAGCTGCTATTGCAGTGAACGGTTACCCTGGAAGCATAGGGTGTGAGGCAACATACCAGATGGGAAGATGGGTCTCAGATGGCAATCTCTCTCAAACACACCCACCCACACACACACACACACTCGTTTCAGCTGAGTTTCACCAGTCCACCTGAAACGTATGTCTGGACTGTAGGAAGAAACCCCACCAATACAAGGGGAAACCATACTGATTCCACACACCCCAAGCTGGACTCAAACCCACATCTGAACATATGCCAGCCTGAATATGAATATTAATGTGTTTAGAAATAAGCATGCAAGCAAGGTAGGAAATGAAACAGCAGAGGAAAAAAGGGAAATACATAGGTACAGTATGTATGAAGATGCATCAAAATATTTGTGCATGTGCTAAAGTCTAAAATCCAGCCGTCCGCAAACTGCCAGCAAGGTGGTAACACTTTGGCAGGAAGGAAATAAAGACAACGGCCATGCTCTGGTGAGCAGAAAAGACAGATGTATTAAACAGTGCCGATCGGCCTCAGTCGATCACCGATGTGCATGGAGGGCTCTGGTCATATTTTTGCCTGTACCCCACGGGCCTCTTCTCCTTCCGGACCCACAGGTATCTCAGACAGCCGAGAGCTTTGGTGGCTTCGCATCAGGAGACCGATTTAGCCCGGTGCCACTGAAAACCATGCAGGCAACATCAGGATGAACTCATGACGCCCCTATTTTAATATGGTCATATTTGAGGATTGGGAAGCATCAGGTGAGTCTCAGGATCTGGTCAGTTACTGCCCTGCCAAAACCGCACTCCCAGATTCTGGACAAACAAGAGAGCTGATCACAGTCAACGTTTTATTCAACACGATACATCTTCCTCCTTTAATAATTTCTAAGAAAAATAATAAAATGCCATTTTACTGTTATTATTACCCAACTGTTCTTTGTCTTGTTATTAATATGGCACCATAAATTTCTACAAATGGAAGCGCTGGGACATAAAAAATATGTGACTCAAAATAACATAAATTACAGCGAGTGTGTACGTACAGCAGTAATACGCTGTAATCAATTGTTAATGCGCTCTGTGTTCACCGTGCAGTCAGGAGAAGCAGAGCAGCCGTACTGAAGACAAACAGCAGCTCACAGCTTGGCCGCCGGGGGGGTGCTGGCACGACCGCTGGGGGCGGCAGATTGATGCTGCGCTCTAACAACCTCGGTGACATCACAATTACATCGATCAGGATGAGACCCAGAGTGTGACGGGTGCTGGTCATGTGCCCAGAGCGCCCACCTCCAGCCCATCCATCCTTCCAAAACAGCGGAACCACCAGCAGGCTCAGCCATTCGCCCTGGCCCAGGACGGGGGGGGGGGGGGTTTACATTAAACAAATTGAAACTCCTGACTCCTGGTTCTCCATTTACACAACCACACTGCTAATGGAATGGCGAAAATGTTAAAATCGTATTGCGGAGACCGAATGGTATTATTGACCATTAATTATTTGACTTAATTTTGGGGTTTGTGCACTAAACTACTTGCAATGATTTTCCCATTTATACAGCTGAGCAATTTTACACAGTTTAACACATCCCCCGTTACTCAGCCCTTATTCGCATGTCCAGAGCAGACCTGGGATATTAATAAAACTGGGTAATAAAATTACAGATTTCATTATTTTTCATGGGAGAAAATTTATTTGAAGCCCATAGCAAATTTACCCTAAAATCACCCTAAATGATGCCTGATATTATGGGAAAAGTTGTGTAATGAGTAACATTTAATGACATCGGCTATAAAATAAATTTTGAAAAATGATATCATTAGAATAAACTTACGACGAGAGTGTGTGCCATATAGCTTGAGGAAGAGGAAGGCCGGACGTCACATTTAAATTAGAATTATTAGAAAACTAAAGCCTGGTGGTGCAAAACACAGACCCATGGCTGCAGAGTACCAGACTGCAGCTGAGAGAGGGGGTACTCGGTTCCCACAATGCACTGCTTCTCACTGCTTCGCACCTCCGTTTGGCCTCCGCTCGTTGCACCAGACCCAGAGTCACTGACCAGGACTGGATGTTGAAACCGTAATAAATGGACATTTGTACGGATTGATGAGGAACTGTGTTAAATACAAGTTTGACAAAAACGCGATAAAGAACGTGAAAGAGTCTGTTGTTCGGGATTCAAACCGGGGTCCTTAAGGTGAAAGGTGATGACTCTTTCAGTTGCCCTTCAGTGGAACGAGAAGAAACGGCAACAGGAAGGACAGAAACGGGGAAACCCTTCAGCGGGAATCGAGCTGGTGAAACTGCTTCCTTCACTCATCCGTATCCCTTAAGGGACGTTGCCGGTTCTCAGTCTCTTTGGTGTGGTTTTTGTCTGCTTCAAAGGAGTTTGTATCAAATTAGTGACAACAACTCTGTCGGCGCCTGTGATTTTAACTCAGCCGTGCGATGTAAGGAAATTCCTTTCAAAGGGATGTTTTCCAGGGACTGAGACCTACAGCGCAGGAAAAATGAAACATAAGCAAGAAAACTGTCTTTTTATGCCATTTACAGGTGCGTGCGTGTGTGTGTGAAGCTTCCTCATCCTCTCTCTGAACCTCTGTCGTCATCATTTCAAGGCTCCGGTGGCATAGTCTGAAAAGGTGCTGATCCCGGAGGCAAAGTCAGAGGAATGGATTCAAGACAAACACCTCCCACGGATCCTCAAATCACCAAGGCCGCACGTCACTGAACCTCGCAAAGTTCTGAAGTTCACCCCAAAGAACCACAGGTGGATCCGCTCCTTATTCGGTATTTAGGATTCATATTGTTTACCGTTTGCGTTATTTCATTCCCCTCCGTGCAGATCCCCCGTGGCACCGGGTCCATCGATCGCTCTCATTTGGGAAATTCGTTCGCGCAGCTTCTCGCCCTTCACAGTCGCCTCACGCGCATGTCACCTAAGTGAGAGGAGGGAACGTCAGGTCTTGCTATTATTAGATGGACATTCATCTTGGAAGCCTGGCGACTCCGGGCAGGACGCTGCCCTTTTCATCACTGCAGCGCCTGCTTGAAACAGCCACGCGCCGTAAAGGTCTTCGGCCCACTGCCAGGCTCAAGGGGTTCGAAAAATTTATATCATCTCGCAGCTGTGTGTATTCAAAGGAAACTGAGGCAGCAACACGGCTCAAGTGCAGAGCGGACCGGACACCTCTGGCATTCAAAAGGAAAGCCGAGTTTATGATTCATAATTCAGTGTCAGGTGCACAGGCAGAGGAAGCTGTTAGGAAATGCAGCAGTGAAGCGGTTCCTTGACAGGATCTCGAGGAGTATTGACGTATGGTGGTCACCAGCTAGGACAGAAGATCCAGGTCAGCTGGGAAAGGGCGACCGGAACAGAGCTAAAAGAACTCACTGCAAACTCCGCTCCATGACTGGCAAAATCACAGGTGAGGTGCACAACACAATGCAGACATTTACAGCACAGCAGGTGGCATGGCGGTTACAGCTGTGCTGTAACTGTCTGCAAAGAGCCGCGTTCGAGTCCTGTTGGATTTACCCTGATGTGATGCAGTAAAAATTACTCTGCTGTATAAATGGGTAAATCACTGTATGTATCTTAGCGTACAGACCTCACAGCATGAGTCTGCTAGGAGAAACGTGTCAGATAAATGTGATGTAAACATTACTCTTATTATTCTTAACCAATTTAGGTCTTCCTGTCTATTGTGATGTTCGGACCTTTTCCTCCTCCTCACGGTTCTGCCTTCATTTGCTGTTGACCTTCTGGTTGAGGAGAAACTGCCGTCTAGGCCCATCTCAGTCACCTCAACCGCATGTCTGGCTATGAGAGCATGAACATGTTTATGCAGGTGCAGAACACGAAAACCAACAGCCAGCACAGGTATTGATTTATAAATAACATTTACATAAAAAATGGAAGAATCCATACAAATCCATACAAATAGTAGAACATGAAAAACCCAGTGTGTGTGTGGGGTTGGGTATGACTGTGAAAAAGTCTAAGCAAAGCACCAGGTTGTCAGTCTGCATGGTTTGCGGCCAAGTAAGTTTGCTCCGTTTTTCAAAGAAGTCCAAATGCGGTCATTCGGCTCCCCGGCAGGGGACAGAAATTTACCTTGGAGTCAGGTCAGCGCTTTAAGCAAATCCAAGTGGGCAGTAAAAGAAGGGAAATAAGAGGAATCACAAAAGGGCGCAAAAAATGGAAAATTTGGGGGGATCGCAGGAAGCAATGCACAACAGACAACATAATCCCGCGCTTTTTGTGCTCGCAGAAACGGGAAGGGGGGATCTGCGAGGGAAATAAATAGCGTTTTCGCAGCTTTTGATGCGCGTCAAAGTGAATGGGTGGAAATTGAAGCCTAAGTTATAAATTGCTGGATGCCGAAGAGGGATTGATTGTCCCTCATCCCAGCTGCGTGTTCCCTGCTCCTCCTCGGCCCCCCGCGAACCCAAATTGTGGGGAAACGGCCTCTTTGCGGCGCTCGCATTCGGAGCTGATAATAGCGACTAATACGAGCTTTTCCTCCCGCCTTTTGTGCGCTCACAAGCAGCCGCTGATCCGCAGCCGCACCGTCGCAAATGGCCCCATTAATCCCGCCAGTCGGCGACAACAAGTGAGTCATCGTCCTGAATGATGCGGAGGAGCACAAGTGCTTCTGGGTCGCTTTTTTTTTGGGGGGGGGGGCTCAATGAGCAATCACGCTGCTGCATAATTCATACATTTATTTATTTGGAAAAAATATTATTTGTCCCGCACTGACGTCTTCGCCCCACTGCCGAGCGCGTGCACGTCCCGAGCGACCGGGGGCCTCGGCGCGCGGCAGGATCGTCGGCGTCGCCTTCATCCGAGCAATTCACGCGTTTCAAGCCATCGGAATCGCCTCTTCCATTTAGGCCCCAGCGATCACGCGACGCCCTTCCACGCCAAGCATCAGACGCATTCGTGGGCAAAAGGGGCCACAGAAATACGGCGTGAAAAGCCACTCGGGGAGGGCGGGACGTGGGCCGTTCCACCGCGGGGTGTGAGGAACAAAAGCGTTGCAGTGATTTATTTAACTGCCCCTTTAATACTTGCACGTCGCTTTGGAGAAAATCATCTGCTAAATAAAAAAAAAAAAATTGTAAATATAAATGTGGTGTCAACCAACACAGTGGGTGGCTCCAACCCGCAGCTATAGGGCCGTCGGTGGGGGAGGGAAAACCTCCAAAAGTGCTAATATTTCTACACCAGTATGACAAAGCGGCCTAATTTAATGCTCCATGTTTTACTGCGCGGTTTTATTACAAACATAATGTCAAACGTACAATTCGATTCAGCTTTCTATGTAAAAGAAAAAAAACTGTCTCAGCGTGCGGTTGGGAGCGGAGGTTTGTTTTTAATTCATTTTGTTTGCAAGGCCAAAGTCACCTTTACAGCTGAGCCGCGGTCAATAAAAGGTTAATAATCCAGGGTCAAAGTTCAAGGTTCATTTTATTGTCATTCTGCTCATATACAGACGTACAAGAGAACAAAGTGCAGTTTCTCCTGGACGACGGGTCAGAAATAGATGACACAAGTACGTTGATCTGTTCCTTGGTTGATAGCTGTAAAAATGTTGGGTACAGGAAGAAAACGATTTTTTATTCAATTTTTCAAAGTTAATTTTGAGACACATCAAAACTTTCTAAATGACTGACAAATAAGCTCACAAACTCCTATTCAAGGTCGACTGTTGGTTGATGCATCCCGTAGTCCTGTGCTTGTTAGTTAAGAACCGTAAATACTCTGGATAAGAGTTGAATTAAGGTGGTCCCATACTTTTTCTTTGGGTGCTGTTTACTGCCATCTGTTGCTGTGGAGGATAAATACAGTTAATGTTTGCTGTGCTACAAAAAATCACAGAGAGCAGCCAAGAACAAAATTATATTAAAAATTAATAAACCAGAGAGCCTAATCTTTCAACATGCCAAACTGAGGCCAGCATTGTAGTGGCTGAAAAAGGAAACACCCAGGCGACTATTTTACCATAAAAATGTTTGCTTTTTGTCTCAAATGCTATTGCAGTCTCATTTTGTTCTGTCCACTTAAAATGGTAAAATCAACGAGAAACGCAGATTTTAACCTTTAACTGTTTTAACTGTTTGTTTTTCACAAAGCTTGACAGGATGGATTTCAGTTAGCTGTTTAGTTGCTGTCGATTAAATATCCGTCAACAGTATTTCAAATACTTTTTGGCGCGTAAAACTTATTTAATGTTTGGTTTACAAAAAATGAAGCCTACACGAGTGTGATGTGGCCAAATCTGCGGGCAACTTTAGTGCAAGACACCGTTTTCAGTGTGCGGGAGTGTGATGGTGGGCAGGTTGCGCTGTCACTACTATTTATTTAAAAATAATTAATCTTAAATTTTTAAAGAAAAAACACACAAATTGCATCTCTTGTCCTGCATTGTTGCCATCTTTAATGTCTTTATAATTTAATTACTTTTTCAACTTCCGTATTTGTCTACATTCAGCAACGCTTTGTAATGATTAATTATTAATTATTATTATTATTAGTATAATTAGTTTTATGTGCAACTCCAGTCACCTGTGTCCCCAAACTCAGTCATCACAAGTTTAATAATGTAGAAGTCTGCTCATGTATTTACTGCATTAGCATCTGTAAAATCACACATGTAGATATAATGAGCAATATTTAATTTGTAAGACAAAAAAAGTTTTAATATTCAATCTATGGTAAAAATAAACCTAATTGAAAGGAGTGAAAATAAAAATGTTTCCACAAACCCTTCTTCAGTACCATTTGTCAGCTGAGTTATGCCGTTAATGTGTGCAATGGTCCTCATGTTGTTACCGACCGCGCTCGTTGAGGTGGAGTCGCACATCTGTTCCGTTTAGGTGCTCTTTACTGCCATCTATCAGTGTGGAGGCTAAATGGCAAGCAAAGAGCTTGCAACTGACAGAAAGAAATAATTTGGAAAATTTTTCCAAAACAGCTGTTGGCCAAGTGGAGTTGACCCAAACTGGCGAGATAAAACTGCAAAGGGCAGGGTGAAGCCTTTGCATGTGCGGGTATATTTTGCAAAGGTAATTGAAACGATGTATTGTTCTGAATTGTTGAAATGCTATGTATGCATGTTTAATGCATTGTTCTGATGAATAAATGAAAGGAAATAATAATAATAATAATAATAATAATAATAATAATAATAATAATAATAATAATAATAATAATTCTTTGGGTAAATAGTCTGATGAAGGATCAGGGAGAAACACAGAGGAGGAAATAATGCTTGAAAGAAAAACCATGCAAAAGATATTATAATGGCAAATAATAATTATTAGAAGTAATCAATAGAAAATGACCACATTAGCAAATGACTTGTACAGTTTAAGGAAACATGCGCTTTATTGGAAAATTATGGTTTAATTGTTGTCTGGAGCTGCTTGAGGTGATCATGTGAAGAGACCGAAGACTAATGCTAACATCTCGCTGAATTGTTGTGCTGAACTGTGAATCAAACAGATCATCCACCCCCCAAGAACTGTCACCCCCCCCCCCCAGCAGTTGCTCTTCTTTAGCCTGAGGTTGGCTCATGGATTCTGGAGAGAACAGGGTACAAATGGGCTGTCATTGCATAAGTCCAGTGGATAGAAAAAAGGTTAGTGGGGATGGTTCTGTTGACATCAGATGGGTGATGCACTTGGGGGCTGAAGAGACTAGGGTCGAATTGCATCAGGTTCAGAGTGGATTGGAATTCTGGGATTAAATGTGATCAGGCCGATTCAGGATTCCAAAAAGCAGAAACACTAACTCCCAAATTTCCCAAATTCTCCCCCCTCCTCTAAAAGCACCAGGTCACTAGGTGGAGTTCCCAGAAGGAAAATGACATAAAATGAAGCACCAATGTGATGCTGGTGAGGTAAAAGCTATAGTCTGGGTCTCTGGTGCTTTTACACCAATAACCAATTTTGTAATGAGCATCAACAAACTAACTGAGAGTTAGTATCGTCCCACTCACACGGATTCTACAGGGTCAAGGCATCGGCACCGCCCAGATCTGGCCCCTGTCCGCCACGGCCAATGCATGCCAGGATATACTTCAGCACCAAGGGGCACAAGCAGCTCCTGACATTCATCATACAAACAGTCACATGCGGCTCCCCATTTGTACAGAAGCCCCGCAGGTTCGGCACGGGGGACAAATCTTGCAATGCAGTCCTAATGGAATCTGATCCACATACAACATGGAAGGAGCAAACTGGTGTTTTTTAAAATAGTTTCTTCTAGCAAACACAAAGCATAATGTCACTGTCAGATGGCATTCAATAAATGAAACGTATTAATACATTTCCATGATCGCTATGACAACCGCTAAGCTAAATGCCAGGTCTCGGCTCCCCACGAAGTCAACTTGAGCTCAATTACAGCCCGAGGTGGTTTGGAGATGTCAGACATGTCCGTTTGGCATGTTTAAGATGGAGGCGGAGGATTGTGTCACATTGTCCTCCGCAACTGCGGCCTGAATATCAGCGACATTCACCGCAGAATTTTCCTGCCATATCGTGCAGAAAATGAGATGATGGTGCTTTCCAACGGCTAAGCCAGCTGAAATGCAAAACTGCCTATTTGTTAAGACAAAAGGAGTCCTCGCACAATGCTGTCATTGTTTAGTTGACTGGTTCAATTATTAGCCGTCAAACAGCCCAGGTTTAGACCGAGTTCTCGCTGTAAAATGTTCTTGATCAAGGCACTTTTGCAGTAATGCAGTAAATATTACCTGCTGTAATTGTGATTTTCACTGTAAATGACTCTTGGAGAAAAAGTTAAATTAATGGATTAATAATTCAGCTTATTTTTCAGATTACATTATTTTTATAGTCCCTATCTCAACGGAGTGAAGCACAAAAAATAAATAAATAAATAAATAAATAACAAATAATAACAATTATTATTATTATTATTACTATTATTAATAATAATAATAATAAAATAATAATAATAATAATAATAATAATAATAATAATAATAATAATAATAATAAAAAAATGTGCTTCTAAACATACTATTTTAATAATTAATTGATTTCCTTTTTAATGAATTAATGTTTTTTTTATACAGTGTCTGTTAGGAATTCTTGATGAAGGTTATTACCCAGAACTACCACAGTAAAAAATACTCCAGTATAAATGGGTTTAAAGCTTTAAAGAAAAGGGTCAAATAAATCTAGTCAACATTTCCACTGAACCATTTTGGTACCAGATTTCTGAATAATGTCCCTCTATACTATGTAATAATAATAACAATAATAATAATGTGTACTTCTGAGTTGAATACCAGAACTATGATTTATGTAATTTTTACATTTTATTTTTTGCCATTTCTTCCACAGTGTCTGTTAGGACCTTGACAGCTATTCGCTTTGCTGGTTCTAGGTGAAGCTTCTGCACCACAAATAGGCCATGACACCCCGGCTGTCAAGCTGCCCACAGGTTTGGCGCTTCTCTGCTGGAGGTGTCTGGTGTTCGGCCGCGGTGCTCGAAACCGCCTTCATGGGGGGCATTGAGTCGGTTGTCTGAAGGACCTGGAGCGGCTCAAGGCGGTCAGCATTGCCAGGCCAGAGAGGGAGCAGTGTGAATAATGATGGGATTTGGCCCCTGTGTACTTGTGTGGGTTTTATTTTTGATTGAAGTGCCGAAAAATGGCAGATGGTGCAGAAGAAGCGATGTGAAGCCCTGTTCCTGTGAGGTCAGATGGCAGAGCACAAAAACGTCCTCCTGTCAGACGTTTCCGAGCTTCGCTGTAGGTTCCCGTGGCGAAAGACACTCAGTCGAGTGGAGAGGAGAGGGTTAAACCATCACCTCTAAAGCACTTCGTCTGTTTATTTATTACAACATTGCTGCCACTTTCAGAGATCAGCACCTGGCTGCTGTTCACATTTACATTCATTTGGCGCTTTTGCCCAAAGACACTTAAAACACAGGCTGATTCAAAAGGAACCGAACGCTTTCACAGACGTCTTACTCAGTAGCTAAGAAGGAGAGGTATGGGTAGACAGTAGTATATGTGCATGTATAAGAGCAAGAAAAATGTTTTGTTTGTATGACACGTAGTTCCTGAATAATAAATCTATAAAAGTGTTCACATTTTTTCAGATCATCCCACATTAAGCTAATAACTGCGATTTATCCATTGATACAGCAGAGCCACTTTTACTGTGTCAGTTTGGTAAAAGGACTTTAAGGGCACTACAGCAGGAGGTGGAATTCAAACCTGGGTCCTTCAGCTCCAACAACGCAGCTCTAATCACTGTGCCCCCTGCTGTTCATCTGCTGAAAATGCCCTCTTCCAAAAAAAGCTTCCGATGGCCCAGAGGGTGGAAACGCTGCTGCAGTTTCCGCCCTCTGTCAGGGTCACATGTCCCGGAAGGCTGTGGGTTTCAATTGCTGAGGCAGAACAGCTCTGCCGTGGTACCGGAATCGGGGAATTTTGAGCACAGTGTGGCCATCTCGGCTCACGAACCCCTGCTTTCACCTTTGACCTCTGAAGGTTCTTAACCAGTGCTGCTCCCGGTCCGTCCCTTCTGTGCACTGTGTGTCGTGCTGTGTGACCAACATGTCCCCCCGGGCGCAGCTCCTCACACCCTTCGCGTTCCCACAACCTCCTGTTATCTAAACTGATTTGCCTGCCATCTCTTAGTTACACTTTCTTACTTGTGCGGTAATTATTAAAGGCTAATAAAACACATCGGCGATGGATCGAGACCCTCGGGAAGAAGCCACCTTGTAGCCGTGCCGTTTTGATCAACGATTTAAACATTCGAGGGGAACGTAATGCGTTTATCAAGCCGCTCGCTCGTCACAATGATAAACTACAGCAGGGGACCGAATTGGATTTAAAGGAGGGGAAGGGTTTTTTTCTGTAGCCGCTGCAGTGTCTGTCAGCGTGTTTGTTTGCTGAACACGGGATTTCACAGAGGCAGAAAACAAAGAAGCCAAAAAAAAAAAAAAAAAAAGCAACACAATATTTGGACACATCCGCCTGTGTTGGATGTCAGTAGAAGCCAAAAAAATCGAGGAGAGCTGGAGCGTCTTAAATCAACTTGCTTCCACGGTGTTTACAGCTCACGCATGGTGTTCATGAGTGTCAGTGACCAGCATGTTTGTGGGATGAAATAGCTGACAAACTGCCCTGAATAGGACAGTGGCAACACTGCATTTTTATTTTCCTTTAGAGCTTATTTTAAATTTACACAAATTTGGCACAAAGTTAATAAAGTTAATAAACCTTTACAACCTGTTTTTAGTTACTACAGTTATGTGTACAGTAAGGTTTTTGCAAAGCTTAAATAAACTGAGGGAAATATGTGTTAACTGTTAGTTGTGACTTGAGGTTACGAAATTGAATTAGGAACCGATTTTTGCCTCCGACTGGGTGCGCAAATGGACAAGTCGGTGAACCGGGGCTGAAAATGACCTTTGATAGAAATGTGTGCTAATAAACGTGGACCAGCATCTGGGTGCCTTCTTCCAGCAGCGGCTGCCAGCTCCCCGTTTCGGTTTATTTTAAGGTCCTGCTCGATAATCTAATTATGAATCTTGCATCGGCACAGCCACTTATGAAAGCACTTTAACAGCGTTTAGCAGACGGAGCCCAGGGGGGTTCGCTGCTCCTCCAGGCCTCAATACAAACCTCTTTCAGAGCGCAGTAAGCGGCGTACAGTCATTTTCATTCCATTTATTCTCCACTATTAGTGTTTGCATTTAATAAATAGATGTTCTCATGTGACGCCCTTCCATTTGAACAAGTGCTAATCTTTCCTGAGGTCGACTCCCACAGCAGCCTCATACCGAGCTTCTGGAAGCCGTATTGGCGGCATCGAGACCGAGTCGCTCTTCTCAGCAACACAATCAAATTTAATATCCCAGCATTCATTAGTTTAATACTTGTTTGGTTTTTTCATCAATATCTTTTGCCCAAGATAAAAGGTGCTGTTTGAAAGCCGAATGCCACTCTGCTCCTTCCTTGTCTGTTTATTTCCAGTCGGACTCCACTTCAAAGCCTATTGACCGCATGTCTGGAGTGACTCATCCTTCCTCGGTTGTTCTTCGTGTCGTTGCTGGACTCAGATGGCCTGTCATGCAGTAAATGTCAGGTTTGCTTCCTCTTTCTTACCACACTGTCTCCCTCACGCGCACACACACACACACACACACACACACACACACACACACACACACACACACACACACACACACACACACACACTCGCCACAGAGAGGTGGACTAATATCGCTGCCCACTAACCTGCAGAAGGGGTTTCCAGGAAGAGGTGGCACTGTGATATGTTAGCTCCTGAGTCTTGGAGCTGAATAGTACTGGGAGAATTTTACCACAGTCCACATACGGTACAAAGCTGAAACTAATGGAAATACACTCGGTGCTCCAATTGCTGCCAAACATGCCTCTGCTCAATGCAGAGCTGAAGGGCTGAATATTTATGCACTTGGTTTTGAGTTGCATTTTTTTCAAAATTGATTCCTATAAACATCTTTTCACTTTGAGTCTTTGTGTGTGTGTGTGCGCGCGCGCGTGCACGCATCCTCCATTGCGCTGCTAGATAAGTAGTGTAGTGTGTTTAACACTGCAAGTCATCTTGGACAAAGGTGTCTGCTAAATACTGTTGCATTTAATGCATCTTTTTGAGAGGAGTATCTTATAAAACAATACATGTAAATGACATCCATTGAGAATGATGATTCATTTTCATTGATTTATACAGCAGGATAATTTTTACTGTACCAATTCAAGGTGAGTACCTTTCTCAAGGGTACAAAAGCAGGATGTGGGATTTGTACCTGGGTTCTTCATGCACAAGGCAGCTGCACTAACCACTGTGCCCCCTACTGCCCCCCCAGAGTATCAGGCGCAAACACATAGCTGTGACCCAACATCCTGGACTGGACTTGGGGTTGTGTGGATGACAGCCGGACTACAGAGGGGCAGCCTGACCTCCAACCTCTGATAAAACTCCTTTCGCTTGACAGACCCAAGCATCCATGTTCTTGGCCTTTTCTGCTCAACTGCATCTTCTCCCACACACGTCTCACACACCAACAAACAGTTTCCTGGCTACAAATCCTTACTGCCTGGCAGAAGGTGAACACGAGCAGAAGTCCATCGCTGCCAAAGTGCCCCCCTGCCGACGCCTTCCTTTCATCTGCTCTATGGTGTGCGATCGATTTCCCCTTCGTTCTTAAAAGCGTGTGACGCCCTGTGAGGTCTCACGAAAAATGGAACGTATTTAATTTGCCATTTCTGCCCGAGACAGCGGCGAGCACTTTTATGGGGGAGCCAGTATTGAGCGAGAACTTTGGGGGGAGGGGGCCTTTTCTGAGGACAATCCCGCCATTGCCACCGTCTACTTCAACCAGCATTAGTCCTCCCATCGCCCTCATTATCCCTGTTGGCAACCATTTCCTCTCTGCCTCTCTCTTCTTCGCTCCATATCTCCCCGTCACATATTCGCGGAAGATGCTGCCGAGATGAGGGCCTAAAAACATCCCCCGCGTTGTCACCCGGCTGTTCTGGGGAGGCCGAACATGAGGGCCATCGCCTGACAGATGCAGCAGGACTCACAGATGATCGCTCACCTGCAGAGGCCTTTTTAAACATGGCATCCTTTTGGAGGAGATGTCAATAGATGAGGTAATGGCCAGTAAAAACTCCCAGGTAAAGTTTGGGTAAAGGCTTCCTGTCAAATGGGGCCACTTGCTCGCTCTCTCTCTCTCTCTTTCTCTCGTTCCAGGCAGCTCCCCGCTGTCGGTCTGCCGGGACCCTCGGGGTGTCCTGGTTCGTGCCTGTTCTCCTCCCGGCTGCCATATTGATCGTAATCGGACAGCGGCTCAGCCAGAGAGCCACGTGGCCCTTTCTGGAACAAACCCTTTATTCAGTTGCTGGTGGACTTTAGGGAAAAGAAAAGACAAGACGCTCTAATTATTATTCATTAATTTCTCTGACACTTTCTCTAAAGCAACTTTTAATGTTAGGCTTGCACATAACCCATTTATACAGCTGGGTAATCTTTTAAAATTAATTTTATTACATTTACAAGCAGCATTGGATCATGGGACCAGAGCAGAGACCCCAAACTGACTGCAAACACAGAGCAGCAGTGGAGGGTCAGATGGTTCCAGTGTCTAATAGGATCCAGAAGGGTGTCCAAACATCCGAAAATTGCTTTCGATATTTCCGTGCCGGTCAAATGTTAATTTTTCAAGTGGGGAAATGAAACACTTCAGACGTCTGTATATTTGCCAAAGCAACTACAGGTGTTGACCAAAAATTTCCTGGCCAAGTGTATCTGTTTGAAGAAACGGTCCACGACCACATCAAAACGAGAATTTACCAAGGAAATAAATGGTTACAAATCAAACTTTGCAACAATGAATAAAAATAGCCCATTCTATAGCACAAGGTCTGTTGTCCTTGCCTAAGGTTTTAATAAACTGACAGTTACAGATATTTTTAAAAGTTTGTATTTGGTAAGCAGAAGTCCATGAAATTTTGCACTGTCTGCGCTAATAAGGGCCCTTCAGACAACCATTTGGAGATCCCCATTTGATAAATTTGGGGGAAGATCTGGAATGAAAGCAGAAGACCAGAGCAACAGTCTCCTCAGGGCCTCAGGTTCCTTTTTCCATCTCTCCAGCCTAGAAAGTATTGAGATTCACAGAATTCTTGGTTAAATGTGGAATCTTGTGAATTTTTTTAAAAAAGGTCATATCTTAACTTTGATACCAAAAGGTTGACTCCCTGCCAACCCAGAGTCTGGCCTGAGTGTTGCAATTTTTTTGCTTTTTTTGCATCTTTTTATGGTAACTTTCTTCATCAATGGTAGGTGGGATTCAAACCCAGCTCCTTCACAAATGCAAGGCTTTGCTACCTGCTGCACATCCAGCACCACTTTTCCTGCACACGGTTCATATCTCTCCATGAGCAGTAGCATGTGGTGTTTTGGCACATGCTGCTTTTATATTTAGTCATTTTATATTTAGTCAATCCTTTCCTCTACATTTTACTTTCCTCATTTGTACAGCTGGGTAATTTTTACCCTGTCAATTCAGGATAAGTACCTTGAGCAAGGTAACTGCAGCAGGTGGCAGGGTGCTCAAAAATGAGTCCTATAAGTCCAAAGGCTTTAACCACAACACCTCCTGTTTTTGTACAGCTGATATCAAAATGGATCAACTTTAAATTTAAACGTAAGCAAATGCTGATGCACAGGTTGCGTAAAGCAAACGCTGAAAATTCGGTTGCGCTCAAACAAAATTTCAAAATAAAACGTAAAAAAAAAAAAAACGTATTTAACATCTCTGCTCTCCTACTTCTTCTCAGCAACTTGTTCAACCTGAAAAGTGGCTCTAATGGTGAGTAATATGAGTGGAGGCCGACAGGAGGAGGGAAGTACAGTCAGGTGCAAACAAACAACCGATGCATTATGGTATGAAGCAGCACGTAAACAAGCGGAGGCTGCTGCCCGGCGGGTTCTTCCGGAAGTCAGCGGGTGCAGCACGAAAGCCTGGCGGGTGGCCTCTCGGGGGAGATGGGCGGCTCCGTTTTCAGCAACCCGTCCACCTTCCTGGTTACATGTCCCCGCGTTATTTACTGGTTGTCATTTGCTGTGTGTTTGAAGACCGAGTGGCCTGTAAAAAACATGCGGTCGTATAAATAAAGTCGAGCCGGTAGCCGTGGCCATCAATACTGCGCTGCTTTCCTTTAGTTTTGATATTAATGTTTTATAAGCTCAAGCTTTTAAAAAGCTTTTACATTTGGCCGTAGTGGTGTCTTTAAATGGCGTATGAACATATTTCCATCTGGTCGCCCAGCTAAGATAGTGAAGCTGCAAAACCCGCTGAGGGAAGGTGTGTCGATACTCTTTATTCCAGCAATATGAGCTGTTAAATGGGACGTCCGGCATTTCGGATTTACTGACAGCAGGATGCCAGCAGCAGGAGGAAACCGCGAAAAGTACCAACCTTTCAACTTGTGCTGGTGACCGACCTCCAGCGGTCCAGAGCTGCGGTGAAACATCTGGAGGCGGTGCTCAAACATGTCAACACATCCAGAAGAACAAAGATGGTATTTTCTCTAACACTGAATGGCTCTGAAAGCTGGACTGAGGAAACAGGGCAGGACAAACATGGACTCCACTCAGCTGCGGTGCTGGAGGAGACCTTCAAGGACACCCGGTGCAGATAACAAACAGGCGGTTGTAGGATTAAATCAAACCAAAACTGCCAGCGGCAGCACAGATGAGGAGCCTGAGGTTGTCATACTGTGGAAACGTCACGAGAAGTCCGGATTCCGAAGTCCAGATTCAAAAAAGCAGCGGTGATTGGAAAGTTGGCAGAAAAGAAGAAGAGGAGCAACAACTAGAGGGAAGGACTCGTGACAGTGACAGTGGACGTAACCCTTTGAACGCTAAGCAAATAAGTGGAGGGCAGACCATTCTGGAAGTACTTTGTATATGTCGTCAACAAGAGAGGACGTTGTGTCTGGTTGCGACAGGTTCATCATTCCACATGCACGAAGATGGAGGCCCTTGTGGACTAGCAAGCTGTCTACTGGCTTCGACTGGCCTGAACGGTTGCGGCTGTAATACTGGTTCACAGATCACGCAAACAATAACCCAGGTTTGAGTGCACACCCCCAGGCACTGGCAAAATGTTGGGTGCGCTCACAATGACAAAAAGTCGCATTTTCTGTTCATAAAATCCCACGGTGTAAGGAGCCGCAGGAGTTCTGCTACACAGTTCAGTCGCACAAAGTTTTCCTTCACCTATTTAGCGGGGAGGCAAGCGGCGCTGACATCTGGCGTCTGCGTCTCTCCTGGTGTTTGTGCAACTTTTCCCTGAATAATAAATGCCCGTTGACTTTGGATGCGCAACAGTGGATTAGGAAGAACACTCACCTGTGGGGCGCAGCAGACTTTACTCACAGAACTGCTCACATACTGGCTCCAGGTGATAAACGCAAGGACCGTCCCGCGCGGAGTTTTCGGTGCAGCGGAGAGGCGCCAGGAATAGCAGCGCCGCTCTGGGCCGCATCACGGCTGCAAGCCAGCGTGCTGGTTTGAAACACTGCGCCCACGCGCGTGCGTTTGCCGTGGCCCACTTTGCTCTTTTATTTTAATGGGTTATTTGAGCCATTTACTTCCAGCTGGGCTGTTCTTTCACTCATTTACATTAAAACTCTGTGTGTTTTATTCACAGCGGTGTCACAAACATCTGCAGCGTGGCTCTTTCAGCCCCTGAAACCCCGAGCTAAAGCCATGGAAATGAAACCAGTGTTCCACCTCCATCGACTTACTCTATTAGCAGGAAAATATTTATAACTCACAGCGGACACGGCTGCTGTAATACGGTACACGCTGTATGTAAAGGTAGCAGAATACATAGCAGTAGGAGGTCAGAGTCTGGAGAATTAAATATATATCTATAAATACTTAAAACAGTCTGTCACTTTACTGCTGTTAAGCGTACAAAGTATGTAAGATGAATAATGACCGGAAAATTGCGATGCAAGCAGTCGAGGTTTCTCGTGACAAATTCACTAAGTTGTTTTCTGTCACCCCCCCCGCCCCCAATGTACCCTAAGAAAACAAGCTGAGAAAGAATGCATTTATTAAAGTAGCGTTTATCGTTTTATATATATATTTATTTATCACATTTATTCAAGCGGGTCGTCACATGTTGCTGCGTTGCCGCGCTCCCCGCCAAGCCGGATGAAAGCACACGCGTCCAATGGGGAAGTTCGCACGCACGAGGCGGGCGCGAGGGCCCAACCGAGAAAACACATTAAGAATATTTCACATTTAATTATGCTTGTGCGCACGGCCGATTAATCGTGCGGCCGCTCCGCTGTCAAAACACGTTTCGGAGGCGCGGGGTCCCTCTTTGTGTTTGACCGACGAAGGCTGCGCGGGGCCCTCGCTGTGCCGCCGGCGGACGAGACGCGCGCTCCCCCTCCGGCGCGTCCCGATTCGCGAACCTTCTCTCCGCGGCCGCGGCGACAAAGTTATGACAGATGCGGCCGATAATTAAAATATCACTCGTGTAAGTGGAAATTAACTGTCACTTTGATTTTGCACCGTGGCAGACAGCGGAGCGCGGGGCGCCGAGGCAGCGGGTCACGCGAACGCTTCGAAACCGTTCCGGAAGCGAGGGAGACGGCAGTACGCCGGTTTACGACGGCTGTCTCTAATGAGGGCTGTTATTGCCCTTAAACATTCATATCTGCTGTCTTTCGTTCAGCAAATTAAACTGTGAGGTCTGTACACATACGTTTATAGCGATTTACTCATTTACGGAGCAGGCTATGTTTTACAGTATCAGTTTGGGTTAAGTCCCTTGAGTACTGCAGCAGGAGGCGGGACAGCCCTGGGCGTTCTGGGTAAATGTCCACGGCACCTTCATAATGGATTTTTTTTTACAGATACAGACATGCAAACGTGCTGAGTGTTGGCTGGGATTTGCCCCCATGTGCTACCCGCCCTGCTTTGGAATGCAGGTGACCCGCTTGATAATGAGATCGAGTCCAAACCCTTGTTGGACCAGTACCACCTGGGCTCCACATCTTCCCACGAGCCCCGGGTATTCAGTGCTGCATTTCTTTAACTTTGCACCCGCTCAGATGTTTGCGGGTTTATCGGTGGCGTCTTTTAAGAGCAGCGATGGGACAGTTGGCACGGATACTGGGCGCGATGCCATTTGTGCCTGGCACCTGTCCCCCTCACACCATCGGGTGCTTGGTTCAGAGGGTTTTCCCCATTGAAGGCAGAGCAGCTGGAGTGACTCTGTAGGCATCACCTTTAAATGTTGAATATCAGTCATGACCGGGAACAGATGGGGAGTGGGGGCAATGGACAGTGCGGTGTGCTTGAGTAAAACAGTGAAACTCACAACCAACTGATGTAGTTGTTGAGAGGCCCTGTACCTTTACATCAGCTTTTCAGAATTTCTGCTTCCTATTTGAAGACAGCAGCTCTGTTCTGCTTAGAAGACAACTATCATGTATTAATAATGCAAGTTTATTAATTTCATAAGATAAACACTTTTTTTTACATTTTATTTTAACATTTTTGATAATCGCATTTTATCAGTTAATTGATACAAGTTTGATGATAAATTAGTATTTTCCCATTTAACAGGTGTGTTTCTACAGGAGCATCTTATACGGGGGTCAGACTACTATCCTACTTCCTTATGGGGAAAAATAATACGTTCACAGACCTAAATCTGAATGACCTGAAAATGACCAAAATATAGACATTAAAAGTAGTAAAATTATCACACCAACATATTTTTTACATCATGCCACAACAGCACAGAAATGCCAGTGACATCAGCTGCAATTCAGTTGTACGTGAACAAATAAGAGCGTCCTACAAAAGTTCATAGTTCCTATGAGTTAATGGCTTTGGTCATCTGCACAGGGGACAATTTGAACATCACTACAGTCAGACGCTCTTTAGTTATTGTGACCAAAGGAATTGGATCACAGTCTCACACTTTCCTGTGTTGCTATTTTAGGGATGAGCATGAGTATAAGGATGGAAACAGATGCAGATGTACACTAAGACACTGAGTACAATGTGAAGGATTTATAACAATATTGCAACAACTATGTTGTGGAAGGATTTTAATTTTCTTTCTTTGTTTAGGGTTCCTTTTTTGTTTAGCAGCAGTACAGAACAGAACAGAACCGGGTCACTGAGAAATAGATCCCATGGTTCACAGGGACGGTCATGAACCACAGTCAACAAGTTCCACCCCGGTCCCAGAACTCATGCACAGGAAGTGGCCACTTTTCTGATGGAACAATATAGCACTATTGAGTCACCCGTGTATTTCTAGACAATTCTTCAGCTGTAGAGCATCGTGGTAAAGTATGATGTGAAAGAACATCAGGCCTGCGTTACACAGCTTCATCACACGGGGAACCTGGATTGTTAATAAATGAAAATACAGAGATGAACAAATCAAACTTATTGTTGTAAATGTGAGATTGAACCCTGTTCATGGCAGCCTGTATTCCTTCTGTGTGTGTGTGTGTGTGTGTATGTGTGAGACAGAGTGAGGCTACGGGCCTCTGTCCACGTGTGTGCCTGTTCACATGCTTTCATGCAGCACGGGGGCCATAGGGTCCGCGTTCGTCTCCATGGCAACAGCGCAGATGGCAAACCGGCTCCTGAGGACCCCTGGGGTGATTTATTCAGTCCGCAGCTGTGTCACGCCCATGGCAACCGTGCCATCAACATCATCATCGCCATCATCATCATCGCCATCAGCATCATCATTATCATCATCATCATCATCTGGCGGCAGACAGACCTTCCTCTTCACCGGAGCTGCTCTTTGCCCGTTGCTCACAGCTCCCTCGTCCAGAACCACATGTGTTCCCCCGGAAGCCGTTCGCACTTGCCGGTTGCCGGTACCTCTTAATTTCACGGACACAACCCTCTCTCATGCACTCCTGTAACTGGTATTACGCAGGTGGGAAATGGTGAGATATATAAGCAAGTGTGTTTAGTACATTTAACACAAAACACACTTTAAAATAAGAAGAGAGTTGTAAAATAAATATAAATCTGGTGAAATATTCCTGGTAGGAAGACCTATGGCCTGAGGCAGGCTGTGGGGTGGTGCAGTTTTGGTGGGAGGCATTTTTTAGAGCTAAACTGTACTGTATTTACTGTACTCGGGAATGGTCACCAAAGTCAGCATTAGTGAACATGGACCAGGGACCTGAAAGGAAGCTCCATCTTTCTGTTGTAATTTATTAAAGCAAACCGCTCTCTTGCCTATGATGAGCATGTGGATCTGGGCCAACAGGATGAAGCGGGGTTTTTGTTTCTGCTTGTACTGAAGCAACACTTTGGGAAGAGCTCATCCAACCAGGAGGTTGTTGGTTTTGCAGAGGATTTCTGCTTCTGTACCTCTAACACGGGTATCTCCCCTGATGTGCTTTTGTGTGTAAACACCTGAAGGTTGCCAGTTTAAGGCCCAAGAGCTCTGCTATTGAACTCTTGAGCAATCTATTGAGGCAGCTTTATATGTCAGTTCCATATTTTTGTATACATGAATAACATTTCAAGTGATTTTGCAATAAATTGTTGCCCAAGTCGTTTTTATTCATTTTGTTTAAAATGTTGGCTAATAACTCATGTTGGGTAGGGAGCGTTCTGGATAAGTGATCCTTTCTTGATCTTCAGGAGGTTTATAGGACAGCGTCACATGAGCATCTTCCTCCGATGCTTGGTGAATGGAGGGTCTCAGCCGTAATTTACCGTTTCCAGAACTTACCGTAGAGACCTTGAAATCCATCTGGAACCGCAGAAGCTTGCGGTCTCAAAAAAAGATATTCAGCCAAATGCCGAGCAATAATTCCCGCTTTTACGGCCTCCGCATTTCAAGAGCCTCCTCTCCTTTTTCCCGTCTTATCGAATAGCCATTGAACAAGTGTTGCGGTTCTCCTCGTCGTCTCAGTCGAGACCCGTAGTTTCTGCAGCTGGTGTTCGGCTCCATATCCTGTGCCACCACCGCTGCCACCGCACATGTAATGAACCCTGCGGTGAAATAAAGTAATAGCAGCTCTGTGAAGATGGTCAAGACAGCATTACAGTGGTACAAATAATAGTAAAAATAATAGAGCAGTACAAAATTGCAGGAAAGTGGATCAGGTTGTTACGTTCTATTTGGTAGCTTTGATACAAAATTAGCAACATGATGCAAACACGGTTAAATGATGAGGATCCCTGTTTTGCAGATGATTTAAAATATCCCGAAAAGTGTAGAAGTCCTGCTGCTGCTTCAGGGGCGCCTCGTACAGCGACCGCAGATGGAGGCAGACGGGCGTCGGACCACCGCCTGCCACTTGTTTTCCCTGCGATTGGTCGCCTGCCTGAATGCCGGACACAGAGGTGGTCTGACCACGCCACAACGGATTAGGGTCAGCGTTTGGGTTCAGCATGGGACAGACCCCAGTTTGCCGGTGAAGCAAGAGAGAAACCACCGCAACAGAATGCAGGATGCTGGAAACGTACCTGGAGCCTCATTTGTGGAATCTGTTCAGGCTGCGCACCAAACATACGATCCCATCTCAAGAACGTGACGCAGGAGATTGAACACCTGTAGAGCTGGAGGGGTAAGACGTGTGCATGTGAGGTCCAAAGAGCCCCACAACTAAAGATGCTCTGCTGTGCACAAGACAAGTCAGCAGGTGGCGCAGTGGTTATAAAACCCGCAATCAGATCACCGCTCCTGCTGCAGTGCAGAAATTGCTGTATTATGAGGTATATCAGTGTAAGTAGCTCAGTGTGCAAACCTCACATCCTAAGTTACTTTGTACAAAAGAGTTGGATAATAAGAACAAGTTGTCAATACTACAAAAATATCATAATTGTTTTTATTTTGCTTTTTATTTTCACTGAATGTTTGACCAGGAGGTTGCAGGTTCCAGCCCATCCTTAGAAAAAAAAAATTAACATGAGTTGAGTTATAGTAAATTGTGGGTAAATAGTAAATGAATAAGAAACAATAAGGGAAATGCGGCAAGAAATATAATTTCCATTCACCCATTAAAGTTAATGCTGCTCAGGGTTTCGGATGTCTAAAGTTCATCCCGGTATCTCTAGGCAACGGGCTGTGAAACTATACCCAGACCATCAGAGGTGACCACAGAGTGGTGGAATGGCACCCAAACAGCTCCAGTGCTGCTGTCTGAGCCACCGGTCCTAAATAAATAATCTAAATATATAATAAAGAAACAAAATACAAAGCTAAGTCTATTCTAGTCATCCACTAAAGGTGACTGCATTGATTGTGTGTGTGCGCACGTGTGTGTGTGTGTGTGTGTGTGTGTTTTCATTACTGGGGTAGGCCTGTGCCCTGAAGAGCGGCCAAATAATTGCTTCTTCTCCAAAGATAAGGAGCAAAATATGTTCACATAATAATGAAAATCGCCTTGTGGGTTTCCACTGGTGCGCCTCTGTTTTTAGAGGGAAGCTGCCCACTTCTCGACATATTTTTGCACATTAGTTTAAAATCCGGAGGGAAATTATCCAAAGCCCCCTTTTCTACTCCATTCAACAATTATTATTTCCTTGTTTGTTTAAATTTATAAACAAAATACCAGCGATGCGCATTGTGCGCAGCATTTAAATCGGCCAGCATACTGACTTCCGCTGCTGGGCTCTTTCAGCCGCAGTCACACACCTGTCCACTGTGTGTGTGTGTGTGTGTGTGTGTGTGTGTGTGTGTGTGTTGGTGCTGCTCACCTTCACCCCCCCCCCTCCATCCTACCTGTCTGTCAATGAGAGTCGGGTCCCCGAAGGGTCACCTGGCCCTGTGACCTCTGTGCCATCAAACACCAATTAGGGCTCCTTCCTCCTTTGTTGAAGAACACCCCCCACCCCACCTGCCACAGTACAGCTTGCTGTTCTCCTGCTAATTGGGAGGCCCAGCGGGGGGGCCGCTACATGGATTCTGGCAAAACTCTTGGCCAGAGAAGGCAGTGAGCACCTGTTTCACCCCCCCTCCCCATACATCGCTCTCCTCAGGAACACCTGAAGGACGAGGAGGTGTGGGACATGGAGAAGATCTGCTCATACTCACCCATGCCCCTCTTTGCGACTTCTCGGGGATGTGGGAGGTCACAGGACTTGGGTTCGAGTTTTTGAGTCATTTTGTGTGCTGAGCAGCTGCTGATATTCAAAGTGGTGGATGTGGCCAGAGTGGCCGAAATGCACTATAGGCAGCCGCTGTTGCTGTGGGTGACACAGCATCGGTACTCATTGAGATCATATTTGGTGTTGTTTTATGCTGTGATCGCTGCCCAGTGTTTATGTCACTTGTTTGTCCCACTAATGCACAGTTAGGACCCTTTCAGACCGATGGGGGCCAACTTGTGACACACAGGAGGCCTGAGGACAGATCAGTGTGTTTCCCATTGGGGAAAATGATTTCAATAAGCTCACTAAAAGCTTTACCAGCACCTTTGTGCTTAATAAATTTCTCTTTTTTGTAAATATTTATGTTCCATTCCATTACTGTTATTCCATATTTTTACATTATCTCATTCCATTATATACAGTTTTTTTCTGTGCAAGAGGCAAAATACTGAACCGTGTTCTCAGACCCCCAGGGGTGTAGTAGGGACCACTGTAACCCCCCCCCCCCCCACAGCTATCTTTTTTTTTTGCTTTATCCCTACATTAAAGAAGCTCACTCTGTCTGTCTGTCTGTCTGTCTATCTGTCTGTCTATCTGTCTGCTTTTCATGCACAGCTATTTTCTAAGCTACAGGCTAGAAATTTGGCACACAGGTACTTCTCACCTTTAGTGCAGGATTTTTTTTCCCTTGTATAATCAAGTTCATTAAACTTAATTAAAAGGAAATTCAGAATCTAAAAATATAAAAATTCAGGCTTTGAAATAAGGCTTGGAAACAAGCACAAAGTTACGTCACCTGCACAGCGTACGTCACACTGACCCAATGGTACGAGCATGGCGCTGGCGAACTTTGCCCCACACACTGACCAAGAGCCTGAACGGAGCGACGCGCGACTCTGGAGACCAAAATGAAGACGGTGACCTCAGTAACTACAGAGCAAATCGGATGGCAGCCAAGGACAGGAAAACAGGATCCCCGCCACCATCAAGACCCGAAGGACACGGGTTTAAACCTCAGCTCCCTCTCTAGACCCCTTGGTTCCTGAACTAATGTAGTAAAAACGACCCTGCCCTTTAAATGCCCAAGTCGCTGTGGGTCGACTAAAATACAGACTTAACGCTGCAAGTCACCCTGAGCTAAAGTGTCAAATAGATTAATAAATAATAAAATAATTGGCAGAGATTCGCCAGAGGAGCACAGCGTAGGCCTTTGCTCCCCGGTCAAGGCCCCGGTCAGCATCTTCCTGCAGTTTCCCGGGATCATCCAGGTCTCATTTCAGCTCTCCTTGGAAAAGTTCAGCAATTGCAGTCGTGTGACGCATGACTTTCACTCCAAATCGTAATTCACTTAATTTTGCTGCCTTTCCCCCGAATGTCCCGCCTCATTGGCGTCACGTTTATCTAATTTTTCCCATGCGCTCGGGACGCTTGCATGACTGAACGGCTGTCTGCGCCTTCCGCCGACGCCTGGCGTGGGAAATCCTGAGCTGCGCCTGTCAGCCAGGCGTCTGGCTGCTCGCGTCTAACTGAGATTTGATTGCAGGTTTTCGGAGGAGCAGAACACAGCAGATACATCTGCTAAATGACAGCTGGGGAAATGAAGACAGACATCCGTCGTCATGGCGTCAATCTGTCGATGAAGACCGTTTCGGTCTGCTTCAACCCCCCCGGGAGGAACGCAGCGTAACCCTGTAGGAAACACACCGCTGTTGTGTATCTGCTGTGTTTCTCAAGGGCAGGCGAAATGTCAGCGTGGTACGCCGAGCGACTGTAAAAACCGTGATGAGGAGTAAAACACCAACAGCAGAGGTTCAAACCTGCGTCCTTCAACTGCAAAGTGAGGCTCTAACCGAAATGCTATCGTCTGACGCCGGAAGAATAAAAATGTAAATGATGCTGAAAACATGGGACGCTACTAAATGTCACTGATGTCAGTGCTTTGAACAAAATTAGATCCTCCGATTCTCAGTTTTGTCCCCAGTAAGGTGCAATGATCTCCCTTTGTCCCTCAGAGCTGCTGAGTCCCTCCCAAACCCATCTGCCTGAGAGCGACGGTGGAGAGGTGGTGTCAGACATACAAGCTGAGGTCTGACCACCCTGCCACTAAAGCTCTTCATCTGCTGCTCACGTCACGGTGGATGAAGCCTCTGTTAAGTGAATTACTGTAAATTTGCGTAAATGTCATCACTCCCGTCTCCGTGTGATAAACAGATACTAACCAGGTCCATTATAAAATTTTCATACTGACTCCTCCCGACCAACATTCAAATTAACACTTGCTTTGAAGTCTCGAGGCTCATGAATATTTATCAGGTTTACCAAACAGACAAATCACAGCGTGGGGTCTTTCTGTCAGCGCAAAGCCGTGCAACAGAACAGAACCGCTCTGTCGGGGGGGAGTAAATTGGGGGCGGAGATCAGCTCCAGCGAGCGAAATTTCCCACAGTGCAAAAAGTGGACCCCGTGTGACCGGTCACCTTTCTCTGTCATCCTAAACAAACCCACCTGTCAATCACGTTTCACTCTGGTCTACCGCATTTTTACCACAAAGGGCCCCCATGCTAGAAAAAAGAGAAATATTTACCCGACCCCGTCAACGGTGGAGCGAAATTTCTGCAAAATATTGTGTGCATGAATGTGCTGAAGTCATGTGTGAGTCACAGAAAGATGAGGGAATGATGAAAACCGAGATCTGGTGGGTTGCAGTCCACAGATGGTGGAGCTTTTAGACTTCAAGGTCCGGCAGATTTACACACATTTACAGATGTATTTACTTCTATTCGCTCAGGAGGCCCTCTGTCCACAGTGACGTTCAGCTCGGTGTGAACGAGGTGCATGGGCGGCAGATGAAGAGCTTTAGGCTCAGACACAGGATGATCAGAAGCCAGCCTGGGTGCCTGACACCACCATGTTGCTGGTTCAAATCCCTGAAGCAGCCTATAGGAGTGACGTTCAAACAGCAAACACGCAGATGATCGCAGCAGATGGTGTTGGACTCAGTTATGCTGATGGCAGGAGGTCAGGAGGAAAATGGCTGTCAGAGAGATGGGCTTGGGAGGGACTCAGCAGGTCTGAAGGACATGGAGCGGCACCACGTTGTTGTTGTGAGTGGCACCGCGAGGCAGCCGGAGGCGGAAGAGTTCATTGCTCTTGCTGCTCTGTAGGGTGTGATCAGCTCCCGCCGGCTTTGGGGTCCGGATCCTCTGACCGCCCTGTTGACCAGCCTCAAGGTGTTGGACTCGATTCCCTTCGGCGAATCAAACACAACTTGCGCTGCGGCGTTCGGGATCCAAATGATCTCCTGAGCCAACAGGCAGTGCAGCTGGAGCCCCTGCAGCGCCTCCTGCGCCGGCGCTTAGCGAACAGCGGAAGCGGTGAATCCCGGGACGCGGTCGTGGGCGTCATCCGACAGCACAGCGGAGCGAACTCCCGCCGCGGCCTGCGGCCGTAAAACCGGCACTCGACGCAACGCTTCATCCTCTCAGCACAATGGCTTCCCGTCTCAGCAACTTATTCACAATCCGACAAATAATTTTATATTACGGCGTCCACTCGTAATTGGCTTAATCGTAATTCCTTTAAGCGGCCGTGCGAGTTTGCGAAAAGACAAATTAAAATGCGTGTCTCCGTGATAAAGCGGATATAATGTTAGATGCAATGCTCTCTTGTTTCTAATTTAATATTGGCTCATTTTCCATCAATCATAATTTGAATATATTCTTCGCAGCGTGCATTCTAATTGGCCAAATTAAATCATGAGCGAAATTATGGGGCCGTCATCAGGACGCTCTCTCCGCTCGCGGTTGCGCTTCTCTTTCACCTGCCGTACGTCTGAATGTCGCCTTTCGCGTTCGCTCGCGCGGTTACGAATGACGCCGAGGTTCTTAATCAGATTAGCCCACTTTAATTGAGAGGGATCAGGAACCTGGCACAAATGCGAGCCAAAAGCACCGGCGCCAAGTAGCTGAAGGAGGAAGGAGAACTTGGAGCCGATTGGGTTTGAACTGGATCTGGAAAACCCATTCGAGCAGCAGGGTGAAATTATGCCGACAGCGTAGTGGTGTTAAAAGGATGGGGTGGGATGGGGGGGTTGACTGGAGCGAGGAATGAAGGAATATTTGCTTTATGCGTGAGGGGGGCAGCAGGGGGCGTAGCGGCAAGTGCTGAGGCCATTGGACTCAGAGGCCCGCTGGGGTTACCCTGATCGGTACTACGGTTCTTATCTTCAGCAGATGTGGTAAAAATGAGCCAGCTGTTTGAGTGATAAACTCGGTGTGAACGACTAAACATTTTAAGCTGCTTTGGAGCAAAGCATCATCGCCTAAATATGCAAATATTATGCATGAATCAATCACTATCGGCCAATAAAAATTAAGACATCCTCTGTTGTACAGACCCATCTGGGAGCAAACGCCTGTCCACAATGCAATTTGTTCTTAAGTCACTTATAGCACTGAATCCCAAATAAAAGCCTGATACACACATCCCTCAGTTGCCACTTGTTGGCTTCCATTAAATATATTAGCATCAGTGAACTGTAAACACTGTGGACTCAAGTTGAATCATGGTGGTCTTACACTCTGCCTGGATCCCACTGTCTTTACTGAGATCTGTAGGTTTGGAGGGCAAACACAGTCTGTGATTAGTCCATACAGACAGACAACTTTGGAAGGAGACGGTTGTACAATGAAAATATTTTATTGGTGGAAAAAAAAATAAATAATTGGAAAAATGTTTGCCTTGAAAAATTTGCAAATTGTCTGCAACATGAGGAGAAAATGTATAAACATCTGTGCAGTCAGCAAGAAAGACTTTATGCTCAGAGTCCTGAGATGCCCATGCAGACACCTCCCTCAGTGGGGGTGAGCAGGTGTGGGGTGGAAGCCAAAAAGGCCCCTAAGAGCATCTGATGGCAGCTGTTTTGCTCTTTATGGAGTTTCACTCAGGGACTCTGAGTCCCCGCTTGTGGCAGCGCCGTGTCGACATGCGGCCATAGTATGGCGCTGTCACCTGTGTCCCTTTCTAAAGAGCTTTGACGCTTTTCACACTTGTCCTCCAGCGCCGGTGTTGCCTCTGCATCCAGTTATGCAATAAATGCACTTAAGTCTGTCAGGTCGCAGAAAACAGGAATGGATTTTTCCAGAGCGCAGCGCATGTACAACTCAGGCGACAGAGCCCACCCGCAGCTGGGAGTAGTTCCTCTTGGAGAAACACGTGCGTGAAAAAAGCCCCATGTGGGAGGAGCAGCAGGGGGCCGCGTTCCAAGTCTTTCCGCTGTGCCACCTCTGTAGTCAAAGTGGGCACTGAATTCATCTTTGCCAGGACAGAAGAGGTTCATTTCATAATACTGGAGCCAAAACTGAGAAGAAGTTTTCGATTTTGGGTCCCTCATGAGCCGGACAAGCAGTCGGCCAGCTTCAGGACCCTACTGTCCAATGGGGGCTTGACTCCCAGTTGCTATTTTCTGAAAGTGAACAATGCCTCTCCCCACTGGTCGCATTGGACCACTATGCAGGAGGTGTGATCTTCTCTGTGAAACAAAACCAAAAATAAATACAAAGGATACCCCCCCAGTGTCACTTGGCTGAAAGGCACTACGGTGACTGACAATAAACCACCTGTGAAAAACAAAATGACCGTCTGTGGAAAACTGACAAAGCAGATTACAACACAGCAGGTCAGGTGTGAAGGGCGACCAAACACAGGAGGCAAATACATCACATTGTGTTACTAGTGTTATTATTATTATTATTATTATTGTTATTCCTGACAGTTAAACAGGGGACAAGGACGTAGCCATATTTGTATAAATAAATGTGTGGTTGTGGTGTCATGAGCATCGATGCTGCCTCATTTATGAGCCATCCACCCCGTGTTTCCCTCCCCCTGAGGTTAGGAGGTCAAGAGGTCGGCAACACCGCGCAAAAAACAATGTTTGCCTTCATGGGTGACTTCTGTGGCAGAGGGAGGGCTTGAGGTTTAATAATTCAGCATGTTAAACACATGCAGCAGAGACAGAAAGCAGAATATAGCAGAATAAATCGGAAAACATGCCGGTTGCTGGTGGTTAAAATGTACAGATTGTGCCTGAGTTGCAATGGTGTTACGTTCCAATAAATCCATCCTGAGTCAAAAATGCATTTGATATACCTAACCTACTGTCATACCTGTGGCTGCTTCAGCAACAGAACGTAGGCGGCGCCCCCGTCAGACTGAGCACCGATTAGATGACTGACTGGCATAGGAACCAATGGTGGACCAGATTTAGTTCGTACCCGAACTTCCTGTCAGTGCCCAGTTTTTGCTTCCCCTTGTGAACTCTTCTGCAACCACTGTCTTGCTAACACCTTGTATTTTGTTTTTTTTTTTTTTTTCAATTGTGGAAATTGTGTTCCATTTTTGTTTACTGCCAATCGCTAATGTTTTGCGCTAGCTCTCGGCTAACAGCAACCCTCTTTGTCAAAAAAAAAAAAAAACACTCAATAAAGAGTTTAACGGGACTTAAACTTATTACTGTAGCGTCTCAGGATTGCTTCCACTAGCCCACACCATAACACCTACCGAACATCACAGTCTAGCTTAGTCTAGCCTAGCCTATCCTTTTTACAGTTCACATAATGAGTGCCTCCCACCTTTCTGTTCAACTCAGCCCAACTGCAGATAACAGCACTTTTTTTAACTATGGATTAAAGTATTTTTACCTTAAATCAAAAGTCAAAGGGATTGAATGTATGTAGTATAGTGAGTTTCTCAATGGAAATAACAGCAGAAAGATAATGTTTTCTGAAAAAAGCCAGCAGATATAAAGGCTGCAAACATAATGTCATCAAAAAAATCACGTTTATATTTTATCTCCTGTTCCTGCCCTTAAATTAACATTAACAGCACCTGTCAAATTGCCCTTCTCTGCCCTTTCAAGCAGAGAATAAAAGGTGACAACGGCTTTGCTCCTTGTGAATGGAGGACACCAACGAAGTTGGAACAAAGCCCTTTTTTAAACAAAAAGTATATGTATAATAAGAATATAATTCAATGTGTATATATATTTAGTCTGTATAACATTCAGGATGTTCAAACATTTCTCACAGTTATGCTGAAGGAATCCAAAGCAGTCACAGCTGTTACCTTGGAATTTACAATCCTAGGTTCAAATTTGGCTCCAGCGATGCCTTGATGAAGCCACTTACTCTGAATTAATACGGTAAAAATCCCCCTGCTGTACAAACCAGTAAATAACTGTAAGTAGCTCAAACCTTCACATTTTCTGCTGTGTGAAAGAAACACATCCAAAAATGCAGTAAAAATCCCAGCCTAGCCTATTTTACCCTTTTTGCTTTTTATGCTCCAGTTCTATTTATTTTAATCCTTTGTTTTCCATAAACAGCATCTCCAGAGCAAATAAAAAATAATTATAGCAACTAACACTTTGAGAAATGCACCGCTTCCGTTTAAAGCGCTGGCAGCGTCTGGGCACTTGTAATGCGGCTAAACAGCGGCTACAAGTAAATTAGAGCCGCGCGATAAACCCGTTTTAATGCAGTAACGTAATCATATTAGCATGTAGCGGCGAGGATGCAGCCCCGATCAGGGCCTTCGCGAATAAAGGCCGAAATTATTTTGAATTATTTCGTTTCATCCGCCTCCTGCGCCAGCAGGTTATCAGGCTGCAGGTGGGGATTTTGGGAATCAAACATATTTTGTTCTCCAAAAACTGAATACCCTCATAACGCATATTTGAATAAAATATTTCTGGTCTTAAATCTTTATTCTCTCGCTATAAACTCAAGAGCTGTTTATGTCGGGATAATCCAGCGGCACAAAGAGATCGACGCTCAGTGCCCGGCGCTGGGCCGTGCCTACCGTCAGCTAAAATCATTAGATGCTGGATTTTTTCCACGGCCATAAATATTGGCGTAGATGCACAATCACAAACGGGCAGATTGGAGTGTATGCAACTCATTGCATTACAAACATCATTTAGCCACAAAATTCTGTGTGTGCAGGAGGATGTAGGTGGTGTGGTGGCTGGCACTGTCCGCTTGCACCTGGATGGTCCTTGGATCAAATCCCATCTCCTGCTGCAGCTCCCCAGTCCGAAGTACAGGGAGATTCACACTGATTGGAACTGTTGTAGTTTCCCTTATTATTTTTATTATTTTTTTTTTTCTTCAGATTTTGCCACTTGAAAGTTCAGATCGCACGGTCGTATAATATTTAGCTACTGAGTAAAAAACTGATAAAAGTGTTTGATTCTTTTTGAATCTTAACCCTAAGCTGATACAATAAAAATCACCCGACTGAATAAATCAGTTCATTAAGATTGCAGCTTTCATTTCATTTCAAGCGCAAATTTGACGTTTTCCTTTGCCTCTTTGAGTTAAGCTGTTCAAATCTGTGTTTCCGCTGCTTGCTTTTGTATTTCGGTGCATCAGTGTTGTGGAAGGGCTGTGACCCGGTGTCTCTCATGTCGGAATACGAATGCATGAGCAGGCACGGTTGATCCTATGGTTGATGAACCTCGGAGTTGGGCATCACAATCCACCCATGTCCACACTTTAGGGGGCATCGACATCCACTGCTGTAAATTCACACAAAGCAGCCCAGCGCATGTCCCGCTCACCCCCCTCCAGCTCCAAGATATTCAAGAATAAAAGCATCAAAAAGCCTTAAATGCAAACTTTGCATTTCCATGTCCTCCTGTGCGAAGAGCCAGGCATTTGTCACAAATACATTTAACTAAAGTGCTGCTTATTGCCGTTTACATGCAGCAGCCTTGCTGCTATTTCCACCTCTGTGTTCCCTGTGTTCATTTTCATCCCTGTAAATAAGCGCAATGCCTGGAGGAGCCTCGTCGTGCAAATTCCTTGTGCCGCGTTTTCATGTTCATCCTCCTCTGCTCCCCCCCGTCAAACGCAAGCAGGTCCTCTGTCGTGTTTGGTTTCGACACGTTGGCAGAAAAAAGCTCCAGGCTGAGCCCAGCCTCAGCTCCCTGCCCGTGAGACACATAATAATTAAAAAGCGCCGCCTCCACCGTACCCGCCCCAGTGTGTCAGATCCCATCGGAGGAGGACAGGGAGGACGAGGAGGACAGTAGAAGAAAGCCAAAGGCGAGAACGCCCACGCTCGGCTACGGCGCCGCTCTGAAAAAGGTCCCAAGAGATCTGCACACCCTGTTGTTTTCCTTATTTCCCCACAAACCCCCTCTGTGGTCTTCTTAACCATCCCTAGCAACAGGAGCACTGGCCTTCTTCTGGGGCCCTTGAGCTTTTCCCCTCCATACCTTCAGTTCCCACATGTTCAGCTTTGTCATGTGGATGTGGACTGTGCGCAGCAGGAGTCTGGGTTCAAAGCTCTTTCATCCTGCATTTCCCCAACTTATTAAGCGATAAAAAGAAAAATGTGTCCGATTTCAGCTTCTTCTCAGCTCTTTGGCACCTCTGTACGCTCTGCTGCCACATTGCTCTTCTTCTCTCCTGCTTCACACTTGAGTCATCACCCTTATGGTTCGGTTAGCAGGTTAGCAACATGACGGTTGAGGATGCTGTTCGTGGGGAACTGAGAGACAAATAGGTACACACCCTGTCAGCAGCTACAACAAAGCACATCCATCCATCCATCCATCCATCGAGCCATAATTCTTAACCACTTTTTCCTGGCCATGCGGTGGTCCAAAGCCTATTATGGAATCACTGGGCTATGACCCTGGGTAGGACTCCAGTAAATCACTGGGTGGCCTCACACATTATGGACAACGTGGAGTGACCAGTTACTTTGGAACACACATCTTTGGACTGTATGCAGAAACCTACAGACACAAGCAAACAAGCAAACACCGCACACCGAGCAGCATTCAAACACATGTGCTGTGACGCAGCAGCGCCATCTCCACCACCAAGGATTCCAGTAGGTTTTTATATTTAGATCTCGAGTTTGAACAAATGGTGGTAAAAGTGCTTCTATGCATTCGTATACACGTACAGTAATATTTAACAGCATTTGCATATATATTTTACATTTAAATACATGTATAATAATGCTCATATTCATGAACATGCCTACATGATTATTCACAAACGCATGGATGCACAAACATATTCATGTTCATGCTTACAGCTGTACATGACCATCATTTCATGTGCAGACAGTTAAAAGCTTCTGGTGAGGGTTTACCTGTGGGCTGCATTAGAGTCACCTCTCTACTGGCTTCCCTTCCCTCCCACCGCCAAGCGGCCCCACCCGAACCTCAGATGTCCCAAGGTGACCAAAAGCCAGCGGTCAGTCAGCTGCACTATGGCCATGGTGGACATGCTCCCCCAGAGGTCAGCGAGCCAGAGTGCAGGATGAGGGGGAGGACGAGAGGAGGCCAAAGAGCTCCACCGTCAGATCTTCAGCTCCACGCACACTGCATCGTGCTCGGGGAAAAGTAATTAATTTCTCTTTGTAGTAATAAAGCAGTAAAGTGGAGGCGAGGCCCTTGTTCGCTTTGAAAAACATGAAAAGAGGCAAAAGGCGCACGTCAAGACACATGAAATAACGTAATGAAAAAAGACACTGCAAATCTTTTAATCGCGTTATTTCTTGGGAAAAGGAGGAACGGTTATTAATGAATGCTGCTTTTTTATTATTATTATTATTATTATTATTATTATTATTATGAGCTTCCTGCACTTCCCGATGTTCCTCTAAACAACCAGAGTTTTAATATGTCCACATTTGCATAGTAGCTAAAAATATGGAGTTTCCCAATGTTTAGATCCCCCCCCCCCGAGTAATTTATT
Source organism: Heterotis niloticus (assembly GCA_018136845.1). Classification (NCBI taxonomy): domain Eukaryota; kingdom Metazoa; phylum Chordata; class Actinopteri; order Osteoglossiformes; family Osteoglossidae; genus Heterotis; species Heterotis niloticus. The sequence continues at coordinate 1,519,371 of CM030904.1, forward strand.
TACAGACGTAATCCCATGTGTGATTTGTATGCAAATTTACGCAAATCATATTCGAATAGCCACATTCGGAAAGACCGAACTCACCGTCACTTCTTGCAAACACAAGTTGTGCGTAACAAATGTAAATAAAAGCACAACTTAATCTGATTGTTTGACATCCCTGTTGACTGTGAGTTCCGTCAACATGGCGACGGCGCTAAGTCAATTGGAGCAAAGCGGTTGCAACTGTTGCTGCGCCCAGGCGGGGCCGCGTCGCTGCATAAGGACAACGCTCGGGGCTGCTTTGTGTCCTCTCATGCGAAGGCGCCAGGACGCAAAGGACAGATCAGCCGTCCGCTGGGGCACATGACCACGCCGGGGTTGTGTGATGCTGTTCTAGAACTGTGATACGTCCTTTTGGATTGAGTTTCAATGCATCCATCCACCTGACTGTCAAACCACCTGTCCTCCACTACCCACCCATCCATCTGTCCATTTGTTCTTCCATCCATCCAACTACCTGTCATCATCAATCCATGTCTGTCCATCATTCAACTCATCCATTTGACCATCCCCCCACCTGTTATCCAGCATCTGTCCATCCATTCATCCATCTGATCATCCAACCTCCAGTCATCCATCATTTACCTGTCCTTCTGTTCATTCATCCATCAGTTCATTTATTCTTCCATCTGACCATCCATCCTTCCGACCCCTTTTATTGTAACTGCTGTACACGTTCTTTGCAGGATTGCGTATTCATTTAAAAAAATCCATCTGCTTTATCTGCTCACTGGGAAACAACGTTCCATAAAGAAGCAGACAAACTCTCGCCGTGTCTCAGTCTCTGCTGATCCTTTACACCTCTGCTGTGGTGCCTCTGTACTATGACTGCTTATGGTTGCTTGTGGCTGCTCCTTGCAGAGCCCACTTAGCACTGAGCTCCACGCCTCAGCCTGCATCGACCTTCCCAGGTGCGACGGCAGCTGAACGACCACCCGTTTGACAAGATTCTCGTCTTCCACTTTTTTCATTCCTTCTTTCCCTGACAGCCCTCTTTCCTGAAATAGGAAGCCCTCCAGGGCTTGAGTCACTATGCCATGCAGGAGGCTAAGAAAAACAAATGGAAACCCAGAGGGATGGTGCTCTCGTGCTTCCAGGTCTGCCACATCGTTCAGCTGCAACCGACAAGATGCATCTCCTGTCTTCACGGGCCTCTTCACGGCCTTTGCGCCAAACTGTCTGGTGGTTTCTTTTTGCTTTCTTTATTCATTTTCTTTTTCACTTCAGTTGTTCAAATGAACCACAGTTTTGTGGTAGTTTTACTCTTTACTCTTATGGTAACGGTCAGCTCCAGAACTATTGACACCTTTTTAAAAAATGATAAAAAATGATTCTATAGAATGAACAACCTACATAATGATTATTTTTTCCCCTCTGTCCTTTGGTGAAACTACTTTTCCTCACACAAAAATTATTTTATATGGATATAGGGTAATGGCTTTATTGGGGTCATCAGGCGAGTACCCTGCTTCATCGATGTTTCGTTGATAGACCCACGACACCTCCATAGGACTCAACAGTGCCACCTGGCATCCTCGGTGCGCTCCCCTCCGCTTTTACCCCTTACGTATCTTTTTGCAGCCCAGTTGGGATCCTTTCTCTTCTGCCAAATCCAGTTTCTGCTTCGTTCGGCAGCTTCTGAAAGTGACTTGATGGCTTGTTGGAAGGCCTGCCCTTGTACTCCCATCCCCTTCAGAAACCTGGTTGTCGACGTGGCTACAAACCCTCTACACCCTACCTCTACTGGGAACACCTGGGTACGCCAGCCACGTTGTTCTGTCTCGGCTGCTATGTCTGCATACCTAAGAATTTTGCGCTCGTATGCTTCATCAACTGCTGCCTCCCATGGCACCGTTAACTCCACCGTGAACAAGGACTTCTGCAAGGTTGACCATAAAATCAGGTCTGGCCCAAGACTAGATGTAATAATTTCTACTGAAAAAATAAGCTTCTGATTTAGATCAACTTGTATCTTCCAGTCCCAGGCAGTCCCCAGGAAGGCAGGTTCCTTTCTTGTAGAAGGTTTCACTGGAGGTTGTCCTCCTCTTACAAAGGGGATGGTCTTTGTGAATCTGATGATTTGGGGAGGGAGGGCATTGATGGTAGCTCTCCTTTCTTCCAAGGTAATTGCCAGTTGTTGTAGAAACTGGTTATGCCTCCAGATGTAATGGCCTTGGGACAGGTTTTACAGCCAGTGAAGATATGCTTTAATGTTGCTGGAGATTGGCAGAAAGAACATGATGGATCTTTTTTAACCCATTGATGTAAGTTCATGGGTGTGGGAAGTACATCACAGGTGGCTCTGATGATGAAGCTGATTCGGCTTCATTCCATTTCGCACAGATCCTTCCAGGTGAGCTTCCGATGCTCCAGATTTTCCCAACTAGTCCACTGGCCCTGTCTGGCCTGTAAGACTGCCTTGGCACGTCTCTCTGCCTCTTCTTGCTGCCGAGCCTCAGGAACCACCAGCTTTCTTCCCTGGGTGGATGTTGCCCTATGCCATGTGGGTTGATTTGTCCCTAATCCAAACCCACCTCTTCCTTGTTGCACCTGTCCCACAATGTCTCTATGTCCAAGAGCAGATATTGGTAGCTGTACAGTGTCAGATGGAATCCACTTCCATTTTAACAGTAATTTCTCTCTTAAAAATGACATGGGGCAAAATTATTGGCACCCTGAAAGACTACTTAAATAAATAAAAGCAAACTAACTTGCATCCTTGGAAAAATGCTATGCTTTTAAGTTCCTTCAGTCTCTAATAGGTCTGTCGGTGACCATTTCCTGTTTCCCTGGGATGGCCTGTACTCTTAGGCTACTTGTGCTGATTCACCAATTTATACAACTGGGTAATTTTTACTGTATCCATGCAGGGTTAATACCTTGATCCAGGGCACTATATCAGGATCTTGACACTGTAAGGCTTTAACAACTACGCCGCCTGCTGCCTGCTCAGGTCGTGTATTTTTAACCACAGAACCATAGTCACCACTTCCAATGATACAGTCTAAGAGAATATATAAGCAGTAACTTTCTTTTAGTAAACAAAACTCTTTTTTATTGAAATTGTTTTCTATATACGATCCTTGTAAACCACAAACTGTATAACCATCAGATTTAGATCATGCTTATTAGGCCCACCAGGATTTTTGTTTGATTCATTTATAAACTTCACAAAAGTATTCTTGTAAACAGAGGTGTTTGGGAGTTCATCCAACACAAAAAGTCAAAAATAAACCATGACTTAAGCCAGAATGAGCCCAGAATTTCTGCTATATTACAAGCTCAGGGCTGATCTTTTTCTAAGTGCTCCAGTCTGGTTAAACCAGGTCTAGACTTGCAATACCGAAGCTCTAGGTTAGGTTCAGTTTTCTTTGAACAGAAAGCAGGTGGATGCCGCAAAAAAAGATTTTCTATAACAAGATCGTAATAAAGGTAGCAGTGACTACAGTAAGGAAAAGACAGAGGAAACAACAAAGCGTGTTAAACATTTATGGTGACTGTAGGCAATGTTGGAAAGATGGGACAGATAAAAGCTTCATATTGCAGATTATTATGAAGTTTGGTTGTTTTGCAGCATTGCAGTGTCAGTTTACTGCTCAGTATGTGTTCAGTCTGTGTGGGTCAGACCTACCTTGGCTTTGGGTGCTTCATCACTTGGTTCAGATTTGAACCAATGAAGACGTTGACTGCCTCCTTCCACCATTACTGGCTCTTCATAAGTGATGGTCATGTGGCATCATCTTCTCATTGCATTGTTGCCACCTACAGTGTTCTTGATGTCCTCATGTCACTGCCACATTTGTATTATTGACCCTTATTTATCTTACCTTTTCTCCAAGGAGACTTGCAATATTTGCAAACTGAACTACTTAAAGTGATAAACTATTCATTAGCAGAGTAATTTTTACTGTATTAATTCAGGTTAAGTACCTTGCTCAAGGGTACTAATGCAGGAGCAGAGATTTTAACCCAGATCCTTTGAGTACAAGGAAAGCCCTCTAACCACCTTGCTAGCCTCTTCTCCACACTTATTACATTTTCAGTTTTGTCATATTCTGTAGATTATTTATGACTGATATGAAGCAGGAATAAAAGAGCCTAAGTTGCATAGTGAATAACTAGAAAGGAAGGTGTGAAAATGCGCAAATCTATAGGAAAATGAATGTACTCTGCTGGCTGCAGCAAAGACATCTCGCTAAAGAAGACATAACTCTCTTCATTCGGGTGGAAGTTAAAAATGTACAAGAGCTCATAGTGTGTGAAGAACGGATGAGCCGTTGTGGGATGTGACATTTCACCGTGGAGCGAGGAGCGCATCTAGAACGTCGCGGAGGTTTCCGCAATGAGAATGCCTCGGCTCGGCGCACATAAGCGACATATTCTCATCAATCACGCTGCTTTCGCTGCCGCAGGGGGCCCACAAATCGCTGCCGCAGGGTTTCCCAACACAGTGGTGATTATCGGAGTTGTGCGCAGCCAGCGATCGCGCCGCAGACCGGCCCTCGACCGCTCCTTCCTTTAAAAGGGGATCCTCATTAAAGGATGGAATAGGAAACAGAATTTTTATGTAGTCTCACGATGGCATTTACATCCAGGCCGGACGGTGTTATGCTATACTCCTCCGGCGGGAGGTGCTTATTAACGGGGCTCAACTCCCCAAGTGACTCATGAGTGCTCTTAATACTTTACCATGTTCCGCTATTGACATTTTCCAGATTTGAGTCATTCCCCTTCCTGACCTTTCCCGCATTTGCCGAAAATCATCACATCTCTAAGCCAAATCACAGCTTTGCTGAGACTTGAATACGGTGAGTGCAATGTTGGAAAGATCTCATTAGAGCATTATTAACTATCACATTTCTGACACCTGTCTCCAAAAGGCCTTACATCATGAAGTCTGCACGTTAAACTCCTTACAGTGATTTACCCATTCATACAGTAGGATCGTTTTTGCTCCGTCAGATCAGGGAAAGTGCCTCGATCGAGGGGATAACAGCAGGGAGTGGGATTCAAGCCGGAACCCTCAGTGTGTTCAACCCTGACTAAAAATCACAGATAAACAGAAATATACTTCCTACAGACAATATCTTTATAAGCTGTCCAGTTGTCATGTGGTAAAATCTTGTGCTACTTTCAGATGCGGGGGTTTCACAGCTGGCTGCCAGCAGCACTCACGTCACGTGTGCTCTTCAACTTTCTCCTGGAGGAGGAGAATCAATAGCAATCATTCACTGAAATAGGCCCGGCTGACAGCGAGGACACCCGACTCGGGCCTCTGCCTTCCCGCTGTCTGAGGCAGCGACGGTTCCCGCGGAAACGGATCAAGCCTCAAACGGGGTGGTTCTGCTCACATCGATAAGCTGCAAGTGATCGAACCCGTTTTTGAGCCAGAGAAATAAGAACGGGTTGGGGATTATGCTCACTGGTGCTGAGGTACCTGCACGGCCTGAGTGAGGCATCGGCACGCAGATGAATCTACATCGCTTATCGGCCAGAAGATGATCCACGGCACCAGAAAGAGAGATGCTTGAGATACGAAGAACAACATTATTTTCCAGCTGCGAGTTTGTCTGTTGAATATATATGAACGCAGTTTTGTGGAAGCACTTTTCCTGTCCTGTGTCATTGTTTCCTGGTGCTGCTGAAGCTCTCACTTGGCAAAATGCATGCAGACATCGTAAGGCTGTCCACATTCACCAAAGCATACTCATAAGCAGACTCCAAAAGCTTTAATTATCAAACAGCATTCTTAGGCACAGTCCTCTTGGCCCCTTGGCCCTGTCATTCAGTGCTCCTCATCCTTAACAATTATTAATGGTTTGTTAAGTAAAAATTTGCCAAACCAAATATGCGCACAAAAATACAAAAATTGATCCGCTGTGGCGACCCCTAACGGGAGCAGCCGAAAGAAGAAGAAGAAGAAGAAGAAGAAGAAAAAGAAGAAGAAGAGTTAAGTGCAACATAGCAGTGAAATTAATATGATTGATATTATACAAGGGTAATTTAGTTTTAATATTTATTGCATGTAAAATAAGAACAATGTGAGACATTTGTCTGCTTCCTTGACCTGCTCCCTAGGGTCATTCACCTGGAAGGATTTATAGGACTCCATTTCCCATCATCCCCTCTTTGCACCTCATCACAACACCCAGGTGGCCATGTTACCTGCAGGTAAGGTGTGTATTTCTTCTCAAAGCCTCTTCAAACAACATTTTACCAGCATTTTTCAGATGAGCAACGTGTCCACCGCACTGCGCTTCAGGTCACAATGTGTTTCCTGAGTCAGAACTTCTAACCAAACATTTGACGCACCTGACATGGCATACATGCCGACATGGCTAAAAGCTAAATAGCTACAGTTTGAAATAAATAATAAATGAGCTCCTCAACTTTCAAACACAGCTGGGACTGACTGGAAGCTCATTTTGTTGAAACTGAAATGTTGGAAAATGTTGGATAATCATGTTTGCATCTTGGTTATACAGTGTTATATGGTGAATATAGACTGATTCTACTGTATTTACAACATGAACCGTGATGTTGCGCCATATTGACCAAACACCAAGACAAATTCCCAATATATGCAAATGTATGCAGTGAATAAACCTGATTCTGATTTGCTACTTCGGAGCTGGACTTCTTTATGAGCCAGTATACAAGGACAAGTTTAGCTTTACTCGAGGAAGTTTAAAATAAGCATTTCGCAGGACTTAAAATGCATGAAATATGAGCGACAGCATCTGGCCAGGCTGTGAACAGAAACGGAGCATTTGGTAAAGTCGTATTGGGTGTAATAAAGCAGTGACTGTGCTCGCGCCGCTGCTGCACATTTCACACACTGTTGTTTTATAAATGATAAAACACAGAGTATAAAAGGCTTCTCTTCATGGGCTTCGAGGAGAAGGTGAACTTTGCAGGGTGTAGCGCTTCGCCGCTAAGGCCGCTTGTTTCCTGAAGAGGTCCTCGACCGCTGTTGATCGTCTCTAACTGCGTACATCGTCGTGCTTGGTAACAAATCCCATCAGCTGTCCTCCGCTCTCCGCTGATGAGGTCTGAACCCGGGTCCAGAGCCACTGCTTTATTGAATTTCGGAGCACGCTAAATAAAACGTCAATGACAATGACAGTGACGCCACTTCCCGCTGTCACCTTTGCCCTGCAGATGGTGTGCGTATGTCGAGTCTAATCAGCGATGGCTCAGGGTCGAGGGGGCTGGGGGGGCTAGAAATCATTACGGTGCCGTAATTGGATGTTTGCACAGAGAACGGAGTACCTGGCTGTACCGTAGTCCTGTGCTGACCGCAGGCATCGGAACTGCATTGTTCGCTTTGATGATGATGATGATGATGATGCATAAATGCGTTGTAATTTGGTGCAAAAACCATGACCGTTCTGTAAGACGGAAATATTAAAATATGGGATTCTGCTCATTTTAATGCAATCATGGGGTCTGGAACCAGCAGCAAAGGTGGTGCTGAGGGTTCAGTCACTGCTGGAGGACCAGCATCTCAATGGACTGAATTAAATCAGGGAGGTAGAAATCGGCGATGATTATGATGAACCAGACGGAAATGAAGAAGCTGTTTTACCTTTTTTAACCCATGTAACTGGTAGCTTATTGGGTAAAACGATTGCCTTACAGTTAAAGGTTTTTAGTTCGAATCCCTCTTCCCACTATATTAAATTTGAAAAAGGCGGTTACCCTGATTTGATACAGTAAAAAATACTCTATTGTGAATGAGTAAGTCAGGATGTTTAGTTGTACAAACCTTATCTCCTAAATAAAAGTTGATAATAAAGAAGACCCGGTGGGGTGGCTGGGTGTGTCTGACAGTTGTAGGTTTGTTTGCCATTTACACCGAGTGGCTGCTGGGTGCAGGTCTGGAGAACCACACATCCCACTGCTGCAAAGCACCTTCCTGTACATCAGTAAGCACATTTGGGTTTTCTGCAGAGCGGTACTACCTTCCCTTTGCTCCTCTGACGCTGCATCCTTCCCACAGCCCCCTCCCACGCATTGGCTGTAGAGGTAACTGGGAGGGGAGCTCAGCGTCCAATTGTCCAGTTGTGCTTGTGTTGTCATCAAAAGCCACAAAATGTGGGGGTTTGCTTTGGAAGTGGGCTTATTGTGTGTGTGTGTGTGTGTGTGTGTGTGTGTGTGTGTGTGTGTGTGTGGTGGTGGTCTCCAGAGAAACAAAGGTTGATGTACTGGATGCCATGATTAAGCTCAGCATGGATCCCCAGCCTTATTCTGATTAAATGGGCCTGGGCTGGAAGGGCAGGGCAGGGCAGGGGGTGGGACTGGGGGGGCCGGTGCAGGGATGAGCTGTTGACGGTAAAAAAAACAAAATGATGCCGTCGGCTTGATAGGGCCCATTATTGGTTTCGCTCCACAGACACCGTCGATAGGAGTCACAGCTGGAGACATCAGCTGCCTTTACTTGCGAAAATAAACAACTCTACGAATGCATAATCTTACCTTTTATTTGTCGATATTTGTCTGAGACTTATGAGTTCGTGCCCGTGTTTCCCATGTGAATGTTAGTTTTGGTCTCGAACGACAGTTCAGGTCTTGAGCCCCGGTGTTCGGACCCGGAGCTGCCTTCATGAAGAAACCTCTCATGTGGGCTTGGTATCACGTTGACTCCATTCCACCACTGATGTTTAAAGTAATAAATGTAAATAAATAACCAATGTATTTTTAATGTATTAATCTACATAACAGGCAAACCTGTACTGGTGAGTGGGAATTTTGCAAAGTGTAGTGGGGGGGGGGGGGTGCATTTGGATGCAGAAAAATTATTACAGTAAAATAATATCTGTGAAAATGGATTTCTTGACTTAAGTTACATTTATTTACATATCTGGCAACTTGAGTTACCCATGCATACAGCAGGGTACTTTTTACTGTGGTTTAGGGTAAATCAAGGACACTAGCAGGGGATGGGACTCGAACTGAAAACCAGGCCCTGCAAGTGCACAGCAGCTACTCTAACCACTCACTTCAGCACCCACTGCCCTTGCAATTCTGTTCAGCAGTGGGACATTCCAGCGAACCCCCCCGCAAGTATGAGTGATCATATCCTGTGCCCACCCCCACATGTCATCTGTAAACATCATCAGTGCCACCAACTGGGGACCACTGCAGTTTCCACCATGTTGATGCACCAACAGGGCCAGTGCCCCCCACCCGCCCGATGATATTGTATATTCACATTGATGCGCTCGATATTCCTTACTAACCGGACGGCAGCATTTTACCTCACAATCAGTGTCACTTCTCCTAAATCTGTGCATTCACTGTGCTTCCTCACCCCCCCCCCCCCCGATATTTGTGAACTTGCAATTTGGTCCAAAATGCTTTGCTGCACTTGAAAATTCAACGCAAGCAGTAGAAATGTTTTGGAGCCGCTTTGCTTTCCACCGAGGCTCAGCTGCGGCGTTGCTGGTGTGCAGAGAGAACAGCAGCTTCACGCCGAAGGAGAGTCAAAAATGCGTAACGCCGGCGTGTCGTGTGTTCCTTCAGTAAATGTGTTCCGCTGACGCAATGTTGCTTTTTAATATAATGTGATATAACAACAATAATAATATAATGCAGTTAATGTAGAGGAGCAACTCAATACAGACACGAATTTGCAGCCTCGGAGATGAAAATAACACAGGGCATCAGGTGGCATAATGGTTTTACACTTTGCAACCATAGTCTCTAGGTTTGAATCCCAGCTCCTACTGTACAAGCCTTGATCAAAGCCCTCATTCAGAATAAAAAGTAAAGTAAATGTTACCCTGATGTGTATAAATGAGTAAATCAGCGCAAGTAGTGTCGCATTGTACGTTCTTCTTATACTGGAAGGCCAAAGTGATCGGTTTTTATTTAGCTTTTTTGTTGCCATTTGCTATTTCCTACTTTTAGCTTTTATTTTTAGCATTAATTATGTCTTGTCATATTTTCCATTATATATTTGGCATGTTTTTTTTGTTTTTTTACTTATTAATGAATGAGAGAAACTCTTCCAGAGGGATCAGTGTGCAGTACACGCACCACACGAGGTGATCGCAGACATGACAATTAAATTAAAAAAGGATTCCGTGCCTATTTCTCTGGACTGCATGCTGTAGAGAGTTCTGTAAAACTTTCTGAAAATGTCTGTAATGTGGTAAAATGGCACTAGCAGAGATTGGAGGCTAAAAGTCCTCAATGGCTCTTGATTTGAATATCAGTAAATAAGTTGTAAACCGCTTTTCCGCTTCATTGTGCAACCAAGAACCAAACCGGTCGTGGGGCTCCTTTCCAAAGTGTCTCTCACAGGAGAGTTCTGCTGCACTGCAAGTCCTCCTCTACTTCTCTGAGCCGCCGGCAATCGCTGCGTCTCGCTTTGCGGATGGGGCCGTTTCACCTGCGTGGAGGTGAGCAGTGGCCGCTGTTTGGCTGGACCGGCGCAAACAGCAGAGATGGCTGAATCTGCAGCTCTTTGCGTGTTCAGGTCACAGGAGGTGCTGCTCTGGGGGGGGGTTACGTTACAGTCACACGAAAGGGTCCGTTCACACATATAAACACAGGCATGATAATAAATACAAATAAAATAAGGGGGCGGCAGTCAGTAACATCTACGAGGGCTGGGTAATTTACAGTCGGCTGGCTATAATACAGCGTGATTCAAAAAGAACCGAATGCTTTCAGAAATGCATTTCTCGGTTTCAAATGAGCATGTAGCCTAAACCAATTTGTACAACATTTTCATTTTTATTCAAATTTCAGCACTTGAAAACTGTACTTGATAACTCAGTAATAAATTTATTTTAAAAAGTTCTGGATAGACAATCCCCGACTTAGGATGGGGTTACGTTCGGATAAACCTACCGTACAGATAAGTCGAAAATGCATTTAATTCACCCAACCTACCGTCACACCTGTGGCCGCTTCAGCAACGGAACGTAAGCGGTCTCTCCGCCCCCATCGTCACACTGAGCACTGATTGGATGACTGACCAGCATAGGAACCAATCGCGGACAGGATTTAGTTCGTACCCGGACTTCCTGTCAGTGTCCAGTTTCCGCTGGCCTCAACCGGTTGTGTACAGTACAGTATCAACCGCGTGGCAGACTGTGAGATGTGGGTGACTGCCACTGCCCAGCATCACAAAAGAGTCCACATACCGCTTTTTCCTGGACAAGCGATATGTCAAAATTCTAAATTCACAGTAAGGTTTCTACTGAATGCGCATCACGATCGCACCGTCGTAGAGTCGAAAAATCATAAGTCAGACAATCGTAATGCGAGCACCATCTGTATTTAGTGTGAGGTGTTGACACAGCTTCTAAATCACAAGTATCATAAGTTAGCATCACTGTACTGTGACTGCACAGTACGGGGCACAGTGATCAGAGCTGCTGCCTTTCAATCTGTCAGCGTGCAGTAGAAACCCTCGATCGGAGACTCGATGACTTGCCCTACATTAATGTGGTAAAAATTACCCCGCAGTATGAATAGCTGAATGGCTGTAAGCTGTTTCGGAGGAACACGTGAGCTACACGAATGAGAACGCTGCTTGGCTTTACCTGGTGCGGCTTCCCCTCGCTGTTCATTACGAGGAATCATTTACTCAGTTGTGACAGAGGGGGCGACGATGAGCATGACGAATGACCCCTTCCGGCAAGTTCCAGGTGCGCCGGGAATGTTTAAGGCGCACGCTACATCTTAATAAGCTCCCCGCTCGGCTCCGGGACAGGAAGCGGCGGCGTAAAGCGTCTCTTTCGGCAACACATTTATCAAGCGCACGTCGTGCCGAACGCCGCGCTCAGTGCCGGGTCCTGAGCTCACGCCGCTTCACATTTTAATTCCCCGAGTCGGTATCTCGCAACACAATCGCTCCCGTCTGGAAGGGAGAACAATAGGGTGTTATTAACCTTCTAACTGGGGTGTTCGGACGTGCGCCGCTCCCCCCCTACGATCCAATTACGGCACCCGTGTGAAAATGCCGTTCCGGCCGCCTCTTTTAACTTAAGAGCCGGTCGTACGTTTCTCGCTGTCGAGGAGTTTGAAACGCTTTTGGCTGTGAAGACAAATTGTGTTCGGTCCCTGGATGAGTTTGCTATTTGACTCCCGCTGTCGTCGTCGTCTTTGTGGCGGTCCAGGGGCCACGGCAGCAATTATCCTCACCCCCAGCCCCCTGTTCGCTGTATGAAATGCAAAAGCCTCCAAGCAGGAAGGGAAAATAATAGCAGCTGTGACCGGGATCATCTGGGACCGGGCCATCTGGATGGCAGTTCTGGACCTCAGTCAATAGATGAGCCCCAGCGCTCACCCGCTCTAATGCTGGGTCGGCTCCCTGGGTACCAGCAATCTGCATCGTCGCCGTGAAGGCTGGACCATCTCCGTGGTTCTTCTGGCTGCTAAAGAGAGGTAACTGTGTTCCCTGGTTGAGCGTGATCCGCGCCGCTATCAGTGGGGGTAGGTTGTTTCGGCAGCGGTTCTCCCTGCTTCTCAGCGACAGACATGGTCGCAGGTGGTCTATGAAGGAGAAGACTGTCTTCATGGTTGCGGTCATTGTGCATAAAAAGTCATTATGGTCATAATGATGGTACACCGTCTCCACAATCTCCTTATTACTAATGAGTGGTTATGGTCACCAGGTTTGCAGAACATCCAGCTGGCCCTCCTTATTATTATAGTGGTTAGAGTTCCCATTTAGAAGCAGTAGTTATGGTCATTAGTTGACCAGGACTTGGTCATATTCCCTTGACCATTATTGCCTCACAGGAAAGCTGTCTCCATAGCAATGCTCTTTGCAGATAAGTAGTTGTTAGGATCACCAGTCAGTCGTGATTTATATCATCATCTTGAAGGTTGACCATCTCAAGTGGTTACAGCTGACAGTTGACCATGATCAACATCACAGAGACACACCACCTCATTGGCTTATCTTTCTGCTACAAATTGATAGCTATTGTCACCTGCTGATCACTGTCTATAGCTTCATCGTGACAGCAGAGGATCTCGCTGTCTCTTCTTGCTGCTGTTGAGTGCTTTTGGTCCTTAGCGGATCGCTGTTGATCATCACGGTCGCTGTTACATGCCCACGATCAGCCAGCTAGCTGTGGTCCACATTGTTGCTGCAAAAACAGAACCATCTCCATGGCTGCAGAAGACCCTAATCCATGTCATCATCACCTTGTTGCTGTTCTCAGTACTGGCCATTCAGTTTGTCATGCAGTCTTTATGGTTATTAATGTCCGTCAGCACCGTGAAGGTAGCCCACAAGTGAAGCACATATGGTCATAAGGCGTGAGGGCAAAATCTTCTGAACGTACCGTCTTCAGCAACATTGGGGTAAGACACTCATCAACGTGGCTAACTGGGTTAACATGGTCATGATAGGCAGGTCGACCCCGACTTGAACCTCAATCAGAACAACTTCACCTGCCAGACGGCCTCAGTAATTCGGGTTAAACACCTGCTGTGGGACCAGAGCCGTGTGACCGTGAACAGATGGTCCTGCTCAGAGGCTAAATATTCCATCTACATGTGAACTGAGCGCCTGTCATTTCACGCTGATAAATTCCAGTTGCTAAATATAAATGCAGGAAACCATATCTGTACATGAACATTGGAGTGAGAAGACCCCCCCCCCCCCAAAGCTGAACCAGAATGTTCCACTTGTCCCGATTTTATTTTGGTTCTACCGAATCAATCATATATGGGAAAAAATTTTAAAATGTTGCACGATCTCATGTGTTTTGGAGTTATTTAAGCTTGTATGAATGTTAAGTGTTTTAAATGGTGATGAGGACAGAATGTTAAAAAAATTGAATTCTTTGTGATTTTGTCAGATTTAATTATTGGTTTTAGTGGTTTGAGAGTCCAGAGGTTTCAAATTCAGCCATTTATTCAGTTTGGCTGCTTGTGATTTCACCGGCTTTACAGTTTTGTGTTTTATACCCGTTTTTCTTGGTTAATTTGTACTTTGTGTTCATTTTAAGTAAAGTTGAATTACATGTTCGTCATTAATGATGCGATGTGTGAAACTGGGTTGTTCTTTTGGAAATTGGATTAATAAAGCTGAAAATTTTTGAATAAAGTTGGAAGAAGAGCGGCTGCCTGGGGCCTGCACTGTAAATGGGCACGGCAGGAGGAAGTGGGGAACGCGCTACGGATGCTCACGTAAGCCGTGCCAGGGGGCGTGTCTCCAGCTGGAGGTCTGTGTCCGTGTAATTACGACGCCCCCCGGTGAGAGATGGCCGCGTCGGGCCTGCGGTGGGCGGAGGTGTGTTTGCAATAATGACGGCGCTCTTTCTGCGTGTTTCCAGCAAACCCTTTGGAGGAAAAGAGGTGTAATGATTGTGATCATGACTGTGATCGTGCGCCACCCCCCCAGCCCCCCGCGGAGAACGTTGCCTGTAGATGAGCTGGCGGCCGCCCTGCAACCACACACCCTCCAGCTGTCCGAAACGGAGACTGGATTTGGTCCGATCCCCATCTCGGTTGGGGGAGGGGTCAGAGCCATTGCCAGGATGCATTATTGCCCTCCGCTATCTGCTGGCCTGACTACCACCCCCATGGTCATTGTATATACGCCGAGTGTGATGTGGGAGGCTTGTGGTATCTGCAGATGTGTGTCAGATCAGTGTTGCGGTCATTGTATTTGCTCCGTGTGTGATGTTACTGCTCCAGCATCTCCAAATTTGAAAATTTCTACATTCAAGGTAGCCTTCATGTAGTTTGATGAAATTACTGAAAAAAAAAAAAAAAAATGTAACACTGCGCCAAATGTCAAATCTGGGGCTTGAAAATGAAATGCATGTATAAAGAACAAACAGAGGTTTATAGATAGCGAGATGCAGGTATGTTGCAGTTGCTGTAGAAAAATGTGTCTGATAATAATGAGCAATGCAGGTCCAGCTGGCGTTCAGGCTAAAGTGTTTCTGATGATTTATTTCCATTGCTTGCAGCTACTAACTGACTGTAATGACCAGTTCCTGTGCCCGGGGGGCGCTGCAGTTCAGCAGCCAGCGGGGAAAAGCGTTTTGTGTTTTAAAACAAGGACCCGTCATGTGTAGATGAGCAGAAGAGCAGCGGTGACGTGTCCTGCCGGACACCACAGAGTGACTGTGTGGCCGTTGGAAGCTGTCACCTTCAATTCGGGTTATGAGCACATCCCTTCCTGCCGTGCGAGCAGCTTGATCACCCCAGGGTGACCCTGGACCGCAAGGTCAGCTTTCGCAGGTCCCGGTAGAGTTCTGGGAGACGAGAACACACCTAAAATGGTGGCCGGTGGTGCAACCTATGCAGTTTTTCCATGAAGAAAGTTCTGGAAAATGGACCTTTGCATGTGGTCACTAAACTACTTCCTCTTATTTACCCCCTTATACAGTGGTGTAATGTTATTGTGTTAAACCACTTTGACCCCTGTTGCCCAGGTTTGGCCTTCTTTTTCTGAACAGCTGTGCAGGAATATATTTACAGTCTGTCTTTGTTTTCCAGACTGCAAAAATATTCCAGAAAAAAATGAAAACTCAATAATAAAGACACCAATTTTATGCTTAATATAAGGGAAAATATAAATATTTAATTTTTTTTGTTTTTTGCGAAAAATCAACCCCATTAATACTATTTCAAAGTGTTTTAAACAAAATTGATATTGTGTGTTGCCTTAAACACTGCTGTCTGTGCGATGAGAGCACCATAGCGCCCCCTAGGCCCCCTGTACTGTCTGCATGATTCGGCGACAGCGCTGACTGTGTTTCACTTTATTACCCACATTACATGTTATTACACAACACGTTGGCGTGTAAAAGTGTTACCGTAGTACACAGTACAGTACTGTACAGTAAATTATATTTAAATTACATTTTGGGATTCGCTACATCTGAATACCTCCTCTGCCAAGGTTGGTTTTTACTTGCTGACATTGTTTTGACCTTCATAGACAAAGTAAATGGAAAGTTAATTTAGTTTATTATTATTATTATTATACATCCATCCCTCAGGCCCTGTGGTAGATGACATCAGACGGTGGTGCTAGCTAGGACGTTAACCTGCAACAGTTAATCTGTCCCAATTTTGTTAACAACTGTGAACTGAATGGTTTTCATACCATTTTTACCGCAATGACCTTGTGACAGCTGCCAGTTACCCCCTGTCAGCTTGTTTGTACAGATAGCTAACAAAATTCATTAAAAAACTAACTTAAAAAGTATTGAAATGTTTAAAAAAAAAAAACATAGAATGCCAAAGTGCCAGAATGAATGACATCGTGCAAACAGTAAACACAAGTCAGTTGCTTAATTTACTTTTCTCCACTGCCTCTTTTTTAATTAAAATTTATATACTGTAATAATTATTATGACTGAGAAAAAGAAACACTGCCGCCGGTCTGGTTTTACCACAGGAGCAGCAATGGCTTGACTGGGGGGGTTGGGTGTCTCGCTGTTAGCGCCGGCATCAAATTGAAACTGTGGTTAATGAAAGGTTGCTGTACCTGTTTGAACTGTGACCCCCCCCCTCGCTGCGCTGCAGTCTGGCAGGACGCCCCCCGCAGCCCCGGCCCGGCTACGCGAGGCATATGGGCACTTATTAACACCTGCCGTCACCACGGAGACCTCTGGCGGCCCCCGCTGGCCTCGGGGCCATGACACGTGGCAGGATCCTTAGCGTGATGAGGGGGTGAAGAGCCGCAGAGACCCGGGTGGGGTCTGCAGGTTATGAGGTCAAATCCCCGAGGGGCTGCAAAGTCTCACCTCTCATTTAGCTCTCAGCCAGGATGCATCACAGGGCAGAAGTACAGTGCTGTCACTGTAAAAAGTCAAACTGCTGCTTATTATTACTATTATTATGGTTATTAGCATCCGGTCACTTAGCAAACTGTCAATAATAAAATGTGACAATTATCAGCATAAGTTACTTTGGATAAAGGTGTCATTTAAATGAGTGATAATTTTAGATATGATAATTCGTCTTATACGAGGTTGTGTCAGAGTTATAGCTCTGACATTGTAATCTAAGGACTCGGGTCAAATCCCTGGTCCTCCTGTAGTTCCCTTGGTCAAGGTATTTAACCTGAACTGAGAGCAGTAAAAATGACCCTGCTGTATAAATCAGCAAGTTGCTTAGTGTTTAAATCTCACATTGTGATTCAAAATAGTGGTTTAACAGTAATAATGATAAACATACCCTTATCGCTTTGTTACCTGTGTGTGTGTGTGTGTGTGTGTGTGTTCAAAGCGCTCACACCCTTAGTCACAGTATTATGAGCCTTCATAAGCAGTAAGAATTGGCATATCCGTGTCCTCGTGCTGTTGCCGTGACGATTCAGCAAAACTTGTTTGTTCTGCATGACCACCTGTCCCAAGTGACTAATTCATCACACAGGTGACACCAATCGCTCTGTAGTCTCGTGCTCGTACCGAGAGGTCGGACAGTCGCTTCTCATTCCCTTTTCCCGACGATGGTGTGCGTTTCCGCTTTACCACAGTTACCATCTTGCCTTTTACCCAACCCTCCGTCGCATTCTGGGGCCGACTGGTTCCGTTCTAACTTCTCCAGCCCAGACCATGCTGCTCTGTTTGGCCCCGGGAGACCAAACACAGCGCAGCTTCACAACCAAATAGGGTGAAAACCGACCTGCCCAAGCGCACCCAAGAGACAGACACCTCCCTCGCATGTCAACCTCAACCTCAACCTTAGCCTGACACAGGGGACATCCGCCATGTTGAACCCCGTTGGGACTTTTTTTTACCTCGACAGATTTGCTGTAATTCAGCATGCCTTGCACTCACAACTAAATAATTCCCATAAAGTACATTAAAATTCAAGCCATCTTCAAAAATAATAATGTCCAATTACCGCATTAGTTTCCCATCAACTTTATGTGCGCCAAATAATTACCGGACCAATAGGGTTGCGCCGTTTGCATGTCAAAGCAATTTGCTGGATGTTGGCGGCAGGTCACGGATTTGCACCCATGACATTTAATTTGCCTTGCACAACGACGTGTGCATATGAAACACGTGTAATGAAATCGGCGTGACATTTCACATGCGGGAAATCTTGCCGTGGAAATTGATAAAACCGTATGCACTTCTGCGGTGTAGCGGCATCGATCGATCGATCGATGGATGGATCAATCGGTTATTCGCGTTGTATTCCATGATAAGTATTTCTGCAAGCAAGTTAAGGCAAAGCACTTTATATGACAGATTTATTAGTGTTATTTATTCATATGACTTTGTTGTTCAAGGCGACTTGGGTTTGTACGATAAGCTACTTACAGCGATTTACCTATGCATGCAGCAGGGTAATTTTTACTGTATTAATTCAGGGTAAGTACCGTGATCAAGGGGATTACAGCAGGAATGGGGATTGAGAGGCAGCAGCTGAACCCATCACTGCATGTGTTCTCCACGGAGGAAAGGAAAAATACTTTCAATTAGAGTAACCGCTTACGGTAGGGATCGATTTGCTTGTAAACATGGATGATGATGTTGAACGACGACGGTCAGGTTCCCTAATAAAAAAAAAAGTCACACGGCTGCCCCCAAAGAAGTCTCACTTTTGATTCATAGGTGACACAAGTGTGCGTGGCTTGTGCTGCAAGGCCTGTTGGTTTTTTTTCGGTGCGGGGACACAACCCCAGGCTGCGCAGTGCTCAGAGATGGCAGTTAACTGTTTGCATCACTCCATGGGGGGGGGGGCACAACTTTACACTCATCAAAGTGATGTTGATGTCTCCATGGACACCTGATTTATTTTTTGCACGTCCCAGTTGGGGTAAAATCTGGGCTTTGGAGTGGTGACTTGAGGCCTCGGAGGCGACCGGGAGTTCACAACCTGCTATCACCTTTACGACAAAAATGTTCCCCGTTTCAAATAAGTTCTATTTTTTGAAATGCTTACTTTAAAGGGAACAGCACTTTGAACACCGACATCAAAAGAAGGCGCCACCGAGGGCACCCGGGTCCCGCGTCTGTCGCCGTCCTCGGCCTGGTGGGGGGGAGTCACGCCGCGACACGTCCCTGTTTGCCCAAGGGGGCCTTAGCCGTGGACCGCCAGGGAAACGCAGGAAACAGCGGCGCGTCGGGTCGAGTCCGGACACGCGGACGTGGCTGCAGACAGGAGGCAGCGATTCCGCCATGCGTTCGTTCCATTTGCCCCGGGCTTCAACGCTGCTCCCCACCAACCCGCCCCCCACGCGATGAGAAATCGCAGATGAAGCCAGCCTGGCCCTTTTTGACACGACAGCCGCGTCGGTGGCACTGCGTCGACTGCAACGCGCAAAGTGGCCCAGCAGTTAGCGTGTAGCGCGCTCCGCCACCGCCGCCGCGTAAGAAGTGTCGCTCAGCCTCTTCTTCAGATGGCTAAAAAGGAGTTCTCAGCTGTTATCGAAATGATCTTTTGCAGAGCAGTCGCCTTTCGTATTTTTAGTCGCAACACGATGCTCATCTAATAGGGCTCTACAGCATTCTTCATCAGCACAATAGCTGAACTGAGATTTGGTCTACATGAGTGATACTCAAGCAACGCGCCGTAACATTCGTGTTGGGAAAAACGCTCGAAAATGTCCTTTCTGCCTTTGAACTATCAAAGATACCGAGCGTGGTTCACATTCGATGAACAAAATGCAAATATAATTTTTTTAAAAAGCCATTTTGTTACTCAAAGGAAAATCTAGCGTTGTCAAATTCGGATTTAACTGGAAATATTTTCGCAAATGTCCTAAACTCCAGAATATGTTGGTAGTCAACACAAATCAGCAATGTTGTTAGGGTGCTCTTTTATTAAACGGTTTTGGAAAATATTGTTTTCGGGCCTCTGGCTGTCAGGTTTTCCTTTAACCGGGGAAGTAAAGGTATTGGATTTAAATAATGGTGTTAATTCTGATTAAAATGATCAAACGCGCCTCGTGTTTATCGGGCAGCTCGGCCGTTTAAGCCACCGCGCGGCTCCTGTCGGCGAATATTACTCGGCTTTCGCATAAATGGATTTCTGTGCTTTGCATCCAGCAGGGGATGGCGGCTGCGTGAACGGGCCCGTAAACGTGAGCGCCGGTTCCGGAAAATTCCTTGTCTGGGAACAGGGCTGCGGTGCTGCTTCTTGGATTAATCTCCTGTGATTTGATTTCCTTTGCTGGTCATTCTCATATTATTTTTATATTTTTATTTTTGTCATGCAGGAGCTTTACGCAAACCTCATAAAAGTGGGTAAAAATAACAAATATGAACAAAATAAATGTCTGCACTGTGGTACAACCGGCGAGATACGTGGCAAAATACCCGAAAGAGCACCCTTTCTAGTGCTTTAACGTCCATATGGCACAAGGGTTGGGCTGCTCCTGCGTGTTCGAATCTTCCTCCGGATGGGTGTAGGTTCCAGACCCTGATCCAGACTACATGCTTACTCCCCTGCTGCACTCCACAATCTTCTCTCTGCGCTCCAAACTGGAACCATTTCCTCCTGTCGGGGACGCCGCCTTTATGTGCCAGCTGTCTCATCGCTTCGGTCTTTCTTTGACTTCCTTACTCCGGCTGAGCCCGCGTTAAAGTAAAACCCTCACGGGAGGCAAATGCTCCGACCTCATGCATTTTTACCCGAGAGGTCTGCCGCTGTTCCGGAATATTCCTTGTGCGACCAGCGGCCTGAGGTGATGCCGAAACAAGTGCAGGTTTTTACAACAGTGATGCCGATGCAAAGGTTTTCCAGCTTCGCCTCGTTTTTGTCGGAACTGGTTGCCTGGCAACCTCGAAAGATGATGATGAATCTGCGAACGTGACATGGCCTCCAGCTACGCATCCTCACCTTTCTATTCCAACGGTGCAGTTTGCCCTTTAGTCAACACGTTGGGTTGCACCAGAGGAGTGTTTCTTTCTAGCAGCCAAAAGCTTTCTGATACTTCTTGCTGAAGGTTTTCAAGT
The DNA here is from genome assembly GCA_018136845.1 of Heterotis niloticus. Classification (NCBI taxonomy): domain Eukaryota; kingdom Metazoa; phylum Chordata; class Actinopteri; order Osteoglossiformes; family Osteoglossidae; genus Heterotis; species Heterotis niloticus. Next base: position 1,540,319 of record CM030904.1, read on the forward strand.
AACAAACATGAAAAGTTCTGGTCTACAGGATGATCAAAGGATCTGGACCCTGATATCTACAAAAGCTTGACACTCCCTACAGCCCAGCAAGAGTGCTGAGCTCCTTCACCTCTGGCTACCTGGCAGTCTCACTCAACAAAACTGGAGGCTAATGGGTTCTCAGTTCAGTCTCCAGTGCGGTGTAATGATCTCCCTATGTCCGTCAGAGCTGCTGAGTCCCTCCCAAACCCACTTCTAATTTTCCTCCTGATCTCCTGCCATCTACACAACCGAATCCGACACCATCTGTTGTGATTATCTGTGTGAGCGTCACTCCTGTAGGTGGCTGCTGGAGGGATGTGAACCAGCGACATGGTGGTGTCAGGCTGTCCTCCAACACAGACCTGTTGGAGGCCTCACTGATATAATGAACCGCATTCACTTTGTTTTGCTTGTTCAGCATTTATTAGCCAGAAGCAATTATTTACTTAAACAGGAATGGGACTAAGTGGTCCGTGTAAGCAGTGACCCCCAGATGTCAGGTCAGGATTTGGGGGACGGCAGCGAGCGGCACTCAGTTGTTCCCAACTCCGATGCAGAAACGCCGGGTGAACGGGTCCAATCTAATTGCAGTTGTAGATACGCTTGCGGTTCTTTCTCACGGTTGCATCAGTGGTTCATCTGTGGTGAGCAGAGTCGGCCCAGCGTCCCGAACCCCGACAGAGAGGCAGTTCACCCCCACCTCGCTCATCCGTTCATCCACTCATTCGATCACTCTGGTGTTTCTAGGCAAGTTCTCGTGGCCTCACAGTTTAATCGTGCTCGGATGTCAGTGCATGTGGACACGGGGACGGATGGACGCGTGCACGCGAACCTGCTCCAGGACTTTGGCAGAGATTAAGTTCAGGGCCTTTTTTTAGCTTCCTCTGCCACGTCTTTCGACATCTGGTGGAAAATTCCAGCGTATCGTTTGATGAGATAAACGTAACCGTATCAAGCTGTCGCTGCCTCTGTTTGCGTCTTCCTGCAGACGGCGGCTCCGCACCTTTTTCATTTATTAATCCATTTATTTATTCATTTAAACATGATATCTCTCTGACCCCTTGAGAATACACGTTTCTCTCCTAGCACAAAATATGTACATTGTACATAGTAGTGATTTTGCACTTAGGCAAACCATATTTTGCTGCTAAAAATCAAAAAATAAATTTTAATTTTGGAAAAGACTAAAAAAAGTCCTGCTTAATAATAAAGAACCATTGATAATTTAAGCATCTTGAGGCGTCGGAGCCCCGTGTCTCTGAAATGCTGTTAACATTTGGTTTTAGTCAGACTATAAATAGCAGTAAATCGTATATATTTGTTTGTTCCCTTTACAAACTCGCTCACAAAATAGCGTTCGCAGTCTAAGGTTAACAGGGTTAAATAATAAATAAATGTAACATTTTATTTATATGTTCAGATCTTGTTTTCCCATCTGTGTATGTGTACCGTTATTACCCTGGAGAGGGGTGTTGGGTCGATGCCACACACTTGACCAGCAGCCCTCGATGTGGCCAGCAGCAGGGGCTCCTGCAAGTGCTGTCAGGCAGCAGTTGTGGTCACACCAGCTGGTTGGGGATCTCCGGCACATCCACTAAAAGCTTTTCCAAATGGTTTTTCCTTGTCGAGCTGCAGCAGCTCTGGGATCTGCCGGTGCGGCTCTGACAGGACCCGTGTGTGTTCTTACCTGTGTATGGGCAAGGGGGGTCATTTCAGGGCTGTTGTGGTTCACCTTCTGCGCCCTCTTAGACGGAGCCCCACTGGGTGCTGATGAGATGTGGAACCATTTTGGCGTCGAATGGCTGTGAAGAGTTTAGCAAGTGGTTACGGTCCCAGTCCGGCTGGCCCCGTTGCACCTTTGAGTTGGGTTGCTGTTGTAGTTACTTGTGCCAGTGAGTCGATGTCGACTGTTGCTGACTGCATGAGTAGAGTTCATTCCAGAAGGTTCTGGACTTCAGTTGTCCTCACTACGGGAAGGGGCGTTCCATCCGCCTGGCTGCCAGTTGTCCTCTTCTTTTTCGTCCAACATTTCCACCACTGACATTTCCAAGAGAAAACAGTTTTTGAGTGTGAAAAAGTAACCTCAGTGTCATCATTTGTGCTTCCAGTGAGAGTCCCAACATTTCAGGTGTTGTGGGAGTCCATGTCTTTCCTGTCTGTTTCTTTAATGTCCAGCTTTTGGACCCATGCAACCTTACAGGAAATTTCATTATTTAAACTTTACCAGATCTGAGGATCTTTTCTAGATTTTTCAGCACAGCTCTCTCATGTTCTAGTCATCAGCACAGCGGTTGATCCTAGGTTATCGGTGATAAAAATTAATCTGACTTCCTTGACCGTGGTGTTTTGTAGGTACAGTAGAACCCATTTACACGTTGCTGAAACGTGATACACACACAATACACCAGGAAAACATGTCTTTGGACTGTGGGAGGAAACGGACGTTAACATGTAAAGAACATGTAAACTCCACACGGACTTAGCCAGACTCAAATCCATGTTTGATGGGATATTTTGGGAGCGCTGAGGCACCAGTGCTACCCCCCACCCCAAGGCCACTGTGCCACCCACACGCCACACAGCTCACCAGGAGGCCAAAGTTGTCTTTTCTCCAGCAAAACTATAATTTGCTGCTATGCCACACGGCTTTAGTTTCCACTTCAGCTTCTTCACAGTAAATTGCACTTTTTTTCCTGGACTTTAAGGTCTTTCATCCTCTGCTCTTAGTGAGGTACCACTGGCATATCAAAGGTTATTGATGTTCCTTCCATCAGTTTTGAGTTTTTGCACAAGGTGCTCCTTCCGTGAGCGCGAACACAGGACATCAGGTGAGTTCTTGCTAAAAGGTCCTCTTTCTTGGACAGGCAGGTGAAGCTCTTCCACACAAAAGCAGGTGCTGACTGATCAACTTACTGCACATCAGCGATCCAGCACGTGATGGAGTCCGGACCGAGTGAAAAGGAAATGAGCAGAAAGGGAATGACAATGTACAGAATAGACGAATTTCAATAATACAAGCGTTCATATATTATATATGCACACATTAACAATTCAACATCTTTACAATTAAATATACAAGACACAAACAAATGGAGTGCAATAAACTGAATAACCCAGTTAAATCAAGATGCAAACTTAAACAATGTTTCTGTTTTGCATGTGTTAATGTTAATGCCAGCACGGATACACTGAAACGGGTGCTCAGAGGCAGCGTTTTCATCAGGTGGTCAGAGCGAAAATGGAATTGAATGTATTTTCTGGGGATGGGAACTGTGGCGTGGCTACAATACCAGTGGTCGCACACAAAATGGCTGCAGTCAAATGTCAAAGGGGACCCTTATTATACCGACTGTAAACCAGGCCACCTTCAAAGCATAACCTAGTGGGCTTCAAAGGGAATCACGGGGGACACATCCATCCATCGATCTATCCACTATCCTTAGCTGCTACATCCTGGTCAGGGTCACGGGGACCCGGATCGCATCGCAGAATCACTGGGCCCCGAGATTGCAGACGGAACCCCATCGCATGCCTTGTGGGAGGGACCGATGGAGGCTGCAGGTGTCGCAGCAAAGTAATACACGGTAATTATGTTATTCTAATGAATGTATTGATGGCACTCGAGTCGCTTGATGCTCTGACAGCTCCTGTACCGCTTCATGCCGACTGCCGCCTACCCGCCCGAGACACAAACATCTGTTAAAACATTCATGGCCTCTTCCTGTTAAGCTCTTTGTCTCACTTTTTTTCCTGGTTTTTCATTTTCATGTTTTTTGTCAGAGGCAGCGAGTGAATTCACAGAAATTGTACTGAATGTTCAACAAGCAGGAAGCGAAGAAGGGAAGATTTTTATTAACTTCATGGTCTGGAAAATGGAGGAATGTAGAGGGCCTCCCGTGTGCGTGTGTACGTGTGCATGTGTGTTGTGGAGGTTCGTTTCCATGGCCGTGGCTTTAGGCCGTCCAAGAACATTTTTGCATTGCTCAAGTCATGAAGTCACTTGGAGGTAAATGAGTTGCCCTCCATCACTTCTTCTCCTTGGAAAAACTTTCTTCCACCCAGACTGGGAAATCTGTGATAAAAGTCCATCCACCTCAGTTTAGACACAACTAAGGATGAGATTTTCTCCAAATGCACTTTCCCATCCCAAACTCATAGACATGGAGTTGTCTTTTATATTTAACCTACACATTCTGCTGTAAAATGTCATGAAAACAGAGCCACCAAACTGTGGCTCTTAAATTTGTAACATAAATGTGTAAAAATTGTATTTTGACACTAACATTTCCTTTATACTCACTCACCTGTGTGTTTTACAGTGCTGAAGAAAAAACACACCTGCTGTATCAGTATATATCAATACTGAGTTAGAGAAACGCATCAAACAGAGAATCCCAAGGATGTCAAATGTTTTCATATTTGACTTAATGCAAAACACTGTACAGATTGTATGACATGCAAGTTTGGTAAGCTACAGTTTTTTTTTTTTTTTTTTTTTTTTTTTAAAAGAAAAACTTTGCATTTTAACCGTCAAAAACTACAACCTTGCTGCTGCATTATTTAAGGACGTATAATCTTCAATAATTGAAGAAGCAAAGATGTATTTCTCACATCCAGAAGCAAGGAAGAGAGGGAAAGGCTGAGCTTTCCTTTTCGCCATGTTTGTGTTCTGCACGAGCTTTAAAGTCAAGCTCATTTCACTGAATTACTAAATAAGAGTTCACTTCACACTTCAACAGCCTCTTTACGTCCTTCTGAAATTATTGTTAACCTGTGGCTTCCATAATAACCATTAAACGGCTTTAAACTGCATTAGTGGGCTTGGTATTAGTCTGTGGTGTTATAGTCTCGTAAGTATCTGCAAACCTGGCCTTCATGTTTATTTGGAGCAGCAGGTTAGGGATAGGGTTAGGGTTAGGGTCAGTGGTCAACGCTCTTTCCTTGTTCCTTGAAGATGTACATCCCTGCTGCTGCTGGGGAGCCTTTGAGCAAACTCCTTCACCTGAATGACTGCGGTAAGGGTGACGCAGCTGTGCAAATGGGTAAATCGGTGAAAATTTGATGATAATAGAGTGACGGGACCCCCCACCCTCGGCAGCGATGCCGTACCTGGGGGCCAACGGTGCGACGGTGGGTCTAGATGAGCGCAGACAGGTGTTTCTGAACAAATTAGGGGAAGGAACGGAATTCACACTGACACGGCATTCTTGTTGTTGTTGTTGCGTCGCTTCTGCAGACAAGCTAATTCATTTTGATCATGTTTATTTGATGAGGTGTTTAAAAAAAATTGCAGGTATGCGTGTCATCCGCGTCGAGATTGGGATAAGTGCTTGTTTACCGAACCGATTATTTCCTTCCGAGAGGCTCCATCTCCCCTCCCGCCGTCATTACGGCAATAATTATGGCGTGATGAATACCGCGCGGCTCCGAGCAGCCAGAGGTGAGCCGGGCCGTGTCTCGGATTGCGGGGGTATCTGCACGAATTCGGAGCGCATCGCAATGCCGCCAGTCGCGAGGGCCGGGGCGTCAGCCGCTCTCCGCACGCAAGGCCTCGGAATAAATCCACCGCGTCGGGGGAGCCGTGCGCGACGGCTGTTCCGGGAACCTCCCCCTTCCACCCTCGGCAGGAATCCCACCATCCCTCTCAGTCACACAAAGGGGTCCTCGGTACTGCCGTCTCAGTTTGTGTCATTTCCTTGCAGACGTTTAAACTGGCTTGACAGTGTTTGGGTCTTCAAAGAAAAATCTCAAAGTCTCGCAAAAGTAGATTAATGTGATGAGCTAGCAGCCCTTGTTGGGGGTCTTTGTATCCGAACTGAGAGGTTAAGCACAGCATCGAGTTGCTTTTTGTGTTGCCTTCAAGAGGCAAGAAAAGCGAGATTAAAGTCTTCAGATTAAAGGCGTAATCGCCGGGCTTTAACTAAAGACCCCCAGTGTCCCGTGGTGGTAATTATGGGGTCTTATAATAATGGCAGTGCAAAGCAACACACACACACACACACATAGATAGGAAATCTGCAAAAAAAAGATGAAAAATATAGAGTAAATATAGAATATGTAGTGGATTCAGATTGTTTAACTGGAGCTGATGAACTGCCTTTTGCCTGCGGTAGCAAAGTTTAAAGTTGGATGTGAAGGAATCTATTTTCTGTTGTTTCCTTCACTCAGTATCAGTCATCATATTTTTTTTTATAGGATTAGGAGAAATTTCTGTCCTTAAGTGAATAAACAGGCAGAGAGCATAAACAGAATATTTAAAAGTATAACCATTTTTTGACTTTAAAACTATGCAGTGAAATTCAAGCTAAAAAATCTGGCACCCAATACTGCATATTTCTTCCTTGTGTATTTTACAAAATTATAATCTTAATTTAATCTGTCATGAGCTTTAATCTCTTTGAGAGCAAAACTGGAAGGAGTTGTACGTTATGATGCGGAAAGGTTATTATGTTAGGATATTACCAAGTCCTGGAGATGGACGATGGATGATGGAAAAGGATCTGCTGGCTCCGTTCTCCGAGGAGATGCTTTTAGTCAGCGAACAGAGCCACGAGAGAGTGCGTGTGACACAGAACCTCCACAATACAGAATAATGACTGCGAACTGTCAGTGTGCTGATTTCTCTGTGTTTTATTCCTTGTCCCACTGACCACAGTAAATAATGCACAGCATTTACTTTGTCAGCATAGCACTGAGGCTTCATTTATTTAGTTTGCGCAGTAAATGTTCGCAGGGCAATTTTATGATGTTTTTATTGAGTGCCAATGAGGTCATGCTGACCACATTTATAGATTAAAAAAGAAAAGCTGCAGAGTAGTAGTGCAAAGGGTGTTGAAGATGTGTGCAAAGTAGCTTCGTGCAGTTTTCCAAAGTTTTCCAGAGTTCAGCCTGTGCCCGGAAAGGTTCACAGTGATGCGGAAAACACCTTACTTGAGTTCAGGTCCCAAGAAAAGTTGACCATCAGTTTTAAATGACTACTGGCACGTTGCTTTGACCTCACACACCACGGAAACCTTAGAAAAGCTGGTTTTGCCTCCCTTTTAACCCTTGGAGAGAACAAAGACCCTGTTGAATTGGATAACACTGTCATCTGTCAGCTGAACTGAACTGAACTGAATTTCCTTCCACTTGAACAAGGTTGGCAGCTCTGAGATTGCCATTTTCTTCTGCTTCTCTACAGAATTCAAAATTGTTCGATTTTGGGTGTTTTTCAGGGCGAGTGGACTCATTCACCATCTCCTGAATTTTGGGCTCACTCGCTGGGAGTCCACAGTTTATGCAGCTGTAAACATGGCCTTGGGCAGCATTGGTGCCCCTCACAGGACGGTCCCGATTCCCTTCTTGTTCACGATCGGTAGACAGGCCACGTTACCTCACATACACGCACAACTCCTTGGGTGAACGATCTTTTTGTTCAACATCAGGGAAGAAAACACACTCGGTGCCACTCTTAAACAGACCAGTTCTCTGCAAAATGCACATCTAAGGCTTCTCAAATGCCTTCTATATCACTGAGCTGAGCACTTTCAAGGCTTCCTAAGCATCACCTGTATGACCACATTTAAGGTTTTTGAAATGTTCCTTGCACTGCTTCCACTTAAAGAGAGCACATTTGGGGCTTCCTGAGAGCTACGTGAACCTGAATACTCAGCACAGTACAGTAGCAGAGCCGCATTTAGTAAAAACAGCATTATGGGAGTCTGGTCTGAACCCCCACATACCAAAAATGCTGCTGAACAGCCTGGTGCAGAAGAGAAACTTTAACTGAGAAGAGAAGAAATGAAAAGCCTCATGGGAATAAGGGCTTATTCTCCATACTAAGCCATGCATCACTGGTCTGTTGTAACCACCGATTCCCAAAAATACCACCAAATGGATAATATTTGGGGAACTTAGTTGACCTTCTTGAAACAAAGCTGAGCCTTAAAAGCACAGAAACTGGACCTTTGAGACAGATGGAATAAAATGTGAAATATTTAGGTTCAACTAGTGAGTGTTTACAATATGTAGAGAAGACAAGTACAGGAGCTGCGCCTGTGTGTCCTGTATGGTGGTGGCAGCATCATGGTGTGGGGCTGGTGTTAATTTTTGCCAAGTTCACGGTAATCTGAATGAGCAAGGCTCTTAAACATAGAGGAATTCTGTTCAATTAGGCCTACAGCTTGTCAGGCACTCCTTCCTTCTTCAGCAGAATAACAACCTGAAACACCTGGATGTAAAATTCTGCCAGTTGTAACATCACCAGGTGTAATCCCTCCACCGAGAATGAAATAAATCTGTTTTGCCATATTATCATATTTTGTCAGATGTTTACACAGATGCGGAGGACTTGCTTTGCAGTCTGGCATCAGCACGTGCTGAGGGACGTTGAAGTGGCATTAGGCTGCCCCCAGCAGTCACATCCCATGATCCTCTGCTGCTCGCCCACTCAGGGAGGTTGGAAGCCAAACCCCTGCCCCCCAGGGAGAGAGAACGTTAAATAAAGCAACTGCCTCCCTTCGCGCTGTCAGCAGAACAGGATGGTGCCGGATCTGGATGTGTAAGAGGGTGAAGATTGGCAGAGCAGAAAAAGAAAGAATATTCATTTATAGCAGGTGAAATGAATAAAAGGCAACTAAATGCTTCCATAAACGTGACAATAACCAGAGACGATGGGGGACCTCAAACTGTTCTTTGTTTTTTCTATTTGGTGCTCATTAATGTCAACACTTGGAATAATAACAAAGTTTAGCTTTAGCTTTAAGCTTCGCTGAATAGGTCAGGGCCCCATAGAGGAGTGCGCGGTCTCTCTAGCAGTAAATTAAACATTCACGTTTTTTTCAGGCAATTATTTATTATTTATTACAAATATTGGCCCCTCATTGTGACTGACTGAGATTAATGATGTTAATGTATGATTATCGGATGTTTATGGTGTTTGTCTGAACGATCCACCCGAAGGGCTTGTGGAGCCAGACCTCCACTCAGCTTTCCATATCTGATTATATCATATATTATATCCGATTTTAATCCTCTGCAGACCTCCCATGTGCTTGTATGAGTGGTTATTAAGGCGTTTGCTTTTATTCCATCTGCCTTTCCTCCGCGTTTGACAGCGGCTTCACGCTCGTGCCAAACTGTGCCACGCGGGGCCCTTCGGAGCGGCACTGCCGAGTCCGGTATTCCTGCATTATTATGGCGTCTCCTTTGGGATTTTGTCTGTAATGGAATGTGCTGGAACCACATTTGATTGATGGCATTAAAAAGAACCGGGGGGGTGGCTGATTCCCCCCGTCCCCTGTTCCCCGTTCGCTTGTCGTGTTCAGACAAGGGCGGAATGATAAGGAGGCGAATCCCCCGGAGAGGCTCAGGCGGCACGCAGAGCCGCAGCCCTCGTGTAGGTCACAGCGAAGCCGCCTACGCCCGTGCTGCTCCGCTCTGGCTCGCTGGCAACGTCCACCGGCGTCAAGGTGACAAAGTCAAGAGCAGCGCTTGGCTAAATGTGGGTAAAGCGTCCGAGCGGCACCAGCTCACACCCGAACGCAGGTCGACAAGGAGGAGCTCCGTGGAGGCGAGTAGCTGAAGGTGTACGGACAGGAGGAAGCAGTTGGTTTTATGGAAAATAATGCTAATAAATCAGGTGTCTGAATTGGTAGAGTGCATTTATGCCAGCAGGGGGCACAGTGGTTAGCTGGAAATGTGGAAAGGTAGCGAAAAGCCTCGCTATGCTGTCATTCTATCTTTTCCCTTTCGACAACCTCCAGTGTCCAACCTGCAATTGGCCTGCAAAAACATTTGTAAAAATAGCTCAGTACATACTATACCTACCATGAATATTATACATTTTACCCGGTTGTGTGATATAATTACAACTGGGCATGAAATAAACCCAGTTTAAGATTTTACATTCATTGTATCACTTACCATGATTTTTACCTATCATATGCGTGGCCCTCTAACCATTTTCAAGTGATGACTGTGGCCCTTGGACAAAGAGCCTGATCTGGTACATTGTGGGGTCACAGCAGTCCAGAGTTTATCCCGGAAGCAGAACGTGCGAAGTAGGGTGCACCCTGGCTTGCACCCCACGCTGCTTACACTGATTAACCAGATGGACCGTGTTTTACTGTATTGCTGCAGGGTAAGTACCTTGAAACTGGTGCATTGACTGCTCTAAACCCTACACCTTTTGACCACAAAGTAAATCATTATTAATCTCTTGGTGTACAAATATGACCTTGTATTTCACCTTAGACAAAAAACATTAAACTGTTAATAAACTATTTTATATGCAGTCCATTTTCTTTTATCCTTCTCTTATATGAAACTTGCTGAAAATATAAAGGAGAACAGCGGTTTCTAAACCCCAACATGTCCTGTCGCAGTGCGGTAGGCACCGCTATCGGCCTTCTGAGACCCTTTCCTGTCACGTTGTGCCAAACCGATAAGCGGCAGCGCTCACCTGCGGTCTCCTGTCCCTGGGTGCTCGCTCTCGCCATCAGTTCGCTGCCGTTAATATTTGTCATAAGCGTCAGCCATATTTTATCTATTCAAATTCCTGCACATTAGGCGCACGTCCCCCGGGGTCTGCTGGGAGCCTCCCAGTCACCTCGGTTAATGTTCGCGGCACCCCGGTCGCCGGTCCGCACACCTCCGGCTGCCACCTGGACCGGGCTGGTTGCGCTCCTTACGGTTGCACTTTGCTGATATTCCTCTTGCTGTTTAATTGCAGACTTTTTCCACCACGGCTGAACATTTTGAGACAGTGACGGCACGTGGCCGCACGGAAAATATTTTTGAATATTAAAATTACACCGGGGCCTCGATTTCAGGCTCGGCCACACTTTATATGCATTCTCCTCGTTTTATACCCCGTGTCTAACAGGTTTTTGTGGCGAGGTAATTTGTCGGGATTTTTACGGCCTTCCCGTCATTTCCATATTTTCAATTTTCACTTGGGCCAATCAGTGGCGTCCGAGTTGCGGAGGCGTGGGATGCCGCGTATCCCACTTTTTCTAATATATCACCTTTGAGAGCCTTGCATCAGGCCAGGGGTGAGCTCTTTGCCTGTTCTGTGAGCGCGGTAAACATGGTAACCTCTCAACACTGCCATGACCTCTACGCCACATCAGGGAGAATAGAAGCAGGTAAATTATTATTTATTAATACAGTTTACCCTCGCATGAGAGCTTTAGTGATTGAGTGGTTATTACCCAAAATCATATTGTGCCCCAGTCATGGGTCTTCTTCATCCTTTTGACATGATGGTAATCTTTCTGTCCGTAAATCAAATGTTTTGTTTAATTTAAGTTGTGGGAAAAAAATGGCGACAGTTCTCAGCGCCAGGGCTGTTCCGGTTCGGATCCAGCTGAGTCTGTGTGGAGTTTGCTCATTCTCCCACAGTCCATAGATATGTGTTTCAGGTAAATAAATCACTGTAATTGGGCCATAGTGCATGTGTGTGTGTGGGGGGGAAGTTGTTCCATTCAGGCTGTAGTGATTACTGTGACCCTGACCAGGTTAAGGCAGATAATGAAAATGATATAATGATGGATGGATGGATGGATTTTATGTTATGATACTTGAAAATTAGTTATTTGTATCCTTGAGAACTGCTATAAATATTGATTTTTTTTTTAAGCAATTTTTTACAATTTTGTCTATTAAAAAATCACTCAAGACAAAAATTATTAATGATCATAGCACCATGTGGGAAAATGTTGAAATCTGCATTAATAAAACATGATTTTCATGCTGTTAAGGTTTTAAGCAAGTTAGTCACTGAAAATATTCAAATTTGCAGCATTTTTATTCCGGAAAGTATATTCGCCCCAATAATACTGTGATGCGCTGCACCGTTTGGTCTTTGAGATTCCGTCCCCCCCCAAGGTGCAGTCACATGCAGATAAACTGCATAATGATGCTCCAGCTCTTATTTCCGCTGTGTTATGTCAGTTTGTGAGATAATCGCAGACAGAGACCAAACTCACCTTTCTAATCCCCTCCTGCAGCAATGACACTGCAGCAGTTTCCCTTCTGCTCCACATCCCTGTGTCCTGCTCACCATGAATTAATAACAAAGTTTTTAAAAGGTCAGAAAAAGAAAGCCCATCTCCCTGAATCGCGGTTTAAAAGGTCACGCCTGCTCAGCCACCGTGTTTATTTAATTCTTTATAATAAACTTTGAAGCGTATTATATAAAATGTCCTCAATGCTGGCACAAAGAAGGCAAAAACTGAAAGAAAAATCAAAGCGTCCATGTTTTGTGTCACTGTAAAACGCAGTTTTTAAGTCCTGCTTGTCAGGTGCACAAATAAAAGAAAGGAGTTGTTCAATAAAAATCATCCGAAAGCTGTATGAAATAAAAGGATATTCGGGCCGGATGACCATTAATGGTTGTTGTTGGGCAGCAGGGGGCGCAGTGGTTACAACTGCTTCCTTCCACTCAAAGCCACCCTGTAGAACCCCTGACCGAGGTACCGTGCTTTTACCCTGAATTGATGCAGTAAACATTACCCTGCAAATTGAGCAAATGGGTTAATCGGTGTTAGAAGAAAAGTTTAAAAGAACTTTATCGAAGAAAGCTGGCGTTGTAAGCAACCTTGAAGAAAGAAGCGAGATAAGCAGCAATAATACTTAAGCGTTGCATATAATAGTGGTTTTTACGGAGAAATACCCTGGAAAATATTCACCAGAATACACCGTATATTTTACACAGACACCGTGATCCTCCCACTTTGGCTGAGATGTGAGTCTGTCCCGTTTTCACTGTTCCCCGAACCTCCAGCCATATAGAGATGTTTCAGACTCTCCATCCACCTCAGTGGTCAGATTCCGTGGAACTGTTAATTTGCAGAAATGTAATCTTCGTTTTTTCCTCTTATTTTGGGAGGGGAGTTCCACCCACTAGGTGGCTTTTATATCCGCTGAAACGGACTCTTATGTGTAAAATTCATAATTCCACACCAGTGAGTGCCGTGTTGGTGAATTTTATTTTATTTTGTTGTGGCCCTGACGGTATTTTGAGGAGGACGTCAGACGGCTGTGAACAGCACTGCAGCGGGAAGCCCGAGTGGCGTGTAACCCATTAGGGGGCGTAGTGGTCAGAGCCACCGTTGAACCTGACAGGCCTGGGTTAAACCACAGCCTGCTGTAGTTTCTTTGTACAGTAAATTGTACAGTTCCCTACCCTGTTTTAACAGTTAAATCAGTGAAACTAATGGTCATAACAGTACACACAGGGTGTCACCTGTCAACCCCCCCCCCCATGCCACTGCTTCTTACTGTCTGAGTGTCAAAGTGTCACCAGGATGTGTGACTCGGGACCTGAAGAAGAGGAGGGCAATGATTAGCGGTGCTGAACCCCATGACCGAGAGCTGAGGACGGGGGGGGCTGGGTGAATAGTCTGCAGAATTCAAGTCCAAAAAAGCATCACCGCCTCCTCCTCACACACCTCCTTAGCCAAATCCCTTTCTCATTACCCCCTTCGATGAAGTACCTCTCCTTGAAGGATGGAGCGTGAGGTCTCCTGGACCAAGGCTGGCTCTTGCCATCCAGATGTTCCTGTGTTCCAGTGTTGTTCCACTGAAGTGCAATTAAATGGGCAGCGGTGCCTCCTGGGGACCATCCAGGTACCAGCGGGCTGCTCTCCACCAACATGGAGATGAGCCAGTGATGCCCTGCAGGTACCTGCTGATAACAATACAGACCCAGAAAAAGCAGAAGCTGCACTTAAAAGCTGTATGAATACCAGTGAATAGTAACTGTGCAAAATTAAGTAAAATATCTGCAACCCTCCAGCCTGTTTTCTTTCTGAACCGTAATGGAGGTGATTCTCCTGGCTGGGGTCACATTTGTGTAATGATCCCTGCAATTCCAACTTTATTCGGTTACAGAGAGACTAGTGTGTGTGTGGCCTGTTAATAGCGCCACAATGACAGATTCATTCTAGCTCATTTTCCAACAAGCAGATTGCTGTGGCCCTCAGCTTCTCAAACAGCTGAACAGCATTTCCACATCAAGAAGTGACCCCCCCCCCATCAGAAAAATTTCTGTATAAATATGGGGGTGGGGGTTTACAGGTCAGAGCTCTTCTTTAGAAGTTTGCCGTGGAGCCGACAGGCATGACCCGGTTCATCCACATCCCGCAGGTCAGGGTTCGAGCTGCAGGATGGCAGGCGCTAGATCTGATACCATGAAAAGTGGACGATGGTCCGTTAAACAGCAGGTGGGAGCCACACAACGCTTTTACCAGGGTACGATTTCTCTTACTCTGCTCTCAGGATGGATATAATCACACCAACCTGTTTAATGACAAAATCTGATTTCACTGAATCAGATTTTCTCCAAGGTGACTGATGTGAGATTTGTAAAGATATTTATATTGATTTACACATTTATACAGCAGGGCAGTTTTTACTGTATCTGGAACTTTATTTATTTATTTATTTACTTAGTATTTTATAACCTGTTTTGTCCTACTTTATTTATATTCTGGATTTAGTTGACTACTTGATGTCCGCAGTTTCTTGAAATATTTAGCTACTTGCAGTATAGCTACTGAAATATTTAGCTACTTGCAGCAGGGTAAATTATTATTATTATTATTATTATTATTATTAGTAGTAGTAGTAGTAGATTTATCAGATTTATTTTTTTGTAAAATAGTATTAATCTACAGTTTACCCATTTATACAGCAGAATATATTTTACTATTTCAGTTTAGGGTCAGAAACCTTCATCAAGGCAACTACAGCAAAAGAGTCAAAAGAGTTTATTTGTCAAGTACATGGTTGTGTACCATGTGTTGAAATGTGCTCTGATCCAGAAAGACTGTGCAAAAAATCTGTAATGGAAAATAAAACAAACAACATCCAAACACCAAGAAGAATAGAAACAAACAGCAAATAGATAAATAAGTAAGTAAATAAATAAATAAATAAATAAATAAATAGGTAAAACGGTAAAGAAACCCTAAGGTGCCCTGGAAGGACAGTGACAGTGGGGGGGGGTTGGAGTGGTCAGAGATTATTGAGGTCCCTGGTCTGTGAGGGTTGTGATATCATGTCCGGGTTCAGAAGTCTTATGGCCTGTGGGTAGAAGCTCCTCCTGAGCCTCTCCGTTCTGGCCATAATGCTTCTGAAGCGTTTGCCTGATTTCAGCAAGATGAATAGATGGTTGCTGGGATGAGACAGGTCACCGACGATCCTAGTCTCTCTGGTCCTGCATCTCCTGGCGTAGATGTCTTGTAGGGATGGCAAATCAGATCTGGTGCAGCGTCCCGAGAACAGCTGTTCCCAAACCAGGAGATGATGTTCTGAGTCAGAACAGTTTGTACAGCACCAGAGTAGAAGGTTTTAAGGATCGCCGGAGAGACCTGTAGCTTCCTCAACTGTTTGAGATGGTAAAGATGCTGCCTTGCTTTATTGGTCTGAGCTTGAATGTATACAGTCCATGTGAAATCCTCACTGACATGAATGCCCAGATATTTGTAACTGCTCACCCTCTCCACTGCAGTCCCGTTGATTTTAAGGGGGGTGTAGGACCGCTGCTGTCGCCTACCAAAGTCCACCACCATCTCTTTAGTTTTGCCGACATTCAGTTGGAGGCAGTTCTCCTGGCACCATGATGCCAAGTTTTCCACCTCCTCTAAGTATGCTGTCTCATCGTTGTTGGAGATGAGGCCCAGCACCACCGTGTCGTCAGCAAATGTGATGATGGAGTTGGAGGCGTGCATGGCCACACAGTCGTGAGTATAGAGGGCATAGAGCAGAGGGCTAAGTACACAACCTTGTGGCGCTCCTGTGTTGAGTATGATGATGCCGGAGGTGCAACTACCGACTCTCACCACCTGTGGTCTGCCTGTGAGGAAACCGAGAACCCAGGCACACAGGTGGCGGTTCAGTCCCAAGTCATTCAGTTTAGTGAACAGTCTACGGGGGACAATGGTGTTGAAAGCTGAACTATAATCAATGAACAGCAGTCTCACATAGTTCCCCTGTTTCCTGTCCACATGACTGAGGGTGGTGTGCAGGACGTGGGATATGGCATCATCCGTGGATCTGTTGGGGCGGTAGGCAAACTGAAGTGGGTCTACAAGGCTGGAGATGGATGCCGTGATGATTGCTTTGATGCTCAAAGACCTTCATGACTACCGAGGTCAGTGCAACAGGCCAGTAGTCATTTGGGCATGAGGGCTTATTGTTCTTTGGTACCGGGACAATGGTGGGTGTTTTAAAGCACCTAGGGACTGTGGACTGAGCCAGAGACTCGTTGAAGATGGCTGTGAGAACTCTGGCCAGCTGGTCGGCGCAGCAGCGCAACAGGTGCCCGGAGATGCCGTCCGGCCCCGGCGCTTTCCTGATGTTGACGCACTTCAGCTCCCTCCGCACATCGGACTCAGCGACGGTGATGTAGTCACCACATTCCTTCACCAGGCTGCGGGTCTCGCTGCTGTCGTGGGTGACTTTAGCACAATCGGGCTCGAAATGGGCATAGAATGCGTTGAGTTCGTTGGCGAACCCAGAATCGGCACTCATAGCCACGCTAGATTTCCTTCCGAAATCTGTGATGGTACGCAGTCCTTGCCACAATTTGCACGCGTCCCCCTGGTGGAAAAGCGACTCGACCCGCTCCCGGTATCGGCGCTTCGCGTCCTTCACTGCACGCCGTACGCCATATTTAGCCGCTTTGTAAGCGCTCACGTCGCCAGTGCCGAGACCTGCGTTGTACGCAGCAGTGCGCGCATTCACAGCTTTCCGGACCGTACCATCGACCCACGGTTTTTGGTTGGCAAAGCTCTTAATCGTAACCGTGGGGACAATGTTGTCTTCCAGCGCGCTCACAAAGCTGACCACTACCTCCGCGAACTCGTTGACGTCATCCGAACTTGTCCTAACCATGTCCCAGTCGACGTCATCGAGCGCGTCCTGTAGCGCGGCTTCCGATTGGGCAGACCAGCGCTTTACCTCCCTCGTGGCCGGAGCCTCAAGACGAGACTTCTGTTTGTAAGCCGGCAGAAGGAAAACAGCGTCGTGGTCCGACTTCCCAAATGCCGGCTGTGGGACAGCTTCGTAGCAGTGGTCCAGCGTGTTGTCCCCTCTAGTCATGCACGTCACATGTTGGTATAAGTCCGGCATGACTTGTCTGAGGTTCGCTTTATTAAAGTCCCCCACCACTATGGTTGCTGCGTCCGGATGGTTGTGTTGGGTAGTGCTGAGTGCCTCGTGTAGTTCAGACAGGGCTGTGCCAACGTCTGCATGAGGCAGGATGTAAACCGCCGTGGCGATAACCGAGCTGAACTCCCGAGGCAGGTAGAAAGGACAGCACTTGATGGTCAGATGCTCCAGATGAGGTGAGCAGGACCGAGAAAGAACAGAAACGCTCATCACCTCGCACCACTTAGTGTTCACCATGAAACAGACTCCCCCACCTTTGGATTTGTTGGCCTCCGCCGTTCTGTCCATGCGAAACACAGAGAATGAGTCCGACGGAGTCACTGCTGGTCCGGCACAAGGGGGGTCAGCCATGTCTCGGTGAAACACAGGATATTACAGTCCCTCAAGTCTATTTGGAAAGTTACCCTTGCTCTCAAATCGTCCAGCTTGTTTTCCAATGACTGAACGTTCGCGAGCAGAATGCTGGGCAGTGGAGGGCGATGAGCTTGTTTCCGCAGTCTGTTCCGAACTCCGGCGCGGGTCCCCCGATGTTTCTTTGTGCGTCGCGGGGGGTCTTGGTCGCGTTCTTTGTCGTGAATCGCCGTCCGGAGTATCTCAGCCGGCCACGACAAATCGGGTTTGAAGAGTTCAGAAACCACGTAAGGAATCTGATTCCCAATTTCCCGAAGTGTCGCGCTGTCATACAGTACCAGTCCCGTTGATGTGTGAGGGAATAATAGGTAGAAAATTACAGAAATTAAGGAAAAAACGCACAGTCTTCCTGGAGCGATCAGGTAGGCGTCTGGACGTGGCCGCGCCATCTTGCATCTTGCAGCAGGAGCTGGGATTGTATCAGGAGCTTCTAATTACAAGGTGTAGCTCTGACCACTCTGCCACCTATTGGCCTTAGACAGTATTACATATACATAGCATTTGAAGGAAGCAGTGATGTTCTTAGCAGCTTCTCCTCAGTCCTTGTTCTTACACAGCTACAGCTATGCAGGCGGAGGCTCTGTAATAATCCCCCCAGCTAGTTCTGATCCCACAGACAGGTTTGGAGAAGACTGGGGCTGAACACACGCGTCTCCCGGCATTTTAACACAGCAGCTACTACGCAGGCCAAGCTGAACCCGCCTGCGCAACGTGACCGCTTTTGCTGGGTTCATGGCCTCAGGCGCAACTGCTGATCCTTGTCTCCATCACAACCAGGCCGCATTTACCTGACCTCAGGAAGTACGCAGACATGAGTATTAGTGCTTGTGTGTATGTGTGTGTAAGAGAGAGAGCGCAAGAGAGAGATGACAGTGAGGCTGGCAGTAAACACACCTGTAACCCTTTGCTGTTTGTTGGTTTGCTACACACTTTCCTACAACTGCAACCATTCAAGGGTTCATTTATGTGTCTTTATGTTTGTAAAATTCAACTGAATAAATATCTTTTTTTTTCTTTTCAAAAAGAACAGCAACACCAGGTCATACAGAAATGGGGCCAAAAAGGCAGTAGCAAAGAGTCACGTGGACTGCAAGGCATCCCTAAATGACAATCGGTTGTTAAAATGGAAAGAAAAAAATGACACCAGGAGGTCCTTAAAAAAGTCCAGGATGACATGAAATACTGATGCTCCCATTTTCTCATCACATTCAAATCAAATTGAAGGACACCACCAGATCCTAAAATCTGTGTAGCAGCAAAGGATCCCTTCTGTAATCCAGTGGTGTTTATGTCTGGGCCCCAGGGGGCCGGTGGTTTGTTTTTTAAGTTGTTTTTGCTTGCTTTTCCAAGTCTGTGGAATCATGTTTTCCCCTTCCAAGTCAGACCTGTGGTTTAGGGCAAAACAGCGGCTCGTATCGATGCCCGAAGATGAATCTACTGCCCGAATGCGACACCGGGGACCAAACCAAAGCCCCGCAGTTGCCAGCTGTTCCAAACGCGTCGTTCCTCATTTCTAAAAAGCAGGGGACGCGGTTTCCTCCCCTCCAGGATCGTATTTGCCTTTAATTTTAAGCGGGTGCAAATAAGATATCGACCGGCTGTGCTGAGTCACGCCTCCCGCAGGCCCTTTGCTGCCAGCGCCGCGCCCAGGGAGCCCTATGTCACCGAGAGCGCAGCAGGCTGCCGGGTGACAGGCTATCCGGGTCCAGAAGAAGGTCCACAACCAGCAGGAGCCCGGAGGAGGTCCGGAGCGCCCCGTTCATCACACGCGGTAATAATCTTGGGCAGTTCCTACACTTTGCCCCAAAATGCGGCACGCAAATGTGTGCTTTCTCTTGATTTACTGTCTGGGTTCCCACAGCTGTCAAATATGATTTATCGTTGTTTAAAGAATGTCAAGAAGCAAACCGATGGAGCCGATTCAGTAACTAATGCGGGACAGCAGGAACACAAAAAGCTGCTCATAAACAACCTGCCGGACGTGAGACCGACAGCAGCAGCAGCAGCAGTTCTGAGCCTTTTTCACACCGATTCACTGTATCCAGCCAGGTCTGTTACCCGACTCAAGGGGACAACAGCAGGACCCCGTCTGGACTCTACATTTTCATTCATTTATTTTTCAAACAACAGATTAGTATTAAACTACGGCACCTGCAGTGGTTCACCTGTGTATACAGCAGGGTAATTTTTACTTTGTCGGTAAGTACCTGGGCACTGCAGCAGGAGATGGGATTCGGGTTCCGCTCAAGAGGGAGGCGGCGGCATTAAGCGCCACGCCACCTGCTGGTGGCCCCGCATTCACGCTTTCGGCAGCACCGCAGACGAGGTCTTTGGCAAAGTTGTGGTCAAAACCATGAAAGAGCAGAACATCAGAGTTGAGCCACAAAAGGTTAAAAATGGGAGGGCATCTTTAGGGTGACGGTGGAGGAAAAAGTGCATGTAAACAAGTTTTCATCAAACTGCAGTTAAGAGAAGCTGGTAATAAATCACAGAACGTCTACTTGCCATATATATTAATGAGCCTTTCTCATGTGAAATTAATCATTTATAATGTACTGAGGCCGACTGGAACGCTGGATCTGCTTTAGTTTCAGATTGTGGTACCCTGGTAAAAGGTTCCCCTCCCTTCGGCTTCCTTTGGCCAGGTTCTTACCGTTTTTGGTCATTTAGCCGAGGCCTTTGTCCAAAGCGAACTACAGCGTCCCGTTCCGGTTCTAAGCCACGTAGCTGTGAGCTTCAGGATGATGAACTTCTATCAGCTTTGTTCAAAGATTATGAGCAGGAAGATAAACAGTGAAAACAGAAATTAGTTGTGCCTTAGCAGAGATGCTAAAACGGTGCTTAATAAATAGCCAACATGGCGGCCCGGTGGCACAGGGCTGGTTGGGTCGGGGTTCGAATCAAGCTCAGTCTGTGTGGGGCTTGCATGTTCTCCCCATAGCGGGGTGAGGTTCCTCCAGCTGCTCTGGTTTTCTCCCACAGTCCAAAGATGTGTGTTTTAGGTTTACTGGTCGTTCAAAATTGCACATTGTGTGTGTGTGTGTGAGACCACCCCACTATGGATCCAGTATACAGTCTGAGTCTGCTAGCCTGGTGTCCAGCATTTCCAGCTTAGGCTCTGGACCAACACAACCAGGACCAGCAGTTAAGGATGACACAAAGATTCCTGGAACAAATAAACTGTATTGTTATATTTTTATTTCTGCATTTTATTAATGACAATCATTACGAATTCATTGTTACTGTGTCATTTACGTAACACTTTTCTACAAGCTGGCTTCAAAACTTTGGCTTTGAACCTCAAGCTGCTTACAGCAATATTCTCATTTCTACAGCATGGTAGCAACACCCATCTGTATAGTACTGTATCGTACTAACTGGTAATACCACGGTAATCCCACATACAGCCCTGTTTGATCAGCTCACTGCTTTCCTCTACGAACGATGCCACAATATCAGAAAGCAAAGCAGTGAAATTGCCTCACCTTGTACTCAGGTGAGCCAGCACCCTGCGGATTCGAGGGCTTCTCTTCTCAGAAATGCTATCATTATTTAGCTCGAAACCTGAATTACTTCATTGCAATTTCTCAGAGCAACAGTGGAGCAGGCTGAGTTTTCGCAGAGAAACCTGCAGCCAAAGTAGAAGAGTGCTGCTCAGACTTCCCAACTCCACTGTTTTTATGGTCCGACACATTTCGAGCTCCTTCTCCCCGACGGGATTGCGGCGGTAAAATGAGGCCAAATGCCGCAGGCCGTTGTGTCGGTTTTACGTTCACCCCCGTGGAGTGTGAGCATCGTAACTTCTGCTGAAAAGATTCACGGCTCAATGTGCTCGGGAGTGTAGATAATTACAGTGAACCGAACAAAGCAAAGAGGAGCTCTTACACAGCCGAGCACCCCTATACATCATCGTGGATTAAACCATGAGCCTACAGCCCAACAAGAGAGGAATGCTCCACTATTTAGATATGGGGGTCATGGAATAAAGAAGCTGAATCGCTAGTAAATTGGCTTGCTTAGGCTAAGACTTCCACATTACTGCCTACAGCATCCAAATCATGTTTTCCCCTTCTGAGTCAGACCTGTGGTTTAGGGCAAAAGAGCAGCAATTCATTGTCCCGTTTTGCCCTTTCTGACTGTTCTACATTGGAGGGAAAATATGGTGGGTGTGAGCCACATTTTGCTCAGTTACTGCACTGGGTGCCATTTACTTGCCATTTTTTGAGTTTCTTCCCCTTCGTGGATGAGTTTGCAACTGGATTTTGCTGCAAAGCTGCACTTCTACCCAAAAATATCATCCTGAAGCTGCTTTGCTCACTTCAGTTTGAAACCGGTACAAATGTACAGCTGTATAAAAGGATAACACAGTAGAGAAGGGAGGAAATATCTATTGCTTTTAAGAAAAAAGTCTGCTGGACCACTAAATAATGTAATAAATAATAATGGCAGACACTGGAAGCACACCGGGAACATACTGACCCCGGCAACAAAGAGCAGCTAAGGATATCGATCGCTCACATCAACATAAGTTCATTGTAACCGGCAGGACGGACTGTAATAATGAGAAAAGTGCCGCTGACGGAGGCTGCAGGGGGAACCGAGAGCAACACACCTAGTCCGAGGGCCTCCATTGTCCTCCATTTCACATCAGAATTATTGCAGTGTTTGGGTAAGAAATGGAAATCAATACCCAGAGTGCAAAGGTTTGGCCAAAGTGCGGGTAATGCAGCATCTTAGCGGCCAAAAAATTATTTATTTAGCCATTCATTCAGCGGGAGTATTCCTCCAGTGCGGCTCACAGGGATCTGGTGCTTACACTGATTTAACAAACTGTACAACAGGCCAATATTTATTGTATTGTGTTCAGGGTAACTGCATCGACTGAGAAAACGACTGCAAGAGGTAGGATTTGAACCTCACTCCTTTCACAGCAAGGAGGTGGCTCTGACTGCAGCCCTACCTGCTGCCCAAAGTTGGTTTATGAAGTATGGATGTATTTGTTTATGCAAATTAATATATTTGCCTGTGTACAGTATTTCTCATCAATTCTCGATTTATCTTGGTGAGGGTCACAGGGATCTGGACCCTAATGCAGAATCACCAGGCTATGGAACTACACCTTGTATGGTAGGCCAGCGGAAACGCACACGCACAGACTGAGCAGTTTAGAGTGACCGGTTAACCTGGCTGTGGACTGCCGAAGGAACCCCCGCACAGACATGCGAACTCCATACAGACTGAGCCGGATTTGAACAAGCACCCAACCAGGCCAGGCACTGTGAGACACCAAAGGAAGTCACTGCATCCCTGTGTAATACCCCCATATTTTTAAATTGCGTTCATGAACACATCCTCTGAAGTGGTGCTTCATTAGGATCAGCGCTCCCCGAGTACCATAGTGAATTGGGAATTCTGCAGGGATGCAAAATTAAATGAATGTGTGTGTTTAGGTTGTTGTGGCTTCCTGTGTGCATTGACTCTCATGGGGGGGGGGGGGTGCATACTTTAAAGATAGACTAGGATATCCAAAAATAAAAGTCAGTTTTGGAAGTTTTTGTTCAATTTGAGTGTGTGTGCGTGTGTGTGTGCATGTACTCTGCAGGAAACATTCCTGCCTTGTTCGGCATCAGGGCCCCGAACTGCAGCTCGGTCTGACTCAGCTCCTCCCAGGCACGGCCCCCGAGTCCAGGTCCGCGTCAGCAGTGCGTCCCGCTCCTTTCCCATCATCTCCGTGGCTCTTGCTCCTCCCATCCGCAAGTGTCCTAGAAACCAGTGCACGGCCTACATTGCTGCTCGCCGGCACCCTCGGCAGAGGACACGGGGTGGCGACCCGAGAGCTGAAGGAGCATGGAACACGATCGGTTGGCGGCCACACAGGCTCATTTTTTGGTACATCCCCCACCACACACACATGCACACACACCCCGGCAAAAATCACCCATCGTGCAGGCTGCTTGTTCCCTACAGGACAGAGCGGAGAGTGTGGGCAGAGCCTCAAGCACTCCACTCCGCTCCAATGTCCACCTAATCGCTCCCACCCCCGACACAGCGGCGTCCAGATAAGAGCGCCCATGCGGCCCGGGCGGACCGCGGCAGATCTGGGTAAATTACAGGGGGGCAACATTTCAGAGTTTAATGCGGAGATTAACTGTGTTGAAAAGAACTGCTTCTGTTCTGCTGCGACTGCGTGGATTGTGAAATTGAGTACAGTGGAGTAGTGCGTGCGTGTGCGAAGGCCAGAGTAAACCTCACCAAAACAGGTCCGAGCTAATAATTTGGAGGCCCGAAAAGTGCGCACGAGTGAGGTGTTAATTTGCATATGCAAATTGCGTATGCAAATTATCCAATGAAGCAAATTGCTTCGAAGGTGCTGATTGGCAGCCGCTGAATCCGGTGGGCGTATATTTGGGTAATGAATTAATCCAAAACGCCAGCCCTTCTGCCAGATCCGCTAAACGTCTCCATCTGCTTCTCGTAAGGCGGACAAGCTCTTCGGCGCCGAACAGAAACAAAGGCAGCGGCGGTAGCCGATGTTCCAGAGTAAAATGGTGTCGGGGTGGAATCGCTAGAACGTGGGGGCGGCGTTGCGGTCCGGTATTTTATCCCTTTTGCATTTAAATTTGAAACACGAGTGGCTCTCGGCAGCACAGAGGCAGAATGTGTACGCAGAGGACATGCGTATGTTCAAAAATCCAGGTAAATGCAGTAAGCAAAAATGTTTATACCACGCTGTGTGCGAAGAGCCAAGAAGGTGAACAAACCTCCGCGAATCAATAAGAATTATGATGCAGATCAAATTGTTTCTTTGCTGATGAAAGCGATTTGGGTCAAAGTCCTTTGTAGGAGGAGCTTCTCGTGTGGGGCAGTGAGATATGAAATGTGCAGGTGATCAGCAAATGTATATTTAATTTACGTATTAAATTATCTTTGATAAAAACAGAATTTGGCTATAGCTGATATTAAATTAGATATGTTTAGAATCTTTTTTTACCTCGAAAGTGAAAGCAGGAGGCTACAACAGCTCACAGATCACACAGTGGCCGAGACCCTGGAGTCGCAGCTGAGCTAAATGAATCGCCTTTAGTTGCATCTGTAAGAATAAACAAGTAAAAGGGAATTAAAAGGTCATAACAAGTTTATAAAAGAAAAAGCTTTGGTTGACACTTATCTTTTAAATGAAATTTGAGGTGCGCAGAGCTGTAAGGCTTTCGAATGTGATGGTCTCTGCTGTGTTTAGCACAAGCAGCTCGGGTCGCGCATGTGGATGTTCGGTGACGCCGAGAGTTGCCTGCAAACGTGTCACCTGCCTCAGCCATTGCGGGGACGATGCCAGCGCCGCTGAGCCTCCACCTGGCAGGTGACAGGTGCTGTTGGGGGGGGCATGTGCAAGCTGTTTGTCACCCTTTGTAGAGCAGCTTCCTCTCCCAAACTCCGAAGGACTTGGGTCTGAGTGTCAGTTTGCTACCTAAATTGTTTCACTGCAGTTGACTTGGTGTAGAAGCCTAACTGCGGGAGCTGTAAGCCTGGCCGCGCCCACTCCCGTGAGTACCAGGTGCAGCCAATTCTGAAAGATCGAAACATAAAAAGAAAAATAGGGGAGGGAACAGGGCCTGGAAATCCCTGCTGTGTGAGAAAGTTTTGGATGTTCTAACTTCTTTGTATTTTATAGTCGAGGGCTTTTTGTTTAAGTTTGACGTGAGTTGTGTTTGTTCTTTGCCTTTCACTTTTGTTAATCCCAGCAGTTATTTGATTTTTATTGAAAAACCATTTGCATTTTAGCTATTTGTTCTTATTAAAAGATTATGGAAAGGAAAAATAAAACAACAATTTGCATAAATCCCCTCACAGCCGCCCCCTGCCTGGTCCACCATCCACGCCGTCGTCCCCTTGCAGGCCCCGCTAACACCGTAAGTCACTTTGGAAAGGGGCGTCACGTAAATGAATGAATGAATGACGGTAATGGTTTCCTGACAACCCAAACGGGGTCGCGCTCGACCCCCGGCGGCCGCACTCCTGTTAGGCCTCCTGCTGGAAATGCATTTCCTCGGGAATGACCTTTCCGGCAACAGGGGATGTTCATCTGAAGAGCCAGCGGAGAGAAGGAGAACCGCTGCTTAATGACTCCTGGCCGCTCAGTTCTGCTCCCTGAGCCGCACTACCTTCCCTCAAATAAATAAGCTGGGATTTGAAGAAGTGCCGTCTTATTCCGAGTCCATCTTGGAGAGTTTAGAAGGCAGCCGCGCCGGTGAGCAGGAGCGCTTATTAAAGGAAGCCCGGTGATTGTCGAGCTGCTGTTGTTATCACGGTAATGGCGTGTTATTACACCGGCGGGTATTATTTCCCCTGAGTGATTTGTCCAACACACTTATTACTGAAAGTGCCCTCAGTGCAACTCTGACCTGGCAAATGTTTGCAGAAGGACGGCTGGTCTCGACCCGCCTAAATGAAATGAGCCCTGGACAGAAGAGGCGCAGCGGGCCTGTTAGCAGGTTTGTGGGGGTTTCCACTTGTACTACTCACGCATTTGTACCTATTAGAAATATTTATAAATCCACTCTGCATACAGCTGGTAAATCTTCGCTGTGTTCATTTAGGTCAACTTCTTTGTACACAAGTACTGTACCACCTGGCGCCCCATCATTTCACACCGAACCATAAAGTATTCAGTTCATAGCTAAAAAGTTTATTTTATAAAAGCTCTTTTCTAACATTTACACCACCTTCTGGCTCTTTATGAGTTCATTTATCTGACACCTTTGCCCAACGCAGTGCTTAGTGCGAGGTGATCAACTTTACAATGGCTTATTCTTTTCAAAAACAGGGCCATTTTATTAATTTTATTGCGTCTACATGGATGCTGTAGTGGTGGATTCAAGCCAGGAACCTTCGGCTTTCATGGCTACAGCCTGCTTTGTGACCATATGCCTATGAATATATTTATATTCTTTGTACCTGTACTGAAACCTTCACAGATTTACATCATGTGCACCTGAAATTTTGCATATTTATAAAACACTTACATATTTGTTTTCTGTACTTGCAAATATGCCTGTGAATGTTTGCCTGTTGTGGTGTTTGTACTGCAGCGCTCCTCCCTCTCCAGGCCACCGGCAGCCCGGGTAAGCGAGGGCCTTTAGGAGCCGCAGTGTCGCCAGAAGCGAGTGGATTTACGACCCACGGGGCTAATTCTGTAATTAGATACTGTATCAATACAGTAACCAGCACACAAAACGATAACTGAATGCATAAACAGCTCTCGAGCAGGATTGGGAAATTAAAAAAAAAAAAGGTGGCTTTGTTGCCACCTCTTCCGCCTCAATAAAAGGCCCAGATTCCAGAGCCGAGATTTGCAGTTTCATTTACTGCAGGTAATTAATTTCCATCTGATATATGAGCGGCGATGAGCGTCTGCTTTTATTGGCTCGCGTTGACAGGAAGTCCTGGGTGACGGCAGCTGCGGGTCGTTCCTCTCTAAGCATTTTCCAAGTAATGTCTTTGGCGTTAAATATTTCATGGTCAATATAGAGGCCGGTCCAGCGTCCCCAAAGCCTCCTGAGCCGTGTATTAGGGCCTATATTAAGTCATTTGCCCGCAATAATGAGTTATGCTGCCGCTGCACAGAGGCTTTTATTGAGCTGGAGATGCTGCAGGCCAGCATTTGCAGTGCGTGTGTGTTTATTGGAGATGAGGAGGGCAGTCGGGAGATGAGATGTCCTGTTTGTCTTGCATTCTGTCTCCTTGCTGGTATCCAACACAGAGACCTTGGTTCCTCTCACGAGTTCATCTGAGAGCCCCGTCTGATTCCGGTTTCTGTTTGCATTGGGCGTCACGCGCGGTCAGCGGAGCCTTTAGCAGAGCATTTGCATTAAGGATATTACATCACATGTGGCGGTTTGTCTTCGTTCCCCCTCACGGGGCAGGGGGATAATATGGTGTGGTTTGGCAGTCGGTGACAAACGTTTGTCTTGTCTTGGATTTCATGGAAACCCCTCCTTGGGGGGGGGGGGGCTTCTCTGCAGGGTATGAAGCAGACCAAGGGAGGAGGGGTGAGGTGCCTCTCTGTTTCGGAAACACTTCTCTGATCCCGAGGGGGTAATTTAGTTGGAGGTTGCGGGGGTAGAAGGGAATCATAAACTGGTAAAATGGGGCTCGGCCCACCTAGTTCCCCGGGGGTCCAGTTCGGGTCTACACAGCATGCTGACAGAGCCTGAGGTTTGTTTCTGCGAGAGCAAATGGGGTCCAGTGAGGAATGCCTGGTTGCAGGGGTCAGATCGGCTGTAAGGTTTGATGAAATACGTGCAAATGCCCTTTGGACTCCCAACGCCCCAGTTTCAAGGAGTGCTTTTGAAAGGATAAGCCGGTAAAGCTTGTGCAGGATTGGCTGCTGGAGTTTATGTGCTCGAACCCCGGAGGCGACTCGGCCTCCAAGCAGGGTGGGGGATGGCCGTCAAGCCCAGCGGGGCAGACAGAGACCCAGCCGGCCAGCTCGGCGACACAAGCCGGGCTGTGCAAGGTGGTTTACTGCAGATAGACTCTGATGTCCCTCGGAGGGACACCTTGTCCAGAATGGGGAGCAGGTAATGAAAGGGAGCGCGACTCAACACGACGGGACCTCTCGAGCTGCTGCGGGAGCGCCGAAGGATATCTGTCCCTGTGTCAAACGAAATGCGTCTCCCATTTCCCTCAGGAGAGTTTGACGAAAAAAACATAGCAGTCAAACAACATCACACACTGCTGCCTGCGTAGGTCTGCGACACACACGCTCAGCGCACGGTGGAAACGACAGCCTCGTTCTGCACCGCTCACCTCGCTTCAATTACGGCCTTCGGCAACAGTCGTTTTCCGGACTGCCCTGCCTATCTGCGCTCCTTCTCCTCCACCCTTTTCGTGTCACGTCACTCTTGATGTTTGTTTTACGTGCGGTTCGAGCGACGGCCAACCTGGTCTTCCCGGGGACCAGCAGGGGGCGCTGACTAAAATCACGTAAGGGGAAAAAAGTGTCATGGGGGCGACAGGGCCATACTTCATTTTACCTAATTTTACAATGAAAAGGTTAACAAAAATGTCAGTGCAGGTGTTTGCAAGTTTTTTCATATACAAGTTAAATAATTTAATACTCTTTACCAAGTTATGAGCGAATATGAGGTTGATTTTGAGGGACAACAGCTGTGGGTGGGGGAACGTTCAGTTTGCACTTCCAGCCACCGTACTGTATGTGCATCTGGGGTAGATTTATGTCTGCTGGATGCATTTCCGCCCTTTTGTTTTTATGTTTCTGTGACTCAGTGTTGCTGCTGAACTAAAAAAAAAATGTCTGTTCACCTCAATGTGTAGGAGTATCTGATCCTAACAGTTTGTGTGTGTGTGTGTGTGTGTGTGTGTGTGTGTGTGTGAGAGAGAGAGAGAGAGAAACAGAGAGAGTGATGGTGTGAAAGGAGTGTGAGCTTGGAGTCTTCAGAGTTCAGTAATGGTTGTGTTGACAATATGCCACCTGACTCTCCGTCCCATCTTTTTATTTGCTGTGAGGGGCCTACAAAGACATAGCAGCCACCCAGCTTGCTGGTGACACCCTCACCATTCCCGTCCGCAATGACTGTTACTGCACTGTCGTCTCACATTGTGCTGCGCGATCCTCTTGTGTGACCTTGTGACCTCGATGTGTTTTTATATTAATGTTATCTAGATTTTTGGGTTTTGGAGTTACTTCAGCAAAAATGGGGGTTGCTTTTTAGTTAGATGCTTTGGAGAAAAGGATCTGCTGAAGAAGCAACAATCTGAACCAATGACAGTTGCGTGACACTCGCAATGCCTTTTGCAGATGCAAACAATGCGTTAAAAAAGCAGCTGAAGGACCCGTTTATGAGAAAACTCCACTTTGCACGTATTTGCAACAAAGGGAAGAAAAATCGATAGCAGTTAATAGCATTTCCCTGCTGAGCAGAGAGCGTTATGGTCCCGTACCTACACACCATGCAAACACTGACATTTAAACAAAAAGTCTATATATCAAACATAATATTCACTGAATTATTGAGCGGATAAATATGAACATAGGGTGTCCATTCGGCCCACAAGCAGCATCACCGTATAGCAAATTGGAGGATGGTTACGCACAGCAGAGAAATAAAGCAAGACATAAGAATGCATATCATCAAATACTTGCATAAAATTAACTCAAACTAGTATTATGTTGTGTTAGTATATTTGCCATCTCATGCACTTCTGCTCTGTTTTTCTGGAAGTTTTTGAACATTGTTAAATACACATTTGTTGTACTGTAAGAAGAGAGAACAGCAGAAACTGCTGTCATCAGATAAACACACAAATATTAATGCAAGGGTAGCCACATAAACAAAAATGTTCAATTTTTATACTTGTTCTCAAAATAGCTTGTGAACAAAACTGACTTTAGTAGCAACAATTTGGTCATGCAAAGTTAACAAACCCACTACTTCACTTGGACATGACATGGAACACCCCACCCCCAGCAAGTTTTACTCTTTACAAATAATAGCAAGTGTCTGTTTTTAAATTACCAAGTGACTGGGAATAAAAGGCAAAATGAATCTGATGGTTGAGTTCATGGCTGCTTTTCTTTCACCATCTGGTGGTGTACAGAATGCAGGGCGGCTCTGATTTTACTATTATTTACCCATTTATCTGGCACCTTCTTTGCAGAGCAATGTACTTCACATGAAAGATCCATTCATACAAAGGAATAATTTCTACCATATTGGTTCAGGGTGAGTACCTTAGTCACAGTTACCATGACCCGAGGTGTGGGATGCAACCCCTAGACCTTCTGGTTACAGTACAGCAGACCTAATGACCATACCACATGCTGTGCTGGATCACATTTACACCTCAGTTCCTCTCGTGTTCGCCTTGCCACCGTTTCCTTTCCTCCTCTTTGCTCCTTTTTAAACGACAAGGATTATTATCTATTAGATGAGTAATAACAGCATAAGAGGGATTAACAAGCCCTTTGCCTCTCATTTGAAAGCAGTTATTTTTACAACATGACCCACTGTAATCCTCCTCTATTAGGAGTCTCATAAGAATGTAGTATAGAGACTGCTCTCAATTATGTATTTATGGAAAGTTGCGATAAACGTCAGACATAAAGCTGACATCTCTTCTATCCAAATCGACACTCAAAAACTTCGCCTTTATGCCGCAGAATTGCTTAAAAGGCACGAAACACCTTGAATTATGTTGGGTCCGGCGCCTTAAAAGATGAAAGAAAACACCCATCGCTGGGGGTAATTGCTTTCTTTATGTCAGATCCCTGGCAGAGATGTGAACATCAAAAATAAGCTGTTGTGTGAAAATACAGACCGCTTTCAGAAAAAGGAGACACGAGTGAGGGTTGGAGAACGAACACGGATTAAAAGCCCCATTTATTAACGGTTCGTAATCAGCCTCTTGCTGGCTGTTGTTCTTCTGAATGGAACAAATCAAAGCAGGCAAACCAAAAGACCTTAGAGTTAAGCTTAATAATACAGATGGTCCTCGAGTTACAATGATGCAACTTACAATTTTTTCACTTTTCAATGGTGCGATAGTGATGCGCATTCAGTAGAAACTGTACTTAAAATTTTGAATTAGATTTTTTCCCAGGAACGCAATATGCAGTACAATACTCTCTCGTGATGCTGGGTAGCGGCAGTGATCTGCATCTCCCAGTCTTCCACGCGCTTGCTAGTGTAACCATTCAATACTCTACAGTGTTCTGTGTTGCCAGCATTTTGCTTTGTGCATCCATCGTGTCTACAAAACACCCATCTGTGTCTGGGTCTCCTGAAAGCGGCATGAAAGTGGAAAGCCCATAATGACTTTTAAGGTAGGCTAGGCTAGGCTATGGAGTTCCGTAGGTGTTATGGCATGGGTTGGTGGAAGCAATCGCGAGACACCACAGTAATAAGTTTAAGTTCCATTAAACTCTTTATTGAGTTTTGTTTCCGATAAAGACTGTTGCTGTTAGCCTAGCGCAATAATTCTATTTTGGTCCTAGCAAGACAGTGGTTGCAGAAGAGTTCACAAGGGAACAGTGGAAACTGAGCACCGACAGGAAGTCCGGGTTCAAACTAAATCCCATCCATAATTGGTTCCTACGCCAATCAGTCAGTCAGTCGATGCTCAGTCTGAAGATGGGGGCGGAGAGACCACCTACTTTATGTTGTTGAAGTGGCCACAGGCGTGACAGAAATTCTGAGATTTCTAACTGGCACTGCAATATGAATACGGTAGCAATGACAGGAGGAGCATATGCAAGCTTGTTTTTGGAATAATGAGGAGAAGGTTATCCCAGGTCCAAACATCAAGGAACTTGAGCTGAACTGATGCGGTAAAGTTACTCTACCGTATGAAAGGATAAATCGGTGTACGCTGGTTAGTGTACAAACCCCACAACATAAGGGGTCATATAAATGAATAGTAAACGAAATATAGAGGTGCATACATTGGGAAATCATGGTAAAAATCAGTTAATACTTCCTTGGAGGAAGATGTCGGAAGAACAGGGATCGAGAGCAGTGAAGGCCAAATTCAGAGATGAAGGTTTGCTCAATGCTGTTGAATGATTGGCTGAACGCTTTCCTGAAAGGAGCTTTTTGCAGAACTTGAGCAAAAAGTGAATAAGTTAAGGGAAACTGGTATTAAAAGGCTTTTACTTTAAAACTTTTACTGATTTCTTGAATTATGAACAATCTGAGTTATGAGCAGAGCTCCAGTCCCAATTTTGTGTGTAACTTGGAAATCTAGTATGTACAGAATGCTGATACACGAGCTTCTGATCCAACACTGAACCTTCAAAGCTGGAAGATGTTGCTCATGTTTTAGATGCAGATTCTATAGTCGAGCACTTCAATAACGTGGCAGGGAGTGAATTTAAAGAGCCTCTTCTGTGAAGCCCTTCTTGTTTCATGCAGTGTGTGGAAAAATGCTCTTGGCGGCTTCAGGAGGGCACATCAAAAGGAGACCAGCCTTGTCCTGCTGGAGGAGAACCATCCTTTTGTTCGCTCTGATAATGATGTTCAAAAGGGAGGGAGCAGGAGAGCATTTTGTGGGATCCCACAGCATTTGGCTCCTTGCTTGGTTTTCATAGAGCATCTTGTGAAATCGGAGCACTTCCAACACAAAATTAAATAGACATTTGCTGAAAGTGCGCTTGTGAGAGGTCGGCGTCTTTTTGTTTACATTTCCGTTGCGATGGGAGGTTTCCGGACCTTCGTACTACCACGTTCACCAGTAAACAGGGGTCACGACTCTCTCGTCTTAATGGCAAATTCATTATTTTGTGTTTGACTTGAGGGTCCAGCTTTTAGGCGGCCTGGTTGTCAAGGCAACTCATCATGTTGGCTGGCCAGCCGTTGGGGAGGAATATTTATACAAACATATGAATTAAATTATATAAAAATGTGGTAGCTGAGGATATTTGCAGGAAATGCTGTAGATATGTTGCTTATATGAATATATTATCGCATAAATGAATAGTAAATGTTATACTTACTGTCCTATTTGTATATTTCTGAGAAAATTGTACTTTTCAGAGTGATTTATGGGATTGATGTTATTCACTTTCTACTCTTGTTTTACTCCGTTATGTTTCCACCACCTGCATTACACTGGGTTTGAATTTTTCGCAGTTAAATGTTTAAATCTCTGTTTAAAACCAAGCTCAATGTACGGCTAAGTTTATTTGCACAGCATGCTTAATTTGCTTAAAAGATTTATCTATTTGTTTATGAGGTAAACTCTATATTGTAGCTGTCAACAGTGCCAGTGGTTCAGAACATTAAAAAGCTCATTTGTTTTAAAGTCGCTTGAGTCATTCAGCTGTTTTTGCATACGTTTTCCTTTTAACTCAAGTACATTTTTTGTCGAGTGTGTGTGTGTGTGTGTGTGTGTGTGTGTGTGTGTGTATGCATTTTTTTTAAGTAACGCTACTTTTGTGAATGGGTTTGTACAAGTGTGTGCAGTGCTGTTTTACAGAAAGAAAGAAACACACACTTTAGGTTGTGTTTACCAGGGTAGAAGGATGGCCAACATGGAAAAAAGTGAGGAATTGAGGGAATTTTATTTCTCTCATATCCACCAAGAAGAATGCACTGAGGAAATGGGTGGTGAAGGCACGCAATCTGCTTTCATTGCCTGTTATGTGAATTAAATGACAGAAAACTGAACTTTTCTGCCACGTTTGCAATATTTGTCATTCTGTAGCACTTAATGAAATGAATAATTGTTCACTTTTTCATTTGGAAGGGTTGACTTTTCATATGATTCGGGGGACTGAGAAGGAGACAAAGGGCTGCTGTTCACACTGAAGTTTCTCGTGTTTCTTAACTTTCGAAAATTTTCATCCTTGAGTACCGACGTTATTAGTTGTTCGCACTTGTAAATGGGGCACCAGGAAGTTTTGCTTGGGAAATACAGGTGGTCCCCGACTTACAATGGGGTGTCATTCCGATAAACCCATCAAAAATGCATTTAATACATCTAACCTACTGTCACGCCTGTGGCTGCTTCAGCAACGTAACATAAGCGTTTTATGCCACTTTCAGGAGACACAGACACGGATGGGTATTTTGTAGACATGATGGATGCACAAAAGACAACATCGATATGGGAGGGGGAATCCAAAAAAACGCTGGCAACACAGAACACTGTAGAGTATTGGTTGTTCAGACTAGCAACCATGTGGCAGACTGGGAGATGTGTATCACTGCCCCTGCCCAGCATCATGAGAGAGTATTGTACTACGTATTGCTTGCCTGGGAAAAAATCAAAATTCATAACTCCAGGTATGGTTTCTACTGAATGCACGTTGTTATCACATCATTGAAAAGTCAAAAAATTGTAAGTCGGATCATCGTAACTCGGGGACCATCCATAAATTGTATTCTTTCTCTTCACTCCTTGCTCAACTCCAACTGAAAAGTATTTGTCATTAACCTCACAGTAAGACACCTCCATATTTTATACACTTAAATATTTTGGACCCTATTTATTACCTTAGGTCCAGATTTTGCTGCACGATTCACAAGGAAACGTTCAATGCCAACAGTTCACTCCCTTCCTCGCACAGTCATGCCAGTGGGGAATTATGGACAAATTTTTCATGTCACCTTTGGCTGAGTTCAGACTTTCCCAGGGAGGTTGAAGAGTGACAGCAGTTTAATTCCCACCAGAAGCATCGATCCAACCATGGGGGTCGAGCCTCATGCTGAGTCCATCTCGTAAAGAAGGGACCCCTTAAAGATTGGAGTCTCCACGCTGCTCCAAGTTTACACTCCCACCTCCCCAGCACCTGTGGTCATAAAGAAGGTTCCTTGACTACGTACAGTGTGGCTCAAGGACCCCACCGAGAGCTGCATTGCACCTTGAGGACAAAACAACACATCCACACTTGCCTTGCTAGATCCACAGAGAGCCTCACAAATATGTTGCCATCTACGTAGATCTGCTGGAGGTACCTGGATCTCCATGTGCATCCTTTTGTCCTTCAAGCTGCCATCAGTCCACATTCCTGTCATCCTTTTTACAGAACAGAGAAAAAGATGAATTTCCCTCCACAGTCCTAACATGTGTGTTTCAGGTTCATTGGTCACTATAAACTGGCCATAGTGTCTGTGGCTACCTTGTGATAGACCAGTTTCTTTCTGAGGGCCTCCCCCCTCCTAGCCTTACGCAGAGCGACTCCGGGATAGATGCTGCCCCACCGGGACAATGACCAGGACCTGCGTTTTACAAAAAATGATAAATGTTCTCAAGGACCACTGTCGCTATCATGTGAAACCTTTGGAATTTTTAAGATAAACGTCTATTTATGTTGTTCGCAGACATACTTATCTGTGCTGAAAGTGTCTGTGCAGAAAAGTCACGTATTTTCCCACATTGGCCCTCATGGGGGATGTGGCTTGTGGCAGATGGGCTGCATGAGTTATGGCAAGATGTGAGCTCTAAAACAAACACCACCAATGTTCAGCAGCGGCTTGGGGTCTAGGTGGAGCTCTATAATGTCTTATTGATGCACGCTGGGACGCTGTGGGGAAGCTCAGGCGCTCAG
This sequence comes from Heterotis niloticus, assembly GCA_018136845.1. Taxonomy (NCBI): domain Eukaryota; kingdom Metazoa; phylum Chordata; class Actinopteri; order Osteoglossiformes; family Osteoglossidae; genus Heterotis; species Heterotis niloticus. The sequence continues at coordinate 1,575,975 of CM030904.1, forward strand.
CTGTGCTGCTGCCGCTCCTCACGTGACAGCAGGTGGTGCACTGGGCAGATGTCACCTTACAGTTGGAGGCTCCTGGGTTTGATTCTGACCTGTTGCAGGATGATCCACACAAGGTACTTTACCCTGACCTGATACAGTAAAAATTACCCTGCTGTATAAACAAGTAAGTCAGTTGCAGCAAACAGTTAACGTACAAACGTTGCACTACAAATCATTTTGGAGGAAAGCAAATAAACAAGAATGAATACCCATCAGTCCACAATTTCTGATCCTTGTACCAATATTGCCAACTGGGAGGTGTGTTAGATCTGTACACTAATAAAAATGCGACAAAATATCTGCTCTCTGGAGAGACTCAGATCTCAGCGTTGTGCTCATCCTGTCGACTTGCAAACATTTGTTCAGTTTCTGTCAGGATTAATAAATGTCTGTCTATCTATCTGTCTATCTGGTGCTGAAAATGCATCATGTTTTTTTTTTTTACATAGCAAAGATAATAGTTGCAAAATACCAATTACTACTGCATTTTTTGCCATTAGTAGTCTTTGTCTCCCGACTCTGAATAGTTTATCAATTGCCAAGAGCAAGTTTAAGATTCCTGTGGAAAAAGACCTGGCAGCTCAGAAATTACAATGCAAGTGGAGACACAAACAAGTGAGCCAGCAGGCCAAGAATACCAAACATTGCCATGGTAACGCGAGGTTGGCATTATGGCACAAAGGCGGAGTGAGCGTGAGTGCAGGAAAATGATATAATTAGCAATGCTGGCGGCTGAGAGAAGTCGTGGGTATCAGGGCTGTGTCACACTTCCGGCAAGTTCCACATTTCAGGACAGGACATTCATGACCATCACCAGATATGTATGTTCACTTTATTGTATCATCCAGTATGGAGAATGATGCCTGAGCAGTGGAAAAATTGTGTCTGCAATCAGAAGTTAGCATAATAATAATAATAATAATAATAATAATGACCCAGGGGAGCAGGCTGTACAGTGGTTAGAGCTGCTACTCATGGATTTAAAGGACCCGGGTTTGAATCGCACCTGCTGCTGTAGGGCTTTTGATCCAGATACCCTGAATTACTGCAGTAAAAATGACCCTGCTGTGTAAAAGAGATGAAATACTGCAAATGGCTTAGCACTGTTAGTCACTTTGAAGCAAAGTGTCAGTTAATTAAACAAATGGAAATGTAATAATGAAATAAAGCAAATTTAAATAAAATGTTCAGCTGCTGAAATGTAAAGGATTGTTTAGGTTTTAGGGTTAGGGTTAGGGTTAGGGTATTTTTTTTTTACATTTTTTTAAGAATAACATTTTGTTAAGAATAACATGTTTATTCTTAAACTATCAGATGTTTCTTCAGAGGGTTTTTAAGATCAATCATATAAATAAAGTTTAGGGAAATATGCATTATTGCAGAACTCATGGAAATGTTGTTTTCCACAGAAATTGTATATATTTACCTTTTCTAAAACTGCAAAAGATTTTGCCTTATTTGCAGAATTACACAGTTACCCACTACTCCCGAAAACAGGGACCGCATCCCTGCCCTGTTGCTCCATAGCGCCACCCGGAGTCCCGGGGCCGAGGACGGAAAATCTGAGCGGTGCACGAGCGTGGATGTTAAAGCCGACACATAAATATTTCAGAGGAAAAAAATAAACCCGTGTTACATAAACCTTGAATTTAGAAGGGCCTATTTTTGCCTCTTTGAGCTCCTTGGGAAGATATTCGCCTCCACAGCCCCGCCACCCCCACAGCGAGCGTCATGGCGGAATCTGCTCGCCTTATATATTATTAATCATAACAAAGTCTACCCCCTGCGGAGGGCATGAATACTTCATATGGGTCTGTTTACGTTGCCGGCGTCGTAATGCTGGATCCGCCGCTCTTTGTTATGTCGAAGGAGCGCCGCCGTCGTGACGGATGCACACGTCGCCGGATGCCATTTCCGTGCGCCCCCGTGCCATCATGGGACGACGTTCATGGTGCTCCTCTTGCTGCATTTTTATTTATTTATCTGGATTAACGAAAGAAGCAGCCGCAGACAAACAAGGGCATCAGAGCCCGGTTCACTCGCGTAAGTGCGGGGTCGTGTTATTGCGAGGTGGACTAGGAAAAAAAACAGCCTTTCGGTCGGAATTCTGCTTACTGTGTGAAAAGGAAAAGGGGAAAAAGTTTGCATTTATTTGTTCAGAAAACATATCTGACAGCCTGAGGGCCCAAACCGCCAGGCTCAGGAACAGCTTCCTACCACAAGCTGCTGAACTCCGACATCTCAGGCCTGATCACCACCACCATCGACCATAATCACTGACCATGGGTACCAACCGTTTGCAGGACTAGCCTATATTTATGTCATGTCTGTGCTGACATTTAGAATGTGGAAGAATATTTTTTAAGGAATTGTTTTGTATCTTTTTCCACTGAAGGGCTTTTTTCGAACTCTCAGTTCTTGGCTAAATATTTTCCCTTTTAAGGTGTACTGTTTAATCTCTGGCACTCACAAAGTGCAGCAACACACCTGCCCTCAAGACAGTAAAAATGGTAGAACTTATATTTTACATAACTGGGCTAAGGAAATCCAAAATAATGAGTAATTTCCTAAACCCACACTTACCCCCACAGCAGCCAATTGCCAGTCCTGTTACATCCGAGTTGGTGTTATTGTGTCATTGTAGGTTTTACTGTACTTCAGAGTGTAGAACATGCCACTTTGACCATTTGGCCTGATGATCTGGACCCCACATCTTTAAGAACATTGGAGCTGCATGGCTACAGCGGCTCTAATTGATGCTGTTTTATTCAAAAGCAGCAAAGCTGGGACTCCAGAAGCTTTCAGCCATGGTGCTGATAAAGGCACTTGGGGGATGGGTTCCCTCACCACTGAAAGTGCAAGAAAAGAGTCCTGAAGTGGTGTGTTGGCCAACGAAAAATCATGATGTGGCAGAACTTGTTTCAAATATGTGTCCAGTAGTTGAATGACGTACTATATGTATGAAATATACACTTTTTTCCAACTAAAGAAAACACCTAATCTGGGGGGAAAACATACACATTTTACAGAGGGAACTTTGGGTTTAGATCACAGTGATGGAATACACTTAGAGAAAGTTAGAGAAATCAGCTTGGGTTCTGTATCTTCTTCAAAAAGGAATTTAGAAAACAATTTCTCAAACAGCCGATAAAGTTTACAGCTCGTACCCTTAAACACAGACAAGATGTTTCTTTAAAAATAAGGTAAAAGGCTTTACATTGGTCCTGTAACAGATGATATTATGTCAGCGCTGCTGGTGAATTATTAAAGCTTTAATAAGTAACACCAACATTGTTCTCTTAAAACAGGCCGCATCCTCTCCTTCTACTGACAGCACATGTTGGAGGGTCACTAGTCCTGCCTTTGGGGTGGTGGTGACCAGAGATCCCTCTTCTGGATCATCTCACACCCACAAGGTTTGTCCAAGGGTCATTTTTACCGCATCAGTACAGGGTACCATGAAAGGCTGTAGAGCAGGAGGTGAGATTCAAACCCTGCTTCTTTGGGCCACAACTCTGAGCACTGAGTGCTGTTTCAGTGACTGCGGGGTAAAGTTCTCTCTCTGGCACCCCAGGTGAGAGCAGGCAAACAGCAGAGAACATGAACCATCTTCAGTATCTACAGCCAAGGTGTTGAAGCCCTTGTGGGAGTAAATGGTGTTTGTTTTCCGATTAATTCTGGCTGAATAAGACAGGTAAACACTTCCTTCGCTATTGTGTTGTGATGATACTGAAAAGGCATGAAATTTACTTTTTTGTTTTAAGTAGTGTTTCTAAACAAAGCTGACCTTTCAGCTTTAAGGGAGCAGACGTCGTTTTATTCAGTTTGTTAAAATTATTTTTCCCTTTGCTGCAGCTCTTTCTGCTACTGGAGAGCAATGCCATGGCTGCAGCAGAACTATAAATATCGCAGCAATAACTCTTGAGCAAGATTCTGCTCATCTTTCAGCTGTTCGCAGAAAATGGTCCAGGGCATAAATATCAGGATATTTGCAGTTTTATGCATCCTGTCGCCAACACAACAAATTAGCGCTGTTAGCGTGTTGGTGGCGCTCGGCCTGGGTTACGGACACGGCCCCCCGGGGCAAAGGGACACATTAAAGACGCTTCCTCGCCCTTCTTTATTGTTCTCTCCCCATCTCGCCCATTTTGAAACACGCGTAACCCTGAGCCATGTGTGATGGGACAGAGCGGGACACACTCTGGTTCCACGAGTAACAAGGCCTGTTCTGAGAGGTGGCTGCAGGGGACGTGTGTGTGTGTGTGTGTGTGTGTGTGTGTGTGTGTGTGTGTGTGTGTGTGTGTGTGTGTGTGTGTGTGTCCCACCATCGCTATGCTACGTTAATGCATGTGGACATCTTTGCTATCTCCGCGGGACTTGCAGACCGTGTCTGAGGGGGCGGCTCACGGTGACAGGAAGGACAGAGTCACACTGCGTGGTGCATCACCCCAAGGTGGGGGGGGGGTCCAGATCCCACCTGCCATCAGGGCCTCGTGTGTAGGGACCAGGGCTTCAGGCAGGGAAATACAGCAACTGTGTGCATGTGTGTGTTTATTAAAACAGTTGCTCTTCGCTCTGGGATCTCTTCTCCCGGCTGCTTTGAGTCCATGAAAACGCATTAACCGTTCTCAGCGGCTCTGCTTTGTTTGCACGTCAACAACTGCATGCAAATATTTTTCTTTCTGACAGTCTGTACTGCTTATGTGGTCAATGATTCCCAATAATATGTGCCACACAAAAACTTTGTCTCGTATTCATCTCTTCTCGCAGTCTAATTGCTGCCAATATTATTTGATGCAAATATTCAGACACAAGCAGCACAGAAATATTTCAAATATTTCAAAATTGTTGGGTCCCTTTATTGGTTGCTTGTGGTGCAAAATGAAATAAAATGGAAATTTTATTTGCGATTCAATTCAGTCTGGACAACTAGGAAACTCAGGGACCTTTTTTAGGGAAGTACTGATTTACTAGGGCAAATAAGTAGGTAGCATGTCAGCCATCAGCACTGGGAAAGTTCAAAAGAGACAAATTTATTTAAAATTTACTCATAAAACTTTTTCTTTGGGATTTAAAAAAGTAAAAAATGAAAACAGTAACTGTTTCACAATGTGAAAAATTTTAATTTATTGACTAAATGTAATTTTCTAGTTGACTTGACTTAGTGCAACACCTTTGATTATATTAATATTTATGTTTATATTTATATTTATATTTATATCTCAGAATATGGGCCAGTAGGTGATATAGTAGATAGGGCTATTGCAGTACAATCAAAGGCTTTGTGTTTGAGTCCCAGCTCCTACTGTAGGACCCTTGACCAATTGGGTTAAAGTTTACTGTGGTGTATAACTGGGTAAATCCAGCGGTGCTCCATCTGCCCCCGCTGCGCAAACATTTGCCTGCTTTACGCATCCTTCTGAAGAGTTTGCTCCAAATATTTATTTTCAGTACAATTAGTGTTTCATTACCATTTTATTACTTTTTCGGGGCTCTGCAGATTTTAATGCACTTCAGGTTTTTATGGCAGGTCAGCAATTATGCAGCAAAATAAATGTTTGCTCACTGTCATAAATCAATAAAAATGTAATGATGTGGAAGCTGGCCTGCTAATTGGGTTAAACAGGGGAGATTTCATTAAACAATTTTTATACAGTATTTGCGCTAAAGTCCTTCTGTGATTGAGACCTTTGGGACCGAATTCCCACTAGAAATTTCAATGAGTTACTGAAAGCGTGAAAACCAATTTCATATGAGGCTGTAAAACTAAATACTGAACTCAGTGGGATGTATTATTGGGGGGCCATGTGGAATTCCAAAAGGCATAAAGCATTATTATTATTATTATTATTATTATTATTATTATTATTAGTAGTAGTAGTAGTAGTAGTAGTAGTAGTAGTATTATTATTATTATTATTATTATTACTGGTCTCCATTAGCCTTTTATCTAAACTCAACTGGACCACATTGCCTATTCATTGGTATGACAGCAGGACCTCCTTGAATCTTTGGGTTTGTTTAGACCGCCTGTTTTTATTGTTGGGTTGTAAAACTAACATTTTTTTTGGCCGATTACAATTCTATGAAATTAAAATAACAACAATAATAATAATATTCGATACTAGTAATTATTGCTGTTGTTGTTTTGATGCTGTTGTGTTTATTCAGCTGTCTAGCTGACACTTTTATCCAGAGTGATGTATAAACTTTGGAAAAATTCAATGCTCGGCGATTCAACCAACAGGCTTGGGGCTCCGTTGGCAGATTTCCTCCCGCATCTTCAGGTTGGCCTTCGTCCTGAGCTGCCGTATGACCTTCTGCCCTGCAGGGGGCGCCTGTCTTCCCTGGCACCCGCGCCGGCTGTTCCGCTGAACAGGAAGCAGCACCTGCGACTTTAATGCATCGTTTTAATTAACCAACATCTGCCGTTTCCCAGCGACCACGACACTGGAGACCACATGTGCCTCCCGTTCTCTCAGTCGATGTCACCGTGGCGACAGGTGACAGCGAGGGAGACGGGGCTCTTCGTCGAGGTGCGCCGACGATGAAATGTGACACCAAGACAACATGTCACCGCAGGACAGCAGGAGGAAAAACACTCCTGTAAAAACACATTACTTACAGTAGCTGCCCGTCCCGCCTTCATGCAGTTAAATTCCCGAAAAGAAGGAGTCGTCTTCCCGTTGGCACGGCAACGAGGTGAGGAAGCAGCTTGGCTACGGCAGCAACTACGACTCCTAGCCTTAACAAGGAACGCTAATGGATAGCAATAATGGTGGGAAGAACCTCCCGGAAACACGGCTGCCTTGGGTTTGAGTGCCGGTGTCAGGCGGTCCAGCCAGGTGAAGGCACGACTGCTGCTCCCCAGGCTGGAGTGAAACCTGCTGGCAAAGCAAAACCGGAACCCCAAACAATGGAGTCGTTCATCGGAAATTTGTGTCGTGATGATTTATGGAGTCCTGAAATAACTGCGGTGTGGTGGAGGGAAGTGTTCGAGTCGCCTCCGCAGAAGCTCGAGCGCCGCAGCACCGGGGCTGCTCCTGGTCGCTTTAGTGGGGCATCGTCAGAACGGCTTTGCTCTGTTTCATGGAGAACTGGCAAATTTCATCCTCAGTAACTCAGCATCACTGACGATGACTGCAGTCCACCGCAGCGAGAGTGCCGAGCTCCTCCACCTGTGGCCACTTGGTGGCCCAACATCCAGTGTCAATAGGTTCTCAGCTTAATGTGGTGAAATGATCTCCCTGTGTCCCTCAGAGTTGCTGAGTCCCTCCCAAACCCATCTCTCTGAGAGCCATTTCTCTCCTGACGTCCTGCCATGTACGTTTCTGAGTCCAACACCATCAGCTAAGGTTATCTGATTGAATGTCACTCCTATAGGCGGCTGCTTCAGGGATGTGAACCAGCAACACGGTGGTGTCAGACACACAAGCTGTGCTCTGACCATCCTTTATTCTAGGTGTCAAGGTTAAACGAATGCATGCAAATGCGTCTATAAATAAACTGCACTCTGGAGTCACAGCAGCCTGGCTTCTCCAGGTGAAACATCAGTTGGGGAAAACAGGTTAGAGCTTTACGGTTGCTCGTATTCTGTAAACAAAGAATCTGCTTGTTTTGCAAAGACCTTGAGCTGCAGCAGAAGCACCGCAGACTGCAGGTCACCGATCCCTGAGACCTGAGGGGAAGGCAGAGGAGCACGGAGCCACCGTGAAAGTCTAGCATCATGGAAGAACTTCTATTTAACTGCAGTTAGCACAACATCATGCTTTTTTATCTCAATTATATAAATTATATCCATTCATCTTTGGCCGCTTCCACCGAATTTTGCTCTTTTTCTGAGGCTCCTCAGCTAATGCAGAGGTGGCACCTTGCATGCCAACGAAGGAAGTAGCTGAGAGGAAAAATCATTAAGAGAGAAGCAATACTTGCAGGGCCATAACATCACATCGCACGATAGTTTATTGCGCGACTCCAACTGAAACGGCTTTTCGGGGTACGCTTGCTGGCCACTTTATTAGGCACAAGTGGCTGTTTCCACTCAGCTCTCTCTCATGGTGACTCTGCACACGGTTGTGACTCAGTATATCGACACACAGAGCAGGTCTGCAGGTGCAGTTACTGTCGGAATGACCGTGACCGTGTGGTTTAAGTGACAGAATACCGCTTGATCATTTGTGAGGTTGTTCTGGTTCCACCGTTTCAGACACTGCTGACCTCGTGGGATTTTTACACACCAGAGCTCCACGAACATGGGAGTAATTTACCTTATTTACTGCGGTAAACTACTCTATCTATCTGTTTTGCTGAACTGAAATAATTTCCACTCAGAAGATATTCCATGTCCATTTCCCCCACTGCTGCAGCAACCGAGTGTGAGGCAAAAGGCTGCTCAAACCGCATTAAAACGCTTGCTCATGTGCTGTGGAGGTGGACCAGAACTGGACCGCAGGAGTCAGAGGTTCCTGATAAACGTCTAAATTATGTGGTCAAGTTAATTTGCTTCAACGGGCTTCTGCGAAATTAAACGCCCGCGCGGCTCCCTTTATAAGCGAAATGGACAGAATTCTGCGGAATGGTATTGTCGGCCATGCAGTGACTTCATTATTAGCCGACGTCTCCTCCATTGTGTCTCTCTCAAGCAGCAATGGTCTTCGTCCGGCCGCCGGGGCTACAATTAGCTCAATCATTGACCCGGGCAGCGCCGGTAGCCAAACATCCCTTTTACAACCATCCTGAATCAGCATCAGATGTTAATGAAGTCGGGCCCGACTGGTTCCTTCCACCCAACAGGGGCACTGAGGGGCACGGCTGGGAGGTGCTGCTCTGCAGAAACTTGACCCCTTTATCCTCGTCCTTTCTCTCCTGGAAATTAACGGCCGCTCGCCTGCGTCCTCATGGTAAGGGCAGAGAACCTGCGGACCGTCCGAGCAGCCGCGTGTGAGGAGGCGAGTCTGCGCTGTCCAGGTGATGGGGGTCAGCTTGACAGAGGCCTCTTGGGGCCGCTCCCCTCGTTGACCCCACAGCAATGAGGGTTTGAAAGGGACCGTAAGCACCCAAGGTCGAACAGTTCCGGAAAAACCCGGGTTTGTATTTCCCAAATGATACACGCAGGTGTACTGTTTCCTAAAAAGCTGAGACGTAAAATATCGGACATCAGGAGGTTCGGCTCAAACAAGAAGAGACCGAAGACACACTTTGGGCGGCGATGATGGACTCGCTGCTGCCCCGTGCTGACAAAAGCATATATCAGGTTAGCTACGATCACGAGAGCAACACCTTGGTGCCCAAATCGCCAGCGCTCACTTGCAGCCAGCACTTGTTTTTGACTTGCAAACACTGGATCCTGCCATTAACATCTTGGTTAGTCTCCGGCCAATGATGTCGTCCCATTTATGACAAACTGTATGGTAGAATGCGCTTACTGGCCACTTTATTAGGTTCACCAGTTCAGTAGGACCCAGGGATTCTGCAGAATGGCAGGAGTTCAGCTACAGGGTTCTGGACGAGTTTCTACAGGGTGGTGTCACCTTTGCTGGTTCTGCCTGTTTCAGTGTCACATTCATTCTGCTAACATTCGTTCTGCAGAGTCACCATGAGAGAGAGCTGAGTGGAAACAGCCACTTGTACCTAATAAAGTGGCCAGCAAGCACACGCAGGCAGACAGACGTCAGACTAGTAAAACAGTTTATAAATACCGGCGCTGTTAAGTTTTTCTCCTGTCTGTTGTGATGTTGCTGCCTGTTCGACCGTAGCCTGAGCCGTACTGCCTATACGTTCAGCGTGGGAGTTAAACCCGCGTCGCTCAGTAAAAATTTCGCCCATCGTAATTGTTATTATGCACAGCATCTCTTAAATCATCCATTAATCCATTAAAACAATCTAATGAAGTCATTTCATACACACAGATGCTGCTGCCAACTTGGTATGGATTTTTCTCAGCAGGTTTATGGCGCTCCTCAGGGTCACATTTCCAGGTTAACGTTTATCCCTCAAATAATGGCTGTTTTGATCGCTTTTAATAATGCCGTCTACGAGGGTTCATTTTAACTCCTGTGACGCAGGCATGCAAATGAGAAACAATGCAATATTCCTAAATACGTTTTATCATTGTCATAACAACTTGTCCTGTTCAGCATTTCAGTTGTTAAAACAGTAATAATAATAATAATAATAATAATAATAATAATAATAATAATAATAATAATAATAATAATAATAATAATAATAATCTATTATTTCAGTCCAGGTAAATCCATACAGGTGCTGATCTTTTCGTTTAAATCTTTGCTTAGATCAGAATCTGACAATCTGGCACTCGGTTGTCATATTTTGCCGAACGTATATTTGTCTCCTCCCGTTTCGCAGCTTTTCTGCCGCTTTGCCGCGTCGATAACAAACGCCGGGCTGGCTTACCGGGGGACCGCACGCGGCGAGGGGTCGGCTCCTGTTCCTTTAGCAGCGGTTTTCTCTCGTTTTTAAGTCCGAGATGGTTGTAATTAACAGGAAAACGGGGCGAACGCTTGCGGTTCAAATCCCAACAAGGGAATTACAAGGAGGACGAGGCTCTTGCGAGGCTCACGTCAGGGTACCGATTAACGTGACTTTTAATTGCTTTTTACACATGAACAATTATTCTGAACTTAATCGGTTGTAATAATTACTTGGCCCGGTTTTCCAGACGTTCCTTCATTCGGGGAAGTCGAGATGAAATGAGCTGCTAGGTTCTTGCACCCACATTACTGTACAAACACTGTACGAGCAGGGTATTTGTCAGAGTTTTCCGCCTTTGGGTGTCCGGGTTGCCTTTGATTTTGTTCGGTAAGACGCTGGGAATGAATGAGAAAATGAGTAACAAAATGATAATAAAAGTACTGAAGCGCAGGCGCTGACTGCCGAAGCCATTTGAGGATAAAATGGGGCCGGGCCATGGAGGCGGTGGACGTTACCGAGTCCGCGTTGGGGACGACGGATGCCGGCGTTCAGGAGGCAAAGGTGATGCTGCGGGGACCCCTGGGGCATGGGCGGGGAGGCAACACGGGGGCTGTTCTTACTCTCCCTGTGACAAAGTGCCCTGTGATAGGTACAAAGAGGCTGCTAGTCCTGGGGGGGTCCCCCCCACCCCCATATCGCCATATCTCTCCTATAACACCATGTTTGTTTGACCCAAGCAGAAAGAGCGTGGATGCAGCTGGTCAGCAGTTTTTAAGGGGGACGGTGGAGGAGGTGGCGAGAAGCATGAAGAGCGCAGGGGAGCAAAGCCACGAGAAGCTTTTTAAATAGTCATGAGCTAATAATGTGGAGCGGGGCGGATGTCAGTATCTCCAGGGAGCAACGGGGTCGCTTCTCTTGTCCTGTCAACCTCCACCCAGTCCAGCGCCATTTCTCCGCAGTCTCAAGGATTTAGAAAAGGCAGTGGAGTCAGCAGTTTATTTACCTCTAATTTCTTTTTATTGTTCTGTTTTCTTCACATCCATCCTCCTGTTATCGTGCAGAGGGGCAAAGATCCCACCCGGCTAGAGGAGAAGCGCGTGATGATGTTGTCTTGCTTTGTTGGTTCATCTGATTGGGGTGAGATCCAGCATCTGAGGAACTCCAGTGTGTGGATGGATGGATGGATGGATGGATGGACAGACGGATGGAAGCTTTGCTTCTAGAACAATTTATTCTAATGTGCCAGACACCATCTTCGCGCTAATTCTGTTCAGCAGTTTATGAAGGCCAGCTTTGTTTATACGTTCTCCTTCATCTGCTGAGTTTCTGCCTTCTGCTCCACTGTACCAGTGTGAGTTGTACCTCATACAAGGTTTTTATACCAGGGTAAAACTGCTGTCATACTGTACCCTCTGAATGCGCTGGGAGGATCCCAGTAGGAAGGGCACCAAACCTCCTCGTCCATGATCTCCACAGGCAAAATGAAACACAACACCTGTCAGCCTTCAAATACAAAAAAGTGCACGAAAGCTCAGCTCCCCAGAAACACTGCGTGGGTTTTCTTCATTCCTAACACAAATGGCTTAAACTGTGAATTAATAATGAGCCGCCTGCAAAAACAAACCTTTAAAGAAATAAACAAGTGTATTTGTTATGGGAATTTGCTAGCAAATAAGTGCAAGAAAATAGATCCGATCATTAATGCATGATGCCCGGAGATTAAACCAATATCATCTGAGAGTCTGACTTCTGGCCAAGAACTTCTCCACTTTTGCTGCTTTTTTATGGTCTTTAAAGCAAACGATGAAAATGCTCATCAGTTCAACAGCTGGAAGCTCATCTTTGGCTTTAGGTCCTTGAGATGTTGACCGGAGAAAGTCCTTAAACTACAGCTCTTAACCCCTGATCTTGCAGTGTTGAGCTGTGTAGCTTAAGGGCGTTGATCTCATGGCTGTAGATCGGGCGGCCAGAACTGAAATCCCGCTGCTCCGAGGGGCTCCGTTGTTGTACCTTTGACTCCCGGCCTCTCTGCCCAGGGAAGTTTTCCCGCCTTTGGACATAATTTTTTGTAAATCTCAGAAAAAAATAGCATTGTTAATATTAGGAACAAATTCAAGATTAAAGGTTGCAGCAGATATTGTAGTGGTTGCTGAAAAGAGTCAGGTTCAAATCCCAGTGCTGCTGCTACACCCACAAATGAGTAAAATTTACTCTGCTGTGTACGGTAAATGGGTGAACCACGGGATTGCAATTCACTGTGGGGACGTGCCAGTTGTGTAAAGGAGTATGAAGTAGAGTTATTATGTGAAAGTGAAATAAGTTATTTCCTCTGAAATGTGAACACCATAAAACGTAGCTGTAGAATTTTAACAGAATTCTCTATTTCCCCAGAGAAAGGGGACATTTAACAGACGAAGAATATTAGCATATTAACGCTAATATTAACATTTTCCACTGCGAGCCCACAGCTTGCGCTTTGTAACAGCCCAGCGTCGCTTTAACAACTGCTGACATTTCAGAGCAAAGGTCTGCGACAAAAAGGTGTGACGTTTTGCAAAAATTGCACGTGCACCTTTAATGCGATGGCGCAGGAGCAGAGCCGCGGTGCCGAATCCACTAAAGGCATCGGAACTGAGCTTCGGAGAAACGAGAAACGCGTAAAACCGCCGCGAGTTCTACCGGCGAGCTCTGTTTTAAGGATATTTTGGGGCTTCTACTCATTTTTCAAAACAGAAGACCGAAATCTCGCTTGTATTCCACCCATCATTTCTGCCCCAACCTGTCAGCGTGGCCACAGATGTATCGGGGATGCAGTTTGGTTCATTTACCCGAGACACAACCAGCAGATCTGTGTGCCGCGGTAACTTACCTGCATTCGCCGCTCAGCATGATGTGTCTAAATCCAATAATTTCAGCAAATTTCTGCTAATATCTTGCTGACCTGCTGACCCAATGAGGAGCACTTGCTGGCCCGAGGCCTCGCTCGGAAATTCAGCCTCGGTATTAGCGCCTCACCTCCTACCTGCACGAGGTTCGTGTGGCACAGAGGGGTGGATGCCCTGTTGACCTTCGACCCCAGATGTTTTTTCTTTTTTTTTGTTGCACACACCTGTTCAGCTGTGTGCTTGCTTTCATTATTAATGCTACACACTGCTTTACTCTTCTGCCCTCACTTTTGTTATGTCGAGACTCAGCGCCGAGCAGGCATCTCTTTATGTTATGTGTTGTTAAATAATGAAGCTACATGAACTGAGTTTGTGTGAAAAGACTCTCAGTGCACAGCACAGCACAGTTTAATGCCAGGCTCTTCACCGGCTTGACCCTTGACCTCTCTCAGGTTTTGAAACACGAAAGCAGGTACAGTGTGGGGCCACCAGGTGGTGTAGTGGTTAGCGCTGTCATCTTGCCTATGAAAGACCCATAGTCAAACACCACCGCCTGCTGTCCTGCCCCGATCACAGCGCTTATGCTGTATTAACCTGCTGTACAGATGCACGAGTTAGTCAGCGTACAGTAAGCATCCTAACACTGTAGACTGATTTGGGATTCATAAAAAAATGGTCGCGCTGCCATTCACATTAACCTGGCCTGCGTACCTGTTGCCGCCATCACACGACAGGGACAGGGACCGCAACACCAAGAGGTCACTTTCGATGGCTCTTAAGTATTTTATCCAGTTAATGAGCTTTAATATCAGCCGTTTCTATTTTATATTCCCGGGTGGCGTAAAATTAATGTGTTTACAGTTCTCGCAGACCGGAACGGTTTATTCATTAATGTGCTAATGGCATCACAGACTGGCAGGTTTCACTTTTCTTTTTCGTTTTTTACTTTTTTATTTGAAAAACCAAGAAACAGGCTTATGGGGTAGTCATCCAAGCAGACATCCCCGGCACAGATTAAACGTGTTTCGTTTCAAACCACATTATTGACACCGAGACATGCGTACACACACACACACACACACACACACACACACACACACACACACACACACAGTGGCTATCAAACGCCTGCACGCCCATTAAAAAAAATTCCAGATATTTTCATGTAAAAACTGAAATTAAGACAAATTGTGTCAGACCTTATTTTACCTTGAATAAGATCCTGAAACAAACAATGATGGATATTTTAAGTAACGGGAAAAATAAAAGGATGATGTACGGTTTAAAATATATGCTATGAAATAGTTATTGTACATGTATACAAATAAATATGGTTATTTATTATTTATAATAAAACACATAAAACATATGAAGTAAACGTGAAGGGAATTCCACTGCAAATAAAACTGTTCAGTTTATCCAGTGCACAACCAGGGGGTTCCCATTCACCCACTGTTGCTTTAAAAAAATCATAATGATTTATTGAATATTTTGAGCAATAACACCCATCCGTTGTCATTAACCACTCTGTAGAGTCACTGGGGCCCCAAAGATTTACCCCTTGTTTAGCCTTTTACAGGTGGCCAAGCTGACTTGCAGGTACGCTGTTGAATCCAGGAAAAGAGTCTGCCGTTGAACCCTCAACCCCTGTTTGTTGCTTGCATCCTTTGGGTGAAAACAAATTTTTCAGTGATAAATCTTTGATTTTCACTGCACGCGGCGTTACATTCAATAACGCCACAGCACAGCCTCACAGCCAACGGCCGGTCTTAAGACACGGCCGTCACGTTTGCAGATGTCGTCTCCCGCAATTCCCGCAGATGGATGTGCAGACCAGACTTGGTTTGCCGAAGCTCTCATTGGCATTAATCGTATCTGCATTATTGCATCCATAGTTACAAATGCATCAGGCATAACTATATTGAGCCAATAAGCTGATGCCTCATACATTTCATTGCAACGACTCTGGCATTTTTCGGATGCTTTTCGGTGCTTAGGGCTGCTTTCAAATGTATTAAATCTGCCATTAGAAACTGTAGAAATCTTCCCCGGCGTGGCTAATCAATAACTCGGCCGGACGTTTTTCAGAATAAACTGTATTTATTGTATAAGACGTAAAAATGCATTATTCTGTGAAAGAGACAATTATTCTTTGCAATTCAGTTACTACAAAAATAATCTTGTTAATATATTATCATGTCACCTTGGCAAATCTATAAAGTAGGAATTAGAAAGAAAAAAACAGAATAATTTTAAACTCTTTCCTACTATTCAGCTGGGCTCAAAAGCCTCTGAATAGTCATGGCCAAACACGGGTAACACGTTGTATTGAACAGCCACAGTCGCAGAACCTTTGCTGGCTCCTCGTGTTGAAAATGGTTGGCATGAATTTTCATGGTACCTACATTTTCCAGATTAGTATATTAATTTTTAACTATGATTTCTCCACTTACATGTCTTCAGCAGAGCAAATGTGACCTGTGTTTTCCCTCCAATCCCATAGGTGGCAGTAAAGCGCAGATAAAAACGACAGCAATTTGGGGCCAGCTTAACTCAACCCACTTCCACAGTGTTTACAGCTCGATGTTCCTAAGTTTTGTTGATCAATAATTTATTTATTATAATTTACTGCTCTTATCTGTTGGTCATTTATTTTGTTTAGTTGTTTTTTTATTTTTGTTATTTATCTGCTGCTATGTGTCTTTTCAGTGTTGTGTGTTATGTTTTCTTTTGTGCACAGCTGTCCTATCCTGTCCTATTGTATAACAAAATAAGCAGCATTGCTTATGGGATGAATCAGTCAGCAATCGGTATCGAACATGAGTTTGTGAAGGCAGTGCATTTTTGTTTTCAACCGTCTTGTTTGTTTGTTCGTTCATCCGTTCATTCATTTTACCAACAGCAACAGCTTCTCCAGTTTATGGCTGCAGTGATCTGGAGTTTAACTCAGAAACAAATGGTGTGAGGCCAGGCTCAACCTGGATGGTCTGCTAATCCACTGGAGGCCAAGCACACTCACTCACTCATTCACCAGCACCAGTTCACCTGAAATATATCTTTCAAGTGCGAAAGGAAACCAGAGCCCCTTGGCAGAATATGCACTCCCCACACAAACTGAGCCGAACCCCCAGCTGAAGCATGAGCGCCACCCTCACCCTCCCGCTTCCTTTACTGATCATCACCTTGTGGTTAAACTTACCTGTGGATTTACAAACAGGTCCAGGTGTTGTTCATAAGCCGAGGAGCGGGTGCGCACAACGGAACGCGGTCCATTACTGCAGGGAGGTGAAGCGATCGCCCAAGAAGTCGCCGTTTGAGTGACCCGTAACACAGCGGCAAGAGTCTGTCCGGAGCGGCCGAGCACTTCGCGAGCCTCATCCACCCGCCTCGATGAGCCCAAACAGAGGTAATAAATAACAGGATGTAAGGAATGATGGGATATTAACACTGCGGCTGTCGAGCGAACAGGCGTCTCTGTTCACAGAAACAGGAGGCTAATTGAATTCCAATATGGCATTTATAATAAAGTGTCGGGTGAGCGCGGACTCGGCGCAAATGGCCCGCATTTTTCTTGCCGCTACTTCATCGGCGATGTGCTACAACATTAAGTGTAGGCTAATGACCCACAATATTATGTGCTTTTCCATTCTGCTCACTGCAGCGCAGGACACCGTTTAAGGCGCCCGTAATTCTTACATTAGGGATAAATCACTGCCTCGGGAGCAGGCGTGCGACCGCTCACGTGGGGGGTCTTGACGGACAGGCGAGTCGGCCAATCGCCGCACCGCGGGGAGCCGTCGAGCCGCATGCCGTTTCGGCGATCGGCTGCCGCGATCTTATTCCGACGGCGGGCCCGTTTTTACGGATTCTAGTCGCCCGGCACCTGGTTCGGCAACTGGGTTCCATGTAGGTCCCGCGACCGCGTCCGGAGCTTCAAACAGGCTTATTTTACGGCCACATAATTACCTGGAAATTACCATATAAATCGGGGGCTAAACACCTAGAATGAAGCGAAATGGCAGCCCTGTCACCGTTACCCTGCGACCGGGCGAATTACCGCAAAGCCGTTTTCCCTGCCTCTGCTGCTCAATTGTCCGTACAGAGACAGAGGGTTTGCGTGTAACTCTCGCAATAACTAAATCACGCTTTGTGCTAATTGTTAACTGTAGCGTTTGCGGTAAAGCGAACTTCGTGGCCTTCAGTATAAGTTGTGCTTAAAACATTTGAATTGTATTCAAAGTATTATCGGTCAAACCAGTTGCTTCTGAAGAATGCGCTAGGGTTCGTCGGCTTCTCCATCTGTGCTAAAAAATATTGTTTGACTCATGCTCTGTTCTCGATATGTTTTGAATAAAATTCATATTTTATTGATTTCTTGCAAAATATTTTTATTAAACCTGTTTCCTAATATTTCCCCAAAAGGCTTGTTCTACCAATGTGAATGGTAGTCTAGCTTTTGTGCCTGAATAGGTTTGCATTTACCAGGTATTCAGGCAAGGAAAGGTCTCCACTTTACTGCAAGGACAGACGCGTCTTTCAAGCAGAGCGGAACAGGGAAAACATGGACTTTGCTGAACTGTGGTGCTGGAGGAGCCTTTTCAGGACACCACGGTTAGCATGGAGAACAAACAGATGGATGTCGTGTCAGATCAAATCACGCCTCCAATTGGAAGGACAAATGATGAGACTGAGGCGGGCGTACTTGGGACTGATCGTGAGAAGCTGGGATTCTTTTGAAAGGATGCTGATGATGGGAAAAGTTGGATGAAAAGGAAAGGAGGACAAGCAGCAACCAGATGTACTGACTCGATCACAGTGACAATGGGGGCATACATTTCAACACAAAGGACTCAAGAGAAGGACAGAACTGTCTGGAGACACCGCATAAGTGGTCAGCTGGGGTTAACACTGAATTGATGGCACTTAACAAGAAAAAGACACACAACCATCACAGTCTTGTCCCCGTCGTGTCACCAACCTTGTCTCTCACCACATGCTGTGCCACAACAAATTTTCCACCCTGTTATTTCCCCAAAAAATCTGCCATCTCCACCCATCACCCTCGCCATGCATGGAATGTGTCACCACCCGTGCGATTCTACCCCGTCATGGCACCACCCGCAGCTAAAAATGGCCTCAGCTGAGTTTATTCAATTGTTTGTAGCACTAAACACAGTTCTGTCTCTTTTCTGTTCATTTTGCTGTAAATTTCAGATAAACAAAAGCTGTTTTGTCTGAGCGCTGAACAGAAGGGAGAGATCTGTGTGTCTGTGTGCAGCCACGACCCTTCAAAACACGGTAAGAAATCACACGACTGCTGAGTGAGCACTTTAGCCAGATGGTTAGCTGGTACTGCGTACACAAAACGGTTATATACGTATATGGGGAATGTTAAGTTACCAACCTCACATCTTGCCAAAAATGTATGCTGCACGGATGTGAGCAGCATAACAAGATAAGACTGAATATAAGTTTTGAAGGAACAACTACATGAAGACCACTGTGGAGGCCCCCGTCATTGATATGCTGCCTGGTCGCTTCTTCAACCGCGTCCAGATGTAGAAAAATTCAAGGGCGCTTTGGTCAGATACGCATTTAATTTGTAAGGATTTTGTGTTTTGGAAGACAGAGTCACGTTGTTTTACCTCAGTAGTCGGTCGATTCAAAAGTATTTCATCGGGTGTTGTCGGGACGAATTTCGAGCGAGGAGCCGAGCGGCACCAGGCTGCTGGGAAGACAAAGAAAGGCGGGCAGAAAGCCGCAGCTACTTGGCTGTACCAAAAGCCAGACCTCCGCAGTGGTCAGCTGCTGCCTTGAAGATGGTGCAGCTGTTTTGTAACTCAAAATAAACGTGGATTTTCGGGTACGTAGGCCTCTGAAAGGATCCCTTTCTGCTCTCTGTACTTTATCGTTGCGATCCCGTCCGCCGTCTACCTCGGTTTTCCGCAGCACGGGGGTTTCATTAACTTATAGGGCCGCGATTTACGTAATTCTCTTTTGTAGCCGTGTCACCCGAAATAAGCGTTCTAGCAGCGCTTCGCACGAGTCAGTATCTCAACCCGGTTTTTGCCTCTTTATTTCGTCCACCGTCTGTTTGCTGCTCGCGCGAGATCACCTACACGAGCATTTATATAACCGAACACACTTCAGGTACCCTGCTATGCGCTGCAGCTCCACGGTGGGATCAGCATGGTGCAACGTGGACGTTTCCAGGTTCCCCTTTGGATAAATGCGGCTTCATAAACATGTGCGTGCGACATTTGCGTGTATATATAGGCGCACAACAGTTAAGTCTCTCACAGCTTAGGGAGGAGGACACTGTGTGGGTTCAGGCATCGGTTCCTCTCGATGCACTTGTCAGGAAAAATTAGAAACGCATCAAATGGCTACAAAATGAAGAAATGGATAAATAAACAAGCGTGGCGGGGCCAGGCGGCTTTATAGCCCACGCTCATTTGAAACACCTGTGACTCGACTCCTTAAAAGAGACAGCTTCCGAGAGGGAGGTGATCCCAGCCCGGTCGAGCAGAAGCTGTGCTGGCGCTGAAGTCCTTCGGCAGATTGAATAAATGCCCATTATCCACACTTGGATGAGTTTGGAGCACCGAGCTGTCTGGAGGTGGACATCTGGGCCCAGCTGCTCCCCAGCATCCACCTCTGCGTGGCAGCCTCCCGAGTCGCTCCGTCCTCCATGTGACGCGTTCTTTCACTTAATAAACATCTTCTGCACGGTCGCACTTGAGCATTTGCTTATCGGACGCTTTAAACCACGAGGAAGTTGCAGGTTACCGAGGAACCCGTGTGTCTGCCTCTGTAAGAAGGGGTGGGTTCTGCACTCGGCCCGTGGAGGTTATGAATTACAGGCCGGCTGACATTTGAAAGGGCAGACAGGCGGTGCGGTGGTATTGCTGAGGGGACCACATATACACATGCATTTCTGCGGACACAAAGAGATGCTTCTCAGCTCCATCCTTTCATTCGACAAAACTGGGTAAAAATGTGCTCAGAAAGGCCACCGCTGCAAATAAACATAAGTGACAATCTTGCTCATTATTTATTATAACATTTGCAAATAATGTTAAAAACAGGGCTTTTTTTGTACCAAAAGCAGAACAAATTTTAATTTCAATGAATTTCAGTTCATTTCCGTGCAACACTCTCACCTGCTTCACAGTGAAACGCAACGCACGACAAGAAGGAAGGAGGCAATAATAGCAGCGCAACGCATGTTTATGAAAAAGGTTTTAAAGCAGCATAAATTCAACATTAATTCACTCAGTCATGCAGGAAAAACTGAATGAAAATTGCGTTTGGCCGTTTGCTTCCGCTCATCACCTTAAGGATTTATCGCTGCCGTCGCAGATGTCGGTCAAACCAAAGTAGAGAAAACAAAACGAAACAAAAATTCTACACGTGGGACAAATAAAAATTAAGTGTTTCATTTCCAACGTGTCCATGCGCACGGGGAAAAGTTATATTCTGAATGTGTGTAAATGTGTATTTTAAAAGAAGCGCACTGTGCTGCAAGGGTTTAGCAACCCGTCGCTCGCTGTTGGACCCAAAATATCTGCGGAACAGTTAAAGCAGCAGCACCAGGGGAAGTGATTAGTGCCGCTGCATTAGAACCGGAACGGCCTAGGTTTGAATCCCCTCCGCCGCTGCTGTATCCTTTATTGGTGGGTTTACCCGCAATTCGTAGCGTAGAAGTTACGGGCGAGCTGCTGAGCATGTAAAGTCGGCACTGTAAATTCCCCAGGAGACAGTGTCATTATTATTATAAAGTAATAATAATAATAATAATAATAATAATAATAATAATAAAGCGGATTGTAAGATCTACAGGTAGCGTTAGACAACTGGGCTCAGAAGTGGTGATCTGAGTAAACAATTATTTGCGGTGTAAAGTTTACTCTTTTCCCAAAAATGTTTTTGCAGTAAAACCCCCAGAAAATCAGTGTAAAACCAGAGTGAAATTTTCTCTGCTCCTCGCGGAGGATTAATGTTCATTGGTTTTTGCTTTTAGTTCCATGTAATCACAAACAGCTGTCCACTGTCATGGTGTCCACCAGTCTGCAGTGGTTGGAAATGAGCTGCTGTGGTTCAAAACACCCGCCGAACCTCATATTTAAAACACTTTAGTTCACTTTAGCAAGGCAAACCATTGCATTTCATCTGACTTTTCTGCAGTTCTATTTAAAAAAACAGAAAAGGTTGATGCTGCGTTCTCCGCGCGGGGGCAGTTAGTCTTGAGGAGGTTCGAATGGGAGCTGCAGATTTGTTACTCGGTCGCCGCCGTGCCTTTTAGGGCCGCAGCCCGCATCGTTTCCATGGCAATATACTGTAATGTATTGTTGATGTTTGTTTGATGCTTTTGTCACAAGTAACTGTTCCCCGCAGAACCTCTCTCTAGGCTACTGCAGCAGGTACTCGTGTCATTAATCACTTCGCCCCCTACTGGCATGTAATGTAAAGTCCAACTTCGCTTCATTGCTCTTTTTTAACTGGAGCTTCTCTGTCTGATTAGGATGTAGATGCAGGCCTGTGAATGAATCTCTGCTCATCGGCACCTACGGAGGGATTGCATCTGGGGGTCCAGTGTTCGAACTGCTCCGACCTGATGAAAATGTCCAGAACAGACACAAACGGACTGTGCGGCAGGAGGCCAGACCCGTGGCGAGAGGACGCCGTGCCGTCACCTCCTGAGCTCACATCCCGCCGGCAGCAACTGGCTGGCAAAACAGTCCACTGGCTTGTCAGAAGCATTAAGAATCTTTCGGAGCTGGAGGCGCTAAAGCGGCAGAACCGGGAGAGGCGGGGAGACCTGCATGCTTTCTGAGTCCTGATAGAAGCGTCCGCGGGTTGGAGAAGGTGAGTCTCACCTCCAGCTAATTATTCAGTTTTCTGAGCTCCGGTTACTGTTTGTTCAGCTCTGCTGCAGCGTAAAAGCCCACAGTTTAGCTTTAACAGAAGTTTCCAGAAGGACCTTTTACACGCCTGTCTGTGAGGAGCACGCACCCCTCGTCCTGTGGAGCTCAAGCATACCGGCTGGCGGGGCTGAAATAGGAAACGTTCAAATCGTACAACCGCGGTTTTCAGCTCTGTTTGTCTATTTGTTCACATCGATATGATCTGAGCTGAAGTTGGTGAGAAACAGAAGAAACGTTCTGGAGGACATGATTACAATGAGAGAACAAACATACCACGGTGAAATGGCAGCTGCTGAGACTGGTGAAGAACAGGGTTCCGGACCAGAGGGTTGCAGGTTTAAGACTCAAGATAGATGGATGGTCAGTTGTGGCTAATCAATAAATATAAGGAAAGCCACTACTCCATCAGGTTTCGTTCCAGTATGGCTGATCCTCAAGGTCTGCCAGCATTGGAATAGATATTATTATTATTATTATTATTATTATTATTATTATTATTATTATTATTATTATTATTATTATTACACTCAAACGCAGTGACTGATAATCTGCACGCTATCGCTCATTAGATGTATTATTATGACGGCTTAACTGCGAAGATTAAAGTGACCGCTTTATTTCCCAAGCGGTGCGAACAGAAGGATTCGCCATTATTCACTTTAATAAGCAGGGTTGTGAATTTCAGCCCCAGGAGAGCGACTGATGCCCTCCTGAGGCAGGAAGCAGCCTGGCGATGCCCACTGGATGCACAGCTGCTCCTTGTAGGAGGAAACAAGCACCAGGTGTAGCCAATTTGGCAGAATCGAGACTTAGAAAGAAAGAGCAGGGACAACAGTGCGCTTTTTCTCCTTTCTTTCCTTATGGAAGAGAACTGCTCCGCATGAGGCTGAATTTTGGATTCTTCTGTTTGAATTTTACGGGAATTTGATCGCTTTGCGTTGAACGTTTGCTAAAATCTTTGCGGCTGTTTCTTCATTAAGGATGAGGTGCCGTTGATGCTTTCTGTTGCTGAAAAATTAATAAAATTTTAAAAATTTCAAATGGAAAAATAAAAGCGACTGCAGTTCCACTCATCACCGATCCCCACGTGGTCGCTCCGTAAGCCCGGTGCACCGGCGCCACTCCAGTGTACTTTTGTGAATAATGGGGGGGCTCCAGCCATGCAACTGACTGCTCATTTTAATGCACAAAACATAATGGTTTTCTTATCATTTTGACAGAATAGCAGTACTGTTTTACATAAACAAAATGTTTGAACAGAACATAACATAATACTGCCCAAATGAAATCATAATATTTGTCTGGCGAGTGTTCCTCTAGATATTTTGTACAGCGTTTCTGACCTTTATCAGATCTGCATTTACAACACAAAAAAAGTTTTGTGCGAAGCCATCAGTTTTTCTGGGAAATTTGTAATAGACGTGAATAAACTGTATAGTGATGTGAAACTAATGTCCAGCAGGGGGTTAAAAGAACCCACAAACTAAGGTGCTGTGTCCCGTAATGCCGAGCGGGAGAGGAATATGACCACGGGGACGGTTCGCTCAAGTCCGACTCGAGCGCCCCAGTGAGGATGTGTTGGTGGGACGAGAGCGACAGCCAAGCAGAAGGTGACGCTTCTGAGTGCAAAATTATACGCGTCGTCCCTCAGAAGCGGTAATGCGCCTCTTTCCTGTCGGCGCGGCAGGCGGATTAACCTGCGTGTCTCCACACACCGTGTAATTTCGCCTGACAACTGTCTTCTCCCCCTTTTGAAGTACACTTTCCCTCTTGTTTATCCCCCACGGCGGTCCATGTGACGGACTCGCGGATGCATTTCATGTCGAGGCCTGCAGATTCCGCGGTGCCCACGGCGATGTTCCCCGCAAGCAGGGGCTGACAAGGAGGTAAATGGCTGTCAGTCCCTCTCCCAGTACCTCAAAGGATCATACAAGCAAAGTCAGAGAGACCGAAAGCAAAATGTGGCCTTCACTATGGGTTCACTGCTGGTTGTGGCCCTACAGGATGCTCAGGAGGAGGATCTGTACATAAACACCTGCAGAACCTCATCGCTCTGCTTACTCTCGGCAGCCTCACTCGCAAAAGGGTCCAGAACTGAACATCAGTAGGTTCTTGGCTCCATCCCTGATGCGGTGTCGCAAGCTAGCTGTGGCCCTCAGAGCGGCTGAGTCCCTCCCAAACACACCTGGCTCTGATCATCATCCTGTGTTTGAGGCTAAAGCTCTTCCTGTTAAGGGAGATAAGCATCTTTTTCAGAAAATGGTTCTAATGTAAATCTGAGAAGATCTGTTCGCACTTGTGGGTCTTAGGATTGTCTCCCAACATCCTCACCTGTGGCAACATCAACCTCAGTGTCAGCTAGTAGCACTGGAGCTGCAGGTGGTGCAGTGCTCAGAGCCAAAACTGCAAAAAAGTTGGGAAATAACTGAGTCTCACAAACAGCTTTGCCCACAGCTTAACCCCTAACAAGTTTATCTGTTTATTCCCTGTTGTGGTTTGGTTATTTTCAGCTTTTATGCAGTGTGGATTCTGCTACAGTGCTGTGTTTCAACCAAATGTTCGAGAAGCTGCAGGTTATGAGGATCAAACTGCTGAAAGCTGTCTGCTGGGTTGTAAGAGGTGTGGGACTGAGGTGCTTCTGGAACTGGCTGGTTCAGAGCAGAAAGATCAAATCTGGGAAGGGGCACGATGCAGTAAATAGCTCTCGAATCCAAATCTTCGAAAAACGCGGACCCGCCCGCAGCACTGCGTGAATCTGTTCCCAGTATTCAAGTCCCTGGGAAGAGCCAATATTTTACGGTCACGACTGATGCGGTGAGAATGAACTTCTCAGGATGTCTCTTTGGAGAAATGCAGATTAATAATTACCACGGAGGAAATAAAGCACAAATACTGGAGCCACGGGGTATTGAAACCTCCGCTCGGTAGGGACCGTGGGACAGGGGGTGTCCCCAGCGCCCCTCTGCCTGCCCGAGGCCTAATCCCCCTCAGCGGAGAACCGCACTGGACTGTTGCTGCCGCACTGCGCTTTTAAAGCCATTTCCCAGTATTTGATTATGGACAAATTGAAGCTCATTTCAACAGCAGAAAAAATGTATACTGTTGGTTTAGTTTGATTGGTTTTCTTCACGCTCCGGCGATCCGCCGGATTCGGCAAACAAAGAACACGCTTAATCTGGCAGACAAATAAAGATCCTAATGGAATGACTGTTCGCCCCCCTGGTCGCCTGTCACACAGAGACACTTGTAGCGCCGAAGGACGGAGGAGAGGCGCTCGGATCGCTCGCCCTGCGTCGAGGGGACTTGACCCACGCGAGAGGCGTGCGGCTCGATGGTGGCGATGGTGTCCCTCGGGCTCCCTGCCCTGCGCACTTGCGTGCTGCGGTGCTTCCCTTCACGCTTACAGTCCAAGGACCTGGGTTTGAATCCCACCTCCTGCTTTACCTCCCTCGATCAAGGTACTCAACCTGACTTGGTATGGTAAAAATTTCCCAGCGCAGTTAGGCGGTGTTAACTGAGAAAAGACATCAGAAAAACTGGTGAATAAAGTGCCTTGCAAAAGTATTCGAACCTCTAGAAAGTTTTCAGCATTGCCTGGTTTTCAAATCAGTACTTTTATTGTAAGCTCACATTCTCTGATGCGAAACTCTCAGAGCCAAAATGTACCTTTTATTTGCAGTTATTTTACAGAAAATTAAAAACTAAAATGTACTACTAAATATTAAAACACCACAGAGCCACCTTGGCTGCAGTAACAACTTTAAGTCTTTTGGGGTAAATACTTACCAGCTTTGCACACTCTTTGGGAGATATTTCACCCCATTTATTTTGGCAAATCTGCAACAGGTTGTTCAGTTTGCTTGGATGACGCCTGTGGACCACAGTTTCCAAATAGTGCCACAGCTTCTGAACGGGTTTGAGGTCAGGACTTTGACTGGGAAGCTTCCGCTTCTCTATTATTGATCCAGCAGTGCTGACCAGGAGATTCAGTGGCTCAGAACACTGAGCTGAAGGTTCAACGGTGTAAACATAATTTTTAGACCAGCTTGAATACTTTTGCAAGGCACTATAACGTGGCTGCTGGGTGAACAAGTTCAGCGGAGCCGCGGTCAGCGTCTTCATGGCTGCAGCAAAGAAACTGGGCCCGTGTTGACCGATCAAAGAGCGAACGATGAACCGTTTGCAGCCATGTTCACCCAGACAGATGGAGCGCGGGTCTCCTCCTGCTGGGAATTTCGACGTCTCGGGAAACGGGCTCGGAAGGACGGCTGTGACAGCTAGAAGATGCCTCCTTCTGGGTCACCGCATCGGCGCTATTCTTGGCCTCGTCCGCTGCACAGGGGGCGGTTCGCGGCTCCATGGCAACAGCGATGCTGCTCCGGCTCACATCTCTGCAAGCCCAGAGGCATGACATTATTTATGACTTATTATATTTGGCTGACGTTTAAGTCTGGGAAAACATACAATGTCAGCAGGAAGATGTTACTGCTTGTAGGAATATAAAGGTGAAGCTCAAGACACGACTTTAATGACGATTCAAATTCAAAATTTCACGTCAGATCCTCATTTAAACGCATTCAACAAACAGGAGAATTTCAGAGTTGTAATGTAGAGACAACAGTCAAATAAAAATGCAGTAAATAAATGCTACACAAATATACAAAGCACCGTTTAGCACCAAAATTAAACTCAAAAAAGTGAAATAAAACGCGTGAACTGTGAATAACATTCCGGGTGCAGAATAACATTAGCGAACAGACTTTTAATAAAATCAAAATACAAAAAAAAGATGAGAGCATTAAAAATCTAAATCAGAGCGTGTGAGCTACAGGCAGAGGCAGTTTAACTGATACGTGGCTAAAGCTGACAGCAGAGTTAGACGTCTGTCGAGTGTTAAACGTCTGTTGTGCTAAAGTTTAAAGGTTGCTGCGATTTACCGGCAACTGGAAGTGCGTTTATTATTTGCCAATAATGAGGTAATTCCATGTGTCGCAGCAGACAGCGAAATGGTTTTCTGATGTTGGTATCAGTTTTACTGCAGGCGAGCGGACTGCGAGCGGCCCTTTTTCTGTCCATGAGGAGAGGGGAGGAGAGAAGAGGAGAGGGCATTCCCCTGCTTGTGGCACGGATATTCCAGCGACAGAACA
The DNA here is from genome assembly GCA_018136845.1 of Heterotis niloticus. Classification (NCBI taxonomy): domain Eukaryota; kingdom Metazoa; phylum Chordata; class Actinopteri; order Osteoglossiformes; family Osteoglossidae; genus Heterotis; species Heterotis niloticus. The sequence goes on from CM030904.1 coordinate 1,603,407, forward strand.
AACGCAGCCCAGCTCTGCCTTTACGGGCCGAGCTCCTGCGGCCAAATTCGATATGAGATATTAAAACCGTACAAGAACGCGTTGCTACTGAGAAGAGCGCAGACCCCAGTCCATGCTCGGCTCCTCATCCTGCAGGACTCTCCTCGCCTTATTAGGATTTTCGTCCGTGTTACTGAAAGATGTTGGACGTGGAAAAGATTAACCGTGTCCCAGAACAGCAGGCACGAGCACCAAAAAGCCAGAAAAATGCGGCTTGAATTCCCGCTGTCCGATCTGCAAGTGTGTGAACAACGGGGTGCTTCATTGTGCTGCGGCACTCCTTTGTTAAACAAGACGATTTCTTAAAGCACAAATGCACACACGGCAAACGCGTTTAGAAGTTCTCTTTTGTTTTTATTCATTTTCCACTTGCGGACTTTTTTCACCCGAACCTCTCAGCTAGCTTCTGCCCCCATCCGTAGGAAAATCCTCTCCGAGGTGAAAAACGAAGCTGCTATTCTTAGCCCAAAAGCTTGGCTACCGATAGCCGCGTAAAAGCGATGGCAAATCTGACCCGATCGCATCGCGGAGATTCGTAACCGTCTGTTGGGAAAGATTTACGGCCGCCTCCCGCTTAATGTAATTAATGTCAACAAGTCTCCCTTTCTTCTAATTAGACGGATGGCAGCAGCGTCATGGCAACGGAGGCAAATAAATCACAGCAGCGGTCAAGATCGGAAGCCTTCATACTCATCTCGGCTCGCCTCCAAGAATAATACGGACCGGTGCAGTACAGACTTGAGTAAACAAATGAAACAGCCCCAGCTCCGAGACCGTGTCCTTTTAGGCTGTTTTCGGGCATTTATTTGCAGATGGAATAGCAATTTTAATAAGGCACCCAAATATATTTGTCAGTACAGGTTCCTTTGCCTGTAAAAGTATTTCATAGTCTGCTCAGCAATGTGGTACCATTAATATGCTGTAATTGCACTGCACTCCCAGTTCATGGAAATAAGTATGTTTGATGGAACGCACTATTACGGAAGGAAAGTTATTTTTAATGGAGTGAAATGATTCGACGTCCGTTCATTCTCTGCTCGAAGGGGAGACTGACGGAGGCGGCGTCCAATCCAAACTGCACGTCGCACGGCCTTTTCTGGCGCCTCGATCCCGATCGCTCTGCGACCCAAACCACACGACGGCATCGCGGGTCACCGCGTTTATCTTTGTGCATTTACCGGACACCTTTCTCCGAGGTAAAACAAAGGGCGTCCACGGCAGACGGGGGCCTGGATGCAGACGCGCGGCGATCAAAGAGCAGCTTGTTTGTTCGATCCAGCTGTTGTCGCAGTGCATGCATTCCAGTAGCTGCCTGTAGAAGTGACAGATTAACAGGGAAATGGGTAGTTAAAAATCAGCAGGTAGTGAAGGACTGATTCATGAAGTGTTCAGGCGCTTGGGAGAGAAGTGGTTGTGAAACAGAGGGGTATGAGACCTCTTTCAACGCTGGAAGGGATTCCGTAACTCTGAGGGACAGAGGGAGTTCGTTCCCCCGCATCTGGGAAAAAATGAGAACTTACAGACTGTCAGTGTTGGACCCCTGTGTGTGGGACTACCAATTGGCTGGACACAGAAGCACAGCTGATGACTTACCAGAGTTGCGTGGAAACCTGTCAACTTGCCAATGCTCTCAGGCTAAAATCTTGGCGATGCAGTTCTATGGTTTTATACATCAGGACATAAAATAATTGTCTGTTCCTCACCAGGTCCTAAAATTGGGTAAATCTAACTTCAGGTGATGAACAACATAACCGATTCCACTATGTCCTTATTTACTTAGCAGTTAGTAAGCCCACATGCAGAAGCCATGTGTGAAAAACTAAATATTCCCCATGATTCGGTAACTTCTAGAACCGCCTTTAGCAGCAATAATTTGAAGCCATTGTTTTCCGCAAAAATGATGTCAGCTCTTCTTAACAAACTCTTCTTCAGCTCATTTATGTTTGAGAACATGTGTTGATGCACAGCTCTTTTAAGGTCCCACACCAGCATCTCGGTGGGGTTGAGGTCTGGCCATTCCAGCACTTTGATTCTTTTCCTTTTTCCCCATTCAGTTGTAGACCTGTTGATGCGTTTGGTATCGTTGCAGGACCCAATTTCTGCTGAGCTTTAGCGATCAGACAGATGACCTCACAATACTTTGTTATAAAGAGGAGATTGTGGTCGACAACAACCGCAAGGGGCCCGGGTCCTGTGGGTGCAACGCAAGCCCAAATCATGACCCCTCCACCACTGTGCTTGGTTGTGATGGTTGGAACTAGGTGTTTGTGATGACACGCTGTGTGTGGTTCTTACCAAACACGACATTATGCATTTTAAACAAGCATCTTGACTTTGATCTCTACTGCCCAGAAGACTTTTTCCAGAAATCTTGTTGTTTGTTCAGAAACCAACTCTGCCATCCCAAGCAGTACTGCCATGTTCTTTTTGCAGAGAAGAGGCTTTGTCCTGGCTGCCCTTCCATGAACACCATACTTGTTCAATCTTCTCATGATCATACGTTCATGAATATAAATATTTAACATGTTGCCTCGGGCCTTCAGATTACCAGGTGTAGCTTTGGGTTCTTTGCGATCATACGGTCTGACTTTGGGGTGAATTTTCTGGGATAACCACCTCTGCAAATGTCATTGCTGACATTTTTCCTCCTCGGCGTGGTTTTAACACTCACCCGAATGCACCAGACCACCAAATAGCCAAAAGTTCTGCTGCTATAGAGGTGGTCCCACGTCCCGATGACCAGCTGATCAAGTGTGTTTGTTTAGCAGCACCTGGTACAAGGGGGTCTGCATTTTGCCTTAAATTTCTTGAATAAATGATGACAATGAAATGTGTTATGTGATTCTGTTATCCGAGACCACGCTTGTCCAGTCATAGAAGGTGGTGAGGACTGGTGGAGGAGGAGATCGCTATTTATGCTGATATGTAACTTTCTTTTTCGCAGCCCGTAAAGGCACAGGGGGAAAAACAACAGAGAAGGCTTAACCCCCCCATCCTCCATCAAGCTACTCTCCACATTCCAAGTGCCCAGTAGAAGAACAAGCCCTCATTGCGAGAAGATTGTGAGTTGACATTTCCATGAGTACCGTCCCTCTTGTCTCCACCCGAAAATGACTGAGCAGAGGTAATAAATTGAGCAATGAGTGAGACTGCCCACCCCCACCCCCCAGCTCCCACTATCATCTTACACTGCATTTAACCCATCTGGGAAAACCCACATTCTTTTTTTTCATTTTTCCATCAGTTTTCATCATGGAGGCTGGCGAGCTGGCAGGTTTGACACGCGGGTCATTAATCATCTACGGTGTCCAAGGTCGATTACGCTGTCGATCCAGGCGGGGTCCGTACCTAATCCCATCAGAACCTGTGTCCCAAACGCCGACTCCTTCTGCCTGCCTCCGTTTATCTGGTCTTGTCATATCAGCCACAGCTCAAGAGGAAATGAAGCGCTCGCAGATAAGGCACACGCTGCTGTTCGACTCCCACACGGGCGCTAAGGACACAGCAGAGGACTAGCGGGACGTGACTGGGCTGCGTCTCTCTCTCCCTCTCGGCTGCGGACCGCTCGCATCAAACAATCAGTCAGTCAATCGTTCGATCAAACAATGAGCCACTTCGGCGTGTTGTTGAAAGTCAACAAAGTTCTCTGAATCTGGAAAAAAATCCAAATTGCCAAGATGGCAACAGTTGGAAGTTATTTCCTATTTTAGGAAATGAACAACGAATACAAACTCCATTATTGACGGGGAAGAAACCAGAATGGAGGAGAATACCTTAAACTTTGATTTTGGTTGATGGCTGTGAAGTTTGCTCATCCTTTTGGTGGAAAAAGAAATTAGTAGTGCCGTAGTGGTTACGACTGCTGCACTCTGAAGGTGCTGGGTTCGGACCCTCTGTCCTTCTGTAGCTGTGTCAGTAACCCTGAAGCAAGGCAGAAAAATTACTCAGCTTTGTGAATCAGTGCCTGCTGCTTGGGGCTTAGATGCCCGAGATATTGCTTGGAACAAAGACATCAGCCAGATACATGATGTTGATGAAGAATTGGGATTACTCTGAAATGATGCTTTTCTCCACCTCTACAGTCGTGCACTTTTCACTATAAATTGTAATATGAATGGTGCAGTAAATGGTGGGATTAGAACCTCAATGCTTTGAGGTATATACATACAGTATAGCAAGCAGTATGTAAAGTCTATAGATAGTACAGCAGCAATCTGAGCTTAATCTGAAGGGGATTCTGCAAGGTTGAGTTCATATGTACAACCTCAAGAGGACAAGGATGTTTACCTTCTTTTAATCTGAACTACCCTGAATGACAGGGACTGTGGCACTGGACTGTGGTCTGGACTTAGACAACACCACACCAGAGAATATATACTGTATCTCGGAGCAAGACTCCCAGCATTGTGCAGACGAAGGAACTGCCACGTGTGAGTAGAAGGTCATACAGACACGGTGCTACCAGGGTATTCAAAGAGAAGAGGTTTTTTCATACATTTATTTGATCATAAATCCAAAATGAACCCAGCAGAGTTGTTGCTGTTGTTAAGCACAGCTGCATCAATGTCAGCTGTAGGCAACTGAATAGAGAATAGAGAATTTCCAGAAAGTTCTGTCCTCCTCTTTGTCGCTGCAAAAGAGTTCACCTATGGGGTTGCTGCTCATCCCTATTCTTCTTCACCCAGCTCCTCACTATCGTCACCATCTTAAGAGAATGCAAACATCTCATGACGTGTCCAGAATCTGATAACCTCAGTCTCAATCATGCTTCCAGTGGCAGTTCTGGTTGCAGTCCATCCAAGATCCGTCTACTAACCGACTACAGGACTGAAACCTTCACCAGTCTGAGCTCCAGTGAGAACAGTGTAGCTCTATTCTGCACCAGTTAGAGACGGTCCGGGGCAGAACTCCATTCATCCAGACAGCAAACAGTTTCAATAATATAACCCTGGAGTTATGAATACATGGACGGGTTTTTCGCACTGTGCAGATGCAGCATCTTTCTGACTTTGGTGGTATTCTGTAGCTGAATAACACAATAGGCATATTTTTACATGAGCATCAAACGTTGTGCCCTGATCAAGTGCAACAGCAAGATCTTTTATCGCAGCATCAGCAGCAGCAGCAGCAGCAGCAGCAGCAGCAGCATATCTCCCATTCCACTTCAGATTGCTTTCCCAGAAACAATGTCTGAGTTTCTGATACTGTCAAATATAAATAAGACTGGCATTAAAAAATTATTCCATGGTGGTACAAGGAGCAGCTGAGCGTGTACAAATGGCATGATTATCTCTGCAACATTCGGTCCGCCGCTGACAGTCCTGAGCTTGGTGACACTGCGAGTTTGTGTGTCTCTCCGTCTCACCGATTCTCACCTCACTGTTTCGAGTGTGAAATCGGACAGGAATTTCTCAGAGAACAATTTTCTTTTATTTGAATATTGAGTGACTCGCCCTGCATCGAGGCGTCAGTTTATTATCCGTTTCCAGCCATCTTGCCGCTGCAGTAAATACATACAGCAGTTGTTACACAGAAATGTGACCTTTTGTCTGCCAAGCTGCATTTGGTTGATTGTGTTAGAGAGGCATAAAGGCAAGAAAATGTAACAGGATGCCAACATGGTGGGTCTGGGCCGCTCAAGGAGAAGGTAATGGGATGCTAAAGCCGCACGGTGTCTAAATAAGTTGTGAATACAGATGTCGTCCTCCCTCAGATTGCCTTTGCAGCTGCTGGACCAGGAACTACTGCTTCTGCTTCTCTGAAAGTCTAACAACCCACCGCACCGTTTCCCTATACTGGCGGTCAGGGTTTCCCGGTGGCAGTGTTGGAGCCAAGGTTTTTAATTGCTCTATTGCACGATTTAGCCATCCAGGATTTAAAACAAAGAGGTCGGTAGCAAGCAGGTTGTGGAGCCTCAAACAGCACGAGCCCTTGTATCTTCCAGCCCCAGTAGCTCTTCCCAGCATGTCCTGTTCTTGAGTTCCTGCTTCTGTTTCTGCCACCTGCTCCTTGCACATGTACATATTGACCCTGTTTCCAGAGTGCTCGGTTGCCACATTTCTTCAGTCCCCCAGTTGTCCTGTTTCTCGATACCCCGGTTCTCTTGTTTCCAGAGTCCCCAGTCTCCTTGTTTCTTTACAAATCCATCTGTAAATCCGGCACTAATCCCCCTCGCACTTTTTCACAAAGTTAATACACTGTGCATCTCTGTTCACAACGCATTCGCGCTGCTGAGTCTTCGTGACAGCTGCTTAATTTCGCTGACCTTTTTTCTCCACACATGTGGCAGTCTTGCTTCCCAATCCATTTTTCAACACCATCGTGAATGTTGTTTATTCATTTAGCTAACATTTTTCTGCAAAGTAACTCATGACATGAGGTTTGTACACTGCGACACTTGCACAGACTCACTCATTTGTACAGCTCTTTTACCGCAGCCATACAAAGTAAGTCCCTTGGTTAGTGCTTCTGTACTAGGAGATGGGATTTGAACCAGCATCATCTGAGTGGAACAAAGTGGCACTAACAACAGTGCCACACATTACTTCCTTGGCTCCGTTCTGTTTCCTTACAGTGTCACCATATACACACAGGATGACAGTCAGCTCAAATTCGGATGCTTCTCTTACTTCTTTCCCAGATGACTGATAGTGAATCAAACGCTACATCAGGTAGTGAAACAAATTCTCTGGTGCTTTAGCTGTAAAAGTTATGTTACTAATATTTTTTACCATGATGCCGCTGTAACAAATTTTGAAGATTTATCTGTTTTACTACAACTCATTCTTGCTACATTTTTTATGTTTCAGTTCCCATCACCAAAGTGCAGCACATTGCTAAATGTGACCCATGTGCTTGCAGAGGGACATGAGGGACAGGTGGAAATGAACACCACATCTGCCACAATTTCCTTGGTGGCTGAAGATTGCTTTTATGTCGGCACTGATCATTTCAAAATTATTATTACATACAATATGAAGTAAATAGGAGTCTGAAGTCTAATCATAGATCCTGGTCTCGCTGAAACACACACCCACGCGCACACACACACACACACACACACACACACACACACACACACACACACCACCCTCGTAGCCCGTTCATTTTTTACTCCTGCCAGATCTAAGTCAAACATTTCAGGTCATGTTTCTCATTTTTACTTTTTTTATTGGCACAACTGAGAAAAAACACCTGCCTACCCGAACAGCTTACAGCAACACTTACAGGCACAGAGGAGGGGAAGTATAATTTTCTGAAGAAAACAGTACTTATTTTGTGCTCCTATAGCCTGTGGTTAAAGGGAGTATTCAAATGCTTTTTTACAATTTCAAAATACTCTTAGAATAGTGTACAGGTCTTATGAAACTCGCATTTCTTACTTCCAGATGAAACCCGAGTCTTAAGTCACTCAGTGGTGTTTTCATTGCACACAACTGCTAAATACTATACTATCAGTTATTGCCATGTGTTCTTTGATGGTTTTACTGTAGTAAGCATCTCTGGCTTAGACCATTTCCCTCCTATTGACACGGACAGCTCCTTAACCGTTATTTTAAGGTGCTCTTTCAGTTTCGCAAGACTGGTGTTGGATGGAGGGGGTTCTCCAGTGGTTGTCTCACCTTGCTGGCAGCTTCCCTAAAGGTGTGTCTTTACCATTCACAGATCACAACATTTCTTAGGCCACAACTGGTGCAAAACATATTTACTAAAGTCCTAAACAAGTAAAGAAAAAAGTAACAAATACACCTGTACCCTGGCATCCCGGTGCAATTGGTACCTAGAAACGGGAATTTTCACAAACTATTTCTATTGTTCTGTGTGTGGAAAATTATAATTTGTTCTGAGTTCTTCCAAGGAACCGCAATTAATATCCCCAACACTATAAAATACTTTTTTCAGTGCGATAAACAGCACTTTAAACACCGATTCCCGAATTACCAAACAGTTTGGTCATTTATATGCTTTTGTGTTTATGTGCAGTTAGTTTTTTACTTACTGTCATACATGGCTTCATCCCTTATTATACTGTAAGCAGCAATAGCAACAAGCAGCATTTAACAGTAAAATTTATGTAAAAAAAAAAAAACAATAAAAAAAGAGAACAGAAAAAACTAAACGTAGCTGCAGCGATGACTGTTGCTGTTACGAACTGTTAGAAGCGGCCAAAATGATGAGGAGCAAAGTACGCCTGAAATCGGGCCGTACTCGCGTTTGCGGGCGTCAGCATCTGCGGCCACATCATGACATTGTGCCGAATATCAGTTCAGCCTCAATTTTTCAGCTTACTGAACTTCATTACCCCTGACAAATTTTGAAACTCTTATTTTGCCGAGCGATTTCACTGTAAAGCTGACGGAACGTGAACTGCTAGGAGAGATTTAAAATAAGTGAATTATTTTGTCATAAAACAATGTCACACAACACACCCTAAGAATAGGAACTTAACGCAGAGCACCTTAACCCCTACCCCCTCGCTGGCAGCGGACTGAGCCCCATTTATTCAAGTGGCACCCGGTGACGACAAAATTGAATTTGCTGTTCGCTGTGCCTGTCTGCTGGTAAGGATTTGGCTTTGGTGCTTCATTAGCTCTGTCTGTCCGTCAGAATAATTCGCTTGGCCCGTCCTTGGATGTAATCTTCCTCCGAATTGCGACTTGTACTTCAGCCCCCCGACAGGTGGAGAACTTTCCGTCTTTCCTCATCCGCCTCAAACCCACCTCGCCTCTGGCTCCAGGGAGACTCGCCTCATCGCTGCAAAACTATTAATTGAGTTCCAGCCCTCTGTTTTCATTGTGAAGCCATCCAGCGAGCGCCTTGATACAAGAGCTATTTCAAGGCAGTCATTTCTTGCTTGTTTGCAATTGCCTTTCTCTCTCACCGAGACGGATCCTGCATACCGATGACAATTACATATCAATAAATTTTAGTACTTCTTACCATCAGGCTGAAACTCGTACATCTCAACAGATTCCTATCTTTCTCATGTTTGTCCTCGTTGGAAAAGAACAAAGTGCATTTTTGTTTGTGCTCCTTGAACTTCACGTGTAATTCCATGACGCTGACCGCTCCCTGACCACCAAATACCAGGGAGAGTTTTAAAAAGGCTACCGTGGGTAACCATGCTGAGGACTTCTGAGCGGTTGTGCTCCCATGGATCTCTCACCACATTGCTCACATGGGTCCATGCTTCGGAGCCTTCGACATACTTACAGGCCTCAAACCGACTCAAAAAGGAGTCAAAATGGATAAAAAAGGAAAGAGAAAATTGTTCACATGCATCTTTTGCTCGGTTCCTGCCCCTGGGTTGGACTTCTCATGGGTCGAGCATATTCTGAAAAGGCAGTGTGCGTTCCCCAAATCAAGGAGAAATACTCCACTACGAATGAACAATTGAAAAGCCGTACGCACAAAATTGCAGATAATATAGAGAAAAAGTAGAACGCAGCTTTTTTGTGACAGCCATGACAACAGACTGTGCTTATATTAACAGCACCCCAATAAGGAAATATTTCCATTTTTTCTTTAAAATATATTTTGCGATGTAGAAATCATGTTGGCTTATAAAAAGATCATTTGCTGCTTTATTAATTTGGATTAAAATATCACATGGAAAGAAATACTGAAGCATTATTTTGTTACCCAGTAAAACGTGTGGTCTGTGTCAAGGGTCTCAATACTTTTGCAAGGCACCGTATTGAACACCCCCACCACAAGCATCTTACACTGTTAACCAAGCGACAATGATTCACCCTTTTATGCAAATTTTTGTATATATCTGTATTTTTGCTGCATCAATTCAGTCTCAGAGCCTCGAGGAAAAGTTGAAAGTGGGGTCCTTGCAACCCGAGGCAGCGGCACTCACCACGGCACTGCCTGCGTTTTTAATAAATTGTCCTTTTTGGACAAGTGGCTGCTCAGACTTGCACAGCCGCATCAGGAGTGCAGCTAGCTGAACACAACGAGCGTGAAGGATAAAGCGAGGAAAGTATTTATTGCGCTCCGAGCAAAGACAAAACAAAGAAGCTTAAGGCTTAGACCTAATGACCGGCTCCTGCATGCAACGGAACTGAAGCCGGTGGATGGTGCCTGGCGGTCTGAGGCTGTTTACGAGTCTTCGTACCTCCATGTGTGTTTACTCAGTACCCAGGGACTAGATTTGCACTCAGCATCTTCTACATGCTGCTCAGAAATTGAATAGGCGGGATTAGGAAGAGGCGGTCGCACTAAGGGTACGTGTTCTAGCTAAGTGGCTTAAAGATAGCAGCTGGGTCTCAAGCTGCCAATCGTGTCGGAATTTGTGCCAGTGGTCGCAGCTCCTGCGAAATATACTGACCCCTTGCGACTGCAGGTGACAGTATGGGCGGTTTTTCATTCTATTGGGTACTCCGAGGTAACTCCTGTCCCAGACACCCTAGCTGCTTTGTATTCTCAAAGAAGTGCCAAAAATGACTGCAGCGCTGCTTTCATAATTAAAGGCTTTCCATCTCCAAACCAGCCTTCAGATACGCTGTTAGCTTATCACTAAAGTGGAGAACCTGGAACCTCTAGATGCTTCTGCTGTGAGCTTGTGTCCTGCCAAGCTCCACCCGTTCCCATGCTCCGTGGGCCCCCAGAGCACGTTGCTGCCGAATGGCAGCCTGGCAAACAGCACAATGAGAAGAATGCGCATGAAGTACCATCAAGCTGTCAGATCAAATCCCAGGAGTAGCTCTGCCTCTGCACCCTTAAGCAGCTGTGTAGGGTCTAATTATTAAAGAATTGTTTTCAATTATTATTCCTAATAACAGTAATTACTGTTTACAACGATAACCTTTGTCATTAGCAGCACTTTGTCTGAGCTGAATTGCTGTCTCTCCTGCATGGCCCCGCAGTCTCCAGTGTGTGTCTACACATGAGGTTCGCATGATGTCAGGTTCATTTGTCGCAGCTCTCTAATCCTCTTCAAAGAATCCACACAAAGACAATCCTTTACAAAAGGAGGGTTTTTGGTGATCAGAGTTTAAGACCCTGGCATGAGCTGTGCTGATATGTTACACGGCAAATGACATGCTGGTCCCACGCTGGGCTTCCCTCCCTCTCGGGTGGTCCAACAGCATCATGCAGAGAGGGAAGCAGCATTTGTCCACAACAGCCTTTCTCAAAGTCAAATCCAGTCTTGTTTTTTATTTGGAAATTTGCTTTTTGGTCCTTATTTTCAGCTACCGGTCCCCTCTGAAAAATGCCACTGCTTGGTTACCCGTTTATGTTTATTATCTGCACAATGACATGGGTGTGCGAATGTGCTGTGAAGATCATTTGTGTTTACGATCGAGCTGAAGGGTCTGACTGCAATGTCATGGATTCACCGAGTCCTTTTGGGAAACCCTAGCTAAAAATTGTGCCATTCGGCCTCGCCGGCTCCCCTGCAACTGTCCAGCATGAAATATAGACTTTAACACTCATCTGCTGTGGCAGAATTAGGACATTTGTTAGCTTGGAATACTAGGTCCAGTGAGCTTTCTGAGAAATATGTTCAAGAAAATCAGAGATGCCTGCTTTATTTATATTCTGCTCCGTGTGTCAGAAGGAAAAGGGCAGCGATAATTGAGAGTGTATAATAGTCAGTGGCAATGCAATCTGAGTCCCGGTTTCAGTCCATTGGATCCCATCACAAAGTATTTTCTATGAAATGGTGATAGTCTGATTTAGGCACTTTAATGATGATGATGATGATGTTGTGTCCAAAGCCTGGGAAGACCAGGTAAGCGCAACAATGCATTTCTAAAACGTGACCTGAGGATGCGTAGCACAAGCAGCTAAATCTGTTCCTATATTGTGTGCCATCAGCCAGCACATTCTTCTGTGAATTAAAGGTGTGATATTGTTTTCCTTGTGTGCAGGGCTGCAGCAAGTGGCACTGGATGGGTTGTGGGTTTGAAAGAGACTTTAGCTCGGCCTGTGAAGTGCTTGTGCAGGCTGACAGCCCAACTACAAATGAGGTGAAACTTGGTCCTTGACATGTGCATTTGAGTGCCTTGCAGCTTGACCAGGTCATACCCAGTTTCACACACGGTCCTTCACCACAGTGGCTCCGCATCACCACAACCCTATGCGGTCTGTGAAAAGGAATAAATGAAAGAAATGTACAGGAAAGTAAGAATTTGTTGAATAATTACATTAAATTAAAAAGTAAAACCAGAATTACAATCGATTTTAAATTCTTCTGACAAGAAACAATAGAAGAGCTGAGGTGCTGGAGCAGATGCCTTGATTGTAATATCATGTAAAGGTCCTAAGAAAGCTGTGGGCTTAGACAAAAAGGGGAATAAAATCTGAGCATGGAGTGTCGAAGGAGCAAAGCAGACGGTTTTCGGCAATGGCCAGATTAAGGAGCTAAAGCTCCTTCTGCTTCCTCCCTTCGCTTTGCCAAAGGCCTACAGTTCTGTTGTGCTGATGTCGTTCTTGTGCTGTGTTCTTACCCATTCTCTAAATCTCTCTTTAATTTGATGGATTAAGCACTGACCTGTTAAACTGCCACACGGTGGTACAGTATTTTTAAAAATAAAACGTAATGTGCTGTGACACGCTGTAGATTATCGTGAGGATAAAATAAAGCCATTTAGAATAAAAGTTAAATCTTTTCTATCTGCTGGGTATTCAGCTCTTTTAACTCGGGAGGATCGACCCGGGCAACTGGCCTGCGTTGTTTTGTGCTGTGCAAATTCAGGTGGCACAACATTGCCCTGTAGCCTGTATGCAGAAAGGGATGATGCACATAAGATCTCATTTCTCTCTACATTTGATGGGCTACAGGTATAGCCATACAGCTGCAGAAAATTCTTGTCTTAACATTTGTCTTAACATCTGTTCAGATGAAAAAAGTTGCATCCTGGTCGCAATTTCTTTTGTTCGAAGCCAGGTGACGAATTGCGGCTTTTAAGGGAGGACTTGCGTAACTGCTGTTGTTTGCGAACTTTGTCATTTAATATTTAATTAAAATTTCCATCTGAGGTGCTTCGTTCACCTGCGACCATTTTGAAGCTGGTTTCTCAGCCATGTCTAACACTGTTTTCTTAAAAAAATAGAAATCCTTCCTGGAAGTTCAGGTGACGTCAATCCGCTCAGCCAAAACCTGGAAATAATTACACTATCTTATTAGAGCTGAAGGTGCGAGTCAGCCGTCAAATAGCCGACAGTTCTACTTTTTTGCAAAGTGTATATAAGACTGATCCATATCAGTGGCAGGGGGGTGTCAGCAAACGCAGGTATAAAACGACACAGGTGCCCAAAGGCCAGCACGCACAAACACAAAGCCAGCGGATTTTTGCACTATTTTCTCTCGCCGGGCAAACAAAGCTCATTATATCTGCATGTATTTAATAATACAGGAAAGGAAAATCCGGCAAAATGACACATTCCTCCAACAGGGCACTGCACTGCACAGTCGCAAGACGGCAGCCTGGCACATCTCTATTCAAGTCCTGTGACGCAGCACAATTTTTCACAAAATAATATCGCATGCACATATTTAATGACGCCGTTGTATGCAGACAAGATGCTACCTAGTGTTTCTGCAGATCTGGAACTAAAGCAAACTAAATCAGTCTAAATCTTCAGTCCTTAACATCTTTCTTTTCTTTAATTATAGTCATAAACATATTTGAGACGTTCGGTATGAAAGATATACAGGACGGCCTTTCCAGGCCCGAAATATCGCACTCATAGCTCACATTTGAAACTGTTTGGCACTTTTCCCAGAACCCAAATTATTATTCCCTCATCGCCCATCTCCCTCCAAACGGCAGAGAGCGCCGCGTGCTCCCGAACTCAGTCCCAGCCGGCCGGAGTCCTGTCGGGCAAACGGTGACAGACACTTTTGCATAAGGCAGGGTGGCCCCTGGAAGCTCCTTGACACATCCCCCGGGTCCCTCCCGCCATTTAATCAGAATCAGGTCCTTTTGACGTCACCGGGTGTGAGCAGAAACATTGAGACTCTTATTTCTATAAATAATTTTATGAACAGCACCAGGTCATGGCAACACGGAGACAGAAACTGCACACTGACAAACAGTGAACATGATGGCCTCATAAAACAAGGGCAGAAGGTCAAAAGTTTACAATATTTCACAGGTGTGGTCACGTGGCGCTATTCGCTTCCGCCACATAGTTGTTTCTGGGGCTCAGCTGGAGGAAGGTGTGTGCTTGCTGCTCTGCTGGGATCTGGAGACACGATGCCCTGTACTGCACTCATTAAAACCACCCTTACTGGGCATTTTAACTCACTTAACAAGTGGTTGCTAAAACCTCTGGCGAATTAAACAATGAATTATACACATCAAACTGTGCAAAGCCCAATATTTAAATAATGTCACACTCTTGAATTTATATGCAGCTGACAATATGTGCGGCGGCCTCAAAAGATTACTTACGTCGTTGTGCTAACCGAGGATCTCCACAACGTTCTAAGCTCAGTTGGAAGAGGTTATCCACATCTAATGTTGATGCTAGAGGTGCCACCTTTGGGACAGAAGGACCTGAGTTTGAATCCCACCTCCTCATGCAGTGTATTTTCTTTTAAAGGCACTTGTCCTGAACTGGTCAAGTAAAAATGACTCTTCTGTATAAATGGTTAAAGGAGCGACAGTAGCTGAACACTGTGAGCTTGAAGAAAAGCATCGGGTAGATGGATAAATATAAATATCATAACAGATTAGATAGGATGTAAAACATTAAAGCTTGAGTTTCTTACATGCATCACCTACTTGGAGATGTGGTGAGTGAGGTGCTCAAGATAAGATTTTTACCTCTCCATCCTGCACCCTTTACTCCTGTGCTGTATCTGCCGTACTTCGCATCCAGAGTTCCCCCCTACATGAGTACTGAGAGCAGCACTGGGCTGAGATCAGACCTCTTGACCATCACCAGGATGGGAAAAATCACACCATAGGATGTAGGGTTAGCAGCGGCACTGAATGGCCAGGATGCACTAAACACCCAAGATGCTCGTCCCTGTGCAAGTTAAGTGGATGCAAAAACACACTTCAGCATTTGAATGTGGCAGTTTGTCTCTCTCTCCAGCATTTAAAACACTTCACTCTATGAGCGGCCAAATAGATACGTGATTCCATCTGAAGTGGGGATGAAGTGGGTCGCATCCCATAATGGAGGGATGTGTGGAGGGATGAACTGTGAGTCCAGGCAGGCTGGCTCTTCATGTGGTGTTTGGTTGTGGGGTTGTTTCCCTAAACATTGGAACCCATAAATAAGACAGGACCCTAAACCCAATGGCAGACTTTAAACTGTTGGTTAAAGGCATCTTAGGAGAAAAACTTTGGGACAGAGAGGAATGGGAGCAGTATATATCTAGAATGATTTGTAAAATGACAGCTCTGTCAAGAGGCGTCAGATGGGTTTAACGCATGGGAACGGGCAAAGGCAATGTCGGTAATCGTGCTTCGCTTAGCAGTAGCATTCCGCTAATCTCTGACACCACCGGCGCCTGGCAATTTTCTAATCTCCCAACGAACTCTAATCTCACCCGCGAACCCGAACTGCACGTCGATAATAATGCCACGGCAATTAAACAGCTTCTGTAAGGGAAGCGACAGAAAGGAAAAGCAGTCAGAGGACTTTGCTGAAATGGGCCTGGCGGTGCTGCGGAGGAGCCACTCGGGATACAGGCCGTTGCCATCAGATTATGGCGCGGTTCTATTTCCTGTCTTCGCGGTCCAGCCACCCTGAGGTGTATGTTGGCACTCTGGGGTTGGGGGGAGCCGTGATGCAGAGCAGAAAAGATGACCCACAACGGCGCATCTTCCTTCACGTTAGAGTTTATTTGGGGGACATGGTGTCTTTAGCGGAATAGTTGATGCTAGCAGAGACAACGAGAAAGCCGAACTGAGGGTGGATTTCATCGCACTTCTTATACTATTGGTACAGAACGGGGAAAGCAATGCTGTGGATGTAGCGGTGACTGATTCGATGCTCACAGAACTGAAAAAAGCAACTGGTCATCCTGAAGCCGCACTGCTCAGCTGCGGTCGTATAAAACATGTCACCCCGGGGCCTTCGGTGCAAACGGGTTCGGGTGAGGTTCCAACCGACCGGAGGCCAGGTGGTCATGAATCTCACGGCCATATGCTGTGATGAGAGGGACCAGATAAGGCTGAGCTCTACAACACTTCCCAGCCTGTAAGAACATACTGAACAGGTGCACGAGATGCGCCGACAGGCATCAGTGTTCAGCCATTATGTTACGTGTCCCGGACTCAGGTCCAAAGTCTGCCATCTGGTAGCGTCCTCCTTCATCGAGAGGAATACCGAGCTCGGAATCCTTAAAGACTTCGAATGAGATTTCTCTTTAATCGATGAAAGCCAGAAAACGGGTGGGGAGCAGACTGTGTTTTGCACAAAAATAAATGGAATTCGTATCGACTGTTATGATACATACATTGCCAAAGAGTTTCATCTCGTCTATGAGACGGTAAGAGAAAACCTATTTACAGCTTTTTTCTGCTTGTAAAAATGCATGTACTTCCTCACAGAGTCGAGTTGAGTGGAATTTGAAGCCAAGCCGTCGTTTTGCAATCCAAGGCCTGTGGTTTGAATCGCCCCTCTGATATCGTACCCTTCATTTAGGTACTTGCCCTCAATCGATGTGGTAAAAAACCCTGCTGTGTAAACAGGTCAATAATTGCAAGGTCAGTGAACAAACGTGATGTTCTAAGTCTCCTAGGAGGTAGGAATCAGCGATATCATAATTAAAAGTAACAATAACCTATTCATGGGAAAAATGGCTGGATGTAGAGGACTTGGTTAACTGCCTTTGCGCATCTCGTGCAGCAGGAGACCTATCTTGTCCATCTTGGTTTGTACACGAAATGCAGCTGGCAGATGAAGAGCATTAAGTGCAAACTTAGTGGAAATATGGCCGGCATACATTGCACGCAGAGCAGTGTTTACCCAGATACGAACGCCGTCACGCATGACAGTGCTCAAAGGACAATAAATACACGACGAGCAGAATAAGCAAAACTAATGCCGCAGTAAAATTAGACTCATCAGTCTAGAGCGCAAAAGCATGGCGAGGTCTTAGCCGACAATGCTAAAGTGTCAGCTTCATTTTTTCAAAGGTTGTTCAGCAAGAGATATTATCCCACAGATTTTTGTTTTCTGGTAGGTTCCCAGCTTGCTGAAATGTTGTTGAAGAGCTGCTGTCTTCCTGCTCGCGTGCAATAGCACACAAAAACGAGGCAAAGACTCAACAGCTGCCATGGGTCTCATTCGGCAGGGATACACTTTTCGATCCCCCGTAAAAGTTTGAGTTCGAAACGCTTCCCTACGGGTTGCCACGTGCACCGCGAACGGATGCCCTCGCTTCCGCCCCGCAGACCAAGTTGTAATCAAAACACGATGCTTCCTGTTAAACAGAAAGCCTGATTTTGGAAGGGCTGCAAACAAGCGACTTGCCGTGCACGACCGAGGTGCCGTTTGCGAGATACGGTTGCCTAATCGCACGCTGTTATATTATTATGGAAGCAAGCGTGGCGCCCGGCACAATTAGAACGACCTAGCAGGTATGACCTTTCTATTAGCGCGCCGATTGGATTGATCTCTAATGATGAATCATTAAACCCAACATTCACCTTAATTCACATAAAGTCAAGGGGTTTTTTTGTGCATGGATGCGTTTGAAGTTGAGTTCAGCTGGGGCGCTAATTGGGCTCCAGCCCAGAGCTTCACACCGGAAAAAAATTAAAAACTGAAATTAAAAACTGAAAGTCAGCATCAAAAAAAAAATTGATACTAAAAAAAATCACAGACAATCAACTGTAGCTTGAACTTCTGGAAAATAAACAAATTATATATGATAATTTTTCCTCTTCCTTCTTTTTTTCTTAAAATAATAAAACAGTGGGAATGAAGTGGCCTTAGTAGCCTGGTTCTCATCTATAAGATGGTCAAAGGACCTGGACCCCAGTACCTACAGGACCTGATTATCCCAACACCCAGTGAAAGTGCCAAGCTCCTCCACCTCTGGGTGCCTGGTGGTCCCTCTCACAGGGGGCATCCAAACTCTGGGGTCCTCACTTCTCCCTTTTGTCCCCGATGAGGCATAATGAGTGTCCCTCAGAGCTGCTGAGTCCTCCTCCTCTTCCTTCTGAGTCCCTGCAATTATCTGCGTGTTTGCTGTTTGAATGGCACTTCTGTAGTCAGCTGTCTAAGGGATGTGAACCAGCAGCATGGTGGTGTCGTACAGATAACCTGTGCTCTGACCATCCTGTGTCTGAGTTTACAGCTCTTCATCTGTAGTTGAATGTTATATGGAGAAAAGTGTGGACCAAATCAATAAATGTAAATGTGTGTAATGAATCATTCCTGTCGCTCACATGCAATGACTTTGCTCTCTTGTCGTCGTCTCCACAGCTGCTGTCAGACCAACTGAGGTGGAGAGAGGGGAGTGTTTGTCCCCAGAGGGGAAGTGCGAGGATTGATTTACGGCCTTCAGGTCCACAGAGCCCCATGCCGCAGAGCCCAGCGAGAGATAGAGGTAGGGCAGAGTCCGTCTATGAGGTGCCCCGGGACAGCCTGTGAGGGTCCATCATCCTGCACGCACAGTCGGATCTCCCCCGACAGTTTCCCTTTTCACAGGAGAAAGGAGCTGTCCTCTGGGCTTAGGGCCCTTTCTTTGCATTGTCGACATCCATGCGCTGCCCACGGGTTCACCTCTATTTCTAGCACTTTCCCGCAATTCTTCTCAAATCCCAGGCCTTTGCCTCCAGTGCTCCTTGATAACAAGAATGGACAGCAAACCCGCAGGGCGACTTGGTGAGAAGCCACCATGAAGCAGATGGTGGGAAGCGGCAGGAAATGGCACCACACTGGGAACAACCGCTGAGCAAAAGGATAGAGAACGGCATTTAAACCCGTGAACAGAGAGCTGGGCGCCCAGAGATACGGTAAAACTCTGGGGTCACGACCTGAATGAGAGGCGCTCCTGAGGGTCAAGGGGCGGACTGGGAAAAAGGAACATTATGGTTCCATAGTGGGATTACCGCACTGGCACAATGTGACGGATCACTGAAATGGCCTCTATATATGGACAATAAAGACTGCCCGAGACCATTCGTGTCCAACACTGGACATCAAGCAGACGAGTGGGGGTCTGTCAACACACAGTCTCATAGATGGGGCTGGAACTTCAGCAGCAGCACGGTAGCCACTCAACTGGTCTTTGTCTAATCGTCTCATTTTGGCTAAATGTGTTTTTAATTCTGTCCCATTAAAAATTCCTTGGGTGTCTCAGTGGTGCAGTGCGTGGGCTGTTCAGGTGGTGGGTCACATCCAGATCAGTCTGGGTGGACCTTGCATGTTCTGCCACTGTTTGTTTGGGTTTCCTCCGGGTGCTTCTGTCTCCCACGGTCCAGATAGATGTGTTTCAGGTCAAGCAGCCATTCTAAGTTGCCCTTAGCTTTTGTGTGTGGTGTCCCATCCTGGTTTTAGTTTCCTAGTCTGGCACCTAGTGGACCCCGACTGGGATACAGTGGTTAAGGAAAATGGATGGATGGACGAAAAATCTCTTTGAAAATCCGTGCACAAATAATTAGTTAAAAGCATGTAAATAAACCCATTTTGTCAGGATGTTTGGTCACGAAAACTGCATGTTTTGGCGTTCGGTGTCATCGGGACAGTTCAAAGTTCAGTCTCCTTAGACGCCTTACCTTACAAAGACTGAATAGATTCACTGAAAAAAATGGCATATTAAATTACGCTTAATGTTCTGTTCTTTCCTCGAACCCTGCTGACACGCCGCTATTTCTGCCAAGTGTTCGTAACACATCACCGTACGCTAGCAGGATTTTCGGGAAGGCGAATACGGCTGCAGCAATTGCACTGCGGAACACAAAAAATCATTACAGCTGCGTGCTTGGCAGACGAAGCGGGGGGGATCCGGGCTAACAAGCGCGGGGCAAACAAACAGCGGCGATGAGCGCGGGGCTTACGTGCTCTGCCAGGCCCCGGGGGTCAGGGGTTCTACATTTGTTCAGCATCGTGAACCAGAGATTCGTGGGAAGCTCCAGAGCAGTGGTGATTACACTGCATCCTAAGATACACGCTTAGTTTCTGGAGGTCAGTCGCGGTTTTATGGAGGGTCCCTTAAAAGAGCGACCGTATTATCTGTTGTCTTCTGAAAGCCCTCTGTATGCAAATTCTCACCGTCCCATGGTGGTGCCTGCAGTTTCCTTTCATTAGAGCCGCACGGGGGCTTTATTAATTATACGTGGCCGGCCGGCACGGTTAAAATTCCCCATCCGGTAGTAAATTACAGCCAGCACCCCGGGGAGCATCCATTGTGCAGTAAAAGTGCCGCTCACATCACAACGCACCTACAAACGTGGTGTACAAATGGGAATTTGGGCTGATGGGCCGCAAAGATGTTGCAAAACACATTTACGCAGCATCGTAGTGGAGATGTAGGGCTGCCGGCGCAGCGCGGGGTGACAAATGTTCTCTCAGAGGTGCGGAGGTTGCTGTTTAGGGTAATCGCAGCACCTCAACCGATGACAGCGTCTCACTTGCCCCTCCATGACGGCAGACAGGTGGCGCAGTGTGAGGCTGGGGGTGGGGAGTGAGTTCTGCTGTCTTGGCATCAGCGGACACGGATTTTGATCCCACTTTCTGTGTTTCGAAGATTTTTTAAAAGTGTGCAACTGGGCAAAATGCAAACAAATTTACATAAGAACTGAGAGTTTATTGTGCAGTTCAGCGGTACTTTATTATACTAAATGGTACTGCTGTATTTTGCAGCTGAATTTTACCTGAATTTGCTCAAATTGCAGCACCATCTACCAGCCAAAGCCAAAGTGTGTTACAGTAAGCAGTGTGGTTAGACTTGCTGCCTGGCACTTAAAAAACCTAGGTTTGAATCGTACCACCTTCTGTAGTGCCCTTGATCAGAGTACCTCCCCTGAACTACTTCTTCTTCCGGCTGCTCCCGTTAGGGGTCGCCACAGCGGATCAATTGTTTCCACTTCTTCCTGTCCTCTGCATCTTTCTCCGTCGCACCCACCACCTGCATGTCCTCCTTCACCACATCCATAAATCTCCTCTTAGGCCTTCCTCTCTTCCTCTTGCCTGGCAGCTCCATCCCTAGCATCCTTCTCCCGATATATCCAGAATCTGTCCTCTGCACATGTCCAAACCAACTCAATCTCGCCTTTCTGACTCTGTCTCCAAATTGTAGTACCTCCCCTGAACTGATACAGTAAAATTTACCCTGTTGTATAAATGGGTAAATCAGCGCAAGTGACTAAATGCAGAAAAGCTCACACTGTGAGCTGCTACGGAGAAAAATGTCAGGTAAAGTAAAAAATTTTTAAAAAAACATAATTTGGTTCCAACCCTGGAGGAGTTTTTAGTGTTCAGGAGTGCACCTAGCACAGCCAGTTTACCACGATATACTGTTTCCCTTACCCATTCCTTCCCAGTTGGACACATGCTGCTTCCCTTTAAATAATTCATGAAAACTCCCACAGGTCTGCAATATTTCAGCCTGTGTTTCCTTGCGAACGCGTGCATGTTTATTTTCGGAGGCCTGTGGAAAAGAAAACACTCAGTAAAACAGTCTGTAACACAACAATGTACATCAGTAACTCTGACAGTAGTCAGCACAAACTGTGATTTTTGTTTTTTTCCCAGGTTTTTACCCAACACCGGTGAGAAAAAGGCGGCCACAGTTGGAATGGGGTCTGTTTTTACCCCAGATGCACTCGGCCACCAGTGTTCACTGACATCCCATTCCATCTTGAACAGTACGGTCTTCTAGAAACTTCCTAGCAGGTGCCATAAAGCATTTAAATCAAATATGAGGAAACAGAATTTCCTGCCGTTACCGTAGTACACCTTTTAGCTGCAGGTATAAAAACTGCAGCTCTGGGAAGTGTGCTCCTTCGGAAGGCGGCACGTGCAGAACCCCTGTGTTTTTAATGCACTGTCTACTTATTCAGGTGGGAGTTTATTGAAGAAGTTAAGGTTAAACACTTTGCTCGAGGGTACAATGGGAATACAGCACCTCTCTAATCGATAAACCGTCTTCTAACAACACTAAAAAAAGTTGGGGTTTACTGGACCCCACTGACAGTTTCTGTGTCCACACAAGTGGGTCTTTGGCTGCAAGTTTAAGGGCTTCACTGAGTCGTTTCTGCTGGAGAAAAACAAGGCCCAGAGCTGAAAAGGGCACAACATGAAGTCCCTTTTTCAGAACTACATTAATTATTAAAGCAAAATTTTCCCAAATCTCATTACAGTTATTCTGCCTATTGCTAGAATTTTGGCACGGGGGTCACTGTGGTTCGGCACAGCTTCATGGAGCACTTTGTGCCGTTTCTCTTCCAGTTGTCTCTCCACAGACCAACATCTGCAGAAAGCCAGCTGTTTCATCATCATCATCATCATCATCATCATCATCATCAGCAGCATCATCAGCATCATCATAATCTTAATCTTCTTTTTTTATTATTTTTCTACTTCTGTTTCATTATCTTATTATGACCTTAGTTTTCCTTTTCTTCATCATCTTGGTCTTCACCTTGTTAATTCTTATCCTCGTCTTCATCTTTTTAAATTCTTTTTCTTCATCATGTTGTTCTTCATTTTCCACTTCCTCTTCATGTCTCATCTTCATCTTCTTTGTGTCCTCCTTCTCGTACTACTTCTTGTCCTTCTCCGTCTCACGCTCCTTCTTATTGTTCTTCCCCTTCTTGCATTTCTCCTTCCTCCTTTTCCTCTATTTTTCAGCAACCATCCAATATTTAACTCTAAAAATATGCATATTTTGTCATTAGTATTTTTGTTGTTATTGTTTTGTTTTCCTTCTTCCAAGGTTTATACCTTTGATGTGGTTATAGGAGGGTTTAGGGTCAGGCATGTTTGCCATGTGGGGTTTACTGGGTTGTCTTGCACTCATTGTATGTACATCTATCTTTAAACTAGAATAAAAAAGGAGAGAGACACAAAATAAAAGTAGAGGCTGCATCATCATTATTGCTCAGCTCTCTCCCACTTTTCTCAGGGAAAACATAAAAGGTGACATTTGTACACTAAGCTACTTACCCTGATATACAGCAGGTACCATAAACCACATCAGTTCCTTGACCAGGGGAGCTACAGCAGAAGTGGGGATTCGATCTCCTCTCCTCGTGATGGCAAAGGTGACACCTTTGCCACCTGCTGTCACTTTTCTGTTGAGAGATTTTTATCTGAAATACAGAAGCTGCAGGAGACACATTTGGCTACAGGGTTTCTCATGGACCCCACCGGTGAGGCCTTCCCCCCACAAGGTGCTGTGTGATGGCGCCTCAGGGTAAAAACAGAGCCACAGAAGAAAAAGCCGTTACATCACGGATGCAGCAGGTGAACACAGATGCTTCTCCACCACCAGGTTCACAACAGGATCCTGTCAGAAAACAGTGTGTCAGCAAAGGTGGCCAACAAGATGGAGACAAGAAACCGCTTTAAAGATGCTATCATGAAGGTGTCTGTCTTCTGGGACAACAGGTGAGACCCCCAGGGACAGAAGGACTGAGGTAACCTGAGTCTTTCCAGAGAAGCAGACTCTGAATCTGCTGTTGAAGCCATAAGATGCCAGCTCAGCAGGCAGATGCGACAGCCCAAAGCCAGACTAAATTTTGGAATCGAGATCCCTGTAGGTGAGTGTAAGCAAACCGAGGAGCGAAGAAAGGCAGCATTGAAACATTGATCCATTGAGCTTCCGTGGCTCCCTGCTCATTTGGTAAAATTTAACACGGACAAGCATGGACATAAAGAGGAGCTCTGAGCAGCTCCATTTGTCTGAGGGCTTCGACTGAAGGCCTCTGCTGTGCTCAGTGGACTCAAGGTCCTGCAGAATGGAAGGAATTGGGCTCTAAGAGATATAAAGCAACTATTCTAGGAAACACCGATGTGATTCTACAAGATCAACAAGACTGAGATCCTCTAAAGTGCCAAGGACCAAACTTGGGTCTCAGTGACCTCTCAAAGCCTTGACTTTTCAGAAAAACAACAGTGTTTCCCACTTTATTTAGTACTGATCACTTTTTCTTACACATTTCTGTAAACTTCAGGTTATTGTGCACAAATGCAAACTGTGTGGAGGGCGAAGAGAGCCAAGACAATTTGTACGAGACCACTTCAATGCATCTCAGTTCTACAGTGTTTACAGCTCACCTCTGATGTCCCATGATGAGGAATGCCACATGCGTTCATATGCACTGTTAACCCGATCGGCATTCGGCACCGAGAAGCAGTTAGCAGACGCAACGTATATTTGTTTTCACACTTCAGTCTTACATTTTCCAGAGCTCCAAAATAAAGGATACGCTTTTATAGACCTTAGATGTATTTTATTATAGGTTAAAAACGATTCCTCTATAACTTAAGCACAAAAAAACAAGGTACATCTGTTTTTGTTAACTGTACTCATAGCGACTTAGCAATCGTGAGCCTGTCAGTTGTGAACAAAATGAACTATGGACAGACTTCTGATCCCAGATGAGGATGAGGTGCGCGAGTCTGGCGCAAGCATAGCACCGTCTGAAATGTCCAAGTCACGTAAGAGGAGTGGGCGTCGATGGACTTGCGTTATTAAACCTGTATGGATGCTGTGTAAATCAAATCACTGCTGCTTCGCTTTAAGCACCGTTTCAGTGATCTTTGATTTGGTGTCCATGAAGCAACACCGCAAATAATGGTTTCTAAGACCTTCCTCTGACCCTCAGCAACCCCTTCACCACTTTTATTTGGGTTGAGACCCTGGTTTTGGGAACTACAGCCCTAACCCATTGCTGGAAGTCACCTTCACCGCCTGATGGACCGCTGCATCACCTCTTCTGTCCGACTCTTCCTGTTCTTCCTTGTGACTTGGGGGTGGAGCAAAAGGCAGCACTAATCTGAAATCCCATTCATCTTTCCCATTAGCGACGCCACGATTCCGTGCAGCACCAGCCACTCTCTATGTAAATAAGCTCATTTCCAAGGCAAAGTCTAGGTGAGACGAGGAAAAAAGACAGAGGACGCGTCCCTGCGGTTGCACCCAACCTCGCATCTCCTCGACCGTGTTTAAACAAGGAAAGCAGGAGCTGTCAAGCGGCATTAGGGGCCCGCAAACGCCGACACGGCAGCCGCAGCACCAGCGTCCTGGAGTTGCTCCAAGACCCGTTCGGCTCCACACATTTATTTAAGCAGCGTTTTCTTGTAATATTAATTCAAAATCAATCCGACCTCCCAGTTTCCAAATTTGTAAGCGCAGGAGAGCGTTGCTGTTGTCTGGCAGCAACTGAAGATGGGGTTCAGCAGCAGCGCTTCTTCGCAGCTCATTCTGGGTGCCGCAAAGTGCAAAGTGCTGGATT
Source organism: Heterotis niloticus (assembly GCA_018136845.1). Lineage (NCBI taxonomy): Eukaryota > Metazoa > Chordata > Actinopteri > Osteoglossiformes > Osteoglossidae > Heterotis > Heterotis niloticus. The sequence goes on from CM030904.1 coordinate 1,628,834, forward strand.
GCTTGGCAGCAAACAGCAAATTAACCCTCAGATGTGAAGTGCGGAAGCGTGTTTTGCGGCACACTGAGCATCCTCCTAAACATCTGGACAGTTGCACATCCGCTCGGGGACCCGATGTGTTTTCCGAAGCTCAGGCAAGCATTGCAGGGTGCAGATTACACAGAATTTCCCAATTTTTTACTTTTTTTTTGGTCCCCATGTATTGAAACTTTACATGACCATAGAGATCCTTAGATTCTCCTGAGGTTCTCTACTACGTGAAATGCACACCCACCTCAGAATGTTTTCATTAATTTGTTCATCTCTTTGTTTGCTGTTGTTTGTTTGCTGCTTAGATTGATTCATTCTGTATAAAATAGAATTAAACACTTTTATTTCCCTTTGTATAAATCACTGTTTCATCCTCTCTACTGGGCATCTCTAAATAATAATAATAATAATAATAATAATAATAATAATAATAATAATAATAATAATAATAATAATATTAAAAAAGGAGGCTATTCAGAACTGTGTTTACTGGGGGGTGGACTCGAGTCCAGTGACATCTCTGTGTGCAATGCTGTGTGCGCTTCAGCTCCGAAAAAGACCAGAATGACGACCCGTCTGGAGGCTGCCGGGGGTTCAGATGATGCGGAGGAGCTCAGGATCGTGTAGCAGTAACACGCATGGAGCTAACAGGCGTGAAGGTGCCGAGTGCACGGAGTGAACCCACCGTCGGCTCTCAAAAGGTCACAGCTGGAGATTCAGAGGTATCCTTTCCAGCCCCAGGATGTGGAGAACTTAACTTCAAACTTTTCCAACCATTTTAATATTTTATCACTCAGCCATTCTTAACCAGTGCAGAGTCACAGCGGTCCAGAGCGTCAGGAAGCCAGAGGTGGGGCTCAACCCTGGAGCCTAATGGCTGTAAAGTACCCCAGTAACCATGACGCCCCCTGCTACCAGCTCACGCACAGGAGGTTATCGCTTAGAAAAAACAGCCCCAATATTATTACTGCACTTACCTTTGGTACTGTACTCAGCACAAAGTGAAGCTATTATAATACTATTATAGTGCAGCTGCTGACCTCATGCTTGATGTCTCTTTTCCCATAAGTCCTCTTCAAGTGAATGCGAAACCACACTAAGCCATGTGACTAAGTGAGTGGAAATGAACACGCGCTGATCCGGCACCGGGGCTATTAGACATTAGACACGGGTTCATGCCGCGCTGCCAAGTCGCCCTGCCAATTCCCCCATTTTTAAACCTCTCATTACCGCTGCTGCATAATGCAGATTATATTACATAAATGCACAGAATGCAGATTTGTAGCAGTGCATGAAAATGGGTGCAATGTGAGTGACAGCTGAGCACATAATAATGATGTTTAATGTGTCATGTGTGACACATTTTGACAGAAACCATTCTGCAGCACAAGAATTAATGCCAGAAGTCCAAAAATGATCTTTCGATTGCTTTTAAATTCATTGGAAGGGGTTTTTCTTGTACATCCTAGTTTACAAAGAAGAAATGGGAATGCGTTTTTGGGTTATGAGCAATTCGACTTTACAAAGAGTTCCATTTCAGCCCCACTTTGGCTTACAAGGCACTTTTTTTTCACATTTATGTCGCCCGAATTTTTGATTTTGCCCCTCTGAACAGGTGAGATGAGCGTCGCCGTGTGGTGCCCTTCACAGTTACACTAGTTTAACTCGTGCTGTGCGCTCAACCATCATGGCGTGTTTGCAGGTTTTAATTCTCCTTTTGGAGGGTTTCTAGGAACAAATTACATCCCCAAAATGAGTAGCTGTGCTTTTAATGCCTCGGTGTAATAAAACAGTTTGTAGTATTTAAGTATTTTTTCGGAAATATTAACAGAGTCTGAAAGAAGATTAATTGCACATTTATCTCAGGTCTGAGACACACGGAGCTGCGTGTTTTTTGCTCGAGGTGGTGGAAGCTGCGTGAAGCCACACGTTCTTCGGCAGCATATTATCACTTCAAAAAGGGAGCCGACCACCATGTTTTCTTTTGTTTATTAGTAGCGCACGGCCACTTTCTGTGGTTCCTGTTTGGTGCCCGAAGCCACATCACTGCATGCTTCCTAAGGACAAATGACACACGCCGTGCTGTGTATGTGAGGGACAGCCTCTCTCCAGTACGCCGAGGTGGAGCGGGCGGACGTGGGCTTGTGCTGAAACGTGCAATGGCGAGCGGCCTTGCGCACCTCGGGCCACTGTTGACTTCAATTAGGCAGGACCCGCTCGATGGCTGTCCTCCTTCCCCCCATCTACCAGCACGCTCGCTTATCCCTGGCGGATGGGGTCCTGGCGCCCCTTGTGAAGGGCCGGTCGTCTGCTCCAGATGCAAAGTTGCATGAGTAGCCGATGCTGACGAACCGTACTCCCGGCGGCGGCTCGTGGCGCCCGTCCCTTTCTTCTGCACCCTGAATACACTTAAAGGATAATTCTGGCCGGTTTATTATGGCTGCAGTCACCATGGCAACCAAAACCTCGGTCGGCTTTACTTTGTCCTCGTGCCATCTCTGAATGCAGGAGGTGGAAAGCTCTTCATCATATTGGCTTCATTTATGGAGCACAAAAGCACTGACACGGTGCAGGTCCCCGGCCGAGATCTGGCTATTCAGCGCCGTGTATAATAGGCCCTGTGCCGGGGTGTGTGGTGACGGGCGGTTATTTTCCGTTCCTCTGTCGCTAACAGGTTTAGTCACTTGCAGGGCTCCTGAGTATGGAATCTGACTGGAGTGCCACAGGGTGTGTGTCCTCTGCAGTAGATGCAGATTCCCATCCAGCAGCGCTAAAATGGACACTCGGACTACTGCTTGGCTTACTGATCACGGTGACAACCGCACCGGTTCGTGGGATAAGCTGAGTCATAGCTGCAGCTTTCTGTGGTCTCAGTGCTTCATTAGGAACTCATAGGTCAGGGAAGGAGAGGTCTGTGCACTCAGTCTCTCGCTCCAGAGGAAAAGTCCACTTCCCATGGACAGCAAAGACTGAAAAAAGACATATTACTGCATAGTTACTACAACTGTAACTTGGTATATGTGTCAGGGTTGGCATGGTGTCCTGGTGTACAGGTAGATGTGTGTGTGTGTGTGTGTGTGTGTGTGTGTGTGTGTGTGTGTGTATGTGTATGTGTGAGATTGTGAACTGTAACAAATTGTGAGTATACTGAAGATGTGTGTTGTCTCTCACCACGATCATGGATGTATGGATGTATGAATGATAAATTGCACATCGAAGACGCAGTACAGGAAAAACACAGCCTCCTCAGAATGGCGGTGTTGGTAGAGACTTTCAACCCTGCGGTGCCAACATCTCCCCAAGATGTTCTCAAATTTCAGCATGACAAAGTCTCCTTGATACGCTGCTAGACGGATTCAGGTGTGATTCCATAAAGTCCGAGATGAAGTCGACATGGTCACCAAGAGTCAACGGCACTTAACAAGAACATAAATAGCAATAAAGGACTGCACATAGAGCAAAGGAAGAAGATGATCAGCAATCTGACAGATGGACTTCACAGTGGGAGTGGAGACGCCCCTTCCTGCACTAAGGGCATAAGTGGAAGATGGATCCTTATTGAAGAGCCCTACATACGTGGTCAACAAGAGTCAATAGAAACTCTGCAGCACTTGACAGCAACAGTATTCCTATAATGTGATTCATCCAATGCACTGCGCTGTTCCTTTGCCTTTGGGGACTGAAAGCCGACCTAAATCTGAGCACATCGACGCGCCCTTATCACACCTGTCCTATTCAGGTGTACACAGGAGAACAGGTTCACGCAGAGGTTCCGGGGGAGATGCAGCCGATTGACCGGAGCCATCAGAGCAGACAGCAATCCATTATCAACAAATTAAATGTAGTTATAAGCAGATCACTTTGTCTGGTTATTCCTCTCCTGAATTAGAGTTATCATTACACGCTTCATGTTAAACATTGTGATTAAGTCTCGGGGCCTTCAGGGAGTCTCTCGCGCTCTCTATTTATCCTTTTCCCTGCACCGTTCTTCCGCTTTTCAAAATCACAACCCGAGACACTGGAGCATCATCAGCAAACCCTCCAAAATGGAGGCTCGGTCTTTGTGTCACGGAGGCTGCAGAGACATTCGGTGACACAGAGGTCACCATCTCTGCTCTTCCACCGCCATCAGACATCAATTCAATTCAGTTCGATTTTATTTTTATATAGCTATCTTCTCACCGCAGTGGCACAGAGCATTGTACAGACCTGACAAGGGTTGCATACGTGACCGATGCATACCTGCTGACCGGGTTCAAATCCCATTTGCTTCTTTTCCCTGTTCGTGTGGGTTTCCTCCAGCTGCTCTGCTTTATTCTGACAGTCCATCGATAGGAACTTTAGGTGGACTGGGTCCTCTAAATTGCCCTTTGGGTGATAGTGTGCGACTGTGTGACTGGCCTGCGACGGACTGGAATCTAGTATGGACTCTGCTTCTGGCCCTACGTTTCCAGGATAAGCTCTAAAGCATCATGACCTTAAACAAACGGATGGATGGACGGATGGATGGATGAGCAATAAATGCTAAAATAACTACTAAATACAAATTTACAGTCCACAACTTAGGTGATTTATCCCAGTTCCAAATGAAAGTCACTTCCTTCACTTACGCAAACAAGGACCAATTCTCCAAAGTGGCGCTCGGTTCAGTTCCAAATGTTACAGAGGCATCTGTGTGAGCGATAACCCAGGAAAGGGGCTTTGTTCTATCATCAGCTGCAAACTTTTTGCCATCCACATTTACACCTCAGACACCCTCAGTAAGCAACCTGCATACCTGGCAGCGGGGGTGTGGAGGGGAGCGCTGCCTCCTTGCACTCCAGTCACTCAGGTGTGCATCCCACCTCCTGCTGCAGTGCTCCCGATGAAGGCCATCAACGGAGTAAAATGAACCTGGTGTAAAAATGGGCAAAACAGTTAGCTGAACAGTATACTGTGAAGTGTGTAAAGGAAGAAAAATTTCAAATAAACTAAATTAATATTAAAATGGAACTGGTTTTATGTAGCATCGGCACTTATTGAATGACTTTAAGGAAAAAGATGCAGAGGTAGAAGCTCGGCATTTCTTCGCTCAGACGTTTTGCGACACGGCTGCGGCTGCAGTTTAAACCATCTCTATTAAACATGAGCGTTAATGAATCGGCTACAAAATTAGAACAGTCATCGGTCCCTGGCCTCACTCTGCGTGACACAGAAATTAAATTCCTGCTTTATGAAGATGACAGACGGAACCCAGACCTGTTAGTGCCGCACCACCGCAGTGGAATGACAGCTCTGACGGGGAAAATATTGTCAAAACACATCGGAGACAGATGGGAAATGTTGTCTCGGTGTTTCCACACAGAGAGATTACGTCACGGTGCCGACGGCTCTCCATAAAGCCCCTCGCGCCCGGGGGGCCGCACAGCCCCGGTCCTCTTCCAACACCCTGCAAGCTGGGGGCGACTCGCATGGGGGGGGGGGTCACCTCAACACCGTAAGAGGGACGGAGCAGCGGTGCGGAGGCTGGATGGGGAGGAATCGGAGCGCTTTCTCTCAGGGCCTGCGATTGGGGCCTGACTCGCATATCAACGATGGCGGGTGCCTGTTCCACGGACTATTAACAAACTGTTGCACCAGAGTCAAGGAGATGGAGAGAAAAACAGAGACAAAGCAAGGGGTTTACTGTCAAGCTGATACACAAGGCAGAACGTGGTGTTTTTTCACACCGCCGCACCGCGGTTTGGTTTCGCGTGGCGACGGCCACACCCGGAACCCCCCCTGTTAGCAGCGGCGGTTTCGGCTCCTCTCGCAAAGACCGCGCTTGTCGATCAGCCCGAGATCCGCAAGCCGGCTGTTTCGAAAACGTAAGTGGGACACCGCTGCTCCAAGGTCGGCCCATCAGCGACCAATTTCACGTTCGCGGGGACGGCGCAACTCCTCCTCCTCCTCCGATAGTAAAAATACTGCGGCACGAATCACCTGATGAATTGCGCGCCAGCAGGACGCAGCGGACGAAAGCGCTCATCTTGACAAATCCTAGCCGGGCCTTGGTTATTAGCCCACATGTAAAGTGGATTACATCCCGCGCGCCTGTCGGGGAGCAGGAGGGGGCGATGTTGAAATTAGTCTCCCTGAGACTCAGCGAGAGCAGCGATTTCGTCAGGAGGCTTCTCGCCCCGTGGAGGAATTCTTATTCCAGCGTTTCTGTCTTTTATCTCCCCCAGACCCCTGCCCCCCTCTGTCTCACAGGCGTCTCCGTTTTGAAAAGGGAGGCATCTTATTGGTATGCAGCCGGGCTCCGGCCACAGGAAATGAGCGCTCTGTTCATTCAGATGTAATGAAAATGCCTTTGCATCGGTTGACTACATCGAGCAGATACTTTTAAGAAAAAGAGGCGGAGACAAAAAGGGAATCTGACCAAATAAAACACGTTTAGTGCGCCGATAATGTGCGACGGAGACCCGCTCGAGTGGCTCGAGAGGGTGAATAAAAGGCTACCGTGGTCGCGCGGCCGCAAGTTCGTCTCAACCTGCGGTGAAGCCGCTCGGACGCTCCCACCGAGAGGCGTAAACAATGCAAATCCTATAATTGCAATGTCAGTCGTGGCGAGCGGCCGGAATACCAAGCAGAGCCCCCGCATCCCGAGCCGTGCGGCCTTCCCCGACGGCGGACGGTGGCAGGTCTCGCACTGCCCTCTGCCGTCAGAGCCGGACGCTGCACCACCAGCCCCCTCGCAAGAGGGGCCCGCATTCCGCATTCTCCTGCCTCATCGGTCGCTTTCAGGGAGACACAGCGTAAATGGGGGGACAAGGAGGTCAAGACACCGGTCACCCCCGCCGGCACCCTCTGGCTGCGAGCCGCTTGCCGCTACCCGATTAATAGCTCAGCGACGGTCTCCCTACGTAAATGATCTTAAGTGAAGTTAAAGGCCCCCCGGCTTCGCCCGCATGCCGTCATTGTCGAGCGGGCCGATTGAGCTATTTGTCAAAACCGAATAAAAAGGGCTCTCGGAGGAATGCGGTGCGGTAAATCATCTTTTTTATTGTGGCCCGACATTGCCGGTGTGGGCGGTTCTTCCCCGAAATGCGCCGTGATTGAGTTGGTAGTGTCACAGCGAAAGGATGATGTCGTCCTGCGGGGGTGGGTAGACGCCGGGCGCGTAGTGGGTGGAGACCGATGGGGGAACGAAGGGAGAAGATAGTGGAGGCTGGGTGGGTCGGTGGGCGGGGTCTGGATACGAAGAGGGTGTGGAGTGGGTGGAGACTGGCTTACCTGGAGACAGGACCGTTTCCCTAAATCTAGGAAAACAACTAGCCTGCTGTCACACACACACACACACAAGTATAACACACAGACAGCAGGAAAGCAGTAAAGTCCCAGCGAACCACAGCCAACCCGTTTGTCAGTGTAAAATTAAGATTCATGTGCGCTGTATGTGAAAAAGGCCAAACTGTTCATGCAGCGTAAAGCAGGAGGGATGAACACTTCAGATCATCATCAGTTATTCACTGGCTGCTATCGGCGTTGTCAGGTAAAGTGTGTCGATAAATCTTTATTTCCTTCCATTCCCACATTAGGTGAATAATGCCACCAAAACAAACTTCATTTCTCTTTTCCGTCTCAGCTCTGCATCTGTCCTCTTTCAGCCCCCCCGCCTCCGAGCAGTTCAGAATGCGATGCTGCGGTCAGCTTCAGGGAAATACAGATTCCTCTCCGTTTATAACAGAGTAAACAAACAGTGAGGAGAAGCGGCGACTCCTCGCGTGGCCCGCAGAGCGGCTCTTCCTCACCTTTATCTTCATTTCACTCGCGATGAGCGAAGCGTCCGCAAAGGTCTCGCAGCAAAACCGGCGACTGCGCGAGTCCTCAGTTCCAATGCTTATGCACATGTCCCACTGTGCTGTACCGTGGTAAGCGGCAGACTGGTTCTGAAGGACCTAAGAAGGTCAAACACAGAGCAGATGCTCAGGAAACCATAACTTCTGGGAGTCTGTGCTGGTCCCACATCCCAATTACACAGCAGGGTAATTTTTACTCTATCAACTCGGGGTAAGAATGTTGTTAAATTTAGTGTGCAAAGCGGTATAAGTCACCCTGGTGGAGAAAAGTGAAATGATGAATCATAACTTATAACTCAGTGATATATTAATACAAATAAAGTTAATAAGTTGACCCTCTAGGTAAAGCAAAGAGAAATGAACAAATAATTCAATAACCGTAACACGAAACAATTTGTGCAAAAAGAAGCGCAACATTATTTCGTAATCGCTGTATGGGTCGCTACAAAAAATCTGCACTTGAAAGCACATTAATGGTTAAATGCAACGGCTCAAACGGCACCGATTGAACGATTAACTGCCAGACGTCATCTTTTGTCATTTCCTGCGGTAAATACCACGGTCTGGTAAGCAACAAAATTTACAGCGTAGTTTATAGTTAGATACGAGTTAGAAAATTACGGTCGTGCCTTGCGTTTTATTAAAATTATTGATTTCCATAATTTCACATTTGAGTTTATTATCCACCAGTGCTGGCTACCAGCGGTGGAAGTGTGTTTCTGTACAGCGATTTACACTTTGCGAGTGAAATAAACAGCCGCGGTACCTGAACTACTAATGATAGCACAGGATCAGGGATGGGTGTGTGGGGATGGGGCGTTACCGTGTTTTCAGCTCCACGATTGCCTGGAAGGCACTGAGATCGGGGATTGTCGGGTAGCCGCTGCCATCTGGGGCAGCCCAATAACAAGTGGTGGATTCCCATAATGCCCGTGGGGTGGAAAAGGTGGGAGGCCAGGGCACCCATCTCACTCAGCCGAATGCTCTGCTCCGCTTCTGGATTGATACCAGCATGCCTACAGTCCGAATCTGATTTAAATACATTTTTACGCATGAAAAATTGGCTCTCTATGTACAGCTCTATTGAATGGCTTGTTTTCCAAATGGTTGAACTGCAAACCTTCAAAGATGCCAACGTTTTTCATTTTAATTGTAGTTCTTTCACATTCTGGTTTGCTATGGCAAGAAACCCGAGTGGCAGTAAAACCTCGTTGTCCTGGTGTGGATGCACCGTAGCTCAACTCATATCCACAGTGTTTACAGCCTCTGTCTGCTGTACCCGAGTGGAGGCGAACAGTAGATGCATTCAGAAGGATGGAACGTTGCCCATTTATAGACTGACTTGGTCAACGGGAAGGGGTAGAGACAAATTATTTTTTTGTTTCAGTCATTGTCAAATTGATTTTTATTTTGTTTTAGATAAAAGCAAACAAACAAACAAATAAATAAATAGTTTGCAAAGGTTTCTCGTAAATCTAACTTGTTAATAAGTCAAAGCACTTCTGTATTATGAAGCTTTTACCGATGGCAACTCAACGTGTGCACACGTGCACCTGCCTGTCCTGCATCTAAAACCGCTGTGGCAGCACAGACAAGGGAATCGTGGGAAAGCCAGTCTGCCCCCAAGACTCCATCGCAACGCATCTGTTCAGCGGATTCCCTTTCAGACAAACCACGGGAAAGGGGAAACAAACAAACAAACAAACAAACAAACAAACAACATGCCAGCTGGGTTGAGGACCCAGGTCTCAGGTCAGGGCAGGTTTGCATGCCGGCCTTCAAAAGAATTGGCTTTGAAGCACAAACAAACGGCGCAGGGGCTGTGAGGGCAGACGGCCGGTCATCCGGCTCCCTGCGTTTGCGTATCTAAGTGGTGGACTTCTGATGCGGAATTTTAAACAGGTCCACTGGGGAAGAAACACTTGTGGAAAACCTGAGAGGCCCTGAGAACCTTTTAAAGAAGCTCAGCACCACCTCTCTGCAGGCACCACATTGGGCCGAGAAACGGGGCCAGGAGAGGACGTCTCAATTAATCACAGCAACTTTTGGGGACGCGTCCGAGCTCCTTCCCCCTTTGATACCGTCTGCAGCGGTCGGCACGATGATGGCAGGAGCTCCGCTCAGGTTTCGGAGAGCAGGAGACGCGTACTGAATGTCGCCGGCTTCGCAGCGGCGGGACAGCGGGAGCTCAGAATTACCGGGCGCCCCATGATTAGCTAAATAACGTGGCTGGGATGCGATGAGCGACACGTCGGCGTCCAGCTGGAACAGACCCTGCTCATCTCCCCTGCCGATGCTCTCATTTTCAGGCCTACATTAGGGCAGCGGTGCTTGCAGCATCCAGACTGCCGTCCTCACACAGCCAGGCGGCAAAGCCTGGATGCTGCTCACTGAATTCTAATTAAATTTGTACAGACATCACCTCTTTTTTGTGTTGTTTTGCATACAGTAGCTCAGCTCTAGGATCTGGGTTCAAATCTCAGCTCCTGCCACAATACTCTTGATCAGGTACTTACCCTGAACTGTAGAAAGTACCCTGCTGTATAACTGGGTAAATCAGAGTAACTCTGGGCAGAGTACAAACATTATCTTGTAAGCCACTAAATAAACACACTGCCTGTGTTCTGTGTGATGACCCGGTCTTTACACTGGGTAGATCCCACCACAGTGGGGCCCATCTGACAGGCTGCTTTCCGCTGGGAGGGGGGGGTCAAATCCTCAATCGGATCACAACACATTGCCCCATCAACCTTTGTTTCTCGCTCCGACGTCTCGCCTCTCTGTGTGCACCGACATTAAAACAAGCTTCCATTTTATACCCACTAAGCTACAGGACAATTCTCATGACAAAAAGCAGAATAACACAAATGAAATCCGATGTTGTGTGTTAAGCAATGCTGTGTTACAGCCAGCAATCCAGCAACTCGGTGCGTAAACAAATGGAATTTAGTCTAATAGCATAGCTGTATCTGAGACTTTTACAGAGCCCAACTTGTGAATGAAATAAGGGATATCAATCGATAGATAGATAGATAGATAGATAGATAGATAGATAGATAGATAGATGGCCCAAGTACCCAAGAGGGAAAAATTACAGCCACTTCAGTCGAAAGCATCTACAGCACACAACATATGTACGTTTGCTAAATAAGCATTTCCGCTCATGCAAAAGACAAAATTCCTTTTTAGAAATGTTTTAAGGTGTTAATTAAAAAACTGTGGCTGCTAGATTTGGAGTCTAAGTTGTTTTCCAGCTGGTGGCCCTCAGGAAGAAGTGCATTTTCCTTCCAGACTAAAAATAGTATCCCGCCTTTGGCTACTTGTTTTAGTTTCACACCGGTCTGTTAGTTGGCCCTCTTTTCCAGGGTTTACAGGTCCAGCAGTTTTGGGTTTTATCAGAAGGGTGAGGGTGGTGCGTTTCAGGGAGACTGCATCTCTCCACCAACAAACCGTCATTTCAGAAACAATTCTGGAGCGACAGCTGGATTTCCTCAAAAGAAAAGCCAATTATCTGAGTGGAGAGAAGCTCCATGCCTGTTATCCACTTTAAAGGCAGTAAAAGGCCAAGGAGGCCCACAGTGAGCACTGACAGGCTTGTACCTACAGTCAGCTGGCAGGCCTTGAGCCAGTATGTCATGCCGTTGTTATCTGGTCAAGATGAACAAACACCCAATTCCCTGGTCCAATTGGCCACTGGTGTCTTCCTGATAGGCTTGATCACAAGCCGTTGCCTTCGGGTGATGGTCTCTTTCTTTGCTCGCCAACAAGAGTGCAGTGCCGCTTCACCTCTGGCTGTTCACAAGGGGTCCAACATCAGTAGCGTGCTGGTTCTCGCTTTTTGTCCCCAGTGTGGTGTAATGATCTCCCCGTGTCCCTCAGAGCTGCTTAGTCCCTCTCAGTCCCATCTCTCTGAGAGCCACTTCCCTCCTGACCTCCTGCCATCTACATAACTGAGTCCAGCACCATCTTCTGCAATTATCTGTGTGTTTAGGTGGGTATAGGTGGCTGTTTGAGGGTCACGAACCAGCAACATGGTGGTGTCAGGCACACAGACTGTGCTTCAGTCATCCTGTGACTGAGTCTGAAGCTCTTCATCTACTGCCGATGCACTTTGCGTTACTTTAAGTTGTGATTCATTTTGAATAAGAATGCCTGCTAAACAAATAAAAGTGAATAAACACACCTCCAAGAAATAACCTTGAGCAAAAAGTCAGTCGGACTGAGGTTCCATTTCTGGAAGCCAGGTGTTCTGTACGAGTCCACCAGCAGAAGCCCTATAGACTGGCTGCAAGTTCAAGCTGGTAGGTAAACTACGGTCACCTTTACACACAAACTTAGCATCATTTAGTCCATCACGATGTCTTGTTTACAACGCAGTTTATTATCAGCCGCTTCCTGCAATATTTCACATCGGGGTTTGCTGACAATGCTCAGGAGGACTCAGACTGGCAGCCCAGATCTGCCTCGGAGACGGAGCATTTGTGCATCGAGACAAATTAAACCCCGACAACATCTCACAGCAAAACACGTCTCCACCTTTGCCTTTCAAAGGCCCTCAAGTCAGTAGGTGGGAGATTAAAAAACAAATGACAGCAACAAAATCTCCACCGAGCCATTTCGCTGCCGTCAAACAAGCAAGCTTCAAAAATAAATTCATAAAATATAGAAATAAATACAGAATTAAAAGCTGTCGCTGCTGCTGCTGATACTTACACGGAAGGCGTGAACATCTCACAAAGTCAGAGACGTGCTGAGAAAAACTGTGTATGAAACAACAGGAGTCTTATGGCTTCAATGGCTGATGATCTCCAAGGCCAATATGAACAGGCCAACTGCAGATATTCCTGAGCCATTTGCAAGACAACTGGCAACAGCGCTGGGGTTGATTTAGGACCTAAATTTTTGGATGTGTCCACAAAAGCATAATATACACTGCCCGCCCAAAAAAAAAGTGACGCACACTAATATTTCGTTGGACCGCCTTCAGCTTTGATGACAGCATGCATTCGCCACGGTATCATTTCAATAAGTTTATGCAATGTCACAACATTTATTTCCATCCAGAGTTGCATTCATTTTTCACCAAGATCTTCTATTGATGACGGGAGAGTTGGACCGCCGCGTAAAGTCTTCTCCAGCAAAGATTCTCAATGGAGTTAAGGTCTGGACTCTGTGGTGGCCAATCCATGTGTGGAAATGATGTCTCTGTCATGCTCCCTGAAGCACTCTTTCACAATTTGAGCCCCATGAATCCTGGCGTTGCCATCTTGGAATATGAAGAAAAAATCCATTGATGGAAAAACCTGGTCATTCAGTATATGCAGGTAGTCAGCTGAGCTCATTTTTTGGGCACATAACGTTGCTGAACCTAGACCTGACCAACTGAAGCAACCCCACTTCATAACACTAAGTTAAATCCAGGTGCTGACTTTTTTTTGGCCGGGCAGTGTATTATTAGATCATCACTGGCACGTCATCCATTATGTCACAGGGACGTGAAAGCTGGATATTGAAGAAGCAGGACAGGAGAAATTTGGATGCCTTTGAACTATGGTGCTGGGTGAGACTTCTAAGAACACCGCAGACAGCCAGGAGCTGACATAGATGGATGCTGGATCAAATCAAAGCAGAACTCGGAACGCAACTGATACCGCAAAGTCGAAAGCTGATGGTTCTAGTGCTTTGGAATGGCACATTTTGGCTCTGTTTATCGCATTTCTGCCTCCCACACTTACGGCCCCACCCAGTCACTCCCCAGCCCTGGTACATCTCTGCGTTGAGGGACATAGAAGTCATGGCCAATTTAGCCTCTTAGGACCAATAATCAGCAACGAAGAACCTAAAAGTCAAGAAGTTCAAAGACTTGCAGGAAAATGTTCTCAAATGTGCCGCTGTGTCCACAAGAATATAAACAAGTGTAGCAGTGTTTTCAGTAACACCATACGGATGTGAAAGCTGGATGCTAGAGAAACAGAACAGAAGGAACGTGGACTCCGCTGAACTGTGGTGCTGAAGGAGACCTTTAAGGACACTAGGAAGGACCAGAAGAACAAACAAATGGATGTCGGATCAAATCAAACCCAGAACTGTGACTAGGCCCACAAATGATGAGAATGAGGTTATCATACTCTGTACAAGTCATGAGAAGATTGGATGGTGATGATGGGAAAAGTTGGAGGAAGAAGAGGATGGCTAGCAGCCAGATGGATCGATGCAATCACACTGACAAAGAGAACACTAAGAACATGAGTGGAGGGCAGAACTTTCTGCAGAAACTCTATGTAAGCAGGCAGCAGAAGTCGACAAAGAATCGAGAGTATAAATGACCTTCTACCCGTGACCTTTGCCAGAACTTGGCAGCATGAGCCCATTAAAAAAGACATTTTGAGACTTGAGTCGCTAATGGAGGGCGCCAACATTAACTCTCCTGCCCAGAGCCTGCGAATAAATGAAAATACCCCCACGGTCCTTTAATACACACTTCAGAAGGACCCCTGCGGCATTTCCGGGTGTCAGAAATGATCTTGCCGCTCTTCCAGTACCTGCATGTGAGAGCGAGACCTCCATCTGTCACCGGCGAGCCCCACGTCCGCGAGGAGGGAATATTGAACAGACGCCTGAACTCCATATTTCTAAACGGTTTTGTCACTCAAGGAGCTGAGTGGTAATAGAGGAAACTCTTTTTTCCCCGGTGGAAGTTTAATGCGACGCTGAGATTTATTATCGTTGTTCTCGAAATGATAATCATGTGACGGGTTATTGATTCGAAGCCTGAATGTCCCGGACGTTTCTGCGAATGCCCGTGTCGGAACCGTTTCTCCTTAAATACACTTAAATGGATGGAGCGAAAAGAAGCTGCGCTTTTTCAGAACTTCTGCTCCCGGCACGGGGGGAGAACGTTGGGACAACGACGAGGTACCGACATCTCCAAGGTCTTCCTGAACAACATGGTGATTTTGGGTTCGTCTTGCAGGACGGGCGCTGTTACCAAGCAGGACAAGCGTTTCTTCATTCCCCTTATTAGCCTGCTCCCTTGAGAGCTCTATTATCCCCATTTCCACCCAAATGGAGAGGAAGAGCAGAAGTTCTGCAGAATAAAGGCAAAAGCTCCAAAAGGCCTGAAAATGTGACAAATTTAGGCATAAGGTTTAGAGCTTCTCCACCTCTGGACTCTGAGGTTGCAGGTTTGAATCCCACACCTTGTTGCGGTACTGTAGAGCAAGGAAATAGTTCCACAGAAAATTAGGAAAAGAAGAAACGGTTAAATGAGAGGCTTGAATAAACGTAGGAGGGACATTCACACCAACAGCAGAATAACTAAAGGCACAAATTCCAACGAAAAACAGTAAACAATGATAATCATAAACAACAGTTGTAGTAAACTCAGAAGTGAATGAGTGTAAATCAGAGTGCAAGAGAATAAAATCTGCAGGCTAAAGGCAAGTGCGGCAAATGGGTTCTCAAGTGCTTTCACAGCAAGACACGTATTTATTTGCCCCCCTCTTTTTGATGTGCAGGTGAAGCGCCACTTTGATCCAGGTTACTGGAGTAACTTCACACAGCAGAGTAGTTTCCGGAGACCAGGCCTGAGAGAAGCAGAACTGCAGGTGGTATAGAGGTTAACTCTGCCACCTGGCAGTGGAA
The DNA here is from genome assembly GCA_018136845.1 of Heterotis niloticus. Lineage (NCBI taxonomy): Eukaryota > Metazoa > Chordata > Actinopteri > Osteoglossiformes > Osteoglossidae > Heterotis > Heterotis niloticus. Next base: position 1,644,328 of record CM030904.1, read on the forward strand.
AGAGCTGCGGGGTCAAACCACCACTCCTGCTGTAGTGTCCTTGACCAAAGCACCTACAGTGAACTGGTACAGTAAAAGTTTTTCTTATCTATAAAAAGGTAAATTATTCTGCTGTAAATGGATTATTAGTGGGCAAACACCTTAGAAAAAGGTGACGGATAAATAGACGCAACTGTAGAATAAATATACTGTGATCCTCTATCACTGACTGCCTGAAGTATGCAAATTTTGGCTCCACTCTGAAGGAAAGAGCCCGCTCTCTCCCTCGGAGCTGCTGAATCCCTCTGAGCAGACATTCTGGACCCATCCTTCTGTGATCCCAGTGCATGAATGCATTCTCCACACCAATGACTGAGTGTAATGAGCTCTTGGCTCGAAACGCAGCCCTCATTTCTTCCTTATTTAGACAGCAAACCGATGGCCAGGTAGCATTTTGAGTGGCGCAACCCGTTGGTGCCACCTGGGCACCAAGTTTTCATTACGCAGAAGTGTTGTGCTTACCTACAGGTTGTTTCAGCCCAACTGTGATCGCTGACCCATCAGAGATATGAGAGTAACAGTCACGCTGTCACCTTATACATGTGCCTTATTGCCAGTTATTATTAATCTTTTTTAATCTGATGTCTTCATCGTACAGTCTTACATTATCAGCTTTACAGTGATTTACCTGTTTAAATAGCAGGGTGTATTTATTTATTACCAATATTGATTTGTAATTAATTTGTCCAACATGGCCAGACACATCACACTAAGCTATTTGAAGGTACTTATCTAACCATCTAAACAAGAGGACAAGTTTTATTTACAAACACACACACACACACACACACACACACACACACACACACACACACACACACACACAAAGACCAATTTAATGGGCCCAATCTACTTGAAACATGTGTCTTTGGCCTGTGGGAGGAAACCAGAGCCCCTAGAAATGCCCACAGAAATAGAGGGAGCTTCAGACAAGGTGGGTGTTTGATCCACTGACCTTCATTCTGTACCAAAGTAGCAGTAACCAGGATGCCCACTAGGCCAAGGAGTTTGGACAAAAACTCCCCTTAAAAAAAAAATAATAAATGGTTTTCTATTAATAACCTTGGCATCTGACCATAGGGTCCCTGGTTCAAATCTCAGCAGAATTTGCGTCATCTGATGGAATAAAAATGCATGAGAAGCCAATTTAGGGCATGTGAAAATGTGAACAAATACAATAGAGCAACAGATTTTTAAGAAGCCAAAACAATGTTGTGTCCTTTTCAAGGGGTACCAGTGCAGGTCAGCAAGGTCCGAGCAGCTCAGCTTATCACTTTTCAGTGGAAGGAAAGAAGGTTTTTACCAAATCGCCATCATGACCTTTGTTTTCCACATTGAAAACACACTGAGTCTGAGCAGCATGAGGGTGGCAAGTTTGAAGTATTTGGCTACGGAGGGTGTTGCAAATGAAGGCTGTCAAACAAAGCGGTAACCTTTTCCCATCTGCAGAAACCTGAATGGAGTTTGTGTTGAGGCCGCACTGGAAATAATCTCCACGCGAAAACCCCTCCAGCAGTGGGGGGGGGGCTGACTGACGCCAGCTGTCCTTCCCGGAAACAGGTTTAAATATGATTTATGAAACTGCACCCTGGACAGTACACCGCTCCACCACACAGTCACACGCTATGGGCTATTTAGAGTGAGCAGTCAACCTAAAACACATGTCTTTGGACTGTGGGAGGAAACCCACACAGACACAGGGAGAACAGGCAATCTCCATACAGACAGAGCTGGACTGAAACCCACACCCAACCAGTTTAGGTACTGTGAGGTAGAAGTGTCGCTTGCTGAGCCACTGTGCCCCCCCGATACCAACATTGGAATTATTAATTATAATAATGGAAGAAAAAACTAAGTCGCAAAGTTGTGTTGTGGCCCTCTGGACTGTGTACAAAACCCAAGCAAACAAGTAGCTCATAACAATAAGGTGCAGAACACTGATAAACACACATTCCCACTTTAGGTTCTCATCTATTATTCAGCACTTTTATAAGCCAGCCTAGACCATATTTTACACTTTTAACTGTCAGAATTTTTACATAGAGAAGCCCGAACATTTTGGAAAGATCCAGAAAATCTGGATAAGTGGCCCTCCCTCTCATAACCAGAGGACCCGCCTCAGTACCCACACAATCCCGCCGTGGTCACTGTGATCGAGGAGGAAGGCAAACAGGGGCCTAATGGAAAGGTGGCAGGCGGTCACCTTTTGGGCTTACTTACCAGTCAATAAATTCCAATGCATGTCAACATGGGGGGCATAGGTGGTGGATTGGGGGAGGGGAGTCATAATAATGGATGTTGCCGAAAGTTCGGCAGCGCAAGCCAGGAGCGGCCGTGTGCATCGCATATCTGCAGGATGGATGTTGAATGTGGCTTGCCAGTGTGTTGGTGGCAACAGGAGGCCCAGTCCCTCACCTGAAGGGCTGTCTGACATCTCTATTGTCCTCACTTAGCAGTTTAGGGTCTCTCTCTCTGTCTCTGACACACACACACACACACGGCGACGCAGGGAAGCATCTATCAAATGAACACAAAGTCAATCAAAGCCGCTATCGGACACTCGCAGACAGCTCACCTGGGCGGCAGCGGAGGCGTGCTGGATCTTATCTGCAAAACCCGATTAAATCACATTTACTGCGGTAAAACAAGCAGTGGAGCATTTCGCCGCTATTTAAGATGTCACACCGTGTCTTTAAGATGGGCTTCTTGATATTCTTACATTGAACTTGGAGTTCAAACACCTGGTGGAAGATTTTACAAATATGGATTATGGATTTAGGGATGTGCCGCTTCTTTTCTGCTACTTTTGTTTAATCTGAGTCTGGAATCTTGGCAACGTACTTTGTGAGACAATGAACGTTTTCTCATTTGCTCATGATGGGAAGGATCATCTGCAGAAATGCAGGTTAAAAACAGAGAGGTCATTCTACTGGGCCTGAAAAATTGCCAGAGCAGAGTCACCGAAAGCGGCTCATTGCTGTTTTTCACTTTGGGGGAGTTTTGGTGTCATTAAACTGAACTGCAGGAGGGTTGAACTGGAGAGCAGCGGTGTTGGGTCAATAGCCGCCCCCTCTGCAAACCAGCAGAACCCCACAGTCAAATGGCTGCGTCCACCAGACTGGGTTTATGGCCACGTTCTGGAATTCCCCCCATCAATGTTTTCCGCGTCACGCTCCTTTGCTCCATCCCATTAAAATGGTGCCACGGCCAATTGACTCTTGGACAACGGAACATAAAACAAGCGTCCACAGCCCAACATCCCGCCGCCAGCCCATTAAATCCTCTGTGAGTCTCAGGCATTTGGCATCTTGCAAAAATGTGGAGTCGGGAGGCTTGTTTTGCCACCAGTCTGTCTGTAGGGGGCGCCCCTTCAGAGGGAAGGGCTAAAGTGGATGGGTGGACACGGGGTTCTGCCAGGGACTGTCAGCAAAGCTGCAACTAAATCGTTGCCATCTCCTAAAACCCTTGAATGCACGTCCACTTGTTTGTCCTCTAATTCTGCTGCAAAGCTGTGTAAAGTGTGTGCAATCCTAGACTTGAAGAAGCTTTTAGAAGGTGATCCATTTTCATCACTAATCACAGTGGTTTTTTATTTATTTATTTATGTATTTATTTATTTAACTGAGCCTTTTTAGCCACTTGCAGTGATTTACTCATTTATATCAGCAGGGTAAATTGTACTGTACTAATTCAGGGTTAGTAGGCGGCAGGAGGGGGGATTTGTTGCTCTAACCAACAGGCCAGCTGCTGCCCAAGTTCCAGGAAGCCACGGGTTCACCATCCTGCACACAAGGAACCCTGCAACAGAAAGAAACCCAGCGTCCCCCAGAGGTTCAGTCCTGGAAGCAGCATCAGGACCCCCATCATCACTACAGCTCTGATCTACCAAGCAGCAGCTGCACAGCTTCTGGATCCAAAAGCTCCTCCCTTTTTCTAGCTCCATTAACATCTGGTGGAATGTGCAGGCCGGTCCAGGGTCCAGGGTGGGGGCTCAGCAGTGCAATGACGACAAACATGGCACCGGAATATTTTGGGTATTAACACGGGTCACTCGTGATCGTGTTAATTTTGTAACAGGGACAAAAATAGAACACACTACCCACCATACACACACACACACACACACAGTCTGCCATTAGTTCCCTGGAACAGAGCCATTCTGATTTGTTTAATCATTCCCTTAAAGACCCCAACCGTGACCAGTAGAAGAGGTCATTTGGACGGGACAGATGAGTCCACTGACCGCAACGGGATCATAATGAAGAGCAGCTGAACCTGCACGGTGGAGTAAACCTGTGACCTGACCGTGGTATCTGATGAATTACACCAATCGGGGCCTTTCTGACTAAAGCGACTGTTACTGCAGTATAAGGTTGACAATATGCTGTAAATAAACTACCCACCTAGAGGTGGGATTTGAACCCGGTGCCTTTGAGTGGAAAGTAGCAGCTCTGACCACAGCGCCTCCTACTGTTCAAAAAGAAATATACATCGATGCAGAGAGAAAAGACAGAGGCAGTCTCCCCCATCGTCTCCTCGATCGCCCCGAGACGTATCTGGGGTGCTGGTTGCCATGGGAACGCAGAGCCTCTCCACAAGCATTCATCTGTTGAAACCATTGAGCAAGAAGCAGCAACTCACTGACTGGTGGGAAAGCGAATGCTACAGTTTATAAGCTCACAGATAGGTGGCATAGTGATTAGAGCACCTGAGGATCAAACCCCACCTCCTGCTGCCCCACCCATGAGGTTAGCGCACTTACCCTGAACTGACAAAAACTGGTAAAAATTACCCTGTAGTATAAATATGCAAGTCAGCACAAGTGGCTATAAGTTACTATGGAGTGTCAGATAAACTAAAATGCACAGATGAAGGCAACCGCTCAACAACTGAAAAATGGCGTAAATGCCTGTGCAAAGAGGTGCGTTCATCCAGTAGCATCACCCTTCATATCACCCAAGAGGAAATGTAAGAAAAGTTCATTTAAACGCTATTTGACCTTGACCACTGAGGCATACTGTACCACGGTAAAGCTAACAAGCACGGTTTTAATTTAGCACAACCACGGCTCATTGCATGTTTCCACACATGCGGCCTCCTTGTCATCTTGAGGCGCCGCCTGTTCCTTGTGTGTTTCGGGCCACTGTTTGCTCAAGTTGTTTTTCACTCCATTATACGGCACACGTTAATAACAATCTGAATGCCTCATAAAATACATTAACTTTAAACACATTAACTACTCCATTCTGCTGTATTTTTTTTGCTTACCAGACACTTTCACATCATGCAGTAAGCAATAAAACACTAACCATTTATTCAACTTCTTTACTCCAGAGTACAACAAGAGGTTCCTGGTGGTCGCTTCTCCTTCCACCGTGTACTTCATACGTTTCTCCTCAGTTGACACCACACCTCCCTCTGAGTGCCATAAAAGCCAGCGATTTTAATATTGTATTTTTTACTGTAGATTCAGAAACATTACTGCTATTAATTCATAAGTAATCTGACCGTCTTCTCCAAAGATTATGATATTACAATATTTATTCTTTTATACAGCATGGTAATTTTAACAGGAGTAACTCAAAGTACCTTTACCAATAGGTAATATAATAGTCAGTGTGATGAGAGCACCATAGCGCCCCCTAGGCCTCCATACTGTGATGGAGTAAGAATTCAGCTACAGCGCTGACTGTTTCACTTTATTATCCACATAACACGTTCACTACACAGCACGTTGGCGTGTAAAAGTGTTACCGTAGTACTCAGCACAGTGCTGCTATGCTCAAATTGCGCTTCCAATTTTCCAGACCTTCTTCACATCCAGACACCTCCACCCCACCCCACCCCCTATACAGCCCAGGCGTGGAGGACGAACTCTATCTTTCTCCATGAACAACAATGGGGGAATGGGCCTTCGCTGGATAAATTGACGCTGTTCTGTGAGGAATGGACGCACTTTGTGGTGAATTGATGCCGCGCGTTGCTCCTGTAACAGAAGACCTTGTCCCCGCTCTGTTTTATTCTGGTCCGCCGAGCAGTAGCAGCGAAGACCACGAGGTTTTCTTTGACTGATTCACCTTGGAGAACAACTGTTCATTTTCCACACAAAGCAGCTGGCATCCAAGCTGCACTTTCACTTCTAATTTGCCCTAAATTGTTAAACCATAAATTATCCTTCACCAAACTGCTAGGACTGGAGACACCAGAAAGGTTTGTCTGTCATTTGTTTCATGTTCTTTAATGTGATGCCCGAATGTCTTGTTTGCTCTGCGCGGGCCAAAATGAAGCTAAGCAGACATTTTTACACGGCGTGGTAAAGCGGAGGAAGTGCTCCACATTCATGGTGATTCCTGTCCCTCGGTGATAGATGGAGGTAGACAGGGTAACCTAATCTAGGGTTAATGGTTGGACGGCGTTACAAACAGGGTGCATGGACCAGGTGAGGACTGCCGCTGATTGATGGCGCCGTGACCCGGACGGACGTGAGCGGGGAAAGTTGTGCCGCTTCCCAGCCTCCCTCATCTTCGTCTTCATTTGGACTAATGGAAGCCCCGGGCCAGTGAGCGATGGACAAACTGGGACAGGTGCGCCGTGCGCCGTTGACACAAAAACCCTGAGGGTGCGAGGGGAACAATTAAGCAGCCTTGAATGATTTGTGGCTCCAGAAACATTTATCTTTTTTAAATGCCAAAGGTTGCTTTAAAATTGGTTGCTTGCATCCGGAGTATTGACGCAAACATCATCGGGACCCAGAGCTTTCGGCGTGACGAGTGCGGAAAGAAATATCGAATTGATCGGACAGATTCCGCAGCGGCTATCGGGCCAACTTTCAACGGTCGCCTTCCGGTTACACTTTTTACAAATAGGCAGAGGTCCGTATCTGATCTTCTTCTCCTGGCAGGTAGAGCAACCTCACCTTCCGAGGCCGAGGACTGGAAACTAGGCAGTCTGGATGAATGGATCAGGTGGCAAACGTATTAGACGTACAAAATTACATCACGAGACAAAATAAATCAAATGACCCACAGCCTCTTGTCAGACGCATCTACGCTCTTATGCCTTCAGAGGGAGGGAAGAAGAAACGTGTTCAAGGGTCCATCAGCATCTGAGTGGATGGCTGGTGTAGGAGCCAGTCGTGGATGGGATTTAGTTCCTACCAGGACTTCCTGTCAGTGGCCAGTTTCTCCTTGTGAACTCTTCTGCAAGCACTGTCTTGCTAACACCTTGTATTTTGTTTATTTTCAATTGTGGAAATTGTGTTCCGTTTTTGTTCAGTGCCAGTCGCTGATGTTTTGCGCTAATGGCAACACTCTTTATCAGAAACAACACTCAGTAAAGAGTTTAATGGAACTTAAACATATTGCCGTGGTGTCTTGCTTCCACCAGCCCACACCACAACAACTACCGAACATCACAGCCTAGCCTAGCCTACCTTAAAAGTCATTATGGGCTTTCCACTTTCATGCTGCTTTCAAGTGACACAGACACAGATGGGTGTTTTGTAGACATGATGGGATGCACAAAACAAAACGTACACACGGGGGAGGTAATCCAAAAAAACTCTGGCAAAACAGAATACTTTAGAGTAGGCATTGTATACGCTGGTGTCCGCATGGCAGACTGGGAGATGCAGATCGCTGCTGCTGCCCAGCATTATGAGAGTATTGTACTGCATATTGCTTGCCCAAAAAAAAAAAAAAAATCTAAATTCAAAACTCCAAGTATGGTTTCCACTGAATGCACATCGCTATCGCAGCACTGAAAAGTCGAAAAATTGTAAATCGGACCATCGTAACTTGAAGACCGTCTGTACTTCTTTAGAAGGCTACCACAGCAGGAGGTAAGGACCAAGGTAGGTAGGAGCTCTAAACCATTTGCTGTCCCAACAGAAGTTGGTGCTGAAGAAATGCAAATCTAACCATCCAGTGAAATTGGCTGTAGACGTTTGCCTAGATACCACTGGGTCACATCTAGCCCTTCTGAAGATTTCCCAGGTGGAATGCTCCTATTTCAAAGGAATTGGTGAAATCACTCAGGGTTGTGCTTCTGTCACTGTGGTTAATGTCACCATGAGCGTCCCCTGTGGGCGGCTTGTCTGCCAGTCCCAGCGTGCCGACAATCATCGCAGCGGGTGGTGAGTTGGTCGCGTCCTCCTCAGCTGCTGGTCTCGTTCTCGCATTAAGACGTTAACCATGATTGCAAGCAATAACCCTTTTCCCCCAGAAAAAACAACCGCAGGAAGCCATAAATACTGGTGAGATGCAGCACGGTGACTCTTTTGTATTCTCCTGATAAAGCGTCCAGAAATGGAGAAATTAACATCTGCCAGGAGACGTGTCTTTGAGTCACATAGATTAACTGAAGCCATGTAATTTCCCATGCAAAAGAAGCCGTATATAATTTTCCTAATCATTCTCCACCTCAAGCAAAGGGGGGGCACGAAGTGAACCACAAAATAATGTCCATCGCTCACGGAAATAAGCTGTCAGAGAAAATGAAGCGCATTGGAGCTAATATTGGTGCTCTGCGTGAGCACACTGCTAACATGGAGACGGCCAAGGGGGGGCCTCACGAGGGCCTCGCATGCTGTCAGTCTGTGTGCGTCTTCAGTCCAACATGCTTTTAGTCTCCATGCATCTTTAGTTCAACAAGCTTTTAGTCTCGATGCATCTTCAGTCCAACACACTTTTAGTCTCTAAGTTTAACCAAACATCTTTGTAACCAAAAGGTTTATTTATAGCAGAAATCATATGTTTAGATCCTCATCTGCAAGTTAGAATTTGTCAGACACCCATCCATCCATCCATCCATCCATCCGGGGTTTGAGGTCTACAAAGATATGAGGTCAAGCTGTGTGTTTTGCGTGGCTGTTTGGCAGCTGTGAACAGTGGTGGAACTTGTGGGACTCGATCCAATTTCCTTTGAGTGTAAGGCATCAGTTCTAACCAGTAAAACTTAGTTGTTCAGTTGAAGTTTTGTTCATTTTGTTTGTTTGTTCACTCGTTCATTCACTATACAGACACTGAAGAACCATAACAGAAGAAACATGGACTCCTGTGCATGGCGGTGCTGAAGAAGACCTTTAAGGAGACCGTGGATAGCCAGGTAAAGCATGGATTTGGGTCAAAACAAACCAGAACTCCCACTGGAAGCACAAATGATAAGACAGAGGTTGTCTTACTTTGGACACATCGTGAGAAGATCGGACTCCCTCCGGGAGAAGCTGGAGGAAAAAGAAGTCGAACAGCAACCGGATAGAAGGACTGAATTGCGGTGACAGTGGGCATGCTAAGGAAATGACTGAAGGGCAAAACTTTCTGGAATAACTATATATATGTGGTCGATGACAGCTGATATGCACCCAGCAACAATAAACTGGTGCTGCAAGTCACCTTTGAGAAAGGTGTTTGCTAAACCTCATACTTATCTTGTGAAATGTTAGAATATCTTCTCGATGGGCATCTTGCAAACCACCTTTATTGTCCATCATACTGCTCACAAAGGCTTGGTGCTTATGAATGTGTTGTGAAAGTCTTCTGTAGGTCCCGTTCACAGAAATGTTAAAGAAATGTCCAGAGAAATGCTGACGGACGTATAAAGGCTGACGTACCAAGACACGTTTCTCCTGGGGAAACTATTAACCTCACAGCAACAGCGAAGCTCCTAAGTACAAAGTACACTTCTACTATCTGAGTGGCGGCAATTTCCATTCCGGTGTAAACACCGCGGTTGACCGCCCTCCCATGACTACAAACGCAAGAAAAAGCTGCTGGAGACTTATAAACCAAGGCAGGATTACCAAACAGGTATGAGCGGAAGAACAAGTTTCGCAGGGAATGAAGACAAAACTGGGGCCTCTAAGCATCGCTGCAGAAAGGGCCTCGGCCCATTCTGCTGAGAATGCAAACTGACGGTGTTGACCCAGCTTTGGAGACCTTCGTGCGTTTAAATCCTGAAACCACGCAACTGTACAACTGGGCGAAATGAAATCGAAAGCACGGTGAAAAGGGCAGACAGGGTGGTTTGCAGAGATGTCCCTCCCTGACCTTCTCATTGGCTAAACTGGGAGGAGAAACATCTCTAGCTTTGACAGTGGACATCTCTGAATTTGCTAAACTGACCTCTATGTGAAATGCTGTTCTTGTCGCAGGTACAAGCAAATCACATCATCGCAAAAGCACAAAGCAGGATAAACATTTAACGGAAAAAGGAAACAGCTAAGGATATGAAGTTCCTACTCTCCCTCCGCCTTGACTCTGGCACTTGTCAAGACTTGTCCTTAGCTCGCTTCTGGGCGACCGTCCTCGATAAATGCAGTCCGCGCCCGGCGTGGATGCGGTTCCAATCCCACCGCGCACCATTCTAGCAACCCTCTTTCGCGCGAGAGATGACTGGCACTATGGCAACCACCACGGCAGGATTAGTCAAGTCGCAACTCCGGCAGCCGCGCTCCCTGGGCTTCATCCAGGCCCGCGCTCCTTATCGACCCGTCGGCGCATCCACATCAATGCCGCAGCAGTAAAACAATTAAGGAGTCCAGCTGACTGGTATAATCGCTTGTCTAAAGAGGCAGGTTTTTGTCCGGGTTGCACTTTTCATGCCTCCGACTCGATCGCATTTAACCACATTACGCTTTGTGATCATTCGCAGGACATCCATTATGCTGGGAAAGAATTAATATTTTTAATTGAAAAACCCAACAGGGATTCTGGAGAGACCGCCAGCCCCCCGAAATGATGTTAATCGACGTGTAGAATCAGAAGCGCTGTCAGTAAAAGGATTTGCAGGCAAAGAGGCAAAGGCCCTTTGTGTCTTGAAAGATACTTGATTCCGAAAGATGTTTCTAATTCAGGCCCGAGAGGGATTTTTCCACATGTCCGCGTGGTCCGACGTGAACAAAAGCGGCGACTTTTCTCGTTCTCTCTCCGGGACCGGAGCCCGGAAACACGTGCGTGTGACGGCAGCGGAGCCGATCCAAACAACGATATAATTTCGTAAACGGGCCTATAAACAAAACAAAATAATTGAATTATATATCAGGCCCCGGAGCAAATAGACACAAACCTAATAAATGAGTTTGCTATCTGGGTTTTTCATTTCCGCTAATTATAGTTCGGAGCATTTGGTGCACTGCGGCGCTTCTTGGCAGTTTGCGGGCTGTAAAATGCGTGCGTGCGGCAAAAATGAACTTATTAACAAGCGAGCGGGCCGAAACGTGGCACAAATCTGCCGCGCCCGTCTTGCGCTTCCATAAGCGCACGTTTTTGCTTTGTTCAGATTTCATCCGGGACATCTTTGGATGCTACGGGCTGGAACAAATTCCCGAAAAGTGAGCACGGTTAGCGATGCCTAGTTTGGAAACTGTTTTGGGCAGCAGGTGGCGTAGTGGTTAGAGCTGAACTCAGATCTGAGTCTAACCTGCTGCTGCAGTGCCCTTGCCCAAGGTACTTTCCCTGAATTGATGCGGTAAAAGGCTACCCTGCTTTTTTAAAGGTTTAAATCACTGCACAGCAAGTAGCAGCTTTAGAGAAACACATTTAAAATGCAAAATTGCAGCTTTTATAAACACATATATGCAGCTTTTTATGGCTCACGCTAATGCGGTTAGCGATGATATTATAATCACTGTAAGTAATACGGTACCGTATATTGTAATATGAGTAATATGGCTGAAATTTTTGCTCTTGTTACTCTCATTATTACTACATTCAGAAGAAAAATAGATATTTCACAGATGTATTTATATTACATATATCCATAAAAAATCAATATCTAAAGCATCGTGACTAACATGTACAGTTGCTTCAGTCCCCGTCAGATCAGCGGGCAGCCTGAACAAAACGCCGACACCGCGGGTGTCGCCGCCGTAAATCCTGCACGAGTTCCTTCTGTCTGCTACTGCCCCAGTTCCCAGCTGTCAGCGACCTCTTCATTCGCTGCTGCCAAAGCAGGCGAGTGGACTTTCCCTCCCAGTAAGAAAACAATTAAAATGTGAAATGGAATGAGAAGTGGAACACAGTGCGGCCCTCCGGGGTTCGAGCCGCCCACCCGTGGTGGAAACTTCTCTCTCCGCAGGGGTACACTTCAGCGTCGCAGCCGTCGGCTGCCTGTGCGCGCGAGTCGGTGGCGAAGAAAGCAAACGGGTCCCTCTTATCCCCTCTCTGCCTGCCGTTCGCAAGCGTGTCTGATGGTGTTGTTTTCTGCCAGGCTGCAGGTCTCTGAGTCCCTGGTAATGAGAGATAAAAAGACAAGAAGGTCTCGGGGTTTTTGCTGGTACGATGCAGCGCACAAAAGTACTTGTCGCCAGAAAGGTTCCTCATCTTCTCACCTTTCTACTGAATTTGGATTTATTCCCGTGCTTCTGAGTCGGGGTTCGGGGTGGACAGCTCTCGGGTCTCGTCCTGGGTGCTCATTCGCCTTTGGATTCGTCTGCTTTAAACCCTCGCCGCCGACTTCCCTCCGCGTTCGGACTCGTAAAGTTTCCGGAATCAAAACGGACAAAACGGTATCGCCGTCGGGCACAAAGTCTACAGATTGCTTTCACAGCTGGCATGTTTTGAAGACGTCGGAGGTCGCCAGAATATCAGTCTGTAATCTCTGTTGTATATTCAGACACCAAGAGGAAAATATTAAGGTTACCGAAAAGCTGCACATTCGCTTTATCTGTAATGTGGGGTAGCTGTTGGTTTCAATGGCACGGATAATGAATTTAACCTCAAACCATAAAAACCGCCAATGAAGTTCAAATGTGTCTCTAAGTCTCCATGTGTTTGGGAGTATTGTGAGCGACCACGCTTTTGTCATTGCTTGAGGTTTGAATGACAGCAGGCAATGCAGCGGTTACAGCCGCTGCCTTTGGCCGCCAGCGTGAAAGGGAAAGCGTCGTACGATCGGACAGAAGTTAAATGCGAGATGTAATGGCTGTTATCATCTCGCCTTTTATCCGAGTCCACGGCAGGCGTGTGGAATTCCACAGCTACCTGCCCACAGCAGGAGACACGGGAAACTGCGAGACCGTGGCCTGTCCGCACTTCACTAGACTCGACCGCCTGCGTGTTAGCACGAAGCGCCCGGCGACGCGTGAACGCACGGTTCAAGAAGCGCCGTGGCGGTTTATTACAGTGACGCGGCGACGCAAGCGGGATACGAACCGCTCCAGAACGTTCTCAACCCGTGCGGTGGCAAGCGATGTTGTGAAGGACCTTGTCGAGGCTTTCGAGCGCTTTAATGCGTAACGGCGAACGGACTCATTTCTTCGAGCTGCCAGTTAGCTCGAGGTTCAAGATGAATGAGGATCGCGCCGGACACTGAGCCGTGAGACAGGGAGCAGATGCCACCGGGACGCATTTGCATGCAGAACCGATTCGGGACGCAGCTGCCGCGTCGGGCGATCGGTGGGGGATCATGGGAAAAGCCGGGTATCCTTGTTCTTTCCGAAGGCTTTTTCACAACAGTAAATACGGGGGATCGTTCTGAATGTCGCTTGAATGAACACTAATGATTTCTTTATGCCTTCCCGAGTGTCTTTGTGTCCATTTCCTTTCAGACGCAAATTATTATGTGTTTCAGAATGCCGACCTCTCCTTGTCCATTACGCTGCTTGCATGATCCTCGGCTCTGCTAATAGGAAACCGTTTGTTTGTCATTACGAAGAAATAAAACCGAAGAACCCTTGAGATTTGTGTAACGCGTTTCTCACCAGCTACACCGATGACTATGGCTTTTTGGCTGGCTAAAGCAGCCGTGCGAAAGTTATTTTTTAAGACGTTTATTCATCCGTCTGTATTCGGTATTGCGTCGCTATTGCAAGGGCCTCTGTTCCTTTATTTTTCTTACTGGATTAATGAGACGGCAAGATGGTGCATCCATTTTGGCTCCGGCATGGCCCTGAAGTCATCCATTTCGGCTCTGATTTGGCCTTAAATGCAACCTAAAATGAGATCGATCATTTATGTTTGTGTTGGGCTCTGATGGGAATCGTTTTTACGATATTGCTTGTTTAAGCCCAGAAGTCATTTTGGTTCTGGAACGGCCCTGCAGTTGGACCACACTGGGTACCGCATGGCCCCAAAGTCCACCATTTTGAATCCGATGCTGCCCCGAAGTCAGCCGTCTTCATTCGGGGCTTCGTTCGGCCTTGAAGTCGGCAGCACCGCCGCACTGGCAAATCGTTCTCTTATCTTCGGCCTGTGCTCGGTAACAAGACGCACGCTTTAGTTTCCTCCGAAGTACAGCACAACACATTTTTTTTCGGTTTCATCTCGAAGGGAGGCGTCCGTAGAAAGGCTGCAGGCGGGAAGGAAGGATTCGGAACCCGACCTTAAAGCCAGCTCTCCGAAAGAAGGAGCAAAGTTTTGTCTCGTTGGATTGAGGCTCTGAGGCTGAACTTGTGCGCGCGGTTCCACGAGAGAATCTCTTTACAGCGTTTCAGAGTGCAGACATCGGGGTTAATGGATTGCCGTATTGATCCACTGCAATGTGACCGTCCTTCAGGGCCGCTATTGGAGGGGTTTGCTCTCCACGTGTCGGTTAAAGTAGATGAGGAGCGAAGCCATCGGTGTCGCAGAGCAACAGCTCGATACCGCAGCCATTTCCACACCCTCATTTGCCTCAGAAACACCTGTCGTCCTGCAGGTCCAAATCCAGAAAGCAGAATGCTCTTATACCCTTGAGAAAGGTATAAAAGTAATGCATACATGGACAACAGTGCACGATTTAATGCTATTTAAGGCTGGATAAAAGCGTCTGCTGGGCAAATAAAAACGTAACGTAATGTAATCCTGACATAAGGCGTGGACTGGATTTAATCCCATTAAAAAATTATACAGTAATAATGTACGGTGTGGAGAGACATTAGGGGATTATTCTTTAAATTTGTACCACGGTGTCTTTACCTTGACTTCTGCAGTTAATTCACAGATGGCAGCAGCGAAGCCTTTTCTGTGTTTGTGTGAACTTCTTTAGGTCCAGACCACTTCAGAAAGCACAGTTGCTGCTGTGATTCTCAGGCTTTTTGGATAAATCTGAACGAACGGTCGATATTCCGGTACGGGGGTTCTGTCCATTTGGGTCGTCGGTGTTAACCGTTTTGTTGGACACCGCCTTGTTCTGCATGGCGTGCCTTTCTGCTGTCATTTAGGGGTCAATACCCGTGGTTTTGGCAGACCTGGAGCCAGCAGGTGGTGCAGAGGTTAGTGCTCTTGTCTGGCAATTAAAACATCCTGGGTTTGAACCCCTGCTGCCACATACATTGTGTTCAACATGGTACTTGGTACTATGGTACCCTCATCCGATACTGTGAGTTACCCAGCTCCACAAATGGGGGAGCAGGTTTAACTTAACACCGCAAGGCGCCTTGGACAAAAGCATCACCTAAAAGGCAACATATGTTAAACTGGGTGTTCTGGATCTTTCTGTACCCCCAAGTCAGGTGCCCAGACTGAAGAAGCAAATGACTGTGTGGTGACAGGTGGGAAAATGTGGCCATTACCTGCTGACCTCTGACCTCAGGTGAGAGATGGGAGAAGGACATCCCCCCCCCCATTTAAACACCAGCAGGGCAGAAAACACAGCCATTAAGTGTGTGAAATGAAAGGCACCATGGATGCATGCGAATGCTTACTGCAATGGCAATGAGATGTCATTTAGGGACACAGCACTGTCACACTCCTGGTGGTCGGAGGTCTTTATTCTTCTTTGTTCTTGGCAGCTTGGGTAAATGATGCTAAACAGCCTGGTTGCATGAAGAAAGCACTTTTATTCCCTTTTATTCTCTTTTTGTTGGGGTGTGCTGGGGAGTACGGTTCCCCAGTTCCGGCAGCATACAGGATTTGCAAAGAAACATGCCGACCGCCTCTATTGGCATCGGTACCACAGCTCTCCCATCTCTGCAGATCAGCGACGCTCCGACTTCCCTCCCCTGATAATATCAAGTAAATATTCTTCTGTCCTTGTAAGACGCATCTCTCGCTATCGCCTGTGGGCCCCGGAAGCGAAAATGTTTAAGACAAATTTCTCTCCCATCTGGGGAACGTCGCAGGGCGGGAAGTACCTCCGCTCGGCCCCCGAGCGCCGCTCATCTGCTCCTGCGATCTGCTGCTGATATAAAAGCCATTTGGAAGCGGTTTATTGGTTTTGTATGGAAAGGAGGAAGAGGAAGCAGAGCAGCGCTTTGCACAATCCACTTCCTCGGAGTGAGTTATCGCGAAGGCAGCGCATTTTACAGAACGCAGTGTTAGTGGTAATAGTGGCTCTCTACTGTATTGCAGTTGGATGGGTAAACAGTGAAAGAGCTATAATGGATATGAAAAGAAAGTCCATAAACACTTACATAGACGCTCCCAGCTCCTCATGAGCGCTTATTAATTTAACAAAATATTTCCATCTCGTGCAAAATTATGTTGGCGAAACGTCATTTTGTAAGGAAGGCGCGTTCATCATATAAGCAAGAACCAGAGTCCGGTTCCCGGCGGAGCACCTTATGTAAAAGTGATTTCCGCCTGGACAGAAGACATCGTGATGATTTCTCTTTTTTTCCCATTTGCAGACACATTGTGTGTGGACTTCTTACGCTCAGGAAGGTTAGCAGGTAGCAGAAATGTTAAGGACATGGACGTGAAACTGGAACACGGCATGTTTCAGTTCAAAGGACGGACGCGGCATTGTTCCGCCGAGCGACGCATTTACATCTTAACTGCTTAAATGAAGTGTCCGGCTGCTTAAAAGGCTGAAATTTGCGGTCCTTCAGAGGAAAATCTCAGCTTTGCAACGGCATAATAATAAAAATCGTATACAGTACAGTGCCCGGTACAAGGTGATGGGGCTGTTTGGGGAATAACCTTTCTGACGGAGGGCTGCAGACTACAAAGGAGCCGCTCTTGCATGGCGCTCAAGTGCAGCACTTAACCAGCGACGGTTATTAGCACTTTACCATGTTACACCAGAGTACCGCAGAGCCCGGCAGCTGCACAAGTTGCAGAACCGTGAAAACGTTTAGATTTAGGGGGCCCTGTTGACCAGGTTTGCCTCCTGCGCAAACTCGCGGTCACGTGAGCAGACCTGCGAGCGTTCAGACTTGACACTATCTTCCCGTTGGCAGAAACCAATTTCTCTGGGCGCCCGGCGAACGGGGGGCAATTTGATGAAGAGGAGATTTCGGAGGTCGAATGCGGGAAACCGTCCTCGGTGCTCTAATTTCGCGCCTGACATTTGAAAGATTAAATGCCGCTATTTTGCCATGTGCTCCTCACCTCTCTCTTTATCTGCTGTTTACGGCGGTCTAATGGGAGGCGTGGGGGTGCCGCTTCCCCGAAATCACCTCGTGAAGTGTCTATTCATTCGTCCTCCGTCGGCCGACCCCGCTCCTTTTTCCTCCTGCGAAGCTCTCGGAGTCTCGCACTCCAGCGGAAAGGCCTGCGAACGCCGCGCCGCATCCGCCACGCACCCGAAGGCCCAAGGTCAAAGGGGATGCGATCCACCCTGGGAGGCGCCTGCTGCTAAAGGCAATGACAAACCCGTGACAAAATAAATTTAAACAAGGAGTCATTTCGTGAGCACGCTGCTACGTCGCCCTTGTGTGGAACATCTATTCCGCCCTTTGCTAATGCTGTGTTAGATCACAGGTTTGATATTTTAATGTATTTTGAGCGTGCAGCCACCATGCTCACCGGGTCGTACGTGTTTGCGCGTGCCTTCGTACCACAGCTCTGCGCCTCCTGGCCCCAGAAGTTCAGCCCGACACCCACATTCCTGCTACAAAGGCCTTGTACTTCTGCTCTGTTATCTGTCTGAGCACAGATGCTCTACACTCCAACATGGGTTTTGCTGTACTAGCCTGAGCTCAGCCAGCCACTGCCCAAACCCCACCTTTATCGCGGCGGCCCAGCAACGGGGGGACGGGCGCACATTCCACCGGCGCGCAGTGGGTGGGCTGACATGGCTTTGGACCCTCACCCCCAGCAGATGGAGCCTCCTGGAATGGCCTTTGAAGTTCTCTCCAAGACATCGGATGAGTCGCAGGAGCTCAGTGACCGGGTGCTGCCGTAATGCTGCAACAGTCTTGGTGGAAAATATAGTTCTGGCACTTAAAATCCAGGGTGAGTCTTTCGGGTCTTTCTGTATCCCAAGGTTGCATGAGGATAAGTTGCATTTGTTCTCTAAATCTGAATTATCCATACAGATGATTTGTTTTCAGTTCAATGCAATTTTATTTTTATATAGCGCTCTTCTCACCGCTGTGACGCTGAACAGGCATGTAAAGGGTTTTGATTGACATGCAGTTCAACAGGTAGTTTTGCACAGTTAGCCAAGGGGCCACACAGGAAAGGAAAACAGAAAACTCCTTTCCACTAGGGAATGGGAGAAAAATAAACCTCTGGGGGTCCACGTGCCAGTGGAAGCCCACCCCTCCCGGACATTCGAAGCAATGCTAATAGTCAGACATTGTAGTTTTGTCTTTGTTGCATAAACAGGTATGTTAAGTTCCAGTTCACAGTCCAGGCAAAGCCATCCGCGGCCGCAGCTCTGGTCTTTCACGGATCTTTGTAATTCGATGAGGTCTGGTCATTCAACTTTCTGCCTGTCTTCTGCATACTTGTCTGTTCCTGTTTCACGTCAACCCCGGTCTTTCAGTCCAGGTCAACCCTCCGAAGTAGCAGCTACACTGAGACGCTCTGCAACACAGAAGGGGCATCAGGCAACGTACACAACTCCAAGGGCATGACAGTAGGCAGCATTAATATACATGATATGCCAATTCAGAAAAGTAAGTTTTTAATCCAGATTTAAAAAGAGGCAGGGAAGCGGTAGTACGTGTCAAGTCTGGCAGGCTGTTCCAGAGTTTTGGGGTTCTGTAACAAAGTGCACATCTACCTACTGTTACCTGTTTCCTGAATGAAACATTCTTGACACTGGGGGACATGAAGAAAATGAGAAGATTAATAAAGTAGTCATTGTTGTTGTTGCCCTGAAATAGCACGCACCCATTTCCATCATCTGGCCTGAAATACACACTGCAGTCCTATTTAACTCACGGTAATTCATTATGGGTTGTGCTGTTCTCTGTTCAGTTCAGCAGAATGAAATGGACCGCGCGGTCACCGTGTCCCTCGATCGTGTGCGGCGACTCGCGTTTAGAGCGCGGCGTCAAAGAAGAAACGTTACCTGGTCACCTATTTCGGTAAACAGGAATACAGCGTTATTGTAAACAGCGCCCTTTGAAAGTTGTCCTGTGCACCACTGTGAAACACAGAGCCATGTAAACAGCAACGCTCATCAGGAAAAATGTGGCACTTTATTGGCTGAGAACATTTGCGCGTGCAAGGAATTTTAATACGGCGGAAATTTAGTTTCCAGCATTTAGTGTAACAGAAGAGAATGAACGCAACGGAGCAAATATAAGGTAAAGTCAGAAGAAATGACAATGTTATACCAATAGTACAATTATTTGAAGGTGCATGTAATATATAGGTAATAAATGCATGGATTCATTCAGCGATCCAAGATCCTTAACCACTTTTCCCGGTGAGGGCCGCGGTAGTGGTGGTCCAGGGCCTATCTTGGTATCACTGGGCTCCAGGCTGTAAAACTACACCTCAGATCTGATCCCAGTGTATTGTAGGTGTTATGCAGGCATGAAATAGAAGTAACAGTGGGCATAAATAAAAACAGGAGCAATAGGTAATGGGTTAAAGAACACATTACTTCATGTATTTATATACTTTATGTACATATTCTGTATTACTACTGTGACTGCATAACTGCATTCTGTTTATGGCTGGGTGTCAACAGCAGAACCTCAGTGTGTATTTTAGTGTGGATATGGATGACAGGGGATAGAGGACAAAAAAAATATTTTGTGTGTAAGTCTGAGGGGGTCAGGAAGATAAAATGCGATGAAAAAACACTGCATTGTAGTGCTGTAGTGCTAGTGATGAACACTGGTGGGCTGCAGCGAACAGTTGAGAACCTCACGCTACCTGGCCAAAAGTATGCGGACCCCCTTTCTAATGAGCTGAGATGTTTCGGTCATACCCATTCAGCACCCAAACACAGCCTAGATTACTACGTGCTACCAACTTTGTGGCCATGGTCTGGGGAAGCGCCTTTCCTGCTCCAGCAGCTCCATAAACACATGGTTTGCTCGGGTTGGTGCGGAAGAACCTCAGTAGTTGGACAGAGCCCTGACCTCAACCCCATTGAACCCCTTTGGGATGAACTGGAACACTAACTGTGAGAACTGGCCTTCTCACCCAACATCAGTGATGCTCTTGTGGCCAAATGGCCACAAATTCCTACAGCTGAGTGCGGGCACATCGTAGAGACCCTGTCTAACATGAGGCAGGAGCTGAGTTGTTGAATAGCAGTAACCAATAGCAACGATCGCAGCAACAGCACAGAAGATGAAACAGTTAAAAAGAAGGGTTCATTAGAAGTTCATAAGCAGTTGGTCATGAGTTCTTGTAGGTTGTTTGGTTGTGGGATAAATTTCCTGGTCTCTGTTTAATGACTTTTCTATTTTCATGTATTTACTTAGCCACAGTGCTTTCCTCCAAAGCAATTTACAGTGATTTATTCAATCATACACTTGAGTCATTTTTACTGTAACCGTTCAGGTTCAGTGCCATGATCAGCAGGTGATGGGATTCAAATTGTGGTCCTTCAAGTGCCAGGTTGTACCTTCATGGTGCCTGCCCATATAATGAAGCAGTGTTTACCCCGGGGGAACTGGCACACTAGCGGTGCACAGAAGCGGCTTTTCTGTACATCATCTGTTGTTGTGACCAAACAGCCCAGGCTGGTGAACAACAGCCCTGAGGTGACAGAGTGTTTGTTTCACGACATCATTTGTTAACCTAACAGTCTCTCTTACCCAGAGCCTTCGGATGCTTTGTCCATTCATATTTACCTGACGACAACATCGCTCCAACAGACCTTCAGCAGCCAAAAGGTTGGAGCGGCATTTATAAACACAGACATAAATTCACAGTTGCAGACAAAATAAGTCGGTGTTCAGATTCTGACAATTTGGACGTCATGTCATCCGTGTGGTGTCTTCACTCAGGCTGGGATAGTGGGAAATAGAAAATACAACATTTATATGAAATTAAATAAGTTTTAAAAATGAATAAAATGTAATAAAAATTAAACACAATATTTAAATAAAAAGGGCAGTGAACATGCAGAAAGCTTCATCAGAGGTTTAGGTTTAGGGTGGACAGGAGGTTTTAGGATTCAGAAATGAGCTCTTTTTTTCCAACCTCAACCTGCTTTTGCACTGGAAGTGTCTGTGTCTGTGTGTGTGTGTGTGTGTGTGTGTGTGTGTGTGTGTGTGTGTGTGTGTGTGTGTGAGAGTGTATCGGTCTGTACAGATAGCCATTGCAAGGTCTGAGTAAGGGATAGGAACTTGGGGACCAGGGTGGTATGCGAGACCTCGTGATGAACCAGGTCCTAATATGCTACCTCAGCATTCCGCTTACCCCATCAGACCCCAAGTGAGGGGTCTAGCCACACGCAGCCAAAGGGGATGGGATGGAAGTGGTCGGTGCTTGGCACTGCAAGGATATGCATAATGAAGAAGGAATATTCTGGGCATTACAAGCCCCGGGTGTCTCTGGAACCTCAAGTTGAGTCCAATGCTCTGCCTCCCTTCTACAGAACATGACCAGGTGACAGCCAATAGAGACCTGGGGAGGAACCGTCATGGCTAAGGGCAACACAACCATCTCAGCACCGGTCTTAAACAGTGACCACATTTGCATTTGTTGGATAAATTATCGATGGAGATCTGCCAGCCGTTCACGTGCCAAGGACCTCAAGCTGGCAGACCAGGAAAACCTTGATAGCTCTTTAACTAAGTGACCCTTAAAGGTTTTGTGAGCTGTGAACAAGGAGCTGGATCTGCTTTTACTTCATGATCCAGAGCTGCATGCACTTCAGGCAAAGCGCATCCCATGGCCAATGACAATGGAGCTGTTTTGTAGTTTTCTTTTCCCACTTGAAACCTTCAGCATTTCTATATCTACCGAGTTCAGCCGCTGAATGTTGCCTGAATGAACCAGTGTCAACATAGCTGCATCGCTGCCTCCTCACTGGGAAACTGAGACTTCTTTTCTTGCCTGTGTCTTCTTGGGCAGAGGGTCAGTGTCAGCCCTTGTTGGCCAGATATATAGAGCTCCTCTGGAAAGTTCTGCCCTTCATTTGTGTCATTCATGTGGAAAGGGGGTTGTTTATTGTCACTGTGATGGAGTCTATCCATCTGGTTGCTGCTCATCCTCTTTGGTTTCTCATACTTCCCACCCCCATCTGTTGAAGAGAATCCAATCGTCTCGTGATGTGCCCCCTCGGTCTCAGCTTTTGTGCTTCCGGTGAGAGTTCTCGTTTGATTTGATCCAACAACCATCTGTTTATTTTCCTGGCTGCCCTGCCAGCATCACAGTTTAACTGAGTTTGGGTTTTTCTTCTCCTGCTGCTTCTTCAGTGCTCACCTCTTAAACATAATGTTATGGGAACAACCATTGATTGACAGAGTTGTTGTAGCTGCTTGAGGAACTTCTCCAGATATCCAAAGTACCTCTTCAGTGCAAGATCCCTTACCATTTACTATTGATCCAAACAGGAGAGCGTTGTTAACTGCTGGTATGGCTTCAGAACCAACACTAAAGATCATGCCAGTTGTCATGACTTTTAGTCAGCAAAGTTTTAAGTTCCCAGGTTTTTTTGTTAACAATAAACTGGTGATGGAAGTCCATCTGAAGGTGCTGATATTGAGCTCTAGAGAAAGTATGGCGCTCACTAGCCTGTTAGGAAAGATATAAGCAGTAGAAAGAAGCATTTGTTTCTCCTACTCATAATGCAGGGCAGATTTTATTTGGTTTACGCTCCATATAAGCCTGTTATGCCCTGAGTCTCGTAGCTCTAAATGTAGAAACCCCTTTGTCTGGCCGGGTCTCCAATACTTGGCACCAGGCAGCGGTCAGACGCTGAACACGACAGTCAAGTGGCTGACGCTCACCTTTGAGATTTGACTGACAAGTCATCGCCTCCTCAGTCCATTACCACCTTACCGTTCTGTTGATGTGTAAATGTCACACATCAATAAGGAATGCATGCATGAAAAATGGACGGTGGGGGGGGTACAAACACCTGTCTGTGAGATACCAGTCTGTCATTACAAATGTTCAAATATGTCCACTGCAATCCAAACCCATTAACTCGCCACTATTGCATACATTATTTTGTTCGGCATTCTTATTTTCATCTGTTTGCAGCTCCGAATTTACATTAAATCTCATTGGTGGGATCATCTGAGACATCGCCAGCATGAAGCCGAGTGTCTTCTTCGCATTTCCTCCTACAGTTGTTTTAAGTGCTGGGTAAACATTCGCATCGACAGCCTGAAGAAGTGCAGGAGAAATGCAGGATTACCTTTGCACACTTGCGAAAGATGAGGAAGGGCTTTGGCACCGCAGAGTCTCTTCTTCTTCTTCTTCAAGCTTATGAAGTGACTGAAGGAGACAGCAGCCGGTAAGACAAGGGATTTCCATCCGCAGGGGTGGATGTGCTGACAGGCCTTCATGCAGCAGACGGTGCTTTCGGAGGAAAAGCGCCTTTATAAACACGCAGAGAGGAAAGCGAATGAGAGATCTGGGCTGTGGAGGCCACGTTCAGTGCTCGGCAGGATGAGGGAGGCTCAGGGAGAAGGTGTGTGTCAAACAAGGCCAGACACAAATCATCACAAATCATCACAAATCCGTCTCCTCCCTCTGTTCAGCACCAAAAACTCAGCTCCGCTTTCGCATGTTCCTCACGAAGTCTCAGCAAACCCCCGGTCAGGGTGGGAGAAACCAGAGGCTCAACACTGTCAATGGGAGAAGGTTGTGTTTCTTCATTAGTGCTAAAGCTGGCGTTCAGGTGAATCTGTCCCTGCAAGGGACATTAACCCCCCAAGAAGAAGTCTGCAGTTACAGCAAGGCAACGGGGGAGAACAAGGTCACCGAGCAGAACTTTAATAGCTCAGCGAGCCAGACTCTACCTGACTGTCACCTGTAGATCCTGCACACTGGACCAGATGAAGGCATTGAGAAGTTTCCCCACTGCCATCCTCCAGCTGGCACAACGCACCCTGACTCTGGACTCCATCATTCGTGTTGGGTGAGCAGGAAAAATGGGCCCCAGCAGAAGCAAGATCCCAGGTGCCGCAGGCAGAACATTATTAATTTCTCTTATTTATCCTATTTAGCTCATTAAATATATTATTAATCGCTACCAATTTCTTTTTCCTTTGTTACAGATCTGAGCAGAGCGGGATTTTCAGCCCACACGCATTTTTCTTCAGCGGAGGTTTTAATATCCTGTTTGCATCTACAGAAGGCGCCATTACTGGTGTCTCACAGAAGTCCTCCCTGCACTTTCGTCTGACTTGCAAGGTTGGATTTGTGCTACACTGGGGTCATTTTAGTGCATCGCATCAGAGTAAGTACCATGGTAAAAGGTGCTGCGGCAGTCCAACTCAGGCCTTTCGACTGCAGCGCACCAGCTCTAACCTCCGTGCTGCCCACGGACTCCCTGCTTGGGGCAAAGTCTCATTCCTGCCACCGCGTGTTGATAACTTTACATGGGAAAGGAGAGAAGCTGTAGTTCATATTCGTACATTAAAAAGGTTCTTGCATTCGGTGTTATTGACTTCATGAGAAATGCTTCCCACTTTAAAAGACATTTTAGGAGCCAGCGTAACAACGTAGCAAAGCGCCATTACTATCTTCATCTAATAAATATAACTGCTTAATTCAGCAGTTTGTGTCCGAACCTCTTGGGTAAGAAATCAATTAAATTTTCCCAATGTTATTCCAGTCGAGATAGAAGCTTCACCAGATAAAGAGACTGCTTTTTTCCTTCCGCTTTGTGTGCTTCTCCCTCCCACTCATTTTAATGGAGTTGAATTACTCTGAGATAATTCAAATGTCATTGCAACAATGCTGTTTGGTCTCTCTCTCCTGCTCTCCACAGAGGCGCAGGTAGGGCGAGAGTGCCTGTTTGCTGCACTTTGCAAATTGTTTGTTGCCGTCATTTAGGATCTGGCATCCAGATGGTCTGCCGCAAACCAAAAAAGGGGCCGCTTGCGGCTCGGTGTCGAGCATCCGCGAGGAGCGCCGCGACTTTGGTCCCAGTTTCCCTGCTCTTTGGACCCAACACCTTAAGGAGGCAGCAGGGGGTGTGCTGGGTAAATATGCAATTTTGAATGCTAAATCACTGCAGCGCTCTTACTATCAGGCTGAGTTTCTTTAGCACTTACCTGTGTACACAGGTATGCAGTTGAGCAGCAGGTGGCATAGTGGTTAGGACCATCAGAGCACCTGCATTTCAGTCCTTGCTCCAGCCATAGTGTCCTTAAGCAAGGTAGCTAACCCTGATTTGCTCACCCTGTTGCATAAAAGGGTAAATCGCGGTATGCAAAATGATCTAATACTGCGAGTTGCTTTGGACAAAGTTGTCAGATGAATAGCAATGCAGCTGCTATTTAGCACCAAAGACGCCGCTCACAACCACTAAGCATCATTTATTTCACACCTGTCCCACTAAACTGAGCCTGCAGGATTTGTTGCATATTTACTAGCGGCTGCAGGGGACACTGAGCGAGAGGCTCAAATTTGTCCTCACGAGGTTGGATTTTCGGCCCCAGAAATCCCTCCCCACCACAAAAACGGAGTTCAGCGGTCGAAACGCGACAGCGGATCCCAGAGAGAGAGAAAGGAGAGCTCCCTGTCGAATACAGATAAGGGTTTCTATGGCAACAGGCTAGCGAGACGGCCTAGCGCGGGCGATATCCACCTCGAGTCGCTCACGGTGACTTGGGGAAAAAAGTGTCCATTAGCAGCCAGGACTCACCTTCCGCTCAAACATCGGGCAGCGCTCATAAAGCAAATGGACTCTCGGTTTTACTCGGCCGACTGTCCCTCTTGCCCCCCCCAGGGACACCCCAGCTGTCCAATTTGAAGTGAGCACTGCTTTCTGCAGAATAACAAGCCCATTTCTGGGCCTGGAAACATTCAAATGAACTGGAATGCAGCTCAATTTTTGTGCCCAGTGCAGGGAGAGACCTGCGACTTTGGACAGAGAGAGCAAAATGACTGAGTAGTCAGAGTAAAAATGTTTTCCAATCTGGTCCTAGAAAATGGAAGTCCAAACCCCGCAAAGAAATGCCATCTAGTCCCATTTATGCTGTTTAACAAAGATTAACCGCACAAACGTCTCGAAGGAAGACACGGAGGGAAGGAAGCGGGACAGGGATATGTCGTCAGCACTCAAACCCGCGCTTCAACCTGTCTCTCCTTCACAGACATGTTAAAACACCACAGTTTAAGGTGTTGCTTTGGCTGCCAAAGTGAAGAATCCCCCTCCCGCACCCACTGCAGGACAACCCTGCAATAAATCTCTGATCCCGAAACACCGCTTCCAACCTGCAATTCCTTTCTGAACACATTGCAGTACTGGGGGGGAACTGTCTAATCTGAGCCCAAACCCAGTAACCTCCCTAATAGAAGGGGGACCCCCATACAATAGGGGCAGAAGTGGCTCTCCAGACTGGAAATGGAGCCTTAATAAACCCAGATAAACTATAAGCAATAAACAGTGATTCAGGCAACACTGTGGGAGGAGAGCTATTAATAAAAAAAAAGGGGGTTCCTACCTCCTGGGGGGGCACAACAGCAAAGGTATGGGTTTCCACGAGGCCAATTCCTATCGTGTCTCTGCATCACCGACCCCACCCCCCACTGGTTCCCTTCAGGGTGTACAAAGGTAACGCTGGGTGACAAATGTAGCCCCTGGGTGCTGCCCCGCTGTGCAGTCCAACTACATGGAGATAAACATTTAGCACCAAATGAGAAAAATGCATCGCAGCAGCGTGGGCTGAACTGTTTAACACACAGAGGCTCGGTAATGCAGGAAGGCACAATGCACTGCAGGAGTCGGCCTGCAAGGTAAAATCCTGTAGTCAGATTTAATTTCACTGGGAAAACTTTGTACTCATTTCAGGGCCCACAAAGTCACCAAAATGTTTGCGCAAGGAACACCAAACCCCATTGGAATGGAAATCAATAATAATATTAATTTTAAAATCAAATATTTCCTTTTGTTAACAATATACAGCAGTGTAATAATAATAATAATAATAATAATAATAATAATAATAATAATGCACTAGATAAACCAAGATGAGGTCACAAGGTCACACATGAGAATCACAGAACACAACGTGAAATGAAAGTGTGGTGACAGTGACTGTGGAAAAGAACAGTGGTGGTGTCACCAGCAAGCTGGGTGGCTGCTGAAGTACCTGCACCTCTGCGCCTTCTTCCTCATATGCTGCCTCACAGACTCCCTGCTTTTGCTTCATGGCAGCGTCCTCCAGGTCCTTCCCAAGATCCTGGAACGCTTCATCCAGGTCCTTCTCAAAGTCTTAGAGCATTACGTCCAGGTCCATCTCAAAATCCTGGAGTGCTTCATCCTGGTTATTTCTCAAAACCAAACTTTCTTTGGAAATATGCCATAGTTGAATGCTTCTCCTTCTGGAAGGACTTTGATGTTTAATTCTGATTAAACATGGGCTCCTAACCCACTTGGATGGGTCTCCAGATTGTCCTCTTCTGACCTCGCCTGCTCCATAACAATAAAGCATACAGAGATGTTCCAGCAGCTGTGAGACCCACCTTCTCCTGTCTGTTTACACTCCATTTTGACACGTTACAGCCCACAAAGATACACACATGGCGACACACCAGGCAGCCAAACAGTCCACTGCAACACAGTGATATTTTCAGGATTTTTTTCTAGAATTTTCTTTAAAAAAATAATAATAATAATCTGGAAACAAACAAACTGTTAAAAAAAATTTTGGCTACTAAAGTGATTTACTTGCATGCAGTTTTAAATAAAATTACAAATATTTTACCGAAAACGCATGTGTGGTAAGGAAGTGCCACAAACTGCACCTTTGCTCCAACGTGGCACCAAGATCATTCGAAGTTTCACACCTGAGTGGTTCGTGATTTGGTGAAACCAAGGAAACATTGTCAGTCGCTTTCATTTTTTTAACCACTTCATTGAAATGTTTAATGTCCAGTCATGCAAAAGTTAGTTTGTACATAAATGGTATTTACACATAATAAGTTTACTGTGTTGACAAAATGATCACCTGAGAATCACCTGAGCGACCAGACCCCCCCCCCCCCAATTACTCCATTCTGTGCTAATAAATGCATTAATAAATTGATAGGCATTGATCGTGCAATTCCTAAGTTTCCAAGGTAACAAATCTCAGTCTGGATTCAATGAAACTCTTGCTTACTTTTTCGTATTTAGGCGTGGAGAACCTGGGAGGAAATGTGGCTGAGAAGCTGAGGAAAGCAGTAACATTTTCTGTCAGCACACAAGTGAGGTACCATCCATCACACAGCTCGCTCACATTTATCTGATGCTTTGATGTGATGCAGCTTCTCGTTTTTTACCCCTTTTTAGCCCTAGGGTACTGTAGTAATTCTGGGTAAGAGCCTTGTTCAGTGTTATTACAGCAGGAGGGGGATTTAAACCTGGGTCCTTCAGTTCCAGAGACAGCAACTCTAACCATTACCTTACCTTTCAGTCTGGTTCAGAGTTATCCTGGGGTCCCTCACTGTCCACGACCCCCAGTCCCTGCTTTCTGCTCCATGCCTTCCCGTTGTCCCTCTGGCCACTCCCAGTCTGTGAAAAACATCAGCACCTTTTCAGGTCTCATCCCAGCAGGGCCTCTTTCACTGTTACACTTCAGGATCCAAAGCAGCAGCCTGCGTCAACATTGCTCCATTAAAACCCCCAACACACACACACACACACACTCTGGGCTACAGGTTATTTCGGTTCCCCAAGATACCTCGCTGACCCCTGCTTCTTTACATAATGGCTGTGTAATGACTATCCTCACCGATTTTTCCTCAGCCCTGAAGTAAATGCAGACCCCCACACACCCTCAATTCACCCCCACCACCCCATTGCCACTTCCACACAGCAGATTGATTTTATACGGCCAGGTCTGTGTTGAGGGGGGGTCTAATTTAGTTCATCTGAGGTGCCAGCATCACACACAGCCACAGTGGGTCTCTGTCCAACAGAAAGGAATAGCCAGATCTATTGATCTATCTGTCTATCTATCTGTCTGTCTGTAAGATGGGCTCCCCAGAGCATAGATGATTTCATAGTCGATTCCCTTCCTAGTCCAACATTTTAAGCTCCATGATTTTATTTCCACACCAGAGTTTTTGCCACCGTTAATATGAGCTGAAGGTGTTGGGTATTGAACACCACACCTACTGTCGCGCTAAAACCAGGACTACGATCAGCCAGTATTTCCATCCTGTGTCCTTCGTGTGGTGCCACGTAGGGACAGAAAGTGTGTGTGAGTGACACTTTCACTTATTGACTTCTGACCACAAATCTGAGATCCTGCGGCCATCCCGTCAAGGTCGCCGGACAAAGTCCTTCCATACAGCAGTATGCACAACTGATATTTACATTGCAGAAGTATCATTTATGAGTCGTGATTCCTTTCTGCTAACCAGGAGTAACAAAATATCTTCATCTGGAGCTCAATAATTATGCTACGTCCCATTTTCGCTTAAGAACATTCAGATTAGAGACGCATGTATATGTTTATGTCGACTTTTAATCCTGCGGTTGCGTTTCATAAACACACTGTAACAGGATTACCCATAATCCCGTTCACCACCCTGTGTTTGACAGACACCAGTGACCAGAGTTTGAACTCGAAATGACAGAAGTGAACAAAGAGACGTAAACACTGCGCTTCCCCAACCGATGGCTCGACGCCACTTTAATCGCAGGATGAACCGGCGTGAACTGCGGTCGATCAGGGTTGGCTGCCCGAGGGCCACGGTCCACATCTGCCAATGTTATAGCTGCACGACACTCATCCGCTGCTATTCCTCACCTCGTGTAGGATTCCAGCTGGTGCTTCCTGAGAAGATCCTGACCTCGTATTGTTCTGGAGCCTTCTGCCATGGATGGGTTCCCGCCGTTTCATTAAAATCATGCCGAGCGCTTTTAAAAGAAACGTAATTCAGTAGGAACGCTCGCAATGCCGATGCTGCGGGGTCATCGAGGGGTCGCAGACTGGGAGTCGACCAAAGAAGGGGGATTGGAACAGCCACTGCTCCCAGACGCTGCCCAAGGAGGAGCGAGACGATGCATCACCTGCAGTCGATGCGGTCGACGGTTCCAGGATAACAAGTAGCGTGTGGAGACACATCCCTAAACACCGCTTGACTAAGGCGTCGGGGCTGCTTTCGGTCAAGCGGGCGCCGCCGCTCACGACCTTGTACTTTTAAACGGGCCTCTCCAGCGTCAGGAATAAATCAGCACAAAGGTCATTACAGGGATCATTATGCTGCTCCCGAATCCCCAACACCCGCCAGTGTGTCGACAACGGAGGTCAGCGCACACGTGGGCCTCATGCTGATGCTTCTTGAGCGGGCTCTGATCTCACGTTGCGGCGCTCATTGCCAAGCAGGAGCGACGATGCTTCCCCTGTGGAAGCCCCACTGCAGCCACTATAGCTACACCACACGTCTACAGGTGACTTAAAACGCGAGGTGTGGGTATAAAGCGCCCCCCTCCCCAGGTCGTCGAGTTACAAACACAACCACAAGTCTGTTTGTAACTCAGTGTGTTTATAGATCCAACCTTTACACCGCAATAAAAGCTCCTTGATTTCTTCCAGTTTAATTCCCATAAACCTCATAAAAAGCTAAAATTCAATTTAAAAAATCACAATTTTCATCAGCCAGAGGTCCAGCATAGGGTCACTCTTTTCTAGAGCCTTGCCTGGAACCTTCTGGCAGGAGCACTGTGGCCAAGACACTTCTTCATCACAGGACTTTTATTTTATCATCTTTTATTAACTCAGCAGCATTCGTCTGCATCTGGTCACTTTCACTGTCCTTTATTACCTATAAAACGAATAAAAAGCGAAATAATAGAGAGGCTGTGATTCATGTGCTGCGTGGGGACTATAAAAATCTAGGATGCAGATAAAATAAACAATATGCTGTAAGATTTTTATAGAAACATTTTTATAACTTCTTGCTACATTACATTTTTGGCTAATCTAAAATGAATGCAAATGTGCCACTTGCGCAAATTCATGCAGATGCGAAACAGCCCCCGTCTTGCTGTTGATCACCGACGCTCAGCAGGCAACAGGTATAAACACCGTGGGAGATGGTTGAACGGTGGCGGCCATTCTCTTTACCGCCATCTAATGGCGGGATGCAGAAACGCTGGTGACATTGAGATCAGAAAAGTGAACAAAAGATCGCTGTGCGGAATTTGGACCGGCGAAGGTCGAGATCATTCCTGCACCCCGCATAGAGGTCCTGCAGGTTCGTACACAGCACCGTGAAACCGGAAGGAAAACGGCGCCCGGACTGACGCAGAACCCCCGACCTTCAGCGCTGTGCATAGAAGGCTGTAATCTGAATTTTAAACATGTTAAAAAGTGATTAAATGCCATTTTAATGGTACTGTATGAAACCGAGAGAAAGGATTCAAACTGGTTCCCCGAGCTTCTTCCTGAACTCCTGATGAGAAGCCTCAGACGATTCGTTCGGGGCCTTGCCTGAAACGTGTGCTTTTTCAAAACACGGCAGGTAGGGCACAAACACGACGCCCCTTCTCTTACCGAAATAAACCGTGAAAAAAAAAACAACAAATAATTCTCCGGCTTGATTGACGACGCCCTGTTATCCCTTCCAGGAAAACAGTGCTGCGGGTTTCTTCCTAGCCTGACATTTCATATTTTTGGAAAAAGTGGGCCTATTACTATTCAGGAACTCTAAGTTGCATGCGTGCTTGTGTGTGTGTGTTGGCAGGCCTGTTCTAGATTCAAACCTGGTTCATCATTTCATTCCATTTGTGATTCAATTAGCGTTCTGCTGTAAATGTCAGTGTCGGTTGCGCTCGAAGCCGAGATGAAGTTGTGACTCGGAACGTCACCAAACAGCGGGTCGAACGCGTTGCCGGAACAAACCGGAACTGACAGCTCCATTTCTTCATAAAGCAAACGCACACAAGGACGTTCGGGAGCGCTTTGTCAAATGTCCATCCATATTGATCATTCGCAACCCAATTGGTTTTCATTTTTTCCCGATGCCGGAATTGACAGGATGACGAGAGGCTCGCAACACGGGCGGTGCCTCCTCCTCCGCCTCCTGAAAGCACCACGATGCACTGCAGCAGTTTAACATGGATGGCGGCGCCCAGCCGTATTCTGTAAGCGATCATCCTCATGGGGGGGCAGAGTGCTGGACTCGCTTTCATTCACACTCAGGACACATTAGCATCAGGAGGTGAAGCAGAAACACCTACGTTTGGACTGTGGGCGGAAACCAGAGCACCTGCACGAATCCCACACACGGACGCGCAAACTCCACACCGGCTGAGCCGGATTCGAATCCACGGCCGCATGCTTACGGTAGGTCTCCATGGCATCCGCCTCCGGTGCATCACCTTTCTCGGTTGTGTTAAGGTAAGAAATCACTCATTAGATGTTACATTTGGCATAAATTACGTTGTAAAATAAGTTGAATTTGCTTACATCTGATGATAAAGAGGAGGACTGTTTTAAGGAAATGTGACGCCTCGAGAGAGTTTGGCGGATTTCTGTACTGCCGCACACTTAGAAATTTGGTTTTATTTCGATGATCGATTTCAATGGTTTGAATGTCCTTTACATTCAGCGGCACAAAAGCGAGTTTTGGGTTTTCACGTTTCAAACTGCCTTGCGTTCACTGTGATCCTGAAAGAGTCTCCGAGAAGTGTTTTCGTTCGTTTGCAGCATTAGGAGTTACTTGTCGGATTTATTATTTATCAGTAGCCAACCGTGATGTTTCGCACCTGCTTGTTCTTTCAGAACGCTGTTGTGTTTGGGCTTTTTCTAAAACTTTATTAAAAGTTGGGTGGAAAAAAGCCACTTAATTCTACCCCAAGATGAACTCTGACCCCCCACAGACCTCCCCCTGGCTCCACCTTCAGCCACCAAACATCTCCAGAACAGCAAGTTAGGAGCAAGACAATCGCTATTGACGGAGCCACCAGCGCAGTTCACTCACGGGCCTTACATACGGCGGATGTTAATTTCACTCTGATTTACAGGCCGACGTGAAGCGACATCCCGGGTTCCTCTGCTGAGCCGTAAAGATCGACGACGGCTCTAATCGCCGCTTCTGACATTTTATAACCACGGTTCGCTTCAGCATAATAGAAATACAAACTTATTAGCTTGCAGGGCCACAAACAGGAGCAAGGCAACCTTATAATTTCCTCTTATAATGGTTTCCCCGGCGACGGCGGCCATTAAGAGGCCATCATGGGCACCGCTGGTGGTTTTACTGCATGCCGTGGCACGGTGATGTGTGGCACCGAGGCCCCGGTGGCCGGTTCGCCAAAAGCCAAGAGACGGTCCAACGTCACACGCTGCGAATAATTCGGGGAGTGTGCGAGCACCTAAGCAGGACCCCTGAAGGGCCTTAAATCTCCGCAGCTGTGACCACAATCCAATCGCAGCCCCCACACTTGGTCACATTCAACAGCAAACAGCACCACACGTTCGCTGAGATTTATTAGCACGCGGCGGGGGAAATATGTGGGTTTTAAAAATACTTTTATACTTTTTATTCACTTCTTACACTTTAGTTGTGTTATCTAACACGGAGGCGTGTTAATGTATTCATTTCCATTTTCTTTTTTCACCGTTTGTAGCGGCAGCTCCAACTGTCAGAAAGAACATTTAAGAGCGAAGAGCATTTGTTTTATGAAAGCAAACCGTATATTCTAAGTAAATAAAAGTGCGATAACAGTGATAATGTGGTAATAAAATAACATGTAGCTTTGCGGCAGATGCACGCAGGAGCCCCGCGTCGGGGTCGGAAGACGATCCAACGCAGACGATCGAAATTTTTCCAGAACGACAACATCGCCTCCTGGCGGTGGCAGGAAAAAGGCGATCCCCGCGCGGGACTGCGGAGCAAAAGAGGGAACTGCACCGGAGAACAAGCACCGAAACCAGAAACGCTTTACTTTGGAAAGAAGTTATTGAATTGATCAGTTAACTAACAGGTCCGGCAAGAGCTCCTTGCAATGTACTCATCCTTACAATTCACACACACAGACATAGGGCCTGGTATAATACAGTATCTTGTATTATATTGTATATAAGAATAATAACAACAAAAATAACAACAGTCACCATCATCTTTGTCATCACTATTATTGTTACCGTTACTGTTATATGCAGTATATTTTAGAATTCCACAGGAATCAGAGGGCCGACTGGACTCCGTGGCCACCTGGGGGGTAGCAGGGGGTCAGTGAACTGTCATCAGGTTCAAAACCCTTTATAAAGACCAGGCCTGTAAGCCCCGAGACAGAACTCAAACACACATACACTCACACACACCTGCATCTGCTGATCATGTCCAGGATGTACAGTTGCCCAGTTGTCCCCCGCTGGAACAGGAGGTGGCATAGCGGTTGGAACCACTGTCTTTGGACCCAGAGGTTGCTCTGATGAGCCTCGGGGACACGGGTCAGGGTTGATACTGCACAGCTCTGATGAAGCTGAGCGGCGAATATCGTCTAAGAGTGACCTCCCCGCCCCCAGGAGCCCTTCATTGAAGATTGTAATAATTCAGTTTTCCCTTTGCTGACCCTCCCTGATAGTTTACGATGCCATTGACAGTAGCTTGCGGTCACGTGTGGATTCCAGCCGGGTCCTTCGATTCAGGGCAAGATAAGCACGGGGGAGTCTGGAGAAGCTGTATGCTCTGCGCTCGACTCCATCCTCCTCCTCCACCACAGCCGCCGCCACCGCACACACACAGTCCCAGGGACGCACCATCAAACAGCGCCCGCCACATCAGGCCGGCGCTTCAGATCTTTCTCACAGAGCAATTCATTACGCAGTTTCAATATTTACAAGTCTCTCCTGAAAAAGACACAGATGGCCCACAACCATCGTGGGGGATGTAGCTGGGAGCTCGGAGCAGAACGCAGACGCTCTTCACTCGCGTCTCCTTCAGATGTCGATATGCGGGGCTCCGCGTTCTGCAGGGATTTGATGTTGCACTTGCAGCGAAACGACGGAGCGAACACACAAACCCTCTTCTTCTCTCCCCGCCCAGCAGCGACCGGGTGGCATCGGTTCAGTTCAGTTCAGTTCATGCTTAAAGATGCTCTTCTCACACAGTGGCACTGAACACAGAGATGTGGCACTCAGAAGCTGTTGCGGTCATAGTGCAGCTGAGGAGAGAAAAACAAAAAGCTCCTAACCACAGTAGACAAAGCAAAGAAACCATGAAGAGAGGACCACTGACCCAGCCAAATGTGAACATAGGGAAACCAGAAACCTCCCTTTTCCTCTTGCTCCCAAGCTCCGCCTTTGT
Organism: Heterotis niloticus; assembly: GCA_018136845.1. Taxonomy (NCBI): domain Eukaryota; kingdom Metazoa; phylum Chordata; class Actinopteri; order Osteoglossiformes; family Osteoglossidae; genus Heterotis; species Heterotis niloticus. The sequence continues at coordinate 1,679,856 of CM030904.1, forward strand.
CTCGGGGTCGTGGTGCAGCAGGGCCTCATCCTGTCATCCGCGTCCAGCAAACCGCGCAGCCTCCGCCTCCACCAAAACCCACACTTCCCAGGTGAGGACTTTGCCGCACGTTTCCGAACGCCCGAGCACTTAGCTTGCTGCAAATCATCTGAGCTCAGACAGGCTTTTTAAGGAGGTCACAGACAGCGACCATTCATCAGTTATATGGCTTCTCCACTGGGGCCATAACATCTCACGCAGAAGGAACATCCACAGCGGATCCGCGATCTGCACGAAGGTCCTGTCTCTATGCAGAGGCCCTCAGACTCTCCTCTGACACCTCGGCGTAAAGGACGTGAAAACAATACCCAGGCGGCTCTTTTTTACATTTTAATGTATTTTATTAAAATGTAAGGGCCTCCTACTCACACCAGTGTGACAGACCTGTGTTGTAGCTGCAGGAAGGTAGAAACTTTGGAAAGGACTTAGCTCCCTGCTTCCCCTCTTTAGCCAGATATTATTTATGCTCCTCAGTCTTCATCTGAGGGAAACGTGTTTCTGTTCTTGCAGCTGAGAAAAATGCACCATAAAGGGGCCGACGTGCCAGATTCCACAGAGTCCCCCCCGAATGCACTAACAGACACTTGGGGTGCAGAAATCCAGGGTGGAAATCCGGTTCATCCACACATGACTGGACCTCAGGACACAGTTTCACACACACTGAGGACATTTTGGAATGGCCAATTAATTTTAAGCACATATCTTTGGACTGTGGCAGAAACTGGAGCAAATCAGCACTGAGAACGTGAGAACATGTAAACTCGATACAAAGCGAGCAGAATTCAAACCCAAACCCAGACAGCTCGGTATGAAAAAGTCGCTTTAGCTCAGTATTTCAAATGATCAGCACCCCCGTTTTTGCTGATGCCCATCAACCAGCAGCTGCAGGTAGAACTCACGGGAGATACCAAGATGGTGGGAAACAGAGCAGGGAGGGAGCATGAAGCAGTTTGGAGATTGGGGCAGAGAGAGGTCTGAACACCCGTCTTCAATCTTGAAAGCGGTTCGGCAGCTCTGAGGGACAGAGGGAGTTTGCTCCACCTCAGCAGAGCAAAAAGCCAAGAAACTACCCTCCTTTCTCGGAAACGGATTATTTTTCGGGCCTGTCGGCACATTCCCTTAGCGGCTGCCTGAAAACAGAACTGCCTAGAAGAACGGGCCTTCAGCAGGACTCGGTCTCACCAGCAGCACCCATGGAAGCGAAGTAAATGCCATAACACGACAGCTTCCTAGCAGCCCATCGCCATTCCCAACGTGCGCAACCACACGCTGCTTCTACTCATCGACCCAACGCCTCGCAGTCTGTTTGGGTGCAGGTGTGACAACTTACCTGCGCAGAGTCTAATCTGTATGGCAGAGCTTTGATTCGACCGCAGAGACAAATCTGCGCTTACAGCAGCCATCGGGGTTTTACAGCACCTCCTACGGTGCCTAAGGAGCCCCGAGGACGCGAGCTGCTCTTAAAATGTGTTTAATCTTTCCTCCTGGAACAACTTGTTTTATTCTGCGCGTCACTTCTCGGGATCGGTCTTAATTTATTCATCTTATTATAACCTGCTCCTGTTTCCTCCAAGCAGAAAATAGTGTCTGCATGCCTCAGAAAATGTATTAATAAACATTTGGGGGGGGTGCAGTGTCCCCTGGGGGGGCTACCGCCGCGCGGAGACTCAGCCGTGTCTCCGGCTCCAAGCTTCACGATCGCTTTTCCCATTACGGCGGGCTGGTAATAAGCCGGCTTTGTCAGAATCCATCACCGCCGTCCTTCTAATTGATTGGCGTTCTCATTTCAGCGTCATTTCAGATTGTCACCAAACTTCGCTCCGCCGTCGTGACGCCGCCGCGTAAAAAAGGCCCCGTTTTCCCTGAATAATGGACGACCGGCACGAAATTCTTCCTAATCTCTCGCTTTTCAACCCCAAAGCTCTCGGCGGCATTGCCCTCTCCGAGTCGTTCGGTGCACGAAATGAGAAACGCGAACTGTAAAAGATTCACAATGCGGCGCTGGAGAGAAGCCGAACGCCACCGTCATTAAACTAATGTCTGGCTGAGGGCCCCCGGAGGACGGCGGGACAGAGATGTAGAGCCCTGCGCCACAGAGGAGACGGAGCCCTCTGGCTGCATCGGGGTGAGACCACCGCAGCGGGGATCATAAAGGAGCTAAAGGTGCGCCTCGGGCTAAAGCTGGGCCTCTAAATGCTGGTGCATGCGAGGGTCTCAGGAGCGTTCCTGTTTTATTGCTGTAGAAATTGTGCATAAAATAATCACTTACAGTTATTGGTCATTTGGTCTACGTGTAGACCCACGTGAAATCCACAGTCACGCTTTGCTCTCGCAACAGATCCTTCTCCTTTGGTCCTTGGAAGGTTCATCTGAACGCCCCACCAATGTCAAGCTGATGCACTGTCCTGGGGCATCCGTCCATCCGCAAAAGGCAAAGAAAGCTCAGTCAGCTCTGAATTTTGGCCCCTGGTTTTCAGAAATGAGTCAACCTCTGCAGCGCCGAGCTCAGGTCCAACGTTGCCATCCCAGTCGCGCCACCAGGAAGCACGTGAAGATGGGAAAGGAGCTGACGAAAAAAAAACGGTCTGGTTTTTGTGGACTTTTGACAGCGCGCTTTCGCGGCCGAAAGGTTAACACGTTAGATTTGCTTTAATGGTCGCTCTGAGCTCGACAGCAGATAATCATGGGGTTTCAGCTGGAGCTGCACATGGTGTCTGCCGAGGTCAGGTTTCACCTGTCTGAAACGGATGCGACAACTGAGCAAGTAAGGCCTGGATGCGGTGCCGAGGCTTTGAACGAGCGCTACTGAGAAGTCGGTCCAGCTTCTTGGAGAACCCGACTTGTACCCGCCAGCTGCCTTCCTTCAACTGGCATCAAGGTGAATGAAGGTGGGAACCTCTCTCTTTGCAGGGTACATTTCTGATGGCCAGAACAAGATGCCCTTCAGATGCTCGTAATGTTCCTGGAGCAGCGGCAGGAACGCTGACAGGGAGGGTCTTTCGGGACATCTGCAGAAAACTTGAGGCTGAAGTGAAGGTGCCTCTCCAAAACAGGAGCTCACAGTACAAACCCTCCTATCAGTTACAGCCTCCTGCCTGTAACTGTTATTTATTTGCTGGGAGTTTCATCGTGTTACATCACTTCAATGAATATTTCAGCAGACCAGGTTGAGCACCTTGATCTCGAAAAGAGGGGGCCTTTAAACGGGAATCTTTTTACTCGCTCATGTTTAACCCCCAATGCTGCCTGCAACCGCCGCAGATGCTTTCTGATCCCAAAAAGCCGCCCCATATCGATCGGTTAAAGCCGTTTGAACAGCGCCCTTCTGGGTTTCGAGCTACCTCGGAACCCCGGCCCACGTTCTTTGACAAAGACTTGGACTGAGTTCAGTTTCCGCCCAGACCGACGGCCACCGCTAGCTGCTCTCCGGAGGTCCATCGTGGAAGGAAAGTCGTTGCCGTTCAGGTTCGTCACACAGAATGCTTTGGGTGTTAAAACCCCGACAAATGGAGTGTTTATTTCCTCGCTCCCCACCAGTTTGCTATTTGCTTATAGGGAACCGAGTCACATCCTTCCCCAAATTGTGGCCGTTTAAAGGATGAGCGCAGCTGCAGGTGATGTAGGAACAGCACATTTTTGAAGGACTCATCCAAGCTGCTTCCCTGCAAACACCGGATCGCACTTAAATAAATCGGATGTATTTTCTCCTCTTAAAAATCGTCAAAACCACTAATGTCTCGCTTAAACATTTTCTGACCCGCAGCTCATTTGGTTCAAACATTTCTACATTTAACGCTACCTCACAGGTTATTCCAGAAGGTTCCCACGTGTGCTGTTGCAGCTCCTCACTTTAGACTCGATTTTCCAAGCCAGTGCGATCTGAATTTCCATCCCAGAAGGGATGCTGACGTTGTACCCCTGAGCGAGGTGACCACTTGGTTTAATGGTAAATCAAACTCTTTCGGTGGAAATGGGTAACAGAACGGCTAATAAATGAATCGGACGGTTAACATCTTCCCGGAATTCATGAAATGGAGGAGTGAAATAATGAGGGGCGACAGCTGTCACTGTAAGGGTTCGCTGTCCTCCTCTCCATCACGGCACAAGAAATTTAATTCAGCCACGATGCCAGCGCTCTTCGTGTGACCCAGTGTGTGAGAGAGGCAGTCGGGCAGCAGGGGGAGCAGCGGCAAAGGATACAGAGTCAAACCCAACCTCCAGCTACGGCACCTCCGAGCAATACAATTTCCCCTAAACAGATAGTCAAAATTACTCTGCTGCGTCCATAAAAGTCACTGCACACTGCGTAACGTTGTAAGTCGACTTGGAGAAACGTGTCAGACAAATAAATGAATTTGAGTGAGAAGTAATGGTGGGGCCACTGAGCAGGGAGGGAGCACTTTGCTGAACCCCACTTGCAGGAGCAGCTGGAACCACGAAAAGTAGAAATCTGGGCATCATCGGTTCCCTGTTTGTGATACGCGTCAGTGTGAAGTGCTGCCAAAACAAGCATTCTGGCTCCGAGAGGGAGTCATGTCAGTCAGGAAGAACAAAGCAATGTTGGACCTTATCTGCTTGGACAGATGACTGCATTTCTCTCTGCTTGTTCACACCATGTGGTCAGGACGGTGTATGGAAGGTAATCTGCAATCCATGTAAAAGATCAATATAAGAAAAATGAATGCAACTCTGGACGGAAATAAATGTTGTGACATTCCATAAGCTTATTGAAATGATGCCACGGCGAATGTCGTAATCAAAGCTAAAGGCGGTCCAGCGAAATATTGTAGTGTGGGACTTTTTTTTTTTTTTTTTGGCTGGGCCGTGTGTGTGATATTGTTCAGCTGCACCACCACCAACATGGATCATAGCCCACCGTGGCTCAATCACAGGGTCACGATTCGTGACCCGCTGTCATGAGGCTGAGGATGTTGTTGATGCTGGTTGTCATGGTGATGAGGACGGTAAGCGCACCACTCTGCTGGCGGGGAGCGCAAAGTTGCAACCCTCTTTTGCTGTTCGGACTGCAGACCTCAACTGCTGTCTTTTCCATTTTAATGAGGCGCAGATTGGCTTTTAGCATGAAGAACAAGAGAATGAGACCCCTCTCTCTCACACACACACACACACACACACACACACACACACACACACACACACACACACACACACACAGAGAGAGAGAGAGAGAGAACGTTTCCAGCATGGGCTGCTGGCCACAGCATTGAAATCCGCTCTGAGACTGTAAAGGAGTCAGATGTTCATGTCAATATTGGAAGGCCCATCGCTGCAGTTTAAAATAATTTTAGTTGAAAACAGATAAACAGTTCTGAGGTAAGATAGCCTATTTGAATATACTGTTACCATAAAGTGGAAAGTCAAAGCCCCAAATGGTTTCAGCCCTTCTCCTGTTTCAGTAAATATAGTCCTACCCAGTTATAATCCTAATTCATTCCTGAACACTGGATTTAAACCAGGAAAATGTAAATAAGGAGCCTATTCCCTATAATTTTAAACTTGAAAAAATTATAATCCATTTTAATCCCTCCCAAAAAACCCTACCCATTACCCCGAATATCACTAAAAAGCTGTAAAATGCCTTCATACAAAAAATTGCCACTCACTCTCTCTTTTCCTTGCACAGCAATGGCCATTCAACACTTCCCTGCTCACGGTTTGAATGTTGTAATGGGTTTTGGAAGGTACATGATGCTACATGAGTACAGACTCGGGCAGCCAGACACTACAGGTACCCAGCAGGAACAATGCAATGTGTTTCAAGAAGCATTACAGACAGGGAGTTTTTATGCACAGCTCAGAAGAGAAAGGTATCAAGCATTATGAATATAAAGCAGGAAAGACATACAGGGAATTTTTGGTAGAAAAAAAAAATAAGTTCTGTTGGGAGGATGTCAACAGGAAGGACACAACCGCGGTGCAACTGCAGTACCAGACAGCGTAAAAGCACTGAGCTCCAAGGATATGCATGATGTACAGAACTTCATCTCTAAAGGCTTCCTGCTCAACAGCTGACAACATTTATCCAGCAACACAAAAGCCCCCTTCATACCACGCAACCTGAAAGACTGACCTTCGTGGAGCAGCTCCGCAGTGGTGCTTTTCGCAAAACCATCTTGAGATGAGGTCTGTGGCAGAGCAGCTCTAAGGTGAGGCCTTTGCACGCACTTTCATCCGCATTTACAACTGAAAAAAGATCAGCCGCTTTGTGCGGATCAGTCTGAACAGGTTGGGTCACGGCTTTGACACACACGGATTCCTCCGCTTTCTTGGACCTGCGCTTTTTGCGGGTTGGCGATTCAGCCGTTCCCAAACCACTTTGGATCAGCGATCACAGCCCCCCCCACCTCTGACAGTTGTGCCTTACCTGTTCCCTCCAAGTCACAATGGGTTCTAGGAAGTTCTGGCTTCCTTCAGTAAATGGGAAGGAAAGCAACCCCATCGTTGTTGTGAATTAGCTGGGCTGGGCTTAGTAGAAGAGAAACACCCCAGTATGCTGTGTGACTGCAGAGATTATTTCCTGAGTTCAGATGAGGACACAGGTTGTTTGATTGTCAGGTGAGCCAGGTTTTCTATGGGGGGGGGGGGTCAAGTGGACCAGGAAGAGGTTCCCAGGAGGGCATCTGGGGAGAGCTGCGTCCCTGACTCCATTGGGTCTCCCTGCAGATGGGAACAGATGGAGGAAGGAACAGACGCGGCACCTGGGTCCACAGGGGGTAGCAACTCACAGGCTGCCATAGGGTCTCATGAGTGAGGGCCCCATCATCACACTTCACTGGGCACAAAGCAGGCAACACGCCATCGTCGCCCTTTACCACGTTTTGTAACCACAGTACAGTTCATCCACGCATGACTGGACCTCCTCGGCCAGGAAACTGGAAGGACCAGATAGCACATTGTATTACAAAGTTATTTTTCCCACCCATTGTCCAGAATTTTCTAAAGTGGTGAAACAATAAAAGAGAAATCTCTAAGATTTTAACAGTGATATTTAAGCACGCAACTCTGAAAATTATTTAAGGAATTCAGAACTGGATGCAATTGTCACACTGTCCCCACAAGGGTCTTCCGTCCGCCTGAGACCACTGGGGTATCCACACCTCTGTGGAAGGACGTTGGGTAAAATCAGTGTTAAAAAAGCATTAACATTTTATTTGCACACAACATGACTGCTATTGTGTCAAAACCATTTTAAAAATCTGACATGATCGATCCCCCTCATCAGCACCATTGTGTGAGGGTGAGATAAACTGAAACTGAATTCCTCAGCAACGATATTGCATGACTCCTCCATCCAGAAGAAGGCAATGCTGCAATACATGAGCGGGGCCGTGAACCCGCATATAGAAGGTGAGAGGGCAGGTCAAGGCCCATTTCCCCGATGCGGTCGACCACCGGCCTGCAGGTGAAGCGACATGTCGCTGAGGGGAAACAAGCTGCGGCTGGAAACGTCCTCCCCGCACTTGGCATTAAGCACCGTGACTACGATGAGGCTCCAGAAATGACAGCTTGAGCAAATGGGCTCTCGACCCCATCGTGTCCTATAAACAGGAGCCGTTTGTTTCGCTCATTATGTAAAGCCAGGATCGCGTGGCTCCATCTCCCCCACTGTCTGGGATGCATTTCTTTATTTACCTGACCCATAAAATCAAGTAACCATAACATTTCTGTGTGGAACTTTACAACAGTGGCCTTTTCCTCCAATTTACTGAGCACCAGAGCTGCCACAACCAAACTGCCCTTGATCCAGCTGGGGGTGGGGTTGGCGCCCATGAGTTATGGAGGAGGTCCTTATTAGTCGGGGGGATTCACAGCCCTCTTCCTGCGCTCAGACTGCTGAGAGGCACAGTGCACGGTGGGCTGGAGAGAAAGACTGGACACAGCTGTCAGCTCTGGTGGGCAGCGGCCGCAATCCGATGGCCCCCTGTGGGATGCATTCTAATTTATGATCAGTTTACACCCGAAACCTGTATGTTGGTACACTGATGGGTCACTTTTCTCCAAAGTGATGTATAACAAAGTACATAAAATGGCAGCAAACAGTTGAAGGGCTTCAGACAGCTTGCTGGCTCACATCCCTCAAGCAGCTGCCTATAGGAGTGACATTCATACATACTATAATCAGAGTAGATGGTGTTTGGATGAGCTTGGGAGGGACTCAGCAGCTCTGAGGAACACAGAGAGATCATTACACCACACCAGGGACTAAACAGAGCAGACAAATGTTTAATATGGCACCAACCAAGTAGACAGAGGTGGGGGAACACAGCATGCTCAGTGGTCTGTAGGCAAAAACCAGATCCTGCAGGTATTGGGATTCAGACCCTTCTTTGTTCTGTAGACTAACACAAAACACCTGCTGATCCAAACCTCAGGTTGACAAACTGAATGTCTTACACATGAAAGATAAATCAGGACCAGCAGCAGACTGACCTGGTGTGCCAGTCCATAACTCCTTCAGCAAAGCATCAGAACCATATCAGTTTCCCCATTTTCTCCGCAACATCGGTAACAGTAATGAGTGTTGGAAGATTAAACATCTTCATCCTTCTCACAAGCAAGCAGAGTAATTAATCTTCCGTTCACACGGGTCTCTTATCTGCACGGACACCAAAGAAGCTCTTGTACTCCGTAGCCCATGTTAGGCGATAAACCCTGGATGGAGTCCGACCACTGAGCGGGCGACACCAGCAGCACGCAGTAAAATCTGTCGTTTTACTCGTAAATTTGCACACCCGTAAAAAGTGTCTGCTTTCAGTCCACTGTTGCTGGGAGGTAAACCAACACCCTTCTGTCAGGTCCAGTTTTCCTTCACCATCTGGCAGTTTGCACTAAAATGTTTAGAATTTTACGGAGTTTGTCACCCCCCCCCAGTCCTGTGAAACCCCACCACTTATTTCACAAGTGAATTCTGCTCATCTGTACAGAAGATCAATAACCCAGAATCAGTTCTTGAGCAGATGAAAAGCCTGTCTGAAGGCAGCAACACTGTGCTGTGCCTTTGAGACGTAGCCTTCAGCCTATTAGTCTTTGCGTGTCGGTATTAAGCTGCGTGTTGTCTGTTGCTCTTCCTACGCTGCTGCGACAACAGAAGGTCCATCCCAAGTGGAGGACAGGTTGGGGTGCTGTTCACAACCCAGCCAGCCCAGGGCTGCATTGCTGGGACCTGAGGTTACAGTCCTCATCTTCAGGATTCACATTGTCTGAAAAGAGCTGGGTATGTTGTTCCAAAATCTGGTTTGGCCTCCAGGCCAAAAGGAGACCAATCTGCTTAGATTAATTCAGAAATGTAGAAACGCCCCCCACAGTAAAACACCTATTGCTGTAGGGAAGTCGCATTAGGTCCTCCTGCACTCAGAGCCACGGCTCCAGCATGAAGACCGGATGCGTTTTACTTTGTTCCTCCAGATTAAGAGAAACAAATTCTGAGGAAAATCAGAAGCAAGATATCTGTTGCTGTTGAAAAGTGTCTAGTGGATCATCTGTAGGCATTTAACCCCCACCCACTGTGGCCACTTAGCTGGGACACAAAACTGCAGCAGGGATCTTTACTCCCAGTTTATCATACAAAAAAACTTGGTCAAATACATGTCTTTCTCTATAACTGTAAGAAAGAGAAACCAAACAGTCCAGCCACAGTAGCATACTGGGTAGGAAAAGAAATTTATTAATAAAATAAGACCACAGCTGGCAGAATACTTCAAAACCAGACACCTCGGGCCCCCACCGCCCTGCAAATTTGTTACAGAAAAGCCTTTCGTAATGTGAACACTCAAACTGAACATGTAATTACCATGGTAACTTTTGTGCATCAATGGGCCCCAAAACTGAGCCACATTTAAATAAAATTTTTTAAAAAATTTTTTAAAAATTAAATTTTTAAAAATTCTAGAAATATATGAACACAATTCCTTGAATATAAAAAGGCATTACCCTACAACTCAGCTGTTATGTAACTACTACACATTTAGTGCTCACAGACATACAGGCATACGATAGTCAGCATTTATGTATTAATTCAACTCTTTAGATGGTTTGGGGTCTGCAGTTCACCTGTTAAAACCTCAGCAAACTGGCAAAACAAGGTGCAATGGAAGCTGAGCGTTTAACGCAGCACAAGCCAAACCAACTGTGAAGCCCACATGGTGACGCAGGTCTGGCATTGCGGAGCGTTCAGGAGGCCCCAAACACAAATATGGTTCTAGTAAAAGTGCAGAAATGCTGGTAAACAGAAGCAGGGAATGAAAGAAAACAGCACATAAAAATCAGGTTACCTTAAGTGGAATGGGTGAATCCGAAGGACGATCACATTTGTTGAATTACACACAAAATGCTACAGTTACACAGAGAGCACATGAAAAGGGATAGACATGAAACTGAACAGACTCGAAAAATCAACAAACCTTGAATAAGTCACAGCCTCAGAAACAACCAAAACACCCAAATAGTCTCTGCAATCAAAAGGTAGCTTAATGCTTTAATACAAAATCAAGTTTAAAACTGCTGACCTAGGGTTCCAAATAAAACCACCCAACTGTGTGCTATTCAGGTACTTATGTGCATCATGGAAGGCAATTTATTAATAATAATAATAATAATAATATGTATGTGCGGGTCTCTCGATGCGACACGTGGATTTGGCGGGCAGCTGTGGTGAAGAGGTGGACCGACTGAAGCCGGAGACGACAGTTACAGCTCTAAATGGGGAGTCTATTAGAAGGAATCCCCTCACCTCACCTGCTGAGTCTGACAGACTTGCTGCAGAGCTCACACTGAAGAAAGTCACGAAACCGCAGACGTGTTGCGCCACCCCCCATTCATAGGAACCAGCGACCGTGTCGCCTTCTGCTTTGATGCTGAACATGAGAACCTATCTGTGCCGCACATTTAGAAGAACATCTGAGTGGGGTAGGAAGGAGCTGCAAGCCCTTCAGGGACACTTGGAGGAGTTTTGCTGTAAATAAAGAGTGAAACGTGGCACAGAGCTCACAACTATCGCCTTATAACAGGTACACTCACGTTCTGCAACCTTCCTCAGGATGCCAACCCTCGGATGATGCTGTAAAAGTCACTGCACAGATATGCAAATGCACTCATCCTTATATAAGGAGGTTCCATAGGATGAACCTCCATACTACAGCTTACCCCCCCCAGCAAGAAAAACTTGATGGCTGATTCTTCAACTTGAACTCAGATGTTAACTTTAGATTTCAAAAAACATCCATAAAAACCAAGACCAGAGTGACCCTGCAGCAGACATGGGGGTCATTGATGAACAGACGAAATTGTATCACTAAAAGCTAGAAATAAACATTTTGTAAAACATTTGTGCCATGCATAAAACCCCTTTTATTTTTACATTTAAGCGTAATTTCTCTCCTTCAGGAACCAATTTATTTTTCCGTAAACAATTCCAGTAATTTAACAGGAATTTGCCCAATTTCGCAGAATGAATCAGCTCCGTTATGTGATTCATAGGTATAATTGTGAGCAACTAAGGGACCTAAATAGGTATTTTTTTAGTGGGGGGGTTAGATAAATGGACAAAAGTAGATGACATTTGACCTGCTCAGACAGAATCTCCAGGACTACAGTCAGGTTATCACAAATACTCCACTGGCATGCTAGCCCTGCTTTGCCCGATTCCCCCAAGTCAAGAGCTGTTCCGATGGGCCGGTGTGGGTCCACGTGGCTCTCGGCTCTCATTGGGGAAGTACCCTTCTGAAGAACCCCAGCCCGCTTCACAGGGACCGGGGAAAAAAAAAAAAAAAAAAAAAAAAACGTTCTGAAAGCCAAGGCATAAATACACCCTCGATGCAGCTGTTCTCCGAAGCCGCGCAATACAGACTTGAATTGAATGTCCTCTAGCCCAGAACCGGACCGACCAGACATACACACACAACCCCAAAGACGACAGAGATGAGGGTTAAAGAAAAAGAAACTCCTCAAACTGATTCTCCTCTAACCAGCGGGAGAGGTTGCATGAGGACAACAAGCTGAACTGAGGATCTGTCAAACCTGACCGCTAGGCTATTTCTCCACAGCCTCTCCTTCCTTTATCTACAACGGGTCACAGCCCTTAAACGGCTCCGTTCAGATTGCTTTTTTCTCCTCCAGTACCTCTGGCCGCTTCCCGCCGAGTCCAGCCCAGGCCTGGTTAGCGATGGCAGCTCACCCGCGCCCATTTCCCATTTCTCTCTCAAATCCATTTCCAGCTATGATTTCTAAAGCTCATCTTCGCTGAAACAAGATTTAAAGGAACAGTGAAGTGAGGGGAGATGTTGGACAGCATGGGACCAAACAGAAGGTGACTTCTCTCTCAGAACCATTTAACAAATAACCAAAGATGAGCACCTGCGAGCTGTTAACCAAATGAACCCAAAATAACCCCAAAATTTTCATCCCTTCATTGCTCCAGAGGAAAATGAGTTTTGCTGAACACAACATATGGATCTTCACTTTTGTCCAGAGTGACCAACAAAGGTTCATTTGTTCACTACGCCACATACAATTATTCACCCGTTTACACAGCAGAGTCATTCTCATGGGCAGCACAGAGGTTCAGCAAGTAGCACTGTTGCCTCTCCGCACCTGGGATCTGGTTCAAAACCTCCTCAACCTGTGGTGTTCTCTTTATGCATCTGGAGGTTTCCCGCAGATGCTCTGGTTTCCTCTCACAGTGCAAAGGTACGTGTTTTACGTGGACTGGTTACTGTAAATTACCTACGTTTATCCCATCCAGGGTGACAGTGACTCTGGGATAGACTGCCGACCAGATAAAGCAGTTAACAATATTGGATGGATACTTGGCTCAAGGATCCAAATGCAGGTCTTCAGAGTGCACCTACCACACCTTCTTTAAAATACTGACCAATCCTAAATTTAAATGCATCCACTCAAAAGTCCCAAACAACCGAGAGACCAAAATAGATCAGACGTAATATTTCTCCTAGAAAAAACACAAGATGTCCATACAGTTTTGGATCTCATTCCTCATCACCCCAAGGGAGACGGAACCAAATCCAACTTCCTGAATCTGTCATCTGCTCACCTACAAACAGTCCACTCCATCTCGACCAGGAACCCATCAGAGGCAGAATCCTGCTGAAGTGCACTCAAGTATTTTTTACTCTATTTAAAGACAAAAATGCACCCTTCCTCAGTGAATGGCAATACTACATTCATCATCATGAGTTATCGTGTTAAATGTTAATTAAAAGGTCTTTGAATGCTGAGGCAAATCATAATAAATCATCTTAAGAGACGCATTCAACACGGGAAACTCACATCTACTCTATTTTTACACCTCTGTATTTAATAGAGGTTCTTTAGAAGAGGGACCTTTCCAAAGACTCCGTAAGACAAATGCTGCTGAGATTTGAACTGTTGACCTTCCGGCTGCAAAACAAATTCCTCACGCGCTGCCCTGCAAAGTGGAGCTCAGTCGGCAGGAACCTGAGTTGGAGCAAATTGAAAATGGGGAAGCGTACAGTCGATTAGGCCGCTGCGATTCTGCCGTAATGCCTTAAAAATAACCAACTAGAGCCGCTTTCCTTCAGACGATAACCACTAGCAATAAGCTTTTTTCTGTCGAGTTCTTCCAGGGACACAGAGATTGGACACCCACCCCACCCAATGCAGGGCGCAGTCGGCCCTCCTATAGGGGAAAAAAAAAAAGCAGTTTTTTAGCAGGACTATCGATGATCTAATGATTCAAATGGCCTCCTCCATAACAAGGTTTTACTGGACTTCTAATCCCCTGCAGAGTAATCAATTGAAATGACTCGGTGGCAGTGAATCCTGGCAAGGAGGACGGCTTAAGCCACTAAAACCGATAATGACCCAACTGATTTTCCGAATCGCTTCGCAGGGGTATTAAGCAAAAAAAAATAAATAAAATAAAAAAAATAATTTAAAAAAAAAAAAAAACCCCCATCAGCTCCCCCAACCCAGCTTTTTTTTTTTTTTTTAAAATGATCATCCTTCAACACATACATTAACAAAATGTCACACTTTATTCATAACTGTCTCAAAATTAAAGGTGCGCGATGCTCTTTTGTGTGTGCTTTGTGACTCAGACATGAGGAGTCTGAATACGGGAAGCAAAACAGCAACTTGGTGCGGCAAAATCAGCCAACCCCACTCCACGTAAGAAGGGGGGGGGTGAACGAACAATTAATTCATCGTAAACGAAGCATAAATAGAAAATAAGGTGAATGGCACCAGTGAGGCTGTGAATGTGAAGCTCCAACAACCCATTTGCCCACATTTGACTAAGGAAAAAGATCAGTATACAATACAAGTTTCAACAGTTAAAAAATGAAAACACATTAAAAGTGTATTTTAAAAGTTCTTAAAAAGACAGACACGCACACAGCACTGCTTGGCTCACCGTTTTAGTGTTAACGTCATGACAGTGTGTCGTGTCAAACAGAACACAGGACCGACTGGCTGAAAGGGGTTCAGTACTGGAAGGTTCCAAAGCTGCCCTTTCCATTCCTCTTGAACTGGTTACCCTGGATGGAGACGAACATCTCCTGGGACAACAGGGTGTCGTCCGTCTGCGTTGATCCCAGCTCCTTCATGCTGGCCTTCCTCCTGCGGCTCTTCTTGGCCGACGTGGCCACCAGCTCCTTTTTGATGGCGTCATTGCCCTCCGTGACCTCTGGGGGGACAGCATACTGAGCATCCACAGGGGTCTCCTCTACCACGATGAGGGGAACTTCAGCCTGGTCACTTCCCAGTTTGTTTGGGTCACTGTCTTCATCTCCGGTGGCAATGTGCTTGGGTTCCTTGTCCTCGTCTGTAGTTGAGGGACAGCAGAAAAGACCACACGATGACACTGATCATCACAGGGTTTCATTCACAGCATCATCCAGTTCACGCAACATGAAAATGAATACACAATGCCATCTAAACAATGTACTTACACTGGAACCTCATGTTATAGTCAAAATACAAATATTTTTTCAATCCATTTTCTTATCTTTTTTTAAGGTGTATTTGCTGTAGTGACCTGAGTTCATACTGCCATCCTATAGACAGCACTAAAGAGCCCCAAAACTGAACAACAGCCAAATTTAAACACACACAGGGAGCATCCCTGTGACCCTGAAAGTCACCTTCACCCCTAGTGATGTCATATTCTACAGCATGGATCCCTCCCCCCGGGTGTGTGTGTTTACACCTGTTCATGTGTCTGATCAACAATCACATAAGGAATTCTACACATTTATGGGAAACAATTTTTTTCCCAGCCATTTTAAATAAAGTTTAAAGTCCTGCTATGTATGTATTCGAACAACAAACAAGTTAACGTTAACATTGATCGGACTGTTTCAACTGACTAAAATAAATCAGAGGCATTTATTTGGCCTTAAGACAATGACAAAAACCTGACCAAAGCTAAAGCACTCATGAGAAGGTGCACAGAAAAGCCACCTCCACCCACATTTTACAACCATAGTATTTCGGGGAAATATTAACTATTTCACTAAGTGATTTATAATGAAGGAGCCATCGGTAGGCTGCTCGCCTTTAATATTGCCTAGTGATTTTAATTTAGTTTTTGTTCCCATTCAGAGTTCAAACAACTCTCCGCTCCTCACGTGGTCCCAGCAGCCTTTGCTACGAACTTTCCATTAGTGGCCGGCAAAGCGAACACGAAGGCGCTCCTTTGTTCGGGGCTCACGTCTCCTCAGCCTCGTTTAGAAATGAGGTGCTTTAATTTGCCGCCGCCCTTGACTCAAGGTCGACTGCCCCACACTCAGATATGCCCTCCTCCAAAACTGGTTCAGGGCTGGGGGGGCCAAAAACAGTCTTTCCTTTCAAAGGAAAGCGCAGGGGAAGAGGGGGGTGCCGGATCATTACAGACACACTTTCTTCCTCCCTAAGGAATTTAATAAAAATTTTATCCTCATGAATACATTTGCACAGATATATTGTGGAAATGGGGCACGTTTCGCTCTTACGGTTGTCTTCCCACTTGGCGGAGCCGTGTACTCATTACACAGCTGTGATTTACAGAGTGTGAGAAAGTGACTTGTTGCTCAGCCTACCGTCCCGCTCTTGGGGGCTGTCGGCTGGCTTCACCAAGATCACGCCGTAGCCTTCGTTGTTGTGGATCACGTTGTTCACCATGGTGATGCGTGGCATTGTGTCCAACTCATCAGCAAAGTCCTGCAAGAGGAACAAGGCAGACAACTGAGGGAAGCTGCCGCTGCTTTTGATCTCTACATAACTAGTCTGAGTGGAAGAATAGAGTAGAGGCTTCCCCTACAGGTCATGAGAACAACACCTGTGCCCTTTGTTTTCCTTTCTCCTCCATCCATTCTTTCCCAGCCTACAGCTTATTACATGCAAAACTCTATTTTAGGCCTGAAGGTCTTCACTGCTTGCTCTATTGCATTTCAGAGTGCTTGCACAGGAAGCCATCAGGCTTGGAAGACCAGACCCTGGCAGCTGCTACGTGGAGCCCTGTATGCCCAGATAGAGCAGAAGGGGGTCCAGTTTCCAATGCTGGAAAATTGGCAGTTGATGCCATTTTACAGAATCTATTCCATCAATTATCACTTTATACATCTTAACGGTTCAATCGTTGCAAATCAGGTCACGGCAGATGTCTCACATTCAAGGAAACAGTGGTATGCTTATGCACTAAGGGATAGACCCTGCTCACCTTGATGAGGACGCCCTCTTTGCAGTGATGGATGCCGTTTCCCACCAGGCTGCAGACACTGCCAGGGTAAATTTCAACACCGGCACCCTGGAACACAGAGACATGTGGGGAGACTAACATCGAGACGGTTCAATTACCGGTACACACACTGCAGATACTGAAAGTCTAACTGCTTCATTTGGGTGCTGAAAATCTACAAGCAATTGTTACAGTCATGAGCTAAATCAAGGCTAAATAGACAAACTTCTTGGTCAGGGATCCAAAGTGGAAGATGGCAAGTTAACAGATTTAAAACTGAGCACTGGAACACTTTCACACTTGAAAAGTGTCTTCACCCAAGGTCTTTAACCCGCTTTCTTTTAAAAAGGTGCAGCAAGTTGTGGTTCTGCTGCAGATCTGCTAGAGGTGGTGGGCAGTGGTAGTTCAAACTCCAATTACAACCCAGCCTTAAAATTAGAGCCATCTTTGTGAGAGGTCAGTGGGACTGCACCAAGGAGGATAAAACACCTGCACAAACATTGCCTGCTTCATGAATATTTAAAATCACCTACAATAAACAACAAAACAACCGTGTGACACCTAGTTGATACGGTCAAACCTGGTTTTTGTTCCTAATTAGGCTGCCTCACCTTTGACCCATACAGGTCACACATGTTCATGAAGAGCTGAGCCGTGGTGCGCACAATCACGCCAGTGGTCTCGCACTGCAGGACGCAGTTCTCCATCTCTAGCTTTCCCTGACGGACACCTGGGGGGAGACGCACAATTGACATGGAGAACAACCTCTGCCCAGCTTCAAACAGGTCACCTCCGATGCTCTTTGGCACCTGTGGTATCACTCCTGTTGAGAGAGATTTATAGCAGTTGGTTTTATTATTTATGGATATCTTTTTTTTTTTATTATTTATGGACCCATTCTGTAGCCTGAAGGTGGAGGCACATTAATAGATGGATTGTGCAGCAGAAAGGGATTTGAAAGACGTCCATCCTGTACTTACAGAAGATGCCCTCAATGGCATCGTCCTGGATGAACTTGATGTTGGAGATCCTTGCGCTAGCAGCAGTTGAGTCAACAAACGTGTCTCCTTTGCCTCTTTTCTCAACCACAACCTCATCTGTCAGGCCAAACCCTAAAAAGGGAGGTCGAGTGGAATAAGCATGGGGAGCATGCCATAAAAACTAGAACCAGGAGGAGATTACAACCTAGCGCACATATTGGTTTTCAGCAGGGTGAATATACCATAAACTACTAAATTCCACACACTGACAAAGGCACTAATTGAATTATGAGACCATATTTCATGAGTTTTTCAGCCCAGTGTGGTCAACCAAAGTCCCTCTGTCCTTCAGAGCTACCATTTCAGACACTGGGCCCCATGGTGCCTTGGATTAACAGGAAGGAAAATTCCTTCACGGAGTTGTGTTGCCCCAATGTCTTCAGGCTGTTATTATTCGGTCCCTCTGCTGATGTGCTATGTGTTAAAACCCCCCCCCCCAGAGGGCGGGCACGGCAGGATCCCACACTGGCACGAACACACTGCCTTCAGCAACACATTTCTCATGCTCTAATACCCTCCATGCATTATTAAGGCACTTATCGCACCATCAGGCATCATTTACTCCCCCTGCCGTCATTGAGCACTTGCCCAGTTTCCCCGCTTCACTGTTCATTTTATTAACACTTGGGGGTCATTTTACCTTCAAGAATTAAGATAATACTATCCATAGCCCCGACATGCTCATCTGATTTGTCATCTGCACAGTAAGGCGAACAACAATAAAAAGCCTCTGCAATTACTACTGAATTATGGACTTGTGTCCAATTTAATACCCCCGAAGCTGCAACCTCTCTTAATTTTGCCCCCCCAATGCTAAGTGAGGTTGGGAACCCTGAAGGCCTCAATGCTGGGTCAGCAACACTCTGGTCGTTCCAGGGGCCTCACCTTCCACCACGACTGAGTCAGAAATGTTGATGGAGCCGTTGACGATGTAATGTCCAGGACACACAATGACCACGTCACCTTGGTAACAGGAGTGCACCGCTTCCAGGGGGTCACTATGGAACTGAGAAGTGAACACAGCAAAACACAGGCATCAGGACAGCAGTGCAATACATCAACAACCATGAAGGCAGTATAGGATCTGATCAGAAATGCGAGTGCCCTCTCGCATTTCTGGGGGAAGTTCAAGCAGTCACCATTTACACCTAGGAAGTTGCTTCACGTGTAATAGCTTATCTTTTTCCACCTATGACATTCTAGCAGCTGAGGGATGGGGCAGAGCAAGGTACAGAGCAAGGTACAGGAAAGAGCACCCTTAATGAAGATGAGCACAGCACCCCCCTGCTGGGGAGTACTCACTGGGGCTGTTATGAATATCCCTTTCCTGGTGGGAGTGTAATCGCACACTCTGCAGCTTGAGAGCCCCCACTCCCCTCCCACCACAAAACTCCCGCAGCCTTGAAACCATACAGCAACTAGCAGGTCTCCATTATTACTAAGGGAGAATTAATTACAGAGCAAAGCAACACCAGTATGTAATAAACAATATAAATTGTGGCCATTCTTTTTAATCAATAAACCACTCTGAGTGCATTAACAGTCCAACGCATCGCAGCAGCACAGGAGTATAGGAAAAGCTGAAGCTTTGCTCAGGACTGTTTTTTTTAAATAAAAAAAAAAATGCAGACACATTTGACACTTCCATTCCATTCTGGTCTGAAATATTTAGTGGGTTTAGAAGCAGTTTTATACATTACCCAACCCCAGCGCCAAACCCAAGAGAGAGACAGAGGGCATACCTGCAGCTCAAACTCCTCCCTGGAGAAGTCAGGACACAGCTTGTCTGACATGAGTAAGCTGAGCTGGGCCACCGACATGGAGGAGGAAACGATGTGCACGACACGCATTCCCGTTGGCCGTGGTCCCTTCGCCCTGCAAGACTGCTGGCCTGAGTTCACATTGTAGCCAAGCACGTACCTTTACACACACAAACACACACACACACACACACACATTAATACAGCTGAGTAATTTTTACATGCTCAGTTCTGGGTAAATACTTTGGTCAAGGATCTAACAACAGAAGTGGGGACTCAAATCCAGGACATCTGATTGTTAGGTGACAAGTAACAACCACCCTCTATCCATTCATTTTAGTCTGACAGCTCCCTTAGCCAGCAGTAATTAATTTACAGATTACAAAAGACCATTGTTTAAACAATGTATCCACCCAACAAAAGATTTGTTTATTGTTGTTGGGTCTGTACACCAAGCTCCTCCTCCTCTTCTTCTGGCTGCTCCCGTTAGGGGTCGCCACAGCGGATCAGTTGTTTCCACTTCTTCCTGTCCTCTGCATCCTTCTCCATCGCACCCACCACCTGCATGTCCTCCTTCACCACATCCATAAATCTCCTCTTAGGCCTTCCTCTCTTCCTCTTGCCTGGCAGCTCCATCCCTAGCATATCCAAAATCACTCCTCTGCATATGTCCAAACCAACGCAACCTCACCTCTCTGACTTTGTCTCCAAATCATCTAACCTGTGCTGACCCTCTAATATACTCATTTTTAAATCCTGTCCATCCTCATCACACCCAATGCAAATCTTAACATCTAACTCTGCCTCCTCTCTTTTGGTCAGTGCCACCATCTCCAATCCATAAAGCATAGCTGGTCTCACTACCATCTTATAGACCTTCCCTTTCACTCTTGCTGGTACCCTTCTATCACAAATCACTCCTGACACTCTTCTCCACCCACTCCACCCTACCTGCACTCTTCTTCTCCTCTCTTCCACACTCCCCATTACTATGAACTGTTGATCCCAAGTATTTAAATTCATTTACCTTCGCCAACTCTATTCCCTGCATCCTCACCATTCCTCTGTCCTCCCTCTCATTTATGCACATGTATTCTGTCTTAGTCCTACTGACCTTCATTCCTCTTCTCTCTAGAGCATATTGCCACCTCTCCAGGGTCTCCTCAACCTGCTCCCTACTCTCACTACAGATCACAATGTCATCCGCAAACATCATAGTCCACGGTGACTCCTGTCTGATCTCATCTGTCAACTTGTCCATTACCATTGCAAACAAGAAAGGACTCAAAGCTGATCCTTGATGTAATCCTACCCCCACCTTGAAAGCATCCATCACTCCTACCGCAGGCCTCACCACTGTCACACTGTCCTTGTACATATCCTGTACCACTCTTACATACTTCTCTGGCACACCCGACTTCCTCATACAATACCACAGCTCCTCTCTAGGTACCCTGTCATATGCTTTCTCTAAGTCCACGAAGACACAATGCAACTCCTTCTTACCTTCTCGGTACTTCTCCATCAACACCCTCAGAGCAAACATCGCATCTGTAGTACTCCTTCTCGGCATGAAGCCATACCGCTGCTCACTAATCGTCACCTTCCTTCTTAACCTAGCTTCCACTACTCTTTCCCATAACTTCATGCTGTGGCTGATCAGTTTTATCCCTCTGTAGTTACTACAGCTCTGCACATCACCCTTATTCTTAAAAATTGGTACCAGTACACTTCTCACTTTCCAAAATTCCATTAAACAATCTGGTTAAAAACTCCACTGCCATCTCTCCTAAACACTTCCATGCTTCCACAAGTATGTCATCTGGGCCAACAGCCTTTCCATTCTTCATCCTCTTCATAGCTGTCCTAACTTCTTCCTTGCTAATCCATTGCACTCCCCTATTCATAATCCCTACATCATCCAACCTTCTCTTTCTCATCAGCCCCTCAAAGTACTCTTTCCATCTGCTCAACACACTGTCTTCGCTTGTGAGTATGTTTCCATCGCTATCCTTTATTACCCTAACCTGCTGCACATCTTTTCCCAGCTCGGTCCCTCTGCCTAGCCAATCGGTACAGGTCCTTTTCTCCCTCCTTAGTGCCCAACCTCTTATACAATTCACTATACACCTTTTCTTTAGCCTTTGCCACCTCTCTCTGCCCTATGCCTCATCTCCTTGTACTCCTGTATACATTCTTCATCTCTCTGTCTATCCCACTTCTTCTTTGCCAGCCTTTTCCTCTATACTCCCCTGTACTTCCTCATTCCACCACCAGGTTTCCTTGTCCTCCTTCCTCTGTCCAGATGTCACACCAAGCACCTTTCTAGCTGTCTCCCTTACCATTTCTGCTGCAGATGCCCAGCTCACTGGTAACTTTTCACTGCCACCCAGTGCCTGTCTTAATTCCTCCCTGAACTCCACCTTATAGTTTTCCTTTTCCAACTTCCACCATTTGATCCTTGGTTCTGCCCTCACTCTCTTTCTCTTTTTGATCTCCAGTGTCATCCTACAAACCACCATCCTATGCTGCCTAACTACGCTTTCCCCTGCCACCACTTTGCAGTCTACAATCTCCTTCAGTCTGGCCCTCCTGTATAAGATATAATCCACCTGTGTGCATCTTCCTCCACTCTTGTATGTCACCCTGTGTTCCTCCCTCTTCTTAAAATACGTGTTTACCACAGCCATGCATCCTTATTGCCATCCTTTTTGCAAAATCCACAACCATCTGACCTTCTGCGTTCCTCTCCTTGACACCATACCTACCCATCACATCCTCATCTCCTGTTCCCTTCACCAACATGCCCATTGAAATCCACTCTCTCCCCCTCAGGTACACTCTTCACCACTTCATCCATATCACTCCAGAATTCTTCTTTCTCATCCATCTCACACCCAACTTGTGGGGCACATGCACTAACAACATTCATCATCACACCATCAATTTCCAGTTTCATAACCATCACTCCAGTCAGACACTCTTCACCTCCAAGACACTCTTGACATACTGTTCCTTCAGGATAACCCCTACCCCATTTCTCCTCCCATCCGCACCATGGTAAAACAGTTTAAACCCCCCTCCGATGCACCTAGCCTTACTCCCCTTCCATTTGGCCTCTTGCACACACAATACATCAACCTTCCTTCTCTCCATCATATCAGCAAGCTCTCTCCCTTTACCAGTCATACTACCAACATTCAAAGTTCCTACCCTCACGTCCACTCTCTTAACCTTCCTCCTCTCCTCCTTCCTCTTGACATGCCTTCCTCCTCTTTTCCTTCGGCCTCTTCTCCTTCAGCCAAGAGTAGCCCAATTTCCGCCAGTACCCTGTCGGCTAGCAGTGCTGGTGGCGGTCGTTGTTAACCCGGGGCTCGACCGATCCGGTATGAAAATTTGTATTTTTGTCCGCATATTTGGTTTGGCAAATTTTTACGCCGGATGCCCTTCCTGACGCAACCCTCTTCGTTTATCCGGGCTTGGGACCGGCACAAAGTGCACTAGTTTGTGCATCCTCTTGTGGCTGGATTTCTGTACACCAAGCTACATCCAGTAATTTATACATTTGTACAGATGGCTAAAGCTTACTGTAATAATTCAGGGTAAGTAATGTGGTCAAAGGGACTACAGCAGGAAGTAGGATTTGAACTTGTAACCACTAGGTCCCCTGCTGTCCAGATGGAAATGAACCTTCAACTGCTACAATACCTCCAAGACTCAGCACAAATGTAGAGCAGCGTAAGGGTTCCAGTATGTGGTGTCCTCCCTCTACATGTTTATCCTCAGTAATCCCAAATAACCGCTAGCTGAGTTAATGTCTTGGCCCCCACTGGAGATACCACCCACCTGAGGAGCGGGTTCTCGATGATGCGCAACTTGCGCTTGAGGACCTCCATCTGCTCAAAGAGCCGCAGTCCTTCCACCATGGACACATTGTCCAGCTCCGAGTCAGAGTCGGTGCCCAAGTCATTGCGAAGACTTGAGAACTCCTGGAATATCTGCGCACAGCGGCCCAAGAGGGAGTGGTACTCGACCACGAGCCCAGCCGGCACCCGATCTTCCAAGATATCATAGTGTCTGCAACACAAGGGAGGGGGCACTAGAGATGAGCATATTTACCATATTTTACCCACAAGGCTCCTTGTGGGCTCAGGAGCAGAGCGCTGATAGAGATCCTCCAGCCATATCCTGTGTTGGGCAGGATGAGATCTTTCGCTCACATTTGCACACAGATACTCCTTTATACTACATATTTGATTTTTCCATTTATCTGACACTTTCCTCCAAAGCAACATCCAGTGTCGTCACACTGATTTACCCACTTATGCACCTGGGTAATTTTTTTTTTTTTTTTTTTTACTGTATCCATTCAGGATAAGTAACTTAACTGAAGGTACTATAGCAGGAGGTGGGATCCAAACGTGTGACCTTCATGTCCGTAACTGGCAGCTCTAACCACTGTGCAACCTGCTGTCCCATATTAACCAGTACACCTACACCTTAAGGATCTCCCATTATATATTATGACCAGCTGATTTTAAATGGCTGTCCATAAAGCACATGAATGAGCAAATTATGTACAAACCATGTTTACTGTGTGCTGTACCCCAGAGCATGCTTGTGTTACACTTGAACCTATAAGCCCGCAAAAACTCTTTAAATACAATAAATGTTTTACAAACAGTTAAAAAAAAAAAAAAAAAAAGCAGAATTAACAGTTGTGTATGAGCTGCTGGACACCAATATTTGCTGCCCGTTTACCATATTTCAACTTGGTTTAACTATATTTGCATTTTCTTACAGCCCAACAGTTTGTTCAAGAGTGCAGCCTCTCCAGGTCTGCCCTTTAAAAGAGGCTCTCAACTGCTGTACCTTAAACAATTATATCCATTTTTTCCCCTGACACCACTGTCCCAGCATACAGTAGCATCCTGTCCTAAAATAAACCATAAATCGATTCCATCCTTCTTATTATGCAGTTAATTTTTATATATAAGAGAACTGCTCAAAAAGCAGTAAATAAAACAAGTCTTTTTTGGCAGGGGTTGTCAATTCACAGGGGGTCTCACTGAAGATAGCGGGTGTTAATAGACAGCTGCTGATGGTGGCAATAAAAGATGCGACTGAGGTTCGAGGTTGTAAAACACACCTGCAGCCACCTCATCAACCACGGCTGTAAACTGTCTTGTCTTCCAGCAAAGCAGCACAAACCTCAGCATCTTACTACAATATGGAGAAGGACAGAGCAAGCGCTGCGGCTCATTATCTTGCAGACAGTGCCATCTAATGGCCAGCCAGCAAAGCATGGAGGTCACTGTGGCAGACAGGTGCGTTGCCTGCGATTCCACCCCAGCTCCAAACACTGTAAACACACCCCACCCCTCACCAAACTTACAGCCTGAGGCGTGGCTCGACGCATCTCACAAAGTAGTCAAAGTCGTCGTCCTCATCCTCCTCGTCCCACTTCCTCCAGATGTGTTTGTAGAAAAACCTGCCAGATGCGAGGAAGAACCTGTCAGTCTAGGAACTGCCTGGGGGGCCCGGCTGTGGAGGGGCATCACCTGCAACTCAAACCCACAGGCGGCCAAAACCTCTCTATGTCACCAGACAGGCTCAGTACCCTGTGTGTCAGGGGCTGGGATATATTTAAAGCCATATTAAATCAGGGGAAATTGACCGTGTACTGCGGTGAGTCACCACTGTTCCTCAACTCTCTGCCACAGGGGACAGGTGAGCAGCTACAGCAAGCAGGCTCCTGAAGTGGCAGATGAACATGACGCTAGATTTCCACTTATAGTTGTCTTCAAATTTACTGAAGAATTTCCCTCAGTTACCAAGCAACTAAATGATGTAGTACATAAAAATGCTAAAAATTGAAATGCCCCCCATTAATCTCTTTTAGTCAGTTAAACCAAACAAATGATGAACAGACTATTTTAAGAGATATAATTAAACTCTTGGGTGAGTACATGTCAAATTGCACGATTTCAGGATTCAAAACACAAACACCTAGGTTTTGTGACATGTTTTCAGGTTCTGGTTTTGCAGTTCAATGGTTAATTCTTGATCTGATTTCCTTTTGTCTTTATTTATGATTTTAACTGAAAGATTAGAGGTAAACAAGTCATTTATCTGCAGATTAAAGGTCTATTAAATTGAGTACAAGTGCACTGTCATGGTTTGCTGCACAGTATATAGAAACTGACATTGTTTTGTGCTGTGTATTGTGTTTGTAATTTCTCTTTAATTACACTGGTTTTAATTCTTCCATGTAGCATTAAATAGAATTCAGCACTTCTGGGGCTGCAAAATTTAATGCTTTACATGTCTGAACACAGTACAAACATACTTGGCTCTGTTAGACAACTTTGCGCAACCTATGGTTAACAATGGAATAAAGCGTGACCTTCCACACATAAGTATGTCTTTGGTGTCCATTGGCCGAGCGTTTCCGGCGTAAACGTCACCTGAGGTGCTCCACAGCCAGCGCTGTCTGGTCAAAGTCCCCAGACTCGTCGTAGACCACATGCAGCTCATGCAGGGGGACCATGTGCTGCGTGGCTTCCAGGAGATCACGCATGGCCTCCTCACCAAGTTCGCAGCCCCGAACTTCGCAGCGCAGTGGCACCACCAGCTCCACTCGGGCCTTTAGCTCTCCGTAGTCCACGTCCATCACCTGTGGAGAGCCATGTGACCATGACTTTCACACCAGATGCAAGCTTACTGAGGAACAATCAGCAAAATCTTAAACAGAGACCGTTGACCCATGGAAGACAACTTAGACTTACACACTAAAATTAATGTCTGTTAAATACACTGGTTTCTCCACTTATCAACACAGTAAAAAACACAAGTCATCTTCTTTTCTGATGTTTTTTTTTCATAAACTCCAAAGTCACTTTAACCAGTAAGTCACAACTAATAAAAAGTTCATTTATATGCCCAATTATTTATTTACATATTTATTAATGCAATGCAAAAGACAATCACCACCATAATAAAGAAACTGATGTCACTACATTCAGTACATCCTCCAAATGTTTCAAAATCATTTTCTCCTTGGAAAGCTTGTTATTTTGGGTAATTTCTTTATGTTGGAGCCCCTTTGTACTCTTCCTTTCATTTGACACACCGATTGCCTTATTTTAAACTTATTTCAAACAATAATTAATTTTTTCCTTTCCAGTAAGTTTAAAATTAGACCAGTAAAATGTACCCAACCTATGGATATCCAGACAACCCCTGGGAGGCAGAGGAGCTTAACCCGTTATGGCTCAGACACTAACCTCAACAAGAACATCAAAGACCTCAGTGCTCCACAAGGCCCTCCAGTCACAGGGCTCCACCACTTTCTCCAGGTAATCCACTACGAAGGCCTTCACCTCTGATGTTTTGCAATCACCTGCAGGAGCAGAAAACACATATGCATCCAAAACCACCTTATGGAACAGCTCCCAGAACACACCAGAGAGGGTCCAAAACTATGGAAGACCCCAGCCTCTTCAAGACAGAGTATTTAACCCCAAACTCCAAAAAAAAAAAAAAAAAAAAAAAAAAACCATACATACATAACACAAAAAATAATAAGGCAAAATTACAGAAGTGTTTTGTGTCATAAAAACTGCAACTTCAGTATTACTGATAAGGAATTAATAAAATTTGATTAACAGATCAGGGTTGTATATAACAATTTGAACGTCTCTAGAGCTCTGAAATAAATTTATTCAGAAAAACTATTTTGTGATAAGTGTGCGGCCATTCTGAGCAGTGGGGTGGTTACCCAACATGTAGTCTTGGTAGGCTTTGAACCTCTCATAGAACAGCAGGTGGTTAGTCTGGAAGGTGTCGGGAAGGGTTGAGCCCCCAGGGCGCACGGCCTTCCGCAGAGACGTTCCGGGGCTGTCGCCAGTGTCGTGGTCCGTGCCGCTGTCGTCGCAATCGTCACTGCCGTCAATATCTGAAGAAAGGCCTTGGGGAAAGAGAAAACCCGTCAGTCAAGATACTCACTGTGTGAAGAGTTAACCAGGGAACAGCAGGAACCTGAAAACTGTACTGAGAACTACTGGCTTTGGCCTGTTCTGAAAGCGGTAACACAAAAGGTAAGAGGAGATCTGGTCGGTTTATTTATGAATACTTTTACTCCAGACAAACCAGTTGTTGAAACATAAAGGGGAGTCCTTAATAACTGACCCAACAACAGAGCGGCGCCGGTCCTCCTCAATGCCACAGAATCGCCCCCTCCGTTGTTAAACAAAACAGTTAAGGGACGTTTGGCCAAAAACAAACTATGATGTCACCTCTGGCTCAGTCTTTGGAAAACTTAAGTGGTTTGCACCGTCTCACTGCCGCCAGGAGAGAATAATGAGGCTTTTCACACTGTGGGGTCAACTTACCACCCGTTGCCACACAACCTGATGGTTAATGCCTGAATAAATGACACAAAAATCAGAACCCCACACACACACCAACCAACCTACCAGCAAACAGAGTGTTGTAAATGTGTTACTGTAGTTATGTTGTCATAGATGTTATTGTAAATCTTTTGTTACAAATACTGTGTCATTGTATATTATGTTCTATCAAAAAAGAAAGATGTAAACATGCTGCTGCAAACAAACATCAGTTTACATCCTGCAGGTGTTGGGTCGTGTAACTGCCTAATGTGTCGCCTCAGCTTTTGGTGCCATTTTAGATGCGCTGTTGCACATAAAATGTTGAATTGCATTTGCGTTCGTGCAGATGTTACACGACTGTAGATCTGTTATGTTTGTAGTCGTGCACGCTGCGTTTCTGTGTTATGACCGTAGATGTTATGAGGCGTGCCATGCTTTTATGGGGCTTTTTTTAGAGGCATTTGAGGCCTCTCTTGCTCAATGACAAGAGCCGCTATTGCGGTGTTGTTGTTTTTCCACCTTTTTGGCTGATGCCCAGGACGCTCCCTCGAGTCTCCCCGCCCGCGTCGATGCGGTACCTGGTTTTCCCTGCTCAATGTCCAGTCTCGTCTCCGCTGTCTCCGTCCCTGTGCCCCTGTCTACCCCGGTCTCCGTGTCGGTCTCCGTCTCCATCCTCGCTTCCAGCTGCTTCAGGGTCTGCGTCTCACTCGCGCCAATGCTCCCGTCAGGGAGAGGCAGTACAGCCGCGCACACCGCGTCCTCGGCCATCGCGTCCGCCATCCGAGAGCCAGTGAATGAGGTGTTATGGTGGTACAATGGTGGTAAAACTGTGGTATGACGACTTGGTTGTGATAGCAGAAAGAGGATCGGGAGCCGCCGCCGCCGCGTCGCTCTACTCTTCCTGTCTGCAATTTCAAAAATTCCCCGGTCAACGGGCGCTCGACCAATAAGAAATCACGTGAATGAATGATTCTCAAACTGACCAATAAAATACCACAGTAGAAAATTGCGCAATGTTCAACCAATAAGGATTCGCTCGTTTGAAGACGAAATTTCCGTTCAGGATTTCCGGTTCCGTCAACCATTTGACTTCAAATATGGAGGGCAGCTGTTAGCATTTAGCAGTAGTTTAAACAAACAAACCTCCCGGCAGCTGCAGAAATGAGTTCAACATCATCTGCTGTGATGATTGTGTGTTTGCTCTATGAAAGTCGTTTCTGTAGGCAGCTGCTTGAGGGATGTGACTCTGCAAAATGGTGGTGTCAGACACACAAGCTGTGCTCGTCTAAGGCTAAAGCTCTTCCTGTGCTTCTGAGCACTTTGCAAGAGTCTGATGAATGAAAATGTAAATATATGATGACTTGGTGCCTTTTTCCTTTCCTCTTGTATTTTACAACTTGATGTCACTTCTAGTCTTTTCTACACCAGGGTCGCAACCCCTCACTGTGTCTTACAGATGTAATTGACACCTGTGCAAACAGTGAGATTTACAGGTATGCACTTTACTAAGAGAACGGCTAACGTATGAGCCACAGTGAGAAAACTGAGCAGAAAAGTTGGGAGCCTCTGTGGATGAGGACTGGTTTAAATGCAGCAGTTTCCCCGATTCATCTATGCTACAAGGTACTTTTATTTAATGTACTTTTTAGACTTACTGACTGTATTTGTCCCCTGCCTTACTAAAACATCTATAAATATGTGTTATATGGATTTTATAACAAAACCAGCTGATGCCAAAATGAATTTGACTGAATGTAGCTGGGAATTTAATTTGGTTAATTATTTAGTTGACTAAAATAATCTAGAACTGCACAAGTAAACTGTGAATAAAGATATTTAGTGCACCTATCTAAGACTTTGACTCATTTAAAAAGGCTGAAAATGCATCAGAAGCCCCACAGTTGTGCAGACATGTTTTTGTGTTAAAATCTGAGCCAAAAGAGAAGCAAAAACTTTTACATTTTTTCTAAATTTTAGTAAATGCAGACTGAATATAGCAATGTGAGTGCACAACATGTTGACCTCCTGAACTGAACTTTCTCAGCTATATTCAGGTATAAGAACGAGACTGACAATGACTAAGTAATCCAGGCAAAATCAATAGGAATGTTTCCTTTTCTACATGTGAACTTCACAATTTTCTTCATACTTTTAGCAGGAGTTGCAGCACCAAATAAACACGTGTTGTCCAGCAGGTGGCAGGAAACGGTCACCAATAATAGGGTGAGTCGTCTGGAAAGCAGCAGCAATGCACGAATGACAGTCCACCAAGTGTAGGAGGATAATTGTTTTTGATCTTATTTACGATCAAAAACTGTCAAGTTCTACAGACAACTTTTGGCTTGTAAATGAGTTTGGAATCTGCGCTCCAGGTTCTATCACTGCTGTTCCCTCGAGAAGCTGCTTATTCTACATTGCTCAATGACAGCTAACAAAAAAAAAAAAAAAAAAACATAAAATTCCGCCATACCTAACAAAATCTCCTGAGCAGCAAATTAATAAATAGAGAAAACACTAGGAAATAATCCAGTGCTGTGGTCAATCTTAGCCACAGCTGCACCATTTCCAGATACCCTACTGGCCCTGGGTTCAACTGGTGAGCTCTACAAATGTGGTGACTCAGATTGTTTGTGGTCCACCTGGGGACCCGGTGCGAAGTCAGCAGTGAGGCTGCACCGGTTCTGTTTCGTCCCTATGTGGTCAGACAGGAGGTGAGGCATTCGCGTGAGTCACAGCAGTCCTCCCGCCTCAAGGCTCCACTGCAGCCCACGGAGCTGCCGCTGAGCTCACGACATCCCTGGCAGAACCAGCAAACATCTCATTCACTGAATATCCAGAAACTGTATTTATACACATTCTCTGACTTAGCAGCCCTATCTAGACATTCCTGTTCTTGGAGGTTATAACAGGACATCTTAAGACAGCATACAGACCGTGTGGCAACTGTCACACCAGCTTCCTCACCGGTGTTACCAGCACTTATTGTGCAGCCAAGACACGTCAAAGAGTGTGACAAATGCGGCCATCCTGCGCCAAAGCCAAGGACGTGGCTGGACATTTTGAGGTTTCTTTTATTAACCTACCAACTCAGTGATTTAAAACTTTGCTAATGTGTGTTGACGTTTAGATTAGTATTTTTCCCCCAGTCCGTTAAAAGGAATGACAACCCAATTAGGGAGCAGATGCAATGAGAAGAACCTGAGGAGCGTGGACTGGGTTTTTTTTTTTTTTTTTTTAAAACAGCACAGCGTAGTCATGGTAACCACCACATCCAAAGATTCTGTAGCTTTCAATTATGAACTTGTGGGTGTATACACACATACATACACACACACGCTGTTCGGTGTCCAGCCGTATGAAGAAAGATCCGTTACACACCTTTTTCCTATTTCATTTAAATGGGGCAAAAAAAGGGACAGAGGTGCAAACAGGAGTCATAGGAGAAATACCTGAACAAAGTACTTCTTCCTTATTCTGTGTACAGACCAACTACTGAAAAGTTATTCATCCAAGATTCTTCACATTTCTAGATCAGAATTCACCTTACATTATTAATATCACACTTTTCTCCAAAGCAGCTGACACTGATTTACCCTTTTATTCACCTGGATAATTTTACTGTGTTAGAGAGTGCCTACTGTAAGGGTGAGTGCTTTGGTCCAGGGTACTACAACAGGAAGTGGGATTTGAAACTGCAGCGCTAGCCATCGCACCACCTGCTACCCCCATAAGCTTGGAGATTTGGGTTTTCGCTCCTCGCTCCTGGATCTTCTAAGCACGCCTTTTGCAGTTGTGTCTTACTTGCTGGGCAGGGAGCTACAGATGTACCGTCACTACACTGCCTGGTGACCTTTGTGATGGTCATTGCCCTGAGCATACAGTTTAACCATAGAAAGACCTTAATGGGCGGGAATATGGAAGCGGTTGCTCCGCTACGTCTGAAATACAACAGTTACCTGGTGTTGCTGTTGTGAACATCATACAATCTTATTGTTTTTGGGATGCATCGATGTACCAGTCGATAGCTTCAAAAGGGCTGATATAAGGCTGCCAGAATGGTGATACCCCCACCCCCACGGCACACAACACACGTTCCGTGGGCGCCAGCAACTGGGCTTCACACCTCCGCCTCGGCCAGTTGCTACTCGCACCACCATTCGCTCAACTTGCTGTCTGTCAGACCCAGTCAACATAGTCCATCGTGTGACATAACAGGCAGTGCAGCGTGTCCCTCCCCTAACCTGTTCATGGGGGGGGCACACCAGTCCGCATCACCACAGGCCGTTCGGGACCTTCTCGGCCTCCGTGGCCCATTAGGTCCCAGCAGGATTAACAAAAACAAATCCGTTCCTCGTGCGACACACCGCTGGACCCTCAAATCCCTGAAGAAGCTTGGTTAAAAAGTAACTCAGAAACCGGGCGTTTGCAGTTCACGGAGACGCTCGCCACGCTGGAACGGAACCAGGCCTCGCAATTAAAACCCGTCTGAGTGGGCGATTCAGAGAAAGCGGTGGCCTGACTTTCTAACACGTCTACACGTCCTTCTGAAACACAGCTCAAGGCGCTCGGGATCATTTACATCATATTTGCATTTATCCATTTATCTCACGCTTTCCTCCAAAGCAGCATACAGCAAGTTAGCCATCTATACAGCAGGGGAACTTTTACTGTATCCAAACATTTATTTCATTTATCGATCACTTTGATTTAAAAAAAAAAACAGTATTTACTACATTTAGTCACTTTTACGCTTCACTAAAAAATATTGATATTTAACCTTCAATGTAGCAAAGTGTGGGCCTTCTAATGCAGTGACTTTTTTGCTTTTATTTTGTATTTTTCCATGTGCTTAAATGTATTTTTTATGTGTACTTGTATTAATGGGGGTTCGACGTGATGTAAAGAGAAGCGCCCGGAGGAAGGAAGGCGTGATGTACGGCAGCACCCTGGGAACAGGCCAAGCCCCATCCTTTTCTACATCGTACAGCCTTGGGGTTTGGATTTTAATTTAAATACCCAGCATGCAGTGTATATTTATAGGCTTCATTCTACAGAATTTAGCTGCAGTACAATGGTTTCAGCCATTTATTTAACAGATAAGAACTTTAAAACCGAAAACAAATGTGATGAACGGAGAGGACATGAGTTGTCACGGACAGGCTTGAGATGTCAGACATTTGTCGCCTTGGTGCATCTGATCCGATCCACAAAAAACAAAATGGTGCCAGCTTTAGGCAAATAGCGTGTTGTTACGCAAATCACACAAACTTGCACTTCGGCAATTACGCGGAAGGCACTTACACAGTGTGGACTGTGGTGAAAACGGTATTCGAGACGCGTCAGCCGCACAAAAAGAGGCGTGTGTGAGACGTACATCGTCGGGCATCTACACACGTACTGCTAAAAAACCGGGCTCTGCGTGTGTAATACACTTTGCTTGAAGTTACACCAATTACAGTGGCATGCAAAAGTATGGGCACCCTTGCTTAAAATGTCTGTTACTGTGAATAGTTAAGTGAGCAGAAGATGATCACCAAAAGGCGTAACGTTAAAGATGACACTTTTTTTCCAGCATTTTATGCAGCATTAGTGTATTCTTGTTTTGTACAATTGTACAGTGAAAAAAGGAAAGGAGCACCATGCAAAAGTTTGGGCACCCCAAGAGATTTGAGGTCTCAGATCACTTTTACTAAGGTCTCAGGCCTTTATTAGTTCATTAGAAAACTTGAGATGATGCAAACTGCAAAGCTGTATAAATTCTCTGACTCCTCAAACTTTGTCCCAACAAACAGCAGCCATGGGCTCCTCCTAGCAGCTCCCTAGCACTCTGAAAAATAAAATAATTGATGCTCACAAAGCAGGATATAAGAAGATATAAAAGCATTTTCAGGTAGCTGTTTCCTCAATTCGTAATGTTATTAAGAAATGGCAGTTAACAGGAACAGTGGAGGTCAAGTCAAGGTCTGGAAGACCAAGAAAGCTTTCAGAGAAAACTGCTCGTAGGATTGCAGAAAAGCAAATGAAAACCCCTGTTTAACCACAAAAGACCTTCACGAAGATTTAGCAGACTCTGGAGTGGTGGTGCACTGTTCTACTGTGCAGCGACTCCTGAACAAATATGACCTTCATGGTAGAGTCAGCAGAAGAAAACCTTTCATGTGTCCTAGCCACAAAATTCAGCACCTAAAGTTTGTAAATGAATATCTAAACAAGCCTGATGCATTCTGGAAACAAGTCCTGTGGACCGATGAAGTCAGAATAGAACTTTTTGGCTGCAATGTGCAAAGGTATGTTGGAGGAAAAAGTGTGCCGAATTCCAGAAAAAGAACACCTCTCCAACTATTAAGCATGGGGTAGATCGATCATGCTTTGGGCTTGTGCTGCAGCCAGTGGCACAGGGAACATGTCATTGGTAGAGGCAAGAATGGATTCAAATAAATACCAGCAACCTCTGGAGGCCATCTGTAAAAAAGTGGAAGTTAAAAAGAGGATGGGTAATGATCCGAAACACCTCAAAATCTACAATGGAATACCTCAAGAGGCACAAGTTGACAGTTTTACCATAGCCCTCACAGCCCCCCGACGTAAACATCACTGAAAATCTGTGGAGAGATCTCAAAAGAGCAGCGCATCCAAGATGCCTCAAGAATCTTGCAGAACTAGAAGCCTTTTGCAAGGACAAATGGGTGAAAATACCCCAAGTAAGAACTGAAAGACTTAGCTGGCTACAAGGTGAAGTGTGGCAAAAACCATAGCAAAGCACCTTCATACCCTAACTTACAATGAAAACCACAGTTGACTGATTCAATGGCACTACTTACACTTCAACTTGTAGGTGTTGCTATCGTTTCCACTGCTGGACTCTACACAGTACAATGGGGAGTAGATGGCCCTCATTTATCGGACACCACCTTCTTCTCCGACAGAAGCGCTCTGCGCGCCTTTTACTGTGTACGTGCTCAGTCACTTGTGTTTAAAAAAAAAAAAAAAAAAAAAACAATACAGGTTAGAGCAGATCGATATCTAGGGTGAAAAATTGTCGGCAACTTCTGAAAATGAAATTGCACCATCGCCTGGATAAAGATGAACGATCAAGTGAGCGTGAACCTAGCTTCAACTGTAAAACGTGGCCATCAGAAACTAGAGTTTCAACTCCGGGGTACAAACAGAGTGAGGAAAAAATAATTTGACTGTAGAAATACCGCTGGCTGCCACAAACCAAAACTCACAGTAACAAACAATACAAGTAATTCCATATTAGCTATAATACATAAATGTTGACTAACAACCCCCCGTTCTCCTTTCTACATTATCTGACAGTTTTTATTGTCCAACCACTGTTAAGTCCTGTAACAGAAGCTAAATACACTACGCAAAATGACATAATTTAGACATCGGTGTCACTAACTCATTTTTACACGCATGCCCATCAGACCAGCCCACGGCAATGGCTGAGGCCCTTGGAAGCAACTGCTAATACATAGCAAATTGCAAAGCCAAATAGGATGCCAATCAGACGTCCAAAAAGACTGACTTTGCGTCAGGTGTTGGATCTTGGGCCTCCAGAAACGGCAAGATGAAAGCAGGCGCTCGACATGATGAAATGAACCGCAATTCCTGGTGGCTTCGCACAACACGCAGAGCAGCATGGAGCGACCCGCAGCTGCGAGAGAACCGGATGCCAGAACCGTGGGGCAGCTAGCTGGAGGGATACGTCATCCTTCAGCACCTCAACATGGGTAAAAGGATCAGGTACGGCGTGATTACGCCATGAGAAATAGAGCCACCAACTCATTCTGGCTTTAGTTCCCCTGGATTTTGTCAGTGTTACACAATCGCAGAATGATGCACAAGAGCCCATGGTGGCTGCAGGCCTCCGCTGGGTGACGGACAGATGGCCATGTCAGTTTCTGGCAAAACATGACGTCTGGGCGACTTTGAAATCAGCCGGTGAGTGACAGGCACGAAGGGGGGGGCCTTCGTGGGTCTCCGCCACTGTAGGCCATCTCATGACGCGAGAATGAAGCCACGTTCGACAGTGAGAGCCAGCGAAAAGCAGG
This sequence comes from Heterotis niloticus, assembly GCA_018136845.1. Lineage (NCBI taxonomy): Eukaryota > Metazoa > Chordata > Actinopteri > Osteoglossiformes > Osteoglossidae > Heterotis > Heterotis niloticus. The sequence continues at coordinate 1,715,862 of CM030904.1, forward strand.
CATGTGAAGAACGAACCATGTGAGCACAATGAAGTGGGTGACTCCTCTGGATGAAACATCCCGCCACGTTCTCTTCATCAGTAGTTTGCCCTTGATGGTGTGGTGAGAACGTTAACCGCTGCTAGTTGGTGATACATGGCCAGCCAGGCGAGAAGTACAAACAGTTTCTCTGAATACATGAAAGCATTGGGCATTAATGCTCTAACCTATCTTTGTGGTGACCTCAGATTCACCCTGCATGAATAAAAATATACGCTACCCGGCCACAAAAAAAAAAAAAAGTGGCACTCAAATATTTCGTTGAATTGCCTTTAGCTTTGGTTCGCCGTGGCATTGCTTCGATAAGCTTATGCAATGTCACAACATTTATTTCTGCCCAGAGTTCCATTCATTTTTTGCCAAGATCTTGTATTGTTGATGGGAGAGTCAGACCGCTGCGTAAAGTCTTCTCCACCGCATCCCAAAGATTCTCAATGGGGTTAAGGTCTGGACTCTGTGGTGGCCAATCCATGTGTGAAAATGACGTCTCTCTCATGCTCCCTGAAGCACTCTTTCACAATTTCAGCCTCATGAATCCTGGCATTGTCTTCTTGGAATATGAAAAAAAAATCCATTAATGGAAAAACCTGCTCATTCAGTATATTCAGGTAGTCAACAGAGCTCATTTTTTGGGCACGTAACATTGCTGAACCTAGACCTGACCAACTGAAGCAACCCCACATCATAACACTAAGTTCAATCCAGATAGGGACTTTTTTTAGCCTGGGCAGTGCATTAACACACTGCTTCAGTCCTACCTGTCCTAAAATGGATTTCGCCACCAAAGCAACAAGGTGTGTGGGTGTGGACCTGGGAGACATTCAATAATCTGTAGAAATCAGATAATGACATGTAAAATGAATTAGGAAAATGTGATGAATGTTATTAATATTATTATAAAATACAATTGTTAAGCCTCAGAAGTTAGATATATTAAACAAACACCCACCTGTCACACAAGGACATTCATTGATCCCAGGAAATTACCCTAGTAGGCAACCTGTTATTTTGAGGAGACTGTACCGAGTAAAACACCTGGAAGGAATATGTTAAAATGGCAAGTGTCGTTGAACCCAATAACGGACCTGTTGTATGAAGAAGGATTTATATTTTCATACGTTGCAGCGATATTTGAACGTACATGAATCCGTTATATATGAGTTACACACACCTTGTATAATGTGAGGTGATTGCTGTCCCAGCATGCTTTGTAGTGTGACTTTATGATTTATTGTTGCGTTACTGATGGTTACCTAAAGAAAGTGTGAGCACTGAAACACACGCACCACATTTTACACTACTAACAGCTGTGGTAAATCACGTGTCATTTACGTGCCAGACCTGTGTGTAGGTAACAACCAGCATAGGAAAGTACAGGCAAAACAGTGGGATGGGGACAAATGACGCGTATCTTGTCTGATATGACAACTGCCGTAAGAAGACTGTTGCTGTTCTACATGTGTATATAAATATGGTCATACTTTAGTTGTCACATATAAAATTAATTCTTTTATTCAATTGCTTGGTTAGGGTTATAGAAAACTGACAATGCTGAAAAATCTGGGGTGCATATAAATTTTTGTGATGTTTACAATGGGTGTGTAAGTGTGGAAGGAGGAGAACAGAGTGACAGAGACAAAGGAAGAGATAGAGACAAAAGGGAGAAAAGAGAGAGTGAGGAGAGAAAGAGAGACGGGAGAGAGAGAGAGGGAGAGCTGCAGGAGAAGCCCACCCACCCACCGCACGCTGCTCTTCTGCAGTATAAAAGAAGCTGCTCTCTGTGCATCGCTCAGCAGTCTGGCGCTCCAGCCACAGTGCCTCCTGGTTTCACTCGGATCCTCCACCAATCTCCATGGTTTAGGGACGTCAGGACGGTGTGGCTGGAACCTCAGCCATGCAGAGTGCCCTGTGGACCAACGGCACGCCGGAGCCGGACCTCGACTCGGCAATGCACATAGGGGTGGGGGTGATGGGGACGGGTATGGGGGAGAACCGGCGCGCCTTGCAATATGGACAGTTCTCCTCGTCCACATCCGTGTTCCTGGCTGTGCTCATGACCCTGCTGGTGCTCGCCACCGTGTTCGGGAATGCCCTCGTCATCCTGGCCTTTGTTGTGGAGAAAAGTTTGCGCACCCAAGGCAACTTCTTCTTCTTGAATTTAGCCATTGCGGACTTTTTAGTGGGTAAGTGGCATCCGAACGTAACAGTTTGCATTCATGTTGGCTGCTGTACAGGAGAAATGATTTTGCATTTTACTGAAAGGTGCTGTTCTTGCTCCCCTACCAGGAGGGTTTTGCATCCCTGTCTATATTCCGTACGTGCTGACGGGGGAGTGGAGGCTGGGAAGAGGTCTGTGCAAAGTGTGGCTGGTGGTGGACTACACCCTGTGCACTGCCTCGGCCTTCAACATAGTCCTCATCAGCTTCGACCGCTTCATCTCCGTCACAAGAGCGGTAAGACTCTGCTTTCTTCTAGATCTCCCCATGCAGAGATCCTCAAAAGCCAAAGCGATGCTCCCTCACTCATCCTAAGAGAGATACTGCTCTGCTTGCATCTCAGGTGAGCTATAGGTGTCAGAAGGGCGTGACCCGTCAGGCAGTGCTGAAGATGGCCAGCGTGTGGCTGGCTGCCTTCCTCCTCTATGGTCCAGCTATCGTGAGCTGGGAGTTCATCGCCGGGGGCAGCGTGGTCCTGCCCAACGAATGCTACGCCGAGTTCTTCTTCAACTGGTACTTCCTGATAACCGCCTCCACTGTGGAGTTCTTCACCCCCTTCATCAGCGTCACCTACTTCAACCTCAGCATCTACATCAACATAAGGAAGCGCAACCTGATGCGGGCGGGGCAGTCCACCAGCGTGGGCCCTAGGGACTGCGAGATGGAAATGCGCCACCCGGTCGCGGTCGGCGGCAGGGACGAGCGCCAGGTTTTCTTTGTTAGACCTGCGGTTGCTCCCGGGGGCGGGGAGAGGATCAGGACAGACAGCCGAGTCGGGAGCCGCAAGTTCCCTGGTGGCAGGGTGTCTGTAGTGGACAGCAGGCTCCTGGATCTGCCCCCCCTGCAGGTCGAGGGTCTTGCTCAGAGGGCCGGAGACGGTGCCTATGGCAGCGGCGACCCTCCTGACGGCCAGCACCGCTCGGGTCGCTCCCCTGCTGCCGACACCTGCCTGGCCAGCCGATTCCGGCTTTCACGGGACAAAAAGGTGGCCAAGTCGCTGGCTGTGATCGTGTGCGTGTTCGGCCTGTGCTGGGCGCCCTACACACTGCTGATGATCATCCGGGCTGCCTGCCACGGCCGCTGCGTCCAGCACTACCTCTATGAGACGTCCTTCTGGCTGCTGTGGATCAACTCGTCCATCAACCCCGTGCTGTACCCACTGTGCCACACCAACTTCCGCAGAGCCTTCAACAAACTGCTATGTCCCAGCAAAGTCAAGGTTCAGCCCCAGTACATGGAACAAAAATGCTAATGCAAAAAAAGATCTTTTCATAACTATGTCTTTTTTTTCTAGCAATACATGAATGGAAATTTTGTCTGATCTACGACAGGTTTCACACATGTATGAAAATGTGTTGTCATTATCCTCCTTCCGAGTCGTGTGTGTGGAGTGACTTGCAGTCTCGTGCCGTACAAAGACGCTTTATAGCAAGGTTTGTTGAATCATGCGTCATTTTAAAACATTTCTTGGCAGCATGGTGCAAACAAATACTTTTTTTCTGCAAATAAATGAGAATAAAACCAGATTTACTTTCTGAAGTTTGATTTTGTACCTCTTAGCAATATTGAACATACTGTACATTAAAGAATATCTGAAGAGTCTGTGTGAAAAATTATTATTCAACATTTAATTGTTTTGTATCCCTCCCAATGTATTTACAATGTTTGAACCATTTATACCGCTGGCTATTTTACCTGCACAGAATGCAGTTGCACGAAAGGGGGCTCAAACCTGCAACCTTCAGGGTACTGGCTCATGTCCTTAACCAATATGCTGCCCCTGTAAAAATAAACACTACAAGAGAAAACCAATAAAAATGAAGCCTGTAAGTAATTGCTGCAGAAACCCCCATTTGTTCCAATGACCTTCCCCCTCCACAAAGATTTTCCTTACATTTTCTTAACCACTGAATCAAAAAGTGTATTTTTTTTTTTTTTTTTTTTTACATTTTTAGTTATGAAAAAGTTTTTTTTTCCCCCAGTGTTCAAACATTAGTTAATAGGAATAATCACATCTTGCTAAATGAATTACGTAAGAATAAGTTGTCATTTCACATCTTCTAAACACACATCTTCATATTGTACCTTTGGATCAGAAGTTTATTTTGCAGGGTTGTCTTTTAACATCCTGCAGAGAACCTACTGTCACTCCCAGGGACAGATCACACCACCCGCGTCATCTGATGGATATGAATTCGGAATTCAAAAGTGTGGCCATTAAGAGAGATTCAGAAACACACAGACAGATGAAAACTCATCGTTCTGATAAAGCATTAGTCATCTTGCATTTACCGCTTTATTTTCCAAGTGGAAAGAACAGCTCAGAGACAGAATCTGAAACAAACATCTTAAATGTGTCTAAGGAGAAATAACGCTTTCTGTACAATCTCTCGATGCTAAAAAGGCCATTTCCATTTTGAGTTTGACACCTTTGAGCTCAAGACTGCAACATAATTCAGTTCCCATAAATAATACTTTTTGTAAATTACAAATACATGTTAGTATTTATAGGACAATCCTAAATGCAGTGATGTGTTCAGGCTGCTACCCAGAGTAATGGTTAGGGAAGGAAACTGTTCAGCATCATCTTTTGGAACAAAAAACAAACCAGCAAACTCAGTTCAGGGCTCTATTCATATTCAAATTCTAGCCGTGATGGCAATAATATTAAGGAAGTGGATCTATATTTAACGCACTTTCACCAGAGAGATTTATGTATGTTACAGTAATACGGAGTTAAGAGCAATCTGTGTATTTGTGCAAATGTTAGATTTGTTTCTACTGATTCACATTTAAGTCAAAAATCCTTTAGATTATGCTTACAACATTGATAAATCATCAAAAAAAGGAAATTAACTTATGAATGTTTTGTTTCCATTGAAGAATCAATCAGTTTTTTGTGAATTTTGTTCTACAGCTGCATTTCTCTCCAGTACAGTGGGAGCAAATGGAACTCGACGTCATCAGAAACAGTGTGTTTTTTCCCCAAGACCATCCATATCCCTATACACCCACACATCTCCAAGACCACCTCTGCAAACATGGGCTTCTTCTACTGAAAACTGTAATGCACAGGTGAGCAGAACTGACACCCGGAGCAAAAACAGACAAAAAAAAAAAAAAAAAAAAAAAAAAACAGGTGTCATTGCTTAACAGACATGTTGTGCCCCCACACAGATGCTGACACTAGAAAACGCACAGAAAACACAGAAGCTAGATAGAACACAGCAGTGCACAGGTCAGTGGGTCAGAACTGAATCCCACCCTGTAATAATCGCAGGTCCAGGTGAGCCTGGAGAACAGGATGCACACTGCTGGCAGGAAGAGACCCACCAACTGATAACATTGGCCTTCAACTGACTTCTCCCATCAAAATTTGTGATGAAGGAAAGTTTGTAACCTCGACACATTAAACATCAGGCTCTATGAAAGAAAAAACAAAAATGCTAAGAAAAACCTTTAAAGCAACTACAAGAAGGGGAGGTTGAAAGCAAGAAGGACAGACTGAAAGTAGAGCACAGGAGTAGAAGGAGAGAGGGACCCTGGAGAGTGTCGGAGCTTATGTTGGACCGCTGGTCGCTGCGTACATGATTTAGGATATAGGAATGGGTGTGCGGCGCCCCCTAGAGAACCAAGCCCTCATAATTAGGGCCCTCAGCCTCGGGGGACTCTCTCCGCAGCCTCAGGTGCTCCAGTGTGTTGTGGAAGTGCTTGTTGATCTGCTCCGTCTCCTCACTCGCCTCCAAGTTTGGAACGTCCTCCCGGATCTTCTGGATGAGTTGGTTTAGTACCTGGATTGTCACCTGCAGCCACAGACAGAGGAGACGATGATCTGAGAACGTCCGGAACACTTTCAGAAGTTATTTTATTAATCAATGTTCAAGGCAGCAATCTCTTTGACGGAACACTTTCTGCCAAGGATCCTTAAAGAAAGGTTCAAAACGCTCCAACAGGCACCGCAAAAACCCTTTGTAAGAACACCCTTAACTGTTTCAGAGCAGCTATAAAAGTTTTCCCCACATGTCCCTTCCTACACAGACCAGTGTTCTTGTGTTATACAGCTCACCACGGAGAAGGATCCTGGATGGCCTTTTCTCTTTTCTTGTCATCCATCCATTCATGCAAGTTTAACACCACATTACATTCTTTTTTACCATTCAACACAATTATAATTAATAATTAACATTTTACCTACACAGCTGGCTATTGTACAAAATGAGTTTAAAATATTAATATCTATAAATTTAGATTATACTTTTCCTTGAAGGTACACGACAACAATACAGGAATTCAAACCTTCAGATTGTAAGGTGACAGCACTAACCACTATGCCACCTGCTGTCCCTGGCTGAACAAAAGCAACATCTTGACCCAGCGTTATACTTTCAACCCAAAACCTTCAGGTCACTGGCACAGCTGAGAAAATTTTCATAATTTAATCAGTTCAATTTATTTAAATATTCGGAACATTTTCAATGATTTATTCAGTCGGTCCTTGTAACTACCCTACATGAGCACATCTACAAATAAATAACACATAGTGATGATGAAATACAGTGTTAAGCACAGGGAAAATGAAGCTGATATCCACAAGATCTACTTGTACAAGATGAATAAAAAGATCAATTATTCCTAAAGATAAACCCAGAACAGGCCTGTTTGTGTTATTTCGAGGAACACAGAGTTATGCAAAGCCGACTCTAAACTCAGAGGACTGCAGTTTTTATAAATATTAATAATGACAAGCATTGGGATTGGCAGCATTAGTATCCTGGCCGCTCTCTGCAAAATTCTGGCAGTTTCAAATGACCGCATGACAGCGGCAGGGAAAGCAGCAGGGGGTGTACGGAGACACCCAGCCCCCTCCGGCCTTCTGCCCAGCATTCTGTGAATATCCTCTCCGGATACAAGTGCCAACTGAGTACAGGATCCGGGTTTTTCTTTTCCTGCAATCCCTAGAAAAGGCATCTGTTTCTGTTGTACTGTGCCTTTCAGTTGCTCCGTGAACAGGCAGATATTCCCTGAAATGGGGGTGAGACATGCAAACGTGCCCCAGAGCACAAATGCAGCATTTTAAGCTTGTCACGCCTGCGGTTTCCTTGAAACTGTTCCAAACTGTCACCATTTAATAGTAGCTGCTCTCATCTGGTAACTTTCCAGAAAGCCAAGCAGCATGTACAAGTCCTTGGGTCCAGATGGTGATAAGAAAAGCTATTTGAGTAGCAAACAAAAAATACCAAAAAGGGGAAAACTGAATAAATGGAAACAGCAGGAAAGGTGAGACAGCCAATGACACCAAGGTACAACAACCCCTCAGCCAACAAGACCAGCAACACCAAAAAGGACCAACAGAAACTCAGAAAGAATAACAGTAGTATTGAGTGACTCCATACCGCGTCATTCTCTTTCTCATAGAAGTAGATGTATCTGTTGAGGATCTCGATGAAAAGCTGGACTTGCAACGAGGGGTCCATGCACTGATTGGCAATCTTCAGCGCCTTCTTCAAACACTCCATCACACGCTTCCCATCACGGATCTAAGCATGAGAGACAGCGTTTATAGTGGAAGACTGCTCCCTGGGGCTGCGAAGTACATGTGAGATTCGTTGTTTGAAAAGGGTGTGTGTGTGTGTGTGTGTGTGTGTGTGTGTGTGTGTGTGTGTGTGTGGAGCATGAAAATCACAGTGACGGTGCATACACCATTCTCAAAACATAAAGGCAAAATTTTCTGGTGGGATTCATCAACATTACACCAACAGCATTCAAAACCTTCCATGAACATCTAATTTACCCTGAATTACTGCCCAAACCAATTAAGTATTCTTGAGAAAAAAATTAATTAATATGAATTATGCTCACTGACAAAAATTTCACATGCTCTAGATAAAATACACAGGACCCCCAATAAACAAATAAACAAACAAACAAACAAACAAACAAACAAACAGGTCCAGCAAGAGCCATGGCACCTACCTCCTCTCCATTTTTGTCAGTGTTGCGGCCAGACCAGAAGAGGTGGGCACAAGTGCTGACAGCTCGGCATTGATCTGGCTTTTTTAGTAGCTTGGAGGCGGCGAGCGCGCACTGTGTCCTCAGGGGCTCATGGTTCTCCTCACTGAAGCAACGGGTACGCTCAAAGGTACCGATGATCAACGTGATGGCTGCCAGCTGGGCCTTGGAATCGCTGATCTCGTCCTCATACAGGGAAAATGCCTGCAGGAAGAGGGGATGCTTGATGAGGGCTTCCTTTCAGTCAAGGGCATGAGTCGCTCAACGTCAGGAAAAGGTGCACCATTTCTAGAGCTATGTCTTTCACTGGTCTTTTGTATGGACAGAGGCCATCACAGAGTTCCAATACCCTCCTGCCTTCTTCAGTATCTCACAACTGGTACCTGCGACATGAACTCGTAAGCGACCGTCTCATGGTTCTCAAAGCCAATCTGTCCTGCAGCCAGTGCACCCTGCAGGAAAAGTCGGAGTGGCAGCTCTGCAAGTTCAGCTTTGATAAGGGCACTGATGGTCTGGTGAGCAAAGGAGAAGATCTTCTGGCACTTCTTCTCCCACTTGTCATCCTGATGGAATAAGATCTCCAATTACTTCAGTTACAACAGCAGAGCTGCTGCTGGGTCTTCAGCGTATTGTCTTGGACCTGGAATGATAACTACCTGATTACCCATGTGCCCTAAAAATAATTCCTCATTAGACTGTGGGCAACAGTTCTTCAGGTCAAAAGAACCCCAAAGTCACACTACTGAGCTTACACCTGAAACCCAACCTCTGATACTAGCATTGGCCTTGTCAACATCAATATTACCAGTCCCAGTGCAAGAAACTCTACAACTCAACTAGCAGTGAGTTGTGAGGAGAAAAGTGAGATTCCCTGAAATGAAATTTTCTAGTCTCTAGTTTCTAGTAAGTTTTTACTGGAACTCTTAAAAGCAGATTGTTCTTTATTTATAAGTTGACAAAATAAAAAACACGTCAAAGCAAATTTTAAAAAACAATTTATCCCTTTGTTAAATAAAAAAAAATTTTTTAAAAACTCACTGAAACTACCATAGGCAGGAAGTACAGAAGTCCATCAACAAAATAACTCAACAGCAGCAACAAATGTTATCGCCATTTCTCAATTCTTTTCAACCAGCAAAATGGATTTTAAGAGGAATGGAGTTCCTCGGATGCTGGGAAGAATGGACTTCGTGAAAACTGTTCCTTCGTGGGAGAAAACAATGTACAAATGTGACACATACCGATTTGGAGTTATCTTTGTAGCGGAAAGCCAGCTGATAAGCGGAGAAAACTAGCGGCGGCAGCGTGTATCGAATCCGCTGGTTCCCGCCAGCTCCAAAGTGTTTTCTGGCTGTGTTTAAAATCTGAAGGGGATTTAGAGGTAAGGAGGGAAAAAAATTTACATAATGTGATCAAAGGAACCAATAACCAAATGAACATCACACTAGAACCATAATGGTGCTGCAGCAACTTCTGTCTATGTTGTCAGATTCATACACACATTTAAATTATTTCTACAAAATATTCCATTGTTTTTTCCCCCTTTGTCCTTCACAGACCTGAAGCTGTTTGAAGATTCAAGAGATCTTTATTGCCAGCCCATCCATATACAAGTATACAGTAGGGCTGAAATAGCGCTTCTCTGGGACCATTCACATACATTCAGACAGTTAAACAGAGGACAACGTAAAGTGCTGAAATGACATCACAGTGCAAAAACAATAAATACATAAATACACAACTGAAGCTCGAGACAGTGGCTGACTATAACATATGTTATAGTGTGGGAGATACCTTTTGTTACTTTCACAACTGTACATTTGCGAAGTAAATATACAATATTTATAGATGTTCTATTGTATATCCTTGTATTTTTGTTTTCCAATGACAGGCTTTATTTCTTCCACCATTCGATTTTTAAACTAATGCAAGCACCAAGGGCAACAATGAATCTTTTCACATGACAGCTGCTGTCAAGCCACCTACCAGATACTGTTGGTCTGGGTCCTCCGAGCGCAGCAAGTGGATGAAACGACCCACTAGACTCTGCTCCTCAGCAAAGTCTTCTGGGTCCGGATCCTCGGCGGGTTGGTCAGGCTGATCCTGGATGAGGGTGGACACCAAGTTGAGGATGGCATCCACCTGCACAGGTAAACAAAGGGGAAGGTCATGAGCATGGCCCTTCATTCTGGACCCAAAATGGCTAGATGCAATCCCCCTTCAACAGCTGCCTGGTTTCACCTCTCCTGGCTCAAAGCAAAGGACAAAGAGAGTAATTTCCTGCCAGTCCACATGTTGAATTTCAGTTTCTCAGGAACTTCCATAGGGATTCACATCAAATGGAGTCCCAGCAGTGAAACCCACATAATGTAAGTGCAGAGGAGCACTGCTGAAGTGATGCTCCGGGGGGCCCAGCACAGAACGGGAGGTAAATGGTTTGATAAACACAGTAAGATTCAAACAAGAAGCCCCAAGGACTCAGCCTTCCCACATATGAGTTGAAAAGCCCTGGACTACACGATCCCTGAGGGGTTGAAGAACATCAGGTCACCTCAGATTTGTTTCCAGAACCCTTACAATAAGATAGTTACATGAAAAAACTTCAAATCATGGGCTGTTATAGTAGTAGTAGCAGTAATAATAACAATAATAATAGTACTTATTAGGTACCTAATTCAAAGTCAACAAATTTTTGTGCCTGGTTGTTCACAGGACCAATACATTTAACCTGCCACATCAAATTTTATATGTGTCCCATTTTGGATCATATCAGAAAGACAAAAAAAAGTGAATGTCTAGGGTTTAAAATATCCTTGTAAACTGTAATCAAAGTTAAGCAGTCCAGGTATCGCATGGAAAGAAATATACTTACAATATGGTTCCAAATTAAGAACTCAACCAAAACTCTTACATTTTTTGCCATTTCACATTATTTTTGACAAGTTCAAGTACTTTTTAGCAAGAAATCAAACTGGAAATGAAAATGCAGATGATAAACACTGTTTATTACTATGGAGATATCAGGACAATTCTACCTGTCTGACTGTACAAATTTAAGCTAATTACCTGTCCCGGACAGTCAAGACAACTGCTAATGTCGATACTTGTTAAGGATTCAAGGCTGCACCTACTGTATGCATCCACATTAAAACTGCAGCTCAGTTCCACCACTAAACTTGATTTACTTGCATCCAACAATGGAAACAGTTGACTAATGGATTCTGCGATTACTGCCACGCCGTTGATGTTCTCTCTATGCACAATGTGCTGTATTTTTGGAATAATGGGCATTTGAGTCACTGTGAGCAGCAGCTAAATAATAAAAATACAATATGAAAAATGGAAGCCGACTGACTGCAGCAATGTTACATCACGGGCCATCAAGACACAGGTACAATGTAGTAAGATGCAACTCAACAGATTCTGAAAGTCTCTGGTCCAGCTGTTTCTTTGAAGCCGCTGTACCACAGAGCTACCACATGGCCCAGCATATGCATGAAAGACTGTGTGGGGGACCTCGAACAAACCATACTTTGAACAGTAGGGAGCCCCCGGGTCTGAAGCATGAACCATTGCGCCTGAAAATGAGTCTGTAAGCCAATAACAAAATGGTGCAGATAATGATGGTTAAGGGTCAGAGAACTGTGCACTTATGCACACATACAAGGGCTGTGTGCAAAGTTTTTTTGTAAGCAAATACACTTATCCCCAATCCTACTTTGTTCCTAAAGCCATTGGCAAAAAAAAGAAAGATAATGAACTTAAGTCATCCCATTACTTTCTTAAGGGGTAAAATTCCAGTTGGATCCAACTCAATCTCAAATTCACCAGAAATCACAGTCTCTCATAAGAGCCATTTGGCCCAGTTTACTGTGCTGGACAGAATGAGGTGGAGCACACTGATGTAGTAAAATGAAATAAATGACATCCCAAACTGACTAATGGTAAGTGGTATTAATCCCAGGCTACACATGTGAAAAGCTGAATATCAGGGTGCCAAATAACAGGGACAACTGTACTGTAATATGCAGTGAAAATCAATGTTCATATCTATGGGTATGAGCCTGTATCAGCATGATAAGCTTTGCACTGCAGATCTTATTAAAAGCAAACTGACTGCTCGCACAGTATATAATCACATTATTTATAAGACAGAATTCAACTCAAAGAAAGTTAATAAGTTAAGAGGATGCGTGCATATTTCAACGCTATTAATAATACCAGTCATGAAACAAGCATAACCTGACAGACTATTAAAAAAAAAAAAAAAATCATCAATGCATACAAACACTTTGAATTAATTTTATTGCATATCCGTCTATATCTGAACCAGGGAATCAAAACCCTTAAATGCACCTCAAATCTTGTTAGTAACATCATCTCAACATAGAAGCACAACTTTGACTGGAACTCCTATTCATAAGTAATTTTGTTCACAACTGCAAAGTCACTAGTTTACTAGTGGCATGGAGTGCAAACATGGGTCACATCTGCTTGTGATATAACAATTTAAGTTAAAAATGGAAAATATTTGCATTGTGATATTCAGAACTCAGATGTTTGTGAGTCTGCAGATAAAGGGTGAATCCATGTAACAGGAGTTACTAAAAGATGTGACTCCAGGCTTCTCTTTATCTCATGCTATGTTTAGCTTTGTCTCTGTTTAACATTTAATATTTAAATGATGTTTTTGTGCTAAGTTAAAACCACCGTGCGTAAATCTCTTTAAATTATTTCCACAAATCAGTACAATATCTGCAAGGCACTTCTGCAATCTAATGCCTGTGAATAAATTCCGGCATATCCGTGACCATCCCTAATTGTAATTATTGTAATTACCCATCTTTATTTTGCTAACACCCTTACCCAAGGTGACTTCCAACTTCTACCCAATAAGTTAAGACATAGTCTTCAGATCTCAGTTAATGGGGAGGAGACAAGAACCCTCAGTGTCTTTTGGGTTGGAGAAACTTCAAAAAGGTTTGTTATTTTCATATTTTGTCACAATTAAATCCTAGAGTGACGTACTTCAGGCCACCAGGGCAGCATCTCCAACAGGTTGAGATGAAGACAACCCACAATCAAAGTCCATTCATCCCGTCATCTCAAACCCCAGTGCAGCTCAGCCACTAACAAAGGCGTTCCTGCAGGTGACATTGAATAGGTGATTCACATGGAAATCATGCTTCGCCTGAAATTTGTGTAGTTTTTTCTGCACTTCCCCACTGAAGGGAGAATAGACAAGGGCCAGCCAGGCACGGCAGTGTCAGCTACTCGCCTGTTCCTGTGCCACAATCTCGGTGCCGTAGTCCAGCGTGTTGCTCAGCACGTAGCAGCTCATGCTTTTGCGCGACTCGTAGTCAAAGTACTCGAAAAGTGGGGGGAAGTGTTTCAGCTCCAGCACAGTCAGGATGTTGTTGTACGTGTCCACAGGGATCTTCAGGAGACGCGTCAGCTCCTTGGAGACGGCGCTGCTGGTCGCGATGCTGCAACAGGGGGGACAGGAAAAAACCAGAGCTGAATCACCTTGGACTATGGGGACAGAAATACTCAAACATTTTCAAATAAAAGTCTGGAGGATGGCCTTCTGGAAAGTGGTCAGTGAGCAGGCCTTGGACCACCACAGCATGTTTCCTTCTGCAACATTTTTAGATGCCCATCTTCCACATCTCTGCTGCCTTACAGCTTTCATGATAATACGTTCCTACCTGTTGTATGTCTCTTGGCAGCTTGTTTTACTCTTTTTTTTTTTTTTAGGCTCTCTGAGACTGCCTGCTGGCATGGATGTTACACAAAATTAAACTGAACTGAAAGCGAATTACATGTTTTCGAGTTTTACTAAGGACACATGGTCCAACAAGCAGAAAAGTGAAAACAGAACAGCAGGATAAGGTACACCTGCACTGTCCTCTTCTCACCCGGAGATGATAAAAAAAAAACACATTAAAATATACACTAGCCAGGCTATTTCTAGCCACATGTCTAAACAAGAATGTGCACATCGATTGTTAAACACTGCCTTACGACCACAGATGCCCAGGGAGATACAAATCACTGTAATCAAAGTCTTAAGCTGTTTCTTTTCTTAACCCACTTCAGACCAAACTCTGAATTTTTACTTTCCCCCCCCCCCAGGCTCACAAACAAAACAAAAAAAAAAACAAGAGTTTATTTGTCACGTACATGGTTAATGAGTATACCATGTAGTGAAATGTGCTCTGATTCAACAGGAGACTATGCATGGTTACATACCAAGAAAAAATGTACACAAGTAAAACACGTAACACTCAATGCTCTGAAGTGACGGGGGAAGCAGCAAAACACCACAACACCCAGAATGGGGAGGAGGAAGAGGAGCAAGATCTCAGTTTTTAGTGTAGCTTGTCAACAAAGCAAATCCTCAAACCCTCACGCACAACTTGCCTCCATCTAGACTGAGCTAGTGCTCACCACTTTCAAATCGATTTACCTTTCGCAAAAGACCTTTGCATAATGGCAAGGCTGCACAATTCTTTCAGGCAAACACAGATGCTGGACTGTCCAGTTGCTAACTGCAGTTCCAATCAGGAATGATGCAGAAAATCTTGTCTACTGTATTTCCATTCATTCAGGTTCCCAATGCGTGGTTTTGCATAGGGTGTTCAGAATGCACTGCATTCCATAAACATTGTTATTCCGTAATAACCACCGGCACGTTATTATTTAGCTTTTAATTAGCTCTTTAGATGACCTTACCAAGTCAACAAAACACACTGACGCATTCATACAGCTGGACGCATTTACACAGAAGCAATTCGGGGTTAAGTGTTTTAAACCTGTAACCTTTTAGGACATACCTCCTAATTCCTAAATACTCAGGGAATCAGGGAAGGGGAACACAGGCTGTGGTGGGGAATGAGGAACCCAACGGGTGACACTTACTGCTCCAGGTTGAGCTTGTTGAAGATCTCCACTGTGCTCTCCAGCACCTTGTCTACATAGTCCACCCTGTCCGGGTAGCACTTCATAGCCAGGTTGATGAGCGACACTTGCAGGGAGACCACGTCCTCTGACGGCATATCCTGGCGGGACTGGAGGAAGAGGCGGGAAATGCTTTAGAATGCAGACGATGTGTTTTGTGCCATGTCTGAGAAATGAAACATGTAAAGACCCTACAACAACAAACCCTGTATCACTGTTATTGTACACTATCTCAAGACTTTCTAATACACAATTTTATACAGACAGGCTCCTTGGAACACAGACCCGCAGATGCATGCGTGCAAGACAGAAAGTCTGTGCTTAACATTATTTGTTTGCAATTCCAAAGATTCTAAAAAATAAATAAATAAATAAATAAATAAAATTTCAATTAAAAAGTCCTTTCTAAGGCTATTTTAATTTGAGCTATATTAAAATTAAAAAACATTTAAAATGACTGAAAACAGAAATAAACCAGGGCAACATTTCAATAACAATGTGATTGATCAGTCAAGTCATAAACCACAAACACTATGAAAGAGAGTTGAATTAAATTGGATTTATACTCCTGTTCTGTCTTCCATCTACTGGTCCAATAAATACAGTAAATGAAGAAAAAACAAATAAAATTATCTTTGCAACTGGACCTTTCATAACTGAAGGAATCACCAAACACCAAAGACAGAGCCACCTTATTTGGGAGAGGTCAGGGAAGAAGTTTTTTTTTTTTGGTTACTAATTAAACACCTTTTCAATCCCATGTGACCACCTGGTTGTAAAACACAGTTACATTTATCCTGGGGTTCAGTGAAATCTGGCTGATGTAACGGAGGTGACAGCAAAGGTCCAGCAAACAGGTCAATGTGACAAGGTCACGGAACATCAGCATCTCTGTTGGGGTTGAAAATGTGCTGTGTATGCAAGAGGAGTCGATACCCAAGCAATAAAAGACGTGCACATTTTGTATATGTCTGTGGCAAATCCTGAAGCTACGTGTCTGCTCTGTGTACATTTTACTACTGTAAAGATGGTATCTAAAGCAAATCTCCAAAAACATTTAAAAATGCAGACTGGTTCTACAGCTGCTTACCTGGATAACAGTAGCTACTTGTTGTGAGAAAATGTCAAACAATTTGATATCAGCTGGGATTCCAGGACCATCTTCTCTATGCGCAAACAGAGCCAGTCTGACAAGATCAGAGAAGATGGAAAAAGACAGGTTTTGGTTACTGATTATAAATACATGATGTAAAAATGAGAAGCAAGACCCCAGTCCAGCAGACTACCCAGCATCAGCCACCCACACACCCAGTGGCATGTGAAGACCCTTTAACTCATATATGCACTGTTGGTAGCCAGTGGGCATGGGGTGATCTCCCCTTATCCCTGCCAAAGCACCAGACACATCTCAAAACATAGAAACATTTTAATGTTTTTTTTTTCTTTCTCAGCAGCACCTGTCAATAAGAGCGATTATAATGTTCTTGACGTTGACATTCTGGTGAAGCTCCGCGCAGGACCGCAGGAAGGGGTTCAGTGTCTGTAGGTGGAACTCGTCAGGGAACACCTGAAAAAGGGTGTACAGCATCACAGCCCACCTGGATCTGACATCATATGGCATTATGTACACAACTCAAAGCATCTGCATGAGGAATTACCTGGATGATGCACTCCATGAGGTACTCCTGTGCCAGGGAGTCCCGACAGTTGACTACCTGCTCTAGGACTCCTGAGAGCACTACCTAAAGGGATCAGAAAGCAGCAGAGTACAGTAGCAGACTGATGGAAAGTGAGATTAACCTGCTATACTGGAGCCAAGCGGCCTTCATCCTTCATAATAACTGTCATCACCCTTCACTGTTGCAGGAGGCAAAAACATAACACTTGAGCCAAAGCCACTGCGAAGGACAATTATAAACAGACCTAAAATTTGTTTGATGTCATCTAATGCTTGCTAAAAGTGAGTGCTAAAACACAAATGTAAATGGGCTTAATTCTGTGATGCACTCAGACGCCTCCTGTGGCAGAAATAATGAATTCTCATCTCAAGGTGGTGTTTGTTCAATTAGAGCTAACAAGGTATGCACATCAAAGTAGATATTTCTTTATTTTTTCCACCCCTCCAGAACAAAGAACACCTCTTTGGATCAGAAAAGCAAAGAGGCCCCCAGAAGAACTCCCATTTGGGCTTTTAGGTCACCATGACTCCAGAGCAATTTATTGTTTGTTCTCAACAATGACAGTCTCTATTTCCTTTGCGTGGAGTATGAATCTCAGCACATTCATTCACCCATTACCAATAACCACTTGTCCAATGAAGGGTCAAGGTGGACCAGAGCCAAACCCAGAGAGCACAGGGTGGAAGGCAGCATATACCCTGGACTAGAAGCCAGGCTATCACAAGGCTCTCTAACACACACACACACACACACACACACACACACACACACCTGCTTATACTTGTCCACATTGACGCCCTCCAGCTGGCTGAGCCGCACCAAGTTGGTGCCCACCAGGATGCGCAACTCCTGCCTCTCCTTCTCCCGCTTCTCGCGGTCACGGCTGTGTCCCTGATGCTGCATTCGCACCCACAGCTTGTTCATCTCCGCAAAGTTCAGGAGCACAAAGTCAACTGAGTCGTTGATGTCGCCGGTGGCCTCCTCTCTGCAGGGGAGCACAAGCAATTATCACCATCTAGGAGAATGATGGCTGCTCAGTGGTGGATGCTGCTGAGGCATTTTCACTCATTCAACGATTGACAACAAAGGTTTGCCTATTAAGGTACTTTTACCAATGCACCCATTACATTAGCAGCGTTTACTGTATCATTCTGGGTAAGTACTTTGATGGAGAATATTACAGCAGGAGCAGGATCTGAACCTGTATCTTTTGAATAATCTCTAACCACTACATCACCTGCTGCCACAACTAAGGCAAAACCAAACACAGTGCATAGAAGTGCACAGACCCTATAGCAAGGCAGTACGATTACAATGATTTGTGATTATGCTCCCTTTCAACAGTTTCAGTTTAACAGTGGGATTGCAGGTCTTACTCAAGTTGCTCCCCATCATCAGGCAGGATGTTTCGGGTACACTGTAGCAAGTAGTTCCTCAAGAATAGCCCCCTGAGAGGGTGCTGGACCCCACGGCACATCTCCACCAGGTCCTTCAGGATGTCCTTTCGGGACTGAGGAAACGACCTCACATAGACGACACCCACAGTGATCAGCAGATACCTATACGTAGGCAAGAAAGACATGCAGGTAGTGAGGCTCAACTGTACAAAAACCGGCTGTAAACATACATATTAAATTACATTTCATGTTCTATTTATTTAGCACACACTCATATCCAGATGAACAAACTTGACATTGGTGGAACAACATCATGCGACACAACAAACACAGACAAACACCATCACGTTATCACCTGTCTGTCGCATACAGTGGCATGACAGCAGCATGTCTCATCTGTCAAAACATTATCATTCGTCAGGGTACTGACCGTCTCCACACTAATTTGCAGTTTGTTTGCACAAACTCCTTTATAGTCGGTTTCCCCAGGGCTCTGCTTTTCGCTATTAATTTAGCTTTGCCAATTAGCCCGGCCACCTGCATGGTCTTTCAAAATGAATGCTCAGTTTACTCCATCCAGCACAGGCAAGAGGGAGACATAGCACTTCATGCAGTAATTAAATGCCAGAACTTTTTCAGTTTTCCTGTTATTAATGTAATGCTGCTTGGCAGACACCTTCACCCGGAGCGACATAAACACCTTACAAGTTCTCGGTCCGCCAATTTATACATCTCAATTTCTGATGAAGCAAACATTAAGCATCCTGCTCAAGCATACAGAAAGTTTGCCTTATAATGACCTGTACTTTCCACTTGGCTTCTCTCACCACTTCGGGCCATTACCATGGTTTCACCCCCCAGACAATTGAGCAGCTACTCACAGCCTGGGGATGATGTTCCCTGCGTACTGGACCAGCTCGTACAAGTCGGCCACCTTGCGGCCCTTGGCAAACTCATCTGTTAGGTAGACCTCCAAGTAGTGCAGCTCGTCAGAGATGGCCATGTCTGCATTTATGGTCAAGGTCTCAGTCTGTCGCCAGAAGTTGTGGGATTGGAGCAGCCCCTGGCATTTAACGTAATTTACCACCAAAATCATTCGGACAGAAGTGACAATGTTTTCATCCACAGTGGCTACAAATTTTAACACATGTACTCTGCTTAGACTAGGCAACAAGGCCGCCGTACTACAAGAGCAGATTTAAAATAGCAGGTAATGTTTGAATGATACACTTAGCAAAAGTGATAGCAGCTGACTAGAAGCAGTGGAAACTGGTTTCCTGCAGGTTCGAAACTTTATCATGCAGTGCTCCTTTGCTTTTCTGTCTGCTGTCTGAAGCTTTCCAACTGCATCATCCTTGAACAATGTGTCCTGATAAGATTTCTCCTGGACCAATAGGCACAACACACTATATCATGTTGTCATTCATCTGTTTTATGGCATTTTTGCTGGAGAACCAAGATTGACCAGGATTTTCCTCAGGTGCTGCATTTCTAATATTTCCCATCTTGTGTATTCTTAGATGTCAATCCCTGAATATTCATATCTGCAGTAACCACAATACATTAAGCAGACAACAAAAGAGAATACAGATACATTGAGACAAACAGACAAAGTAGATATATACACATACACTATATGGCCAAAAATATGTGGACTCCCGTCAAATCAGTTGAGCTGTTTCAGCAACACCCTTCAGCATACAAACACATTCTAGAGAATTGTGTGCTTCCAGCTTTGTGGCCACAGTTTAGGGAAGAAGCTCCTTTCCTCCTCCAGCATGACTGTGACCCAGAGGTCCATAAGCACATGGTTTTCCCAAGAACTTGAGTGGTTGACGTTTTTTGGAATGAACTGGAATGCCAATGGCATCCTACATTAGTGCCTGACCTCATTGATGCTCTTGCAGCCAAATGGGCACAAATGAGAATCAGATTTATTAGTCAAGTATGTTCACACATATAGGGAATTTGGCTTTGGTTTTCAATGTGGAATGCCCTCCCAAAAGAATGCCGGTTCTTGTAGCAGCAACGGGGAAAACAACTCCATATTAATGTCCATTGTTTTGGAATGTCAAACATGCATGGAATGATCAGGTCTACACATACTCTTGGCCATATAGAGTAGATATTATATAAATACACAAGATGACAAATTGACTGATTGCACAAGTCTGCCAGTAGTGAAGGTAGAGATGGTATGGTGGAAGGTGGTCACTAGGGGTCATAGTGAGCAGTCCTCATACTGTCCAGAATTCAAATACCCACATGCTATGATAGCATCTTCCAGACAGTAATGGCAAAAGCAAATGGGGGAGAGGGTGAGGGAGTCCCTGGTGATGAAACAAGCTTTCCTGCCACACGGCTTGTCATAGGTGGTCTGGATGGTGGGCAATGAAGTGCTAGTGATGAACTGGACAGTCTTTACTAACCACTGCAAAGCTTCCCGATCAGAGGCAGTGCAGCTGTCATATCAGACTGTGATGCAGAAGATCAAGATGCTCTACGGCAGAAGACTGTAGAAGCTGGTGAAGATGGAGGATGTAAGTGGTTCAGAAGGGGTGAAACCCACTGAAATTGACTGAAGAATGTTAGCATACCACTGATGCGGTAACTGTAGGACTCCTACATTTGGTTGAAAATGGGTGAAAACCAGAACGTTTGGAAGTGGAAGAAGTGTGTTTAATGAGGCACGGTTTTACATGTTCAGTCCACTAAAAGATGGATTAAAGGGTTGCCTTCTTTTCTGATGGAATTCTAAAGCTTGTTGATTGTTAGAGAAAATATATGGAACTGTGAAAACCACTTTGTTTATAATTGTTTATATAAACTGAAACTGCCTTTAGTTTTTGAAATTCCTTCATATTCTAGATGAAGAATCTAAACTCCCAATTTATGAACCAAAAGATAAGACAAACAACACAATAAGGAGATTTTCTATGTCACTCAAACACACACACACACACACACACACACACACACACACACACGGGGAACAGTGAAAGGATACACAGCTCATAGTAGCTTTTAGGAGAAAGCATGGAGGTGCGAAGCTCTCCCAGCATGTTGGATGCATGCTTCAAGGCATCCATGAGTTTATTCTTGTCCTACATTGAGAGAAAAATGTCACCCCATGAAAAAGCTGAAACAGTGATCATTATGATTAACCTGAAATATCATTATTATTACTTATATTAATAGCAAGCCTAAATAATATGCTTCTTAACTATGGAGCATGAGAAGTGGCTGACAAAGAAACAAGTAATCCATTAATTGTTAAAAGAAACTGAAAAACTAAACTATAAATCACCAGAACAACTAGTAAGGCAAATAGATAAACAATAAAACAATACAGAAAATAATAAGTGCTATAAGCTATAAATCAATGTAAAAAATGCAAATTAAAACTTGCATTTGCCTTTCACCATTTTGTTTTTTGCTTTCACACTGTGTATTTTTTTTTAGATTGCTAATTTTCTTTTCAGATCAACACTTTACTTTGCATATTACCAATTTACTGTTACAGATATTGTTTTGGAGATTCCTTCTTTAGCTTACCGGTTCAACTTTTACATTGTTTCTTCCTTTACCACGTGCTTGTGAGTGCAAGCTACACCTTCACTCATCATTACATAAAGATTTTTTAAAATTTCTATTGGCCAGCAAGTTCCCCATAACTTAGAAGCTGAGCATTTTAAAATTGTTTACTGACCTGAACACTGTGAAGCAATAAAAGATGTAAAAAATTAAGGGGTACAACACAATTTTCCTGATGAGGACTTAAACCTGCAACCCACTGTGCCCTAGAACATATTCTTTGTTGCCAAAATAAAGCGCTTCCCTAAAATGACAAAAAACTATTTTCTGAAAGTAGTTAAAATACAAAAACAAGCATCTCACCAGACAACGCTTCATCTGGAAGGACTGGACCTTGACAGCCTGGACGGCCTCATCGAGGAGCTTCTCCTGCTCATCCTGTGGAGACGGCTGAGTGGTGGGCTGAAAGACACCCAGCCAAGAGCTCAGCGGGAACAGGGTCGAGGGCGGAACAGACCGGGGAGGAACGAACCGGGGGTGGGCGGCTCACCCACCACCACGAGAAGATGCCAGCATCACTTGCTAAGAATCTGTGACACCATTTGGTTTGGTATCATTTCACTCCAAAGACCCACTATACTACAATTAAGCAAGTGGACAACATCTGGACAAACAGTGATAAAATCCAGGGCCAGAAGTGTCTTAAATATACACTGTGCTACCGCCAGCTGCACAAATCTACAGATGGTGTGAGGCCTGACTGACAAAGGAAAGAGAAAATAATTCCTGCTTTGGGATAACATGTTTCCTCGCTGGTCCCGCAGAGCCATCATGACCAGATGTCCATCACTTTTGAACATCAAGTTAGATGAGCTGCTACTGGCTCTGTTGGAAAAGATGCACAGATAAACATGCCAGGGTGGGCAGGACTGCTTGTGCCCACTGACAGGGCAGATCCTAGAGCTCAGACCCAGCCATCAACTCACCACCCAAGATGCCAAAGCTGTACCCTACCCCGAGACCCCACGTTCACCATGGAAAACTCGCATCAATCCGAACAACAGGGTAAACTTCAAATTCAAGGAAGGAGGCATTTCAGCAGGTAGATCATTTCTGCACTGCAGCGTGGCCTTGTAATGCCATGTACCGCCCCGGAACTCTGTTTTAAACACCCAACACTGTGATGAAATGAGGCTCGTGTGTCCAGGACCACAACCCAACATCCTCCCCAAACAGCAATATCTACTGACAAACACACAGTAGATGGAAAGCAGAAAATAGTGAAAACACCAATATAGTATAGCTGTACTGTCAGTGTGGTAGATAAGCGTTTATTCATTTAGCAGCATAACTTTCACCAAAGTGATGCACAACCAATGGTCAACAACATTTTTGTACAAGATGGTCACAGTAAAGTACACCGTACACTGCCTGGAGTCATTCACACATTTACACAACAAGGAATTTTGAACACAAACACTGGACTGTGGGAGGAAACCCGAGCACCTTGAGGAAACCCAAAGACACAGTGGGAACATTAATTCAAACCAAATCCTCTCGCTATGCTCAGGCACTGTGAGGCAACACTGACTTCCTCTGCACCACCCTGCAGCCCGCTATAACACGTACAACTAAGATACCGCTGCAAAAATGCTGCACTGCCATTATAGTAGCGCTACAGTATCAATGTGGTAAATATTTATTACTGCCCTACCAACAATATGGTAACAACAGAGTACCACTGTATTACCGCTGTGCTATCGGTGTCAGAAGCTGCCAAATCGCGTCAGGCCTTCGCTCCTCCACCGCTCCTGCACTACACCACCGCCAAACCAATCCGACTCGGGAGCCTCAACTTCAGCACAAATCTACTCCTTTTCCCAGAACGCCGTCGGCCATTAATCTATACACTGCGACAGCAACAAGAGAGAGACACTTACCATGGTAATCGGTTAGCTTTACAGAAACACGGTACAGACACCGCTCGAGCCTTCTTGGTCATGTGACCACTGCGTGCTCCAGCGACAACGCCTCTTCCGCAGGATCGCTCTCATTGGCTGAAAGTAGAGGAAAACGAAAAGTAGAGCTTTGCTCATTGGGTAGCGCAGTTTGATTAACATGACGTATGTCCAATAAGAGCAACGATGGAGAGCACTTCCTGACAGTCCTGCATAATCCTTGGGGTCAGTATTCTAAACATGTACAACAGGGTTACAATGCTCACTTATTTTTGGTCAAATTAACTTCTCACAAGGTTATGCCCAGCAACTATTTCAATTTCAAACAAAGATTTTGCTGTGGCTTGCCAACAGGATAAGCTCAGCTCCCCAGTTTTGTCATTTTTGGGACAGCTGACTCACCCCAATGGCAAGGCTAGATCACGTGCCTTCAAAATAATAAACTTTGAGCACAAATTACTGAAACCTTTCTGGTATCAACCGTCCAAGATCATCCGATACCATTGCTAGGAATAGCTGTACTCACTGTTCAATACCACAAGCGCACATTACCACTTTATTATTTAGATAATCGGTGCACTGAAGTCGTTTTTCTTTCAAGTTAATATTTATGTTTTTATTCATACGCTTGTCAAAATGACTGAAAAATTGTTAAATAAACCGTATCACTGTCTGCAGGGACACTATTTATAGAATGAAGCATTTATTTATTTAGTCGAGCATTTTCGCCAAAGACTCGATGCTTAGCTACCGGTTATTGTTAATCCATTTATTGCTCTGGGTCGTTTGTTTAATCTTTTAGTATGATCTAACAAATAAAGATACAGGAAAGAATAAAGCAGTGGAAAATGTAATATTAATGTTTTCACACTGCTTAACAGCCTGTAACGGGACTGCTTTACTCTGACATGTTAAAGCAGCTACATTATTATCAGGGTTTAATCTTTAAGTTTTAATTATTTTAGCTCAAACAAAAGCGTTACTTTGAATACGAAGTAAATCAGTGATCATTTGAAGGTACAGTATAAATTATTGTAAAAGCATGGTTTTGTTTAAAATTACGCGAATTGGCATCACGTGACCAAACTCACGCCCCGCCCAGATCGTCTGGACAAATACTGGAGAGGAGGGCGGTCCCGCGTACAGTGTACGGTCCGCCAATCACTGTGCGGATGCCCTTTGACCAACGGCTGTGCGCGTCAGCCCTGACAAATCACCGGGCTCGTAGGCGTGGTTTACGAAATTTCCCGCGAAGTTTTGCAGGCCCGTAGCGCGGCGGAGTTTTATCACCATTAGTTTCACCACGAAAATGGACAGAGATTTATTCAACAAACTCGCCTCCAAAATGGGCTTAATGTCGGCAAAAGTGCTGAGGTAAGTCGAGGAACGTTCGCTTTGATTGTCTGTTTCTGGAGGCCACAAGTAGTATTTTTGTGCCTTTCGCCGCCCTTCTCCCAATGTGGGTCGTGATAAACACGCGGTGTTATATATAGCGTGTAAAGTTGCTTGAATTATAAAAAAATTGAAAAGTAATTTATGCTATGGAGAAATTAAGTTGTACTGAAAAGTAAGAGGTTAGAAGATTGCAGTAATATGTAAGCCGAAACCGCTTTGTAAACGACCCCCCTTCTCTTGTTCCCATTACTTGTGTTCTAACGTTGTATGTAAATAATAAGACGCCAAATCGGTTATTAAAAAAACATTTTGCTTTGGTTAACCTGTTTTTTGTCTTTTGGAAACTGTTGTCCATACTTCTCAGATGTGTTTTTTGAGGCTTTGTTTTGTTTTTTTTTTGCTTCAGTTCATATAGATTATATATAATCTTTGTAGAAGCTAATTCTCTGCCCGAAGACCCATGAAAAAGGGTTTAAACCGTCCAAAAAGCCCTGTTATCTGGAAGCGGGAACATTTTTACATTTTGTATTTTAACCGTTCAGCTGCCTTTCTTTGGATTCTTCTGTGGGTGCTTACCTCTTTGTATAGCAATGTGATTCTTTACGCCGTCCGCTCAGGTTAAGCGCTGTACCACTAAAGAGAACCTCAGATTGATACCGAATTACAAAAACGATTTCTCAATTCCCACTTCCAAGTTAAACGTCTGTCGGAGATCACATTAAACCCGTAAGTTCCACCATTGTTGGATGAAATGGCCGGTTGCCTGAAAGTCCACTCCATCCATGGCATGTGGTGCGGCAGGTTTTACGCTTTATCAAAATTCCTGAAATGCAGCAGAATCGCACCGTGATGCCGGCTGGGACTCCCATGTTTTATTTTATCATCTCTGAATCTGCACAGCGGTTTAGGTGTTCGGGTTCGTTCATCTACTTCCTCGCTGGTGCTTCGGAGAAGCTCCTCTGGGGACTTGATCCAATACTGTACAAGTTACGAGGCCGAGTCCTAGTGTGGCGGCTGCTAAAAGAGGCCGTCTCTAGTTACTCGCTTCTTCCCCCAAATTCATAGGGAGATGAGTGCGGCCATGTGATGGATAGCTATGGCCTCAGGGCTGCAAAGGCCCTGCTGCTGTGTCGGGCCCTTCTACTCCACAAATAATTGGTATATTTGCAAGTTTATCCAATTTAGGTGGTTCATCCATTTCATTTGTGTATTGGCATCATGTTACATTCTCCACATTTTCTGACCCAACTGTTTGTGCTAAACTTCTAAACGTCGCTTCTGTGGCCTCAAAGCAACAGTTTTGCAATGTCAGATGAATACTTTTCATGAGAAATCCATCCATTATCATTAACTGTGTTACCCTGGTCAGGCCGCAGACTACGGCAACCCTATGTCAGGTGGGAGCCAGTTAACTGTAGTATTGATCTTTGTAAAGATTTGCTTCATTGGATGACTCATTACTGAGTTTAGATTTATTTTCTATGTTTTCTCCCAGTTCCTGCGCTGCACTTAGTGTTACTATACTGAATTTCTGTATTTTGTGTCCACGCTCCAGCCAGGCGGAGGAGTACTCCCGACTGTCCCACATCCGGTGCACGGCGCTCCGGGGCATCACAGCTATCAGCAGGGCTGTCCTCTGCCTCCATCTGGCCGCCAAGACCACCGGTCATCCCCTGGACAAAGTATGTCCACCGAGAAACTGCGCTCGGGTCCAGCTACTGGGTTCCGTGTTCATTTTGTTTGTATTTGCTTGTCCACATTCTACACTTAACCTCTCTCTGCTCGGATTTAGTGCCCGTGCACCTTTTGACCTATCAGTGAGGCAAGAAAATAAAGAAACATTTGGTTTAACATTTAAGTAGCAGGAACTCGACACAAACAGGTATTGTTTACAAGTTTAGCAGTTACGTTTTTGTATGTGAAGTCATATTGGTTCGAAAATAAACTTCACTGAGATTACTTGTTCATTGAATATAAGTTTGAATGAAATGCTGAAATAGCGATAAATTGGTTACTTTGGGAGGGGGGTGCAAACATCTTCAGTTTTCCTATCAGTCGGACCTCCGCCGCAAAGAGATCCTCAACTGGATTTTTATGTCGGCTGTAATTTGGGTGACAGTTAGATTGCGTAGCGGGGCTCAGAGCAGCCCCTTAAAACAATTTGGCTAAAATGGCAAGATTTGGGGGGGGGGGGGGGTCATTGAGTTGACTGCACTTTCATTTCAGTGATGTCCTACAGATGCTCTTCTTATGGTGGTTGTTTTGCATTGAATAACTTTTGATAATATTTTACCTTGATTTATTGACCTGCCCAACTGTAACCTTGTGTTATTCCATTAAATGCTCAATGTCGAGCCCTGACTCACTCGCACCCCTGTTACCCTGGCCAGTGGATTTATAAGGCATGTTCGTGTGTTACCAGGAATACGCCGTTACGCTGTCAGGCCTCAACAAGAACATGTACCAGAGCAACCTGAGGTCCATGGAGTGCATGTTGGGCTTGGAGTCTCGCCTGGGCCTCAGGGACCTGGCTGTTCAGTATGGGTGTCTGCAAGCTGTCGGTCCAGCAGCCAAGATTTTGCAGAGGTGGGTCAGCTCCGGCTAAATGTCTGTCTCAGTTCTGCTGCGGCTACAAACAAGCTGTACTCTGATACGACCTTGTTTTTGGTTCACATCCCTCAAGCAGCTGTCTACAGGAGTGACATTTAAATAGCAAATGCACAGATAATCACAGCAGATGGCTTTGGACTCATTTATGTAGCTGTCAGGAGAAAAATGGTTCTGAGAGATGGGCTTGAGACTTTTTTTGGATGCTGGGAAGGATTCAGCAGCGCTGAGGAACATAGGGAGCTGATGCCACATCTGGGTGTAAACCTACAGATGTAACCTCTGTATAGGTCCCATTTGTGGAACTACCGGGCAGCCAGAGGTGCATGAGCACAGCGTTCTTGCTGGGCTGTAGTGAGTGACCAGGACCGATGTGTGACCTGTTCAGCACCCCGATGCACAACGGCTTCTTGTGTTGCAGGTATGAGGCAAGTCTCCCCAAAGTCCAGCAGGAGGACCTGGATCTGACCAAGCCTCTGTTTACCACAGCAGCCCTGCTAACTGCCTGCAAGTGAGTCAGTCATAACTCATGTGGGCTTATTAATAAATATTCTCCCAAAGATGTTTCCCTGCAGCCTAAACAGGATGCCTGCTCCCATCCAACTTGGGCCGAAAACCTCCTTTGAAATTCCGTGTCTCTTGACGCTGACTTCGATTCACCCCCCCAGGTGCATGAAGATTAAAGTGGACAGGAAGTTGGCAGCGGCATCTGGTGCCAAGAAGGCCATGGTGGACCGCCTGTGTGCCCAGCTGCAGAAATTCGCTCAGGAGATCTGCAGTAAGCTGGCAGCCACCGGGGGGTGGAGGGGTGGGGTCATTGATCCCTTTTCAATATATACATGTCAGATGCTTTTATTTCGTCAGGAACCGCAGTGTTTATTTTTCGCCATAACAGGAATGATATAACACTTCTGTGATTCACACAGTCATTTTTAACTCTGAACTGGTCTAAATATTCCTTTGTGTTCTCTGAGGCGCTGCTTTCCAAAGAACCGCAAGTTGTAATCAGCAGCACTTCAGTCACTTTTATAGAAACATTACATTTAGGGATAATTTTTTTTTTAAAAATGACAGAAAGGTCACTGTTGGCTTAAACCTTCTGGTTGCCGTGGTGCTGGATGTGGGGGGGGGGGGTCTTGGTGTGTTGTGAACCTGCTGCTGCTGCCCCACGCACACACAAACTGTCTACCCATTTCTCCTCCCTGCCCCCCACCCCCAGGTGAACCTACCACAGTGAAAGAGACACACAAAGTACCACAGAAAAGGAAAACGCTCCTGGAGACCATCCTGCAGAAGGAGCAAGGTGAGAGATGGACCGTTTTGTGCCATAGTAAAACATTTGCTTCAGGTGCAGTAACCCCACCCCTTATCTGCAGTTTCAGTTACCTGCAGTCAATTGCAGTTTGAGAAATTCCAGAAATAAAAAAAATTCATAAGTTGTAAATTGCATGCCATTCTGAGTAGCGTGATGAAATCTCGCGTCATCCCACTCGGGATGTGAATCATCCCTTTGTCCAGCGTATCCACGCTGTATACGCTACCCACCCGTTAGTCCCTTAGCCATCTCGATTATCAGATCGACTGTCGCAGTATCGCAGTGCTTGTGATCAAGTAACCCCAGAAGGTAGGACTTTGCAGAAGATATTAAACACATTGCGAGATGTTGATCCTGTGGAAGAGATGCAGGAGCAGAGATGGTCTCACATTGGGATGGAATGGGAAGAGGACTGAGGCTGCAGGGGGTATGAGTGTCCCACGCAGCATCACCACCACCTTTGTAGTCCTTGGTTTCACTCAAGGGATCACCCCCCCCCTCTCATTTCTGACTCGCACCTTTTCATCTTTCCTTTTCTCTTCGTCAGATGAAGAGCCAGAGAAATCTCCTAAGCAGAGGAGGCGGGAGCCAGAGGGGGAAACCGAGTGCAGCTACGAAGAGTGGAAGAAGAGGATCTTGGAGAACGCACTGAAGGCCAGGCAGGCGGCCTCGTAGAGCAGTGCTGGACCGGGTTCGACTTGGACGCAGGACCCCATGAAGATTTTTCCCCAGATGTAGCAGGAACACCCCCCTTCCCCCCAGACACACACACACACACTCCCCACATTCACAATCATGTTTGGCTGTGATGTCCACCCCCCGTGGCCAGACTATTGGGTAATTAGCACGGTATTACTGTTTGGGCCTTTGTTGCTTGTGTGAGTCATCCCAGCAGCTCGAGTTGCCGATTTATACAAAATGACTCAGTTTTCCCTGATTATACAGAGATGTATGTAAGTCTTTGAAGCTTTTATCTTTTTTTTTCTATTTTTTGTTAATACAGGAATCTGCTCATGGACTTTGAAAGCATGTTTAACTGAATAAAATATTTATTTTTAATTAACTGTAAAACCTTGTGTTGTGATGTGTGCGCGCTTGGAGTGTAAACAGTGGAATTCACAATTATTCGTGCTGGGAAAACTTAATGAAAACCAGAATTGTGCCACAGTTGACAGTGGACTACATAGGAGGAAGGGTTCACAAAGCTGCCAGGTTGCCGAGCGTTCTTGACATTTATTTCTCGCTTTTCTATGAATGGCAAAATGTGAGGTTTGCGCACCGAGCTGCTTACGCTGATTTAGCCATTTATACAGCAGGGTAATTTTTACAGTATTCAGGGTAACTAGATGATCAGGGACACTGCAGCAGGAGGAGGGATTTGAACCCAGAACTAAAAAAAAGTCCAATTGACGACAAAATCAAAATAGTCCTTTCATTTCTGGGTTCTCCCTGCTTCGTCCTTCCAGTATCACAGTTCTGCTCCCAGACAAACTGGATTTACGCCTTAGTTGTGTAAAAATATGCACAGTACATTTTCTGCCGATTCCTGGCTGTAGCAACCAGTTTGTGACGGACATCTTATTACACATAAATTAAACATGCTTTCGTGTACCTGACAGCTTTACAGTGAAGTGTTAATTGTATTAAAACTGCATTTCCTCCTAAATGGTGTAAACTGCTCGCAGACAAGAACTTCCTGTCAAGACCCCCAGCAGCTGCGTGACTGGTGGAGCCATTTGGGTTTTGATCACAGCCCTGAACAAGCTTGAGGCACCAGCAAACCAGCTGAAGGATCATAACCCAACTTCACCCTGATTTACCCATTTATACAGCTGGGTACCGTTCACTGTTTCGTTTTAGGGTAAAAATAACCTCAAGGATGCTGCAGCAGGAGTGGGAACTGAACCGGTAACCTCCAGGCTGCCACCCCCACAGCTGTAACCACTACGCCCCCTATTGCTCTGGTGTGAGGAACTGCTGCTTCTTCCAAATTTTCATGTTGTCACAGTTGTCAGGTTAAGTAGAGAAGATGTAAGAATGGCTGGCTGGAATCAAATTATCTTAGCAAATTTAGCATTTGCTGAGGCGGGAGCTGCGGGAAAGAAGCAAAAAACTGGAATTTGCGTGGACCTTCCACTGACACTTGAAAATGACATTTTACAGTTTATTATAAAATCCTCCCATTCACTGCAGCCGCCTTTAAAATGCAACCATCATCAGGCGGGTAAAAACGATCATGTTTGTTGCACTAAGCTAACAACCACGCGCCTCTGATAAAGCCGTTTTCGCCAGGATTTTTACTTCTTTGCATGCATTTTCTTCACACGCTTGTGCTGCTGGAGAACTGTGCATCCTGCTCACTCTGCTCAGCGCATCCCACATAAATCTGCAGAAAGTTCACGTGCGATCCAATACGAGACATGCAGGTTTGACAAAGTGAGACTGGGAAACATTAAGGCGACCTTCACAGAAGGAAGAGAACCGGCCCGGACTACGTGCTGCCACCCGAAACGGTCACGATCCACCACTTTGCGTTCAGTTACCGTTCAGCAAGCATGGTACACTGGGTCCTCATGTTACAAACATTTGAGATATGAACCTTCAGAGATACAAGCATCTTTTTTTGGTGTTTATTTTTCATTTATCTCGTTTGTTCGAGCCCAAAAATTTGTGGTTCAGCAAATGTCCCCTGCATTTCTGTGCTCAGACATTAGCTGGCAGTAAAGAGCACCGAGACAGAACAAGAAATAAATAAATTCATCTCACTTCCACGGTGTTTACAGCTCACGTCTGCTAATCCTGAACAATAATTACATGAACGTTGCACGTTTATGGGATGTATCTGACAACAATCTGTAACAATACTGAATTTGCAGAGAGGTTTTTTTTTTTTTTTAACTCATTTT
This sequence comes from Heterotis niloticus, assembly GCA_018136845.1. Taxonomy (NCBI): domain Eukaryota; kingdom Metazoa; phylum Chordata; class Actinopteri; order Osteoglossiformes; family Osteoglossidae; genus Heterotis; species Heterotis niloticus. Next base: position 1,747,877 of record CM030904.1, read on the forward strand.
ACATTTCAAACATAGCTGGAAGTTAATTAAAATGTTAAAAGTCTTCCAGTGTCTATTATAGTGACAGAACAAATTTATAGAAGTAAATGTCATTAGAGATTTGCACAAGGGTTTTACAGAACCCAGCCAGCAAAGAAATTGAGGCACCTGTGTACTATTCCACTTTTATTGAACTAAAATGCAAAGTTTTTACAAACAAATCGAGTTACAAACAGACTTCCAGTCCCTGCTGTGTTTGTAAGTTGAGGACCAAATGTATGGCGGCCCGCATGCACACACATACTTCCATTACACATACGCACACATACTTAAATACATCAATGTACGTCTGTCTGAAAAAATCACTTCAGCTTGTGCCGTATTTAAGAATTTAACATAAGGAAAATTTTAAATAATTACAAAAGTTTACACTAAATGTCACTACATAGGAACACCTCGCACACGAGAGATGAACAAAAATGTGCTCTGCTACATTGTGCAGCCAGTAGTGATTTAAGCATAACCTGCTGTGTCTTTTTTTTTTTTTTTTTTTTAACCGTGTTTTTTAACATTAGAATGTGTGGCAGGCGTGTAAAAACCCAGTACGGTTCGGTGTCTGGCCAAGCAGCGGCGCTGTGGCAGGGTATGTGTAGAGCGCTCATCTTCCATGCTGCTACGCAGGATTGGTGGACGGAGTGCTACACAGTCTCTTGAGCCGGTTGGCAGCGGCGACCACGTAGAAGTGCTTCTGTGGAAAGGCGAGAGCGCAGACCTGCTCATCCCACCCAAAAAATATCGATTTCACGCCTCTTCAGGGGCCACTGCTGTCATGCACTATATTAAGCATATGTTTATATAAAGGATAAACGGCGCCCTCAATCCCTGTCCCACATACGGCATGTATCATTACTTCCCAAATGGAAGTTTTAAAATACATACAGCCAACTGACAGCTCACAACTATGAGGTGTCTAAATCAGGTCTTTGCTTGCAGGTGCAAGGAAGAAGATCTAACCACTCCACCACCTGCAGGCTAACTCGAGTACTTTGCTTTGGGGTTCAGCAGCAACGTATCCTGTCACAGGCCAAGCCAAACTGCCTACTGCCCAAGAAGCCCCCCTACCACCACCATATTCCTGCCTGTGGGAATACCTCCTCACCTTCCACTGGCGATGGGCAGCCAGGTAGCGCTGCAAGTGGAGCTGTGACTTGAGTCGAACCCGCTGCCTCTTGGCTTTCTCCTCCAGGTTGTTCAGCCAGCTGTGTTTTACGCAGCCAGACGCACTCAGACGGCTGCTGTTAGACACACACACACAGAGTAAAGCATTAACAGAAGTAGAAATGGAATTTCATGTTTTTAAAACTTCAAAATTATTATTAGTAACAAGCTGAACATTATTTTTATTTATTATTTGCACTATGGTCCTGTGTAAGGAAATGAGATTTAGTGTTATTATACATCTCACAGCTTCCTGCCAGAAGAATAGCACAACTTCCATTGACACCGTTTGTCCTTTTTTGGTTACCACACTGCACACTCATTGTCTGTTTGAGGTGAACTGGGGGAATAAAAAAAGTTTACATTTACCAAGTAAAACTCTGATAGAAAAAGTTTATATGTTTATTTCATATTAATTGCTGCGAGCCCACAGAGCTGCAATAAGTCTTTCCAAATATTTTAAGTTTAATCTGAATGTCCCTTGGTTCACTGTCCCAATATATATTTCAGTATAGTTTATTCTTTTATGTTATGTGGAAAGGTGTAGCGGGATGTATTTGAACACCAAATTATACTGAAATATACAGTATATCAAATACCTCCTACTGCAGCTTTCTAAACAAAATAAAAGAATAAACTTTTCTCCACTCAATCTGAGTTGTACTGTGTATTGTTTGAACACTGAGTTGTACATTTTCGTGCAGGTGCTGAGGGTACCAGCAGTAAACCCACAGAGTCTGAGAAAAGTGGTTCAGGAACTGGTGCAGTGGTTCTCACTGCCCTCCTCAGGGACCTCAGCCCAAATCTATTCTACTTTCAGCCAAACTCCCAGGATCCACAGAGGCTCGATGGAAAGCAGGTGTAATATTCACAGACACTGGTTATGTAAAAACACATTCTGAGGATAAAGAATGTGGAGAAAATCTGAGGCATTAAGACCAGACCACAGCGCATCAGAGGCAAGGGAAGAATAGAGGATGTGCGCTAAAATAAGACACAGTGAAACACACTACAACTGTGTGTAACTGAGTGGGACTTCCAAAGTGAATTAAAAATGTGGAGAGAGAACAAGCAGATATCATTAAAGTTAAAGAAGTTTCCAGAAAGTTCCAAGCAGGAGTGCACCGCTGGTCCTGACAGCTTAGCACAGCTCAGCTTCGCACTCAAGTGACACTCTAACATCCTTTTGTTGTCACTAACCAAATTCGCATTAATCTGCTTTTTCACTGTGACAGTTCAGAGGCCTCAATTCCAGTCCATCAGCCCACACATTAAAGACAAACAGGAGGAAGCAGGAAAACCTAGAGAGAAACTGCAGCAAAGATGTTCAGCTTCTACGCAGCACCACCAGCGTGGCACATCGAAAGCTCTCCACATTCATTTTTTATTAATTCAGCAGACATAAACTTTCTTCTAAGATTGTTAGAATTTCTCCCCGAGTATGTTTAGTAAAACAAGTGTAGCTTTAATGGAATTTACAGGAAGAAGTGGCTGTAGGTTGTCCGAGATCCACTTCGTCTTTCATTTCTAATAAAGTGAAACATTTGAACTGGTGTAACCGTCCAACCGTGATTTCTGTAAAAACAGAAATTGGTGCTCCATCAGCAAAGCCTTGGTTTTCTGACCATTTCCCAGCACAGTACAGTCATCCCTGAGATTCACCCACTTAGTTTACGACAATTCCACTTTGCCAGAAGCTTCACTTAATACCCCAACTTCAGCTTACTGGGCATTTCTTTGCTTTTATGTGAACTGAATTTGGAGTTTACACACTGTGGCAATGGAGTGACACACTTCACAGTTATAGTTTCCACTTCTCTAAGCTGCCAACCTCCATCACCCCTTGTTTGCCAGTTTCACCTCTCAAGACAATTTCAACCTGTTCAACCTGAGTATGAAATCATTTGCACTGTTTTCATTATTTCCTTTGGTCCTTATTGCAACTTTCTTGCAATACGGGAGGAATTAATACATACTTTTTTTGTTAGAACTGGTTAATTTTACGACACACAATCACCGGTAGAGACATAAGGTATTACAGAGTCCAATAGTTAATGAAGGGAAACCACCTGTAATGTTGTGTTCTAACTAATGTAATCTACTGAGAAGTTGTATCCATTTTATTTTGCAATATTTTAGCAGGAATAAGTGCCAAAGTTAGGGCTGAGGAACAAATAAAAATGTATAGTTGAAAGTAATGATAATTTTGTCTTTCATGGCAGGGAAGACTGTACAATGAGGAAAATTAGCAGCACTATCACCATATTTTCCCCAGCGTGGGCTACATCTCCTCTGTGAAACAGATCCCTGTCACTTTTGGTTCCTACACTGGACAAGCGGTCGCTTTACTGGGACCCAGTTTCTTTGGTTCTGCACCTCCCTCTCCCTGGGGATTCCTCTAATGCCCTGACTGTCTTGACAGCCACGTCTGCTAACAAAACAGGCACCAGATTCCCTTTCCTCCTCCGCAAGGGTGTTCTGTAAGGGGCCACAGAGGAAACCAGTGATGCTGTGAAAGGTGCTCTGCTGAGAACCTTGTGTTGGACTCAAGGCCTCGGGGGATCCTTAACAGAAGCACCTTGCAAAACCAAGACGGAAGGGAGATGGGAGCTCTCGACAGGCTTCACTAAGTGCATTTAAGTGGTCCCCTGCAAGGACCCCATAGTGTCAGTAAACCAATTCCCCCCGCAGGCTGTTTTCAATATGACTTTTAACATGTATTTCGTATTATGAATTCATTGCTGCTATTATTATTAGACAGGTCTGACGCCAAAGGCGTGTCAATATAAATACAAAAAAGTTCTAAAATCAGAAGGTTTGACAGTGTTTGTGCAATGTTGTGAAGCCACACGAGGATTGAATTTGCATGAACAGGAGCAAGGGGAGAGCTGGAGAATGGAGGAGTACCATTTCTCAGGGATCAGCAGTCTGGAGATGAAGTCCTTGGCCTCCTCCGAGACGTTCTCAAAGGTTTCCGCGTCAAAATCCCAGTTCGAGTGCAGGATGTTGTTCATGGTCTCTGTGTCGTTGTCCCCAAGGAAGGGAGACAAGCCGCTGAGGCTGCGAGGGCGAGACGCAGGTGTAGCATTTCGTCATAAGTGCAGACCCAGTGTTATTGCTATTTATTCATCTCTCTGACACGCATGTCATAGGTAACAAAGATGGATCCTTCAAGAGCCAAAGAAATGGAAGAAAGAGAGTAGGGAGGAAGGTGTAATGCAGCTGATCTGCTGACTCCACCTGGAAACTTGGCTTAGACTGGTACCGCGATGTTTTGTGTGTTTGTTTCTGATGCCCCTTTGATGTCCAACTCTTAAACTGTGATTTGTTGTATTTTGGGTTAAATATGAGTAAGAGAACTAAAAAGAGCCAAATCCTTCCACATTTCTTCCCCACCATATCAGTTACTAGACCTACCATGACCCAGCCTGCTATAACTACTGTTTAAGTACACAGATGCACACGCGTACACACACACACACACACACACACTGTGTGTGCACATGTGTATTAGATTTGTAAAATAAGCTACTTGCAGTGATTTACCTGAGGTTCTGAGCCAGGTGACTAAGACTGCTGGCCTTATTTTTAACTGTTATATTATAACACCCTTGCTGTTGTATATTATACACTGCTTGGCAAAAAAAAAAAAAAAAAAAAAAAAAGTCACCACCTGGATTGGCCAGGCAGTGTATTTCCACAGTATACAGAAGAAGCATAGCCCTATGATTATGAATAATTTTACTCTGCTTACTTCTTGTGCATATTGGACACATATTATTCATATAATGTACTTACATAATTATTGCCAGTTTACAACAAACGTGTGAAATGCAGCATGAGAAGCAAAATTAAATGCTTACAAAAATAATCATAATCACTGCATCTCTTCCCTTCAAGCAACAGAAAACTGTCTGTGAAAGAAGCTGTGATTAATAATTATTCTTTGCATATGACAGCCATCCTGACTTTTGAAAACAAATGCAAAAGATACTTTGGTGCTGTGTTTGGAGCGGCCGCTGTCACTCACAGCATGTATGTGATAACTCCCACGCTCCACATGTCCGTGGGAAAGGACACAAAGTCGTAGTTGACCACTTCGGGGGCCAGGAACTCAGGCGTCCCAAAGTTTACCTTGAGCTTCTCCCGCGGCCTGTACCTGACACAAACACGGAGATGGAGGTGAGCAATAAGAGAGCAAACGTTCACGCCAAAAAACTGCAGATGATCGTGAAGGAAACCATGCAGAAGTGTCTGCTGATTCATCACGGTGCCATTTTGGCTTCATCAGATGGATCACAAACATGGATGCAGTATAGATATAAACACAGACAGCAACACTTTCATCGCTTCCATCACACAGGTAAAGCAAATTATTATTATATGACACATTCATTTATTTAGCAGACAGTTTTTCCAAAGTGTGTCAACCATTTATACAGCAGGGTAATTTTTACTGGAGGAATTCACTCCAAGTACCTTTATGGACCCCTTTTATTAACATTCACATGTTATTGTCATTTCTGCCATGATTCTTTTGTTGTGCTCCTTTTCTTTCTTGTCTCTTGTCCATCCCTACTGCATAACCATTTTATATTTTATCTTCCCTCTCTTTTACCCAAGTTATAGTTATAATTCTTGAACATCACTCACTGTTTCATATTTTAACAGTTTATAAATCTTTTTTATACACTATATTTTATGTTTCTTTTATATATTATACATTTTCTGTACTGGATCCCCCTCCTTCATCTCTGCTGGGTTTGGTGAAGGTCCCCCACCTCAAGGTGTTTGCTCACTATTCATCTGCCTGTGCATACATCCCATTTACAACCTGCTGTTGTCATGATGCTCGCAAACTGCATTAGACAAACTGGGAATGGAAAAGACAGAAAATGGAAAAATCCTGCTAGACTTCACCCCCCACCCCCAACAGGGCATGTGGAGCAAGGCATTATGGGGCATCGCTAAAGGTCAGCAGGAGGCAGCCATGCAGTCACTCTGATGTCTGTCTAATGCGACTGCCATCTTTACATGGGAAAAAAAGGTTTCGTAAAGAGCAGTCAGCAGCATTCAGTCACCAAAAATGCTGCAGTTATTACATAAGTGTTGAAGGTCATTATATCAAGGAATATAACAGGATTATTATATAATAGAAAATTACAGAAATTATACATTTATGTAATTTCCCCATTATAATTTACACTTTTATAAGTTTATTATATTAAAAGGTCACCAGATTTATAACAGCTGTTTTGAGATTTAAAAATACTTCCTGTTTGTCTGTATTGACACTAAAACCCCGTTTTCTTTCAGCAAGTCAAGTGCACCTTGTGGCTGTAGGGGATGGCTCTCACTATGGTGCGGTTGAAGCCTAGGGGATGCTAGAGCAATTGCGGACACAGACGCACCCCTTTCCCCTGCATGCACACACCTGTGGCTGCAGACTTACTTTCTCGCCAGGCCAAAGTCAATGATCTTGATCTGATTTCCCGTGCTGCTCACACACAAGATGTTCTCCGGCTGCGGAGGAAGAAAACCAAATCTTGGATGAGAAATGACTGGAGGAACCACCTGGATGGTTCTGAGGCCCTTAAAAGACACAATGGCGGCAGTCACCACTCAGACATGCGTGGGAAGGTGGCAGCTGTACCTTGAGATCCAGGTGAAGGATGTACTGCTGGTGCAGGTACTGCACGCCCTCGCAGATCTGCCGCGTAAAGACGATGGCGTCCAGCTCCGTCAGGTGGTAGCTCTCATCCACAATTCGGTCAAAGAGCTCACCACCCTCCACACTGCGGAACACAACCCCACAAGACAAAGCAGACTGTCAGAGAGAGAGAGAGAGAAGTACCGTCTCACTAAACTCCCAAATCACACACGCAGACCTGTGTGTGCCTGTGTACAGTACCTCCCACCACAAGGGGGGACTGTCACTACTGCTGAACTTGTGAAGGAAAGGGTGAAACCCTGCTCCAAGGTTTGAAACACGACCATCACAGGGCTACGATAAAATGCTCCGAGGCCTCCGCGACGCCTTTCCAACAACGGTCGCACGTGGTGGCTGGTTCATGGGAACGAGCGTTCGGCTCCTTAACCACCACGCCACCTGCTGCCAGCAGGCAACGGGCACGCACAATTACAGCGTCCTGCCGCAAACGGTCCCGCACCCAGCGGAAGTGGCGAGGCCACTGACAAGTGCGGCTCAAGAGGCAGTTTTGCGAAGAGGCGTTCTTTTGTGCGGGCCATCCGGATCGTAATTGCGGCGCCGCTTAATTGCGTCCCACGTGCTTTGCGTTTAGCATGACAAAGGGGGGGGGCGCGGTTAAAAGCACGGCTGCCAAACTGTGCGGAGGGGAAGGGGCGTGCGGCATCCGTCCAATGAGAATGCAGAACAATACTCCGACGGGCGAAAATCCTCAAGAAACAATCATTCATAAGAAAGGCGGGCGGAAAAAAAAGACAATGAAAAATTACGATGTGACGTCGCGCGTTTATACAGTTCTGTTGTTCTGCGGGTGATTCATCGTGGAACCTCGAGTGGAGGCGCCGGCCATCACGCCCCCGAGCTGGAGGAGATGCCTTAGCAGGACGCTGAGCCACGGCGAGTGGCGCCCCCTACAGGGCAGAGGTCCACAGCTCGCCAATGGACGTAGAGGTGCCGAGGTCACGTGACTCACGGCTTCAAAATTGAGCCAAGATTCTTACCTCAGTTAAACAACTCGACTTACAAACAGATGGGGCTCAAAATCTGTTTGCAAACCAAAAGTCCTTTTAAACACTACATGACTACAACTAACAAAAGCTTAACAGTAAATAGCTTATTAGAGGAATGGCAGAGGATTTTATTGAATATTTGTCATTTCTTTTTAGCCTCGCTGCCAGCGAATGCTCGGTGGAGGGAAACGTGTTGCATCTCCTCGCCTTCCACCTAAAATTTAGCGGTGAACTTGTAACTTTAAATAAACAAGCTGGGGGAAATGTTCCCACCTTTTGTTTGCAACGAGGACATGCAATGTCGTGACGTGCATTCGAAAGCCCGCGGCTCCACTCACTACTCCATGATGAGGGTGAGGTTGGTCCGCGTCTCGAAGGCGTCGTACAGCTGGATCAGGTTGACGTGGTTCAGTTGGTTCATCACGCCGATCTCGTTCTTCACCTCATCCTGCGGCACCGACAGCGGGGATGCAAAACAGGTGAAAGACTGGAAACGACACCGTAAGCCCGGTTCCAGTGTTAGCAAAACCGCCGGCGCTGTCGTTAGCTGTTAGCAAGCGTTGAAAGAAAAGTCACGCAATGGAAACGATGCAGGAAACCCCTCAGTAACAAGTCACACCGAAGGCCTGAGCGGAGGCAGCCATGTGCGGGCCTCAGCACTTGCATAACAGCGCCATTTAGCACACATCCGAAACGTCCATAATACGGCATCAACGGATAACGAAAAAGACATGAGCACAAACGCTGCGAACTGTCGGCTCATCACACAATGAAACGACTGTTTTAGCTTACGACCATGGCTGAGGTATTGCATTAATGAACGCGAATTAAACTTTGTTTCCTATAAAGTGGGATTTCTCGTCTACGTTGTACCCGAACAATTTAACCAGTCAAACCCATCTTGATCCCAGCTAGTTTGGATAATCTGCGAGCTACCCTAAACTATATGGTCTGCGATGGACTGGCGCCCCCTGCAGGGCGTACCCCGCGTTGCTCTGTGTTTGGGTCGCTGACAGTGAGAGCGGGCGGCGTTCGGGACACCGTCAGTAAGTTCTAACACTGGCCATGAGTGGCGCTGCTGTGCCCCAGGTTCCGGAGACTTGTGTGGAATAAAACTACGTTTTGGAGCTGTGTTGGATGTTCTACGAGGGTGTGGTGCCCAGTGCTGTTTTCTTCTCGGTGGCAGCATGAAGGCTGCAGACATCGAGAGGTTTGAGAAACTGATTCAGAAGGCTGGCTCTGTGGTAGGAGAGAAATTGGACAGTCTGGAAACAGTGGCAGATCGGAGAATGTTGTCCAGACTCGAGTCTATCATTGAAAATGCCAGTCTCCCTCTTCATAGAGTTGTGGTGGGACAGAGGAGCATCTTCAAGTGCTACACTGAATGTCACAGAAAATCCTTCCTCCCCACCGCCATCAGGCTTTATAACTTCACTTCCGGCCATTCATAAACACACATGTGCAATAACTTGTTTGTTTACTTCCCATTAGTATAACTTTGGTAGGTAGAATGGGTGATATTTCACTTATATGTGCAATACTTGAGTGAGAACTTATTGTAGTTTATTTGATGTTTGTATTTACTTATTGCGTATTCTATTTATTTAATATGTTTATTGCTACATTTGCTCTTCCTGTTATTTTTGTCTCCATCTATTTGTACAGTTGCAACATAAGTAATTTCCTTTGGGATAATAAAGTTTTTCTGATTCTGTGTTGCACTGCTAGTGTGATAGTGTGGACTGATAGTGGGTGGAGCTATGCCAAAGGGTGGGGCTAAACTTGGACAGATCCACAGCACCATCCAAAGCAAAATTTATCCTGTCGAAGACCAAATGTTGGTTTTCAGAGGGACATTCAAGCCAAGAGTGTATGACTCCCATAGCAATGGTGCAATGTTGCTCAGCCACCAAGGAGAAATGTCACATGGGGGGTGGATGACTGTGTGAATGTGGATGTTTGGGGGGGGATGGGGATAATAAATTATTCTACATACATGAGGACAACAGAGCAGATGCCCACTTACCCTGTCCTTCATGCCCTTCACTTTTATGATCTTGGCAGCCAGCGTCAGACCCGATGTGAGCTCAGCACACTTGTGGACCTGGCCAAAGCGCCCCCTGAGAATGGAGAGAGAGCACACATAGAGAGGAGAGGCCGAAGGTCAGTGCATATGCATGCATGCCCACAAACACGCACGCACGCACACAGGCACCCACCATGTATCCTGCCTTGCACTAGTGTACACTGTTATATACCCTGGTGCCTATAGGACCTGATCACTCCCTGCTTCTCAGCAAGAGCAGCACCACCTTCGGCTACCTGATGGTCTCTTTCACAGGGGGCATTCACACTCTGAGGCTCTCAGTTCTCAGCTATGTTCTCAATGCGGAGGAATGAACTCCGTGTCTCTCCAAACTAAAGCCATTTTTCTCCTCATATCCTGACAGCTACATAAACTAGTATTACAGCATCTTTCACCATCACCTTTGCATCAGTTCTACATGCATTAGACTTGTATAAAATAAATGGTAAAAAGTAAACATTGCCCCCATAGCTGAGAGGAAGCCCCAAACCTGCAGCTTCTCCTCAAAGTTAACTTCAGTCAGGACTGTCCGACAGCAATCCTACCATCACCCAGCTCTGTCACCATCCAGCTCCATTTGCTAAACCCCTCCAGAGACCCACAAGAGGCCATCTTAACACCCTGTAAAAATAAACACGGTCCCCGGCAAAGCAGACAGGGCTCTGTGCTCCCGGATTAGCCGTGTCTGTTTCCAGAGCAGGTCACCTGGGGGCTGTGGTGACACATGGCCTTGGACCACGGAGTGTCACCACAGTGTGCAGCACTGCCCCTCTTACACTGCTATTCTCCCATCTGAGAGCAGTTTTTATCTGCAGGCCGAATGGTGCCTAAGGAAGGGGTCAGGCGATGGCCGCCGGCTAAAAATACTAGGGGCCCTTTTGGGCATCGGGGGTCCAGGCTTCTCCTTTTAGCCATTATGCTGTTGTTTAGACCGACAAAGAGCAGGCCCCCCACAGTGGGGTGTACAGTAAGACAAATGTAAACTGTGCACAAAATAAAACATACAGGTGGATATTAGCAGCAGCATCACAAAATGGGTTCGAGAACCAAGGAGAACACTGATTTAAATGTAAATATCTGCCAAAACTTAATTCAACTTTGTTGTTCCATAACTACTACTATTACTAAACAGGTTCAGTTAACACTTTTATTTAACCTTAATATTTAACTTGGCAATTAATCACTTGTGCTTGTACCGTGGGATAAACAGTGTAAACAGCAGTTTTCTTATTCACCAGTCAGGATGCTACAAGGTATACATAAACACCAAGAATCTCGCCCTGTTCCAGACACTGTGCAGTGACAAGTTATTGTAAAGAGACTGGATGCCAAACAGTTAAACCTCAACGGCTAAGAATTATGGCATTCCTCTCAGCCAAATATGACGGATAATGAAGAACAAAGATGACATTCTTGACAAATGCTGTATGTAATGATGTTTATTAATCTTTTTTTAGCTTGAATGCTCTACTCTAGAATATATCATACGTTATGCTGTATGCATCTACACTGCATACTTGTTTTCAGTAAAGGTATTAGCTTAACTACACCCTGCTCTTTTTATAAACATGACAATTCTGTGTGCATATAAATGGATTGCATTCTATTATTATATTATTATTATTATTATTATTAGTCGTAGTAGTAGTAGTATTAACATCTGCGAATGTCAAGCAAGCAGGAGGTCATAGACTTTTCTAGAATGAGCAGTGTCATTGGTCATCAATGGCCTATGTGTCACATAAGGTCCCCTTACCATTGGCTACAGACGTCTGTGCTTAAAGGTGGAGCCAGATAGTCTAGGTGATGCGCACTCGCAACCAAACGCATGCGTGTTTATAGCCGGAATTCGTGCTCATCGCTTATATAGGTGCTTATATAATGCAGGAAAGGAGTTTTTTCCGTTGAAATGGCACTGAACATGCAGCCTGAATATAAACGGATCACATTTATAACTAACTAAATTGGACTGCACTGTAATAATAATAATAATAATAATAATAATAATAATAATAAAGTCAGGCTTTTTCACTATGGGAGCAACAGGTGGCAAGTGGTTACAACTGCTATCTTTGCACCAGAGGGATCTGTGCTTGATTCTGACATCTCATTACTTGTCCTGAATTAATACAAAAATAGAATACAAAAAAAAAAAAATAAAAATAATGAGAACCATATAGTTGGTGGCTGACTGTGGCTGTTGGAGGAGGAGGGGGTGCTGTTAGAGTTTTGTTTATATTTGGGTTTTGCTGCCAGGTTTAGATTCCTCCTTCATCCTCCATTCTTTCTTTTTCTGTGTCAGTATCTCTCTATTTTTCCTACTTTCTACCACTTTGAGTCCAGTCCCACTTTGAGTGCTTCTGACAAAACAAAAGACTGTCTGACTGAGCTTAGTAATATTTTATAGTAGAACTTACAGAGTAGAGTTTCCAGTTAAAATGATCTGCTGTGATGCCAATTTAATGAAACTGGGCAGGACTTCATCGTGTTGACACCAAATGGGAAATGGAAAGTCTGCCTCTTTAATACTGCACTGTAGTCTTATAAACATTTCTGTTGATCTTAATTGTTTTATTTTTAATTCTTAATGGTATTTTGATGTTGTTGCCCATATTCAGATTTTCCACTCTACATGCGCAAGAGATAACAATATCTGACCAAAATAATTTATCATTTTAACTTTATTATTAATATAACTTATTGGAACTCTGCATTTTTTTTAGCACCTGGACTACAGTACTAGAACATTTGTGGAAGTTTTCTGAAGTAACCAATGTTCCTGTTATCTATCTTCATTAATAGCCATAAAAATTAAAGGGTAAAAAAATAAGTGTACAGGTCTGTAAATGAGTAAATCATAGTAAGGAGCAAAACACTGAATGAGATTTGGAATGAAAGGGTGTGACACACATGAAAATGTAAATAATTTTACATCAAAAGTCAATGTTGCCAAGCAGAAATGACTCACTCAAATTCCCTCAGTTCCGTAGGGGGTATAGTGTGAAAATGGCCACCCAGCGGGGTGTCATCACCCTTTCGCTGTGGTTCGAAACCTGCTTCACACTATCATGCTGTTAATGTGCCGAGGCGTTCTGCCCCCGAGGCGCCCCCTGCTGCTGCCCACTTACCCTCCCAGCACTTCGTTGGTCTTGACCGTGTAGTAGGAGCCCATGGGAACCTGCTTAGCGCAGACAATGCGATGCTCGAAGGGGGCCGGCTTGGGCGGACAGTCGTCTGGAGGCAGAGGGTAACAGCTTAGACCCGTTGCTATGGAAACTAAATGTGAGCTGGACAGGAGCTTTTTGCAAAGTTAGAATAAAATCTAGTCAGTAAGGATGGGGACCGGAGCTCACCGATGACTGGAAGCTCTGTGGGTGTCCTGGTGGGTTGTGATCCCAAGCTCTGTTGGACAGAGGTGGAGACAACCTCTCTGGGCACCTCTGTTGGGGTTGGACCTGTACCTGTGAACCCCTGCGGAGCTGCAGTCTGGACAGGCACAGCCTTCTGACTCGGGTCCAGCCTGTCGGCAGGTCTGATGCTGTCACCACCGGGTGGGGTTGTTACCATGGTAAAGGGCTCTGTTGAGTTCACTGGGTGCACAGAACAGGACACAGTACTCTGGGGGGGTTCATGTCGCTCCTCGCTGGGGGTTGAGGGTAGTGCCTGTGAGGGAGCCATTGATGGTACTTCTTGTGCTTCAGGCCCTTCAGCAGTCAGATCCTGTACCTGCTCGCCACTAGTGCTGGAGGAGCATACACACACACACACACACACACACACACACAAAATATTAGGGAGACAAAAGCAGCTGAGTCGAAAAGGTAAAACACAAACCCTGATTTTACTATGGTAAATTAGATTCCGTTGGGCTGAACCCACACTGTCTACACAAATACAGTAACTGGACAGTTCAGTGGAGTTTACAGACATACAAATTATTAATTACTTTTTAAAGCTTTTTCATCTTTGCATTTAATGGGATTCAATGTAAAGTTCTTCCTTTATTAAAAATTTTATCACTTGTTTTATTAATCCACTTTGTTTAAATTTAAGTGTTTTTTTTTTTTCAGAATAGTGCTTATGCTTCTTCAGTATCCCCTCTGCAATGGATAAATGCATCCTATAGCTGAAAAAAAAAGAAAAACTCTTTTCTGTCCTTCAGCAGGTGCTCCAATCCAGTGAGATGTTTGTTTGTTTGTTGGGGTTATACAGTTCTTCATTATTATCAATATTTTTACCATGATTCATTATGACTGGATGATGACCATCTAGGATAAAACAGTGTTGAAATCAACACAACCAGTGTTTCACAGAGAAACATTTAAATCATTTATGAATTTGGGATGTATTTCAAACAGCTCTCTCTGCAGAGTGACATTTCACAAAAAAAAAAAAGTGTGGAGGATGTGGAACGTCACACAGAAAGCAGAGTAATCCAGAAATCATTACAATGAAAAAGTAAATTTGAAAAATAATGCAGCTAATAAACTGAAAAACAAAGCGATACAGAAAACAATCAGCATGTCAATGAAAAATTATAAATTAATCTATAAATGAAAACTCACTTTTCCTGTTAAAACTTGACTTCTCTTTTTCTTTCTAGTGCATTCCTTCCTGAAGTGCAGGGCTAAAATGGTCACTACTGACAGAGTAACAATTGAGGGGGAGGATTTCAGCAACAGCAGTAGGATTCAAACCCACATTTGTTAGATGGAAGCCAATATCCCTAACCACTATGCCACCTGCTTCCCTGTGTGAGCAGCATCACTACAGCACCTTAGCCCCACAGAATGTGTTTTGTCATGGGGGGGCATCCTCAACAGGTGCCAGAACGCTAAAGAAACAATTGCTTGCGAGGAATTAAAAAACATGAACAAGCAGAATTTTGGAGTGAATAAAACAAGTGAAAATAAAATAATTAATCCAGGCTCCTTCCTCATTGGACCCCAGTTTCCTTTGGTAACGGTGCGGTGCAGGTCGGGCTCCGTAAAGGTGAGCTGTCATCAGACACCTGTACTAACATATGTGTATTAAGCGCAGTCTGGATGGATGCTGTGTTGTGCTGCTGTGTTCATATGGATATGTGAACAAATGCCCAAAAAAAAATGGCAAAAAATATACGCCGTGGGTGCTAAATACATTGGGTCTCCGAAGCCACTGTTGCAAACATAATTTTTTTCAGAGTCTGACTTGAATGCAGCAAGGGTTCAGTAGGGAAAGTGAAGCGGTGAAATGAAATAGTCGATGCTGCGGCCTGCAAATGAGTCCCTGTCCCCCGATGCCCCCACCGTGCAGCTCAACCGAAACACCAAAGCCTCTGATTTAGGGCAACAGAAGCCAGCTGCTCTATCCAGATGGCCTTTCCACCCTTTGAGAGCAATTTGGCCCCTCAGTCGATGTGGTGCTCACAGACATGCTTACTGCCCACTTTCACCTGTTGGGCTAAAGCCCTGTTCTGAGCTGCTGCCCACAGGTGGTGGCAAAGCGACGTGGACACCACTTTCGCGACCACAATGGACAGACAACCACGGACAACGCAAGACCGTCGGCTTCCTTTGTGCAGATTTCAAGTCTCAGTGTGACTGGGACTTGACTGGGAATAAGGTGGTGGAGACGTACCGCACGTCTGGAGTGGGCACCTCCTCTGGTCTGGCCTCCTCATGCACCCGCTGGCACTCGTCCTCTCCATCCTGGCTGCCCTTGGTAAAGGTCTGAGTTCGCGTGGGTTCTCTACTCTTGAGGGTCACCCCCCTGGGCCTGCGTGGAGCTCTGGGCCCTGCATCACCACCCGGGCAGGAGGACTGGAGTTTCCCAGGGGTGGAGACATCTGGAGGACAGACTTTGCTCTTCGCTGTGGTTTGGGAGGCCGGTGCCTGAGGGTCATCTGGAGAAACACGGGGAGGCTGTGTTTTATTCAATGATCTTTGAGGAAAATAAAATGGATTGCGCTAGTGTTTGTGTACCAGCACTGTCTGGACATCAGACGTCTCCATCAGGGAATCAGTCAGTCAATCTCTGGCACTTTAGCCGCAGATGTTTGTATCTATCTACCCGGTTAAAAAGGCAAGATGTTCCTTTCATCTGCACAGAATCACAGGTGTCTCTCACATGTTGTTCCGCACATGAGGTGTAAACTCACCTTCGCAGGCTCTGCCATCATCAGCCTCCACCCGCGTCTCCCGGTCACCAAAGGCAACTCTTGGTTTTGCCGGCTTGTCCTCGGATTTGTCCTTTTTCTGCGGGGAGAAGAGACCGGTGTTGCGCGCCTATCTAAGGAGAATGAATGAAGATTCCTTCTCCAGTTATCAGAGAAAAGACTGCTCTTCAGGCCCAAAGCCTCGGTTAACAGGTCACGGAGTCCAGATTACCGCACAGTGACTAGCATGAGGGAGGCTGCCTGTGCAACGTACAGCAGAATGTGCAGAATAACATGGAATAGGCAGGAAAGGTTTAGCTTGCAAGTGGCGTGTTAGTTGCCAACCATAAGGCTATGGTCTATATGATGGTAATGGTGATTATTACGATGCTACAGTTATTATCCAGGTATTGTCTTCATCGCATAGCTTCAGGCTACTGGTCTCTAAAATGTACTGCTTCCTCTTTGCTTCACCCACTACAAATCAGAGCTGTTACCTTCCAGCTGAAGGAGCTGGGTTCAAGGCCCACCTCCTGTAGGTTCCCCCTTGGAAATCATGGTACTTGTGCTGAGCTGATGCAGTAAAAATTACCCTGCTGTACAAATACTGTAGGTAAATCATTGTAAGTAGCTTTTGTAAAAGCCTAACATTGTAAGTCATCGTGAACAAATGTGTCAGATATAATAAGAAATAAAAAATAAGTTACACAAAGGAAAACACTGACAATGTTGGCATCTGGGAAATAAAGAGCTGAAAAATTGTTTACTGAAAAGTTGCATAAAATAAATATAAACCAACCAAGACTGACATTACAGAACTCTCCTTTGTTTGCTGCCACCAAGTCAGTCACCATCTGCCTCTCACACTGCATGTGTTTAACTCTTGCAGCATTGAGGTGGCCTCAGACCCCACATCCACGTGGACTCTTCCTGAGGGTCACGTGTCGATCACCAAGTAGCTCTCAGACGTCGTTTCATTGCTGCCACACACACATATACACACACTGAGTTGGTCAGACTGCGTGTAGCCATTTTAACTGAATAATGCATCTTTTTCTATGAAAATTCTGACATCTGTGGAAAAATGAACCATTCCCTGTTGTCCATTATTCATTATATAAATAATATATAAACATTATTCAGAATATGAAATATGCTGAACAAAGTTAACTCATCCTAGAGTTTCTGATAATGACCGTTCCCCTCATAGATGTGTAGATTTATTTACTTTGTTCATGGAAAAATAGCCTCCTGGTTTCCCTGTCACAGTGGACCTGCAGCAGTCAGACTGTTCAGCACTGACCTTTATATTCACAGGGACACTTGTCTCAAACAAAATATACATCATTTTTGTTATTCACTTATCTGAGGCAGCTTACAATGTTAGGTTTGTACACTATGCAGGGTAAATTTTACTGCAGCAAGTCAGGGCAAGTACCTTGCTTAGAGGTGCTACAGCAGGAGTAGAGGTATCAACATAACCGTCATGTAACTGCTCAAGCTATAACTCCTCTTTCTATTAATAATTTGAACAAACATACACGAGGCTGACGTAGCCTAAACACGCAGGATGGACAGTCAATCTCAGCGAGGAATTCATCACACCTCACATTTGCCGTCGTCCCAGCAATCTGTTACTCTACTGTTTCACAATTCCGGTTCTTTTCAGAAAGCTGTAAATAGCTGACCATGAAAAGACCTCGACAGCGATGGTGGGCGCCATCCCCGAACGCTGTCATTAGTTTTGTCTCGGTTTTGGCCCTTTGTTATTTGTCTCATATGCAAAGATCAGCAGTCATTAGGGGTGGAATAGTTCTGCTTTGGCCTTCTTCTGTTTCACCTAAAGGCCTCTCTTCTCAATGAGCTTTAATAATGAGTTGCGTGTTCTTTAGAAAGACTTCAAACCGAACTGTAATCTCCCTAAAAATGGCTGAGAGAAAAACAGGCTGAATCACATCAGATCCGATGAAATGACATTAGCACCTCGCTAGCAGCCCACACGGCCCAGTAACTGTTCACACACTTTGTCGTGTCAACATTAAACCCAACCGGAACATGCCGGTGACTCACTGGGAGCCAAACCCAATACAACCTGTGCGGTTTTTGGTCATATAGCTGCAAAATGAGGAGAGCATGAGAGCAACACAACCAACGCTAACTGAATAGATTGCGGAGGCTCCTCATCGTAGACCCACCTGGTACCACTATGGTGTATGCACCCTACTAACCTCATCCTTGCTCGGCAGCAGACTGCCTCCTGACCAGGGGTCAGAGCCCCTCGTGAAGAAATCTGCAATCCATGAGGTCCGGAAGACATCAACCGCAAACGTCAGTGCTTTGTCAACAGCCTCCATCTTCTCCCGATGCCAGCGGTCTTCCTGTCGGAGATGCTGGAGCAGAGGCAGCATCTCCATACACAGGGCTCTGATCTCAGCCAGAACCGCCTCACCCCCTCTCTGAGCATCCATCTCCCGGCCTATTTGGGCCACATCACGCTCCAGGACCCCCACACTCCTGCACACCGAATCCAGCCTCGTCATCACCTCCGAATGCCCGATGGCGATCTGCTCCACCCTGGCCTCCAGGGCACTCAGCTTGACTTCGACGCTACCTAAAGTGCTGAGCAAGTTTCCAGCTGGTTTCTTGACCGGAGTGCTCGGTGTAGAAGATCTGCCATCTTCCGGTCGCCCTGCCTCATACATCTTAGCAATGCAAGAGGCCAGAGTCGCCGGTTTGCTCATTGTTTGCAGTTAATGGCCCAGTCAATGAGTAGGGAAACAAGAAGCACACCGGGTACTGGGGGTGGGCTGTGGGGAGGGGGGTGAGACTGATGCTAACCTCGTCTCCCTTTGTCCTGCACCGCAAATCG
Organism: Heterotis niloticus; assembly: GCA_018136845.1. Lineage (NCBI taxonomy): Eukaryota > Metazoa > Chordata > Actinopteri > Osteoglossiformes > Osteoglossidae > Heterotis > Heterotis niloticus. Next base: position 1,766,882 of record CM030904.1, read on the forward strand.
CTTGCTATTTTAGCCACGGGTCCTCTGGCCATTTTTCTCACGCACTGCATTTGCAGAACGCTTGCCGGGTCCCGCAGGCTGAGGTTGCCAGAGGCATGACACCTCTTAAAGAAACACCTCTCCCAGGACATGTTATCAGGCCCACTTGTTGCTTTTTGCCTCCAGCACCCCTCCCCCACACGCGCCATGCCAGCCAAGTTCCAGAGCCTCATTGACGTCACCAGCATGCTTCAGTCCTGTTCCGAGGATGCTGTTGATAGGCCGGAATGCCAGGAATGATCTTTTGGAAAGCTACCATCATCTGCTGGGATGCAGAAAGATGTTCAGGACACTGAAAAGGTTACTGCTTTCCTTGTTAACCCTTTATTCTAAAGTGTTTGTCTTTTTTCTTCTTTCCTGCTCCAAAAGACACAAGACACTTTAGCGGTGGGTGGTGTGGAAGACAAAGTGATGCGGCGACTGTGCCATTCATTACGGTGCCCATCTCTGCACCCCTACTGGCCACCTGTACATTCACCAGTATTTTAAGATGGTCTGTGGTTTGTTTTACCCCCATAGCTCTCTCGATATACCAGGCTCTCCAACACGAGGGTACATCTGCCAGGACACCATGGTCAACATAATTCAAGCCTAAGCATGTGACCAAGAGCAGAAATTGCAAAAAGTGACCCCAGGTTCCACTCCACAAGAGGACAAGTGCCACCAGCAAAAGAACATTTTAGTCACGTATTCCGCACAAAGAACCCCTGCTGGGAATGCTGGTAAACCCTCCCCAGAACCCAAGCTGGGACATCTGGTTGGTCCACAAGCCCAACAACAGCCGTGGAGAACACGACTGTTGTGCAACACCACGGAATTCACACTAAACCTCTGGCGGCCGTCCGGAATGCCATGTGGCTTCCACGGCCCGTTTGCCCAGCGGACATCTGTCATCGAGGTGCTCAAACTGGGCTGACGGGGAGAACTCGGCTGCAGCTACAGCTACACCATCTCTGCGTCGCGGGAGGGAACGCAGCCGAGGATCAACATACCGCTGTTCCACATGCCCCTGCGTTCACCATTCCCTCCCACACAACATCGTCAAAGTGAGGGCTGACTGTGCCTGGGATGCTGTCACCCTGCAAAAGCACGAACGGAAATACAGTTATTTCAAGGACGAATGGATGCACGGTGATGCCACTCTGCTTTTAAAACCAATAACAGTGGGGGAAAAGGGGGAAAAAAAAGAAAAAAAAAAGAGGCAGATGTTTGCTATTCTCTGCAAACATTTAAATCGGTGCCTGGTTTTTATTTTAATCCACTATTTTGATGTTAAAGAAGGAATGGAGCTGCATACTCCTGAGTGTAAAAATCGCTTTAAATATCAAAGAATTGCACTGCAAAAGAGGCTCCAAAGTCAAAAAAAAAAAAAAAGGGAGGGGTTCGGAGTGTTTCATACGCAGGGTCCACACCAAACGTGATGCTGCAAAGCCCTTTTTGCGTTTTTACATATGACAAGGTGCCTAGAACATATTTTACTGGATCTATTTTTGCCCCCAGCCAGTGAGAGCTGACCCCTGTGTCTCCTAGGAAGCCTCAGCTTGTTTCCACACAGCTGCTTTGGTTTGTTCTTTCCATGCAGCTTCTCCAGCCAGTTATCTCTGTACCACTGTCTAAACTTGTTTTTGTTCCAAACAACTACACTGACTTGTTCTTTCCATACCCGTCTCAAATTTTTATTTCTGTACTGCAGCCTTGAATTCGCCACGACCCATGCTTTTCATTTAGCTCCCTTGAATTGTTTTCTCCGTGCATCCAGCAACATCCCTGGTGCTCCAAAATACCTCCCACCCCCTCACTGAGAATCCGAGGAGACCGAGAGAGGGAAAGAACCCATTTGTCGTCGCATCGTGCAAGTTCAAGCTCCTCTTTTCAACGATGTGAACCTTTCCATACCAAAGGCAGCAGAGAGTTACATAAAATATCAGTACAGGAAAAACGTTAAAAAAAAAAATATATATATGTATATGCATCAGAAGGCTGTTATTGCATAACAGGACTGCCTGGCTTCATAGATCGACTGTTTGGTTACATGGCCGTAGCCTCTTGCCACCCCCCGAATTAGCCTTTGCTGGCACAGAAACCATATGGCTGTTCAGGACATTTTGATGACTGGTCAATGCTTGCTTATTTATTTATTTACCTGCCTACCTACCAATTCACTGGCATAGCGGGCAGTTTCACTCAGAACCACTTACCCTGCTTACCATTTTTAGCCATTTAAACAGCAGGAAGCACTTTGGTTTAAGTACCTTGAAACAGCAGTTGATTCCCCATGCTTGTTTCACTCCTGGAATCTGAACCCATTAAGAACTGTTTGCAGGTCACTTTTTAGCGACGGCTCCCGTACCACAGCCCTTGTCGATGGGCTCCTATGACCGGATTTACCAGCCCACCTATTTTTTTGTTAGCGTCGAGGCACATAAACATATTGCTAAAGGCAGTACTAAAATAACGCAACTCCGAGGAGGACGACATCACAGCCGTGAGCGGAAAGTCAGTCTCAGGGAACTTCAGAAGACCGTGCTTGGAAATGAAGGCCGTTCCTGCCTTTTATACACCAGGACACGTTCATCTGGGTAGTCCCTCAAGGTCCTGGTTTGGATGAGCTACTTCTTTAGATTCAGGGATCACGGAACACAAAGGGCTGCGAAGGCCAACATTTTCACACCGAGTTCCTTGCGGAATAATAAACGTTAGAGGCAAACACCCAAATGCTGACTTGTGAAAAGAATGACTTTTGCAAAAGGGCAGTGAGATGAATGCAAGAAAGTGCCTGTAAAAACATTCAGCTCATCGGTGCCCACCCCTGCTCAAAGAGACTGTTTATGTTTGATCCCCGTTGAGTGCATCTTGATTCTAAGAAGTACAGAGCGGCAGGGAGACACTGAAGGTAATGGGTGCTTTGTATTTTTTTTTTTAAACTCAGGCCCCACTATGAGTCACTCAGATCCTGGGTTGGAGGACTCACTACCCTTGTGGGGACTTCACGTTCCCATTTTAATGGAATAAATCACTCCTATCGCTGCTCTGACAGAATGCAGGCATACGACAAAAAAAGTTTTTGACATAAGGTGGGGAAAATGTGAGCGCAACCCACACGCGCACACACAGCTCTCGCCATCTTATTGACGGCATCTACGACCGGGTCTCCAGGAGATAATGTTCTCTTTACCGGCCTGATATGCAGCTCTCGAGTCTGAATCTATTCCTGTCAGTCTAGACTAACAGCTTGTTCTCGCTCCCTTGCAGAGCTGATTTTTCTCCAAATGGATGACTGTAGGTAGAGTGAATTTAGCAGTCCTTCCAGGGAGGCGAGCGGAAAACCCGACCGTGTCCTCACGGTTAAACGGCTGCACGTGTTAGCCCTCCGCTCTGATTCTGGGAAATTTACACCAGCATTTGCTTGTCGTTGCTCTGTAATGGCCTGCTTGTTCACACGCTATTCATTTGTCAACAAGCAACCTTTTGGTTGCAGAAGACAAGATAAGCCAACGCACCGCTCGGGTTCTGGTAGGCGCTACCGAGCTGGACCTTTAAGGCGTGGCGGGAATGGAGGAGTTACAGCAAAATGATCCGATCGCATCAGCATCTTCGCTGTTGCATCTCACACTAGAGGGGTTAAAAATGATCAGAAGACCAACAAATTGGGGTAAGTGGATGGCATTCCTCCCCCAGGCGTCCTATCAAAGGCCATCGGCGCCCAGTCCAACAGGGATGGAAATAAAATCTGCGAGCGCAGGCTGAAAAGGTGCGAAAACCAGCAGCGTAAAGAGCCATCAGATTAAACGTGCATGAGTCACACTCTGGCGCTTTGGTGTTAATGCGATTTGGAGAGGAGCAATACTTCACACAGCACATGCACTCCAACCTACAGCCCCATAACAGCAACAGCAAAATTCTGTTGCTGTGATCCAGGCCCGAAACAACAAGAGTCGCGACGATCGAGATGAGGACTGCAACGGAATTTTGGACACGGCTTGAACGTTCTAGTAAGTTCTTCTTGATGTCCCACCTGGATTTCATATGTGGAAGGTGCTTCTCACCCTGAACAAACACAGGCTGCTGGCTGGACTCCCCACCACAGAAAACCCAGTCATGCCATCAGAACCCCGAGCTGCCTCGCTTGGCTCTGCTTGGCCCGGTTCAGCCAGGCTCGGTTGGAACTCCTTACCGTGAACTTGCGGATGTAGTCTGACACGCTGAAGCCACCGGTGCTGAGCAGGAGGGAGCGGTACAGCGAGGTACCCATCTCTGGTCAGCCCATGTCATGCTCTCACATCTGCCATTCCAGTGGATGGGGGCAGGGTCTCCAAGGGGCAGGGCTGCAGGGAGTGGCAAGACATTCCAGAAAAGACTAGAAAGGTCGCTGCCAAATACCTGGGTTATCTTATCAGTCTCTTCACTGGGTATTTGGTGCCATCCTGCTCTGATACCCTGTGCCCCCCACGCATCCCTCCTCAAAGAGGCCACTTCCTGTAGGAGGATAACAGCTGCTCCAGATTAGGCCAAGTATGCAGGAAATATGAGTGTGGAGCTTATTAATAGCGATGGGATTTGCTTTTGTTTTGGCCGATTGCTGTGACGTGGCGGCTCTGCATCCACACACACACACACAGTCCGTCCTGCAGGGAACCTATGCAACACTGCCATGAGCTGAGCATCTACACCACAGCCTCATCCCTCCCAGCCTCATGTCCCTTTTCAGTCCTCATCTGGGTTGGGGTGAAAAAGGGTCAAAGCCTCATTTCAGGCCGAGACTCCTGCTCATCCTCCTCGTTGGCACAGGGGCAGCCCATGGATGCCAGGCTGGTTACCGGTCATCAGATGCCAAGGGCGATCGAGCCAGACTTGGGGGGGGGCTCCTTGAAACAAGGCAGAAGACGCTGGAAAGCCCACGTCTCTGGCAAACGTCCCAGAGTTGATCGCCCCTGTTAGGGCACCTTGCTTAGCAGCGTGGGTAATCCTGGCCTGTCAGCAGTGAGCAGTGTTGTCTGGAAGGGATGTGTCAGCCTCGTGTCCAGCTCCCCTGGGACACACATTTGCATGGTCCTTCATGTCACTGTCTCGGTCTGCCGGATGTCGCCTGCTGGCTCACCATGATTCTGATGATCATGATGATGATTACGGCAGGAAGAAAGCATTTCCTTTGCAGAGGTATTTTAAGGTGGTGGGATGATGGATTTTTGTCAGACTGCTGGAAAATCAGAAGCGCTCGAGCCCCTCAATTCAGCCTTCCTCCAGCGTGCAGGCTGGTTGCCGTCTCCTGGACAACAGGCCCAAGCCCAAAATGCATCACCTGCAAAGGGTAGAACCAGACTGGACAGAGGACCAGGGCAGCAACGTAAAATGGCTTTGGTCTCAAATGTTTTACCTAAATTTGTTCTTCTGGTAGAGAGCAGATATTTTCTAAAAATTCTGATGCCCTTTTGTATCATAAATTTACAGTATGAAAGTATAAACTGTAATTAAAAGTCACATTCATGCATAATTTCTGTGCTTTTCTATCAGATCATAACTTTGTTGATGGAAGTGGAAATTCAGCAAAAAAAAGAGACATTTTAGGAACCCTCTCCTCCTCCTCCTCCTCCTCCATCCACCCACCCACCACACCAGGGCGATTGTAGTTCTGTGTTAAAAAACGTGAAGCTTTGTGTCATCCTGAAAAAAAATCAGACCTGGATGGTCTGCAAACCTCCCACTCTTTGTCAGAGAAAACATACAAATAGAGTATTTATTTACCTTTGAAGCTGATTTTTTTTTTTTTTGTCCGGTGAGGCAGGGAATGGGCATGGCCAGATGCCTACCTGCCATGGTATTTGTACCTGGCCTGGGAATCCTAGGAGGAAATGAGCATCAGGTGCAGCCAACTGAAAGCATTAAGACTAAAAGAGATGCCAGCATTTTTCTTTTCTTTTCTTCTGGAAGGAGCAGCTTTGTGAGAGGAAGGTTGAACCCTGAGTGCTGCAAGACTGACTTTTTTATTTTTTAATTCTTTATTAGTAAGAGGGTGTTTGAGTTTCACTCCTTGGTTATTGGTTTGTTTACTTATTATGAGAAAAATAATAAAACAAGGTGCAATTCAGCCTCTGCTGGTCTCCACCTGGCCTTTTTGAACCCGATGCACCTGCTGTGTCACTCAGTGGTTTTATATTCATTTATGTAGCTGGTGTTTTTCTCCTAAACTGGTCAGGTACTTACACCGATTTACCCTCTTGTGCTGTTGGGTAACTTTTACTGTATCAAGTAGGAGCAGGGGTTCCAACTGCTATGCCACCTGCTGGTGGCTGGCAAGAGTGGGGACTACACTGCCTGTGACACTCTCATAGCCATCAGCATCCTGACAAAAACCTGCACCTCAAGCACTGGAACTTTCCACAAGCAAAACAGTGGCCGCCACGGCGGCATCAGCAGGCCGTTCAGGCAGGCAGAAAGCCTCAATTTCAGTTCAATTGTGCTGCTACCATTGACAAAATGTGCTTTTGTGTGTCACAGCGGCAGAGTTCAGCCAGGCGCACAGCACACCGCTATGACTCTGTATGCAAATTAATGCCCGAATTTTACATGAAGGGCCAGGTATGAAGAGCAAAACCTGCAGTATGGGAATGGAGCTGTGTGTATGCGTGTGTGTGTGGGGGGGCTGTGTGAGAGAGGGGAAGCCGCGTGAGGAAGGGTCAGCCTTGTGGGCGGGGTCCACAGAGGCCCACAGTGGCAGCGTGCAGACATTCGTCGCTGGAATGGGGACAAAAGAGGTGGGGTGACATCTGTCTTGTCCTGTAGCACACAAGGAAACCTCTGTGGAAACTTTATTATAAACTAATATTATTTCTTCAAGTTGACTTAGAGTGTAGGGTTTACACCAAGATACTTACACTGATTTACTCATTTACACAGCAGGGTAAGTTTTATTGTATCAGTTCAGGGTAAGTAACCAGACCAAGGGAACCACAGCAGGGTGTGAACCCAGGTTCTCCCCAGTGGAAGGTAGCAGCTGTATATATTAGTACCTTTGCCTTGTGATACAAAACCTTGTTTTGTACCCTTGAACATGGTATTTATCCAGAACTGGCACAGTAAAATTACCCTGAAACACAAATAGGTAAGTCAAAATATGCAGCTCGACATTGTGAGATGCTTTGGAGAAAAACATCAAGTAAATAAATAAGCCTAAATATAACCATGATGTGACCTGCTCCCCCTCTACACACACACACACACACACACACACACACACACACACACACACACACACACACACACACCAGGCATCACTTCTGGTCACCTGCTTACTACTCCACCTGTTGATCCTCACATGAGTGCAAACAACCCTGAAGACAACATGAAGAAGAAAGCTTACAACCATCTCAGGTAGACGTGGGCTCCTGTAACTGAGAAAGAGGTCAAGCGGCACCTCTGAGACCCACGGTAAATGATAAAGCTCTTGAGCTGCATTGAACACCACCTTGACACAAATAGAGCTCAGCCGTCCACCTCAAAGAGCCCTTTGCTCAGAAGGACGTCAACAGGGACATCAAAGTCCCGCCCAGCGGCATAAAGAAGGAAATTAGTATCACAGGGAGGTTGGTGCAAAAATCGCACAACGCAAGACAGCAAAGGCTTAACAGAAAAGCACATTTCCTCTATTGTGTTGCTCCACTGCTATATTTCCTGCCAGGTTATTATTTTATTACATCTTTATGTACTTTAACTATAGCAGGTCGACTGCAACCCAGCGTAGGCCTCAGGGATCACTGCTTAACCCTCCAGTCTCGAACATTATAATTATCTGTGGCCATTTTCTTAGGATGCACTTTAAGCTGTGTGTTTGGTCTTTATTAAACGGCAAATGGGGGGTGGGGAGAGATAAACAGGAGCCACAAAAGAAAGGTGAGACAGTGCAGGCTTTTTGAGGAGCACGTGTTATCGACCCGAACTGCCGGCCTGAAGCAGCATCTCACACGTGTGATGGGGTGTCGCTCAGGGCAGATCCGGCAGAACCAGCACGGTGGTAGGTAGAGTCAGAACCACAGTGTCAAATCATCACAGGAAAAGTACAGGATGAACATAAAGCTGCATTTTTCAACAATTTCATTCTCCCTTGTTGCAGCAATTTTGCATTTCGTTACGTTTTCCTTTGGAAAGTTTATTTTCTTTTGTACAACATTAAAATATAAACAGAACATCATGAGTATCGATACTCCATCAATATAGAAAATAATAAACATTTCTAGTCAATATAAATTCACGGTGCAGGGAATGTAAAGCAGGGCGCTTGGCTGCTTTGTGTTGCTCTGTGGCCACCTAATGGTTGGAAGGGGAAGTGTCCTTGAGACCGGCTGTCCGCTCTCCCAGTCTGGTTCTGTCCCAGTCAGTCCCTGTCCTGGTTTTTTCCCTGGCCCATTCAGTCCCAGTCCCAGACTCTCTCTGTCCCTGTGTCGCATGTCTCTAATCCACTGCTTCACTGCAGACTGTGACCCAGTCTCTATAGTTGTTTATGTCTGCAAATATAATTGATCTTCATTAAATGCATAACTCTTGATAATGGAAAAGCAAAAAGTAATTTATTTTTAAGTGAAAGGTAAACAGCTGAGAGAAACACTCTTTACCATTTAATTTCAAAAGTTTTTTTACTTTACCAGCCATTTCCATTATATTAACCCACGATCCCGCACCTCATCGACTCTTCACAAGATGCCACTTGACACCAAATCCACGGTCTGCATTTATTCATACAGACGTGTTTGGCGATATGAGCTGCAAAGAAGCTCATACATGCTGTACACATACGTGCGCGCGCACGCACACACACACACACACACACACACAAACATGCAAACACCGACCTCAGATGACAGCCGTAAGGATGAACAAATAAGGACTGTGTGTTTCCAGGGCAGCGTGGATGTTTATGTGATGTTGCAAAATATTTTGTACAGACCGCACAATTATTCAAGCTAATATTATTTATACTTCAAGTTCTGACAGCAAAGCTCTGCTGCCTTAAAATATGAATGAGTTTCAGTGCCAGAGGGCATCTAGGTCTGGTCCCACTGAAGTTTTGCCACATCAAGCCCCCAGCGATGTACCTTCACAGAGTAAACTGTGAGTGACCTTCCTGGAAACTGGTTTGTTGTCACAGTTGCAATTTCGGGATGCATCTGCAGGGAAATGAGGCTCCGTCTCTCCCCAGCTCTTCTGCAGCTGGTCCCAGAGACACGGGACCCTAGCGGACATTCTCCTGTCTAGTTGGTCCCGTTGTGCTCAAACTTTTGACTCCAACACTGTATTTTCACCCTGTTCTATTGACGCTTCTCTCCTAAGCTTACACTGTTTGGCTCATTTATACACCGATGGTGCAGATTCATCTTCAGTTGCAAGGCAGCTGCTCCAGCCACTGCACCCCCTGCTGCTATCTTTACAAACCTGCACCGTGGTGTCTATTTACTGTGTGCACGGAGTATACAGTGTGCAGTACATAGTGTATTCATATGGCTGATTGTATTATGTGGAAAAAGACAAATGGATCTGGTCCAGGTTGTACGTTATACTCTAAGCAGAAATTAAATGAGATTTTCACATTTTCACAGGACTCGCTGGCTGCAAACCCACTAACCTGAAGCAGTGACAGCAGAGCATAGGTTCCCAGAAAAACGCTTTGAATGGGCCCTTCTTGGTTGCTAAGGCAACAGCAACAGCAGGCCGGTAATATAGTAAATATGACGGGATTCATTTTTGTATGTAAAAAAAGAGCAAGTCGGGGGTAATTTTGAGAAAGAGGAGTAATGTGAGCTCTATGGGGTGGTGTGTGAGCGTGGCGGCGCTGTTCCTCGCCATTGTGACAACGCACCTGATGTGCCGAGGCATCGCTGCCAATTTTCACCGATGTTTGGCTTTAGAGCTAGGAAGGCGTACATGTTTGTAGGAGTGTGTCCAAGAACGCCGGCGCTCTGCGTGGTGTAGCACAATTAAAGGAAATTCTGTCACATTCAAGTTGTTCTTTTATGATTTATTTTTCTGTGTGCAGCCTGGAAGGGGGGGGTGTTATTGTTTTTGTCCTTCTTTCTTGTAGCCAAACCTGGCTGTCTGGGAAAGCTTTGTTCAGCTCGAAAGTGAAATGTGCTTAGTTGTGGCCTGAGGAGAGGAGGTGGGGTAGTCCTGGCCTGGAGGTGTATCTGTCAAACTGGGCCTGAACGTTGGAGCCAAATCTGCATCCTGGTGTCGGCAACACATAGGGATGAGGGAGCTAATGATGGAGGAGATGGGGACCCATGGAGACCCATGCAAAAGCTGCAGGGTTGTCACCGTAGCAACCAACAGGCCTCAGGAGGAAGACTTCACCCCCCACAGGGTGTGTTTTTTTTTTTTAGCAAATATGGACCGAGAGGAGGAGTGCTGTCCTCTACAGGGTCTCCGCTGCATCACAAGTCACCCCATCGTCAGACTCCGTGAAGTCACTTATTTACTGATGGCTATTGTATATTTAGTTTCTACACACTATATAGACTACGTGAGGACACCCCCCCTCCCCTGTCTTCACACAGCGCATCAGGAGTTTTTCCTGACTTCTGACATCGGAGGTGTCAAGTCGCTTCCAATGGGTCGGCGGCAACCCAGCAGCCTCTCTGCATTCGGGCCAAGACCCATGTTCTACAACCACAGGGCTCCATGGAAACGGAGTTGCTTGGTGACAAAGCAGGAGGCATCTCCAGGCAGAAGATGGCTAAGAAGCAGGTGCCAAGGGGCACAAGGTAATCGGGGTGGCAGCCTCAGCCCACCTGGTTAAAGGGTGTCCACATGAGGGGCTGGGGGTGGTGACCACTCCCTCTGAACTGCAGCCACGAGGGTTCGATCGAAACGATTCAGAATAATTCATAACCCTAACCCTCAGATGTGCTTCATTAACCACATTATTGCTGAAGCAGTTCTGCGTGGTACTGAGGGAGTTTGTGTGTGTGTGTGTCTCATTGCAACCCCCCAGTTTCATTTCTGACTTCTGTTCAGTCAGTTGGCTCATATTTCCTTTTTTATTTGCTGTTCTTATTTCACATTTTCTCCAAACAGCTCATAACTTATTCATTAATGTGCTAGGATGCCTTTATTAAATCGATTACAGTTAACCATCCGGCTCACCGACACAACCCGCCTCCTTAGATCTACACCCATTAATCTCTCAATATATAATAACCTCAAGCAATTAATATCAAGAATAAAATAATAAAACAAAGATCAGCCTTTAGGAAAAGTGAATACTGTATGTATTTAATCGTGAATGAACACTCATCACTGCGAGTTATTTCTGCATTACTGCTCAGTAGATGTTACTCATACAAAGGACATCTTCAAAGTATTTAGCTGCATAAATATTTATAAATATTTTAATTCTCAACGGAAATATGCATCAATGCATTATCGTTCCAGGATGGCAACGACGCCCAAAGTCTTGGCCTGCATCAACTCCTTTAAAATGTGAACGGACCGTTTCCTTACAGACTGCTGTAAGTAGGGCAGCAGCTAGTGCAGCCTTTTACCCAGAAGGCTTCGCTCCAAGGAAGGCGCCCCACGCGACAGGCCGAGGTCGAAAACCTGACATTAAACTAAAATATTCTGAAGACCGGACAGAAATTCAGAGCAGCTTTAGATAAAAGCATCAGCAGTGAGAAATAATAATAGCGAATGGTGTTTGGTTTATTGAACGTACAGATAAAATATTCAACAGATGTTTAATGCAATTTGAAGAACTGTGACAACCAAATAAAATGTGCGCTTGAATTAAGGAGGATGCAGTGGAAATAAATAAAGCCTCCAAGGAGGTCTCGTCAGAGTTCAGCCGTGCACTTCTCCAGCCAAACATCAGGTCTGGACTGGATGGGCTTCATGGCAGAGACACTGTGGTCACCCCTCCAGTTCCACTCATGCTAACAGTTCATTCACATCAAATACTCCCCTGCAGGACAGCAGCAGCATCCCAAAATCTCCAATTCCCACTCCTGTATTAACAATTCATTCCCGTCCATTCAGTCCATTTATTCCAGTAATTTATTCCTCATCAGTACAACAGCTACAGCCTACCATTCCGCTTCATTCCCACCATTCATTCCTACTGTTCCTGTTCTATCACAGAACTCATTCCCAAAAAAGCTGTACTTCCCCACACTTCAATCGCCTCATTCCTATTCATTTCCACCGTCCATTCCGATCTGTTGCTCTATAAGAGCTTCCCTCCCCGACCTCGAGCACAGACACAGCTACAGCTCAAAATAATTTTTCTTCCATTTACGAAGCCTCGCTCTGCCATGATGGAAAATAATTGAGGATATTCTCCACGTTTAATGTGATTAAAACAAACATTTAGGATTGTTCATTAGGACAGTCGATGTTTCCACAGGGTTAACACATGCAGGCCAGCTGGGGTCGAAGCCCAGGCTGTAGTCCAACGCACCAAAAGGCCTCAAGAAGCTCGGTGAGTCCAGTGCAGTTGTCCCCTAGTCGATAAAGCGCTGCTCCTCATTTGAGCCCCCAGCGGACCCCCATGTCCCCTCATAAGATCAGCCTCTGGCCCAGAATCTTCCTGTTGATCTCAGCCAGCGCCACAGAGAACACAAAAGCTTTCTCGTCTGAGAGGTTGGCATAAATGTCCACCTCCTTCTCCACTTTCTCTGCATGGAAGGGGGAGAAGATAAGGTAAAACCGAGGTAAACTTCAGTGACTAAACAGTAAGAGACTGAGGTATGAATATGTGTCATTTGTGGCTGTGCAGCCTCTTGGCTCCACAAACGCAACTGACAGGACAGCAAAATGCCAAAGAGGTTTGAGATTGACGCAGCGTTTGGATGAGGGACAGCAGCTCTGTAAATTGTTTGTCTTAACAAAAGAGTGTGTGTGTGTGTGTGTGTGAGAGAGAGAGAGAGTTCAAGCTCATGTACCTGTGTGTATGTAAGAATGCTTGCAAGAGTGGGGAAGGTGGTCACAGGGCTAAACACAGTCAGCAATTTTTACAAATTGGCAATTTCCCTTCAGGACAAATCAAGTTTTCAATCATTTCCTCATTCATGTATGGGCAGGTAAACAGTCAGATACTCTTTATCTGGGTACAAAAGGATATGCAAACTTCTCCTGGACAGACAAAGCAATCGAAGGAAAAATGGATGGCAGCGAAGGAATTAAAGGCTAAAATGCCTGTTAATTATTCCATTCATCCAGCCAGATTCCTTAATCACTTTCAAAATATAAGCAAGCGTATCGCAGATCTCTACAGAATGGCCGTACAGGATTGTCTCTGTATAATTTAAATATTAAATTATAATTTAATATTTAAACCACAGATTAGCACATCCGGCTCCACGCACGTCACCTTTCTCCTCCTCCTGCTTCTTCAGAGTGGCCGTTTTGGGTCGACCCCGCCCCCTGCGGATCTGCTCCGATTGGCTGTTTGAGCGGGCCCTCCTCCGGTTCTCCATGTCATGGCTGGATGGAGAGTTGATCTTCTCCCGCCTGATCCTTTCCGTTCTTCTCCTCTTCACGTCAAACTTATCTGCAAGGATAAGAAATGTTACCCCCAAGTTCAACCGAGGTGCACCTTCCACCTCAACCTTCATCAGGCTGAAGAGAAACTTCTCCAAGTTCATTCCTAACACAAAGTTCCATGCCGAACCCTGAAGGAGCCACAGCATTGTCACAGAGCAGCTGGAATCGGGAATGCAACGTTAGTTTGTGGGTTGCAGTGTGAGCCAAGCTGCACTGAAGCTTCACTACAAATGTGACCGTCGGGTTCCATTTGCACATTGACAAAAAAATCCTTCAGTTCCCCCAAATGACAGAAGTGGGTCAAACTGAGCAAATACAACAGTTCCTCTGCTTTCAACACAAGTGAGCCGCCTGTTCATAACTTGTCTTGTTCATAACCCCAAAGTCATAATCAGCTAAATTAATAATCTAGACGCACCTTGGGAGTTCAAGGGTTACGTTCAGTAAAATTTGATTTAAGGTGTTCTCGCGCTAATATTTTGTGTGGGTGCTCTTTGCTCCAATCTATTGGCTTGGCAGGTAAATACAGGTCATATCCCTCCTTTCCAGAAAAAACATTACAGAAAATCAAAAAATAATTAAATATAAATAATAAAAGTAAAGAAATAGAGCAGAAAATTTTCATGTCTTTAGGAAAATCATAACCTGAGGTTTCATAACACATTTGTACTGGTTTGCACAGCCCATTATACTCTTTGGAGTGGTCAGACCTGCACGCTGCTCATAAATCTGTCAAATGATCATTATTATTTTAAAAAGGCCATTAGGCAGAGGCACCTTAGTGCTGCACCCAATTCTATAAAACTGAAAGCACCGTTCCAAATGGTTCGTGGTGCCTTCTTGTTCAGCCACCTTGGGGCAGAAAGCAAATTGGCCCCCGTGATGCTCCATCTGGAACACTGTGTTGAGTTTGAACCCGTGACCTTGACGCTGAACTTCACCAAAGCTGCGTTTCTTCTTCCTCTGGGAGTTAAGAGTGTGGATGGATGAACATAACAGGAACAGAGCAAACTAAACTGGGGCCCAACATTCTTGTGCAATTTCCAACTTTTTTCTACATTGTAGCCATTGTTCGTATTCCTTTTCCCAAGAAGCCTTTCTATTATGTCCCAAAACATTAACGGATACCAACTTCCAGCCTTAAATATTTTCATTCAGTTTTAGAAGATGTCAGTTTGCTTGCAGGGTAAACTCACAAAGTGAGGAGGGGGAAGCGTGCGTGATTTACCAAGCTCAGGCACTGGTTAGATTTGAAGATGTCTCATTAGAAATCATTTCTTCTGTGCAAAGCGCTGCATTAACCTTGTCGACGACCTGCCTTTGCTGGAAGAACAACCCGCTGTAGGGAGGAGAGAAATGACTAACAGTGTTTGTTCAAGGCTGGTTCACAACCAACAAGTCTCCCCACATCTTGCCTGCACTACTAGATACTGAAATTCATATTCAAACAACCGGGCATACAGTAGACCCGTAGAATACCGAAGGGGGCAAGCGGGGTCGTCCGCCTTGGGTGCCAGGGAGAAAGGGGGGGTGACAGACCATAAAGAAATGACTTTTAAAAAAGCTTGCACACCTTTAAATGTCTGCCTTTTGCTCCCAATTGGATCACTGGGGTCCATTTTTTTCATGTTTACATTACTGTGAAAGACCAGATTAATGAAAAATTACTTTTATTTTTTTTTTTATAAATTACAGTACCTTAAGGGAAACCTAACACAATAAAATAAAACTACTAATAGTAACAAACATAAAACTGAAATAAAATACTAACTTGCTCTGCTCACTGTTTTTTTGTGAAATAAATTAGAATATAACAAACACAGTCAAGGAAAATCTAACATTATTTGTTCATTGACTGCATTTCTTTTTTCCCATAACATTTATTAGATTAGATGGTGCAGATGATGCATGTGGTTACTCCTATAAATAATTTTGCTGCACAGTGCAGCCAGGATGGAGGTTGCCAAACAAAGGATCCGCCCTGGGTGCCAAATACCTTAGGCGCACCACTGCAGTACATTAAGCAGAATATCTTCCGGAGACGCTAAATATTTATACTTTAAGTCTGAAGGAGCAGCGGCCAAAAAAGCGTTTACAGGCAGACTCCAGAAAACGTTGAAAATGTACTTGCTAACCTGCTGCCTGAAAAGTCCTTTTCAAGGTATAGAGAAAAAAGAAAAATCAATAAAAACAGAACAGAAATATATAGAACTCCATTTGAACTACGAGTAGCTGACAGTTATAAATAAATGAAACACAATGGCTTACAACAACCATGAGGTTATTCATAAGTAAAATAGAAAATAAAAACTCCAAATATATGTCTGAAAGCAGAAGTGGAATCAAATTTTGATGAAAGGGGGCGGCTAAATATGAGATGTGTGACTTAGTGAAAAGTCAGCCATACCATTTTCTGTCCAGGAAGAAATTTTAAATAATTAAGGCAGATTAACAATATTAATAATGAAAAAAAGACAGCATAGCATTCCAAGCTACAGACTGCAGGTGTTATGGTACTCATACTGTCTGCACATGAAAACTAAAGCCACAAATCCTGAAAGGAAAGGTGGTGCTTACATTCCACACATGACTCTGAAAAAGGAATAATAGTGGAAACACACAGGGGGCGCGGCATCTTAAGAATACAGTGGATAAAAAAATAAATGTTTTGGCTGGTTAATACCAGCCAAAAAACCAGATGTTAGATCAGTCATTAATGTGTTTTTGTGTCATGTTGAAACAGCAAGAGAGAAAGATAAAAATCTAATACTTCATCCCATTTTAGGTCACTGTTTCACAAGTTTTATAAATTAATTTAAAAACTCGATTGGATCAAATTAAATCCAAACATCTGATGACGCAATAAATGTTTAATAACCAAATAAAAAAGGTGGATAAAAGGGTATTTGAATGGTGTAACAGACCATCAAGCGGACTTGAAATGTTATTCTAACATAATTCCCCGCCCTGGTGAGGCTAAGGTTCGCATCATTAAATTGGCCTTTGTGTCTCAAACCTGTCAGTCAGAATTACACTCCTCCTTCCACCCATTTGCGCAAACAGGGTGAGGTGACCGCTGTTGGTGTCCGACTATAAACCATGAACCACCGTGTGATGAGAAACTCACCTGCAATCCAGAATCGTAAATCACAAAAGCATTTTTCCAGACATTAAAATTTTAGCAACAGGCTACCTGAGCTGTCGCCATTTGTTTCCTATACATATGCACTGTTGGCAAAATAATAGAGTGTTTATGCTAAAATTTACATGAAAAATATGCTGATTGCCTATGGAAAACATCTAAAGTACACAAATGGTTACCAATATACCATAACAACATGACCCAAAAGTTAGCAAAAAGGAAGCGATGAAAAGCATTATTAATGAGGTCAAATTTAAAAGATGCTTGGAATGAATAAAAAGACAGAATATAAAGTGAGGTTATACTGCGTAAATCCATGTGATCTGACACTAATAGACAAACAGCTTGCTGGTGGACCTGGGAAAATACTTTACTGCTTTTTACTTTTGTCTTACCCCATTTCTGTCTTCATTTTGAAAAATGAAGCCTCAACACTGCACTTTAAGGGCATTGCGCGCTCTCACTTAGTGGGCAGGAATAATGGCTGGCACTTTATTTTGGGGAAGGATTTTCTTGGAGAAGTTTATAGTTATAAAAAACAAATGTTCTGTTTCATGTTAACATGCAGGACAGCAGGCATTTGGAGAAGATAGGACACAAGGACTTCGAAGCGTACAGTGGAAAAAGTATTTGACCCCTCCTGATTTCCCCAACTATTCCATATTTGCCACACTGAACCGTTTTAGCTCTTTAATAATATTAGACAAAGGAAACCTGAGTGAACACAACTTTTTTAAACTATTATTTAAATTTATTTAGGAAACAAAGGTATTGTATCTGTGAAACAGTATACAGTAAGATGCCACATAGAGGGGCCAAGTGTATTTGCTCAGTAATTTTAACTCAGTGGTGTTTACTTAAGGTACTTCATTTAAAATGAGACAAATAACAGTAACAGCATATCAGCACTCCTACACACACTGTAAATAAACCTGAGACTGTCAGAGCGGGAAGATCGGTGGTGCTCAGAGCAGAAGACGGTATTTATTCTTACCTATTAGTGGAGACGGCCCCTCGGGCGGTTTAGCATTCAGGAGTTTTCTGCTAATGAACACGAAGCCACAGGGACACGACTTGCAGGCTACTGGAATCTAAGAAGGAAAAGAAGGAATGAAAAAGGTTATAAACTTAACTGTAAGGCAAACGGTTCTCTCAGCGACACCAGAACCACAGATATCACTGGTCAAGGTGAAATTTGCTGCAGAATTTTACATTTCTTGTCTCATGCCAATTGTGCACTTAACCCCTGAATGACTATGAGGCTACTGGTTGTATCCTTACATTTTCACCCAGAAAAAGTGCTGGTGTGACAATGACAGAATTATATCTGGTCACAAGTTTGCAATAACATTAGCTACTGTAACCCACATGATTTATATACAAATAAATATATACGAGTATGTGTGTGTATATACAGTATATTTATTCAGCACAGTATATCTACTGTAACAAAGGTCATTTGAAGACCATAAAAACTAGAAATTCCCTGCAAAGATGTCCTTATGTAGTACCCAAGAGTTATTCAGATAACGTTGTTTAAACCGTAAAACAGACATTCAAACAGCCAAACGCTGCATTGACAATCGCAGACATTGTTTAGTGCTGCTGTGTTGGAACAGATAAAAAATCTGCATCACAAAAGGATTTCCTGAACACAGTTGGCTCTTATCGGCCGTTCGCCCGCAGCCAAACGTGACAAAACAAAGTCGCTCCTTGGTGAGCAGTTACAGTATCGTGTTTGCACACTCATGTGCACTGCACACCTTAGCCTTAAACGCAGAATTACAGTTATTACCCGTTGCCTTTACACTGATACACTGCAAATATGGTTAAATGTTATATTGGATGTGCAAGCTGGTGTGTTTCCACAAGGTGGTCAGACAGCAGCCAAACACAGGATGTCTGTCTGAAATATGAATGACTGTCAGCCTGGGTCTTTCCATGGATGTTTCAGCTCCATCGTCTCATGCCGAGACCCACATTTTGGCACCAAACACCTCAAGCTCCACACACACACACACACACACACACACACACATATATATACTGGAGCCATACAAATACTGTACATACATACATACTTTATACACAGACATTCTGTACACAAACAGCAACACGGTGTCTCACCTGTTGATCGCATTCCGGACACGATTTGGTGGCCATCTTCACTTTCTTGGTTCTGTTTGTAGACATCCTATTTATGATTGCTGCTATTGTAAATAACAAGATTTTGTCTTTATTTTCGTCAGCTCTTCTGCAGGGGAACGGGTGTCTCTTCTGAACGTGCGGCCGAAGCTGAAGTGTTTCTCTCACAGTCACACACACACACTCGCTCTCTCTCTCTCTCTCTCTCACACACACACACACACGTACACGTACGCGTACACGGGGAGCCCCCCCCCTGCCCCCGCGCCCCACCGGGCTGGCCACGAGCACGCTCGCACCCTGACGCGAGCTCCTCCACGCTGGGGCAACGCGCATGCGCAGAGCCTCCTCGCTCGTCTCGCGCCTCGGCGTTCCCGGTGTCTGCGCAGGCGCGTGGTCGGCCCTCCGCGCAAAGTCACGTGGTCTGGCGTCGCCGTTTCGGAAGTCGCGTTTATCCTCGCAAGGTTTTTAAGCTGTTTGCCGTGGGCGTGGAGGAAGACACGGGGGACAAAGCGCGTGATTTTCACGTACAAGAACTTGGCTGACTTCGCATCGGTTAATTTTTTTGAGTAATGTATTTTTCATAATTGTTTGCACTTTGTCATTGTAACATTACAAAAAAAGACACGTTATGACGTGTTCAGAAATGTACGTCGCGAGAGAACCAAATCCCCCGTGACTGTAGCTCCTCCTGCACACTTTTTCCACTTGGTATTTTTTTTGGCAATTTTAGTGCAATACAGTCATAACAGCGATAAAACAAAATGAACAGCTATTCTACTGTAAACACATACAGCCGCTGAAGTAGGCAGTGGATAGCGGGACGTTAAGATTCTGTAAAACAACCAACCAAAAACAATAGATGGGGTTTGGATTTACAACATTGCTAATCTTTCTCCATAATAATGTGATTTTTTTTTTCACAGTAGGAAGAGTTATGGGACTGCCTTGCTGCTGTGGGGTCAAATCCTACTCAGTTTGGATTTTGCATGTTTTCCACATGTTTCTGTAGGTCACTTCCAGGTACTTTGTTTTCCCATAGTCCAAAGATATATTTTGGCTGAACTAGTGACTTGAAATTGCCCTGAGCGTGAGTGTGTGACATTGTCTTGTTGTCCTGCATCAAACACAATGATGCCAGGATAGACTCCAGACCAGCGCAGCCCTAAAAAAATTAAGACAAAAATGCAATTTGGTCTATTTTTGCCTCTGAGAAACATTAAGTTTTCCTGGCGTGTTCCTCCTAGTACATGAATATTTCCAAATGTCGCTGATACACATTCAGGTCATTTCCTTCTGCTTGCTTTCCCTCTGCTGTAACAGTGAATCTTCTAGCTCTTTCTCAAGATGGTGAGGAGGCCATAAATATTGATGAGCTCATCTCTGTGAGAGCCAACTGCACAATGTTCATGTGTCCGTATTCCCAAAAGAATGCAGTATATTTGAAAGGACAGTTTTTTCCTAATATATAGAACACTGAATGAGGCTAAGGGCATTTGTAGGAGCACTGTTATTACTGTATAATATTATCAGTATCCTTGCAGTTTGCACCCCTGTGTGTTACATAATGAAAGCTCACTCTTATAGTGCAGAACAAGGGATTCTGGGAAACAAAGATGTTATTGCAAGGACCATTCATGGCATCTGGTACAGTTTGAAGAGCTCAGTGAGCAAGTGAGGGTGGATCTGCTTCTCTCTGCCGAGTGTGGAGTTATTTAAAACCTTCATCTACAGTATTTTTATTTTTCACAACTGTATGTTGTAAGTGCTGTACATTATGCAACAATCAGTGACAATTCTGACAGACTTTTATTAAATATTTATTAAAATACAGAAAATGTACAAATATGTTCCACCAAAGGATTCAAGGGGTTCAAAGGTTTATTTGTCATGGGTGAACAACACTGCTATGCTGTGTTGTTCACCCATGAAAAGTTTTGTTTCCGGGCATCCTCAGTAGTGCAAATATGGACATAAATATGTAAAGTATAAATAAGTAAGGTACAGAATAGATTAAATAAGTACTATAGTCAGGAAAGGAAACAAATAAATAATAATAAATAAAGAGAGTAAACAAATGGTTAATAAATAGGAATAGGTATGTGGGGAAAAAAAGATATACATCGGGGAGTGGTGGGGGACGACGACACAGCAGCCAAACCAACAGCACACAGCAACCAAACTTACAACAACAGACCAAACCTACAACAAAAAGATATACATAATGTACAGCACTTACAAACCTACAACAACATCGGCGCCATCTTGAACATCACTACATACATGTATCATATTTTTTTGTGTCTAATTTATGACATTAAATGTAAAAAAAAACTTGGTTGCAGCGCTTGTAAACTCCCTTAATATCCACAGGTGACCAGTGCTGAACATCTGAAACTTTGTGACAGAATATAATTTTGTAATAATTTTTTGAATGCTTTAAAGAGCATTCCTTTGTGATGTCAGGCCACACACACCCACAGAGTACACACTCGATGTAATATCTGCCTGTATGTGTGGTGAGCAAGGTACTTCTCAGCTGTATGAAGATGGCCCCCCTGCAAATGGCACAAATGAAGAAAACAATGTTTTGTTGGTACTATGTTTGCACTGCAAAAAACAGAATTTGTGCCTTTTTTAAGATATAAGACATTTTTTCCGGGCTGTGACATCACTCAGCTGTCCTACAACTGCATAAATACACAAAACCAGCTTGCTCGTCAGCGCTAAGTTTGTTCCGGTTTGTGCTGCAAAAACGTGATCGTGTCAGTTTCCATTTAGGTGATATTAATGATTGTTTACATGGCACCTGACGTCACTCAGAGCCCCCTACAATGGCGCAAACACATGAAACTGGGTGCATTCATTAGTGCTTCGTTTGTGCCATTTTCAGCTGCAAAAGCACCTTTATGTCTCTATTTGTTTTGAAGATATCAATGATTATTATTAATGGCGATGTCACCTAACTCATGTAGCTGCCCCCCCTACAAACGGCAACCGTTATCAGCTGCAAAAGCACCTCTCTATTGCTTTCATTTTTGGAGATATCTTCCACCAGCAGCAAGAGAGACACTGTTCCACCTCATATGTAAAAACCAGCTTTGTTATCCTGTTGGTTGTGGCTTTAGAAAAGCCAGGTGAAAACTGGATGGGTAAAAAAAAAAAAAAATACATGTATTTTACATCCTGTAAACCAACAATAACTACTATACTGGTAAAGAAATGCAAATACACTGTATTAATTTTTTATAACAAAAATGTCTAATGAGCTGAGTAAAACTGCACAGCACAAAACTGAGTGAAATATTCTTCTGTACAAGAAATGTACTAAAAGTAGCAGGGATGCAGTAGAAATTATTTCCCAGTGGATGGCGACATCTACCACAACACCAAAAAACACAAAGCTTTACTGTAGAACTTACTGTTTGGAGGGTATTTAAATATGGGCCAAATTTAAGGACCATAGAGCAGAAAGTCCCAGGGTTTGGATCCAGTTCAGTCTGCATGTTCTCCCAGTGTGTGTCAGTTTTTGCTCTGATTTACTCCCACAGTCCAAAAACAGGCATTTCGTGTGGATTGGTCCCTCACATCATGTGTGTTTAGGATAGACTCTGGACCTCCGCAAACTTGCACTGGACAAGTACATAATAATGATGATAATGGCTACAACATTTGCGTATAAAAAAATAAATCTGTAATCTCAGTAAAAATTCTTTCTCATCCTGCTTTGCACTGTTGGTGGTGTCTTCCTTCAGACTCTGGCTTAGGAGTTTGAGGAGATGACATAGTATTTCTGCTGTTCCTAAGATGGTGCTGTCCTGGACTGAGACGGGTATTGCCATTCTTAGGACCTAATAAAGTTGCTCTTCCAGCTTAGCGGTCATGGGGCCAAGTGTTCCTATCACCAGTGGGACCACTGGCTTTCACCTTTCACATTCTCTCCAGTGCCTGGTGTTTCTCCAGCTTCTCCCATATTCTTTCTTTTTTATATTACCGTCACTTGGAATTGCCATTGCTATCACCACTGCCATTTTTCCTTCCTTCCTTTTCTTGTTTATTCCCACTACATTTGGACAGATAGAAATTTGGGTATCAAAAGTCTACTGCTCATTACTGATATTTCAGATTTTTTTTTGTGTAAAGACTAAAGTCAAGACAAACTATGTCACACCTATATGAAATGTTATCTGTACATAAACTTCAGTCTGTCTGTTCTGCATGCACAGCCTTGTTTTACAAGACACAGATTTGAAAGTTGGCATAATGGTACTTCTTACCCTAAGTGGGGTTTCTGGCTAGTCCAGTTCTTTAAACTCAAAAATGCATGCTTAGTATCTCAAAAATTCTACTTCGGTCACTGAAATAAGGCTTGGAAACACGCATAGTTTCCTGTCCTGTCCACTTTTGAACTTTTAAAGGTCAGAACATTTCTGAATTTCCCATTTTAAATGGACAATAAATTGTCTTCTCAGAAATAAACCTTCCTAGTTTGTTCAAGCCTTGTGCGTGAAGGAGCATCAGATGGGCTTGTGCAAGTTTAAAAACATTATTAATGGGAGATGGGGCGTGATGGGAAACACCTGCCTCAGAACAACTCAGCTGTGAAACAAACCATTTGGAGAACCTGTGAGTCCAAACATTTTTCCAGGAAAATGAAATATAATTCGCCGAATGTAATAGAGTCGAAGTTAATGTGTTAATGAGGAATGCATCATAAAACGCATGATTCCTCCGACCATTCCTTTCCCAGGCGCTTATCCTAATGGGGGTTGTGGTGGCAACGGGCTGCCCGGGGCGAACCATGCTTCAGTTCTCATGGCAACGGTCTCCATCCAGCCCTGCCTGGGGTTCTTCTGGTGTTCCCAGGTCAGACCTGCTGTTCGGTCTCCTTCGTATCTGAAGAACCACGTGAGCCGTGGGTTTGCGATTGTAGGGTCGCAACAGCCCGGGACACCGCCGGTCCATCGCTGGATAACACACACTGTTTCCGCATGAATAAAACTCAGCGTACCGTCACATCAGGCGCCGCTGCCATTAGTTTATTTTTCCACATGACTCGTTTCCTCTCAACCGGCAATTGTGGAATGATAAACGTCCACAGTGTAATGAGTAACTACACTACAGCTTAAAAAGTGACAAGCTGGAATAAAATTTGTTTTGGAACATTTTTTTCCCACTATTACTGTCGCAATCTAAGTTTATTAACTCGTTTCCAGGTTGTGGCTTCGTAAACCGTTCATACCAAACTCGGAAGAAGCGCCAAGAAACACCGTTCTTAAAACTCATCATAAAGATGGGAGTTGCAGTTCTTTGTGTCGTCGCAGCCATGTTAAATTTGGGGCTTAAAAACAGCAACTCCCAGCATCCCCTGCGCGCAGACCGGCAACAACAAGATGTGGGCGGTGTGCAGTCTCACGCTTATCACACTTGTAACGGAGAGCTGTTGGGGAGGGTTGTGGCTTCAGCGGCAATAAAACACCTCGCAGCCGGTACCATGCCTATGAAATAACCCACCGGCGACTCGCATCTCGCTGCGCTTCCTCAAGCCCGTTGTCGGTGCGGTGTCGTCGGCGTCCTTTCGGGGTTTCCGCAGCGCCGCAGGTGAACCACATCGCGTCCCACATGCATTCGCTTCGGGTCCTGGCTAAGCGCGTTCTGGCGCAGGGCTGCCCGGCCGTTCAGACGGTGAGGTTCAAGACGCAGGGCTCGGTGCGGCAGCCCGGCTCCAAGAGGTTCAGCACCGCCGAGGCCACGGCAGAGCCCGCGGAAAACGGCAACGGCCGTGGGAGCGCGCTGAGGGGCGCCACTGCAGCTCGGGAACGGAGCCTCACCATGGAGACCCTGAACCCCAACGTGAAGGCGGTGGAGTACGCGGTGCGGGGCCCCATCGTTCTCAAAGCCGTGGAGATCGAGAAGGGCTTACAGCAGGTTACCCCAATTTACCTGGTTCTTGCTTTCCGCTTCACCTGCTCGCTCTCACGAGCTTGACATTAGAAGCGTCAGTCATTCCTTTATGGGCAGAGGGTGAAGCACAGTGAAGCGTTTCCTCATAGACAACCGACAGGCGTGAGACGCGCCGTCTGTGGTGTTTGGAGGTCCGCTGCCTATTGATGTGGGCTCAGAGGCTACTTGGTGTCCTCTGTCGCATTGGTTCGGGCGTTGGACGCCGCGCTGTCTCATCAGATTGTAAGGCGACTTATTGCGAACCCGCTGCGTGAGGTGTGTGTGTTTTTTTTTAATACAGTTTGTATTTATTGTATCACTGTTTGATACAGTGTGTCGCACGCCAACCCCCCGTGCGTTGCTTTCCATGGCTCGTCGCGAACTGTTATTTTGTTGCCTTTGATGTTGCATCAGCTGCCGGTGGCGAGGGCAGCAATGACGCCGTCGCCTCCGGGCCTCTGATTGGCCCAATGGAAGGTGTTGGCCCAGTCACGTGGCTCTCGGCGACACCTTCACACGCGTTTTTCGCTGCCATTTAGGCCAGAGCGCGTCGTGTTTTGCAGGTTTTGCCTTCAGGATGGTTCGTGATGTCTACTTACAACACACTTTAGCCAATTTCATGCAGCAACGTAACGTTTTATTTTCTGTTCAACCTCAAGAATCGTAATTAAACGGGGGGACTGGAGTGCTTTCGGGGAAGAATGAGTTGCCTGTCATGGCCAGTGTGGGACAAAAGGTGAATAAATTATTTTACTTTTGCGGTAAATCTGGACGTTGAGAGAAAAGAGCTTCACTTGGGTTGGGTGAGTCTGGGGTCACGGGTTATAAGAGGCATAAATCACTTGGCTCCTATTGACATGCCAAGAAAGGGAAGGAAAAAGCGACGTATTTGTGGACCTGCCCACGCTGACACTGCAGTCCTTCTTGAGGAACGAAGCTGCAGCACCGTCTGCAGTTAAAGGCCACTATCCAGTTGTTTCTGTAAATAACCCTGAAACAGGTGTGATCCCCCTCAATCCCAGCTGGACCCTGGCTGCTCCCGGGTACACGTGACACTCATCCCTTGTCCCTGGGAGGGGGGGTGTCCACTCAATGTACAAAGCGAATGTCTTTCCCATATGGTGGTGCAGTTGGTGGGATCCTCAGTGTCTCCTTGGTAACAGGTGAAAGTGCTGTGGCATTTTGTAGGTTGCTGATTTTTACCATGAACTTGTTAAGCAAGAGCAGCCGTCCAGGTGTGTTTTTGGAGGAATTAGTTGGACAGGTGCTGACAAGTTTGTATTTTTCATTCCAAGGAAGATAAACATTTGTTAAAGTGTACTGTACAAAATAGTTGTGGATAAAAGTGCCATTGTATCAATGTTGAGATCTTCTGCTCTGCCCTGAGGGGGCATTATAGTACTTTCATAGTTGGATTTAGTTGCTTTTAAATGAATGTCTGTCCTTGCTTATGTAACTGAAGGTTACACGCATGTGAAATGTAACTCGCCAAGACTTGTGTGCAATGTCACTCTGTTTCAGGGAGTGAAGCGGCCCTTTGAGGAGGTCATCAAGGCCAACATTGGAGACGCTCACGCTATGGGCCAGCAGCCAATTACCTTCCTCCGCCAGGTGGGTGCCAAGTCTGCAAGGTCACAAGGTCTCTCTCACATCAGCCTCTTCCTTGTGATCCTGTCTATGTGACTGTGCGGACACTTGATGTTTGCAGAGGTCACTGGAAGAACTTGTCTCTCCAGCTTCCTCCTGACATAAGCAGATGCTGTAACTGGCACTG
The DNA here is from genome assembly GCA_018136845.1 of Heterotis niloticus. Classification (NCBI taxonomy): domain Eukaryota; kingdom Metazoa; phylum Chordata; class Actinopteri; order Osteoglossiformes; family Osteoglossidae; genus Heterotis; species Heterotis niloticus. The sequence continues at coordinate 1,793,449 of CM030904.1, forward strand.
CTATTTGATCTGCTGTGCGACTTTCAGAAACATGTTTGTGTGTGAAATTGGAAAAACAACTTTGTTTCATGGCTGCCTTTTGGCAGGTTCTTCCTGCTGCTATTTTTGGCAGATAAACATCTCTACTAAGTTGCTAAGTTGCCAAGTTCTCGCTGCCTCAGCCTGACTGTCCAGTTGGTCTCTGTTTTCTCCTGCACGAAAGACCGAGGTCGACCTCATCTGGCTGTTGACAGCCACTGGTTTCCAGGCAACAGAAAAGTGGTTAAAGCAGTCTGAAAAGTAAAGCTGTCTCCTTTGTGTAAATTATACTGGGAGTCTCTGGATGTGTTCCAGATCTTCCTTCCTTAAGGGGGGGGTTGGGTTCTGCCTCAATATCTCACTTTCTGTGTTTCCCAGAGTGCTGGGTTGCTTGGCATTGTAAAGCCCATCCTGGCTTGGGCCCCTCAAATTGTGCAGGCCCCTCCTCCCAGCCTATAGAACTGGCTGAAGGAGGCCTTGGGAAGTCCTCTGTTGCCAGGGCTCGGTGCCCCTGTTTCAGTGCATGTTTCTTTCCCCCTGTGCTCAGGTGGTGGCCCTCTGCACCTGCCCTGAGCTCCTTGAGAGTCCTGCTTTCCCAGAGGATGCCAAAACACGAGCACGGCGCATCCTGCAGAGCTGTGGGGGAAAGAGTCTAGGTACGTGCGTGTGAGAGAGACTGCCTGTAATGCAGCTTAAGCTGTTTGCTTGGAAAACAAGTTTATTTTGTGACATGTCCAGCATTCATTGATTCACCCCATCCATGTTTTCTTTGTATTTGCACCTTTATGACATTAATCATATTTTTATTAATTTTAGAACATGACTGGAGACTGAATGAGAGAAAATGGTATATCAATTTTTTTTAATGTAATTCCCTTGGTATAAAAGGTGAAGTCTGGGAGAGTGGTTTCCTCTACAGTCAATAACTGGTTTTACCACCTTTAACTGCAATGACTGCAAGTAAACTCCTCCTGTATTTGAACAGGGCCTCATTGATGTCTCTGTGGAGGAACTTTGATCCTAGTCCTCCATGCAGAACTGTGTACTTTACCATGTTAAATACCAGCATTTACCCAAAGACATCAAGTGACGCAGCCAGACTTAGCTGGGACGCCGCTACCTGGTGTAAATGGTTAATGCACAATGCCTTCCATGTGACACAGTGCTTCTTTTCATCAGCATTATGTTGACCTATGTTGACCTTTAGGCGCATACAGCGACAGCCAAGGTGTGGACTGCATCCGCCAGGATATTGCTGCTTATTTGCAGCACCGGGACCAGGGAGTGCCAGCCAGCTGGGAAGATGTTTACCTCACAACCGGGGCCAGTGATGGCATTATGGTACGTCCACGCTGGGGGAGGCATGGTTTATGGTGTAATTTTAAAAAAAAAAAAAGATAAAATTACTGTGGGTTTTAAGGTCGGTGTCCCAGAGGCTGTGAAAGTGTACCATGTTATCACTGCATTGGATTGAGTCATTCAAACAAGCGACTGCTTTGCACAGAGCATCCTGAAGCTGCTGGTTTCGGGCCAGGGCCCGTCCCGGACGGGGGTCATGATCCCCATTCCCCAGTACCCCCTGTACTCCGCGGCGCTCTCCGAGCTGGAGGCCGTGCAGGTGAACTACTACCTGGATGAGGAGCATTGCTGGGCACTGGACGTGAACGAGTTGCACAGGGCCTATCGGGAGGCCAAGCGCTACTGCAATCCCAAAGTGCTTTGCATCATCAACCCAGGGAACCCCACAGGTATGTGCTGACTGTCCCAAAGTTAGTTTGAATTTGTTTGATTTAATGCTTTCCAGTTCTGATATTTAAAATACAGTTTTACTAGTTTGTACAGCTGGATATTTTACTTTAACAATTCAGGCTTAGTACTTTACACAGGGGTCCTACTGCAGGTCCCCTTCTTGGTCTTGAAGCAGCAGCAACTACCCCAAGGTAGCCAAAATATATGCCATGTTGTGAAAATTGGCCTGTCAACTTAAAAGCACGGTTAGAATCAGAAGATTGGATTTAATTTTGTTTGAAACTCCAGGGTCACCGTTGCCACAATAAAAAGTAATACAGGCATCTTCCAGTTTTCTTTGCTAGGTAGGATCTGTAAAAACCTCACACAAAAGCAAAATATCTTCAGCTTTATTTTAATATTTATAGAAATTTTGAGCTGCATTTAAATCAGATTGAAATAAAGATGTCATGTCAAACTCTAAAGTTTGGTGTCTGATTCCATAAATAATGTTCATCTTATTCACCACCGCACGGGAGCAGTAAACACTGTGGTGTGGACTAAATTACAGCACTGCAATGCTAATCGCCTTCTGTTTGTGTGCTCTTTACTGCCATCTATTGACTTGGTTGGTAAACACAGGTGGCATTTGATCTGCACCAAAAAAATTTTGGGAAACGAGTGAAGTGCCTGCTGTTAAATCAATAAACTGGACAATATCTGCTTCAAGAGAAGTGTAACCTGAGCGTGTGAAAGAGGACTGAGCGTGTATCTGAGAACACCTCAGAAATGTGTTTACAGAACCTGCAGTCGCTGTATCAACATGTTCAGCTTTGTTGCGTTGGAGAAATGGCTTGTTTTGTGTGGCGAGGTCACTACACCCTCGGGTCAATTTTGAAATTTCCAGAATTCTTTTCAAACCACCGCATGTCCTTGCTTGCCCTTAATGTGGGCTGCAGTTGTGGTCTTGCTCCTGGGTTCCTCCAATCATCAGGAAGATGTGCAACACTCCTTCCTTTCTCTGCGGAATGGAGCGGTTCCTGACCCATGGTGGTCTACTGCTGCGTTCCTCAGAGCACCTTTTATGGCCTTTGACCATGATCAAATTTGAGGATCACTCTCTCAAACCAAAATGCATAGTAACCAAATAAATGGTCTTCATGCTGTCAAACTCATCACGGAAACTTAAATGTTTTGGAGCCATTGTTATTGTAAGCTTAAAATGCATTTTACTGGTGGTTAATTGTTGCATGTGTGAAGAAACGGAACCCAGGGATCAGTTCACGTGAGTGAGTGGGCTGGTTGTTGCTCACACAAGGTCCCTGTGTGCAAGTATGTTGAACAGCAGGAAGTGGGAGTTGTGTGGTGCCCACCTGCTGGGTAACCCTGGTATTCTCTCGTGCAGGCTAACCAGCATAGGGAACAAACCAGTAACATGACTTTTGGTCTCATTCAGGGCTACAGTGTGGGATTGATGTCCTCTGTCTTGACTCTGTCCTCTCTGTTAACCCTGCAGGTCAGGTGCAGAGCAGGAAGTGCATTGAAGATGTCCTGCACTTTGCCTACGAGGAGAAGCTCTTTGTTATGTCTGATGAGGTAATGACAAGAAAAATGTTGCATTTAATTCTGTAAGTGCTTTTAACCTTGTTTGGTTGCGTGGTGAATCCAAGGCCTTTGGAAGCACTGTGACAGACAGAGATTTGGGAGATATTTACTGCACTTCCCAGATGTTACCTTTATGGTCTGAACCAACAAGTCTCAGAAGAACCTAAGTCACACCAGTTTTGTTTTTATGCCCATTGTTGCTGGGGGAGCTTTCGCCTGGCTTACACACACACACCTCTTACAACCCTATGGTCTGCTTTCAGCAATTTGACCCTCATGACCCCCAGCTTCTAAAACATTGGGTACAAGCACGGCACTAATGATGAACGGCCTTATAACAAAATACACACAATGAATGGGTATAAAGTGCGCAAAATGATCATCTGTGACCGTGGAATAAAAAAAAACTAAAGAAAAGAAAATGTAAGGATTGTTAAAGTTATTGGAATTATTTAGCTACATCTCATATCCTCTAGAGACAGTTGTTCATTATTGTCCATTAGAGGACACTGTTTTAAGCGTGCGTCCTGAACCGTAGGTGTCACAGCACTTTGGTCCGTCTGGTGTTTGTGTGCTAAAGTGCTCACTTAAAAATGGTGTGTGATCACGTCTGTATTTCTGGGTTTCTCCTCCTGCATTGGTTCAGCCCAAGGAAGAAAAATACAGTATTTTTCCCTCTGACATGGTTATTACTGTGCTATTGCCTTTGGCAGGTGTACCAGGACAACATCTACTCCCCCAACTGCCAGTTCCACTCCTTCAAGAAGGTCCTCTATGAGATGGGGCCCGAGTACTTTGGTGCCGTGGAGCTGGCATCCTTCCACTCCACTTCCAAAGGCTACACGGGCGAGTGAGTGTCCTGGGGCATTGTGGGTTGCGGGGAGGGGATTTGATGACACGAGACGCGCCAAACTGAATGTAGGTGGTCAACGCTCCAGTGCATTATTTACTGCTTCTTTGCTCTTAGACAAATACATTTGCATTTTAATAGTTTTGTTTAAATGACTTTTGCAATTGTTTACTGAGTCTCCAAAGACTTGAGCACGTGGCTTGTTGGTCACTTGACTAAGTCCTTAACCACAGCTATGTCAAGTGTTTTCAGGTTACCGTTGATGTTCAGGAATGACATGCTTTCAGTTCATGAAAGGAGTTGCGTATTTCTGAAATTTTCATTCCAATTACCCCGATGAGCAGGTGATAAGAGCTTTGGCAACTTACAGCCCAGTAGTTGAAGGTTTGTGTGTTGGAGGTGAAGCTTGCCAGTTTATAGGCCCCACAGAGCAGCTGTGAAAAAGGCGGGGACAGTCATGTTTTACCTGTGTTCTCTACTGCAGGTGTGGCTTCCGCGGGGGTTACATGGAGGTTATTAACATGACCCCCGAGGTGAAAACCCAGCTGGTGAAGCTGCTGTCGGTGCGACTTTGCCCTCCCGTCTCAGGACAGGCTGCCATGGATGTTGTGGTCAATCCGCCCAAGCAGGGGGAGCCCTCTTACCCACAGTTCCTTAAGGTGGGTCCGTTGGCAGCAGTAATGAGGTGGTATGGTGGTGGTCATCATTTTTGATTTTGAAGATGGTCATATCTTCAACAGATTATTAGGTCATTTGTGGAAAAACTTTGCTTTGAAGATGTAGTTAGCATCTTCAAAATGGCCACCGATCAAACCCATATTCTGTTGCTGTTCCAGGAGAAGACAGCGGTCCTAAGCGCCTTGGCTGAGAAAGCCAAGATGACGGAGGAGATCCTGAACAAGGTGCCAGGCATCAAGTGTAACCCTGTGCAGGGGGCCATGTATGCGTTCCCACGCATCTTCATCCCGGCGCGTGCTGTGGAGGAGGCCAAGGTACGACCGGCCACAAACCGCACAGCTCGGCCTACGTGTGTGTGTGTGTGAGAGGTCCTCTCAGGGTTGCCATGGTGATGGATGATGCTGACTGCGGGCGTCTCTTCCAGACCCTGGGGATGCCACCAGACATGCTGTACTGCCTGCGCCTCCTAGAAGAAACGGGCATCTGCATTGTGCCAGGCAGCGGCTTTGGGCAGAAGGAGGGGACCTACCATTTCAGGTGTGTTTAACCTAAGTGATCTTGTGTGTTTGTGGGTCGGGGTTCCATTTTTACTATTTTGTTTATCTGCTTGTCCACGGGACAGGTATGTTTTGTACTTACCTGTCCCATCAAATTTGCAATAGTGTGGAAAGACAGAATAACTAAACTTTTAAGGTTTTCTTTGTCTGGGCAAGAACTTGCAGCTTACCTGCAGCTGATAAGTTGACAGCTACGCTTTCCGCTGAGAGAGAGAACATTTTGAAACTTTAGTTGTGATTAAAGTGAGGAGGTCAGTGTTAAAGGCTCCAAAATAAAGAAATTGCCCGATGTAGCAAGTATTTTGTTTTCTGCTGAAAATTGCAGCAAGTTTGCATCTCATCTTTTATCTTATTGTGCCCAGTCCGTTGTCAAGAATCCGGATGATTTTTACCTGTGTGAAAATGAGAAGTTGAGGCGAGTGTCCCATCCCAGACAGTTGGGACGGCTGTAGGGGCCGATCCCCGCGGGTTTACGGCTGTTAGCATGCTGTGCTACGCTATACTTGCAATTTTTCTGCTGTTGATCCCTCCTGCCTTAGGATGACCATCCTGCCATCAACAGACAAGCTGAAGGTCCTCCTCAAGAAGCTATCCACCTTCCACATCAAATTTCTTGAGGAGTATGCTGCGCTGGAGGAACCTTCCAGATGAACGTTCACTTGGCGGTGCAGCCCGGGTTCAAGCCCAACTTATCACAGTTTTCAAAGGGATGTAGTGATTTCTCTGTACGCCTGTAGCTGCTGCAGTGTCAATATTAGGGTTCAGGTTTGGGGGGCATTGCGGGGGAGGGACTACTACTTTGGTGAAACAGATATGAAATGTACAGATTCCGCATGATGTGAATACTAATGCGCAGAAAGCTGTGGAAAAACGAAAGTTAGACCATTTCACTTCGGTGTGTTTAGTAGGCCTCTTGTGTCCCTGGCAAAATGATCTGTACATAATTCATAAGTCAACTCTTTTGTCTTCTCTTTGCCAAAGGACACAGAAGTGTCATCCATGCGGTGATCATCAGTCATGGGGTCGCATCACAGGGGGACACATGAAATACCTCGCAAGGTTGTTTAAATTTTGCCAAAAATCACTTCTGAAGCAAAACGTTTTATTTACTAAGGAAACAAGTTCTGCAACTTTGGTGACAGTCAAAGATTAATACTTGTGCCAGCAATAAATATGATCAGCTTAAAATTATTGCATTTGTTACTGTTTAAAATGCTTATTTATGCACAAAGGAAATGATTTAATGTCTCTAAAATGCAGCAGCACATCTGTACTCAGTGGGTTCTGCTGTATCATTCAGGGGCAAAAAATGGTACCCTTTTTAGCACCTACATATCTGCAGTGTAGTGACTGTCCACCTGACGTTTATTAATGGGAGTATCGAGCAGAACCAGCACACGAGTAACATCCGGCGTAAACTTGGTCAGATGTTCATTCAACACCACCTGGTTTGCAGGGGGCTTTCGTGTAGAGTCAATGAGTGTTGCAGCAGATGCTTCTGTCCCTGGGTCTCCGGTCTTTCAAACGCGCGTTGTTGACCGTTGCCCCACCTGCTCTCTCAATAGCCGACATGTCATGAGGAGACCCGTTTTAACAATCGCGCTCCTGTTCCCATGGCAACCTCAGACCAGACTTCTGATTGGTGGCTGGAGCTTCACAGATGCGCTCACCTGCTGAACGGGTGGTGTCCGTGTTGTCATATCTGGTCGCCGAGGCTTCAGTTCCCCAGCGTGTTTGCGGTCTAACGATAAATCCGGTACAAGATGCGAGTTCCAGCGGAATCTATTTGAGGCATAAAACGTTGCCTCAGCCAGACCTTCAGGTGCATGATGTCAGTGCTCACTCCCGTTGCCAGGAAGAGCGCAGACTCCCCGCTCTACGCACTTTTTAACCGGTGACCGTCTTATTCACCGCATAACTCAATTTAGCAAGAGGACTAAGCACCTTGGCAGTTGTGCCACGTGAGGAGCTCTTGCCACTTTCCAAAAACACACCTTTGTTTCCGGTGCCTTTATGTTTGTGGCAGAGCAGCTCTTTATGCTGACCTCCTCGGCCCTCTTTGCCAACATTTGTGTAAACTGGTTTTATCGCGTGGGCTGACAATTCGTGCATGTGCAAACCTGCAGTGTAGTACCGACACGCAGCCACACGTCACGGCCTGACTCATCTTGGGAGTAATGAAAAATCATAAAGCCGGCAGGTTTCCCAGAGGTCTGAGCCCTAACAGAGATGAATGTCAGTTCCATGTCACCAAGGACTTTGAGGGTTTTTGTAAACTTTTATTTTTCTTTTCTAACCCGTGACCATTTGGGTTAATGTCTGAATCCTTGCTGGTTGTTACCTACAGTACAAACCGTTCATGTCTGAGGATGTACTGATAAATTCATTTGGTCTTACTGAAGCTAATCTTGGAACGTTGACCTGCCTCAAAATGTCCACGTGACATGCCATAAAGTCATTTTTCAAATTTGTTTAGAAAAATTCATTCAAAGACTGTTACATTTGCCTCTCCAGCATCATGCTTTTTTTTTTTGTAGATGTTTACATTTTATTTTGCATAAATTTCCATTAAAACTTTTTATCTCAAAGCTGTGGATTGGTGGTACTTTGTTCTGTGTGCTTGAGCAGCAGACCCTTAGATGGCATCTCCGGGCGCCTGTTGCGCCGACCAGCTGGCCAGAGTTCTCACAGCCATCTTCAACGAGTCTCTGGCTCAGTCCACAGTCCCTAGGTGCTTTAAAACACCCACCATTGTCCCGGTACCAAAGAACAATAAGCCCTCATGCCCAAATGACTACTGGCCTGTTGCACTGACCTCGGTAGTCATGAAGGTCTTTGAGAGACTCATCAAAGCCATCATCATGCCCTGCCCGGCTAGCTCAGTTGGTAGAGCATGCGACTTGTAATCTCAGGATCGTGGGTTCGAGCCCCACATTGGGCGTTGGTGCGAATCCAGCCACAAGGGGGTGCACCTCTGTGCCGGTCCCAAGCCCGGGCAAAATGGAGGGTTGTGTCCGGAAGGGCATCCGGTGTAAAAATCTGCCAAACCAACTATGCAGATTATGCTGTGGTGACCCCTGATGGGAGCAGCTGAAAGTTGGCATCAAAGCCATCATCACAGCATCCAGCTTCAGTTTGCCTACTGCCCCAATAGATCCACATCCTGCACACCACCCTCAGTCATGTGGATGGGAACTATGTGAGATTGCTGTTCATTGACTACAGTTCAGCTTTCAACACCATTGTCCCCATAGACTGTTCACTAAGCTGAGAAACTTGGGATTGAATAGCCGCCTGTGTGCCTAGGTTCTTGGTTTTCCTCACAGGTGGTGAGAGTCAGTAGTTGCACCTCCGGCATCATCATACTCAGCACAGGAGCTCCACAAGGTTGTGTACTTAGCCTTCTGCTCTATGCCCTCTATACTCCACGCACACCTCCAACTCCATCATCAACAGACACGGTGGTGCTGGGCCTCATCTCCAACAACGATAAGACAGCATACTTAGAGGAGGTGGAGAACTGCCTCCAACTGAACGTCGGCAAAACTAAAGAGATGGTGGTAGGCGACAGCCTGTGTTATGACCAGAACAGAGAGGCTCAGGAGGAGCTTCTACCCACAGGCCACAAGACTTCTGACCTCGGACATGCCATCACAATCCTCACAGACCAAGGTCTTCAATATTCTCTGACCACTCCCCTCACTGTCACTGTCCTTCAAGTGCACCTTAAGGTTTCTTTACCATTTTACTTATCTATTTGCTGTTTCTTTTCTGCTTGGTGTTCCGTTGGTTGTTTGTTTTATTTTTCATTGTAAATTTTTCATGCACAGTCTATCCTGGATCAGAGCACATTTCACTACATGGTATACAACCATGTACGTAACAAACTCTTGACTCTCTTTTTGAGCTACAGCCAGAGGTCAGCTGACCATCTCCAACTAAGCTATTTATTACTATTATTAATAATTTGTTCCTCAGCTGACACTTGTATCAATAGCAGCTTCTGTCATTTGCCCATTTATACAGTTTGGCAATTCCAAGTTAAGGAACTCTATTTTAGAAATGTTGGGAAAAAATCATGGCTCCAGCTAGCCAGTAGGCCAAGCAGCAAGGTTCCATGGATGAGCTCAGTAGTGAGGCTGTCATCCACATCCAGGAGGACTTTTTGAAGCAGCATTTTGAGAATTTTAAGACTCAAGAACATCTTTGCTGCAAGGGGACAGCAGCAGGAAGTGGCTGTTGAGTTTTCATTAAGCAGAAAATCCACTACCTTCTATGTTGCAACTCCAACTCCTAGAACACTACTTCACTTTGAACAAATCCAGCAGATGAGCAGGAACCTGTGGAGAAGCAGACTGCACTGCAAGGCTGTATTTACAGCTTAAGAAATCTATTCCGTGTGAACAGTCACTGCAGTCCTTGCCTTTATCGGTTTTATTGCCCTATAAAGCCAAACCCCAGTTTACAGTCCTGTCCCTGAAGACAAGACAATGTCAGCAGGGAACCCATTTCCCATTATTTTAAACAGGAAACAAATGTTTCACCCCAAAAAAAACCCAACCAATTTCCAAAAATTTAACTAAAAGACTGTAAAACACTTATATATAGTCACTCTCTTCTATAACAGCAAACATTTACCAGTGACATTTTGGACTAAAAGCCACAGCAGACCCCCCCCATTCATTGCTCATAGTTATAAAGGCTTTTTAGAATGTAGATGGAGTATGCCAGTCAAACGCACCCAGTGGTACAAATGGTTAAATTATAAATAGCTTTGGAGAAATTACCACCAGCTGAAGTGGATTTGTGTCAATCCCTCGTAAATTTGGGCTGAACACACTTTCACAGGGAAACTCCGGCACCGCCAAGTACAAATGCTCTCAAATTTGACAATCGGTGTGATGGGCCAACTGCAGCTGCAACTCATTCACACATAGCAAATGAATTTCCCTATTGATGCCACTCAGTAGTACCAGTTAATAGCAAACAGCTGGGGCAACATCTCCTGAAGCCTTGCTTTGGGGAAGCCCACAGCTGGAGGAGTAGGCCTGGGTGTGAGAACTTTGCAGGTAGTCATGCCACCAAAGGTCAGGAAAAACAGTCAGCGTTCAGATGGAGAACAGGATGGTCAGTTGAGCAAAGAACAGCGAGATCAAAGAATAAAACTGTTCATGCAGCAATTTGAGAAGGAAGGTAAGGTGGCTTTGTGGCCTGGGGGGGTCCTTGTATCTCTGGAATGGACAGGAAATGAGCTATGGTAGTGTGAAGACCTTTTTCCCTGCAAACAGCCCAGGAGCGTGTCAATGAGATGGAGGCGAAGCTGGAGCAGACGCTGGCTACACTGGAGCGAGTGTTCAGGGTGGAACTCATGAAGATACCCCCAGCCACCCGGAACACCCAAATAAAGGAGTTGCTGCAGGGTAATGATTTAACATTCTTCTTGCAGGATGCTGTCTGTAGTAGAATTGCTGTTGTGTAAAGTAAATCAAACTATCATTCAGGATGGATGTGAGTCTTAGCAGTAAATATAAAAGGAGGGGGAAAAATGAGTGCAAAGTTTAGAATTCCTGTGAGCTTTTACAGCTGAATGGTGAGGTCATAATAGTTTATAATCTGGGGTCTGCAAGCCTCCCACTGAGCAACTCTTTTCCTTCTGCTTTCAGAGGATGAAGTTTCCGCTGGGGAGATCACCATTGCTGTCAAGGTATGCTGAGATTTTTGCAATATGATTTCTTCTTATTGAGGGTGTCCTTCTGCTCCACCCCACACTGCCCCCTCTTCTTACAGGCTGCCTCTCCAGAGATCTGGGAATCTACAGCAATTCCTTTAACAAGGAAACTGAGTAAAAAAGGTACTTCAGCTTGAATGACATGAGCAACTTTAAAAGAGGGTTGGAGAAAAATTAAATGCATGAACATCAAACCCTCCTCAGCCATCTCCAGCCAGGGTGGTGCATCAGCTCCAATGTTGCAGAGGACTCTGTCGGTAACTGGAAAGAAGCCCTTAAAAGACGAATCCAAGGTAGCACCGCTTGTGGTTGGCTGGCCGGCCTGTAGCAGCCATCTCACTACGTGCATTTTTTTTTTTTTTTTTATAACCCCTCTTCTTATAGAAAACCAAGGCAAGATCGCTTTTAAGTGTGCTGGATGCTCCAAGAACTTCTAGGTAACATCAAGCCTTGAGGGCACCCTGTGGTGAGAACATCTGTACTTTTATGATCACCATTTAACTCTGTATTCTGTTATTATTGCCTGTTTCAGGGTGGCTATGACCTCAACCACCAAGAGGATTCAAGCACGCATTGCCAAAACTGGCAGTGAGGCGACAGCATCTGCCCCACGGGCAAGGTTCGACCCCCATGCCTGTCTCTTGTTGTACCTCCCAGAGACCTCACCTGTCTGACCCCCATGCTCCTTACTACATGGCTCAGAGGCATTCACTCTGCCGGGCTGAGGCTGCCGGACTCTGACGGAATGAATGCTTCCCTCTTAATGGCAACAGCCACAGTGTCGACCTCTCAAGGCGAGGTAACATCAAGTCCAACCTCCTGTTTCCCAGTGACCTCCAACACATCAACCAATTAAACTTCTGAACCCACAGACCCTTTTTCTGACTGATGACCTGAAGGACCACATCGACGTGAAGATGCTGGATGAGATGGCGATTCTGCAGATGGAGCAACTCCGGGTAAAAGTGTCCTGACTGTGTGAGGCCTGCAGAAACATGTGGTAGGCCCACCTCCTGGGTCCATTAACTGTTCCTGTCATCTTCTTTCCCAGAAACTCATGGATTATTTATGCAACAAGGTCCGGCAAAGTCAATAGTCACCTCAGGACAGATGGCAAACTGCCCCTGTTTGTGTCTTAAAGTCATTATTAAAGACTTCTAATAAAGTTACATTTTAAAATGTTAAATGCTGTTGGTCTCACTGCTCCTATAGAACCTTAAGAAGGGGTATGGTCCCCAGCTGTATAAACACAGGCTGTTCAGCTGCTTGGGTAAGTGTGGGCCTCAATTTATTGAATGTGTAACCATGGCAACTTGCAGTACTAGTTTTGGAGGGGACAAGAAGTCCAGTTAGTGTCTCTCTAGTAGAAAGTGAATTTGAGTGACTTCTGTCAGATGTTCAGATGGAGAACAGGATGGTCAGTTGAGCAAAGAACAGCGAGATCAAAGAATAAAACTGTTCATGCAGCAATCAACAGCTGACTGTTTTTCCTGACCTTTGGTGGCATGACTACCTGCAAAGTTCTCACACCCAGGCCTACTTACCACCCAGATCACCTGTAACCAGTGCATCAAGAGAACTTGACCATCACTTTACTGCTGCATAGAAGATGCCAGTACTAATTTCTGCTCAAATTAACCACCAACCATCACCACTGTTGGCATGGTGTCCATCTGAAACATTTTGTTCTCTTGTACATGTGAGCACTGTGTGAACCTCGCACTGATGTTTAAGCATGCACCCCTACGCTCCTGGCCAGGTTTACTGCAACCCTGCAAGGCACTAAGCTGCTCACTAGCACCACCTTCAGTCTGATTCAAGAGAGGCCAAGGAGTTTATCTGGACAATTCAAGCTGACACAGATGGTTCATACTTTATTTTAACCAGCAACGACTTGTAGGTCAGTGCACGAAACCACGGTTTTCTAACATGCACTTGGCTCATGTACAGGCTGTGATGGTTCTACTTAAATCACATCGTGACTGCAACCAAAGTTATTTTACACACCATCCCACCTCCCAGAAAGTTAAAACAAGGCAAATGTAAAAATCTACAGAGAAAGTGGTAAAAATTAAACGCAGACACAAGAGACCTAAACTGCTGGAACTCATTCCATGTTTTCTGGATTGGGGAGGCACAAGCTGCACCCAGACCGGGGCCCGAGGTACCAGCTCGTGCTTCTGCGCATTTAATCTCAAACCGCTATGCCAACCCAAACGAAGAAACAGTTACGTGAAGGAGAAAAGCACCCTCCGCTGGGTGGGTGGTACCTGACCTGGGCCTTTGCTGAGGAGGGAGGCAGGGTTTGTTTGGGGGAATGTGTCGGAGGGGCTGTTTATGGCAAATCCAAACCAGATCAAATAAACACTCTGTGCAACTTTTTTGCAGCAGCAAAGTGGAACAGTGCCACTACTGGTGGGCACACTGCACGCCAGGGCCATGGTGCCCGCTCTCCTCGTCGGAGCTGTCGTTGTAGGCCTCACGCCGGTGGCCTCCCGATGAGCTCTGGCTCACATCAAAATCAAGCAGGTCCACCTCCTCCACGTCTCCCGTGATGATGGGTGCCTCCTCCCGCACAGGCAGCAGGTCCTCCAGCTCCTGAAAGAGTCCCCACAGGACCTTTATAACACATTCTAATGGAAACACCCTCAACTGGGGGTAAAAGACTAAGATGTAACCAGAAGGGCGCCAGTTGCTCAGCTGGAGAAGCCGAACACAGCGTGAGCCAGTGTACAGCCCAGCAGCCACAAACTGATACCCACCATGTCCACACGCAATATAATCAGAGCCATTCCTCACACAGCAACATTAGTTTGTGAAATCAGCCAACTGGGCAAATTCTTAAAATTAAAAATCTAAATCCGATTTCTATGACATGCTAAACATAGATATTAAAAGAAACATTTTATTAGGAGAAACATACCAACAAGAGAAGTGTCCATCTCATTAAAAAAAAAAAAAACAACTTATACTGCTTTAACCCTTTCTAGCACCCTGCTAAACTGTGCTGTTGTGAGAAAGAGGGGAAAAAAAAAAAAAAAAAAAAAGTCCTTTGCTGCCAACTGTTACCTTTCCCTCCTGGTGTATAAACACTTGCTAAAAGGCGCCTTTTCTGCAGTGACTATGGACCACAATGAGCATCTTGTTTCCAGTGTGAGGCGAGTGTGGTGTTGGTGAAGAGGGTGTGCGCTTCCTGTTATACTCACAGCTAGCTTCTCTGGGCTGATCCAGTTGTTGTCTGGAAAGTTCACTTCAAACTTTACATACAAGTCACCCTTTTCAAAGGGGTTGCGGTACTGTGGCATCCCTTCACCCCGGACCATCCGGACGGAGCCTGTGGCAGACCAGAGGGGTTTCCCCAGTCAGTTTGCTTCCTCACATTGCCATGTTATGGGGTGAAAGATGTTCACACTCACATACCTGGCTCAATGACCTTTCCAGCAGGGTATTTCACCACAATCTGCCTGCCATCCAAGTGCTTCATTGTGAACTGGAATCCACAGAGGGCTTCCACCAGGCCGATCTTGTGGGTCATGTGTAAGTCGTTTCCATCCCTTCTGAATGTCTGTGGACCAGGACCAAAGATAACTTAATGAATGCATACGAATGCAAAAACATCCCCAAGTGGGATGCTTATCCCTGGGTTTATGATCTCTGTCAGCGGTATGTACAGCTGTAGCATCAAGAACCTCAAGTGTCAAGGAAAAGAGTCACAGTTCCAGGGCTCTGGGGGCAAATGTTTAAATTGAGCGCTTATGAACAAAGACAGAATAAAGGTTGTTAAATGCATGTTAAAGTGGTCAGGAGGGGGAAAGAAAAAAAAGGAAAAAAAAAAAAAAAAAAAAACCCTGTCCAATTTAGGCAGAAGCCAAAAGCTGGTCATTTCAACAGGCCGCAGAAACCCTGAGCTCCTCAGAGTGCAGCTTGGGATACAGCACTGTGGGTCACACCACAAGGAATGGGTCACCATTACAGCATGTCACCTCCCAGTGGCTTTTAGTTGGCACTACAAACTGGCACACCTCCCTGGTGGATGAAGGAAGGGACAATTCGATCTAGCACACAAACTAGAGCAGGACTCAAGAAGCCCCACTTCCACATTGTCCTCACGCTACTGGAAAACATTCATAAAAGGTAAGGACAATGGTAAAAAGCAGAATCTGTTATTTACTACTGAAGATTTTACTTTTGGCTTCAAAGGCTAACCATAGATATAAGAACTGGAGGCTTCTAAGTTCTCTGGGTTAGAGCTTCTGGTTTGGTGTGGACCTCGGTAGCAGATTTATAAAAACAGGACCGGAGGCTTGACCCTGTCCTCAGACCCAAGTTACCTCGTGCTCCTTCTCCTGCAGGACGAGGATGATGTCTCCAGGCTCCACTCCAGGTGCCTGGTCTGCCTCTCCACCAAAGGTGATCTTCTGCCCGTGCTTCATGCCCTTGTCTACATGCACCTCCAGGATCTTCACTTCCTTCACCACCTTCTTCCCTTCACACTTTTTGCAGCGGTCTTTCTCATTGATGACCTCACCTGTGGGCACGTGGATGCCGTGTTACAGCAGGAACCAAGGAGTTGGAATAGGAACCTCACCAGTCAGCACGCTGGCCTCACCTTCCCCGTTACAATCGGTGCAAACCGACTGCATCTGCTGGACCATTCCAGGTGCGAGCTGTCGGATCATGATGCGCGTGCCACGCCCCCTGCAGGCCGTGCACTTCTGAACTGCTCCTGTCTTCCCACCTTGCCTGAGGAAGAGGGACCACGCCAGTTTTGAATTGCCCCCCTGCATCAAAACGACTTCAGTTTTACTTCACAGAGTTACAACTTTTTAATTCAGAATTAGTTTTACATTTAAGAACAATAAAGGCAGGCCCTCTTCTCAAAGAAGAAAACAAGATCAGCTCAAGAATTACTGCAGACTGAATGTAGTCCATCTCAAAGAGGTACCCTTTTGGTGCCACAGCAGGAAAAGATCCTCGAGAGAGAGAAAACGTGTGTGTGTGCGCACGCGTGCTGACTTACCCGTTACATGCGCTACAAAGGACATTCTTGCTTAATTGTAATTTGGTTGTTTTTCCATTGTACAGGTCTTCAAGAGAAACCCTGAGGAGAGCAAAGGAGATGTTTATGAATCAGAAAACAGCACAAAGGGAAACTTATGTCATTCTCATCATAGGAAAATTTAGGAACAGAGTTGTCTGAACTTCAAACTCCTTTAGGACTGGAGCGCTGAAAAACCCTGCCTGCACAACGAGGAAAACGTTTAAATGTCTGGATGATCAAATCAGCAACAAACATGGAATTTTCAGATCAGCAGCTCTTCTTGAATAAACTGGACTCCACTAATATAAATGTGCATGGGTAAGAAGTGTTTGTGTGTGTGTATATATATATATATATATATATATATATATACACACACACACACACACACACACACACACAAATAAAAAACTGGCTCCTTTTCCCCACCCCTGTAAGGTATGAAACGGAACAAAGCAGCTTACTTCAGGGGATGGACCATGTCTTCACCCCTCCTCCTCCCGCCATTCCGGCTCCGACTCTGGCCGCCCATGAACCCGAAGAGCCCGCCACCGAAGATGTGGGAGAAAATGTCGTCCATGCCGCTGCCGCCGCAGCCACCTTCCCGCAAACCCTGCTCACCATAGCGGTCATACAGCTCCTTCTTCTCTGGGTTGCTCAGCACCTCGTAGGCAAAGCTGATCTCTTTGAACTGGATTCCAGGAGAAACCGCAGATTAAGGTCCCTGAATCCTCATGTTCAACCAGAGCTCAACAAAGCTGTTCAAACTCTCTGCTGACAGCAGAACAGTGGTCTAACAAAATAACTCCTCACCTTGTCTCCGGCATTGGGGTTCTTGTCGGGATGATATTCTTTCGCAAGTTTACGATATGCCTGAAATTTAAAAAAAAAAAAAAAATTTTTACATTTGCAAAATTTCATAACTGTTTAACATGTTCTGGTAAATACCCAGTTCTAGTTTCAAGATTAGAAACATTCTAGTAAATTTTTTTGCACTTTACTAATCCTGTAAGTAAGAATAGACGTTTATCCCCAATTTACCAGGGTAGCAGGTCCTGCAGTGGTTAAGGTGGTGGTTTCCACCTTTGAATTTGAGGGATCTGGGTTCAAATCCCACTCCACCATAGTTCTCTTCAACAAGGTTCTTACCCTGAATTGACATTAAAACCTGCCCCCTTACATATACGTGAATATTTTTAAGATGCTTAACGCTGCTTCTTTAAGCAGCAGCTAAATAAGTACAAATGTCGGGGTTCCTCCATTGTTCACACAAACATGGTATTTGTTCACTTTATTCTATGGCAATGAGATGAATGATGAACACCGATTGCCTTCCTAACTTTAAGTTAATTTAAATCAGATTTTTTTTTAAATTTGGCAAACAGCCCTTAAAACAGGTTGGAAACGGACGATTTTTAATACTCTTAATTTCGGGCTGAAAGGCCCGAAGAAGCCAGTGAACAGCGCACTGTTAACCAACCCATTTCACAAGCGTCTGCCTGCCATTCCACGCCGGGAAAATGGAGAGGAATCGAGGATTATTTCTCCCATTTAAGGCCTCTGGATAGTGCGGCCGCAGCGGAAGGAGCTCGGGAATTCGTGTGCGTTCGGACCAACAGCCCGACCGAACTACCGGCGTGCTAATAACAAGCTAACAGGATGCTAACTCCATGATCGCAGGCGGCTGGTCAGCTGCTAACAGGATGCTAGCGAGAAGCTAATAGGAGGCTAACCGTGGCACCAACTCCCTGACCCAGGTGTAAAGTCAGCTTCGCGCGGCCAGCAGTTTGAGAAAACGACGTTCGACCGAGGACTACGATCGGGTATCTGAAAGCACGCCGACGGAGGGCCTCCCTGTTCGCGGCGGGTCTTCACCCGGGCCTCGGAAGCACTGCGTAGCGCTAGGCCGCATCTCCTAATCCTTCTCCCAGGAGGCCCACAACGCCGCGCCTGTGACCCCCGGCACGCCGCCCGAGAGAGAAACGGGCGTCCGGGCCGCCTCACCTTCTTCAGCTCGTTCTCGGACGCAGACGGGGAGACGCCCAGGAGGTCGTACAGCTTGGTGTCCGCGACGTTCGCCATGACGCTGCTCGAAGAAGGACCTTCTGGGGGGGAAGCGGATGAGAGAAAGAGGAGAGCCGGTCGGAAACGTCCCACGTACGGCGTCCACTTTAACCTGCGCGTTACGACAGCGCGCATGCGTCGCCTCGTCGGCGTCCGACGTCACACTAACGCGCCCTTGCTGGCTTGCGTTACGTCACGCGCAGCGCGTCAACTGTGCGACACCCTCCGTCTAAAATGTAATCTTTTTAGCTGTGCGCTGCTTATTATTCGTTTATTTGTCAGTGTTATTGGTTTTGAGCATAGCTGTGTATTCTCCCCCCACTGTTATGTTTCCAGTTGTGAAAATTCCATGTGTCCCGTAAGCCGTGTTTCTTCGCAATGTTTGCACAAAAATACTCGCTGGGTTGTGAGGACGCCATGTGCGCAAAATAACGGCCCACGCTGTGAATCGTGCTGGCAAGCAAAATAAATGTAGTGAAAAGAAATAAGGATTGTGTTTAGCAGGTACTGCAGAACTGACAAAGTGAGGTTTCATTTAAAATTAAACATTGACATGAAATGCTACCCACATTTCCTAGGACTGCATGTATAGCAAATTATTCTGGGCAAACGTGGAGGATTTAAAGTACAGAAAATTGAAGGTCAAAGTGAATTTCAACGACAAAAATATGTCCTACATTTAAAATACATGCACCTGAATACATTTTTGTACAATACTGACAAATATATTAAGAAAAGTCTGAGTATAATAGCCAGAACTTCTGAGAATATAAGGAAATTAGGATCACTTTAAGAAGTTGAAAGATAAAAAATTTGCCCCATTCAGGACAAATGGACTTTGGTGGGTCATATGCTGCCACATGGCGCTGTGCTCTGTAGACTAAACCTGACTGTTGCATGAATTGAGTGAATCCACCAGGTGGGGTCAGACAGGCGATGCAGGACCGCAGAACAGAAATCGGGGCCAGAAAGCTGCTGTCTTAAGGCCTTATTTATCAGAAAATGTGCGGTTTGTGGCGGTGTTCCATCCTTCGCTTAAAAGTCCACAAAGAGCCTGAGAAAGCAGTTGTGTCGCTGACATCCAATTCATTGCAGTTAAATACAGGGTTCATGTTGGCGAGAACTCGGGCTTTGGAAGTAGAGAGCAACGTGCTGGGCTGCCTGGTAGAGCATGTTAACCCCACTATGAAGATGGTTAAAAATAATAGCACATCCGTAACTCACCGTGACATTTGTTCGAGTTTAAGGATTACATTTTTCCCCACCAGATTTATAGCATCCAGATGACCGGTGTTTCGCTCCCGGTTTCAGCACGAGAACCTTTAAAATATCACCAAGGACTAAAGGCAGCTGATGCATTAAAAGCTTTGAAAGCTACGGAAGGGCAGTTTTAAAACCGTGTCAGCGATGCGGAGCGAAAGGCCGTGCCGTGCGCGCGTGGCAAACGCTGCCTGTCTGCATCCTCTTTAAAACACAACCTGCCCCAAGAAGTCCAGGTGTCGCGTTTTTTGCATTTCAGCATTAATGGACTGGAGCGTGCAGATAATTTTTTCACTATTTTACAGCACACTGTTTTCACTAAGAGCAGCGCACCTACAGCACTATTAAGATGCCGATCTGTTACCCGAATAACCTTAAAGCACCGACAATGCAAAAAAGAATTACAATTCCTTTTTCGGTAAAGAATAATGATGGCGATGATGCTGGCCATAGCTCATGTCCTATTGTGCTCTTTCAGCATCTATTTGGCCTAAAGGATGCAAATGCGTTTTTGTTTCTTCTCCACCGAGTCCCTGTAATTGTGTTGAGTTTGGAACAGAGCGGCTGGGCGAATGTTACTACATGACATATTTGGCCTTTAATGATATAAAACGGCGGCAGCATCGGCTCCTAATGGAGTCGGCATCTATTATCCAAATATGAAGTTGAAGGATCAGAGCTTGTAGATATCAGACAGTTGGCGAAGAGGAATTAAACCGAACGGTGGAACTTCTGAATAAGGCAGGAGAAAATCAGAAGCTCTGAGATGAAAGGGATCGGTTACAACTTCCAGAAAACAACGGAACACGATCGAGACGAAAAAAAAATAAAGAAAAACAAGAATCTGATGTTTATGTCTATAAACATAATTGTAGAAGGAGAGAAGTCAACAAATGGAGGCTCGGTTCTGCTCCTGTCATTTTTCTTCGGGGAGTTATTTTATGTCCAAGCAGGAAAATGGTCTGGTCAGTCAGGGGTTGGCATCCACGCGTGAATTACAGGCGACTCCCTTTTTGGTCATGTTTGCAGGGGCTGCCGTTTACTCGCAGGCTCGGGGCCGAGTGGTGACATCCAGGCTGCTGAGCCGTGACAGCCGCGCCCCTCTGACAACCCGGCGGCTGAAGAGTCAGTGAAACAGAAGCTGACAGCAGGGGGTGTTTATGTAAGCATTGCCGAAAATCCCTGACTCCCCGCTGTTTATAAAAACCTCTTTTTCCCAGATGTGTCATGATGGAGTTTCATTTCCGTCCCCGTTTTCTTCATTTAAAGAAATGTTTAGTAAAAAAGCACAGAACTGTCGTTAAGTTGAGCCGTATTAGGTGTTTTCCACATCTTGTTCCAAGGAATTATTTTCACATTTGGATGCAGCTAATAAATATTTAAAATATTTAAAATGTCACCATTGTCGAGTGTTTTGTGAGCAGTTTTGATGCGGGCGCCAGGTCACATCAGTGTTTTATTTCTTCCAAATGCTGCTTCCCACAAGGTGAACTTGCGCCCTGTGAGCATGCAGAAGCTGTTGAGCAGGAGTGCCGACTGGTTCGTGTGCCTCAAACCCAGGGCCCATGGTACGAGCATCTGACTGAGGAGCCCGAGTGCTAAGGGACCCAGACTGGAAGCTCTGGAAATAGAAGGGACCCTGAGCGGAAGCCCAGTTTGTGCCGTCAAGTTTGAACGTTGACCGCATTTCCAAGACATCACATCGCATCCCAAGGGGCTTAGGAGGGAAACCGGGTGTCGCGTGATGCAGGGAGGAGCAGAGCCGCGTACCTGTAAGTGTGAAGGGGGTCTAGGATGATAAACCAGCTGTGGGTCTGTGGGGATCCGGGAAGTGGCATCTTCCCCTCTGGGACCCCGCGGCCCCATCTGCAGCCATGTGTTCTCTGTCACTTCATCAACCCCCTCTGGGTCCAAAAGAGTCCTCTCAAAGTCTAATAAAACATGACAGCCCAGCGAGGCGATGGGAGTCAGCGGGGGGCCTCTGCCTCCGTTTTCATGTTCCGATTTCCACAGATGACAGTGCCATTAGAGAGGAACGGTGTTTAATCGTAGCTGACGGTGGCGAATCGGCCGCAGACGATGGGGGTCCGACTGAGATGAGCTCAACAGGGACGCCGGCGCTCCTTTCCTCTCATCAACTCTGTTTAATGTGAGCGAGATTGGTGAAAACGGTGACAAAAATGCCCAAACTTTGCCGGACACTTTTCCTCCGAGTGGTTGCGTTAAACCGTTTACGCCGATTCACTCATTTATAGAGCAGGGTAATGTTTACGCTATCCGTTCAGGGTAAGCATAAACTCAAGGGCACTACAGCAGGAGGTGGGATTCAAACCAGCAACCTCACAGTCTGAAGGCGGCAGCAGCAACCGCCACGCCCCCTGCTGCCTCAAACACCACACTGAGATCCCAGATCAAAATACACAATATTGATCATTGCTATAATAATGTTTGTTTTCCTGCCACAAATATTTGTCACCCATACTTTTACTGGGTTAAAATTGCGTGACTGTATTGCTGACAAAAGTAAAATTTCTTTCTCTGGTGTGCTTCGCCTTTGATGTACTACACAATTAATTTTATTGTAATTTAACTCACACTTTTCTCCATCTTACAGTGATACTTTTCTGCACTAAGCTACTTGCGCTGCTATACTCTTTATACAGCAGTCATTTTCAGCATTTCGGGTCCCGCTCGGACCATACCTTCATCAACAGAACTACAGCAGCAGGTGGGATTTGAACCCTGGGCATTCAGACTCAAAGGTTCATCACCACCCTGTCGGTTCCAGTGATTGCAGCCACCACTACGCCCCCTGCTGCTCCACTGTGTATGTAATCAGCAGCGTAGATTCACCCCCTGGCACTGTAGGACCGTGGGTCGCAGGCGTCTCCGTCAGCCTGTAGGGTTTCTGCTGTCATTAAAACCGCTTATTCGGGGCTTGGGCCTTAAAGCTCAGCTGCACTCAAACCTTAGAGGAGTCTGAGGTTCGACGGGAAGACGCACCTCAGGGCCTAAGGTTACACAAGTCTCTTCTGTACGGTCTTGCCGCGCCAATGTGGCCGCATACGAATCATCTTCCGATGGGACATCATTTACTGTTAGGTAAAACGTGAGCAAATGAAATTAGGACTTTGCGCCTCCCTCCCTCCCTCTGAAACTCTGTCCAAGCTCCACGACTCGGTAAAACTCACTAATGATGGCTGGCGTTTGCTGAGGATGTGGCCAACTTTTTAGAGCAATGTTATTGGCGCAGACCAACTGAGAGGAGCTCTCGCTTCCTGTGCTGCTGTTCCTCAGATTCCCTCCCCGGAGCTGCAGCCCCGCCGCTGTACTCCGTATACCGTGCAGACGTTCCCCGGTGGGGTTCCCGTGCCAGCGCTGCAGTTATAAATTTGACAAGCATACACAGGTCATTGTGTTTGTTAATATATATTTTTTAATCCAAACCAAACTTAACAAGTGAAGAATGAAACTGTAAGAAGGGGCCGGAGGCGGTCAGCGACACCAGGCGGCCAGGAAAGTCCTGTGCTTGACTCCATCTGAGGTCTGGAAGGGAGCGGCTCCCACAGGTAGTCTTATTTACATCACGAATCCGCCCAGGAACATGGGGGGTCTTTTCTAATATTGTGTTTACACAAGAGAAATATAAACCCACACACATAAACCTATGATAAGATTAATTCCGTTGCGCATGAACAGGGCAGAAATGAGTTAAAAAGACACGTGGTTTAGAGTCCCAAGAGGTCAAGAGTCTCTGTCCCGAATGCGTTAGCGCTCAGAAGTCCATGGAGAGCGAGCGTGGCTGGGAGGAGTCGCTGCTGTTGCGGAGGGCAGCAGAGGTGGCGCCACCGCGCACGTAGATCTCGCAGGGGATCTCCTCCATGACGCGGTCCTCGATGACCTGCTCGGTGCAGTCGTGGCCCTGCTTGTAGCCGTAGCAGCTCTTCTTGTAGCTGCTGTTGAAGGTCTTCATGGGCGGCGGCTGCGGGAAGTCGTTACGATAAGGCAGCTCGGAGGCGGCGCCCAGGACCGGGCGGCTCGGCTTGGGAATCGGAGCCTGGGAGCCGCAGTGGTGCTCGTGGACGCAGCGCGACGCCGCCGCCACCGAGGACGATGACCGCCGCAGCTTGTGGTAGCTCTCCAGTTCCTCCGACAGCTCGGCCAGGTCCGAGGAGATTTCCTTGTCGCGCAGGGAGAAGAGCTCGTAGTGCGGCGGGTCGAAGGCCTCCTGGAACCCCCCTTTGTTGAACACGGACTTGCGTGCCACCACTTTCTTGCGCGGCTGCTTCATCTGGACCAGGATAGAGACAATGAGGAGGACGAGGACGATGCCGGTGGACACACCGATGACGGTGCTGTGCGTCTTGGTGATCTGGTGGAAGAGGCCTTTGCCCTTCTTCTCTGGAGGGGGCAGAGCAACAAATGTGTGGTGAGACAGAAGCCTTGTTGTCCATTAACTTCACCTTTTCTTCCAGCCACCTCAGTTTCCACGCACGTCCACCTACTGCAAGTCGAGCGGACACGAACATTTGTCCCGTAGACAGTAAAAGTTGAGGGCCTGACGCCTGCTCCCCGGATAATGAACAAGGAAATAAGTTTGATAAGATTCAAAGTTGACTTTTTTAAATGTGGGAAAAATGCAAAAATGTGAAAACTTAAAATGAGAAAATTTGTTCATCACCGTAACAAATTAAATTGGGGAGGTGGGGGCTTAACAAACTGAACCCAAGGACACCAAAAACATCTAATAAAAACCCTAATACGATGCATCTCATCATAGAATACAATTATCAACATTACCGGCGGTGTTATTAGTCACAAAAACCGTAATGAAATACAGCACCTACATACATGTTTGCACTGACGAAACATATAGTCAAGCTCCTTTTTGCAGTTTATAGTCTACAGATCTCACTGGCCTGAAATGATACCACTGTGTGTGTGTGTGTGTGTGTGTGTGTGTGTGTGCGCGCGCGCAGGCACCATAGACACAAACAGGAGTTTCCTGACCAGGAAGAAGCACGTGGTAGCGGAAGGTCAGCGGTTGCTCACCCTTGCAGTGGTTCTCGTCCCAGGGGTACACGCAGTTCTGAATGCCATTGCAGACCAGCGAGTTGTTGATGCACATGTTGCTGTGGCAGAAGAAGGTGTTTCCCGAGCAGGGAGCTGCAGTAAACACACACATACAGCGTGGACGCCATCTAAGCATCTGCGCATTTACTCACTCAGCCGACACATTTCTCCAAAGTGACTCACAACATGCAGCTGCTTACAGGGTAATTTTTCATCAACACCTTAGCTTAACCTTAGAACTGACTGCAGGGGATCTTCATGCTACAAACTGTATTTTCTGTATACAAGCATTTCCAGCTCTACTTTCATTAGTAAATAACATATATTTTTGTACATTTCTGCAGGTAGAGAATGCCAAGAGATGTCTCCCAAAAGCCACCTCTGTTCAACTCACTTCCACAGTGTTTACATCCCATGTGTTGTGTTCTTTAGAGCTGCTGGTCAATAACTGCAAAGCACACGTTCATGAGATGAACTAGTCAATAATCAAGACAAAACTGTTTGTGAAGACAGAACATTTTTCTATCTTTTTTTTTACTAGTGCGCCCCCTATGGGCAATTTAGAGCTACCGATTAACCTGAAACACATCTTTGGACTGCAGGAGGAATCCCGCACTGATGCGTGGGGAACTCAACACAGACTGAGCTGAACTAGAACCCACACCTAACCAGCATAGGGGCTGTGCAAAATCCAGAAACAGTCCAGCCTCAGTCCGGTACCAGTCCAGTTCCCTGCAGGCAGGTGGAAGGTGAGGGGAGGTACAGCACAGACACGTGGGCAGCGGGTGGTCTGTGAGGTGCGGGGAGACTGGCAGTCAGGGGAGGACCCCTCACTGAGAGTAACAGTCAGACACCCGGTGTCAACCGCAGACAGTAGCAGGTGTCTTGCTCACATGCAGAGCTTCTCCTAATCTTCAGGCTCCCAAGTTTTGTCTTTTCTTTGCTCTTGCCGCACTTCAGTATTTTTGCTGGAACCCTCTATCTGGGTCATTTGACCTCAGCACTCTGCTTTTGAATCCGCAGCTACTCTCCCCCTGTCAGCAGGTGGGCAGCCATACCCAGACAGTGAGTTGTGAACAGACTTCAGCTTTCAGCTGTAAGTTGAGGAGCCACTGCATGTTTTTTGGTTCAATATTTTATATAGTTTAGCCTGTGTTTTAATGTAACGCTCAAACTGAGCCTAGGGGGGCCTTGATGAGAACAGTGGGGGTCCTTCATCCACACTGGCAATGCTAGATGTCCAGCAGCCGCTCAGACACTGATCTCCCAGCATGTTGTGGGGCAAACCTTGCTGGCGGCCGCGACTCGGCTCTCAGCAGCCGTTTCCAGCATCGCAAAGACTGAAGCTCCGCCTCCTGCTCTCATTGCCACCCTGCTGGTGCCATGATCATCAGCCGTGTCGCACGGTACCCCACCACCCCAGGCCCGGTGGGAGGGTGGTTAAGCATGTCTGACAGCAGGACGGGCTCATCCAAAAGAGTTGTCCCCAAACAGACCGGGGGCCCCAGAGCGCCTGCCTTCGCTGCGGGGAGAAGAATTTCAATCAGACTGTGGTTGGAGAACAAACAAAACCGGCAACTCGCTATCAAGCTCTCGTACAGCTGTGCGCTTGGGCTGCCCCCCACACACAGGGCGCCAAAAGCCCCCTTTCCTGCGTATTCATTCTCATGCCTTAGAGGTACTAGGCACTCATTTTGTAATTTTTTGTTAATTTCAGAGCACATGCTAATTTAATTTTTCTGACTATTCAGCCATTTAATAAAAATGTCACACCACAGCTGAGCAGCATTTGTTCCGCGTGCGGCGCCTTGCCCCCGATTCACAGTCGGCTTTGAATTATCAACATTCGCCTGTCCATAAAACAGCCGGAAGCATCTCTGCCATGTAACGGGACGGCGGCGTCTCCAACATTAATCGGCTGTCTCCCCATCAGCGGTGGCCCCGATGCGTTGGCCCGTCGTTATGGCGACCGTGCTGGCCTTTAGGAGCTCGCCCTATTTCGTCACCAATCGTGACTGAGCGGGACGAAGAAATAACTGGATTTTGGGTGCTGTTTGCCTGCCAGCGCTGGGCTGTGAAAAACTCGCACTGACAGAAGTGAAAGAGCGGAGCGACACTTGGGCCGACTGCGAGAGGGCAAGAAGAGTGCATGGCCCCCTCGCTCTGGTCTGGCACAGGACAGTGGGAGCTGCTCCATCCTGGAGCGTTGACGACGGCGGGGAGACGAGAACAGAGACGAGTTTGACATGCGGAGCTGCTCCGTCCCAGGCGCGCGTGACCCACTTGCGGGAGACGTGAATGCCGACTCCGAGCTGGAGTGGCCTAGTTTACTTTCCCGCTGTAAAATATGCAAAGCGAAGCACACTTTCGGCTACAAATAAATCCACACACGCTCTTTGCGCACCACACGGCTGCACTCGCTGGGCTGCATGTAGTGGGATGGACAGAAATGGTGCAGGTGGAAGCCAAGGTGCCTCATATTGTACCTGACTTCCTTCAGCAAAAAACATTCAAGTGTCTACGCGAGTAAAGCAGTGAGCTGCAAGTTGCTGTGGATAAAAGCATCAACTGAATAATTTAATGTTTGACTTGGATTGCACGCCGTCGTATGAGTCCCGGGTAGCTGTATTACAATGTATGTAAATGTATTGTTGCTGTAACCAGGGCTTGAAGGGGAGAAAAAGGAGGGCCAGTTCTCCTGCAGTGGCTACATATCAGTCGGTATCAGGAAACTACCCATCCATCCATCCGTTATTATCATTAACTGCTTTCTGTGGATGAGGGTCACAGTGGTCCAACACCTCTCTCAGTGGGCACCAAACTGTGGAATTACACCTGGAATGCAACCTATCACAGGGTGGCCACAAGCACACAAACACAAACACACACACACACACACACACACACACACACACACACACACACACAAATACAGTGGGCAATTTAAAGTGACCTGAACAGCCCAGGTGCCCATTTCTGTAGCAAATAAAAGATAGCGGGATATGTTGTTCATGTTTCTGCTGGTTACCATATACATTTCTTCAAAAAAGGGGCACAAATGTTGACCTAATGGCAGGGAAAGAGCACAGACCAGCTTGCAGCATAAAGCAGTGCACCCTGGGTAATGAAATGTAGCCTTTGGGGCAGTTATGAACAATGACTATGTACTACAGCAATGCCTTACAGGGAGAGCAGCTTACATAGAGAATTTTGGGAGCAGAATAGGGCACTGGGGAATTATGGGAAATGGCAGTACGCAAGAAAAAGACCCAGGTCTAAACAGAACAAAATACAAAATGGTGGTAGAAACTAAGTACTGGTGAGTAGCACTGAGCACCATTGAGTACTGGCCCACTTCAAGCTCTGGCTGTAATAGTAATGGCGCTTGAATCTGATCTGCCGCTGCGGTTCTTACGGTCCACGAACGAGGTGAAGAGCATCCGGAAGCGGCTGAGCCTGCTGTTCTCATCAGCCCACATGCGGACCACCCCCACGCCGTTGTCCAGCATGACGTCGCTGGCCACCGTGCTGCAGAACTTGGACTTGAGGTTCTCGATGGCGCTGCTGCCATCGTACACGGCAACAAAGTTCCTCTTGCACTCGTTGGAGTGCTCCATCTGGTACTCAAGGAAGCGGAGGTAGATCTGCAACGGGTCAGGAAGGGTCTCTGTCAGGGAGTGGTGGCCACCAACAGCAGATCATGGGTCGTACAGAAAACAACATGGAGCAAAAATGAAAACCAAAACACCAGAAAAACTCACAGTGTGCTGTGAGCATATTCAAGACCAAAAGCAGTTCAGGCATTAATGTTCAACATAGAACGAAGCCTGGGGTGTTGGGGTTATAGAGTGCAACTGAACTACCAGCTGTAAAATGATGGTTTATGAGGATTTTAATAATTTCAGCCCAATGAAGCATCACACCACAGCCCAAGAACTCCAGTGCTCAAAGTCTGCAGGTTCTACTGGTTTTTTCCACCTCGGCCCTTAAATCAGTAAATATTACAGATATAATTAAGTGAATGACACATTAGTCTCACCTGACAGTCCAGGTGTGAAAGAAGCAGCAATTTAAGTACACTGTGTAAAACCTGCAGGGCTGTAATCCTCCAGAAAGGGAGACGGTTGTGAGACGGTACACCTGGTACACTTCAAAGCCCAACTGAGGTGAATCTAATGGCCCTTCTCCAGGCACCCATATGATCTCGTGCCATGTGCAGCACCGGCGCTCGATGGCGACTCAACGGGACTCTTGTAGACACCGTGAGCTGCTTTGAAGAGTTGCGACACCAACATCTCTGGTGAGAGCTACTCAAAATGTGCAAAATGGGGCAGTGGCACTAAAATATTCATAATAAATTTTTAACTTAAGAGAGAAACAAACAAATGAACTCTGTAGGTTTATTTAAGGCTTGTGTTGCCCCACTGAGCCCCCAACTCTCAGACACAAAGAGATTTCAGATTTTAGGCTGGCTGTTGTCCAGGCACTGAGCCATAGTTTTCTGGTTTCCTCCTGAGGCCCAGAGTTCATTTTTGTCCCCTTACGGAGGACATTCTGTGCTTTTAAATGATAGAACACATTTGGTGTGGGACCTGCATAACTCTAGAAACTCTATAAATGCAGTCTTACATGCCAACATCAATTTTTTGGTTCTTCACGTATCAGAGGGATGACAGGGTAGAGCTGTGTAGCAAAAACCTATTTCTTGCTGGGTCTTGGGAGGGCATACAGCAAAGACCCGGTACAGGTGTTGCCCTTTGAACTCACTCCATAATGTGGAACTATCTGCTGGTGGACAGATCAGGGATTAATGTTCAGTCCTCACATCCTGCAACCAAATCCCTCCTGGATGGTATGAGAGATCTTATTCTGGCGCATTTCTCAGAACAACACGAATTGTGTTCAGACCTACGGACCTCTTCACGTGTGAGACCCACAATTAATTTTAGATATGCTTAAAGTTAGGACAAGAAGTGAGACAGGAAGTGGAATCGGATGTGGGATGGGAAGTGAAATGGGAAGTGGGGTCGGAAGTGGAATGGAATGCAAGCCAGGAAGTGGTCGGTTTCCTACTCATCGCACAATCCAGTAGGTTCTGTCAGGGTGACCGGCTGATGGGACCTGAGTGCAAAATGCAGCACTAACCTTAGAATTCGGAGGGGCCCGTATCGTCCAGATGCAGTCCACTGCATCACCTGACTTGATCTTCTCCTCCTCTTCTACCTGACTGGAGCGGATCATCCCATCAGAGCCGCCGATTTCAAACTGACAGTCTGGGGAGCCGGGGAGGGGGGTGATCAGGCAGTAATAAATATCAGTGAGCACCCAACTTAAGTTTAGCTACTTTTCACTACCAAAGATGTGGTAACATAAAAATGGTAAAGGACCCAGCTACCTATAAAAGCATAAAGTTTAAATTTATACACACATACAAGTACAAATTAGAAAAAAATTACTAAATTAATTTTGCTAGGACAACAGCAAAACTAACAGCAGCACTTAAGAAATAACACTGAGGAAAAGAAGGGATGGGGAGGGGAGAGCAGGGGAGATACCCGGTCAGTACCTTGGTGAAACAAACGACTTAAACAGTCAAAACTCACCTGGAATCGGATTTAAAATCCCGCCGAGGTGCAGATGGAAGTCTGGATCTGGCCCAAAAGAGAGAGAGAAAAGAGAGGAGCTTGAGTGTCACATGACCCCAGGCCGACACCGGAGGTCCGGTTCTGCAGAGCCCAGAAGCAGTTTTGGGTATCAAACACAGCAGCATCGGGGAAGAACCATCTGCACTGGACAGTGAGGTTATGTTATTTCCATATTTTTCTTCAGAAATAAAATTACAGCCCATACCCACGTGACTGGATTAACAGGACAGCCGGGCCCCGATACTCCAGTGTGTCACATATTCACATTCATAAACATTACTGACATGACCAATTTTGTGTGCAAATTTTAAAACATTGTAAGTATTTATGTGTTGTGCATTTAGATTTGTAAGCTTGCGTCTCAGATACTGTAACAGCTAATTGGCCGGCGCAGCAGAAAACGGCGATTTCTCCCGGTTCTGTATTTCCAAGGAAATATTTTTATGTTGTATATTGGAAGCTGTAGGCTTGATAATCACTTAGAATATTTAAATTAAGGCATCTTTCAGCTACTGGATTCATTTTGCTGATTAATCAACCATTTATAAAATATGAAAAATAAATAAATTGAAAAGTGTAGTAAATATCCTGTTTGTACCCCATTACTGAAAGCAGTGAAGAAGTAAAGATGAAGAAACCCCATTTATGCAGTCTAATGAGGATAAATGTAAATCCATCACCAATGTGCTTTTTGGTCACTGCTGGTAATGTTGTCAGAAGCAGAATGGGGTGGAGGGGCAGGTGACGCCCCATACCTGCAATGAAGGTGTAGTTGACCTGGAAGCCGAGGCCCTCAAGCTCCTCGTCGCTGGTGAACTTGACCCACATGAAGCGACCTGTGGAGCGCACCAAGCCGGGGCTCCGGGGGCCGCAGAAGCGGTTGATGAGCGGCGAGAAGCCAAAAGGTCCATCTCGAACCTCTATGTGGTCGAAGCGGCACTCGAAGGATGGCTCGATGTAGTAGATGTTGTCGAAAAGCAGCTCAATCCGCTGGCGGGGGTGTGCTGTGGGACATGGGAGGGCGTTTGTGTTATGCATATTGCCCTTGTACCACCCCACCAACTGTCCCTGTACTGCTCCCCTATGCCCCCCCCCACTCATACCACCCCCCAACTACCCCTGTCCCCAGTGACAGCATGGTAATTCCACAGCTCAGGGAACACAGAAATGGATTTAATGCCTGCAGGCAGCTACCAATGTAAGCTACAGTCAGGATAAGGCTCAAAGACAGCAGTGTGTGTGTGTGTGTGTGTGTGTGTGTGTGTGTGTGTGTGTGTGTGTGTGTGTGTGTGGAGTGCACGTTGCCTCCAGGGTCACTGGCTGTCAGACATGAATACCCTACAAACTGTGAGGAGAAACTGCTCAGTGGGGTAACACCGTGTGTAGTCACACTGTCTGGCCTGTTGGCAGTGCTGTACACACCCTACTACCCCCTTCACAAGATGCCCATTTTAAATGACTTCAGTCATCAGCAGGATGTCATGTGACTTTATCTCATCTCCTGTATTGCGTTTCTCTTTCTTCTGCAGCGAAGAGCCGATCGTGTGAAGCACGAAGCCGGCTGATTTATGAGCGTCTGTAATGCATTCATCGTAATTTTAATATTTTACGCATTTCTTCATCCATCCCATCAGCACTCAGGCCATCTGATCTGACGGATAGCAAAGTGCTTGGCTTCAGGCACAGCCTCCACACCGCAAACGGAGAGGGGAATGAGCCATTACTGATGGAACCTTCTAGAGAAACACAGGTGATCCATCAAGAGCAGATGAAGAGCGTTAGACACAGGATGATGAGCTCAGCTGGTGTGTCTGACACCACCACGTTGCTGGTTCACATCCCTGAAGCAGCCACCTATTGGAATGACATTCAAACGGCAAACACACAGATAATCACGGCAGATGGTGTTGGACTCATTTATGTGGTCGTCAGGAGGACAGGAGAGAAATGGCTTCAGAAAGTTGGGCTTGGGAAGGACTCAGCAGCCCCAAGGGACACAGGTAGCTCATTCCACCACCAAATTGCAAATGCACAGACATTAACACCACACTGTGGAGGAAGGGCAAACACAGGTACCTTCTAGAATGTAAACGCATTCCTTATTGGGGGGGTATGTGTTGGGGTAGTTTGGGGAGGTGAAGAGCCCCCCGTTGGAGTTCCGCACCCAGGTGCCGCACTGCCCGTCTCCTTTGGTCGTCTGCTTGGCATTCGGCAGCTCTGCAGAGAGGAAGTACACGTGTCTCATCCCTTAGTCTCATACATGTTCACCTCCTGACGGACGCACCTCTGGATTTCAACAGTTTATCCTTTATATTTAATGAAGACCTCAGAACCGGTGAAAAGTACAACCATAGCAACACATCAGAGGCCTCAACCATTGCACCACCTGCTGGACTCTTGTGTCATTAACGTGTCTACATGCTCACTACGCCTCGCCTCAGTGCTGCTGACTTTATGCTTCCACATTGAAAATGTTCATCAGAGGAGCAGAGTAAATCACGGCTACCTCACTCATGTGGAGGTAGGAACATCAGCAGAACCTTTAACTGCGATGGATGTTGAGGCCAAGCGGCCGACTATGCGTGTTTGGTATGGAGCGGAACGGGAGAACCAACCTTTCGTCCTCTGCGCCAGTGCGAAGCCGCAATCAACCAGAATGAGGAAAAGCCAAGCTGGGAAAAAAACAACATTGAAACATCATTTATTCATTTGCTGTGGAAGCAGCGACACCTTTTCACAATAAACCTCACTGGCCGTATGCTTCACCTGTCAAGTTTTCGGTTTTTAAAAGTACAAACATTCTCCACTTTATTCATTTATTAGCTTTTTAATTGCATTTTCTGCACTTATAGCCCATCCTCGATTTAGCAGAGATCCATTTTACAGGCTTTCAGGGATTGTAACAAAAATACTTAAAGCTTAACTAATAGTGTTTTAAACAATAATGATACTGTGTGTCAGTACAGAACCATCCCACTGTCTCCATTGTCAGTGATGAAGGCAGCACAGCACCCACTAGGCCCCCTGTAGTGGCACCTTAATCACTGCTGTCTATAATATAGCAGTCAGTGTAATGAGAGCACCATAGCGCCCCCTAGGCCCCCTGTACTGTCTGCATGATTCAGCGACAGCGCTGACTGTGTTTCACTTTATTACCCACATTACATGTTATTACACAACACGTTGGTGTGTAAAAGTGTTACCGTAGTACACAGTGCAGTACTGTACAGCGCTGCAGTAAATATCAAAGAATGATAATTATGTTTATATTACATATTAGAGACTTTTGCCATTTTGGGACACCCCCCCCCCCATAGTCTGGAAAATGGAGGGCAGTCTGTATCTGTTTGCTGTGGAGGAAACGCCTTCTGCGTTTACACACCTGGCCAACAGGTGGCAGTAAAGTGCATATAGATACACAACAGGAGCGTGGCTCCCCCTTCATTTAAGTGACATAAATCTGTCCGTGCTCGACAGAAGTTTGGGAAGACTGCTTGTTTTATATTTTCCTCTCAAGTTTTGTTTCTAAAATGTGTATTTTCAACTTTAATGTCGCTCAGACTTCATGTTTCAATCTATCAATCCATCCATTACCCATGATCCCTTTTCCCATGCCATGATCTAGATCCTATCCCAGAAGCCCAGGATGCGTACATACTTCCTGCATGGGACACTAGTCCATCACACACCCATACACACACTATGGGCAACTTGGAGTGAGCAATTAACCTGAAACACCTATCTTTGGACTGCAACAGAAAACCAGAGCACCTGGAAGAAACCCACATAGACACACGCAGAACATGCAGACTCCACACACACTGAGCTGCTTTTGAATCCAAGTCTGAACCCACAGCCCCAGAGCCGGTGGGTTTAGAGTGACCACACCCACCGCACTAATTTTAATAAAAGAAAATGTCTGTTACATCACTGTAGTTTCACCAAATCTCAGCAGTAAATAAACCAAGGGACGCCTGTGTATTACTGCGCTGCTACTGATTCAACTGAGGAGCTGCCGTAGTTAAACGCGACCAACAGCACCCAGTTCACGAGCCACCTGCTGCCTTTGGCTTGAACACATGCTACCGTTTCTTAATCTTCACCTTCCTGGTGAATGTGAAACAGCACAAAAACATGCAGGATGAACGTTAAAATGAACTTCATAAGATAAACTTAGGGAAAGTGACTTCTGTTAGAGACGTGTGTGTGTGTGTGTGCGTGCGCAGAATGGCAAGGAGTGCGAAGGCTGTCGGCTGAATTGCTGATGTTCATCACAGTTGACTACAATGCAAGGAATAGCTGCAGGATTCCAGGGACACTGAACCCTTTGCCACCTTCTAATCTGAAATCTCGACCTGAAATGCCCCAGAGTGCTGATAAAATGACCGCTTCTTCATTTCTAGCAGACAAAAATTTATGGCGCTGCATTATAGAGGGACATCAATTGTGCAGTAATAAACTGGGCGACAACGGAAATGCCGCATTGGTTAATGGGTAATAAAATGACCAATAAAAGTATCACACAGGCAGGTCCAAATGTTAACTACTGACCAATAAAAGTATCACAGAGGCAGGCCCAAACGTTAATTACTGACCAATGAAAATGCTGCTTACACTCATAAGCGCTTGGCTAAGCAAGAAGCAAAGAAAAGGCCAAAGCAACACTTGCACAAAAAAGCAGATTGAAAGAAATCTTGATAATATAAAAATCGAAATTGTAATGCGTGAGGAAAAGTGTGAAAGTGAAAAATAAAACAGGAAAAGAAAAAGGCAAGTATTACGAGGAAAATACAAATGTTGTGTATACTGTGAATCTACGTGTTTTTACGGATTTGCACTGTACATCGATTATTTTCCAATGATGAATGGACTACTCGCTTATTTACGTGATTCCCCCCACTACGTATCGTACTCGCTTTTGCTAATGGCGCTAATTTATCGCGGCAAGAATAAACACATAAAGGTCGCAGCTGCAGCTTCTCGCACCAAGTTGAGCTGGATATTAAAATTCAGATTTTGGGGGGGGCTCCCAGCTGCCCCAGGGATGCACGACCGCGTACAGTTTGCTGTGAACTGCGTCAGAAAAGACCACAAGTGTTCTGCTGCTCCAGTTTACCAACGTCTGTGGACTCATTTCTCCTACTTCCTCCCCCAGAACCGCCTTATTATTGGGTGGAGCTCATTTTTATGGAAAGTAGCCGGAGGAGGAGGAAGTGAGCTGACAACAGGAGGCCTCGAGCTTCTCTCGGGGTTCAGTGTGTTTCTTAATCACGTTTCTTCCCCACACAGCAAAACCCTATAGTTGTGTGTCGTGGGTCTTGTTTGCCAAAGTGTCTTTGCACGACCTGGTCTCTTGCAAGATCCAGCGGGAGAGCTGCTCAGGATCTCAGCGCATCACACAGGCATCTCCCAGGGCAACGGATGCTGTCACTTTCCTGCTCTCCCTAGTGTTCCCAACCCAACTTGGTTGTTCAGTGTTCCACAAAAACTGCAGTATGAGCTGCCGATTCCCAACACATGTTAGTGTGGGTCTGACATTCCGGAACATTTGCGATAAACATGGTCTGCTGCCCCTCGTCATGCAGGGTCAGTTGGTTTGGACCACTGAAGACAACACTGTGGATGGTGGTGGGGGGCTGAGCTGACAAGATACAGCACTTGGGGGTTGCGGCTCCTCGGTGCCCGGGAGCCATCAGTGTGTGACCCCTGAACCTGGGCCTCTTGCTCACCAGACCACTGCACTCAACAGACAAGTCTAAATCATTTTTACCAGCTGGGTTCATGTCGAGCCTGTGAGATAATGCTGTCAAATATGCTATAAAATAAAATAAAATAAAATAAAAAAGGGGATAATCAGCAGGACACCTGCGGAAGTCAAAGAAAATCATGTTTGTCTTCAGGTTTATTTACCTGTTGCTCCCCTCTAAAGCACCTTACATTGATTCACCCATTTACACACCAAGGTAATGTGTGTTGCATCAGTTCAGAGTATGTACCATGACCAAGGATACTACACCAAAACTTGGATTGTAACCCAGGCCCTTCAGATGCAAAGGCAGCAGCTCTAACCACTACGACACCAACTGACCCAGCAGACCCCACACATCCACTCATTCACACATCCGGATTTTGAACTGAAGCACAACCCCAGTTACCGTAGCGCAGCGCCTCTTTGGAGCCGAACCACCAGCATTCCGGTTACAGGTCCTGCTCCATAACCACTACGAAAGCCTGCTGCGGTCGGGGCCATGTGATGGAACTGAGCTGAGCTTTCCAAACTCCACCGTGTTGCTCCAGGCAGCAATTAGCAGACCGTGATTTCGGGAAGCGTTTGGACAGCGAACACAGCGATCGCGGCCAAAGGTCAAGGGGTCAAATCCCACTGCACTGCAGCAGCAGGAATTCATCCAGAGACTGCGAATTCTATCCTCATCAACTTGTATCAGACAAAGACCAAGTCTGTAGGTCACACTGGGAATGAAGTGGAATGCAACTCAGAGCCCATTGCACAGATCATCAGAATCCCCCACCTTACCAGCGGTCAACCTGGACTCCATGCAGCTCTCCAATGTGATAATTATTCTCCATCTGGCTCCTTTACATAAAGCGACTCACAGCGTTCACAGTCACACTGATTTACCAGTCACTTACACTGATTTAGCAGGATGTGGGACACAAACCCAGGACCTTGAGGTTGCATGGTCGCAGCCCTAACCCCTACACCCCCTGCTGCCCAAGTGGGGCTACCGCAGCCACCATCCTCCAATTTACCAAGCTGGTGGAGTAAACTGAACCCTTGTGGTAATTTTTCAAAAACAAGCCTGTTGATAAAATTGGAGAAGATTGTGATGACGATCATGGATGTTAAGAGTGTGTTTATCCTGAAAAAAGAGAGCGAGGGGTCCCCACGCTTCAGAGTTTCACTGCTACTGGATTTTTCCTGAACATAAAGTCGAACAGAAGATAAACCGGAGACGTCGAAATGGAGGGGAAACATCCGAGCTACAGTTATTAATCTTCAGTAAAATCGATACGCTGTTAAATGTGACTAAAGGCCTTTTCACAGCCTTATGATTCCACAGGGTCCGCCTGCAGGGAGCGGCACAAACTGACCAACGAGAGCGACAAAAATGTAATGCCCTGTCAAGGTGGTGCTGGAATTAAAACAGAGTAAACATGGTAATTTGTCGATATTGGTTACACTGCCAGTATTTCATACGGAGGCCATTAAATGCATTTTAAGCTGCATTGTTCACTGCGCCTCCTTTTATGCACACTGAAGGCGGACACTGGTGACGCTTCTCTCCAAAACGGTCTTACTGAGCCCCGCTTAACAGGCGCTGTGGCGCGGCATCCTGTTATAACGTGCAGTCGGCAGAACTGGGGTAAAACGGGGTAAAATACAGTACAGCGATCATGACCTGCTAAACACTCTCAGCGCGGTACAGTTTAAATGTGCAGTAAGTCATAAAGGTTGCATAACTGGTAATTATGATGTAAATGTACAATAAGTCTATGCTACAAAGGGTGTAAAGTGTACCGTGTGGTGGAGTAACTGTATTACTGTGTCCACCAAGATGTTGCACATACGTGTGTCTGGGGGCCAATATGAATATGTAAGTGTTCAGTGACACCTACATCGTATCGTGCCTCTCGGACCCAAACCAGGTTTTTGTTTAAATGACCCCCCCACCCCAGCCCCCAAAATCCGGCGCGGAAGGAGCTTATGATGATGATGGGGGTTACAAGTGCCCATCCTGCATTGGGGGGCGTGCGGCTCAGCCAAAGTTAACAGAGTACAGTACAGCGTACAGTAGAGCAGGGGAGCGCCTGTCACCGATTTGAACGACGCGTCGTCCGTCCTGCAGGGGGCGCCCCGATTCGCTTTTATCCACGGCCTCGAACCAGCAACTTGGTTTCGAACGCGAAATTCCGCCGTTTGACGGAAAAACGCGTTTTCGGAAGACGCGAACACACCCCCGTTCGTCATCATCGTCCGTAACAACAATTATAAAAAACACAATAAAAAGCGCTGCTTGCCCCCCCCATTCAGCTGTCAGTGGCGTTTAAAATCGGGTCGACGGGCGTGGGCTCCTCACCTCCCCGCATCTCCTCTCCGTTCGAGTCCCGCACTTTTGCGCCTCTTCTCCGCCGCGCGCTCCCCGTCCGCTGTGTGCGGTTTGCGTGCGTGTGTGTGCGTTTGAGCGTGCGGTGTTTGCGGGGTCACTCCGGTCTCCCCGCCAGTGGACCCCCCCCAGCAGAGTGCTCCTCTCCGGGTCCAACTTCGTCCCGCCGCTCCGGTCCCATCATCGCCGTCGGCGGCGCGGCGGTGCTAGAGGTCCGGCTCGCGCGCGCCCGTCACATCCATCCAGTGCCAATGGGCGCGCGTGAGAGAGAGAGAGAGGGGAAAAGAGAAAGAGAGGAAAAGAGAGGTAGAGGAAGAGAGATAGAGGAGAAAAGAGACGGAGAGAGAGATCGTATGAGCTTCTCCTCAGGAAGATCCGTCAAGTTCTAGAGCTCCAGCTTCACTGGGCGACTCGCGCGCGCATGAAGCCAGAAGCCACACAAAGAGAGAGAGAGAGAGAGAGAGAGAGAGAGGAAAAAGAGAAAGAGAGGAAAAAAAGAGATAGAGGAAGAGAGGGAAAAGAGAGACAAAGATCGTACGAGCTTCTCCTCAGAAAGATCCGTCAAGCTCTGGAGCTCCAGCTTCACTGGGCGACTCGCGAGAGAGAGAATTGGGGGGGTATTTGGAGGAGTTCGATCCAATATCCTGCTGCTGTGAACGGCTCTTTCTTCGTTGACCGCAGTGGACGGCGTTCACCTGAACAAATGGCGAATTTGAGTATTCGGTGTACAAACTGGTAAATCAGTTGCGCTCACAGGGATATTTACGCACGCAGCGCAATGCGAGGGTTGCCAACTAACCAGTTATTGACTAACCAACAACCTTTAGTCGGCAGGTGAAGACGCAAAGCGCAGGATTCGGACCCACGTCCAGCATTTCACAGCGCGTTCATTTTATGGCGCAAACACTTCAGTCTCTGTGGTCCTCAGTAGCGACGAAGAGGCGCAGATGCTGATGGGGGAAGAGAAAGTGTGCGTTTGCGCCACCTCCACGGTGTGAACGGTCACAGAAGTGAGACAAATACGAATGAACAATGACTGCCCGTCTGGGAAACGCGCGAACAGCAACCACATCCTCACACTTTACACGGCACGAAAAATCCATTTATTCGTTTACATCGTTTTGCATTTCATCGTTCCAGTAAACCGTACCACAACTGACGACGACTAACATCAACTTTGAACAAAATGGCTGCACGGTTGCGGCTACTTTACACAGCGGCCCCTCCTTACGGACACTTCGCGTCACAAATGAAGGAAAGAGATGAAAAATTGGCCATCTTGTGCAATTTTCCCTGCAAAACACAGTCCGGTTACCATCAAACTGGTGCCTTCGCCGCCGCTTATCAAAATAAGGTTAATATTTACAATAAATTCCGTTAGCCGATTGCAGCCTATAATACACACCTGGGGGGGGACCCCCCCAACCGAGGAAGCAGCACAAAGTAAAAAAAAAAAAACATTCAAAAAAACTAAAAAGATAAATAAATATTTACTCCTGCATGTAAACTTCCATTTAAAGAGAAAAGTGCTGCCCAACAGTCAGTGTCCACACTTGCCCTCCTGTCTTTACAGTGATTTACAGTACATTTTACACTCCAGGGTGGGTGCATATTTACACACTTTGCGTCCAGCCCCCCAAACCCATCACTGCGAAATGAAAGATATTTCTGGACGACTTCTTCCCCAAATTATACATCGATTTGCAAATGAATCCTCGGCAAAGGAATGAGCTGTAAAAGGGCAAAATACAGCAGGTGAGCAAAGTGCCCGTTTCCCATGATACCCCTGTGCAGGTGGCGGTTTTGCCATCTTCTTGTTGCCTCGGTGCCTCTTCCTCACATGGCATCGAAATGGAAGCGGTGGGCTTCCTGTCTCTTCTCGCGGTCGTCGGCTTTCTGCAACAGAGGGGGGGCGGTCGGCGGTCAGTCCAGGGTCAAAGGTCAAGGTATGCGAGGCAGCCATGCATCTACAAACCAGAACCGTGACTGCAGCACTGGGCTCCGCTACAGCTCTGACTGTAGGGTCTGCGCATCATAAGAGCGTGGCTAATTACCGGCCACCTCATTCAGGTGAGGGTCAGAGAACAACGTTTCGGCTGGATGTGGGCGGCCCCCGGCGCCAGGTGGGTGTCCGCAGCCATCGCGAGCAGGAAACGGCCTGTGGGCGCCAGGCGGATAAACGGCTGCATCACAAAGACAGCGGTGTGTGACACACATAAAAGGGAGGCTTTGAGGGTCCTCCATTATCCTCACGGCTGTGTGTTTGCGAATGCCAGCGTCTGTCCTCAGCCAAAGAGGCCGAGTGAGTCACAGGGCGAGTTTCTCCCAGGCAGACCCTGGTGGATCCACACACACGCAGCATTGACAGAGACACAAGGGTTATACTCTTTATTTTTAGCGCTGCTTTTCCATCCGTTGTTTCCTGGCAGCGGTGCATAAAGACAGATAATATGACAAAAAAGGATCTTCAAAGTAAATCTGACAGATCTGTGTTGCTTCGCCTCATCTTTGGGGGAAGGGGGGGGATACAAATGTTTTTAGCGTGCCTGCGCGTGTGTGTACCTCTCTCTCTTGCACGCACGCACGCACGAACACAGCTGAGCTACCACGAAATCCCCTCCTAACACAGCCCTACGACTGCGCTTCTAAGTAAAACTAAGTAAATTGAAGCACCAGGGGGCGTAGTGGTTGGAACCAAAGAACCCGGGCTGGAATCCCACTGCAGACTATAGGTACTCGCTTATCCTGAATTGACAGTAAAAATGGCTCAGCTGTACAAATGGGTAAATGAGTGTTAAAACCTCACACCGTGAGTCACTCTGGACAAAAGAGTCAAACAGATGAATAAATGTTCAATAAAAACAACAAAACGTCAGCAGCCGTGCTGGATGCCGGGGACGGGCGATGCTAATTTATTAGCTCAACTTGTCTGTCAGGAGAATAATCTTTCGATCCAGCTACCGATCAAGACGAGAGACTCCCCCCCCCCAAGAAACGTTAATTAGGAGCCCGAAGTCGACAGATACGGTGCCAACATGTTATTTTAATAGAGTGTCAACTGCAATAAATTCCCCTCGCAAAATTATTTCTCTTAGCAGGCTGCAATTATGGCTTCCTGTTCATATAATCAGGTGCCGGCAGCAGATGGCGGAGGGAAGGGGTGGGCAGGGAAACCTCTTGGGGTGGACGGACACGGACACGGGACACACACACACACACACACACACACACACACACACACACAGACGCGCTCACCTTCTCCTGCCAGTGCAGGATGCCAATGATGACGAGGATGAAGATG
The DNA here is from genome assembly GCA_018136845.1 of Heterotis niloticus. NCBI lineage: Eukaryota > Metazoa > Chordata > Actinopteri > Osteoglossiformes > Osteoglossidae > Heterotis > Heterotis niloticus. The sequence continues at coordinate 1,835,123 of CM030904.1, forward strand.
CAGACCCCGATGAGGGCGATGGCCGTCAGCAGCACGATGTTGCTGGGCGTCAGGTACAACTTGGCGCTCCAGCTGGGGAAACGGGCACATCGAACACCTGTTAGCTTCACGGAAACGCTGCTGCAACACGGCAGGTTTTCCCCTGAAGGCTGCTGGTTCGAATCCCAGGTGGGGCCATGCTGCAGTACCAATGATGTAAAAACGACCCAGCGCTACCAACGAATAACTATTACAACAGTGACCAGGGCAACGGCAGGTAAACGTTGTATTTGATTCGACAACAACACAATTCTCACTCTCACTCAGGGTATAATTTCCTAGTTATTACTTCTAACATCGCCAAGTCCATTATTTTGGACTAATTACAGACTAAAAACTCTAAAGACATGAGCTTCCTCCCCACTGAAGTACCATTTTAAATGTTCCAAACACCATTCTGTGGGCAATTATAAAAGTACTAAAAAGGAAAAATATGATCAGTGAGAAGAGAAGGGGAAAACGCTACACATAAGGAAACCCATCTGATGGGGGGGGGGGGGCTGCAAAAACACATAAATAGGATGTAGTTCCACCAGTAGTGAACTAGGGAAATGGATTAAATATTTATGGGACCAGACCACACCTAAAGAGAAAATAAAGGAGGGACCACAGAACCCAAACTAATGAGTGTCATTATCAGGGATGATCTTGCGCGCTCACTCGCTCTCTCTCTCTCTCTCTCTCACACACACACACACACACAGAGCGCAAATAATGAGTCATTAGTTCTTTAGTGTGACTGTGAAATCATTACTTTAGCTCAGCTTTATAACTACTGATGGGTTCTGAACTGTTGCTGTTCTGGTGCGGGGAAACGCGTGGGTTGACTGGACCTAACGCCCTCCCTGCTGGCTCCGGCAACAGTCGGGTACCTGCGAGGGTCATCGTGGGGATACGGGATGACGATGAGCTGCGAGTTTGGGATGATGGCGGTCCACTCCTGCTTGCGGACCTCCTGGTGATGGAGGGGGGAAAAAAAAAATACATCACTGCAACATCGGGACAACCGTTTCCACATGTGAAATGGGTGTGAAAAAGGGGCAGAAATCCCACAGCTAACCTCCAGGAAACACATTACAGCTCATTTGAAAAGGAAAAACTATGTTTAGGAAAAAAGCAAACGTTCAAATGTAAAGGTGTGCCATGCTCAGAGTTACACTGCAACCTTCGATACACACATTTAATTAGCAAATCTGACTCCGCTACAGAATTTAATTCGTTTATTCTATAATCTACAGTAGAAAATCAAAAGTAGGAGAGCAAAGACCCCAAAAAAGTTACTTGAATCTTTAGTAAATATGAAGCCAAATGTAGGCGTAGTGATCTGGATAAAAATAAGGTAAGTGGTATAAACTGCTTTACTAAAAGGGGCATGAAAGCAAATCCAAAAAAAAAAACCTATTTATTTACCTGAAGCTTTTCTTCAGACTTTCTGTGTTAGCTTTATGCACTAGACTGTTTACAATGATTTACCCATTTACAGTGGCATAATTTCACTGTATCAATTCAGGGTAAGTACCTTGATCCAGGGAACTAGTACAGCAGGAGATGGGATTGAAACCCTGGATGTTCCAATAAAAGTGACAGCTCTGACTTTATGCCCCTTGCTTTGTATTAATCTGAACTGTAGGTCTCTCTGACACACACACACACACACACACACACACACACACACAGAAAGCTGCTGAAACATCCCACAAATCTCCTGCAAGTGTTACAGTTTGAACCTGTCCCACACCGGTGCAGCAGCTCCACCAACAAACATGTTGCTGAACCGCAGCCAGAGACCGGCACCAAAAATTTTATGGCTCTTTTTGCTGAAACTAAATTAGTGTAAAAGGGAGACGTTAATATCTCCTTCGTAAGCTACGCCTCGCTGCCAATTAGGTTCGAGTGAAAAAACAGCCTTGTGTGAGTGTGTGTGTGCGCGCACGCGCCTCTGTGTGTGAGCGGGTCCACAGGGGATACGACACGCTTTGGGCTCCAACAACACATTTATCATTTAATAAGAGAACAGACACACAGCAGTTTGCGTTTCTGACAACTGCATCCTTCACGCTCCCCGAGACCCTAATGAGAGCAGCACTGGGCTTCTAGCCTCTGCCACATATTATTGTAAGCAGTGCGCTAAATACACACGACATGGGGAGGGGTTGAGAGTGTGGGAGCCACATGGCCCCCCCAGTAAATGCCCCCTGTCTGGCAGTGAAGGTCAACAGTGGGTGTGCATCAGCAAAATGTGTGTTACCTTGTTTTAAAAGAAATTCAGGTCAATTTAACCGTAACTTGAGAGCGTTAACCATGGGTCTGAGGGGCTGCGGGGCATTCAATGTTGTTATATTTAACGTACAAACGTTTCTGCTTCAGATCAGCAGCTCTGCTTGGCATATCAACTGAAAAACAGCTTTCATACTGGAAATGTATTTATGTCTCAGTGAGACCCAGCAATTAATTTTGTCCACTACGGAGGATGTGTTTCTCTCAAAATGAAGACAGTACAGCTGTGGGACATTACATGCTTTTACAAGATGTTACGTGCTGGGAGGGGGTGACACTTGGACAACTTCCCATGCTAGAAATATATCCAAAAACCTTATTTTTATTTATTCCTGGGTCTCAGGAGGTTAAATCTACATTTGTTACACAGTCGGCTTCTTTGCTACATCGAAAGCTGCATCTTCCACTTTCTGGGATGTCAGGGTGTTGCGGTTGGGGGTGGGGTTTGTGAGATAGGTAGTGGCATTACTGGAGGGGGGGCTATTCGCATTGAGTGCGTTTCAGCGGGGGCATCAGTCAATCTGACAAAATCTTCAGTGGCAGAACTGCAGAAAACACTGAATGTTTTGTATCACTCAAAAAAAAACAAAGTGTGCCCCCCCCCCCCACCCGATGCCTCTTTAAAACAGAGAAACTGGGGGCAGCACAGTCACTTGCCAAGTATTTTTATACAGGCAACATGCTTTTAATAACTGTTAGCTACTTGATATAAAGTTGTACAAACACGGCCTTTGCTAAGCGGAAAAGATGGGTCCCATAAGAGATGCCATAAGTATGGGGAATAGCGGGGCGGTTGTCACTATGCATTCGCTCCGAGGGAAAACAAAACGCTAATGCGGTCAAAGGGGGGATGGAAAGAGGCGACGGCTATGAGCCGCTCCTGCAAAAATAAATAGCCTGAAAAGACCAAGTAGTCCACTTCCACAGTTTGCCATTTCCTTAATTCCAGGGAGAATTTAACACGTGTAATCCTCACATATTTAAATCTTTTCATTTTCTACAGCAGTCACTGTCACAAAGAATAATGTGGATGTCAACATAATTTCATTATGTTAAATCCTACAGCTACAATTACAGCGCTAAGGTTACAAAAAGACATAATGCAGACTATAATGAAACAGAGAAAAGGGGGGACATCAACAAGACCTGGTAACACTTTTCAGCGCATTGCAAAATGCTTAAATTGGAGGCTGTATGTGTGTGAGAGAAGGGTGGCTGGTCGTACCCCGTCTCCTGGCGCCCGCGGGATGCCCACATACAGGTGGTCGAGGAAGTTGGCACTGCGTCCAAGGCCCAGCACGGTGTAGGGCAGCTGCAGGGAGAGGTGGGCCGACTGGCTTAGCTGCCCGGCTGAAAGATGAACAGAAGACCCCCACCACCGTGGTGCTTGGTTAGAACCGGCCCTCACGTGAAGCAGATGAACAGAACCCCTCCCCTAGAGGTGAGACACCCGTCCCTGCACCCAGGTCAGGTCAAATCTGCAGGCTGCCAATCAGGGAGCCAAACATGAACAAAAGGCCGAATGCAGGCGATGGGCTGAGCAAAGGAACCACGGGACCCCACCTCGCCTCCCCTTCCTGGAGTTATGGCTCCAAAATTTCTCCTGTGATCATGAACTCTTTGTGGCGTCGTTTTCAACCTCCTCCTTTCTCCCCACTGCTGCTTCCTTAATGAAAAGGAAGTTGTAGCACCTGAACCACTGTGAACACAAGGCTGAAAAATCCATAAAGGCAGAAGACCAGAGACTGCGGTCTGATTGGCTGATCGCCTGGCCTGGACCTTCAAACCACTCATTTCCATGGCAACATTGAACACTTCTGACAACCGCCGGCGATGCTCAACACTCTGTTACAATAGTCTGGTTGGTTAAACTCCAAGTAAACAAAAATGTAATACAAATAAAAAACTAATTTTCCTCTATTTATAAACTAAAGACAACTTTATGCGTTACTCCCAATTATTTTAGAAATTAAACCTAATTCTACATATTTCACAGTAGAAATGTGTGCTTGAGTATTAATTGTGATAATCTTACAAATTACATTATTTTTTTATTATGCTGGTACGTGTGAGGAGGAAACATCAACACCTGCACCTAGAAACTGTAAACAAAGACCTGACTGTATGACTGATACATCTGTAATAAAAAATTCTAAGACTTTTAAGTTTTATTAAGACTCCACTTGCCTAGCACCGTCACAATGGTCCCGAGCCTATAATGGAAACAGAGATCAGGGATACCAGTCTGCTGCAAGACTTTTATCAACATAAACTAAGAATTTATTAACGTTAACTGGCTTATTTGTTAAGTCTACTTTAAGAAACATCTCCACAACTGTATAATTTAATTCTCAAGTTTGCACATTTACCAGCACTCAGCCACTTTATTACCAACTTTATTATCTTCACAATAAACAAAAGCTTAATTTATTCACCAAATAGATTCTGCAAAAGTTTAGGATACAGCTTTAACGTATGTGAAACACAGATTTAATTTGAGCAACGGTAAAATTAAAATAGTGGAAAATAAAAACGTTCTCCACAAACTTGTGTTTGATGCTGACTGTTGACCCATTTGTCCCTTGAATGTGCAGCATTTCCTCGTCTTGTTTGTGATCGACAGAGACATGGGCTGCAAACACTGTGGAAGGGAGCTGAATTAACTGTGTTCCTAATCTGCCCGACTGCTCTTTACATGGCGATGCATGCTGTCATTAGTGCCAACCTCGGGCAGACTCCGGCAGTTTGGAAAGAGCTTGGTGGCTCCATGAGGCCAGCATTTCGCTTCCTACAAAAACATAATGGGAGAGGAGTAACGGCCCCCCCAAAGAGGGTTGGGGCGGTGGCACAGGCTCCACCTTAGACCGGCTCATCAGCTTCTTCTTAAATGGGGTGCGACCAGAAGGGAAGCCAACCTGTACATAGTCCTCACTGTGTATGTGCTTCCTGCCTTTGGTCACTGTGTCCTCGCGGTCTTTAACCTCATCGCCGCTGCTGTGGTCATCCTGGTTCGCCGTTTGGCTCCCTGAGCCCACGGCTTGACTGGGGTCACCAATCACCTCAAGTGGAGACAGCTTGGGACTGTTTGCAGCCACAGAGTTCGTACAATATTTCTGGGCGACCCACACCACAGTTCCAGCAATGACCAAGAGCAGGATGGTACCAATGATCCCTCCGGTGATCCTACCGGTCACTGCGCTGCGTTCTGGCAGCTGCCTCTCCCTGACCACAGGCATGAGCTCCTGCCTCCTGATCCCTAGACGGTTTGACGCCTCGCACGCAAAGGTGGTGTTCACCATGTTGTCCACCCTCTGCATACTCAGCGTGTTTCCAATGACCTGTACCGTTTCCGGCATTGGGCCTGACAGCACCTTCCACACCACAGAGGGGAGAGGATTCCCTTTGGCTAGGCAGGTGAGCCTGGCACCAGTGTGGCCTGCATACCAGTCGTTGTTGTAGCCCACAATCGTCACCTCGGGGGCGTACTCAATGGACAGTCTCACGGTAATGGTCTCGACTTTGTCTAGAGCGGGATGGCTGATGACACAGCTGACCAGTTTGCCATTGTCCGCACCCGTCGGTACCAACCAGTACTTGCTGCTTACAGTCTCTGTGTTGCTGATGTCTGGTTCTAATGTACTGTTCGCAGTTCCATTGAGTTCCGTTGCCCAGGAGATCTGTGCTGCCGGCTTGCTGCTGGATGACCTGCAGTGAGCGACAACCACGGGCGCCGTACCTGCTTCTACTGTGACTGGGAAAGCGGTGTTGATAGGCTCAGCATAGATGATGAGTGAGGTGGAATCACGGATGGATCCTCTGTTGTTTAAGAGTGAACAGGTGTACTGGCCCTCGTCGGCCAACCTCACATCTCTGATGCTGATGGAGGCATCCTCCCACGAGAAGTTTAGGAAGGATACTCTTTCTTTTATGAAGGGACTGGGACGGACGACACCAAATACTGCATGGACCATAATGATGTTGTGAGCTGTGCCTGCTACTGGCAGCCAGTCCCATGTTAAAAGCATGGGTCTGTGTACACTCACAAGCTGACAATTTAAAGTAATCGTCTGACCCTTACGTACCACAACTTGGCGATCTAGCTTCATCTGCTCACCTAGCGTACCTGGAATCGCTGAAAAGAGCAGAACTGCTTGAATGAGTGTCTCCCCAAAACAAACTGAACTTCGAGCTCCGTTTCCTCTCATGATCTCGACGCTCCTCGGGTAAGAGAGGAAAAAAAACACAAAAAATCCTACTGATAATCCCAAAAGGACAAGGTGGTGGAAGAAATTAAAATTGCTCCACGTGGGGCTCAGTCTCTTTTTGCTCCTTGTTTCTCTGTATAGTCAGTTCTGCTATAATACAGCAGTTGTCTTCTAGCGAGAAACACTCCATTATGCTAATTTGTGCAAAAAAGTAAAGGTTTCCAAACAGAAAATGGGGCTGGGATGGAACAATTAAAATAAATCACCTACATTAAGTAATCATCACCAACAAATATTAATAGCCGACCCAAAATTAAATTACAAAACAATCTTTCTGTAAAGAAACAATAAAGCCCATGATGATGAAAGAACAAGCTTGGTCCTAATTTTTGCAGGGTGTTATTCCACTAACACACTTACATCTAACATCAGCTCTGCTGCATCTTCTCACATCGCAGCGCATTCCATCTTCACAGTTATGTACTCCTCCGCAGAGCGCAAGTTTCAGCTTTCAAAACGAAATCGCACATTATTTCCAAAATTACAGCAGAAGTTTGTACTCTGACCTCTGTTCATCGCATTACACAGCACAATTATAACATGTTGTATCAGAACTGACTTCTGTCCGTGGTGATGAAATAACAAACATGTGAAGAACTCGGGCGGCAAAGAGAAGCCATGAATCCAGCGGTCTGAAGAAAAGGTGAAGTAACTCCAAAGGTGGTCCCACTCGGTGTTTACGGTCACTAAGGAGATATGGCAACTACAGGCAACTGTTTGTTTACAGTAGCTGAGCACAGTGTCAGTGGGTTCCGTTTGGGTAAACAGGTCCTCTGCAGTGGTCCTGGTCTTGTGGTGCACCACTCCATTGAGAATCTCTGAAAAACATGCCAGCTCTGTTCCCGTGGAGTGACATAACATTTTCAAAACATGAGAAATGGTCCTTTAAGTGCTCGATTGGTGGGATTTCACCGGGTTAAAAAAAGTCATGACATGTGCACTACACAGTAAGAGCCAACCCATTAACCACTTCAATTGTACAAATTCCCAGAATCCCCTTCTGGTTTCAGGGAGTATGGGAAATGTGGTAGACTCTCCATGGAGTCTGGTTTTCCTCCGAAGATTTGGAGCTTCTATAACCTCTTGCCAAAGGTCAACCTGCCTTGCTTTTCAGGGTCATGTGGACACCCTCCGCGGGCTGTTGCCTTTGCTTCTCACCTTCCAGCGAACACAGGGCACAGGAACTGCTCACGCGAGGCAACGGGGTGGATTCTGACCGCCTCGACATTTTCCACACACAGACTTGACGTAAGCAGGAGCCCCCTTCCACTTGCGTGGTTTCTTGTCATTTTTCTCCTCCAAGTTATTGCACAGATGCCCTTATGTGACTGACAGCAAGAATTATGTTTTGGTTCTGGAAAATCCCTCTTCGAAACCCAGCAAACAGGCAGCATTTATTCTTCATTCATTTAGCTGGCGCTTTTTTCTTTAAAGTCAATTACATATACAGATGGTCCCCGATTTACGATGGTCCGACTTATGATTTTTCAACTTTACGATGGTGAGATGTGCATTCAGTAGAAACCATACTTCAAATTTTGAATTTAGATTTTTCCCAGGCAAGCGATATGCGGTACTATACTCTCTCATGATGCTGGGCAGCGGCAGTGATAGGCATCTCCCAGTCTGCCATGCAGTTGCTAGTGTAAATAACTGATACTCTATAGTGTTCTGTGTTACCAGCATTTTTTGGATATCACCCCATATCTACGTTGTTTTGTGCATCCATCAGGTCTACAAAATGCCCATCTGTATCTCTGGCTACTGGTAAGAAGAGGAGGAAGGCAATTACTCTTGAGGAGAAACTCAAGATTGTTGCCCAGCATGAAGGCAGCAAGTCCATAATGGCTGTAATAATTTTTAAGGTAGGCTAGGCTCTGATGTTTAGTAGGTGTTATGGCGTGGGTTGGTGGAAGCAATCATGAGAGGTTGGTGGAAGCAATCACGAGAAACCACGGTAATAAGTTTAAAGTTCCATTAAACTCTTTACTGAGTGTTGTTTCTGACAAAGAGTTTTGCCCTTAGCACTAAACATTAGCAATTGGCAGTAGACAAAAATGGAAGATGCCACAATTCAAAATAAACAAAATGTAAGGTCTTAGCAAGACAGTGGTGGAAGGAGATGTCACAAGGGGAAGCGGAAACTGAGCGCTGACAGGAAGTCCGGGTAGGAACTAAATCCCATCCACGGCTGGTTTCTATCCTAGCCAATCAATGCTCAGTCTGAAGATGGGGGCGAAGAGACCACCTACTGACAGGAAGTCTGAGTGGGAACTAAATCCCATGCGCGATTGGTTCCTAGGCTAATCAGTCAACCAATCAGTGCTCAGTTTGACGATGGGGGCGGAGAGATCCCCTACGTTCTGTTGCTGAAGTAGCCACAGGCGTTAAAGTAGGTTCAGTCCATTAAATGCATTTTCGACTTACAATAGGTTTATCGAAAAGTAACCCCATTGTAAGTCGGGGACCGTCTGTATATTTAATCAATTTCATTTATTGAACATTAGGTCCTGTATTAGCAACGTGCTGATTCTTTGACTGCTGCAACCGCAGTCTTGAACTGGAATAGGAGCAGAAAGTAAGTTTGTACTGTATAAATTACCCAGAAAATGCCCCAGCTGCATAGAAAGCAAAACAATCTAGTTTATAAACCTCACATTGTAAGATGCCTTGTTCAAAAGAGTCAAATAAATTAATAAATAATAATTGCTTCAACTCTGCACATTAATGTTGCAATGTTGGCCACACGTTGCTGATAATTTTTTTTAGGTTTTAAGCATTTAAAGTGTGGACCTGGCACAAGGAAAAGCTTGACTTCTATTAGCGTGTATTAGCCCATACGTCCATTACACATTTTCCACTAGGCTGTTCTGCTTGCTTCACTAAATCTCCTGTTGGCTTCTCTGTCTTTTTACAAACGCTCAAGTGATTCTTTGCACAAAAAGATCTAATGGGGCAGTTACCCAAAGAGGGTGCAGATGCTCTGCCTGGCACGGTTCAAGCGGCATGGTGGTGAAGTAACTGTAACAGCAGTCCATGTTTGGACTGTGCTTCACATAAGAGTTTATGTTTTTAGCTGTTAAAATTTATCATCTTTTAAGAGAGCTGAAGTATTCTATCACGGTCCGCTTTTTGTCTTCCTGTGACAGAAGAGGTCGGAATTTAACAAATTTAACGTAAATCTTCTGCCAATTCCAGTAACAATTTCACTGATTTGTAATTACAGCTGCTTCATCGCGAAGCTTCGGAAATATCCCTGCCCAGATGTTCCACGGTCAATCTAATGGAGCAGATAAAGGCAAAGTAGAGAGGCTTCATTCGGACTGCAAAGATTTGGTCTGTGTAAGATGGGCAGCTCTGTTTAATCTTTGATTCCGCCATTACATTATTTTTACGCAAGTCATTCATTTCGGATCACCACCTAATGGCGGGGCAGCAGGTGGTGCAGTAGTTAGAGAGCTGTTGCTCTGCAGTTGAGGACTTAGGTGAGGATCCCACCTCCTGCTGTAGCTCCCTTGAGCAAGGCGTTCACCCTGAACTGACACCAAGTAAAAATGACCAAAGCTAAGTACATTAGCGTAAAAAAACCCAGTATTATAAGTTAATGGGTACAGTTCATGCCAGAAAGAGCACTGTGCTCCTCCACCTCTGGATGCTTGCTGGCCCCACTCATAAGGGGTCCAAAATCCAAAGTCTGTACATTGGTGCTAATATAGTGGAATGAGCTCCCTATGTGCCTCAGAGCTGCTGAGCCCCTCCCAAACCCATCTCTCTGAGAGCCATTTCTCTTCTGACAGCCACATAAATGAGTCCACCACCATCTGCTGTAATTATCTGTGTGAATGTTACTTCTATAGCTGGCTGCTTGAGGGATGTGAACCAGTAACATAGTGGTATCAGACACACAACCTATGCTTCAATCATCATGTGTCTGTATTTAAAGGTCTCTGTTGCTCATACACTTCAGTCTGGTCTTTGCCCTAAAGACAAAAGCATCTGAAAAATGAAGTAAATGTAAGTCTATTGCTCGAGGATGCTACAGTAAAAGCAAACCCGGTCATTTGATCGCAAGGCAGCAGCTCTAAATACCAGACTACCAGCTGCTCCAAGCGAAGTCACGACAGTCAGAAAAGTTTCGTCCAAGCCATTAAATTATTGAGCACATTTTTCTGCGATCTGACTACACCACGGCAAGCTTGCAGCTTCACTAAAACCATCCGTCTACATTTGCACTTACTGCACGTCCCTATCGAGTGTCGGGATCAGTGATTTGCAGTCATTGTGCCGATATAAAACTATTTTTACAGCCATGTATCTCTTCACGCGCAGGACAAGAACTGGCACAGTCTGGTTCTTATTTCCGTCCAAGATAGCTAAAAGCTTTTCTATGAGCCTGATATTTAAAATGCATACATAATACAGGAGAATCCCGCGGGACCCAGCCTGCCACCCAACAAGGAACTGTGCAACCATCATCTGTTAGCATGCGCAGCCTGGAAGCTTCTGGAACACTGCAAGCACAGCATTACTCAGCAGGAGCTTCCTTTTGGCGCCGTCCTCGACTGAACTCCATCCCTCTGATACGGTGCATTCGTCTCTCGCGCTCCAAGTGCCCTGCCGCCCCAACCTCAATTCCCGAGCTTTAAATGCCACGGTGTTCAACAGAAGGTCACCTTCTCTCATCAGGTTAATAATCCATGAAACAAACACACGAGAAGGTCTCAGAAGCCTAAACCCTGTCGCAGTGTCATCTGGATGTAGCTCCACAAAGAGCGCCCTTCAAACCACCAGCCACACGTCTTCAACCCTAATCGTACTTCATGGTGAGACCTAAATAACCTTCCTATTTGGAGTGGATGGTATCAGTATGGTAACCTTCCCCTGACCTGTACGTAGCGCTGAGCACTAATCAAAGACGAGCCTCATCTCCATCTTCAACCCCCATCAGATGTGTGGAGATGCTGCAACACAACCAAACAGCTAAAAACACCATGATGATGGAATTAAAGTGGACCTCCACAGCCCTTGACTTCAACTCTGGACCACAGTGTTTTGAGCAGAAGGTGGCACAGTGGTTACAGCTGGCACCTCACAAACAAAGGAAAAGGTTCACAACCCTGCTGCTCCTGCTGTAGTTCCAATATTTCACTCCTTCATTTTGTGACTGCTAACGCCACCACCACACTGTGTCTAGTGGTTCAGCTTTTCATTTTTCCAGTCTGCATCATTCAGTCGACAACTGGTCAGGTGCTGTGTGAGGAGCTGTGGCTGTGTGAGGAGACGGATGCACTGCATTGTGGGAACTGTGTACCCATGCTCTCAGTTGCGGTCCTGTACTCTACCATCTCCATACTAGTTATCCATTTGGTTAAACGTGAAATCCAGCCTCAAGCCAGTCCGCACAAACTATAAGCTTATTTTATAAAATCATTTTTCAAAATGTATGTATAATGTTATTCATTCTATTCTGATAAGTTACTTTTTAAAGAACGCTTTCCTTATATCTGGCTTTTAGTGATTTCTGGGTGAACTTGGGATGGGCCTGCAATTAATAGGAATTTTTCTGCATAAGAACAAAATGGAATTAGTCATTTCAGCAGTTTTTCATTATTCAATCTATTTTCTGGAACAAAATTAAACCAGATATTGGAGAATGGCTGCGCTTTCCCTGAACTGATTTGGTTAAAAACCCTGTTGCATAAACGCGTAAATCAGTGTAAGCAGCTTTGCGGTCAAATCACACCTTGAAGAAGTGTCAGATAAATGAATAAATGTAAGATTTCATAACCAAGGGAGAATATGGCTGTTCTGACTATATCCATGGTTACAGTAAAAGGGAAAGTTATGTATGCTGCCTTACATGAAACTGTGCCAAGCTCCCTGCTGTCTGTTTGGTGCTATTTCCCCATCAGCAGAAGATTCCCTCAGTGTCGACGTGGTGACACAACCGTGTGACTTCCCAGTGGGAACTTCCTTCTGCTTCCCGCAGAGTGTGAACACGGTGCGGTGTTGTTCGGCTCCCCTCTAACACACCTCACAGCTGTACATGGATTTGGTGATCTGCTTATTAGTCACATCAGACCCTCTGGTGTCTGTCTGGAAGAAAACGGAGAAGCTGAAAAACAGGGGTTGCTCTACTTCTCAGGGAGTATAATGTCATGGCGGCACACCAGGTAGAACTGGTACCTCACTGCTTCTCAGCTGTGGGTTTGAACATGCTTCAGGCTGTGCAGTGCTTCCATGTTCTTATTCACGGGTTCTCAAAGGTCCTGTGATGTTGTGGAATAAGCCTCCTGAGTCCCTCAGAGCCGCTGAATCCATCCTTGCATTAAGACCCATATTAAAATTCACTTGTCTCCTGTGCTCTTAACCTCTTTACAAACTTGCACCAAACCATCTGTCACAAGCACCTCTTTCATCTCCTTTTAATTCTTTAAAAACTGTGACATTTTGGAACTAGCTGTGCTTTGACGATCCGGCGTTTGAAGCTTTTCATCTGTAGTTGACGCACTTTTGTTTACTCTGGATTGTAGGTGACATGAAAGAGAAGTGTCTGATACATGAGTAAGTGTTAATATGTTGGCCTGTTTCTGCCCACTGTCCAAAGACGTGTGGAAAAAGCACAGTAAAGCACTTCCACAGCCTCTGTTATGCAACTGTGCTCTACGAGTCGACTTGACTCAACGCCACTTACACCCAACCTCTGCCGCAGGCAGGGGGGCAGCAAGCGGACGCAGTTCCAGCCACCATCTCTCCTGCACATGCAGCACACTAGCAGGAAGGAGTGGGGGATTGGGGTCTGTTGCCTAATTGCCCATGACCTGACTAACACTCCCAAGTCAGACAGGAAAACCTCTCCATCCACCTAGATCCACCTGATGGTCCTCTCAGACGTTAGCTCCTTCACACACCTCTGCAACCTTCTCTTCACACTGTTTCGCTTCTTTTACCACACCCATTCCTTTTGTACCAAGAGAAACCATGGAAACAATTCTATTCCCCATGGTGATAACCAGCAAATCCTAACTAGCCCTAAGGCCTCTGCAGATCTGAGGAACTTCAGTGTAAGGGATGTGAAGCTGGTGTCAGAAGAAGTGGGTGATGCACAAGGGTGGGGAGCGGGTACCTTGTCTGAAGAGAAAAGAAATCTGACCTTTAACTCCTGGGACCCAAGAGGGTACACAGCTCTTGACATCAAGCGGGTTATTCATTCATTGGGCACGTTTCTCCAAGACGACTCCATGCTATTTACTGAGGGGTAAATTTGACTAACAGCTCAAGATAACTCCATTGATGAAGTGTAGGTACTACAGCAAGAGGTGGAATCCGAACCTGGTCCCTCAATTACAAGGTGACGCTCCAACCACTATGCTGCCTGCCACCCCATTGATGATGAAGGAACAAAAAGAGAGCTTCTGTTGTACAATTGACTAATATTCAACGGTGTGAACAAATCTGACACTGATCTCTGTGCAACGCGCTTTGGACACAGTGTGTGGGTGTACAGGAGTGCTTTACAGAGCTTCAGTTTGTTGGGTAGAGCAGCATTAGCGTGGGTGGCTGTATATAATACATTTTGTGTGTGTGTGTGTGTGTGTGTGTGTGTGTGTGAGTGAGAAAGAGCAAGAGAGAAAGAGAACCCCCCACCTCAGCTGCTCCACTCCAGCCTTCCCCCTGTAGGCTGTAGAATTCAGACAAGCCCAATTTAATGGCCTGACTGCAGAAACCCCCGAAAAAGAGCAAATCACAGAGCGCACAAAGGCCTGATCAATAGTAATCCCTTTGCTCGCTACAGCTGGTTAGCTTAGCTCACCGCTACACACTCACTGACTTTCAATTCAGCCCGGCGCCTGCTGGAAACACGGTGCAGCTCTGCCTGGGAGGGGGTATGGAAATACAACACTGCGAATATGTGTGTGCGTTTGTGTGTGTGGGTGCTGGCACCAGCCTTGTGGTCTATTAATAAAGAGAGCAAAGTTAAATATATGCTGCTGTACAAAGCAAGACATGTGCGAATATAAAAGTATAAAAGATAAGTTACAGTATATGAATGAGTGTTTCTTTCCCAAACATCGGCCCATTCATCAGTGTGGCAGCTGGGGTCTCTGAAGGACAAGGGTGTTTTCACACACACACACACACACACACACACATTGTTACATTAATTTAGTTGCTTTTTAATTTATTGATTTGGAATTTCTCCAAAGTGACTGTAGCAGGCAGGACTGACAGTCAAACTGGGTATAAATATGAGCACCAGGTGCAGCCAATTGGAAGGCAACAGCTTACAAAAATGGACTGAAGAGAGAGGTTTGGGTTTGTTTTGGGGAGTCGACAGGACACTCCTGTGAGCAAATGTCAAAAATCAGGGAAAATTCTGACTGATGTACTTTATGGTCAGCTGGCAGTGGTAAGGTAAAATTTATCTTAAGCTGTGGCTGCTTTAGATCACTGATTTCCTGACTAGTTAAAACCCTAAAAGTTATGAGTTAGTAACAAGAAATTATGAAATACTGGAGTTTTGTAGGCTGATATTACTTAAGATTATGGGAAATTGTCCCTAAATCCACCCAACACTGCTGCCCACCTTGTTTTGCTCCAAAGCTGGCACATCAGAGCGACTGACAGCATTCAGCTATGGACACTGATTTACACATTTACATTGCAGAGTAATTTTTACTGCATCAGTTCAGGTTAAGTAAGGGAACAACAGCAGAAGGTGGGATTTGAACCCAAAGCCTTTGGTTACAAAGTGATGGATGACTAACCACCTCAATTTACTCTCATTCAGCTCATATTCAGTTTGGTCTATGAAACATTTCTTGAACAGCCTCCCCGCTTATGGAGTGTGAGGATATTTTTAGTAAAGAAATCCAGGTTAAGCATGTTGCTCAAAGGCAGAACATCAAGGCTTCTCCTGGGATTTGAACTAGCAACCTGCTCACCAGTCCATAGGACGTGGGCCTGATGTGCCTCCATATGCTGCATTTCCACCCATTTGTTTCTGGACAGGGAAGGAGATCTGGGTGACCTTCCACTTAACTGCTTTTAAGTTTTTCTCTTAGTGCTCCTTAGCTTTTATTAAAGACTAGAATTTAGTGGACACCTTTATTAAAGGTGATTTACAGTACTAGATACACTACAGTAAATTTACTACAGTTTAGATAGCACAACATAATACACACTGCAGGCAATGTAGTGACCAATTTGCCTGAAACATATGTCTATGGACTGTGAGAGAAAATCAGAAAACTTCAAGAAAACCCACACAGGAAGAACATGCAAGCCAAACATACTGAGGGAAGGCTGAAGCCATATCTGAATTCACAGTGGAGGAGCTGTGAGACACCAGTGTGCTCTGCTGCACCACTGTGCACCTTATTAACTTTTACCGACCCACAATTATGCTGAGTAGATGAGCGAGATGAGTTGTGTCTTGTGGGTCCTGGTCCGAAGGTTAAGGGGTAACGCCCTTGCTGTCCTGCAGTGATCTCTGCCACAGGAATTATTAAAAAGAAACAACTGACAGCATCTGAAGGACAAACTGTGAATGTATGTGTGTGTACGTGTGTGATCGGATACAGCAGGCGGGACGGTAAGGGTTATGTGCAGATGTTGTTTGTCTGAAGGTCTAGGCATTGCACACTGAGCACACTGAGTCATTAGGGGGAAGCGCTTGGCTGAGACTCTGAGGAAGGGGATCCCGTGAAGGCTGGCGCCACAAGAATGGAATACCGATGGCCTACCTACCTCTCTGCCACTGCCCATGGTGCGCCAGCGACCATGTGTTTGTGTATGTGTGTGTGCGTGCACACACAAAGACAATAACAGCTTCTTTGCCTTGTTGCTCTGGATGCACTCACTTGGTGGCTGAGCTCACTGCATGGCTTACACCAATTCACACGGTTCACACAGGCACAGAGCGGGAGGCTGAACCCAGGGACACATACATGCACGCACGCACACACACACAGAAATATGGCTCTGACCCCCTTTCCACAATGCACGCTAGAGAAAAATAAACCACACCCTCCCAAGGTTTCCACTATGGATTATGGCAAATTATTGTAATTATACAAAGGCTGGGGGTCCTTTCCGTGAGGTTCAGCACTGCAACCTCCTTCACACTTGCAGAGTTCCATGTATGCGGAGAACAATGAAGATGATTGCAGCAGCTTTTCACTTTCACACAAAACAAAGTCTCCCTCTTCATCTGTTCATAATAAAAACTGTTAAAAACTGTGAAAGGTGTCAGGTTTCCATCAGTGAGTTACAGTGCATTTGGCCCCATTAAGCTTCTGACAGGTTCTTTCCATTTCAGAAACGCTGTTTTACTGCTGCTGTCTCACCAGCTGAACTGGGTGCTTGGCTGCAGGTTCGAATGAGGGACAGTCACAGCTGGTTTTGTATCTAGGTGAACTGAGGTAACTGCTTAGAGTACCAACATCTGGGGACATCAAATTTTGCTTTAAAAATAAATAAATAAAATAAAATAAAATAAAATAAATAAATAAAAAAGGGGAAAACAAATTGTAATGAAAAAAATCATTAAAAGACTTGCATATTAATAAAGTTTCAAGACAAAATATAAAAAGACGCGAGACTTTGCTTAAACATATGATGCGTTGCTGCCCCATGACGTTTGACGTTTTTGACACTTGTGTTCTGCTCAAACGCAATATTCGCAGTCACTATTAGAATTACATAACTTTTTTTATATACATATTTTCACTTCATAATCTGTAGGTATGTATATGTTCAATAAAAATATTTTCAGTCATACAGTACATGTTTACACAAAGTATGTGGTGGTGGAATCAAGCCGAATCCCATAGCAACTGAAGTCTATGTGGCGCAGAACCAATTCCTGCCTGGGGGGGCGCTACAGACCCTACTGCTGGGCCCAGGGAAGATTTGCCTTTCAGCCTTGTGTTCGCAATCCAAAGTTATGCACAGAAGGTAAATGTAACCATCTTTTGTACCCTTCCTTACTACGAAAACCATGCAAAGAATCGCTGTGCGTTGAACTGGACTTGATGGGACTTTACCCTAATTTACCGTGTCTCTGTTCTAGTGGTCATTTGGTATGCATATTATGAGTTGTGGACTTTGGTTTTTCAGCCCAACTGCCACATTTTCAGTGAGTTTCTATGACTCTCACTTGCGTACCAACACTCCACTCCCACACAATCCGAGCGGACGCAGCCCACGCTCTCTGGGCAGTAATCCAGCTCAAACTGTGAACCCCAGGCCACCACGCTGTAGAGCGAGTATCTCCAGCAAAGGGAAACGTCAGCCGGCCATCATTCAGCAGCTGCTGTTTGCGTCCCAGGAAACTGGAGGTCAGAACCACAAATGAGCCCCTGCCTTAGTGGTGCAGTTTGCCACGGACCACTGAGAGCACATTAAAGAGGTCCTCTTAATCAAACAACCTAAATGCTTTATTATTTATTCATTTACCTGACCCCTGGGTCCTAGGTGATTTACAATGTGTGATTCACACAGCAGGGTAATTTTTACTACATCGGTTCAGGACAAGTACCTTGATCAAGAGCAGCGGAGCAGAAGGTGGGAACTGAAACTGCATCGTCTGAGTGCAAGGAACAACTCTAACCCCCCCCGGTCCCTGCTGCGAGATGTGCATGACACAAAATAATTATTCTGAATCCCTTCCTTCTCGTGGCAGATGTTGCTGGCAATGCCCCCAGATTGTGGAAACTGAGCTAAAAGTGTCCTTTCTCGCTCCCAGGTAAAGGGGTGCCAGCTGTAGCGTGTCATGGTGCAATAACCCCTGGAGCAGAGCCCTTACCTGGGCCATCAACAGACAAACACACACACACACACACACACACACACACACACACACACACACACACACACACACACACACAGTCTGTCTGTCTGTCTGTCTCTCTCTCTGAACACGTAGAGCAAGGCTCCCCGGTGGTTTGTCACCACATCTCAGTGCTGACTCATGACCTCTTCCCCATATCACACTCACCTGAGGCGTTCTTCAGGTAGCCGTTAGAGTCCACCGAGGTGTACATGACGTAAGGGCCTGGCTGATTCACACCGAAGGGCTGCAAGGAGAACACAAGTGGGCAGGTTGTATTGTAGGTAAGAGATATAGAACAGAAAATAAGAGAGTGTGTGTATCCATAACCACAGTATTGCTGCATGAGCTGGAACTGACCTGCAAAGCTGTCTCTACATGTCTCCCTATATTGGCTTCTAGCATCACCCTGGTTCTGGTCTACAAGATGGACAAAAGATCTGAAGCCCAATGCTGACAGGAGCTGACCGCACCCTACAGCCCAGCAAGAGCAATGAGCTTCATGGCTTCACTTACAAAAGGTCCAGCATCAAAACACTGCCTTAGGTTAATCTCCAGCATGGCAGAGTGATCTTCCTGTGTCCCTCAGAGGTGCCGAGTCCCTCCCACACCCATCTCTCAACCACTTCCCTCCTGTCAGCTGCATAAATGAGTCCAACACTATGTGCTGCGATTATCTGTGTGTTTGCTGTTTGAACGTCATTCTTATAAGCGGTTGCTTGAGGGATGGGAACCAGCGATATGGTGGTGTCAGACGCACAGGCTGTTCTGATCATCCTATGTTGATTTAAGGGGCTTTATTTGTCTCTAAGGCACTTTTTTAGTCTCTGAGTTGGGAATCGTTTTGAAGAAAACTATCTGATAAATGAATAAACGCAGCAAAGGATAGAGGCACTATAAGGCGAGGATATAAGCACAGTGGAGGACAATGTACCTGGAGCAGGAAAATGTGACAGTGCTGCAGAGACTCAGGCTTCCAAGCACTTGATAGATTAATTAAAGTTTTAGTTTAGACAGAAAATAACAACTGGGTGTTCAGATGACAAAAACCTCAAACCCCACCAGGCGACTGGGACATCAGCTCACAGCCCTGCGGCTAAGTAGTAACAGAAGGATGAGAGGGAACAGACAGTAAGTAAACAAGATGGAGCCGTCAAAGAGGAAGTAGACTGAGAAGGTGGACGTGTCTGTCAGTGGAGACAGGAGGCACAACGCAGGAAAAAACAGATGTGGGCAGAGGACCATTTAAGAGAAAGGACATACAGGAGAGGGTATATTGCCTTCGGCCATGAGTGGAATGCTGGGACGTTGTAGAAAGGAACTAAACAAGATTTATTCATCTGAGGGTCAAATAAGAAATGCAGTATTATAACATATTGACTCCTTGTATTATAAACCATTGAGTTACAGTTTTCCCAAACATATGACCACTTTCTGTTGCATTTATTTAATTCATAATTGCATTCTCCTCACTTCTCCAAACCTTCTGTACACAGAGAAGCCAACATGACCCATATTTAACCTCCAAGCAGACAGATGGCAGTAAAGAGCACCTAAACTGCCATTTTCAATTCATTTCCACAGTGTTTACAACTTGTGTCTGGGATTTCTGTGTCAGTGATCAATGATGAGATGAGGAACATCACTGAACAGTAGTTTTTGGCATATTTTACAGAAATTTAACTTTTAATATTAATATATAACAATTCAAAGAACATCTGTATTATTTTAACAATTGATCCACAGGGACTTAAGGAAAAAACTGTAACTTTGGAGTTGCAAACAAATTGAGTTACAGACAGACTTCTGGGCTCAGCTGTATTTGTAGAAGGAAGAGCCACTGCATTCAAACCATCGTCAGTTTGTCCTTATTTGCTGATGGTGCTACCAGCCTTAGAACAACTACACAGAGCCATGTTTTAACTTTTCACATTTGTTAGAGCATCAGCGGCAATTAAATCCCATCTGCTGCTTACGTACAATTTGGGTCAAATGGTAGCACCCACGCGCTCCTCAGTTTCACCTTTGGTATGGCATGGAGGAGTCCAGGGAGGCTCAGAGGAGCTTTATCGGGAACAACAATGGCTCCCCTCACAGTGCTCCCTAATAGCCAAACCCAAAGGAGGTAAACGCAGGAGCCAGAGGTGACCGCTCCAGATCTGTAATGTTTAACGGAACCGCAAACGTGCAGAAATCCCGCCTTCCGCATCGCTGCTGACAGTAATCCTGAGAAATGGTAATGAAACGAATTAGGCAGGAAATCAGACATTAATTTTAAACTGTAGAGGGAGGAAAACTGCCCCGATCTTCAAATGCTCACGGAGAAGCCAAATCCATGGCTAAGGACCTGACTGCGTAGAAAAACAATGGGAGCCCTTCGTGTGGGCGGCCCTTACGTAACGCTCCTCAGGACCCCTTTCCCTGACCTCGCCGTTATCGCTCGGCAAACGTATATTTAATCGGACGAGTCGGATTTAAGTTTCTCTCGCAAATTCTAATGAGGGTGGACCACGAACGCAGAGAGTGACTTGCACTCAGCTTGTTAAAACGACTCACAAGGACCAAGTCTATGTTCCTGAATGGAATTGCATTGCGTTCCCCCCACCCGGATGGCATTCCCATCATGCACCTCCCTAAGCTGCTCTCAGGCAGAGGAATTATGAAGTCATGAGGAAGGGGCAGTAGGCCTCTTCATTACCGGGGTGACAGATAATAAAGGGGAGGAATTTTTCAGGCAGTTTTCCTGCTTTTGTTGCCTAACGAAAAGGTGGAATAGCTGGTGAGGGAAACAGCGCCTCTGGTCACCCAGCAGAATGGAGCAGCAGGACGGGAATCGATCATCAACGCAGTTTGGCAGGTAGCACCGGAGCCTCACGGCACCTGAGCTGTTGGATTGGCCGTTTTCCTGAGTGTCACTTGTCTGAGTGGGGTCCTGTGTGGGATTCCAGTGGGTGCTCTGGTTCCCCCCCCACAGTATAAAGACATGTTTAAGGTGAACTGGTGACTAAATTGCCCCAAGAGAGTGAGTATATTTTAAACATCTTTACATATAAATAGGTGAAGTATTTAACATTCTAAGTTATCTCTAAGTTATCTATAAATGCTAGTTAATAATCCATGAACAGCGCAATCACTGAAGTCCCTCAGTTGCAAAGTACTGGACAGCAGTTTGTCTTAATATTCCTCCACTTCCAGTCACTTGGTGGTCTCACAAAGAGTCTGACATTAACAATCTCTGCATCCTCATTTTCGTCCTCAATGTCCCTCAGAGGTGCTGAGTCCCTCCCACACCCATCTCTCAACCAGTTCCCTTCTGTCAGCTGCATAAATGAGTCAAACACCATGTGCTGTGATTATCTGTGTATTTACTGTTTGAATGTCACTCCTATAAGCAGCTGCTTGAAGGATGGGAACCAGCAACATGGTGGTGTCAAACACACAGGCTGGGTTCTGATCATCCTGTGTCTGAGCCTAAACCTTTTCACCTGCTGCCGGTCCATTTTGTATGTGCTTTAGAGAAAAACTGCCTGCTGAACAAATAATATAAATGTACCACTGACCCTGCATGGCCAGACTTGGCCAGATGGATGTGTTGATTTATTATTTTTTATTGGTTACGGTCACCTTGAGTCAATCTAGTATTATCACCTTGTATGCATCTTATGGTGCACTTTGAGATTAGAGGTTGACACATGACGCCAACTATGGTCTCAGGTCATAGTTACATAAGTCTCTGACAGCAAACATCTCACTGCTGTCTCTTTCTCATATATGCGTAGACACGCACACACACACACACACACACACACACACACACACACACACACACACTCTCTCTTGCTCTGAGCATTGCCAGGCCACTCTACCCCATTTAAAGACAAGGAAGCAAGAATGAATATAAATCTGACAAATCCTCACATGAAAGCCAAAAATCAATGGACAAAGGAGGAGGAAAAAATACAAATTAAAAATAAGCCAGCCTGACTGCTCAGACCGTGGTCGTGCCCCACAATGGTTCCACCCACACCCAGACTCACCTTCACTTTCCCCGGGCAGTCATTGGAGCACAGTCCGCTGAGCACTGGAAGGAGGGCAGAGAAAAGCCATGGTTAGAGGTCAAATCTTCACCTGTGCTTGGTGTGCGTGTGGGCAGATGAGCTCATTTTAACACATCATCCAACAGCGGGGGTCTCTGACGGTCCCCTTTTGCAAAGCATCATGGTTCAGTGAAGGTCTTTTCAGGGCCACATCCTTCACTAAATGCATGTTATTTCTGTGAGACTGCATATGGAATAAAAAACAGGAATATGGAAATGATATAGTATCTCTCAAATTTCCACACAAACAAGTCACTTCATTGTTTGTATGACTCTATGAATGGCTTCTTTGCAGAAAATCTGAAGGAAAAAAGATTTGCTAGTTAATAAAAATACCATAATAATATTCCTAACCTCCTCATTCTCTTGCTTGCATGTGCCTATGTACACACACACACACACACACAATGCCAGTAGGAAGGAAGGTGAAAGCAACTCTTCCCCGGAGGCTCCTGTGAAGAGAAGGTGACCATGTGACCTCTATGGCTGTGATGGTGGCGAAGGGCAGATGGGGCCAGCAGGGTGCATTCCTCCCTCTGCCAAGGTTTCCATCCACACATACACACACGGATCTTTTCAAAGCCACACCACTGAACAACAGCAGCCCTTATGTCACAAACACCACAATCGTTCCAATTGCTTCAAATCCCCCCAGCTGCTACATGACTCTTGATGACCATACTGTACATAGTGTTTCCAGAAAACTCTGTCTTTAGTGCCGAAAGGGGTGTGTTCATTATTACTGATTCACTCCATGCATCTGGTTGGTGCAGAGGTTTTTGAAAACTCCCTCTGAGGTTTCTCACCCATAACCCTCAGAGATGCCTCCAGCAGCCACTTGAACTTGCTACTGCCTGACCACTGATGCCCTCCACATCTCATCATCTCTCAACTCCTACATCAAATCAGGCGTTCAGGTGAAAGGAAATGCAAATCCTGTTGGGGATGTTATTGGGAGAACAGCTCAGGATTCAGGCAAGTCCTCTCAGATCCATATACAAGAAACAGAGACAAGTGCTCCTCATGGCATCTGTGTGATCTCCAGCACCCCGAAAGAACAATCCGAGCGGCCAGGAAGAATCATTCATTATTAATTTGTGATCAGCAAGGAGCAGAGTCAGCATTTGCATGCTGATTGGCTCCTTTAAGGCCCTGCAACTGACAGCTGTGGTCATAACGGCTGTTTCTGACAACCCTTTGAGCCTGCAGTCTAACCGGAAGGCTATCGGTTCCAATATCAGGAGGGACACTGCCTAACAATCCATTAAGGTCCTAACTATACTAACACCCAGGTGCTAAACGAGTGGCTACACAGTAAACTAATACTCAACTGTGCGAATGACAGTAATTGGAATCTACATGTGATCGCGATCAAACCTCAGTGATCACTTTTAATAATTTTCACTATATTTAATAACTTTCATCTTAAGTGACTTCTACCATTTTTCTAGCACTTTGGTGAAGTGGTTCATTTCGTTTGATCCAACTAACAGGAGACCAGGTGAAAGTTAAGAAATCTGAAGGTGTTTGGTTCAAATCCCTCTCCTGCTGAAAGTAGCAGTAAGCAGTTAGAGGGTCCAATTTGTTTGTAAGACCTACTCTTCAACTTACCCCTGCTGTAAGTCTCATTGATGATAACAAAAAAAAAAAAAAAAAGCAATTTAGTCTTGGACCCATTTGATGTATAAACAAGAACACTGTTCCATGCTGAAAACCCAGCCTCCCCCCAGTCCTGACCCCCTCAGAGTAGCACAACACCTTCCACAGGTTGCTTCAGACAGGTTTTTCTCTCTGGCTTGAATTCTAGATGTGGTGCAGCAGGGCTCACGCAGAGCACCTCATGCTGCCTGGACCACAATCCAATGCCACGAGGCTCGTGTATAAACTTATAATGGCCTTATTTGTTTGCTCTTTCTGATTCAATATCCATGTCCGCCGGTAATCCCTCACAAGATGTTTAATGACTTTAATTAAAGTGACAAATATGTTCAACAGTTAGCTAAGAAGGCAGCTGCATGGGAACGGGGTGACCGCAGGACTCAAGCTGGACCACTGAGCTTAAACCCAACAGCTGAACCCTCATTCCTGACATTAGCCTGACATCATGGTGCAGAAAGTACATCAAAAGGACGTATTGTACCCTTTTCCGGCCTCCAGGCCAAACCCCAGCCTGGACCAGGGTGGGTCATTGAGTTTCTGTAGCACGTTTCGCATGGCTGCAGCAGAGTTCTCCCTGCTGTCACAGACTGCGCTGAGATCTGCCTCGCCGACACACCGGGCTGCATACTGATAGAGCACGGATACACACACAGATACACACAGACATGCAGCAAGATGCTGACGAGAAGGTAAACAAAACACAGGCACTAAACAGAGACAGACGCACAGATGCACCCAACACACTGGTGAAAGGGAAAACACACACTCAGGGACAAGCATAAATGCACAAAGAAATCACGACAAGCCCAGCACTTACACACTTTGGGGCAGACACACAGAGACACAGGGCTGTTTATCACGAGGAGGGGTCACTACAGGACAGTCTACTAGAGGGATTCTTCACCTGGGGCATGCAGGCCCTTGGGATCCTATGATTGGGAATGGGAGGATCAGTGATGTGCAGGCTCACTTACAAAATAACCCAAAATAAATAATATTTAAAATAAAAATATTGCAGAGATATTAGTGTCGACAACAATCCTATGTGAGGCTTTTTGGTGAAATAAGTTGAGTGCAATATTTTTTCCAAACTAATTTAACAACATTTTACTAAGAGGGATCCTTAATCTTCATCAGGTTCTCAAAGGGACCTGTGGTCTAATAGGAAGTGACCGCAGGGCCAAACCAATGCCATGTTTCTTCTCTCTGTCCTCTGTTTGCAACTGGAGTCAAGGATCAAACGTTAGATTCCAAGACGGGGGCTCAGAAAGATGACTTGCATACATAAACATATAAGACGCTGTAATCCATTCTTGATCTAAAAACTGCAGTTCACATTTTTATGGATTCATTTGATGCATTATGGGGTGACATTGTTTCCTCCTCCAACTTAAGCCTCCTCCATATTAAAGGGGATGAGATGCAGCTGGGGGGGGGTCTCTAGCTTTGGAAAATCCCCCCCCAGATGAGTCCCAGTAAAGCGGTGGCGCTGCAGGTTCACGCTGTCACACTCAGTTAAGTCAGAGGAACAAGAGCGCTGAGCGTCGCGGACTGACATCACTCCATGTGAAGAGTCTTTCCACTTTTTTTCTTTTCTTTGTCAAACCACATGTGACCTACATGGACACTTACACAAAAAACATCTCATCGGTATTATTATTATATACACTTGGGACAGAATTCAAACAACTGACGTATAGATTTAGATGCTGTCTAGGAAGTCCATAAGTACACCTCAGCAGGTTCACATGTGTTCAACACATCCAGCTAAGGGTCAAGGTCAATCACAACCAAGATCAACCCATCATAAACGTCTATCCTTCATTGTCACTTAATAGCTCATTAGTTGTCTTTTGTGTTCCTTCTTCATCAGATAGCTCTTACTTTGGGGTGTATAGTGGGTCAACATCTTGGTAAAGACTTAAGGACATCATAGCCAGCTGTAACCTTGATGGAAAAGAGTAACCCTGAAGTATGCCATGACAGCTATGGTGGCTGAGGTCACCAGCTCTGTGACCAGGAAAGCAGCCCCACACCATGATGCTAACATCACCAAGCTGGACAGTGGCAACTACACCAGCACAAATGATGCACTGACCCTCTGCATTTTACAAATACTTCCCAGTCAATGCCACATATTTAAAATTCTTATGGACTGGTCTGTAAGACAAACTTCTTCTCCTTAAACTGAATGACCAGGATGTGATATGCTGTCAATTATCAAGAAACTAGTTTCTAGTAAACTTTTTACTTGCTTTTTGTCATTTTGGAAATTAGGACCCTCTAATTAATTTGAATTACAAGGAGCCACCACGTTACAGGTACCTGAGCCACAATTTAATATACAGCTTCCCACTGGTATAGGGACCACATGGATGGATTTAACCACAGTGTCAATGGACACAGTAATTTCCAGCCACGATGAAAACTGTAAACAAAGTATTAGGCTGAAGCTTTCACTGTGCACAAGATTAGCAGACAAATACTACTCATATCTGAGTGTTTGAGTGAACAATTTGCTGAAGTGAGGTCAGAAGATCTACAGTTCATCTCACACAATCTTCAGCTGTCTTTAGTCCTCATTAGGAAAGACAATAGCATCAATCACACATTGAATCAGTCTTGGGTTTGAATCCTATCTTCTGCTGCAGGCCCCGTGAGCAAGGCACTAACCCTGAAATCATACAGTAAAAATTATTGTATGGCTATATATATATTACTGCTGTATGAATGGGTGAATAAATGTAATTTGCTTAAAGTACAAACCTGATACGGTATTTTATGAACAAGTTTGTTGTTTTAGTTACCTAAACTTAAAGAAGAAATATGAATGAAGAGCAGCAGAGAAACTCACACAAACACACAATTTGAAATCAGCACAAATACATTTCCACAGATACCTTAGTGGGGGAAGCTGTTTACTAGGTGCTATTTGGCCCAGTTCATTTCATCCAACCTGGGCACCTCAAACAGTTCCAGTCGCCCCCCCTCCCCCTCTAACACGGGGACGGTCGGTGACAGTGTGCTGTAACAGAAGTGGAGCCTACAGCTCCAGGTAGCATGGGATCGAACAGTGAGTCAGATCTCTCTGACGGGCGATAATTGCCATATTAATTGTGTCGCTTTGAAGCGCGTTGCTGGCGTCCTATCAGAGCATCTCGAACCCAGCAAACAAGCAAAGCGAAAACGGCACAGAAAATTACAAAACACCAATTTGTTTTGGGCTCCATCCTGAGGGGCAATCAAACAGCGGAGCGGCACGGGGTGGAAGGAGCAGAGGATCAGAGCACCGTCTCCCAGCCCAGCACAACATCAGCATCATCAACAGTCAAGTGCAGAAATGCAGGAAGCAGCGCTCAAGACCCTCGGCTGTTGTCCAGCTCTCAACGCTCAGAACTGTTGCATTTATAACAGAACAAATGGGGTTCAAATCTCACCTTGTTAAAAGAACTACACAGCTATGCCAGTGTATAAATCAAGTAGCATAACTTTGTAAGATGCTTTGGAGAAAAGCATTCGATAAAAAATGTAAATGTGTAGAGCAAAGCATCACATTAATAACCCCACTCAGTCTGGGTCCAGTTCCCCTTGAAGACTTCTGCTGTTCAACAGAGCCATCCTAAAGAACTGCCTGCAGTGTGTGTGTGTGTGTGTGTGTGTGTGTGTGTGTGTGTGTGTGTGTGTGTGTGAATGGATGTGTTGTGAGGTTTCGAAGTTGCTCGCTGTGCTACCAGGCGGCTTGTTTCCCCGGTCATCAGTCGCCATGGTAACGCGCTCCATGTCACCTTCCAGATGTTGGCGCTGTTTGGGAATTCCATTAACTATCTGGGACATGGCAGAGCTACACTTTGAAAGGCGCACTTCTGGTGGGGATGGTGATTAACAGTCTCAGGTATCTCCTGTAGACTGAAATGTACCCCAACACGGCGCTATGCTATTCATAAACCCACAACCAACTGATGCTGCCTGCAAAGGTCATAGCTGGAGACATTTACAGAGCTGAAATATTTCCCCAGGGATGCTGCGCTAAGCATACTCCCTCAGAAGTATAAGGGCTACCTCTTGACCGGTTCCTACCCAGGATCCCTTCCCAGCAGACCACCAGATGACTGACCCCACTTCCTACTCAAAGCCTTCTCCTCCAATACCTTTACACTTGTGCTTCTTCGAGATGGACGTTTTCATGAACTGCTGCTCCATCTGCTGCCGGGTCCAACACCTTTCATCTACGCACTTCAGTGCTTGTTGAGGTTCAAGTCCATAGGTTAGTAAATGGACAGTCCAAGAAATTGGACAGTGTATGACCTGAAAAACTGCAGCGGTGTGGCCCAGTAACTGGGGTGTGCGGCTGAAGAGAATGAAGGAGTGTGTCCCGATAAAATAAAAATAACAAAGATGTGGCCTAATAAACTGGAGGGGGAGTCGCCCAATAAACTGGATTTGAGGCGGCTCTATAAAATAGAGGAGGTGTGGCTCCATAAACCCTAAATGCCCATCTAAGAGTCAATATTCTTGCTCTAAACACTAAGCCAGGGTTGATGTTCCATCCACGCTGTGGGGCCAGGTGTTCATTCAGGCACGTGCATGCACACACAATCCAGCATGTATTGCAAAGAGCGCCCACAACTCCCACGCCCCTCCTGTGCCGTTTCCCCATCGGTGGCATCTGCTCTGTTGCGGAAGTCGTCTGAACAGACGAGTGGCTTTGAAAGGCAGTAATTTTGCCGGAGTCGGATGACGGAAGCTGTGCCTGGCGTTGAGAGGCTGCGTCATGGGACGGCAGCGAGCCTGCAGATGTTTCTCAATCGTGGGTAATTTAAATCTGCATAAATGATGGGGGAGAACAATACCCCCCATTGGCCATCTCTCTCTTGCTGCGACTTGATGGGCGAGAGCTCTTCATTGGCAGTCCTCTCGGCTAGCATGCCGCTAAATAGTGCTTGAT
This sequence comes from Heterotis niloticus, assembly GCA_018136845.1. NCBI lineage: Eukaryota > Metazoa > Chordata > Actinopteri > Osteoglossiformes > Osteoglossidae > Heterotis > Heterotis niloticus. The sequence goes on from CM030904.1 coordinate 1,864,238, forward strand.
TGCCAACAGGGATGCTGTTGTCTTGTTCCCCATTCACTCCCCCACCCCCACCTTCTTTCCTTCTACAGTCAGGACCCCCCCTGTGTGGGATCATGTGATGGGCCCTGGTGCGCAACCCTTAAAGGAACAGAGCAAGGCAGCATTAATTAATATGTATTACCTACCGTCTCCTTCTGGGATGTCCTGTACTAACCATCATCCTGCATTGGCAAGAAAATGCTAGAATTGCTGTTCTGTCCTTCTACAACTTTCCTCACTGGATCGACATGCTAACCTGGTACCTGAGCTGACTCAAACACAACAGATTTGCTAAATAAGATTTATAGTCTAAATGCTGTCGACTCAACATGTCCAAAACCCTTAATGTCTTATTCATGTTTTTGTCTACTTAGCGTTGTAAGAGATTTTCAAGAAATAAACAAATAAAAAGTCACCCAATGATGTGATCCTAAGCTCCTCATGGATGATGGACACACAGACACACTATCAAGTTTCTGACTCCCCTCCACCAAGTTGTTAAAACACAGTCTATGTGACCACAAGACCTGACTGGACCATCATGATGTACCAGCAGCACAATCACTGATCAATAAACTGCACCTCCAACATTCTGCGGCCACACCATTAACACTCCAAGCCAGCCATCACCAGCCAACGCTCCAGGGTCACACCCCCACCAGTCCAGGCGACTGGAACCCGAATTTCCAACTACAGACAAGAACCAGAGAGACAGAGGATCAGGAGGACCATGCTGTGATGCCTGCTGTGGCTGCCTTGCTTTGCAGTGTTCTATCTAACAGTTTGTGGGTGATTTGAGGCTGGGGATCTGGTATCAAGACTGAGCAGACGCTGATTTACAACCCATGTACGCCCTCCGCTCGGCCCTTAATCTCACCTGGGGGGGCCAGAAAGCTTCCTACTCCATCTTGTTTCATTAACTTTATTAAGTGAAACGGCAGCCAGCTCTGGCTAGTAAAAACCCCGCGGACATCCACGGTCAGAGTCACATTTACAGGCAGTGTAGTGCTTCCCAGTTGCCCTGTGGGAGGTATTGAGCACTGGGGGGCCTTGAAGGTGGAGAAGTGTGTATGCACTATAGTAGTTTCTCCAGCAAGTGTCTCTGAGGTGGCTCATCCTTAAGAGCTTCTTTCTGTGAAACTCTCGGAATGAAAGTCGATACCCCGGTGGCCCGCTTGATACAGACTTCAGTCTTGTAACCGTGGTGACTGACACCTTGTTTTTTGTGTACAATTTCTGGGGTTTCACTACAGCATGTCTTCTTGGGTGGTTCAATCTCTCTCTCACACATGGACACACAATAATGATCTTCCTGTCCAGGCCTTGGGCTCCATGCTGAACAAGGGGAAAGGTCAAAGGTCCGAGAGCAAAGCCTTCCTCATTATGTCTAGAAACCATACTGTACAGAATATCTGTGCGCGTGCGTGCGCACACACACACACACACACACACACACACACACACACACACACACACACACACACACACACAGCCTGACACCTTCGCTCCATCTCAGCCTCCCCAGCTGAGGAGCAGATGCTGGTTCACAGTAAATTACCTCCAGCATCTCCTGCCTTCCATCTACTTGACAACAGTGGCTTAGGGCCTCATGGCAGCACAGTGACGCGCACGTTCTCCCGGGGAGGCGCTCCTTACGCGGGACGGGACCCAGGCGCCCTTGGCAGTCAGCCACGCAGCCTAATGACTGCCTGATCAATGCTAGGTGGCTAATTTGCACTGAGGGCCGCCACTACTGCCCCTGTGGGGGGAACTGTGAGGAGCGCGAGAGCGCCACTGTCAGGGAGCCCAACCGCCATGGTTCATCTTTAATTAAGACCCAGGGGCCAGGATTAAAGGGCATTAGCAGCGCCGCTGCCTTCCTTGACCGCACACCCTTTTCCAAATGTCAGCATTCTAAATGCCATCAATATTAAACTGGAGAAAGGGGAAGAAGGAAAAGGCAGAGGTGAAAACTACGAGTGCACCTCCCTGCCCCACTCAGCGGTCCATCAGACACTCATCACAGTACTCTGAGGTCACGTGACTACAGCACCACAGGAGCCACCTGCTCGTACAAATGGGCCCCGAAGGAGCCAGGTGGGGAGGTGTCCAAGAAGTCGAGGCTCTGCCAGACGGCTGAAGGCTTCAGTGGCCATGGTTGGGAGTTTAACTGCTAAACAAGTAAATAAATATCCTTTTGGGCTCAAGATCAGTGACAACTGGTTCAGTGACGACTGGCTTCATGCACAACTGAAATACTCAGTCTACACACACCAAAAAGCTACTTTTCTATCCTGAGCCTCAAAAACAAACAGAAGATATGCAATACCCATTTACGATTATTTATTTTTTGCTTTTAGCATAAGCTTGTAAGCCACCAACTACATAATCTGTAGGAGCAAAATGCTCGAGGTACAACCTCTCTTCTCCTGCTGTGACCTTCCGGTGACAGGTTAAACTCCTTCCTGGGTCAGCAGAGTGCCAGCCAAGTGCCATTTATACCCAAGTGTAGCAAAAGGAGATGGGGAGAGAGTGAGAGAGAACAGGTGGACAATCTGAACTCACCGATCACTTTAACAAAGTAGGCATCCGCTTCAAAGTTGTTCTTCAGCGCGTGAATTGTGAGCTCCTCCTTGCCTTCCTCTTTGCTGAGCACAATCATATCTAATATTCCCTGCAAATGAGAAACGGGAATAAATCTCAGACACAAGGAGGCAACGCTGGGAAATTTTGCCCCATTTTTCCCTCCTAAAGCCCCATTTCATCTTCTTAATGGACTAAAAAAAGATCTTTTATTACAGTGACGATAAATAATGGTCTCATACTTTGATATGGTTATTAAGGGAATCATGGGAAGGGGAGGGAAAACAGCCGGCCAAGTCAAGCTCTGCTCTTTAAATAGAGCCAGAGGAAGCTGCACATGCTGGATTTATGTTTCTTAGAGGCAAAAAAAAAACAAGCACTAGGATCAGGTAATATCAGTGCCACATGTCCAGGTAGGAGAGAATGGGTTAACTGTTGAAACAGCCCTGGGGTTGTGGGAGGTTGTGGGGTACGATGTCCAAAATCCCCATCTATTTAAAGACCCAGTGATGTGGAGGTGATCTCCTTACGCAATGTGTAGTGTGTGGAGACAAGGAGAGAGACCCCAGATGGAACAGCCAGAGCCAGGAATGCTGGGAGGTGGAAGGTACAGCCATTATGTGGAAAGAAATTTTATATAATGGGCAAGAAGAGAAAACGTCAACTACTGATAAGGTGAAGCCGATAGGTCAAGGAAATAGTCAGTTTAGGCCCAGGTCAGTCCTTGGTGGTATGTAATAAAGTAATAAAATAGATAAACAACTGAAATGGAAGCGCAAGTGGAAGAGAGTTGGTAACACCCCATATATATGTACGTTTGTTTGAATGCAATAAAACTGGAAAATCCAAACTGTTCAGAGAGACACTCCTTTGTGAGGGGTCTCCCGTCAGCATTGATGTTCAAAAGGACAGTTCTGGCTTGAGTGTTTATTGGAATTGTCCTGCTAGCCAAGTGTGATATAAGTAGTTTTTCGCGCGCGCGCGCGCACACACACACACACACGAGTCACAGCCACTTGATGCCAGTATTTCTGTTGCTTTGAGTAAATCCAGTGTGAAATCTGAACACTGATGTTGCTGAGCCACCTAACAATGCGATAAGTGTGTCGCTCCTCCACAGTTGCTCTGTAAGAATCAGTAAGAAGTCAAGAGTCCACCTGGGCAAGACAGTTTATCTGCACACGGGAGCCCTTGGGTCACCATATACTGAAATGACCAGACAGTCCAGAGCATCACAGTATTTTTTAACAAGTATTTTTATACTTTTTAAATTAGGATTATTTTAATCTTTTATACAATTTAAAACAATAAACAACAATGAAACACAAACTTAAAAATCACTTCATTTCATTATTTGAGTGGATTTACTTAACATAATAAAAACATTTTTTGTAAGTGCAGATTACATTTGTGAGTGTCAAACGCTATACTGTTTTGTCATATTATGCCTGATCTGTACTAATAAAACACTTTATTTAGGAATCACAGGATTACCCACTCACTCAGTATTATTAACTGCTTGTCCAAATCACAGTTGGGATGTTAAGCTAGTCAAGGGTCACCATGGACCTTATACTGAGCATCTAAACCTGCTTTAAAAAGGAACCGCGTAGACTCAACATGTCTTATTTAACCGCGTAGTAAATATCGAAAGATCCTGCCAATCGCATGACCGCACCCTATCGCATTACATTCATATGGAATATTTTATCAGTTTTAGCTATGACAGAAATTTGTACATTAGCTAAATTCTGCTCAAATTTGTTCACCAAATGCCTCACAGGGGAAGAAACCAGTCTGAGACCCAAGTGCAGACCTGGTTACATTGATGACTAAAAAAAGAATACTGTTGTGGTTCCCTTGACGATCACTTACGTCCTCGTAGATGTCAAAAAAGGTGGCAATGATGGCGGCGCCGGCAACAGAGCTGAGGTCTGACTGGTCCCAGTGGATACGGAAGGTGCGGCCAGCTTCCCGGCAGCTGGCGTTGCTGCAGGGCACGTTCTCCAGGAGGAAGGCCTGCTGGGCGCTAGAACACAGAACAAGAGTGAGGAGGAGAGTGATGGCACCCAACAAAAAGTGGGGGTGCTATAGTCACCCTGGAAGATGGTTGTCGGTGCAGCAAAACGTGCCGACCGTGAGAAACAGCCTCCCATGGCTTTCCCTCTGCACCCTCCCTCTAGATCCACCAGCACAGATTACAGTCAAGCTGCTGAAAGAGAAATTGTGGTGAGATTCTGCCTTCATGCCCGTTTGTTTACCTCAACTGTGACCCCTGCAGTTGAACACGGTGAACCTCTTCGGTGAAATGATTCAGGTAAAGCTGGCTAATAACAGTAAATCTCCTCCTGCAAAGACGTCAATCAGTATTCAGACTACAGAACAGGATTGTGGGTATCCTCCTTGCAGATGCTCAAATTTCATGTGATGCTGTTTCAGTGACAACTTTGATATCACTGTTTTCAAAGTCTGTGGCCCAAGCTGTTCTGGGATCTTCAGGAAGACACCCTCAAGGTCAGGGCTGTGCCCCATCGCGTGGGGGGCGTCCGCAAGCAATAAATCAGGAGGATGTGAATTTGTGCACACACACAGCCACAAAAACTCCGAAAATTGCACTTGCACCCAGATCCACAAAGAAGGGTGAGTGTCTCAGAGGAAGTGCTCTCTTTTCACCCCCCCCCCCACCCCCCCAACCCAACCCAACCACCTTAAGGTTTTATTTACTGTTTTATTTATCTATTTACTTATTTATATATTTGCTGTTTGTTTCTTGTCTTCTTGGTGTTTGGTTGTTTTTTTTGTTTTACTCGTACATTTTTCTGCACAGTGTCCTATCCTATTGAATCAGAGCACATTACACTACATGGTATACTCAGTAACCATGTACGTGACAAATAAACTCTTTTGACTCTTTTTTGACACCCCCCGCCCACCCTGTGTTCCTCAATTGTCTGAGAGTGAAGAAAGTGAAGACAGATACACACACGGACCATGCACTGGAGCCTGTGGTCACTGGGTTTCGAATGTGGATCTGTGTGTGGGGGCCTGTCCTACCATTTCCCACCCAAGAATAACCTCATGGGGACGTGCTTGTGTTGGGAATTTGACAGTCACTACCCAGTCAGCTGTGCTGTTCCCTCTTGTTGGAGTAATGGTGACGTTGACAGTAATTGGGCACTCTGGACACCTGTTGGGACACCTAAAAGCCAATTGGAAAGTGGGGAAGAGGGGTTGGTCAATGTGAATCTCTGCACACCCTCCAAATCAAGGCCCAAGTGGTCAAAGAAAGTCGCTTTATCACAGTTTATTATCTGCCTGCATTGCATTATTACCTGGCACCTCTCTCACGCACGCATGCATGCACGCCACAACACAACATAGGACAGAGGGCAGTCAGGTCTCTGGTGCCCGGTGCTCCTAAATGTTTCCCCTGGCTGTGAAACTCAGCACTGGAATACAACAAAAATAGTTGCCAGAAAAGTACCAGAAAGCCTAAAAATGCTTCCATTCTCTAGCATTTTCTTCCACACAGGTTTCATACATGGCACTTTCCTATAGAAGGGATAAAAGACCCTCAATTACATTTATGCTCAATTCACTTAGCTGATGCTCTATGACAGGCAGATGAATGTGAGAGACGTGGAGGAAAAGTGTGGCCCCGTGTCTCCTCACTTTGCTGGGGAAGCAGAAGGACCTTTTGTGTCTCTGTAACCAACTCCACCCTTAGACATTTAGCAAGGACACAAAATTATCATTAACTAGTACTTAACACCTTCATCTAAGGTGAATTAGCATTATAGATGCTGAATTAGACTGCCACTATCATTCAGACATTTACACAGGAGAGCAATGTAAAACTCACACTCTATAAGCAACTTAGAGTGACTAACCCACCTGAAACACACTTCTTTGGATTGTGGGAGGAATGTGGATCACCTGAGTGAAACCCAAACAGACATGGGGAGAACGTGCAAACTCCACACAGATCGATGTTATGAGACCCCCCCCCCACCAGATGAGCCTCCATACCGCATAAACGCAGCTCAGAGGGTCTGAAAAGCAAACCCATCTTCCCACACCAGCTGGTCTCCTTTTCTTCTGCTCTGCTTCCTTCGGTTTGAGTTCTGTGGGCCTTGGCTGCCTGGGAATAGGGTGCATAGAGAGATGCCGGATTGAGTCCATCCATTACTTGCTCCTGCGTGACTTCAGAAGTTTCTCAGCCAAAGTGAGACGTGCGAATCGAGAGTCTGTTGGGCAACATGAAAGTGGCTTTGGCGGCTGACCTGTAGGGGGAGGGGGAGGAGCAGGTGGGCGTCGATGCTGTTAAGCACTGCCATTATTATTTCTCTACCAGTGTCTGTGGTGACCTAGCTGGCATCCACACAGATTTTAGCGGGGGTGGAGTGGAAGTGCAGCCAAGGCCTGTCACCTGTGGGGGGCGGGGGGCCGGCTACACACACCTGCTGCATCGCAGCAACGCTGCTCCGGCGTGAGCCTCGACAGCTTTCCCTGACAAGCTCTATTAGCGGCTGCTAATGGAAATCTGGATGCTCCCACGCGGTGCGGGGGGGGGGGGGGTTGGGGGGTAACCATGGCGATCACTACACATCCCACATTCGGCAGATCTGGGTTGAGTGAGGAAGAGAGGGAAAGTGGCAGAAACACAGGCAGGAGGCTGGGGGGGGGCTGTTTATTCATTTTTACATCGATTCAGATTCTTATTCATTCATCTGGAGCAGTAAGGAAGTAAACACGTCGCGCGTTGCTTCAATAAAATAAACAGACCCCATCCATTCCGAATGTCAACAGCACCCAGCGGGTGGGGGGAAGCAGATGGACTAGTGGCTGGATGAAGGAGGGTGAGAGCGGCAGAAGCATGAGGTCATGGCTAGGGACCACAGGCAGGAGTTCTGGCTTTGAACTGTTCATGCAAAGGCTCAGCCTGGCACAAAGGCCTGAGGAAAGGAACCAAGGAAATCTGAATTTGTTTTTTAAACCCATAGCTTTGACTTCTGTAATCAAATTGTTGTGGGGTTCAGATCCTAGCTTGCTCCAAGGTATTGAACCCAGGAGTTGATCACCCAAACCTCTACATCACCTGAGGTCTTCCATATCATCCATACTTAAATGTATCTTTATAGCATCTGCCTTCTCACAGTTAGCAGCAGTTATGTTCTAAATCAACCCCTTTAATTGTAACAATAGTCTGGTGAAATATAATGCATTTTTTTAAACCTCAGTAAATCTATGATGGCTGCAGTCTATGTGGAGCTCCTGTGAGACCCGTCTAAGGCACTGAAACACCAAGGTGGGTTCGACACACCACAGCAAAAGGGCTGGAGTCTGGTTACAGCCCATGTTTGGGTTAAAAACTCCTGTATAAACTCTTCATCTCATTATTACAAGCTGCTCTATTTTGGAGCTGAACTAAGCTGTTAGGAAGGAGGTGAGTAACAGAGAACAGTGAACTGCTCGAGACAGTTTGAGTTTTATTAAAATGCAGGTTTCAGGGGAGTGGAAGTGTCTGCAACTAAATGTAATATGGGATGAACAAGCAAGGAAATGAGGAGAGACAGTTCTGCAGATGAACTGGCATGTGTAGGACAGCAGGTGGTGTGCTGGTTAATGAACTGGATGCGCCAAAGGGAAGTGGCCTTTTCGGATCCAAGGACGAGAAGAGTTTCTGTATCCTAGAGCAAAGTCCCGACCCAAATAGCTGCAATAAACATGTGGCAGTAGAAACAGCAGAAAGAGAAAACAGCCTGTGTAGAGTTTGCATGTTCTCTGCAGTTTATGTGGGTTTGCTGGGTCTGAGTTTCTTCACACAGTCCAAAGATATGCCTTTTAGGTGAACTGGTAGCTCCACACTACAGTACAGTTATGATGCTCTGCTGCTTAAATAGGTGTGTGGGTACAGTATAAAGTACAAAAAATTGTAAGTAACTTTGGACAAAGGCATCAGCAAAGTGCTATTTAATAATTATCAAAAGTTGCTTTGGAAGAAAGCATTTGCTAGATGAGTAGATGTGTTTCAAGGGGGCACCGATACGGGGGAAGCTGCCCCCAGTGGCAACCAGAGGTACTGCAATTGCAATTCCAGTGGGACATTGAACAGTGCGGTTCCACGAACCAGGGTGGTTGGGGATTAGTAAGGACTCTGAAAGGAGACCACCCTTCTTAGCGGTAATCCAAGGCCCTAATCGCATATGACACCAGGACCCAAGGAGCTGAGCTCTTCCTGACCCGACTTTAAGCTGCGAAGGAGAATGATCTGTCATGTCAGAAGCTTACGATCGAGTGATTCGAGGAAGAGGGCTGTGTGGGTCTCCATTGCTGACAAATGTGGGCTCATAAACTCATCTCTCCGCTTTAATTATCCCATCTCAGTGAGATCTGCTTCATTTTGGTGTAGAATGGAACTGGTGGATCAGCTTCCGATAACCATCCATCTGCCTCATGCAACAGTCTGCTTTCCGGGATTGTTGTCCAGTGTGTCCTGATGGACAAGCAAAGTGCTCCCTCTTTACTGTGACTTGGTCTTTCTATTTACCACACCGTTCCCCCTCACCCCCCACAGATTGCCACATGACCACATACACATAGGCGGGGGGGGGGGGGGGGGTAAAATCAAGAGTGCCCTTTCACTCATCATTCAAAAGTAGTATCTTACAGCAGGTGGGTGAATGGAGCTGGCCATCTGCGGCCCCCATTTCTATTGGCTGCTTCAGCTGCATGCCACTCATGTCAATCCCGAGCGCTTGGCAAACTGCGAAAAACCATCCGAGGAACGCAGTTCACTTTCTACCTGGTATGAATGAGAGGAAAACCCTCACTGGCCCTGCAGTCAGGTGTGTGTGACAGCAGGCCTCCATCAGGCTGAGTCCTCTCCCCTCTCTGAGTGTTCATCACGCTTCACAACATATCGAAGCAAACAAATGCACAGTGAGTACAAGACTCTGCGCCCGGCAGCAAAGTATTAACTCCAGACCCCCCTCCTGCGGTCATTAATAAATAAGACAAACAGATAAACAACAAAATAAATTTGTTTTTGTGGCTCACCATGTGGTAATGGAACCTCTAGCCTGAATTTAAGGTCCTCGACAAAGTCCTCATCGACCTAATGTTCTGTCAGAGTTCGGAGTTGTGTTATTGCTTGTGTCCCACAGATTGGGAGACGTCAAGGGAAAAAGGATCTCCACCCAACTTGCAGAACCAAACAAACAACCTAGTCAGAGCCAGTGTATGGTTTGCAGAGTTATGGCAAACACAAGGCATAAACATAACTGCACGAAACAACCCGATTAAAATAAACAACTGAAGATGCAGAGCAAAGTGCAGAATAACTCAGAAACCAAACTCAAACCCTGAGAAGCGTGAGGTGCAAGAACCTAGTCACGACAGACCATCACCAAGCAGGGTCCAATCTTGCTGACCACATACAAGTCCCTCCAAAATGTTCTATCCTCTACTTGGGTCCTTAGTTGCAGGGAGTTGTGTGAGTCCATCCATTTGATTACTCCTCATCCTCCTTTCTTCACAGACTCAAAAATACTCATCGATATTGTGCCACATTTGAGGATCTTTTCCAGATCTTTTCACTGCAGCTCTACCAAATCCTGGTCTTCGGTGAGTTTTTGCTGATTATTTACTGAGATAAAAATTGCCAACAACTTCTAAGTCTTTACTGCCACCACTAAAGTTCACCGCTGTCATGAGTTCAGAACCCAAAAGAAGTCCGTACAAATACAGGATGGACATGTATGCAGTGAGCTGGGCCTAGATTCGAACCTCCAGGTCTGGGGCTGTGAGAGAACGACGCTCTGCACTGAGCCACCGTGTCACCCAAAATTAAAGATTTTTTTAAATTTTGCTTATCAGCAGATGCTTTCATCGAAAGCTTACGGGCTTTACACTATCTGATTATAGGGCTGAATATTTTAATGAGGTGACTCGGGTTAAGTATCGCACTCAAAGGATGCTTAACCCAAGACCAAGATGAGAACTGGCAACCTTTTGGTCACAAGACCAGCTTTTTAATCTCCACTTCTAGATGCATATCCACCCACTCAACAAGGAGACGGCTGGGAATCAAGGCAGGACTTAGAGATGCGCACCAGATGGGAACGGGAGACAGGAGGGGGCGGTTTGGCTGTTCATCTCCGGTTTTCTCCCTTCAGACTAACGTCATCAATGAAATAGCTTATTAGCACCTCAGGTGAAGCCCACAAACACGGAGAACCATCGTCAGGGGCGACAGACGGGACAAATGTGATTTAGGAGCAGAGATGGGTCTGAGACAAGGTTAACGAAACCCGGGTACCGTGAAAGACGTTAATTTGCGTTTCGATGGCGCTGTAGCCATCTGTGCCATTCCAGGAAGCGGAGGCTTTCATCGCCACTCCTTTCAGGAGAGATGAAGTAGATTTAACTCGCAGCTCCTCCTCAAACCCAGCGTTGGCAGCCCATTGGGTTTAAAACTCGGCCCGTAGCCATACAGGCCCGTTTCTGAGTCACGACATGGATCATGTGGCCATCTGAAGGATGAGCTTAGGAGAGGGGTTTCATTACAACTCCGACCTCAGCTCCACGGCTTTTAGGAAAGCTTGCTGTTCTTGGCATTCCTGTCATTTTTTTAAATAAAGCAACTATAAAACACAGATGATCAAATAACGCCGTGATACACCTTTTAACCAACTAACTTGCGCGCTTGTGTGTATCTGTGTGAGAGAACTCCAGAACATGAGATTTGATACTCTTAACTCAGCCAGATCTAAATGGACAAGAGAAATGTGCAAAATAAAAATAAAACATGCAAAATTCAGTCACACCGGTCATTATTTTTACAGTAATTATTTACTGGTATCTGAATTTAAAAAAAATATATATTTATTTTATTTACTGGTAATTCTCCTGGTGCAGAGGAGCTCTTGATGTCTTAGGGTAACCAGATTAATCAAGTTTGACCAGAACACAAGCCAGTAGCTAAGAAAGCTTTGAAAAAAGTTCTTCGACAGCATGTAGTACAATGTTATTGGCTCCAGACAGAAATGTCCCCTAGGGGGGGTTAATGTTATACGAGGTACTTACTATAAATTGCTTCAGTAAAACACCCAGCAGTGCAAACGTATGAAATTTACACGTTCAACAAAAGCCAATTTAGATAAAACCAACACTTGGCCACAAAATGTCACACATAAAAACTGTGGGAGCCCCAGAGGATGAGATGTAGGTGTCCCTCACCTGCCGCTCGTGTTGCGCAGGATGGCCAGGGCATCCGGGAAGCCATCCAGGTTGTAGTCTCCCAGGTGCAGGGTGATGGGTGTGCGGGGGACTCCTGTGGATGGGGTTGTGGATGCTGTGGTCGGGACAAAGCCCCACAGGGTGTCCCTCCTCTGGAAGTCAGTCAGGATGGGGGTCCAGGTAGCCTGGAGGGAGCAGGGGAGGGGCACAAATAATTTCCTCTGTTTGAAGAACCATAACAGTACCTTATGCTGTTGTCTGCTGGGAAATGACATGCAACTTGTGTGCTCCATGAAGCGGACTTGTACAGTTATTGCTCTCACACAACTAACAAATTATGCAAGCATAATTCTGGATTCGTTATTATTACTACAATAATTGGCCTTCATCCAACATGCCTCACTTTCCTATCAGACTGCATCTTACTATTATTATAATTCACGCTGGTTTATTCAGCATCTTTCAGACAAAGATTAATAATTTTATTATACTTGTATTAATTTATTTCACACTTTTCTTTAAAGGAACTTACAATGTGAGGTTTGTATTCCAACCTACTTACTATAATTGACTCATTCATACTGCTGGAAAATTTTACCACATCCTTTCACAGTGAGCACCTTGACCAGGGTAAAATGGGATTCAAACCTGCAACCTTTAACTGCAAGAATTAATGCATGACCTGCTGCTCCTCCATAAATTACATCTTTAAGACCTCATGCAAATATGAACACCAGTGCAGCCTAAAACAAACTGGTGTGAGCCTGGCAGTCAGGTAAATGTTCTGTGGAAGAAGGAACAGTTTGAACTGCAAGCAAAGGCAGGACCCAGTACAGTCAGTTCTCGGTGTGCCAGGAGGGCATGCATGCAGGCACGCACGCACACGGGCCAGAGGAAAGCTCTGGCCCGTGGTAAAAATTTCCATGTGGTAAAAGGAGCCATCTCTCTCACAGCATTTCAGACAATGACCTTATTACTGTCCCCATCATTCTTATAAAATGTCACAAATGACTACCGATAAAATTAAAGTCATAAAATCCAACTGCATATTACTAACTTTAAATTTTCCTTGACTTTTTTCAGTTCAAGCACATCAAAGGACAAGGAGGAGGTAGAGTGACAGTGGTCAGTGGTCACCGTGTTGGACAGGAGAGCTACACATCGCCAGATACACTTATCTCAGGTGTGGATGTCCTGCTGGGGATCTGAGCAAAGAACCGAGTCTGAAGCGTGCTGAGAAGTTTGCGGCACTATTAAAGATGCATATAAAAATGGGTGCTGCTGTAAGCTGTGTAAGCAACTTACAGCCAAAAAATGTGTGTTGACAATATAAATTATTCAGCAGAGGTGACCGTCAGACACGGCTGTGGCCACGCTTCCAGCCACTGACACTGGGTTGGGGGTAATCGAAGAGGAGGACACACAGAAGGGCACTTCACATCCTCTGAGCTGGAAGTCGCTTTGGAGAAAAGCATCTGCCACACAGCTGGAAACGTACAAACTCCACAGATCTTGAACTGGATTTGAATCTCCTGTCAAACAGTTAGCTCAGGCACCAGAGTATTGCAGTACTGCTATGTCGCTGAAATACACAGTTAAACCGTACATTTTACAAAATTACATAAATACCCTGGTTGCTTACCAACACAACTGGAACCAGAAATCTGGGGCCTGATTTGATCATAAATGCAAAGTCACTTTTACCAACAAATAAGAACTGGAAGTTAAAACAAACATTCTTCACTTCACTCTCAGATTAGGTTCTAGAGAAACCTGAGATAACAACAAACAAAATTACCCTGCAAGAATTTTATCTTGACACTACTAAAACATCTCCACAACATCCAGTACTGGCTGCTGACTGTTCCATTACCCAAGCTGTTCAATGCATGTCAGGTTCTGACCACTTTCAATCAAAAGTATGAAAAGTTTGCACCAGGGGTGTTCAGCATGCAGCCTTCTGTTTGGCTGCAATCATTATTAGGATAGAGAAGACACACAAGGCAAATAATAATGTGCGAAACAAATAAATAACCAACAACAAAAATAAATAAATAAATAAATAAATAAATAAATAAATAATAGTCAAATAACTGACAGGTCCCTGTGCAGCACTGTGGAGGCAGATGGCTGTTGATAAGAAGGACCCCCAGGAGTGTTTCTTAATGCATCTAACTTGAGCAACCTGGTGGCTAAAAGAGCTCAAAGCGATCACTTCAGCTTACAGTACAAGGAGGAATATTTTTTGTATCCGGAAATTCGTTTGTACCACAATTTTATCACGTTTCTCCTGATTTCTAGCTCTGCCTTCTGTCAGGTTATCATCACGTGTGGAGAGGACGAACGAGGAGCTGGACAAACAGCAGAATAAAATGAGGCCAGAACAGAGACAGAACATTGAAACACAGCCCAAGGAAACGTGAAAGAGCAACAAAGCGGAGCGCGCGCTCTGTGCCAGCCCGCAGTCCCACACTCTCCCGATTAGCGGCAAAATCGATGCGAACCCAATAGTCACAAAGACAAATGCTAAGCAGCTGCTGTCAGATAAATTAAATGGGAACGTGAAAGCAATTGTAAAAAGGGTTTCAAATCGAATCTCATTAACCGTAAGGAGGGGCTGGGTGATTAACAAATCACAAATAAACTTTATTGATTGTTACGTGAAAAATAAATTATTCCGACATTGAGAATTTCATCACGAACCAAATGCTATTTCAGCTCCCTCGAAGGACAGCTGAAACGACATCCTCCTTTTTTTTCATAAATACATATTGCTTGGAACCAAAAAACTATTTCGTGCTCTTACTCCTTGAAACCCTGAAAACTATTCTTTTAATATATTTTCTTAAATTTTATGGTTAACTCTTCTACTTTAATATTGTTCTGTTAGGGTTAACGTGTCCATATGAACATCCAACACGTTAAATTCTTTATATGGGCAATGTGCTTGGTCAACAGAATTTCTTTATTCAATTTATTTCAGCAAGGCGCTGAAAAAAGATCAAAGAGATGTAACAAAAGCTAATATAACAGATACAAAATAAGCTATAGATATAATTGCTATAAAAACTAAAAATAGAAAAGCTATTAACTAAGGCAGTTGGCATCTGAGGAGAGGAAAAAAAAACAAAAAAACAAAACCAAAAAAAAAAAAAAAAAAACTCCCAACCAGACAGCAAAGGAGAAAAACAAACATCTGGGGGTTTGAGTAACAGTGGCTGCCAACCCTTTCTTGGCATTCTAGGTAGAAAACAGAGACCAAGTGTGTAGAAGTGAAAACAGAGAGACTGTACAACTGACATTACTATAGTTGCTAGAAGCTAATAACGTGGGAAGCCCATCTTGTCCATCATGGAATATGCTGGTCGATTTAGGGGGCAGTTAAAAACCAGTTTGGTCCATGATGGATGGAAAAGACCTACTGCTGTTGTAATGCCAAAGCGTTTCAGGGGTGGCCTCTATGAAGAATGTACTGTACGTTCCGCTCCCAGTATCTGAACGGGCAAAATTCTGCTTGTGAACCCAGGATTTCAACTCCCAGCACCTCCTGCCATACAGAATGTGCACAGAGCAAAGGCATTTTCTCATAAATAAGCCCGGCAACACAACTCGTAATCTCAGCACACCAGGGATGAGAGTGTAAGTCTGGATGCTGGCAATGAGCGTGTGTTTTCCAGGGAGAGCAACGAGCGCCTGCTGAACACTTTGGTGGTGGCTGCTTATTTACACAATGCAGTGGCGGATTATACAGAACCTCGTGCGAAGGGATGAAGATGGCCAGTGACACAGCTTGTGCCCTCCAGCAGAGCAGAGCTACAGAACGAGGCTTCCCCATTTGTGCTGCCAGTCCAACAAGCATAGGTGTAGGTGAGGCTGAGAGACACACAACACAACCACCATGGGTTTGACCGAAATGAGATTTGCAGACCCAGCTGGACAGGATACAAATACTGAGTGAGATCGACCAGGGATGAATAGGGTAAGATTAGAGTAACTTACTCAGCCAAGACCTTTGGATGGTGTACAGATGTTATGAGGCCTGTAGAGCAATCACCACAGCATGTGAGACATTAGCGAGACCTACAGGAAGATGGACCACTGCAGGCTATTGACAGTGAGACTAACTGAGCAGCCAGGAGACTTGGTGAGCCAGAGATTTTATGTTTGATGCCTGATTTTCGCCACCAAGCTTAATTTTAGTCCTTCAGTGAGTCACCAGAAAAAACTATTTTGTGTATAAATGTTCATACGCTGCTTTGACTATATGATAATTTGCCACATCGTATAATAATGTAAACTGAACTGAGAGTGAGAGAGACAGCGCGAGACAGAGTTTGTTCAAGTTTTTTCCTTTTAGTAATCTGTAGTCATTCACAGGAAGAAAACAATCTTGTATAAACAACTGTTCGACCATTGCTTTGGCAATATAAGTCTTTCAAAATTTGTCAATAAAGCACGAGAGAGAGAATATTCAGTTGAAGCATGGTGCAGTTGAGTCCAGAATTTACTTCATTTTCATCTGTCCTGGATCCATTGCCGTACACTGTTATACCGCACCACCTGTGTGCGCACACACAGTTACGATATGGCCTGTTTACATGAGCCACTCAGCCTCTCTGACTGCAAATCAAAAAAGGGTGTCAGCGACTCAACAGCCATTGCATAAAACAGTGAATCACACTGCTTTCTCTTCTTGCATCGCCAAAAAGAGAAAAAGCAGCTCTGCGCTTCACTAAATGAAAAGACGTATCAATCCCGGAAAAACTGCCTCGCTGATTCTTCCCTGCATCCTGCTGTTTACTACAGCGAAAAAAGTGAGAGCGTAAGCAGATTCGGGCGCCACTGACTCGGCGCGACGTGAGGTACGGTTCATTAGCCCAAGAAATTAAAATCACAGGAGCTGGCACAGCGACCGCGGAGGATGCCATTACAGGCAGGGGCTGCTCCCGCTGGGGAAAGGCTGCTCCATCACCACCCCGCTGATGGGTGGCCACACAAGCCTCTTTATGGCCACTAATGTGGTGCGCCGTTTATGATGTGCTGAGAAACTTCTTGGCTCGTGGTGTTATCACAGCCGAATTTGTGTTTTTCCATTCCGGGGGGGGGGGGAAGAGAATCAGCTGCGAGACACTCACATGGGTGGGAAAAAAGACAAAACTGCAGACATTGCATGCACATTTTTATGCATATGATTCCATTAAAAATATAAATGTAGGTCGGGCTCCCTGTCAGCTGTACGGCTGGTTACCATCCTACAAGTCGAGGATGCGGATCGGCTCCAAGCAACTGTGGTGGGTTCATTCCACAGTGGTATCATTCTGCAGTTTTTCGTGGTTTTAAGTATACAAGCTGCCCAAAAAGCCTGGTTTGGCTCGTGTCCTGCCCGATCTAAGAAACAAGCTGTGGATCTCCACCTCGTCCATGGGGTGTAAAGACACCCAACAAATTGTCGGGGCTGCTGTCGCTGTAGAGAAAACAAACTCCCTGCCTTTGACATGTTTTTCAGAGAATGGGTCATTGCTAGGCTTTTCTACACAATTTATAGATTGTTAGCCAAAAACCCAAGGTACAACTCTAATAAGGTACTTAAAGACTTTTTAATGTAATGGTTCTATAAACTTTAAGCTACATTAAAAATTAAAGCTAATTTAAATTAATTGAAAATAAAAATAAGTAGATTTGTGCTGGCCATTTACTGAGCTGAATTATGGCTGACCCACACAGTTCCTTTTGGGTGTGCTTTACTGCCATTAGTCAACACGGCAGGTAAACACGGGTCACATTTGCTTGGGTCCTGACACAAACAGATACGTGAGGAGGAAATGCAGGTGAAGCAAATAAGCTAGAAAAGGTTGTGTCTTCAGGCGCTGGCTGTGTACTCCGCTCGAGAAGCACTGGGAGGAGCCAGCGACTGTCCCTGAGCCTGTCGTGAACGCCAAAACCAGACTGCGTGGAATTACTGCCGCACACGTTGGAACAAGGGGGTGAAAAATAACTAAAGAGAAGAGTCGACAGCTAACACGCATTATTAAATGAAGCGAGAGGCAACGATTCCATTATGTGGCCGAGGGAAAGAAATGAATAATGACGACATGGCGGCACCTTCCTCTGGGAACACACAATTCCCCCAGGACCTTCCCTCCATCTGGCTCAGACATCATGCAGCACCACACCATGACCATGTCTACAATGAAGGACCCACTCACCACCCCCACTGAAGGCCCTTCTCTCCCAAGCACCCTCTTGGGCAGTCGACTCAGTGACCTTTCTTGGGGTTTAGTTACAAGAACAAACCTGACTGCATTCGGACTTTAAGGCATTAAAGAGAGCTGCTGATGTGTCGTTAACAAATCATACTACCCAGAAAGCTTAATGTCTCTATCTGGGGGGTGAGGCAGCCCAGAGCAGTGGCTCTCCAGGAAAGATGGATGCTCAGATCTGCTGGTGGTGTGGGTGTCAGTTTGAAGTGGGTGGAAACCATTAGCAGGTCAATGAGTAGGAAGATGAACGCACAGCGTGTAATGATGCTCCCTGGAGGTTATTAAGATCAGACAGGTGGTGGCAGGGAGGGACCTCCCCTATGGCCCTGAGACAGCAGTCTGCGGCAAGACTGATGCCCCCTCAGTCCCCTGGTGCGACCAGCTGTTGTTACATTCCATCTTTGGGTTCTCTGATTAATGCCGCTGCCCTTGGTCAGCTTGTTTGGGATCTAACTT
The DNA here is from genome assembly GCA_018136845.1 of Heterotis niloticus. Lineage (NCBI taxonomy): Eukaryota > Metazoa > Chordata > Actinopteri > Osteoglossiformes > Osteoglossidae > Heterotis > Heterotis niloticus. The sequence continues at coordinate 1,882,795 of CM030904.1, forward strand.
CATGCCAATTTACCCATAAAGCACCTTTTACTGCATCTTTATTTTATAATTCTTAGAATATTAGCTGTTCACCCTAAACACCTAACTGGGGATGAAAGGCTGACAGTTTCGGCAGCAGAAGAGCAGCCAGTTACGGCAGGCGGACTGCTGACCTCTGACCCTTGTGAAGAAACGGCACTGTGGCGCACCTGCCTGTCCCCTGGCTTGGTCAGGTATATGGCGCTCCTCTTGCAGGCGCTGTCCAAGCAGACGGGCAGCAGGTGGTCCTGGGAGCCGTCGCCATCTGTGAGGAGAAACACAGCAGGTGACCGACCAGAGTAACCGGCTCACTGGCAGCGAAACAGGAAGCAAACTGAGAAAGTGGGCTGTTTAAAGCACTTCCGCCACTCCCTCCCTCAGACACTCTCACACACACATTGTGCCAAGAACCGCCAACACAACTGTCACTTTGTTTGAACTGTTTTTGCTGATATTTCCTCATTTGCTTAGGAATGTGTAATACAGAGGCAATCGCACCACATTGTATTTTAAATAAACGGAGTGGGGCGGTAGAATGAGTGAGAGCGCGAGCGAGAGAGACAGAGAGACAGTAAGTGATTCAGGGCGACATCCCAATTGACATTCACAGGACAGAATACACAGCCAAAAACAATGCAAATGGGAAGCCTGCAAGGAGACAGAGAGCTGTCTTTTCTTCCCAGCCACTTGCCGCAATAGCGCCCTCTCTGTTCCATGCTGGCACCCAATTTTCCCGAGCCCTTTGTTAACGGCTATGGCATCCCGGTGTGTGTGTATGTGAGAGTTTGTGCATACGAGTCTGCACACATGACATGAAGAATGATGGATGATGTTTCATATCCTCTCGTTCCACTCATTTCCAACCCTGGTTCACAAGGAGACACTGATCTTATCTAGTGCCGGAGATCCTACAATAATCTATATATTTTTCATCCAAAGTGTGACCTGTGCAGGATGATGTTCTCGGAAACAACCGTGCAGCCATCTCAGTATGGCGAGACACGTGAAGAACTGCCAGGTGAACATGAATCAGCTCCACTGCTTTGTGCTGAAAACCTAAAAACCAAACGGCAGCCGGATTAACATAGATATTATTATTAACTGGTGTTCATCTAACACTCTTCGGGGGGGGAGATACCCTGGGCCGATGCAGTAAAGTGTCCCCTGTTCTGGGTAAATGGGAAAAACAGTGCCAGTACCTTAGTGTACAAATTTAGTGTTGTATGTTGCTTTGAAGAAAAGAGTCCAATAAATGTAAACTGTGAACGTTAAGCTACTTATACTGATTATTCCATTTACACAGCAGGTGCAATTTTTACTACATCAATTCAATGTAATTACCTTGATCTAGGGTATAACAGCAGGAAGCGGGAATCAAACTGATGCCCTTTGATTGGAAGGTGATGACTGTACCCGCTATGCCACCCGTTGCCCCAATTAGTGAACAAAGTTAGCATGCCAGCGAGTCAAAGTTGTGGCCACCTTGCATCTTCTTGGCAGAGCTCTCGTCCCCACGTTCCTTTGCCGTCTGTGTGGCGCTAATGAATTATGCATTGGGGCAAAGTCGCACAAAATACAAAGACATTACAGCTACGGAAAGGCAGATGGAGACGTTTTTCCTGGCATATGTTTGCCAGCCATTACGGGCGTAACAATAAAACTGTGGGCTGAGATTGAACAGATGACACCTCCCTCATCCCCCGTTCCCCTCCTCTGTCGTGAGCTACAGCAGCGCAGTTCGGGAAGCCCGGGCTGAAGGACCAAACGGTGTGACTTTAGGAGACCACAGAGGAAACACACAAGGGCGTCGTCTTAGTTGGACTGCGAGGATCAAAACAATAGAGTCTCTGCAGTTCCTTGAGGAACCCCTATTCTATGGTCAACTCAAAGACAAAGCACCATTCCCTCCTGCAGTTCTGTGTCTGGCTGTGCAAAACATTCCACATGAGCCCCAACAGGTACTGAGTTCAAGTCCCAAGTCAATTTAATATTTTATGAAGTTACTTAATCCAACGTCAAGGCAGCACAGTGGTGCCATAGTTTTGAATCTGGGCCAGTCTGTAGTGAGTGGAGTTTGCGTGCTCCCCCCATGTTCAGGTGGGTTTCTTCCTACAGTCCAAATAAGCATGTTTCACATACGTGTGTGTGAGAGAGGGAGAGAGATTGCCCTGTAGACTAGTGTCGAGTCCAGAATGCACCATGCTTCATGCCCTCCGCTTCTGGAATATTTTTCAGGCCACTGTAACCCTGTACTTGACAAGCAGTTATTAAATGAATGGAAAATTCAAAATCTAACTGAACTCTTCAGAAAATTAAGCTGTAACCAACAGATGCAAATGACCCTGGACACTGATGTTTAATTAAGAAGCATAACCCCACACAGCTCATACAAATCTTATCACATAAATATTATATTTTGCATTAGTAAGGCACTGTGGTGGGTCTATCTGTGAAGCAGAGCATCTGCAGTCATACATGTGCTGATTCCACCATGGGGATGGCGAGATAGCAGAGAGGGCAGTCAGTGTGAAGCTGCAGGAGAAGCAGGAGGAGAGACAGTGCCCAAAGGGGAGATAGGGGACCAGGATGGGATCATGACCTTCATCAGCCCAGCTGGAATGTAGCATTAGTACTAGCATGCTAATTTTGGACACTAGCGACTCTTCTCTTGTGAGAGTTTCCTACTACAGTAAAGATTTGTTTCCAGCTAAATTTCTCACTCTGATTTGCCCTTAGTGGGTGTGGTCATCCGGTCATGTTCCAGGACAGGCTCTCCATCACCATGACTCTGTGTCAGAAAAGTAGCTATTGATAATAGATGAATATTTGTATGTTACACACACTGGACATCTCAGTCACGGTACCAAGCTAAGCTCCTCTTCTGAGTTTCAAAGCTGCAGCCTAGAGGTCAAGCAGGACCAGGCTTCTGCTGCTGGCTACAGAGCCCCCTCCCAGCCCCCAAGGCCTCGCACACAGGACTCCACAGCACCTGGCATTCCGCCCTGCACGCGGTCATTAAGCATTCAGAAAGAAGGCAGAGAGCACCTCTGACAGCAGGCTGGAAAAGAGGGACTGCATCTTAGTCCTGAGCAACATGTTCCTCTAGCAAGTCACACACACTGGCATTATTATTATGTACTGTATGTCTGTACACTAAGCAACTTACACTGATTTACCTATTTAAACAAGAAGGTAATTTTTACTGTATTATTTCAAGGGAAAAAGCTTGACCAAGGCAACCACAGCAAAGAGGTGGGATTTGAACCGGGGTCTTCAAAATGAAAGATGGGATCTTCAACTACTACGCAACCTGCAGTTTACTCATATACCAGAAAAATAGAAGAGGGGAAAAACTTAACAGGAGTGGGGTGAGGTCTTATGATTCGGTTTCCTTCCAGCCCTTCCACCGATATCTGCGCTTAGTGTGACAGTGAGGCCACTTGCCTTTATCAAGGCCTAAAAAAGAGCCAACAGGTTTAATTATAGAAAACCGACATTATTTTTTACAATAACAGCCACTAAGTTGCATAATACTACATTAAGGAACTGAAAAATAATGTTTCCCCTTTTGTCATCTGAGCAGCTCATTTATTGTCACATTCAATCTGATTGGTGGGCCGCGTGAAGTTCGGCCAACTGTGTCACTGCTGCTTGGGACCTGAACTGGGTACTTTGTTAAACCTGGGGAGGCGCAAGAGTACTAACTGACAGATGTGGCTTGTTAAAGCCTTAATTGGTATCGTGGGGCTGAGGAAAACACGCATCACGGTGGTTATTTACTGCCTTCAAAGGACTAGTGAGACTCAGTAGCGCCCCCTCCAAAAAACAGAAGCCACCCCTTCGACACCCACTGCAAGGTTCAACACCCACCGATGCTTGAGCATCTCGCCTACCAAGGCGATGTCAGGGCGGTGCCGCCCTGTGTCGATGCGAACAGTGTTAACTCAGAGTGGGGGGTGTATCACACCAAATAGGGGTTGGGAACATTACCGCAGTGGCAGCCAAAGCAATTAGGGCCCTGTTGCTTATCTGCTGTGGAAGCTTCTGGAACGGCAGCAGTGGAACAGAGGAGATGGGCCTGAAATGAGACTTATCCTAATGAAACCTGAAAGGAGCGCACAAGCGCGCGCGCGCACACACACACACACACACACACACACACACACACACACACACACACACACACACACACACAGGGTATTATGGTAAACATCATCAATGGGCAGAGAAAGACATAGAGGGAACAAGAGGCCAATTTATTGTTCATTGCTTTAGCAAACACAGACGCAGTGCCTGACTGCTTGCTGTTCAGCTCAGTCTGTGTGACGTTTGCATGTTCTCTCTGTCTGCGTGAGTATGCTCTGGTTTCCTCCCACAGTCCATTGACATCTATTTCATGGTAACTGGTCACTCTCTATTGCTCATAAAGTATGAATGTGTGCATGTTTTTGCCAACCCTGTGATGTACTGGTGTCTTATCCAGAGTGCAGTTTCACAGCCTAGGATCAAGTGATTCTAGAACACTCTGGACTACGGTGACCCTGACCGGGACAAGGTGGTTAAGGATGATGAATGGATCCTTTAGCAGTAGAAATTGACATGCAAATAAAATATTTAAATGTATATCCCGAACAACAGAAAGAGGTGTCGAGAAAGAGAGAGAGAATGAATGATGATGAAGCCAACCCGTGTGGATTGAGGAAGTGCAAAGAGGATCTTACCGAAGTCCACAAAAGCCGACATGCCAAGGATCTTGAAGTCATTGTGAAATTCTCTGGTCTCGCCCTTGGAGAAGTTTCCGTTCTGGAGAGACAGGACGGAGTGGGCTTTAGAGCAAGCTGCTACTGGACAGTAATAGAACAACATACTGCTGGGACAGCAAACAACTGGCCCACTATCACTAAATGGTTCATATGTCCAACACCTTTGAGGTAAATTTAAAAAACACCATTGACCAGAAGGTGTTTGGGTTCAGTACTGGATCGATCAGAAACGAGCACAAAGTACAGCAAAGCGTTGAAATACTACAACTGCCTTAACTATCCAGATGTTGGTCTCCACATGAGGGGGGTTCGACCTCTGGCAGCACTAGGAGCTGCTCAGTGATTCTGGGTAAATTTCAGTGCACATCTTGGTCATCGTTGTCGTCCTCCTTTGCTGACTGCACACGACTCCCTCCAGGTGCCTGGGGATCGCTTATGGACGTCACTTTTGCTCTTTGCCCACACTGTGGGACTTCAGGGCCCTCAAAGGACATTCACTCTCAGTCTCAAGTCAGCCCCTGCTGCTCTTATCCCCATGATGCGCAAAGCTGAATTTTTACCCCAATATTAGTTTTTCCTTCAGCAGATGCTTGTAGCAAACTATCTCATTTTATTAAAGTACTTTGGAATTAAATTTTCTAGTGTTCTGCCTTGGCACCTAAGCCTGCCGACACAGTGCATTAGCAAACACTGTGCCACAGCAACACCGGCTCTTTCTGGCTGAACCGATAGCAGTAGACAGACCCGGTGCCCCACAGTTCCCAAGCAGTGAGTTTGATTGTGGATTTGAATCAAGCTTGGTCCATGTGGAGTTCGTTTCCATGTTCACGTGTGTTTCCTCCCACAGTCCAAAGACGTGTATCGGGCGAAGTGGTGACTTCAAATTGCCCTTAGTGTGTGCGTTTCAAAGTGTGAGTAGTATCCCATACTGGGTGGACCTGCTTCTGGGACAGACTTTGGGTGACCAAGCCGTATAACAATATCAGCTGCAGCGGTTTAGCAAACATGCAGCAAACTGGCACAGGCCTTCTGGGTGATGGAAAATGAGGCTGGAAAGGAGGGTGGGACCCAGCAGGTGTTGTATGACAGGGAGGCGGGGGCTCTGTGGATGGGGGTAGGGGTGCTGTTCCTGCTGATTGCAAGACTCCAGCGGGTGAAAAAGTAAGGAATAAACAGCAGGGGACTCGGCGACATCAACCCAACTCCCTAATAAATGACATCTTTGCTCACGCGCGTGTGCAAGAGAGAGAGCGACTGCGCTGCAAGTTACCAGCTCTAGTCATTACAGAACAATTCTCTACAGAAACTTAAACAGACACTGTGCAAAACTAAGCAGACAAGGAGACATGTATTAATAAAATATACTTTATACAGTAACTGAGGCAGAAGGTGGTGCAGTACCTTTCATCTCGGTGTTAACCCTGAACTGATACATGAAAAATAGCCCTGCTGTACAAAAGGGTAAATCACCGTATGTGGATTAGTGTTCAAATCTGACATTATAAATTGGATCGGAGGAAAGCATCAGTTAGATAAACACACAACAGGACATAATATGCAGCTTTGCTTTGGGATTGATACAGTTTTCATTTATTTATTCAATGTAATATAGTAAAATATACTGTATATGGCCAGTGCCTCACTGGTAAGGCCAGTGTCCAGATAGTGTCCAACTCAGCAATCGATGAAAACTAATGCAGGGAACGGCAGGTCTAAATGCTCAGTTAATGACCAAAGAAAGTGTCACGTCTCTGAAGGCCGAGGAGTCTCACGAGGGATCTAAATGTTTGACTATTGATCTACAGTTCAAGTAAAAACTGGACAAGTAGTGAAATGAGAATAAAATTGGAATAATTTTAAACATTTACACTAATTTAAATGATTAATCATTAAATCAACTGATTTGTACTTTTATGCATGGCCTCACTCTTATTTGTACAATTTTTCCTGTTATGTTGATTAATGAATTATCAGATTGATCGTTTTTTTCAAAGGATGCAGGAACCTGTTTGTGTTGAAAGCAGAGGCCGTGGGGGGGCCTTGTCTACAACTGAGGCCCGTAGAGATGCTGTCCTCCTCATGTCAAATGGCCTGGCAGCTCTCTGAAAGAGACAAAAGCTCCACATCCAGGTCTGCCTCTTTCTACCCAGTCTTTTACATACCTTTCACAGCAGAAGGTAACAAGCTTTAAGGAGCTGTGCTGTAATGAGCGTCCTCTCATCCATCGGTGTGCGTGTGTGTGTGTGCGCGCACATATGCAGTAACTCTTCTGTTAAATATGTATGTAACAGGCGGCAGCTGAGAGCCTAGGGAGCTGGGCTTTTTACCATCATTATAGACCTGCTGCAATGCTCCTCTAAGGGACTGCCTATGTGCTCTTCCTTCCATGATGACTGCAATTCCCTCGGACAAATCCTCCAGTCAGATTACTGGAGTGCAGGACAAGCCCACCGTGTTTCTGACCTCTTGGGGTGCTGGAGGTAGGGTAGGCAAAGTGGCAGGGGATCCTTGTTGCTCTGGGCACAGTGTAGGTGGAACTATAAACTTCTATACAGGAGGCTCACAGTGCCACTTTTGGGTAGGGGGTGTATGACCCCGCCCCTTCTTGCTGGGGCCTGTCACAGGGGTGGGAGAGTGATGCAGAGCGTGGCTAACCCAGAGAGACAGGCTGCAGGACGGCAAGGCACCTGTGGTACATGCTCTCCAGGGATGGGTGCTTATTCAGCACCGTTTATAGTGGAGACAAATGTGATCCACGTGTCCTTCTCAGCGGGACCCCGGGCTATCTGCTACTGAAAAAAACAACATGCAGACATTGACAGCTTAAAGAGACCTGCGAACAGGAGCCCACGTCCCATACTCAGACCCCCTGCTTCTCACTGTGCTGTGGACATTTTTACAAATGTCTTGGGGGGGGGGACTTTTTGTCATTAAAAAAGGAGGACAGTGCAGTCGAGGCCCCTTGTTCTGCGCCTTTCTGACAGTTTGACACCGTGAGGAATTAGGCCATGAAGAATGAAATTTAAAGGGAAGAAATTCAGGAGGAAGAAAAACTTTTCCCCATTTTCACTCCTTATCTTCCATTCCCTTCTGGAAGCGCTTGGGAAGGGAGAACAGGCACTGGAGCGGCCCTGCCGACAGGCCCATTAGTGATTTATGGTGCTGTGTTCTCTGGTGAAAACGTCGCTCTCCGCTTACCGCCCGCTCTTATTTATTGCTAAAATTAATCAGGCGCTCCAACAAAAGGTAAGCATCTTTTTGGTGAGGAAAAAAAGAGCTACTTTATCAGGCCATTCCTGTTGAATCGAAGAGCGCAAAGCGATCAATCACCAGCAGCTTGGTAAACAGACAAGGGAGAGGTGTTGCCATGGAGACCTCCCGCTGGTGGCCAAGCCTGCGAACAGTTAAAAAACACAGCTGCTGCACTGAAGGCAACTGCACTTCCATGCAGCATCCACGAGGTACCGGAGGCCCGATTCGGGCCTGCTTACGCCTAAAAGTTAAACTCGCCGTTCCCACAGTAACCAAGTTCGACCACAGCAACAAGGCCCGCGCATCGCATGTCGTGGCTGCGCTGCAATGGTTCCTTCAGCCTTTCGAATTTAATCAAATGCAAAAAGCTGGTTGCCTTAATCAGGCGCCGGATAATTCTCATGTGGGTTTAAGCAAAAAAAAAAAAGGAAATTAAAAAGGAGGTGGATGAAACGTTGAGCGCTGCACACCGTGACAAACAGCGTGTGGAGGAAAGGGCACCTAATGGAGCTTCAAGCAGGGATTATTCAGCTTTAACGGGAAGTGAGGAAAACACATTAGTCAGTGAGAAATGTGATACAGCACAAACAGACAGCAACGGCAGCCTGCGTATTTGCTCTCATTCACACACCCCTACTTCCAACCTGGGACCACACTGAACATCACATAACCTTCTGTAAACTGTCTACCCAATGACCTCTCTTTCCAGCTCTGATGGCACACATAGTTGGTGACCATGGACATTATTTTTACTGTACCATATTATTGTCACAGCAATACAGTAAAATTAAGAGAAGAACTTCATTGCCAGCTGATGATGCAGGGTTGTGCTTGGCTCTGCCACTGACCGGGTGATAAGCATCAACTTGACTTATTGGCCTGTTCATTTTACCTTCCCATATATACACTAATCACACAAGCAGATGTCAATAAGCAAAAGTAAATATTTAGAAATGACAGAACTGGCCTTTTAGCTCAACTAAGCAAAAAAAAAAAAAACCTACCAGAATGTACAAGGACAATATAACAGTGAACATTAACCTCCAACCTCAGTGTCTCTGCATAGCACAGAATGATCCTTGTGGTCACAGGACTCTCCCAAACTCTCAAATGTTTGGCTTTTGTTCTTGGCTAGACCTGTGAGATGCTTCTTGGCTGGAAGTTCAGGTGAGGGGCTATAATCAATACTATAAATTCAAATACTGTATTAAACTCAAAACATGAGCCAGTATGACTGATGTTAAAGACAGCCATGTCTGCACGCAACTGCCCTGTCCCCTCCCACGCTGTACATTTTCTGCTGCACTCAAAATTTTCCAACCACCCACTTGAAAAGTAAACTGTTGGATAAAGAGGACCCACTGTTAAAAAAGGTGCACTGAAATATAAGAACAGAGGAATTAAAGCAGAGTAAAGCTTTGCTGTGTGAAGGTGTGATGGTGCCCCTTTTTCCTACAGGATGTAACTGTAACTTACAGAAATCAAATGTAGAGGAATGCGTTTACAACTCCTACTTCAAAGCCAAGGTGACGAAAGCTCAGGGATCACAGTTAGAGGGTCCAGAGAGGAAATCCGGACATCTGTGGAGGACATTACCTCTCAGGATGGACGGCAGGCTCCCCAGACAGGAAGCATAGAGCTAGTAATCACAGCTGGGGATCAACCACAGCTCCTGTGTTACACGGGAGGTGAGCCCAAACACTCATGTGCATTTCAAGCTCGCACACTATCCCTTGGCTCTGGGATTTAGAGCACCCTGGGAATCTCCCTTAACAATTATCTGCATTCACTTAATAGGTTTGCAGTTCTAGAAATGCCTAATTGATTTCCATTTTCCCTTTTGCTCAAGACTCACATGCTAAACAACATTTAAATAAACACAAAACAACTTCTAAAACACTCTGGCACTATTGGGATACATATAAATATTAATTAACAGCATAACTGCTACTCCCCAAACTACTTAAGATGTGTTTGGACAATTTCCAGACTTTCAAAAGCACCATAGCCCAACAAATAGGCAGAGAAATGGATGTGAATTAGGGATCCATGGCCACCAGCTGGCTGTACAGGTTTTGTAAGGGCAGTGGGCGGATGGAGAGGTGTACCTGATTGATCCATGTCTCATACCCTGTGTCCAGGGTGAGGAACAAATCTGCAAAAAGAGAAAAGGAGGAGAAGATTAACATGAGGGCCAGCTAACAATTCCATCTATTCCCACATTATTCTCATGATACAATGAATACTGTATCAGCCAGCTGCATCACACAGACAGGTAAGAGATTTGAATCTGCAACGTGCTGGCAAAGTCACTTCTGCTTGACCATAAAGGGGTAACGATGTGCTGTCTGAAATTTTCTTCAACTACACAGCACACATCTAGGCTTGGCTGGCTCAAGAGCCACAGAAAAGGATGGGAATAAACTGAAAAGCCTAAGCAGATTAACTCAAATTGAGCTTCTTAGCGCTTTGTTCCAGCCGCACAGTGAGAGATGAACTAGACGGACTCATTCTCAGGAAGTCAGCACTGAGCTGCAGGGGGTGCTTCAGAGGCTTGGCACGTCTCCACTTCACCTGGAGAGCTCGGCTGTTGAACCTGGAGCTCTGAAAAGTCGGGGGATGGGTCCAGTGCTCGGTTCTGTTGACTGTTCCAATAATGAGCCACTGGGTACGAGAACAGAATCCCAACCTGACCGTACTAGAATGTGCTAGACAATGTGGTTGGTCTTTGCCACCTGGCACAAGGTGCACAACAGAAAATACCAGGAGAAATGTTACGCCCGCCCATGATGTGGAAAGCGGAGTCTGGTAAAATGTGGGGTCGCCTTATTATGAGGTTAATGAAAAACAATTTTTTTTGCCTTCCAGGAACCATGCCAAGAGAAAAATATTTTAATTTATTAGACGTGAAAGAAATATACCAATTATTTAAAACAAAACATAAATGTGACAAATATAACTTGTACTTCTAGAATAATAACACTGCCTGTTTTGATCATGCTGTTGGCAGCTCTGAAGGCTGGACTGTGAAAACAGGAACTTTGTTTCTCCGCATGTTTAAACAGTAACACTTATGATGTACAACACATCTGCCATAAAGCTCTCAAACACAGCGAACAGAGTTGCTCACCAATTCCAACAATGGTTAGATATGAATATTTACAAAAATGCAGCAGCACTGGATTATGCGAGAGCCAAGGCTCCCCTGACTGTCAATACAACATCACCGACACCAATAGAAACTTTTGCTCCAAATTTAAGTTGCCATCAGACAAAGTTGGTAACTGGAAAGGGAGCATAAGGACAGAAACTAATCAATTGCCAATGTGCATTTCAGTCTTATTGCAGGGGTTTATGATAATTCAAATAAAAGTTTTCTACTAAATAGATGAGCAACACTTGGGCTGCACATTTACAGTCAAGTTGCTGCCATTCCTAATACCAGTTACACGACACAAATACTATCTGACAGCTAGGAGTGTTAGCTACCTCTGTTAAATCAAATAAAGACCTAAATCATTTAGCATGAGTAGCATTACATGAAAAAAAGAGACAGGTTCTTCTTTTTAATAATGTAATACACAGCTACATAATCTTTGTTTTTCAAAAGATGTGGGTGAGACTTATTTGCTTAATTACAAAGTGTTTCTCTTGCTTTCTTGCTTATTTATGCTTCTTAACTCATTTACTATGAAAGCAAACAGTCTAATATCTTCATTGTTCCTACGCTAACAACAAAATAAGACTGCAGTTATGCTGGATATGATACTTTTCCCAAATGAGTGTGCACAGTTGTGCACACCATGATCCATTTGGACAATGACCACAAAAGGTTTAACTGCACCGTGGGAAATGCCCCCTTGTGTGTGGCGATGTGACAGGACTCCATCATCCAGGGAACAGCGCTGGGTACCCTAGTGCAGTGCTCAGGAGCTGAGAGGTGAAGTCCAAATAGGTTTGGCAGGGATAAGTGATAAGCTTAAAAAATACGGTAGTACAGACTGCTGAGCTCTAACAGTCTGCACCCTCCAGTGGCTTTTACCACATTAAACAAGTGGCTGTCTTGTTGTTTGCCAGTTAGACAGTCAGTCTACCTGAATTGGTGCAGCCAGTGAGATGAGGGCACCATTCAGTATCAGTGCATAAATTTTCAACTTGATGTTGAACTCTCTGCTCCGCCTGTTTGGTCTACCTTTTCGGCACCCCGCCTTCTCCCATAATCCTCCCTTGTGTCCATTTCATACATGGCCTGCTTTGCAGCATCAATATTTCAAATTAAACTGTGGGATTAAAACATTAATGAGACAGTTTAGATGTTACTCTGACAAGGACAGAAATTTTCAACTCATTACAAACATCGTACAATAAGACCAGAGGCCTTAAAGAAGCTCTATGAAACCACAGCCAGAAGATGACCTTTTGAAACATCCCTTAGCACATTTATTAACTGTCTGGATTTCGAGTTCTTCACAAGAACCCACATCAAGTTTGGGGCATGAGCAGTATGGGTAAAGTTAATTGACGTAGAGATTTTTTGCTCAAAATGCCCGGTTAACTTTGCTGGTTCCCGACAACTAAAACACAGCGTTCTGCTGCGTGACCGGAATCTCAGAGGGGAAGATCTCTTTCTCAAAAAATTTCAAAATTGACTCAAAACTCAAAATTGATGGTGCATCAAAAGTAAAACTGCTAAACTGTTATGGCACGTTATTTTAAACCACTCCCAGATGATAGACATCTACAGTTTGTAAATGTAGAAATAATTCTTGATGTTCAGAGAGGTTTCCAGTACTGGAGGTCACATGGTGAGCTCTTCCACAGTCTGTCCACAATGTGACACTGCATGTCACAGTACAAGACCTGCACTGCTGGGCTACCAGGAGAAGAACAGCATCCAGAGTGATACAGGTCGACAGAGTGGGTTTGAATGTCAGAGCCCAACTATTCCATGGCTCCTTTGGAGAAATTCAATTAAGTCTAATGAGACTTAATTGAATTTCCCACGGTGTTGGTGCTTGTAAGTTGGAGAAGGTGCATGGTCCTGAAGAAACTTCTCCCACTGCCCCCAGAGATGGACATTGGGTTTCCCTCAGGTTCACATCATTTCTTTATTCTTCAGCAGTACAGCTCTATATACATAGCGTACCCTTCACCTATTCAAAACCCAGGTAGAAGGTCCAATGGGAGGACCACACATTCATGATGAGTTCATTAATTACAGGACCTCCTGCCTTAACATTGCAGGACTAGAAGGGGGCAAGGAAGTGGTAACATCCAGGAGGCCAAAAGTGAGCCAAACCAGGTGATTAGGCTTTTGCATTAGTGGTCTCCTCTACCATCTTCCTGCCTCTATGGACTCAACTCCACCACCTCCCTATCAATCCTTGTGCTTGGACAGTGATCTTCAAGGCAGAGGAGGTCCATACAGACCCAATCCTTATTTATTCATCACCCGATCCCACCACACATGATATTCTGAGATACTGAAAACCCCTGCTAAAGGTGAGCGATGTGCTTCTGCATTATACATGAATTTTGTACATTTCATTTTTGGCTGAACTGTGGGCAATTTTGGACTCTGATCAATATTTGATTGAAACCAGTACAATAAAACACACTGTGTATACTGGGCCAAATACTGAAAGCAATGTCATTAAAATACAGCTTAAAATATTGAGTTTATGATATAAGAATGGGAACGTCTAAATACAGTATCTGCAGGCTGTGGGACGTATCGAATATGCGGCTAATCTCAGCCACACACACTTGCAGGCACGCGCACACACATACACAAAATGGCAAACTGATAACTTAGAGGGAATTTCATTCCTCCCAACTGCTTTGCAGGGACTGATTCATTACAGGGATCAACTTGAAACAGGGAGGAAGCACCAAGGGCTTGAAAATAACAAGCGACGCTGTGCGACGGGCAACCACTGCTAAAACCATGCTGGCGTCTTAATGGACTGGTTGTTCGCAGGCAGTGCGACTCGGTCCCACTCCACCGTGAGCCCGTCAGTGGGCAGATGCAGTTTGCTTAGGAGATCAGTCGCTTGTCATTTATAAATAACTATGCTTTAATAATCACAAAACAATTGTGAAAAGATAGCAGCATATGGTTATCTCTCGTTTTATCGGCTGCATCGCTGCATCTTCCAGATGACGCTGTGCCAACACTTGAGATAATTTAAAATTAATAACTTCTTGTCAATCAAGTCCAGAGCCAATGACAAGCAGCTGAAACTGGTGATCATTCACCATGTGTCCTTCTCCCCCCCCATCAGCCTCTTTGCCTGCGCTTGTGTCCACCGCAAACATATACAAATGGTCCCTGAGTAACGATGGTCTAACTTATGATTTGTCTACTTTTTGATGTTGTGATAGTGATGCGCATTCAGTACAAGCCGTACTTCAAATTTTGAATTTTTTCTGAAGCAGGTGATACGCGGTACAATACTCTCTCATGATGCTGGGCAGCGCCAGCAATCCGCATCTCAGTCTGCCACATGGTCACTAGTGTATACAACCGATACTCTACAGTGTCCTGTGTTGCCAGCGTTTTTGTGGATTACACCCCCGTATCTATGTTGTGTTTTTTGCATCCATCATGTCTATGAAATGTCCATCTGTGTTTGTGTCTCCTGAAAGTGGCAAAACCATAATGACTTTTAAGGTAGGCTAGGCTAAGATGTTAGCTAGGTGTTACAGCGTGGGTGGGTGGACGCAATCGCAAGACATTACAGTAATGAGTTTAACTTCCATCTTTACTGAGTTTTGTTTTTGACAGAGTGTTGCCATTAGCTGGGAGCTAGCGCTAAACATTAGCGATTGGCAGTAAACAAAAACAGAACACAATTTCCACAACTGAAAAACAAAATACAAGGTTTTAGCAAGACAGTGGTTGCAGAAGAGTTCACAAGGGGCAGTGGAAACTGAGCACCGACAAGAAGTCCGGGCAGGAACTAAATCCCATGCCCAATTGGTTCCTATGCCAATCAGTGCTCAGTCTGAAGACGGGGGTGGAGAGACCGCCTTCATTTTATTAGAATGTAACCTCATCGAAAGGCTGGGACCAGGGGTCACCTGACTGCAGAAGAAGAAAATTTTGACATGTGCTTATTTGCAGAGGACTGTTGAAGTTAAACTGTCTAGGGAAACAGACTAGAGAATCTGCTGCTGGAAACCCGTACACATCAATCAGTTCTCTCGCAGTGCTTCTCCACCAGCCAGCTGAAATACTACTGAATGGACTTCAGCTTGATCCCCGTAGAGAAACTGAATGAAAGTGTTGTACATGGTGTCACTGTACAAGAGTGGAGTTCCACACACACCGGTATGTGCATTTCCTTATATAGCAGGTCATTAAATCTTCAAGAAGACCTGACCTCTGTCCCCTAGCCCCTGTCTCACCCACAAATCCTTGATTCTTACACATCCAGAAACATAGACAAGCTGTGGCATCTTCCCTTCAGAGAGTGCATTAGGGTCCACTGAAGCGCAGAGATCAACCTGTCCACAGACATCACCCACCCCATTTCCACAGACATCACCCACCCCATTTCCACAGCACTTCCCACCCCTGACCAGGAGCTCTGCTGCCTCTTGTTCTCCTCTTTTCTTCCTCGGAAGTCTAATGGCTCTGGGAAGCCTTATTTGTTAGATAGTTAGCCTGCCAGTAGCTCATAACTCTTGCACTCAGACAGCATGGGTCACAGGGAATAAAACCAACGGATTTCCTGCACCTTCCCACCTCCTGCAGCTGAAACAGGGCTAGAAGCATATAAACTGAAGACGTCCAAATTGGATTTTATGGCTGAAGTTGAAGTTCAAAGGTCAGGTGTCCAATTGTCTCTGCTGGACCGGCATCATCTCAAAGCAGAGGTTGGAGAGGAAGAGTAGGTAAAGGGTGGCAATAATGAGGGAACCCGAGCAGAACTGGAGAAAAGGCTATTTGAGCTCTGTGTGTGTGTGTGTGTGTGTGTTTAAAAACACCCTCAGTTGTATCGGTGCCATCTTTTCTATAATTATCGATTTCTTGGTCCCTCCTCCACTTTTGCTCCGAACTTCCTGAAAATGTACTGTGGAGTTCAGATGCTGATGGACACCACAGAGCCTGTCAATAACCACAGACAACACACTGGGCCACAACAAGAGGGCTGCTGGCTGGTAAAACTGCCTGTAAATGACAGACATCAGCAAACGTTCTTCATCTTCACACGGTTCTCCTTGTGGAGGGGTCAGAGAGCACACAGAATCTGTCTCCACCCACTTTATTATTACTAGTCTGACACTTTTCTCAAAGCCAAGTTAGAACGTGAAGTTTGTGTATTAAGCTACTTACACTAATTGGCCCATTTCGATAGCTTATTTTTACTACTTCAGTTCAGGGAAGCTTCCTGATCCATTCAGCAGGAGGTGGGATTTATACACAACAATGACCCCCATCACCATGCCACTTGTTGTTAATGTTGGTTCACCTAGGGAAAACTGCAACATGTCTTTCAGCAGAGTTCTGCAAGGGTCATTCTACCAACTGCCCGCTCTCGCTGTGTCTACTGTAGGGCCGACTACAGCACAGTCAGCTGCTTCTATACTACATGGCACCAACTTGTCTGCTGCCAGCTTGAGATGCAGTTGGAGCCCAGGAGATTATTGAAGGCAGCACATGGAGACCTCCTACACAGTGCTCTTTCCCTTTGCTTTGCCTTCTTCTGTCCTTCACATACCATGATCCCTGGGAGGTTGTCACTGAATGGAAGTACATATTTCCACCATGATGGATACACACCATGCATAGACCAAGTCACATTGTGAGACCACAGAAGCTAACACATGATGCTGAATAACAACACAAGCATTAACACAAAAAAAGAAAATGAAAGTAGCTTGACAGTGCTGAATGGGCTCTTCATGCATTAATACCTCATTCACCTGGCCCTTGACAATGTTTTTCACATGTTCCCTATACCCTGAAGTGGCAAACAGCCAATACTCGGTCATACAAAGCAAACACCTCCACAGCCGCATCAGCACAAAGCCACCAGCCTTCCTATGGTGCTTCACCGGTGCACCTTGGGCGCAGTCTGTTTAAGAAGCAGGTGTGGAGACACACTGCAGCAGTGTGAAGTACTCTGACTGTGTGCAAATCTGCAGGGGTGTAAAAACCTGTGCAGTTACAGCAATTGTGGAAACATTCCTCCAACCACAATGAATTCTGATCAAATTACAACTGTGTAAAGCTGTGATAGTCTCTCTCACACACTCACACACACACACACACACACACACACACACACACACACACACACACCCTCCCTACACTGTCAGGGCAGCAGCCAAATTAAAACACAACCGATTAGTGAAAGCACAGCAGAAGTGTTTCTCTCAAATCCTCAGAAGTACATTTAAAAACTGCACTCATGATAAAATAAACTGATGACAGCTCCACGGCTTCTTGCAAATATCTAATTAATCTGTGTAAAACCAGACAGTTTGGCTGCTCTGCTGATGTCTGCGTCTCAGCTGGCCTACAGGGGCTTCACACCAATGTCTGTACTGTGAACAGACCCCCCCATTTATAGATAAGAACAACACGGGGGGTCTAATGCCAATCAACAGAGTCCTACATCCAGGCCTATAATGACTTGGCTACCTCACAGTTTCACCACATTAAGCATTTGGTTACAGTATCTTGGTGTAGTGCACAAATCATAATTCCTGCCATAATTTTTGTGTCACCTCTCGGTCAGAGGAATGCACTAACCCTTAACAGAAAGAAAACTGGGATGTCAGTCAAGTTTTCTTATGTTCCCTCCTTGCGATGATCACATGAGAATAAGACTGGTGACTCCAAATCTCTCAAATGTGTGAATATGGTAGTCCCATCTAGGGTGGACCCAGCCTAGCTTAGGGTAGACTAGCGCTCTGTGCTTCTGGGATCAACTCTAGACCACTGCAATCCTGTAGCAGGAAAAGTGATTAATAATACAAGTCAAGCTCATAAAAGCAAACACTTTTAAAGAGGTGGGGTAACTATTAAAAAATTATAACATGCTAGTAATCCTGTGGGGGGTGGCAAGCTGATGTTGAGTAAACCCCGCCGAGTCAAATTGAATCCACAATGACCCGTTTCCATGGTGAAAGAGGGTACAAAAGGGATCTGCCGTGCACATCTTTGGGTTACACACTCTGCGTGCAGTAAACTAGATTTAACCCTAGAGCTGAACTTACAGCAAAGGCACTGTGAGGCACTAGAATTATCTGTTGTGCCACCATGCCGCTGGGCACCACGTATGTTTACCATAACCGTGCTCAACTCAAGCCACCCAGCAGCTGAGCAGCCATCCTCTAGTGCCCCTCTTTTAAGTCCACCGTTAATCCTTTAATGAACTCCTTCTCCCGAAATCTATTAATATGGACCCTCTGTTTGCTTAACATTACTCCAACAATTTATTCGTATTTTTAAGGGAAGAAAAGGTTGCCTAATTGGTTTCTACAGGGAGTGTCGCAATGCTAAGTTGCTTAGCAACAGGCCATATTACCGTTTCAGTACCTGTGCACGTATTTGTGGGTAATGAATTCCCTAATTACTTGGAATTACTACCTTTTTAAAATCAAATTGCCTTGGCCTGGGCTTCATGGAACCATTATCGAGATGTGGAATAAGATAGAGGCTCCAGAGAGACGCTGTGCTGGTGACGACTCAAGCTCTCCTTGTAGGTAATTTGCTGACTGGGAAAGGTGTCCAGCTCATTTGCATGTTAAGCCTTGAGTGGCGTTCAACTGGTTTGTCTTCGCCATCAGAAGGAATTCATTAATATTTGCAAGAGTACCTTAGAATGATGCAGTTATGTTTCTAATAGTTTGTCCCAATAACCTGTGCAGAAGGGGAGGGGCACTCAGTCAGGCGTGAAGAGCCCACCCATAAATCTTGAGCGGGACAGTCGCACGGGGGGAGAGGTTCACTGATACAAAAGGTGAGAAGGTACAGACTCATTTAGAGTGGAAATGAGGGCCTGACACTGGATACAAAGCAATTTGAGACCCCTGGATGGTGGTGGCGAGGAGCACGAGGCCAAACAGTGGTCTTCTGATGCAGGATAGACGTTGGCATTGCAAAGCCAGCTCATGGAATTGCTCTCGATTCACTGCCTATACCCAAGGACGTGGTTTTTTGGGGGACTCCACATTCTCTCTAGAACACCAGAGTGCTGCGGTACACAGCTGAAAAGAAACAAACCCAGTTCAATTCAAATTCACAGGAGACAAACGCAATTTTGCCTCTAAATCTTAGCATCAGGGCAACAGGTGGTGCAGTGGTAAGAGACGTCATCTTGCACTTGGAGGACCCAGGTTTGAATCACCCTCCTATTGTACTAGAGTAAAAATTAACCAAATGTATAAATGGGTACACCAATGGAAATTAGT
The DNA here is from genome assembly GCA_018136845.1 of Heterotis niloticus. Taxonomy (NCBI): domain Eukaryota; kingdom Metazoa; phylum Chordata; class Actinopteri; order Osteoglossiformes; family Osteoglossidae; genus Heterotis; species Heterotis niloticus. The sequence goes on from CM030904.1 coordinate 1,902,255, forward strand.
TTAGAAAAAAGCCCCAGCTAAATGAATAAAAGAGATTTATTTTCATAAAGATGACTTGCCATGAGAAGATTGAGCTCCTTACCCAGCAGGGTATTTACTGGCACAATTTTGGGTAAGTACTATGATTAAGGGTAGTAATGTAGGAGTAGGGATTTGAACCCAGATCCTTTGATCACAAGGTCAAAGCTCTAACTGCTACAACACCTGGTGCCCCTAAGGTACCTACCACACTCCCACATCAAATATCTTCACTCTTATACCAAAAAATACCCATTAGTATCTAAAACACAAAGTGTGGGCACTAACAGGCATTGGTGCCCTTGAAAGAAAGGGGGTGGGGGCAAATTACACACTTTATTGGCTAGAACTTGAGCGCAATGAGACCTGACACTTCGCTGTCACTGTTTATTGGCTGCTATTGAATTCCAATAAGCCAACGCCAGAGGTGTGAGTGGAAATCTACTGAAGACGGTACAGCGGTAAGAGGAGCGATACAAAGAGACCCAGACATCACCCCAAATTGACTTCTAGTGTCCCTGATGACAGGGGGGTGGGTCCAACAAGGGAAACTGTCCACCCCCACCCCTACTACACCCCACTGCTGGTGCCTCGTGCCAGCCGGCTCTGATCACAGACCCGCGCTTGGCGATGCTAATCCTCACCAATTGCTCGGCAGCTGCAGAGATTTAGAAAGCGCATCTCTTTGCCACTGCCAATCAGCAAATGGCCCACTGCCGTGTGTAGTGACAGGACGTTGTCCAGATGGTTCTGGAAGCTGTGGCTCAGGCTGGAGGAGTGGTCTGGAAAGGCAGGGGTTGGCTACATTCACGTGGGCACATGTCCATGTTTCTTTGATGATAAAACTTAAGAGGCCCTGGAAAAACATGATGTCTCCACAAGTCTGGCAACATGTGGTGCTGTTGCCAATATTGCATTCGCTGGAAGCTGCTGAAAACTTCCAGGTTACAGCTGAAGAGGTGACTGGACCCTTGTTCCAAAAAAAAAAAAAAAAAAATCAAGTTTCGGCCATAAACAAATGAGGGCAAAATGCTCCTTTTTGGATGTGTGAGACATCCATGATCCATAGTGTCATATTCCCACATGGCTGATGAGTCTCAGCGCTGCCCATTTTTTTCATTTTTAATGTACAGCTTTAAACATGGGGGAGGATCATGAGTTATGGCCAAATATTCAGCAATAATTAATCAACAGTCCAGTTAAACATAGTGCCTGGTGAGCAAATGCAGGACTCTACCCAGGTCACACATGGATGCGTGAGGAAGGTGGAGCTGCAGGGATGGGGAGCCCTGGGAGGAGATGGGTCCCAGGGATGAAATGGGTTTATTCATTCAGTGGTTAAGAAAATAGGAGATACCGTCTCAGCCAGCTCGAAAATTGTATGACAAAAGCAAGAAACCATACTCCCCTTTCTGCCGAGACAAGACTATCCTTCATCCTCCCAATTCAGCCAGACATTTCCGGCTTATTCCACAAGACTAACTGCCTTGTTAATGTGCGGTTCCTTGGTTCTGGACCTGGAGACACGCTGTGTGCTTTGGTTTCCGTTACGATCATTCTCTTAATTAATTAGGCTTGACTGGGTCATTACACAGCGCTGATCTAGATGCCACATCCATTAACATTTACAAGCTATCGCATTTTAATGAAAACCAATACAGACGTTTTTGCTAATAAAAGCTACTTATAACTTCCTGGTCTGATTTAACTTTTCATTTGTGCTTTCAACAAAACAACAGAAATTTGTACGCAATTTAAGATCAATCGCTTACTTCCTTCATTATTCAAGGTCTAGGTGCTATTTTATGGCGATTAATCATGAAAAATTCATTTTTTTAAATTTTAAATCCCAGTATGCATTTAAACAAGCCATAAAATGTGTATTTTACGTGGCAAGATTAAAACTAGTACAGAAATATCTCTAACATCCACTTTGGTCAAAAAATATTAAAATGTCAAACGCTGTCAGGGTTCAGTCAGCAGTTTAATCAAGACTCATTAATGAAGAGCTCAGCTGCATTTGCAATGGACCCCAGGGAACACCACGATTACCATGTTTTTTGCATGCGGTGACTATCGATGAGCCCCTGGTTTTGTTTTTATTTGGATTCTATGCTCTTCGTGTTACAACAACAGGATGGGCCACTGTTCTCCACGGCAGACGCACCCATGATGAAGCTGTAACGTCTACAAAAGAAGTCAAAAACAAGGAGCGATGCTGCTACCGACTTCAGCTCCCAACTGCAAAAGACATTTCACATTAGCCGCTGTGTGGAACAGAACTTCTCTGCGTGATTCCTCCTTGTGGAGCAGTGAGCGGCGCTGCCCATAGCTGACTTCGCTCTGCTGAATTCATTATCCCTCGAATTAAACTAATTTGGATTTCTCTCACTCGATATGGAAGTGGTTACGTGTGTGAACTCAGGTGGAAAAGCTGCACACATGGAGTTCCACAAGGATTAGGAGATTCCAAAATGAGGTGTAAACTGCATGGCACCAGCAGACCGGAGTTGGAGGAGGCGCTGTTCAGACGTAAACCGAAGAGGGAAAAATTAATCACACGTGACTTATGGGCGCTACCGTGCACTGATGGTGGCAGCAGACCACAGATACCATCAGTGTTCTTATCTGACATCACGTGTTGCTCAAGTGCATGTCAGCAAAAGTGTAAGACAGAATCACTGCTGCCACCCACCGCCTTTGTCCCACACACATCTCCAGTGGGACAATGTCTCACGCCTTACATGCGTTTTCGGTAATGTCCAACATTAGTAACCACTCACAAATCTAAATTGCTCAAGGGAATACAGTTATTATTATTCTTTATACATGTGTATCCAATGTGACTTACAGTTGTTATTTTAAACATTAATTATATCAGTTTCATATTATGCCAGTTATTTGTCCATTTGTTCTGTAAGATTCAAACTGGAAACCTTCAGATTGCATTGCAGTGCCTCTAAGCACTAGTTTTCAGTAACCACCACACTTGCCCAGAATGCAACAGTGCAGCATTCTCCATATTCTATCTATATGTTACACCCATGAGCACATAGTTAACCTTTGCCTCTGAACACCATGTTACTGCATCCCACCTTTAAGGGGGTGGGAGGACACAAGGTGCCACTGGCACCACCACCAACATGGACAGCAGCCAGGAAGCATGAAGAACAGCAGAAAGCCAGAATGGCACCACGCAGAAACTCATTACATTTGACACGTGGTCCTCTAAGGGGTGGTGTGTAGAGTGAATGGGATTACAACTTTAAATTTATTCAGTCTGAAGTGACTGAAATATGAAATTCTGCCTATTTGTTCTCCAAATAAAAACGTACATGACCTGCTGTTAGGAAAAAGCTAATAAACCATAAAACCTCATATCAATAATAATGGAAGACTCAAATACGACATCAAGCTCAAACCAGCTCCCATCGCCAAGTCAACCCCAGAAAAACACAAGTTATTAAACCAGCAAAACTCAAGCATTCGCTCACCTGCAGTGAAGTCTCTGTTGAGGTCAACAAAGGCGTTGGAATGGGGAATGCGCATCTTCTTGCCGGAATCCAGAACAGTCTGCCACACCATGTTCCTAGACCAAGACCACAACCCACAGTCACAGTTTTAACAACATATGGAAATTGCAAATAAATAAATAAATAAATAAATAAAATAAAATGTAAAAAAATAATAATAATTAAAAAAAAAAAAAACAACTATTTTAACTATTCCATTGGTGTACCCATTTATTTTTTTATAACTATTAGCTCAGTTATTTGACACTTTACAGTTTGATGATTGTACACTGATTTGCCCATTTATACAGCACGGTGCTTTTTTTGTATCAGTTCAGGATCAGTACGTTGTTCAAGGGTTCTAATCTAGCAATTATCCTAGTAATCAGATAAGAAAAATATGCTTGCTTTATTAACCAGCAGCAGAAAATATACAAGAGAAAAAGTTATAGCAGATCTCTTAAATTAACAAGTACTCGAATCTTAAAAAATTAACATGTTTATTGTTTAAGTCCCATATTTACATGAAACAAAAACATAATCTAAAGTGTAAACTAAACCTGTTTAGTCATTAAGGGTCATTACAATTTTTCCAAACAAAACATATTAACTGAAATCCAATAATTAGTCAAAAATATATTCCCATTTGTTTTCCAACATACAAGCAAATACTAATGCATAAGTAAATTAAATTAAAATAAATAAATCAACACTGTAGAGTGCAACAAGAACCATAATAAAATTATCATCTGTGTGCTTTGCTATTCACTGTTCCACAGTGACGGGCATAATGACAATGAAAGACATATATATGAACCAAATCCTCAAAGAAGAAAATTAGAACTGAGGAATTTAATTAATCTAGTTACTTGAGTTAACATTTCAGCTGTATTCTAGAATAAAATCATACCATTATTGTTTCTTTCCCCCCCCCCCATAATAACGCACATACTGGCGAGTCAATCTGTCTGCAGGGCTTTCTACAATTTTAATTTCTTGACTCTACTAAATAAATTTATTGGCGTGTCAGCACTAAATCACACTGTAAAATGATTATCTGGACTATATAGACACACACACATAATAATGTCAAACTGTCAGAGAGACCACAGCAGCCATTCAAGAGGGTACCTTACCGTCCCTTCAGATAACACACTTCTGTAGAAGTCCCTGAGGTGGAACCAAAAATGTCGGGAATCATGTCACCATCAAAACTGCAGTGGACACAAGGGAGACAGACACTCATAACATTGTTAACATAGCCAGATTATACATTATTCTTCCTCATTACCACCCAATGGACCAGAAATGAGCGCTGCAACCCCAGCAGAATGACAAAAACTGAACTTCTAATACACTATTATGCTTCCATCTAAACTAAATTGCTCAGCTTACAATTTAGTATGTGTTTCACATTAAACTAGACTACAAAAGTAGTCTCCTACTTAGTACCCAAACTAAGACTCTTTGCCCCCATGTGGCCTCTGTATCAGAGCAAAACAATCACAGTTAAATATGTACATCTGTATGCTGTGCAGATTGCTTCCCATTAGAAAGTGTCTGCTGAACCACTGAACACCAGACTATCTCGTCTGTGACTGTATATGTGATACTTACTCCATAACCAGGGGCTCATCTACAAAGGTCTTATTCAAGACAATCTTCCCGCTTTTATCTGTTACCACAGAAAAATGCAAAACTTTTATAAAGAAATGCTTACACAGACAAACAGACATACACACACAATGTTCTGCAATCAGACACACTTCATCAACGTTCAGCTGCATTTAAAGAAGGTAGGTAGAATCTGCAGGTCCAAATATGTGCTCAGATAAATTACTCAAAGAGAATACCATGTTTTTGTATTATGTCTAGTCATTTAGGCTAAAATGCAATGTTGGTTCAAAGGATGATTATTAATACTTTTCTAGCTGATACCTTTTTACCCAAGGTGATTTCATATGCAGCTTTCAATGCCAGATGCAACTTTTCAATTATTTACCTATTTATACAGTGTTTACACCTTAATCAGAGGAACTATATAGCAGGACTGGAAAGTTCACACTGCAAGGTTACAGTATTAACCACCATGTTACATTCTACATATAAATTGGCACCATATCAAGACTGGCTTTTTATATTAGCATTTTCCTTGTCTTACAATAAACTGCATTATTCTCAAAAGACAAAATCTTCAATAAAGCACTGAGAAGTCAAGCTGATAGATACAAAGCCTATTTACCCAGAGTCTGGTTGTTACCCCAGAAGATGGTGACATGGCTCTGGCTGGTGTCCTGGCTTCTGGCATGAGTAGTGAGTAATACATCCATCTCAGAGTCTCCATCAAAGTCCCCAGGTACCACACTATCGATGACCTCAGTGCTGGAGGAAAGGTTGGAGACACGTTAGTTAGCTGACATTTTCCTCCAAAGAGAAGTAGAATGTTGAACTAGTTTTACCTCATTAGGTCATTCACATCAGTCTAAGATAAATTTTTGGCAAGAGGTGAGGTTGGGAACTTAACAGGGGTATGTCAGTTTAATATTTATATATAGGCAATCTCACAGGGTATAATCGTACTTACACTGACCTACCCATTTACACAGCAGGATCATTTTTACTGTTCAAGATAAGTACTTTGCTCAAAGGTATATACAGCAGGAGGTGGGATTCAAACCTGGGTCCTTTCAGTGAAAAGTGACAGCTGTAACCCCTGTGCTTGTGTGATGGGGGTACTCACCCAAATAACTCTTTGGGCAGGCGCACTTTGGGCTTGAAGTAGGGTGCTGTGAGGTCAGCCAGGAATATCACCAGTTCAGACTCTGAAATGTAAACAGTAATAATAACAGCAACATTAAACATAAAAACTATTAGGAGAGATATTCTTAACTTTTTCAAAGTCTCAAACCACTTTAAGAATCATAAGAACACTAATGATCATTTCTGAAAGATATTGCATTTCATTTTTTTCAATGAAAATTGACTATCTTCCTATAGAATTGTGTCATAGCTAGCAGAACAGAGACATTTTTAATTTATTAGTACTTTGTTTAGTTTATGGAGACTCTGAAGCCCATCCTGACCCTCAAAGGCCCACCAACCCCAGGATAAAAACTTCTAGTTTATGAAGCCACTATTTTCCCTATATTTAGCTTCTGATTATAAATATAAGCAGTACTGAAGACAGCAGCAGAGTGAGGCAGAGCCAGCAGAACCTTTACTGTCACCCTGGAGCTCCACCAGCGACTAAAAACACAATTCTTCATTTTTAAAACAATGACTGTTTCTCATCTTTCCAGCAACAGCAGCACAGCACAAACATAAGGGGAAGACACAGTGAACCACACCCCCTTCGTAAACATAGAAAAATAACACAGAAAACATATTGGAAATGGCATGACATTAAAGACTTCACAACATGGTAATATGCAAAGCATCAGCATTTTTATATAATGAAACTACGTGTGCATGTACATATAATAATAAAATATCTGTGTGAAAACATTAGGAGCCCACAGCCCAGTACTGACGCTGTCGGATGACGAAAATATCTGTTTGTTTGTCGGAGTTAAAGTCCCCGAAAGCGGCCACCGTGCCGTAGAACTCCGACCCGAACAGGTCCGCCGTCACATCCTGCAGAGCACGGACACGCAAATGTGGCGAAAAACACGCCGCGAACATGAAAACGATAACACATCGCCGACACATCTCCGTCGCCATTCAGTGGCTACAACAGGAAGCGGAACGCTTTACGGCAGTGTGGCAAATCACAGCCGTTTTAAAGCCAGCTAGCTGGCACACTGACGCCAAAGGAGAACAACATCGGGGGCCACTTTTTCCTGGCACGTGAAAAAGGATTAAATGATCTGTTAATTTATTTCGGTGTGACGGACATTCGGAACGCTTGAACTCAGACTTGCCTCATGACACAGTCGCTTCTGCATTTGCGACAGTATTCGTCAATAAGTACTTCCGTGTTTTACGACAGTGCCGCTCCGTTGGATTCTCTTGTAAACATGGCCAGTCTGGCGGATGTTGGTTGGAAGCTGCTCGAGTTTAAAGCGAGATCCAAACGCTCAGGTTTGCACTTTTAATAACTTGCACGGTGTTTTGGTGTTTGTTCGCTTCGTTTTAAATTGTGCACTGCTTTGTGCTTCGCAAGAGGTCTTTTGAAAATAGTGTCAGTCCGAGGGGGTCAGCACTGTGGAGGTCCCCCTCCCCCTCTGTCCAGCTGGTCTTTCAGAGCTGTGCATGCAAAGGTCAACACTATTTAAAGCCATGCAGCAGATAAACTAAACACCTTAATGATATTTGTGCTCTAAATGTTTTAACACATATTGTATACCTGTCACAGTGAACATTTTAATCCAGCCAGGTGGTCCCAGTTGGCATCCATCTCATTGTTTATTTATTTAAGGAAAGCTTGAGTATTTATTATTTATTCATCAGCAGCTGTAGTGAGCATTTTAAGACACAGAGACAGGAGAAAGAATACATTTTGCGCAAAGCTCAGACAACTTTCATGTCAGCTGTTGTATTTATGGCGCAGATCAAGGAGATCTCGGCCAATACGAAAGATTGAGTTTTTATTCCACTTTCTGAGTTGTGGTCTTCATCCCAGGGTTTAAATTTTCTACTCAACAAATTAGGGTTAGAACATTAGCTGGAAACAGTTTCCAGCAAAGCACTTCCAGACTGAGCCATTACATTTGCTGTAATTGAGAGAAGTATCATCTCTCAGGTATCTTGGTGAAGATTAAATTTTCCAAAAGGTCATTTATCCTACATGTGATCCCCTCACAGTTGTTCTTTGTCCAAAGTTGAGGATGTGAAGGAGTGCTTCAGTGTTCAACACTGAGCATTACCGCCTGCTGATAATGTGTCTGAGATTCTTGCAGCAGACACGGTCAAAGCGTCCTTAATTTTCATTCTCTTGAATGAGAAATCCACTCAGCTCAATATATGCCCATGCTTTCATTGACCTCACCATTGTAATTTAATAAACAAATGAATGCATGTAACAATATTCCTTATCCTTTGGGCAGTTAACTATGTCTTCATCATCATCCTTACCGATGCAGTGCATGATTAATCGTTCCTTATAATTGTTTTTCAACACATAGATATAGTGTATTAAGAGAGTATCCAATCTTCAGCTGTGTAATATACTGTAATACATAGTCTGTCTACATTAACCTGCCACCATGAGCTCTGCTATGTAATTCCATGTTGATTGTGACTGTTAATTTCTGTAATGGTTTACTAACACTTTTGTGAATTGCAGTAGTTTCTTAGTTGTGTCTGAAAGGCGATTGGGCTAAAGTGCGCCTTTTGAAAATGGCCAGATCTGCGTCTGAACGCCCCGGCCGTCAAAAACTTGACCGACTCGGTAAGTGGTGAGAAGAGCCTACAGTGCGCCACTCACACCCGAATCCCGCTCCCCTGGTTTGATGGCAATGCTTTGATTTATAAACTGGCTCACAAAATGCACATCAGGAGGTAAGTTCAAAGAAGGTTGTCTGACGTTTAAATAGATACGTTTGTAAAGTAGTTGATGAATAGTTAGGCATTATCCAAACATCCGTTCATCTATTCATTATTATTAACCTTTTGTTGTGTGCAGGGTTACAGTGGTCCAGAGTCAAACCTGGAAGCTTAGGGTCTGAGGCAGGCAGGATGCACACTGGAGCAGATGCCAGTCCAATGCAGGTGTTATTGCACACTTTTGTGAATAATTATCCAGGAGTCCCCCTGTCACGAGCCAGTGTATCATCAGTGATGTGCAAAATCAAAAGGACGATCATGAACATTGGAGGTGATTGATCTAGCAGAGTGATGTCCTCCAGAGCCAGCGTCCTCAACCATTAATCCACATTGTGAGGAGCAGCAGCAGGCGGACAGCATACCGAGCTCAGTTGGCATCGTCCGCTTCTTCTTCAACAGAAACAAGCAGACTGAGACTTTATATGACTGGATACTGTAACCGCATCACTGTGCTAAACCATCAAGCACCCATTTGAGGGTTCAGTGGTGTGAGGAGCGTAGGCAGTGGATGCCTGAACATTGTGTAGGTGTGAAGTGCTCTGATGTCTTTCTCCTCCCTGCTGCATTTTCCACAAATGAACTTGTGCTTCTGAAACGGCGATACAAAGAGCTCACCTCCATGTGCCTGGTTCTTCAGGTGAAAGGTTGCTGTGGGTCTACACATACCCACACTCTCATAGGCATCCCCCATACCCCGTCGTTCCATTTAGATGCAGGGTTACTGTGGCAAAGTGGGTTCTATATTCTGTATCCCACAGTGCAGTATTTGTCACAGCTAAGGGATATTTTTCTTACAACAATGAGGCTCGTACCCACAAGGTGCATCTTGTACTGGGGTAGTTTGAGGAGCTGAGCTGCCAACGGTCCACAACCTTCCTAATCACCTTATTCCAGTCCTGTGTTGCTTTTTGGCATTCATCAGACAGTTTAGTTGGAAAAAAATACATTAACAGGGCCTTTTGTGCTTTCGAAGTCCGTCTTCAAAATGTGAATTTTTTTTGGTCCTAATGTGGAGTACCTTTAAGACACAGAGGAGGTGAGCATAAGTTGTACCTCTGTGGTTGTCACTGTCCTGTGTTGCGGTGGCAGTGTCATGGAATGAAGCTGCTTTGCGGGTCACTGAGCGGTAAAGCAGCAGATCTTTACCAAGTCCATTGCGATTACAACCATCGCGGCTATAATGCATATGTCAGAGGCATACGGTTCTATTAGGATCCAGGCCACTTGGGCAGTTCTTTTTTTTCTTCAGCAAGGTAATAAGCTGAAACACAGGAGCTCTCCTGTGAAGAACCAAATTGAAGGACAACATAAAATAACAGCCTGGATGTAAAACATTTTCAGTTAGGCAAAAAATTTTGCAGCGCAGCAACGAATGCTGATGGATGTTCTTAGAAACTAGATTTTGCTGTACAGACAAAGGTGTCACATTTTTGTGTGCATGAAATGTTGCCACCAAAAAAAGGATTGCCTCCAATTAGCGATTCTGTATCCTCATCAATTAGTTGATCCCTCCTGCAAATGGTTCCTTTGGCGAAATTGCTGTAGATGTGCAAGGCGATGGTGCTCCATTAACAGCTGGGCTTTAGTATGGCACAGCAATAATTAAACTGCCTAGCAATCGTTCACTCTTACCGAGCCTCAGGTCTCAAAGATGTAGATTAGGTGCTTTTGTAGCTCTGTTAATACCTGCAAACTATTTCATCTTCATTATCACGTGCTGGATACGCGTGCGGATTAGCGGCTTTATCATAAGGTTATTGACTTCGATGGAAAATGTGGAGCAGATTTGTATTTGGCTTCTTGAGGTGCGAGCCTCCCCTGCATTAAATGCGGCAGCTTATTGTGAAAGTATCAGGTGTGGTCTGTTGATAAATTATACTTTAGGCTGTAGGACAATAATAGCTGTAGGTATGTGGGGGGGTGGGATTAGGCTGGTTGCCATGGCAAGGATTTTAATAAAAACGTTCTGGGACTGGCAGATACCCACCCTCATGTGGTAGTCTTGTACCCGTAGTATTGCATTATTATTATTTATTTATTTATTTTTTAATTTACTTGGCTAGTTGAGTCTTTTTAATTCAGTTTTTGAGGTTAATTCTTTATAATCACAGGTGTCCCTTGAGATATGAATCTTACGGGTTTTTGCATATATGAATAAAATTACTTAATACCCCTTGCTGAGTTATGACCAAATACAAGGTTGATTTGTCACATTTTTGAGTAATGAGAAATGTGACGGGATTTTCAACGTTTGCGACATAATGTAAATAAGTCCCCAGAATGATAGGATTTCACCTTATGAGCTGAATTCCAAGAATGCATTGCACTCCTATGGAGGGAATACATGTGCCTTAATCAAGTTTACTATAGTAGCAGGGGGATTCAGAGTGGGCTTATTTTATTATCAGGTGATTGCTGTAACCGCTGTGCAACCTGCTGCACCTTTATGCTGTTTATCATTGTGGCAATGATCTCCATGCTGGTGGCACAGCTGAAGCAGCGCAGCTGGCTCTTTCAGTCGACTGTTCTGTTAGGATGTAGAACCAGTCGGCATTTGGTTCGCTAATGTGGAACGTCTGGCTTCAAGGAGACCGCTGATCTTGGGCTGTCCCATAATGCATTGCACGAAGGCAGCAAAGGTCACAAATTTGGTAAAGACCGATAAATACAGATTAGAAGCCGCATCACAAATCAAGCAGGAATCCTGTAGTTCCAGGAAAATTGTAAATCATATTGGTGCACCAGATGTGAAACATCTGCAGCGTGGGATTTTCTTGAGCAGCCTCTTTTCTCGGCCCTTAAACCGATGCTGCAATTTGGGCGTTTAAAGCAGGATTATTTAAACTTGTCTCCATTGCAAGACGATACTACCGATCCCCCCCCCCGCATCTGTTGAAGTTATTTATTTATTTACATTGTTTAAATCTCAAATGTGAAAAGAAACCGTGAAGAAGTCCCACTTTGGGCTCAGCAATGCTTTTCTGTACGTCGGCTTATGGCTGCTGTCCTCCCAGTTCAGTCTCCGCCTACTGTGCTCCCAAATGAATGAGCCGTGCAGGTAATAAAGTGGCTCTGCGACGCTAAGCGAATATGGTGCCAAAGTAAATCCTTGATTTTGCCGAGCTTTCGAAGGGCGTTCAGAGCAGCACAGAAGTAAATGGGCTCAATATGCCCCCAATTCTCCTTATTTTCTCCTCCATTTTGGTTGTTTTATGTTGTTTATTGTGTAAATTGCAACCTAGCAACCAAAATGTCTTATCAACATGACAAAAAAAGAATATATCTCACATTTAGAAAGTGAATTTGCAGTCTTTCCACAGAGTTGGTGTAAAAAAAATCCAGTTTTTTTTCCTCTGCTCCTTAAAAGCTGATGAAAATTATGGTAATTTTTCATTGCTAAGGCGAATTTTCGGCACCTGAAGTATTGACCCATGGCTGATCCCATTAAAATGCAAATTGTCCCAAACTTTAAATGTGTCTGAAATGAATTTGGTTCCACAAAGTGCAGTTCTTCTGAAATCTGCTACGCCAGTGGTAAAAGGGGGATTAACTGGTGACTCGTTCAATTATTTTGTGATTTTTCTTTTTTCCCCTCTGCCGTCCTTTTCTTTATACGCGTTTTATTGCAAGAACTTTATCAATGCTTTTATTGATGTTGCGCGTGACAATCTCATTTCTGCAACAAAAACAACACTGAGGAGAACAAACCCTTGACAGAGGGCAGTGCCTCATCTGCTCATTGAGACTCACTGGTCCGCGTTGGGTTCTGTTCGGGGAACAGGGGCCTTGTTCACCAGGACGGCATGTTGGGGAGGGAGAGCGGCCTACCAAGGGATAACCACCTATTGCAGTTCTCTCCCAAGCTTACTCCTGTAGCTTCCCATCCATCATTTGTATATCATTACAAACATCATTAATCTGTCGCTCAGTTTATGCAGTTATGGAAGTCTGAGGCTTTTGCAGCCACACGGGTCCATTTCATTCACTGCTTTACAGTAACTGAACATTGAGATTACCTTCTTTATTAGCCAGTATTCCTCTATTTACATAAGGTTGAGCTCCAAAGGTTTTTTTTTTTTTTTTTTTTTTTTTGTGAGGGATGCTGTCCAGATGAAGTTCTCACTTGGTGCACCACTAGTGTATTTTTTATGTGTGAACCTGTACCATAAAGGGCGCAGGTTCTAGCCTAGTGCTGTAGTAAAATGTCCAAATATCTCAGTATGATTTTAGTTGCCATTTGACTTTTGTATTTAAAGTAACTTGCAGTGTGATTATTGTACACTGATGTACCCATTTATACAGCATGGTACTTTTTTCAGTTTATGGTTAGTACCTTGTTCAAAAGTTCTACTGCAGGAGCAGAGTTTGAAACTTAGGTCCTTCAGTTGCAAGGGTTCTAAGCCCTATGTGTCCCACTGCCTCCAGCCAGCTAGCAAGTTGCTTTGTCTGCTAAGCGAATGTGTAATGCTAAGTCCGTAAAGACCAAATGGGACCCAGTGGAAGCTGTGCTTCATGGGTGATGGATCACTGCTGGAACATGAACTTTAATTCATTGTTTGTGTCCACAGGGTCCATCTATGAGCCTCTCAAGCTGTCAAATCTTCCTCGTGAGGATGAGTCCCTGTGGGAGAAACTGGACCGGTTCTACAGTGCAGGTGAGAACAAGGGTTCAGGTAGAACCACATGGATACCACGTCAGTGGCAGTCCCGTGTGTGACTACATTGGAGTGATGATGGTTTAATAACCTTTTAAAAACACATACAAACTGTCTTGTTGGAGAGCATTGAAAATATTATTTTACATCTCAGTAGCTGTAGATTGAACTTGTGGCTGTCAGCTTTTCTGGTTCCTAATGTCAAGTTGATTATTAGATATGTTCATCTACCATCTTGAGACATGCAAAATGTTTTATAAACAACCATAGCTGGAGCCCTTCCATTAGATCATGAGTTTGACTTCCACAGTGTCCAGGTGTGAACTGTTCAATGATTATTAAACCTGGAGCCCAAGTGGATGAACCGGAACATCCAACAGTTCCTTACTCACAAGGCCTGTTACTGTGCTTTTCGGGTATCGGTGCTGAAAGTAGGATAATTAAAGCAGGATATACAATGGGACCATGGCAGCATGTGGACTGACTCCTGTGTTTCACCTCTAAACCCCCCCCCCTACTTTGGTGGAGAGGAAATCATATGAAGTACCTCCAACCTGGACTCCTGTCCCTGAATGCCGTGCGGGATGCATGTGTTTGCCGCAAACCTTGGCAACTCGGCAAAAGGCCATTTGTATTCTCTGGGATTTGTTTAGTGCCGGTACTAGTGGGTCACACTGCTCCGCGGCTTTGATCGATACCCATCTGTTCCATCTGAGCGGTCGCTGTCAGAGAGCCGCTGTCACTTCCACAGGTCGCTGTGGTGTCTTCTGACAGACCGGGTCACGTGCAGCGCTCCGCTCCGCTGGGGATGTACAGCTACGGCTGGATTCTTATCGCGCAGTTTCACTACAAAATACAATTTCACACAGAACTTCTCTTCCACGGTACCTTAACTGATTTTTTTAAAGACCTGCAGATTACTGGAGGAGAAAATCTTTTTTGGGTTCAAAGGACATGAAGCTAATGGTATGAAAGAGCTGGTGGGCTCAAACCCCCTCCCCTTGCTGCTCCCTGTATTTTTGTTTGCTTACATTTTTGGACTATGTAATAGTTAGTGTTCCACGTTTCTTGTTTATTAAATTCCTTTTTTGCTGTTTTATTATGTGATTGTTAATTGTTTTAGCTCAGTCCCCTGTGCAAAGCGTGAGGTTTACACGTGAAGCTGCTCATTCTGATTTACCCTTTTAATACCGCAGAGTAATTTTTACAGAACTTTGATGAAGGGCACAACAGCATGAGCTGGGATTTGAACCCAGGTCCTTCCAGTTTCAAGGTGACGGCTTTAATTACTGCGCCACCTGCTGCATCAAAATTATACATTTACTATAATAACTAAATTATATAAATTTTTGTAATTAAGAATTAAGCTGCTTTTCCAAAAGGCAGAGATGACTGCATACAATATTTGAATTTTTATGTTGTGATATAAGATTTGCGTTTGTTTACATGAGCATAAGTTATGTTGTACTGTAAAGTGTTCAATTTAGCGATAAGCACAGAAAGAGCTGGAAAATCACAAGGGAGGCCGGTGGTCTTTGCCGCAGTTCAGAGCCTTGTGATGATGTACAGCCAGTTCGCTGGGAGAACGTGCTCAGCTTTTCGAATCTTCCTCTCAAAAACAATTCCCCGCAGACCTACCTGTGATATTGCTGAGGTTACTGGCATTTGAAATGAGACCTCCGGAGGACAGGAGGCCTGGTGGAATGTGCTGCAAGGGAGATGGCGACTGTGGTGGAATTATGAATCAGTGCAGCGCAGCTGTCAGAACGGAAACATTCTGCATTTCTTCCGTTGCTTCTTTTCTCTAGAAACATCTTCTGTAGTCTCACATTGTGCAGTGGTTTGGTGCTCTCTGATTTTATCATGATATGTTTACTTTCATTCATTTGTCAGACTGTTACTAGAATGATGCTGGTTCAAGTCCCAGGACTCTGCAGAAGATCTTTCCAAATGTCAAGAGAAATCTATAAGATGTGAGGAGTTTATACCTTTGTGAAAATGTCTTCAGCTGGACTTTATCTAATGGTGAGGAGCAAGAGCTTGGCCACGTCCCTGTGCCCCCGGGTTCCCATTAGCACAGAGGAGGCCAGGTGCTGCTAGTTGAGGCCCGGAAGGGTCCTAGGACGACTGGGTGCCAGATCAGTGAGTGAGCACTTAATATCACTTGAGCAAAGCACCCAGTTTAGCAGGGGTTTGATTTGAGTGTTCATTTTTATAAGTGCCCTCAACAAGGGCAGCTTTTCCTTTTCGTCTGTGCTGCCCAAAAGAGCTCTGAACTCTTTGGTTTCTTTTGTTCTTCTGCTCTTGTTTTGTTTTCTTTCTTGTTTATATGTGAACGTGCCCCTTTTTGCATAGAACTTCCCAGATCGCTCTCGGTCGAGAGTGAGGATGAAACGCAAGTCACTTGTGTATGGCGCAAGTCACTCTTCCTAATGGTGTCTTTTTAGCATCGTTGAAAAGCGCAACTACTTTTATTCATTATTTGGGCACTAAATGAGGAAATGTTTGGGCTCATCTGGCAGATTTGAGATTCAGCAGAGCACTGAAGTACTTCTTTGCAGCTATTTTTACTCTAATGGGGGTCTCCAAACAGCAGATATATTCTAGTGGAGGATGTTGATGTCAAAAGGGTGGAGTAAGACTTTCCGTTCAGCCTTTTTGGGCTTGACAAGATTTTGATACATGAAGTGACAACTTGTGGAGGTTTCACTGTGTTCCGTGTATTCCCGTGAAACTAAGTTTAATTTCTCCTCCAACTTTTCCCTTCATCACTGGGGTCAAGAGAATCCAGTCTTCTCATCACATGTTCAAAGTACAGTGCCACAGTCTCATTATTTATGCTTCCAGTGAGAGTTGTGGTTTGATTTGACCCAACATCCATCTACTTGTTTTTCTTGCTCTCTGTGGTGTCCTTTAAAGTCTCCACTGGCACCACAAGAGTCCATTTTCTCCCACCCTGCATCTTCATCAAAGTACCATCGACTCAGTAATTGTAATCTATCCTTATGGACAAGCCAGCATGTTGGGCATTTTCCCAATTTGCAGCTCTTCCAAGTGCTGGTTGTCACCTTTGTCTCTCATGCCTGATGGATCCCCTCATTGTTGATCTTTGATCCCAAGAGACAAAAGTTGACATCTAGCTTAGATACTTTCACCTTCAGAACCAATGTTTGCCAATGTGTCATTGTCACAATTTTAGTTTTGTTCAGATTTAAATGTTTAAACTGGGAAGTGGTAGGACTCAGCTGTGAACCTTTGCCGATGCCTCAGGAGCTTGTTGGTTAAGTAGAAATTTAGTGATGCTCCTTTCCTGCTGGAGTGGGGATGAGATGGTGTCCTGGACACTAAAATGCACTCCACAGTACCTATCCATTGTACAGTAGGGTATGGCGGCAGAGTTTTAAAGAGGATGCTAAAAAGAGGTTAATGGTGGCATGAAAGGTTCATGCCCCACCTGGCTTTTTGAGCCACTCCAGTTTGTCGTCCCTTAACCCCCAGTGCATTCGTCCTCGTTCTTTCAGGTGTATGTGAAGTTGAGCCTGAACTGCAATAGCAGGCGTTGAGTTCTTTTCAGCGATGCCGACCTGAGACCAGCACGAGGAATCGATTGAGTCACGCCTGGTTACTCCCTGGGACTCATTTCCAGCTTTCTGTTGTGTTGGGATGAGATCCCCCATGAGGCTGTTATTACCAGTCGGCGCATTATGTGCGACCATTGATGGCTGCAGCAGATTGTCTCCTTCACGCCGCCGCTGTGCCATGATGACTCTCCGAGGCGGCGCCACTGATGAGTTTGTTAATATGCACTCGTTCCCAGCCACCCACCATCCCGTCTCACACAGGCCGATTTCGTGTCTTTCGGCTGACTGGAAAAAAATCCCATTGTTTACTCTCATTTCTGTGTAATCTTACTAATGGTCTATATGTGCAAATTTGCAGACTTTTTCAACACAGCTGGGACTGGACATCTGTTCATGGTTCAGGTTGGTTGTATTGTCCACCCTCAGGTTAATAGATTTAGATTTTCTATGGTCTGGACTGCAAAAATATTCCAGAAATATATGGAAAGGGCATAAATATTGAAAAAACCTATAAAATATAAATTTTTAATCTAATTTCTTTGGAGAAATTACATTTAACGCTTAAAATAGTGTTTTTGACAAATGTGATACTGGGCCTAAAAAAACCATTCAACCATCTCCACCGCTACTTTTGCAAATGGTAGATGGAAGCTGTAAACACTGTGGATGAGAGTTGGATGATGGCAACCCCACGTTCCCCATGTTTGGTTTGAATGCAGTGTACTGCCATCTGTTCACTGGGCAGGTCATGTTCATTTTGCAAAATAAGCTGGGATAGCATGGAAAACAAACAAGGATAAATAAATAATAAATTGGAAAAACTGCATCTTTGAAAATTTGCGACTGAACAGAAGGAGTCAGTATGAGTGACTGCATTACTGCATTGTTTTGAAGCTCACTTTTTTTCAGCCTTGTCACACGCTGAGATTTTTATCCTGCTTTAAATAAGTCCGTTTGTAATGAGAATTGTAAACTGTAAAAATCTGAATTTCTCAGTGTATTCCAGCCACGCTTTTCTCCGTGGTTTTTATTCACGGTTGGGTTTACACGCTGTGTTTTCGGTACAGATCGTTGAGGTTGTGTTTGGAAATGGCTGCAATCAGTCTCTCCTCAGCGCTGACACAGACCACGTTTCTGGTGCGTTCCACGCTTTGAAGACGCACTTGAGGTGGATACAGGGCAGGCGCTGATGTGCATATGCATCTAGTATGAATGAAGGCCGTGATAAATAATTTTGTGCAATGTCTGTATATTTTTGATGTAAGTTTTAATCTATTGATCTGCTGTTCTTGTTGGTGTTGTGCTCTCTTCCCGCAGTGAAGTACACCATCTTAAACTTCCAGAGTCCCACCACAGGCCTGTTCCCTGTGAAGACCTTTTCCAACTACAAGGAAGCCAAAGTGAGGGACTCGCTCTACTGTGCAGCCAGCATCTGGGCCCTTGCGCTCGCCTACAGGTGAGCTGGAACCTTTATGTTCACCTTCCTTCACGTTTGCTTAATACCACCATGTTGCTGGTTCACATCCCTCAGACAGCTGCCTATTGGAGTGACCTTTAAGCAGCAAATACACAGATAATCCTCGGTGAGTGGGGCCACTGAGCAACCAGAGGTGGAGGACCTCAGTGCTCTTGCTGAAGTGGAGAGAGTGGCACACTGTTTAGAAGAAGAGTTGTGTCATCTTTTTGTTATTCCACCTATTCAGTCTCCCACCTTATGTACATTTTTTTGCATACAAACTCCTCCTCCTGTGTAGTTTTTTTTGCCTTTTCTCCTGATTGTTGCCTCCTAATCCGCTCACTACAATAAAATACACTTTGCATCCAGTTTTCCCAGCATTACCCATTTGGCCCTCTGAGGCCAGAGCCCCCCTCCGTCTCAGGCGGGCCATCAGCCCAGGCCTAGACCGGGGGTTCTCCAAGGACAGTCGCACCCCCCTGCCACTGCTCCACCACAGGAGGCAAAATTAGAAAAGCTGAAGGGAATGGAGATGCTTGTCATCACTCATGCTTTGTTGCTATTAGTGAAGACGGTGGAATTTTAATTTGGATGAATATAAGCTGGCAGCAGAGCCCAGGTCCATTACTTACCCTTGGCCCGCCTTTATCAGAGAGTGCAGAGGCTGTAACGTGACCTGTCCTGTGGGGGCAGTCACCTGGGGCCAGCATCAAACCCAACTTGCTCCAGTGGTTACACAACCAGCGGGGACATGGAACCTCACCCTGTCTGTCCCAGTAGTCCTGGGTTCGTAACTCCGACGCCACTCGTTTCTTCCCCTGAGGCTCTGCCCACCTCACAGTGCTGCGAATTACAGTTCTAAACACAAATCTGACACTTCAATCTAATGTTTTGTCTCTTTGGTCATCTGCCTTCAGATGTTTGCAAGAGTGTCTTGATAAGTTTCCATTTTGTCTTTAGTAAGTCGAAGCTCCCGGCAACCCTCTGTCATACGGCTCCACAGGCAAACAGAGTAAATGACCACATATTAAGGGCTGCATACTGAAATGTACTAAATAAATTCAGAAGAGGAGATCTTTTTGCACTACTTGTTGAGAAGTACAGCACAAGTGGCTGGAGGTGTTTCAGCCGCAAAGCTGTATTTGCTCTCCTGGGCCAGAATTTGACCTTAAAGTTGGGAAACTGGTTGAGTCATCGGTGCATTTTTCACCTCCTTTTTTTTTTTTTTTTGCAATTGCTAGCTGCATAAATGATTTTCTGACATTTGTTAAGAAAAGCAATGCTGAATGGAATTTGTCTGCCGAAACCAAGGACAAGTATTACAGCTGTTTGAGTCTGTCTGAGCAGGAACGAAAGTTGGAGGAAGTGGGTTGGAGGGTCATCTGGGTGTTTGAGTTGCTGTGCCCGTTCTCTCTCTCTCTCTCTCTCTCTCTCTTTCTCTCTCTCTCTCTCATATTTTCTCACTCCCTCTGTCTGGCCACATGGCCCACGCAGACGCATCGATGATGACCTGGGCCGTACCCACGAGCTGGAGCACTCGGCCGTCAAGTGCATGAGAGGTGTCCTGTACTGCTACATGCGCCAGTCAGACAAGGTGAGATCCTGCAGGCCGTCACCATGGAAACAAGGCACTTTTATCAGCTTGGGTTCCGGCCCTGGTGCCCATGGCCCCTCCAATTACTCCATCACAACACCCACTCCCCATGGTGTTTGTTCCCACAATTCTATGGGGCCACTCATGCTGAACGCCATCAGGGTCGGTTTTATACCGTGGCAAACTTGCAGCATTCACCCTGCTTCCGAAATTTGGCAGCTCCACATTTTGCTGCTAAGTAAATTATGTTGAAAAAAGTAGAAAAACTTACTTAATAATAATAATAAGAAGAAATAGTTTTAAAATATGTAAACGCTCTGCTCTCTTATATATTATGTAAACATCGGCACCCTGTGAAATGTTACAACTTTGTAGGTGGAATTTTTCATGGAAGTGTCACTCCACGCAGTAAATAGTCCATTTTCAATTTTTAGCGTATAAATTTTGGTTCTGTCTGTGCTCATATGGGTTATAAAGAATTGCTTAAAAAATTATTAGTATTATCATTTTTAAAAAATTTTTGTGCAATGAGCTGCATAGTATACTGTATCTATAGAATGAAAATAGTTTTTGCCTTTTATATATGTACAGTACCTTTATTGTTTATTAATCGGGCAGTGGAAGTCTAAGGGCTGCCGCCATTATTTTTTTTGCCCGGGGGGCACCGCATTCTGTCGAGTTATTGGTGGGCTTTGCAGACAAAAAGGCTACGCAAAAACCAACTCTAGTTTTGAAAAGTTTTATTAAAAACGTTCCTATTTCAACTTAATTTGGGATTTTTATTTATTCGGTCAGTGTTGACACGAGTCCCTTTTTCGCCGCAGGACCAGAGGATCCTATACAAATTCCATGTGTGCTGACTTTAATTAAAATCCCTCTTTCGCTTTTGAAATTTTTCCGTTTCATTTACTCGTGACCTCGGAGACCCAGTTTCGGGGAAAGCTTTTCCGTGTCTTAATTATGATGCCCCATTTATGCAGTTAATTACGGCACACCACATCCATTAACACCTGTCTGTGCTGTTAGGGAAGAATAAGGCATTTTAATCCATGACCACAGCTCAGCAACCATGACGAAACGGCGCCTACAGGTGTGAGGAGACGGCAAACAACAACGTGGCTGGACTGCATGAACACGGGAGTCTGTCTTACCTGATCAGCTGCAGGGGGCTGCTATGCCGGCGTACTCGACAATCGCAGACACGGAGCCTCATCGTCGGTGGGATGGTGTCACGTGACTCCATATCGTCCCTCATCACACCCGCTTGCTGAACTGTTTTGGAAAGAAAACCAGACATGGAAACATCCCATTTTTCTCCCTCGGTTGTCACTGCAAAGGTGGTGAAGTAGGGGTAGGATGGATGACGTTCAGAGACCAGTGAGCACCGGTGAAAGTGTGAGTCTGCTGCTGGAAAAGGCTCTGTTTATTCACCAGTTTTACTAACACGTTTAAGCTGGAAATCAACAGTAAAATATGATATATACACCCTGTATAGGACTTCAACCTGACGAAAAACTCGGACCATCGCATGCAACACAGTAGCAAGAGAACAACTAAGGTAGACAAGAATAATAAAAGCAATGACGATAATAAGGATAAAGCAGTGATATAATTTATTATGGCGATGAAACTGGCAACCAGCAACAAGGCCCCTGTTTCTGCAACATTTTCCAGAGAGGTAGGAAGCTTGAGGGTTGCTTTGCTGCCACTCTTCTCAGGCACTGTGTGGTATTTTTTGTTGTGGAAGCTGTATGTGAGTTTGCTTCATGTGCAGAGTATACTTGGATCCTCAGTGCTGGTTATGACCAACCCTACATCTTGGCACCTTATCTACTAATAATTTTGCACATGGGTCCCTGATCCCCTTCTGCCTTCTCTGCTCTTCCTCCGCCATGAATCTGGGTTGGAAGGATTTTGGTCTCAGCCCATTGAGCCGCTGTTAGATGGCCAGTTATCTAAAAATAGGCTGCCTGTTTCAAACTGCTCCAGTAAAATGGGGTTTGGGCCAGATCTGTGTGACAGTGAGCCTGTTCTATTCATATTCTAGCCTTGTCCATTCCTGAGACACCAAAACAACTGCAAGGTCCATTCATGTGTCAGAACATTGGAAATAAAGCTTTTGCATGACCTCCTAGACCCATTGGCAAACACAATTCATGTGGCAGAGATGGAAGCCCTGAAGTATTCAACAGAAACCTTTTGCTGTATTGGATTCACAAAGTCTGTTGAAAATGTACCCAAACCAGGCCTATATAAAATAACTGCTTATCTTAACGGGCTGGAGTCTTAATCCCTTTCAAAATTTTTTCCTTCGGATTTTGCGCAGCTGTCCCAGCGATCCTTCCATCTTGAGGAAACGTGACGAAATCGTCTTTGGGAATCACCATTAGCTGCTCCATCACTTGAAATCTTTGTCTTTTCTGCAACGTTTTGATTTTTTGTAAAAATAAAAAAAAGTCACAGAGGTGCTAGGCAAGTATTGGTAGGACCTTGACTAAATTTGGGTTTTGCAAGGAACTGTTGCACAAGCTACAATGCATGAAAACAGGTCGATCATACTGTATTTTCTGGTCATCGTAAACGTGACGCTCAACCAGAAACAACTTTAAACAATAGCTTGGCTTGACCAAATGTGAAATGTGAAAAACTTGTGACCGGACATGCGCAATCGGCAAAGGTTCACTGACCTTCCGCAACACCACAAAACCACCACGAAAGCACAGCTCCATCAGTCTGGATACTTTTTGAACGTGTATTTAAGTCATAATTTGCTTAGTCCTTGTGTTACGTGTTGCTTCAAAGCCCCATGGTTTTACTTTATGTGCTCCTTTCTGTTTTCTGGGAAAATATTAACTGCTCTTCCCTTACTGGGAACAGCTTTGCCAGTTGTTTAGCATGTTAACCACATCTGCTGTTTGGTTGCCCCTGCCCTCCCCAGGTGGAGCAGTTCAAGCAGGACCCAAGTCCAGCCAAATGCCTGCACTCGGTGTTTGATGTGCACACAGGGGATGAGCTCTTCTCCTATGATGACTGTTGTCATCTTCAGGTTGGTTTTGCTCAGCTCTCCGTGTTCGTACTTTTCCGTGGTTTCATAATGCAATTAAATGCACTTATTTCACTTTCAGAAGTAGCACCAGAAAACACTCAGAAGTACATTTGGTGTTCTTTATTTTGCAAAATATATTCAGAAATATGTGTTTATTCCTCTACACTGGCAAAGGAGGACTTTATCGGGCATTTCAGAGGGGTTCCTTTTATCGGCTGTTTTGATGCAAAATCCCTGCTTTTCCCAGTTCATTTTGTTACACATTTAACTGAGCACCAAGGTCATGTTGAGTAGCCTTGAAAGGTACTTCTTAATCACACACATTTTTTAAGACATAGGATTAACCAAAATGCCACATGAAGGAGGGCTTTAATTGTAGTGCTGGACTGTGTCATTTTTTCCCTTTTCATCGTTTTGTGACTACATTTGCTTTGAAAGACTGGACTGGCACAATGGTGCGGGAAATATGAAAGGGATATTGAAAGCATTTCTGGGGAGGCATAATTTTACATTTTGTACAATGTTATTTGCTGCAGAAAAGTACATTTAAAATGGAATAATAGGCTTCTTGGATTTTGAATTCAGCTGTGCTCATGTTGCCTGCATCAAGCTGTAGAACATTTAATTGCAGGGTTTTGTTTTCTAGCTGGACTCCAGTAGCACTTTGAAACGCAGTAATTTCTCTCAGAACTTTCACACACTGTATGTTGAGATGTAACTGATATCTTAGATGCTCAGCTGAACACAACATCCTAATGAGAATCCTGTGCGTTGGAGTTTTGACTTCAATGGTTCCTCCTGGCCCTCTCCACGGACCTGCGCCTTTTCTCTGAATCTCGGGTGTCTTTCTTCCCTCTCCAGATCGACGCCGTCTCACTCTTCCTGCTCTACCTGGTTGAGATGATTGCTTCTGGCCTGCAGATTATTTACAACACAGATGAGGTATTTTTAAAAAATAAAAGGTATTTTTGTGCCATAGTGTGTGCTGGTTGATGTTGGAAGCAGGCGATTACAGCTCCTATGACTTCCAAGTTAATTTGGGGTTTTGAGATGTTGTGTTCACTGTTAAACAGTAATATGTTACTCAGTTGTTCATCATGCAAGAGTTGTAAATGTTACGAATTTTCATGATTTTCCACACTACTGTTCCAATGCTTTTCTGACTCTAAGGAAACAGAATTTTTTTTGTTATTATTATCTCATTGCAGGGGGTACTTTATTGGAAAAGTGTGCTGCAATGTCCTCTTCATGTTCTACCAGACCGGAGACTTGCTGGTGTAGTCTTTTATGCAGAGAAGTTGGGGGGGGGGGGGGGCTTCATGCTGGTGAGAGTTACTCGTAACAAAATCGGGTTCTATTCTAGGTCAGAGCCCTGACTGGGTGGATACTGTGGCAGAGGCTAGGATGAGGAGGAAGCTACAGTCCATCATGGACATTGGCTCACATCCCCTAAATGATCACTATGAGCTCTTTTAGCCACCTGCTTACTCAACTTATGCGCAATAAGAAGCCCTTTTGGGGGTTCTACTTACCAACAGCCATCTGCCTCCTTGGTTGCACAGGGACCTGTCAACTGTTATTCTCTTATGTTATTTATTATTGCTATTCATTTATTTTGCACCTTGGTGTGTGTCCTATTATGTGTCCACTGTGTCCAACTGTTGTATGGGTGAATGTCCCTGTGGGATGAACTTCTATCCTGTCCTGTCCTAATGTCTCCTGTTGGACACTGGTTTTGCAGCAGTGCAGTAGGTAACAAGAGCATCAGTGAAAACCTGCCACGCTGCAGTACACTTGCTATGAGGATGTGAATTGAGAAGAACCGCAGCACATTTCTACGTATGTTTCGGGGCCACATTTTAACTTTGTTTACTGAAACAACAGCCATCTGACTGCCTGTTTACCCATGGACGAACTGCGTCCCTGGGGGACTTCTTTACCGACGGATGGGGGAAGTTGCGACGGCACTGATTTGCATTTTTAAAAACAGCAGCTTACTGGACCGCGTAACACAGTTAAAAAAAGCACAAGCGTGAAGACTGCAGTTGTTTTTATTATTTCATCAGAGGAGCAAAGTATAAGCGGGAGCAGGAAATGGGAGAGTTCATTCCTACCATATCTCAGATTTGCAGTCTCGACACAGCAG
Organism: Heterotis niloticus; assembly: GCA_018136845.1. Lineage (NCBI taxonomy): Eukaryota > Metazoa > Chordata > Actinopteri > Osteoglossiformes > Osteoglossidae > Heterotis > Heterotis niloticus. Next base: position 1,927,807 of record CM030904.1, read on the forward strand.
CTCTGGTGTGTAGCCGGAGGGCAAAGTTGGAGACGTGTGTGATTTCTGCGTGGCGATGAAAGGATACCCCCATCTGGGCACCTGGGAGGGACTTAGCCTTCTTTATTTTGACAGCATTGATAGAAATATGATCGTGTGTATGGGCATATCCCAGCAGCCATTGCAGGAATGGGAGGGGTTGAATGATCAGTAAGACAGATGCAATACTTGTTGAAATATGTCCATGTCTCTTGCCTTCTATCTTTTTCACTGTAGTTTCATGGGTGGCATGGTGGTGCAGCATAAAGCACTGATAGTCACAATTTGGATTTGAAACCAGCTCAGCTGTATACACTTTCCACAGCCCAAGACATGTTTCAGTCCAACTGAGTTCAACGCATTTTTATAACGCACTGAACAAAGGTTGAAAGATGTAAAGTAAGCCTATAGATAAAAGATTAGCTATACAGTCAATGGCTATAAACACAATGCTACTTATGAAAGCCATAAAATAAGCAACTGAGGAGAGGAAAACAAAACAAAACCAAAAAAAACTCCCAACCAGATGATGAGGAAGAAACAAAAACCTCTTGGGGTCAAAGTATCAGTGGTTACCCAACCTCTGGGCATTCTGAGTAGCAAACAGAGCCAGCAGTGACAGCTAAGAGAAGAAAGTTTATAAAACTATGTAATATTGCTGTAGTCACTAGAAGGTAATAATTTGATGTCGAGGTACGGAAAAGCGTATCTCCTCCTTCATGTTTCAGGTGACTTGATGACTCGACACTGCACATTTTCTTTTTTTGTGCGTGCATGCATGCGCACATTGCATTTCTGTGTTGTATACATGGGGGAATGGTATTTAACAAGAGTTTAGTGCAGTATTTCAAACACTGTATTACTTTGAATAATGGTGTCAGCTAGATTCTAGTTAATAATACTTGCACGTCCCTTTGGAGAAAAGCTTCTGTTAAATGATTAAATGTAAATTAATGAGTTTTCCTTTTTTAATCATATTTAAAGAAAAATGAGTCGACATTTTAAACATGAAATGAGCGCTTTCATGAAGTGCTCTGATGTCATTCCCGCTGGTCTGCAGCCACAACGGCGTCACCTGATAACACTGCAGAGGGTGCCACTGTCTCTTGAGCGTGTGTGTTTGTGTGTGAAATTGTGTTCCTATTTGTCTGCACACATGACTGCCTCTTGTTTTTTTTATTTTTGTTGTTAACTCTTATTTATCCGCCTCCTGTTCTCCAAGATGAGTTGCACTGTTAGGTTTGCACACTGAGCTGCTTACACTGATTTACCCGTTCATACAGCAGGGTAATTTTTCAGGGTAAGCACCTTAAACAATGGTCCTTTGATAGGGAAGTGATGACTTTAACCACTACACTACCTGTTGTCTGTGCGTCTTTGTGAGTGCTGGCTGTGCGTCTCCTCCCTCCACTTCTTTTCTCTCTGACTTGAGGCTTAGAACACTTAGAAGAGTCAGGCAAAGGAAACACACATCTGTCTCCCCAACCGAAATGCTCAACACTGCTTCCATTCCCGGACGACAGTGTGACACAATGCTGCATTTTGCTACTCCTTCCACAACTTCTGTGAGTGCGGATGAGAGCATGGGAGGACCACCCTGAAACTGATTCAGTGTCACTACAAAAAAGTGTTCTGTGAGATGAGGAGACCATGAAAGCGTTGTCATTGCTACACATGTGCTTTTATGCAAAGCTGAACTGGGAGAAAGCAGACGCATTAGTATTCGACAGCCCATCCATCGGCCCTCCGGTCCCCTGGTATGGCTGGAGACGGGTACTGCGTTTGCCGATGCGCCTGATGGAGGTGTGCAGTTGCATGCCTGTCAGCATGTTTCCACTGTGCTTTGATGACTTTGCGAGGCTCCGGCTGAGATGAATCGTAATGGCTGGCGGCGGCGACCACCATCGTGATGTGTGCTCTCCCTTTTTCCTGTCTGAAGGTGTCTTTTATCCAGAACCTGGTCTTCTGTGTGGAGAGGGCCTACAGGGTGCCCGACTTCGGCATGTGGGAGCGCGGGAGCAAGTACAATAACGGGAGTACGGAGCTGCATTCCAGGTGAGTGCTCCCAGAAGCCCCACCTCACACCTAAAAACTGGCTCCACCTCTCCATGTCAGGCTCAGGTGTTACTGGACCTTCAGTCTGTTGATGGGTCCTTGAGTCCATGCTTTGATGTTCTACTGGTAGACAGTATTGACCGAGTGTGCAGACAGTTTACTGGCAGGGGACTTCTCCATGAATGATGAAGAGAAACATCAGGATTTATCATCAAGGAGGTGAGCAGAGAGGCTTCTTTCATTTAGGATGGGTTGAGGGTTGCGGAAGGATGAACTTTTGGAGGCGCATAGCATCATGCCTGGTTCTAGTCAGGGCTGGGGACTGAAGTTCTGTAGGTGGCCACATTTGTCTAAGGATGGCAGTTTGGTTAAACCTTCCTCCTAAGAGGTCCTATGACTGGGAGGGTTGGGAAATAGCAATATATGGTCAGCATAAATATGTTTGGGTGACGCATAACACATAAAAAATAAAGACCCGAGTTCCAAATTGTATTTAAAATAACCCAAAATCTGTGGCATGCAAGAGATCTAAAAATGCACTGTTCTTCACTGCACATGGCAGGAGCAATGACCACATTCATCCGCTGTGATTAACTGACAAAATGGTGATTTTTGCTCCCTGCTGATCGCAGTCCTTTTAGGAGCGTGTCGACTCTTCTGGCGAACACAGTCCTAAGCGGCGTTTTTTGGCACGGCTCCTCATTCGGCACTGTTAAGGACTTTCGGCATTTCCTCCGGTCGTCTGGAGGTCTGGAGGTGATTGTGGCCCTCAGGAGTTCACGTCTCGGCATCCTTTGCGCGTGCAAGACGCCTGTTCCTTCCCGCTGGCCAGATTTAAAGTCCACGCGGAAACACAAAGCCCGACGTTTGATGCTGAGGATATTCAGCTCCGATTTGTCATTTTTTGTGGACGAACATGGAGACCTTGGCGAAATCCACTGAAGGGAAAGGAAATTAAGGCACAGTATGGAAATACTGTTTTGCAAAATCAGTTATTTAAATGGCAAGTCGAGCACTAACCGTTCCGCACGCAGAACTGCTGTACAAACACGATGCAAATGTTGCAAAAAGGCAATCTGCTGGGGGGGGGGGGGGAGATGGCGTGACTCACATCCAGAGCGGTGCCTCTGACAAATGGGGCAGCCAATGTCCTAAATCACAAGATTCTGATTCGATGGGAGGGAAATGGAAGTCATTTAACACAGGTAAAGGTGGTCACTAAGGAGATTGGATTGAGTTTTGGCCGTTCCACTTCCCTGAGTGGCATCAAATAACCTTAAAAGCGGCGACAGGAGGCAAGTCGCCTCTTTATTTACCACATAATGATTTCACTCAGAACCGCGACAGCCACATTCATCTTTATACTCGTGGTGTCTTTTTTTTTTTTTTTTTTTTTTTTTTTTTTAAACAGAATGGCAGTGGAAAAAGTACTCCTGTTATGTATTTCCTTAAGACTTCTAAGAGCATTTTTTTCTCAGAATGTTTTTCAAGCTTTTTTCTTTTCACACACGAGCCTTTTTTTGCCCCGGTCTTATCATGCGATTTTTATGCAATTATTGAAACTGCAAAAAAGATCAGATTAAGTTGCTGTAAAATATATTGTTTTTGAAAATCTCCAACTGATAATGAAGTAGAGGCTGAACAGAGAGGATGTTGGGGTTGGATCTGCGTGCAAGGGTGTTAACAGGCTCTGCATGTCTGTGTTTGGAACGTTTAATACGAAGATGTGCATTGAAGAGGAATCGCTTTGCGCCCCCGGAGCCCGTCCCGCCGTCTGCCACCACCAACCGTGTCCCTCAATTTGTCTTCATCAGCTCCTTGCTGTTTGCTGCAAACAGTGTTCGTCTTTCAAATTCCGCTCCAGTCACGGCGGATTGGGACAACTGGCAGAGAAATGGAAAATCGCGATGAGTTCACCTCTGCGCACTCGGGATGGCGCTGGTTGCGGCTTCAAGTGCACAGCACATCGTGATAATTCAGCACATCACAGTCCCCCGTCATCCGCAGCAGATATCGTATATGCTGGCTTCTCAATTTACAAACACAGTTGGCACCCAAAGTCTGTTCTTCTCTTATTTTGTTTATAACGCCAAGCCATTCCAGTTTTCAATGAGTAAAAGGCTAATGATAGATGCTGTGGCAGGCTAGCTGTGACAATCTTGTGTATAACTGTAAAGGGAGTTATTTTATTTATTTTTTTTTTATTAACTTTGAGCTACTTTAAAGCTGAAATGGCTGAAAAAATGCAGCCAAAACTCCCATTTTGTGCCGATTCTTGATTGATTTGTCCCACAAACACGAGCAATGTTGCTCATCTCGATTACCAACACCAGCTGGGAGCCTTAAACACTGTGGAAGTGAGTTGAATCAAGGTGGGCCCACACGGTGCAAAAGTGAAATAGTGTACAAAATGCAATTAAACATTTGAAAAAGGGAAACTGTATGTTCAGAAATTCCCAATATAAGGAGCCAGTGTAGCAGTATGGTGATGTGCCTTGTCCTTGATGCGTGTTGTTGCTGATTTTGTTGTTGTTTTTGTATTGCAGCTCAGTTGGCCTTGCTAAAGCAGCCCTGGAAGCCATAAATGGGTTTAACCTATTTGGGAATCAGGTACCCCTTCCACACGCCTGCTCCTCCTCCTGTTTACCGTCTTCATTCCCGTCCCCCCATTTACTCCCACTCTCTATAATTAGCCTCCCTCAAAGCAAACAGGGTTCACCTGGTTCACCTGGTTCACCTGGCTTGTTTATCTTAATCCCACACGAATGAATTAATTTTGCTTGTTTTTGTGTCATTATCTCTCCCTCCATTATGACTGCGGTGTATGAAACGGATCCTCCGTGATCCTAAAGTGCCCCTTGGCTGCAGCAGGAGATAAACATAATATGAGTTTGTATATATTAGTATAAACTTTTTGTTAATTTCAGTAATGATCTTAAAAGCAAAGATGCGCCAGTTTTTATTTAGTGTTCATCTCCACAGCTTGGTAAAATGTAGGTGAGAACTAATTTGTTGGCTATTAAATGTACAGGAAACCAAATATGATGAACTTACAAATGTTTCTGCCAAAAGCACCATAGACATTTTTCTTGCAGTTTTTATGCACAATAATCAGTAATTAAATCATATTTTGCTATTTTTGTGATGCCTTTTTGTGTGTCCTAGAAAAAAAAATCAAAGTATTAATTATTTAGTCATTGCACGGTTAATGTAGCGCGTGACCTGCAATGGTGCACTTTCACCGCTATGTTATTTTTGAACCATGTTCACCAATGCTCACTTTAGCAACATGATCACTATTGTGTATTTGTTAAGGTTTACTTATATGCTCATTACTTTAAAACATTGTAGGCCTTCTGGACTCTTTTGCTTATTTTTAATGTGTAAGGAGGTTTTCAACAAATTTATGGTGGAAAAAACTATGATAGGGTAGGAAGTGTCCCCCGGTCGTGCAGTCACCTGCAGTGTTTCGGTCCGTAATCCTGATGCTACCAGGTGATGACTGTATTTACATGATCTAAAATAAAATCTCCCAAGAAGGGATGAAATGTGCTCAAGAGTCCAGTGTGCCAGCGTTTGCAGGGTTCCAGCCAAGCAGCTCAGCCCGCTGCCCATTAGCTACAGAGCTGGATGGGTTTGTGGCTGTTGGTTCAGCCATTGCTGTGTTTAGGGATTGTTCTGGAATTCACAGTGACAGCTGCCATGTGATGGCCAGGTGCCAGACAGTGCCCAGCTGGTCATGACGGCACGAGCACGGCCGATTCTCCCTGCTGTCATGTTTACTTGTGATTGACTAGATACCCCAATTGGAGGGAATACCTGCCCCCTTCGTGTCTGCCTTTGTTTCAGCCGTTCCTGCACTTGTTTCTCTCGCCGCACTCTCTCCTAGATTGTGTTTTGAAATGGAATTAACCTCTTAATAGCCTGTCACCAATTTTAAAGGGCCGTAAATATGAGGCACAGAATGTCCAACCGGGGTCGCAAGTGGAACCACGGGGCCATTTAGATGCCGCCGTGCTGACCTCTCCGTAATTGGTCGGGATTCCACTGGACCGAAACAGATGCTGGCTAGAACATCTGAGCCCTCTGTCGTTCGCAGTCCAATTCTAAACGGTCTTTTGTTTGGCTTTTTTTCCCCAGAGTGAGACATGTTGTTATGTGTTTTCTGTACAACAAAAAATAATTATTATTATTTGTTATTAACCACACGGCTGACTGAACAATCACCGGGCCGAGAGAAACCTACGTAGTTCGTCGAGCATCCATGCTCCAGTTGACCCGTAACCATGGCAACTTAAATAGTGCATTCTCCTCAGGTTTGGTGGTAGCGGCGGAGCTCTGTGGTTCTAGCTCAGTTCTGCCCAGAGGTTGTTTCGCAAATATCTGATGGTGTCACGTACTGATATGTGCGGAAGTCACATTGGGCTTTTTGTTATCCATTTGACGCATGCTGACAACTGCTGTGCGAAATGAAATAGTGGGGAAAAGTTTAGATTAAAGTGTTTGTCTTTCATAAAGTGGAAAAAAATGAACAGTGTATTTCCTGCAAATATATCTATGTTGTGTGATGTGAGCAGCCGGGGGGGTGGGCAGCCAGTTGGCCCTGGACCCCCTCTGTTTGATTTTCATCCTGCACGCTTGGTTTTAACTTTGTGTCATTGTGTCTAATCCTGTTTGCATGTTATTCTGTATTTTTTCTTAGCTGTGCTCTATTAAATGCTCTGAGGTACTGTTTGAAAAAAAACAGCATATATGTAAAATAAATCGAGTCCAATTGAAGTGAATCCCTGATAGTTTCTTAACGCACTGATTTCTGCCGACTATATAACTTCACCGTTGTAGTGTAAGTAGCCATCAAAGCCACAGATCCAAGCAGCCAGTCTTCTCTCCGTTCTCTATTCTAATGTCAGGTTTTGAGCATGAGCCCTTGATCAAAGTATTTGGCCTAAACTGACAGAGTACATATTTCCATCCTGTAAAAACTGAGAAATTTTCCATATCTTGACATGTTGCTTTAGATAAATGCGTCAGATAAAAAATGAGTAACTGCAGAAATCAATAGTTAACAGTTGAGTTGGTTACGAAGAGGTCAGCTCTCCACATGGCTCTCACCGGACTCTTTGCAAGTTAAGGTTTACGCTGCACGATAAATGATTAATAATGTACAGTATGTCCTTCTGTATTTTTACTTTCCAGGGTTGCTCTTGGTCAGTCATCTTTGTGGACCTGGATGCTCACAACAGGAACCGGCAGACACTGTGCTCCCTGCTGCCAAGGGAATCCCGATCCCACGTAAGGGGATGCAAAGGGGAAGTGGGCAGTAGGCATTTGGGGAGACACTTGCACATGGGGATGTCCCGGGTTTTTTAGGGACAACGCCTCACAACGTGACAACCGATAAACCCTGCCGCGTTGGGGAGAGGCAAATGACTTTAATTAGGGCAGATTAAATGAGTTAATGATGAGGAAATTTCCTCCAGATGAAATTTAAAAAATTGGGTTGCTGGAGGAAGCGAACAAACTCGGTTGTCTAATTCACACTTTTAACTTTCTCCATTATTTATGAATCTGTGACTAATGTGGCAATAAATGTCTGAGTTGAATTGTTTCAAAGTGCCCCTGGACAAAGAGGCTTCTTCAGAAGTGATGCTCCTCCTTGTTTGCTCCAAAATCCGAATATTTTAGCCTGGTGCCCAGGCGGGGTGGAAAATGGGGGTGTGGTTTGGGTTTAATTTACCCCGCTGGTCTTCTTAAGAACACGGACGCCGCCTTGCTGCCGTGCATCAGCTACCCGGCCTTTGCTGTGGACGACGATGCCCTCTACAGCCAGACGCTGGACAAGGTGGTGCGGAAGCTGCGTGGGAAGTATGGCTTCAAGCGTTTCCTGCGGGACGGCTACCGCACAGCCAACGAAGACAAGAACCGGCGGTACTACAAGCCTGCCGAAATGAAGGTACCATTGTTGCATCATTTATCTGCATCCCCATCCCTGTTACTGCTCATCTTTAACTATAGTTACCCTGTTGACCTGTAGAGCAGAGACATGAGCTTTCTGTGAGTTCACGCAAAACCGCAGCCTTCTGGACTTTTGCAGTGACTCCTGCACTTTTGCAGGTATTACCGCTTGTCTGCACGTTCCCAAGCCCACTTGCCCTCAGCACACCTGAGAGATGTAAACTGCGTACGAAACATGCCGACATTTAATTTGGAAAAAGAGCAGCTACTTAGCACTTGGCAAATCATCATATTAACTATGGCTTTGACCTCACAGGATTAATGAGATCTCCAAAAAAAAAAGTGTCTCCCTGGTAATGCACATTTGTTAAATAACCAGGACCATTATGGTCTTTCTCATATTTCAGGGAGTCGGCAGAGGAGCTGAGACAGGTGCAGCAGAGCAGATCCTTGAACCCTTGGGTGAAATGGATGTTCCCCGTAATGGCTCTCATGCTTTTAGAACAGCTCCAGGATGTAAATGGATATAAATGGATGCTTAATATAAAACCCACAGTAATATGTTCCACAGCGGCTTCCCGACGTGGTACCGCGCACCTTGACTGTTGATGTCCCGTGCTAGATTACCTTGTTTAAAGGTGATAATGACGGGCATCCATACATGTCCATTATGGCCCGTGTGAAGTGTCATAGATTGGGAGATTAGGGTTTCAATGTTAGTAATTTATTCCGAGTGATTGCATGAACATAATTCAGCATTAGTATGATCTCTGGCCAGCAAATTATTGCTTTTACGAGAGGCAGCCTTCAGCAAGGTACTTGAACACAAATATGTGGTGGGGTTGGAACCCTGCTGAATAAAAGGGTGAAATTGCAGAGGTTCCGGTTGCGAGATGTTTGGACAAAAACCTCTGCGATGAGCAAAATAAATAATGAATTCCTTTGCTGGTGCTAAAATGTGCCGGGTTCTCTGCTGTCAGCTGGAATAAAGGTAAGCGCAGCTCGGGGATACGTGGCCGGCGTGAGCGCTGCTAACTGTTCATTCTACCCGAGCACCGTTTTATTAAACGTCCGGACCGTTTCTCCTTATCTGTCCTCAACCCCCAAGGGACCAGCGATTCTGCACTTTATCACCTTACTGTTTTTACGAGCTGTTCCTGCCCTGTGATAACACTCATTTAATTAATACTTTTTGGCCAGCTTGTCAACACTGCCTTAGATATGGCCATGCAGCAATGTGATTTTTCTAATCTTAGTCATTCATATATTTATTTGCTAAATAAATTGAAATAATTGAACTAAATAATTGAAGATGGCTTTTACAAGTATTGTCCTGTGCTGCTGTAGAAGCCAACAATATACTAAAATTGAGTTTGAAGGCCACGCCCATTGCTCTGACCACTCCCACCACAACAGGCCATTCCTACTGCAGTTGTCCATGCCCACTGCACTAAGCCACTCCTACCACTTTTGTCAACTACAAGAGCACTGGATTGTGCCCTACTGCTCAGGGCCCACTCATCATACCAGGGCACTTCCACTGCACGGAGCCACTGCCATCACACTGAGCAATACCCAGCTTCTCACGGGTATTCCCAACCAACCCCGCTGGAACATTAACTTTAGGCTCAGCCGCTCCCACTTTGCAGTGCTTTTGGACCATGCCTAAAATGCTTAGTCTCCCACCCAAATGGGCCATTCTCACAACTGTCAGCTTCTTCATTTGCCTACAGTGTAACCTTCTCCATGGTTCCGCCTCAGCTAAGCAGTACCCCGATTATGAGCCCAGAATGTGGCATTATGGGTTATTGGCCATTGAAATAAATAGCTTTTATAGACAACATGCCACTGTTATCACCTCATAATCTTTCACTTATCTTTTACTGCCATGGAGACAGTTATCCTAGACCAGTAAGAATGACTGCAAGCTGCTAATTAAATTTTGTGGATGCTGAGCCACTTCACCTGTGACCACCGCTGCCGACGCAGCACTAGGTTCATCAGTAAGACGCTGTGTTAGGCAAATGCCTCGGGGATGGTGGGCGAGCTGCTGGAGTGCACGGGTACAGCGAGGGATTAATGTATTTCTACAGTTTTCTGGCCATTTCCCCAGATTTTTAATTGAACAAATCACTGCTGCTCACTTTCTGTACACAGGTTCACGAGCAGGTGGAATTAAACGCTCAGTAGAGAGGCTGTTTGTGCGGATTTTACACCGTGTGCGTTCCGTCTGCGGTTTGACCTCTGAAGATGTGCAGCCGTCACGTTTTTCCCTCTGTTTTACACTGTGTTTCTGCTCACACTTCTTTAAGCCGTTTCTCCGCCTGTCTTGCCTCGTGGTCGGATGTCACTCAGAACAGCTGCAGTAAGCATTTACAATTGTTGTACAAAGTGATGCTGTTCTCCAAAGGAACTCGCAGTGAATGGATAATGTTTTTCAACTACTGTGTCAGTGACTTATGCTTACCAAGGTTTTCATTATTAGTAAGGAGGTTATCAAGTTATAGGAACTATCAGCTGGGTATTGTTGTTGTTCAATTTTCCCCACATTTCTTTTGCCAGCTCTTCGAAGGCATTGAATGCGAGTTCCCGATATTTTACATCTACATGATAATCGACGGTGAGTAATGTGGTTTTTTGTGCTCCTTCACCTTGCTAACTTAAATCAAATTTAATATCTTTATTTTAAAGCAAAGCTCTACGTCCAGTTTTGATAAAATCACCTCGCGCATGAGTGTTTGTGTGGATGTTGGCTGCATGCGTACTTTGATGAGTATATGGGTCAGCAGGTGGCGTAGTGGATAGGGTTGCCACTTTGCTGTGAAAGAATATGGGTTTGAATCCCGCCTCTTGCTGTAGTGCTGTAGTTCCCTTGAACAAGGTACTTACTCTGAACTGATGCAGTAAAATTTGCCCTGCTGTATGGACATGTAAATCAGTTTCAACAGCTTAAGCTCTAAGTTACTCTGGAGAAAAAAGTCAGATGAAATGAATTTAAAAGTGATGATACGAATAAGTGCACACATGATGTATGTTTGGTCTTTGTGTTGGTCTTTGTTTCAGGTGTTTTCCGTGGGAATTCAGACCAAGTCAAGGAGTATCGGGAATTACTGCAGTCAATCGTGTTCCAGACCTACGAAGGTATAGTGTCCAGGCCCCCCCCCCCCCATTTGTGTCCTTGGGGTTTGTGGGAGTTTTTAGGGTCGAGTTGTCAGGTGTTTCACGGTCTGTTCTCGAGAGGTTCCTTGTATGTTGACACCCTCACTGCCCAATTTATTAGGTACACCTATGAAATACTGTGAGATTGAAGGCCACTGGAATAAAAACCCTGTGGTGTTTGTGGAATCACCATGAGATGAAAACTTTCAGAGAAGAACTTACCCCACTCCATTATACCCCCTACCACCAGTCTGTACCGGCCTGGTATACCAAACAAAATGGCCATTGAGTCTGTTTGTAGATACAGATATCTTACAGAAGTTGGCAGAGAATCATCTCCAGTTTGAACACTAAAGCACCTTGTTCCTGTCTGGTTGTCTGCAGGTCATACGGTTGTGCCCAAGTATTACTACGTACCTGCGGACTTTGTGGAGCCGGAGCAGAAGCGACCTGGCAGCCAGAAGCGTTTCCCCAGCAATTCCGGCCATGACGACAAACTGTTCCTGTGGGGTCAGGCGCTGTACAACATTGCCATGCTGCTGGGTCAGCACACTTGCCTCATCTGTCATCATCACCTGTCTGCTCTTCAAGGCTCATCATCACCTCATTTTACTCCACTGTTAATGATGAGCGTGCCTGGCTTCTGATCACATCGCCGAGACGCCATTCATTGATTTTAATGGACTTTGACCATATTGTTGCCACAGCCCTGTAGGCACACTAAGGTTTTTTGAAGGGTTTCTAACTGGTTACTACTACACTAAGAGGGGGGCAAAAAATGACTTTAAATACGGTTTTACAGTTTGACAGCGCAGGTGAGCGAACGTAACCGAGCGCTTGTGTTTAATTTAGCGATTCTCTTTTCCAGTCAATGGCTTGATCAGCCCCAAGGACATCGACCCCATCTGCCGCTACGTGCCTCCTCAAGACCAGAGGAACGTCAGCATGCGCTACTCAAACCAGGTGGGTCTGCGGCAGCCATGTGCTCGAGCTTTAAATTTTCTCCATGTAGACGGATAAATCAGAGTGAACAAAAGTGCATCAACAAGAGGAAGAGCTTTAGACCCAGACACAGGATGGTCAGAGCTCAGCTTGTGTGTCTGATACCACCATGTTGCTGGTTCACATCCTTCAAGCAGCTACCTGTAGGAGTGACAATCACACAGATAATCACGGCAGATGGTGATAGACTCAGTTATGTAGATGGCAGGAAGTCAGGAGGAAAATGGCTCTAAGAAATGGGTTTGAGACCCAGCTTGAATTCTGGGAAGGATTCAGCAGGTCTGAGGGACATAAAGAGCTCACTACACCACATTAGAGTTGAATAAGAACATGCAGACTTAGGGTTTTGGGCCCCTTCTGAGTGGGACCACCAAGTCACCATACAGTCATTCACGGTTTATATGCAGTCTGTCTGGGTTTGTTTGGTACCTAAAAAAGCTGCATTTTAATCACTTTGACTCATTGCAAAGCAGATCCATTTCTGTCAGACTCTTGAATATGCATTTCATGAGCACAACAAAGTCTGCCACTGCTGAGGAACCTGCCTCAAGTTTTTATGCTTTTGATTGCAGGGAAACGCAGCCGCTGGGAATTGGGCACAAATGAACCAACGGCGTCTTTTGTTTTTGGTTTATAAACATCTTCACGTCCGAGTTCTTAGTCATTTCAAACCCGAGTGGCGTTTGAACGGTTGGAGATTTTTCGCACGGCCCTGATGATTGATTTCTATTTTTGCCCCCCCCCGAGTGCTATTTCCTTTAGGAAGATTGTCCTCATTATTTCAGTCCTCCGAGGGGCCACTTGAAACTTAAAAAAAAAAAAAAACAAATCATTGTTGTTTTTTACTCCCCTTTAAAAAAAAATAACCGCAGTCAACATGAAATACCAGGAAAGAATAATCCTGCCATTATTATTATAATTTATTTATATTTTTACTTATGTTCTTTTGTCCAAAGGAGCATGCGATGCTTTTAGTGTTAGCCATTTTAAAGCTCTATATTTTACTTTGAAAGTTCCCTTTAAGTACTTTTTTTGAGGACACAAGAGCAGAAATTCAAACTTTTTTTTGCCAGCTTTAATCAGTTCTTTAACTACTGTGTCACTGGATGCCTAATGGAAAAATAGAAGAAAATTATTACAATAAAATTGATTTGGTAAAAATGCAGTATATCGACTGCGTTTTCATTTGTTAAATGCAGATTATACATTACGTAGTTAAAACATGAAAAAATTGATAAACCTAAAAATGTATGAATTGTGACAAGTACAGCCTTGAGTAATTCATATTAAAAATCAGTAAGTACATAAATTTTGAACTAAAATAGTGATCATAGAATAATAGCCATAGCCTGATAGTGAAAATCTCTGTCCTTCTCTGGCCTCTTTGTGGCCCCACTCAAAAGTAGTCTGTAGGTTCTCAGCTTATTCCTCAGTGTGGTGTAATGAGCTCCTTCTGTCCCTCGGAGCTGCTGAGTCCTTCCCAAATCCATCTTTCTGAGAGCCATTTCTCTCCCGTCCTCCTCACAACCGCGTAAAAGAGTCCATCATCATCTGCTGTGATTATCTGTGTGACTGTCACTCCTATAGGCAGCTGCTGCAGGGATGTGAACCAGCAACACGATGGTGTCAGACACACAAGCTAGGCTCTCATCATCCTGTGTCTGAGTCTAAAGCTCTTCCTCTTGTGGATGCACTTTTGCTTACTCTGATCTCTGTTAACTTTGTGTAAAAATGTCTGATAAGTGAATAACACTAAATGTAATCTCACCTGGGCCACCCTTGGAGCACCTTCTTCTGCTCCCTCAGTCTGGGTCCAACCTCAGCATTTTGCCTGTGGCACTGCTGGCTTCCCTTTGCTGTTCACAAACCCAGTGCACACAGCCTGTGTCTCTGTCTTGGTTTCCTTGCCTTGATTTACGGTTTATGTTTTATTTATTGCGGCTGTTGTTGGGCGTTACTGCTTATCATTCCTCATTTTCACATTAAGTGAGTAGTGACTTTGAGATGCCGCTCCTGCCAGGTAGCGCCCACCTGTCACACCTATGAGCAATGGCAGGTCATCCTCCTGAAGCTGGACTGCGTATATTTTACTCTTTTTCATTTCGCCAGGTCTTCTCGAACTTGCACCATAGTGGCATTAATGCACTTTGTTTTGGCCTCAATTCAGCTCTCTGTTTATTTCTGCCCGAGTCATCAGTTCAAGCAGTTCACATGCTGTCAAATGCTCACATATATCGAGTGTTTGAAAGCCCTTCTCTGTGAACGATGAAGACCTTCCAAAAGCGGATGGAATATTAATCACAGCCAAATGTCAACATAATGCTTCTCATGTCTTTGCCAAAAAGAGGGGGAAGAACGTCTTTCACTTGGGTTGTTAATCTTGGCACGTTGACCAGAAGGTGAGCAGGTTTCACATGGCTGGCCTGACCATGGCAGAAAGGAGTGCCGCTTCTTGATTTTGCTGTGTACCGGGACATGGCTGGGTCACATCTGAAAGCTCTGCTCCTGGGGTTTTGAGAGACAGGATGAAGAGTTGAAGATTTGGTTGTGTAAGTGTTTAATCCAAAGCTGTTCATTTTAATCATTGTATTTGTGACGTGTTTCTCAACTTACGGTGTGATCTTTGCACACTTGGCCATTTACCGTGGTGTAGCCTTTGTATTGTTGTTCTTAAACACCATCGAAATGATGTTGGTTCATGGTGACTATATGGATAGTTGCCCTGAACTGTGTTCGGTTTTCAACCAGACGGCTAATCTTTGATAGAGGGGCATTCGTGCTTCCATAACTGCAGCTGTTAAGATGAGTATTAATCGTAATCAATCCATCACATTACCAGCCATCTTTTGTATTGACATTCATCCTTGCGAAATGTGACGTCCTTCTCCAATGAGCTGTCTTTGCCCACGGTGTGTCCGAAATATACAAGTTAAAGCATTTTAGATTCCAGGGAGCACTCAGGTCAAGTCTCCTTCAAAACTGATTTATACAGCAGGGTATTTTTTACTGTATCAACTCTAGGTCCTTGACCAAGGGAATTAAATGCTGGACCTTCAGGTACAAAGCAGTTGCTTTAACCACTATGAAACCTGCTGCTTCAGCGTAGTAAAACTGTGCTTATTCCCAAGTACAGCTGGGGGTGAAGCATCTGTGTCTTGCTGTCTGGGAAAGCACTGATGTATGACAATAGCGTGGGTCCACAGATAGGGCAGCGGCGTTCTTTATAATTTCTTTACAATTGCTTATTTTAACGCCCTCACTTCAGTTACCGTGGTAAACAGACCCCTGGATGGTTCTGCCGCATTCTTCAGGAGTCCATGCTAGCTGAACAGCGGGTGACGATTGAGAAGATGAAACAAATAAAACAGATTTTTTTTTTTTTTGTGTGTAAAATCCCCCGCGCTTTTTGTGTTTTGTGACACCGAATTGTGCAAACTCCAGATGGCCGAGCCCCGCGATCTGAACCATCCGTTTTCTCGCATCTGCTGGAGCGGCTCATCGCGAGCACGGTGCACGGGGCAGTCGCTCCTGGCAGTCTGTCCTGCGATGCATGAAGGAGTTTAATACAGGGGAGAAAATTTGCTGCTTGTTGTTGTGGTGTAAGAATTTAATGGAGTATCTGTTGTTGTTGTTGCTGCTGCAGCTACAGGGTCCAGGCTTTGAGGTCACCTTTGTATCAGTAAACGTGATTTATCTGGCACAGTTCAAGGCAAAGTGGAGGCAAAAGTGGGTCCCAACCAGTACTGGATAAGTATACTTAATAAAGTGGCCAGTTGTGTATACATCAGGGTGGTTTTACCATATCAGCTGAGAGTAAGCACACGATCAAGGCCACTTCTGCATGGACAGAAAATCACACCCGGGTCTATTTACTGGAAGGTGTTGACTCTAACTGCTCTGATCCTTATACTTTGTTTTGCCCCTCACCGAACCCTGGAATTCCTCATTCTTTAAGGCACACTCCTTTTATACCATGTTATTACCTCAAAGCTGCCCTCCCTATGTATCTGCTTTAATGCCTGTAGACTTAAATGTGTGACAAGGAGACATGTTCCATTCCTGTTTTAAAAATTGCACTCAAGTTGTCTTTCAGCCAGAAGGAATTTTTCTACATTGCTCTAGTTGAAGGGTTTTCTCTTTGTGTCTGCAAGTATTTAATTTATGTTACACACGACCTTACTGTAACCTAAAACCCTTTGCATATTTCCTTAGCTGTCATGATCTGTTTTCTTTCTTCTCAAAGTGTGTGTTGGTTGGGAGCCAGTGGCACTGCGAGGACACCGATCGTCCTTTTGTTTGTCTGAGCACAGTGGCATCCTTGTGGCGACGACGCCAGCGGCTTTGTTCGGTCAAAAAAGCGGTTCTTACAGGGACACGGCCTCCCATCCTGACCGCGTGGGTCCCTTGGATTTGCTACCAGTGCCGTCCTAGGCGATGCATCCCGAGCGACGTCCTTTCTCTGTGCCACATGTGACCGAAGGAGACAGTCGTCAAAACCGCTTATGTGGCGGCACGACCAGCTGACAGCACACGGGGGGGGTTTAGTTAAGTTATTGCTGCTGAAGGCGGTTCTAGAAGTTACCGAATCATGGGGAATATTTAGTTTTTCCACACATGGCTTCTGCATGTGGGCTTACTAACTGCTAAGTAAATAAGGACATAGTGGAATCGGTTATGTTGTTCATCACCTGAAGTTAGATTTACCCAATTTTAGGACCTGGTGAGGAACAGACAATTATTTTGTTATGTCCTGATGTATAAAACCATAGAACTGAGAGGGTGTGCTTTCTTTTCCACATCACCGTACAGCTTCTGTCTTACAGCAGCGGCTGACATCACGTGGTTCAGGAGAAGCCGATATTTGACATACAACTGCAATGCTGTAATTCTTGTATGGCAGAAGTTCAGCTCCGGCGGGTTTGCTCCATCCGTCTTGCCATCGCCTCCTGACCTGCTCGAGCCTCAATGAGAATATGTTACTGCAGTTTTTTCAATCTCAGGCCTTTATGACTCATCTGAACACAAATGGATTTTTCAGTTATGAAATATGTGGTCAGAACAACATTGGTGTGATAACGCAGGCGCCACAGTGAGCGAGAAAGTCGGTACTGAAGCAGGAGCCGCTGTGCACCTTCGCAAGGCAATTTCAGCACAGGATTTGTTAAAATTTTTATTGAATTACACGTTTTCAGTGTTGGCTTATACAGTACAAGCAGTGAACTACCCTTACTGGAGTTTTCATGATGTTATTGAAAGGAGAGCCACAAAGCAACCATCTTACTGGTACCATCGCCAATGTGGTGAAAACCGGGTTCATTACCTGCGATTTACCTGTTGGCTTTACAGCCAGTGGGTGTGGCGTTAAGCTACTTCCAACAGCCATCTTCTCCACCTGTCTGCATGGCACTGTTTTCCAAGGTGAACTTCAGGTTTGTACACTAAGCTCCTTCCACTCGTTTTCCCATTTATACAGCAGGGTAACTTTTACTGTATCACTGGAGGATGAGTGTCTCGATCTATGGAACTACAACAGGAGGTGGGACTCAAACTCAGGCGCTTTCACTCCGAAGGCGGCAGCTGTAACCATGATGCCTCCTGCTTATGTAAATGTCTTTTCGGGCAGAGGCGGGGTCTCTCCCGGTCCACCTTGTAACCTGCGCCAGTCCGAGTGGGAGACGGCAAAATGCGAACCGCCGCCTGGCAGACACTGGGTTTATGTGAGAAGCGGCAATGCGCTTGAGGTGTTCAGTGAGCCTTTTCTTTGCGCCGACTGCTGTGTCTGGGCTACGTTCCTTTGCGTTTGATTTATAAGAATGAAATGGAGCTGGAATAAAATTCGTGCAAATCAGTCATCCGGAGCTCCTGACTAAGCCTGTCGTGTGAGTGGGTGCTATTTTGTTATCCTTCGGAGCGATTTAATTTGGAGGAACGCGAGCCGTTCCAAATGCAAATTGCTTGTGTGAGTGGGAGTATTTCAGTGCAGGAAATATTTTTGGGCGCAATTTATTATTCCTCTGAACAGCAGAATTTGGCCCTGGGGCATCTTTGCATGAACACGCAGCCCCATTTCGTGTTTGATTTTCTAAGTGCCAATGCTGTCTTCCATTTACTACCGTCATTGTTTCGTGAATGATGGAGCGGCTGTCTGTCGGACGGGGTCGAGTGTGACATCTCCTTCAGACTCGGCAGCTCCAGGAAACAGAGCAGAGAAGGAAGCCCTGGGATATCATCTTCAGTGTCTGACCAGCAGGAGTCATGTTGCCCTCTCTCAAAAAAAGCTGTGGCTCTTTAACCTCCATCTTTAGCATGTTGCTGCGGCTAGTGATCAAAAACGCAATGAATGTACGTATTTATGAATTATATCTAAGAAAAAAAGTCCCCATCTGGATTTAACTGTGTTATAAAGTGTTATAATGCAGGGTTGCTTCAGTTGGTCAGGTCTAGGTTCAGCAACATTATGTGGCCAAAAAATGAGGTGAGCTGACTACCTGAATATACTCAATGTTTTACTAGGTTTTTCCATCAATGGATTTTTTTCTTCATATTCCAAGATGGCAATGCCAGGATTCATGGAGCTCAAATTGTGAAAGAGTGCTTCAGGGAGCATGACAGAGACATCATTTCCACACATGGACCACAGAGTCCAGACCTTAACCCCATTGAGAATCTTTGCTGGAGAAGACTTTACGCAGCGCCCCGACTCTCCCATTAACAATACAAGATCAATATAAGAAAAATGAATGCAACTCTGGACGGAAATAAATGTTGTGACATTCCATAAGCTTATTGAAATGATGCCACGGCGAATGTCGTAATCAAAGCTAAAGGCGGTCCAGCGAAATATTGTAGTGTGGGACTTTTTTTTTTTTTTTTTTTTTTTTTTGGCTGGGCAGTGTATCTACATAAGCATCCCTTTTTGAAAAAGTCACTATTTCCATCTCAAAAGGGATCCTTGTCCCTCTGTCGTACCCCTCGGGGTTGTTAACGTTGTGCCAAACCCCTAAGCAGGGCACGTCTTCCTCCATCTGCTCCAGCCCGTGTGCCGCCCAGCATCAGGTGTCCGGCCTCGCCAGTACCCGGCGGTGGCTCACAGCTATGTTAACGCATTCACATTTCCATTCTCTTGGCAAAAGATGTGGACAGGCCTGCTTGGAGTCCTCCCACCTCCTTCCCAGAGTCCTGAGCATCAGTGCCTACCCTGTGAAGGGCCTACCAGGGGACTGTTGGAGACAAACCTGAGACAGTTTGGTACACATGTACACTATGCTACCCACCGCCCATGAAAAATATGCAAAATAAATAAAATAATCAGGATAGTAATGATGACTGTAATGGCAGGCATGTTTGCTAAGCTGACTTCCCTGTGATGTTGAAGTAGACGCTGTCTTTCAGTCAGACGGCTGTGCCGCTGACTTCTGCACCGCGGTGGGAGACGTCTGCTGGCAGTTAATCAGCAGAGAGGCGTCTAAGTAGCCCCTCCAGCCCCCTCCCGAAATGAGCACTGCTGATTGGTAATAAGGAGGGTGGTAAATTTCATCAAAATAGCATCACTGTCCCCCCCGCTTGTTGTCAAGGCTCCCAGCATGCAGGATTAAGAAAGGCATCGGCCGCGATGAAAAGCCGTCACATCGCCTTAGAAGACCCTTCCTGTCTTCCAGCGGTGTTTATATCGACGCCGTTCGCTTTCGGAATCGCTCCACGTTGAGCGGACGCTCGCTTTTGTGCGCAGAATTGGACCACGAAACTCCAACGTGTTTGCCGCCTCTTCGCTGTGTGGAGCGAGCATGTCGGAATTTTGCCGCTTGTGTGGCGATGCTGCCATTTGTAAACTTCAGAAAAGCCACAATGGGAGCGTAATGAAACAGCTGTGTTAATTTCCATTTCTCATACTGTGTGTGTGTGTGTGTGTGTGTGTGTGTGTGTGTGTGTGTGTGTGTGTGTGTGTGTTACAGCATCTTAGGCTTCTGTCATTTTTTTCCTCATGTATTGCATCCCTCACATGATTAATACAGTCAGTCAATGCCTTTTGAATCACTTGTTCATTAACTGGTAGATTGGCTTTGGGAGTGTAAATGTGCACAAGGTGTTGTGGAGAAGACATGCCAGGTGATGTCTCTCATTTTCTTCTTTCCTCCATCTATTCCAACCCCAAACCCCACCTCCACCTCCACTTTGCCATCACAGGCCTCGCTCCACAGCTTATTCTGCAACACTGATTTTAGTTCCACTCTGTGCGGTCATCAAAAAAAAGCACCTTAAAAATTGGCTGTGTTTTTACCTGCTCTGTTGGGCTTTGCTAACAAGGGGTTTGGGTTAAGAAGGTGTCTGGAAGGGCTTTTCTCAGGGGAAGAAGTTACTTTGAATTTCTATCTAACATCTCATTCAATCTGAGGGGGCCCCCTGCTACAGCCATCTCTAACCATTTGTTTTTTTTGGTCTCTTCCAGGGTCCCATTGAGAATGATGTGGTGATCCATGTAGCCTTGATTGCAGAGAGCCAAAGGTGAGTGAACCTGAACAGTGCAGGTACAGGAGAACAACAGGAAATGAGCAATGGTGCACAGGCAGGGATTTTTAAATGATGGCGCAAAAGCAGTTTTACATATACAGCAGTTATATGCATATATAAACTTGCATTGGCCGTGTTTCTAATAGAGGTGTGGGAACATGAAGATGGGTTG
The DNA here is from genome assembly GCA_018136845.1 of Heterotis niloticus. Classification (NCBI taxonomy): domain Eukaryota; kingdom Metazoa; phylum Chordata; class Actinopteri; order Osteoglossiformes; family Osteoglossidae; genus Heterotis; species Heterotis niloticus. The sequence continues at coordinate 1,948,676 of CM030904.1, forward strand.
TGTGTGTGTGTGTTCAAAGGACAGGAATAGAAACTAAGTAAAAATGTGGTTTAGAATCAAGAGCATGAGTACAGGAACTAAGCACTGTAGGGGTTTAGCTGCAATGTTAATGAATTCTCATGTTGCTGAAGTCAATGTCGAGCTTCCGTTTTGTTCACGTTTTTTTAAAAAATTTTTTTAAACCTGCCCATGTGTCTGTGCAAGGCGCTGATTGGTAACGTCAGGTTGGGGTGGGCTGTTGGGAGGCCCTCTGGATCAGGTGGGTGGCAGACAGGGGCGGGTAGCCTCGCTCACCTGAAACACCCTTTATCTCAGGCTGCAGGTGTTCCTGAACACATATGGCATCCAGACCCAGACCCCACAACAGGTGGAGCCCATCCAGATCTGGCCCCAGAAAGAGTTGGTGAAGGTAAACACACCTTTTGCTCCATCTGTAACCAACAGTATCAGTCAAGCAGCCGGTCCGTTACATCTGTGTTCATTTATTTGACACTTGTCTCTAAAACAAGTTGCAGTATTAAGATGGTGACACCGACTGAGCAATTCATACATGAGGGTATTTTTTACTGTATCAGTTTGCGGTGAAGTACCTCCATCAAGGGCACTACAGCAGGAGGTGAGACTCAAACTTTGGTTCATCAAATGTAAGCCGGTAGCTCCAACCATGGCACCCCCTGCTGCCCTCCATGCTCACTCTAGGGTTCCCCTGGTGCTTTATAAACACATTATTCTGCCAGAATGAAATATTTCCTCACCAGGCCAACAAATTATTACAAATGTCTGAGGCTGAGCTCACTGTTAATGAAGTGAAGCCGGCGACCTTAAAATCACGGTTTTATTACTGCTTTAAAGTAAATAAGGGGTTTGGCTGAGTCCCTGGTGTTACAGGCCAGTGAGTTAAAGAGGATGCTGGCTGTTTCTGTTAAATTCCCTTTAACTGTGTAATTCCTCTGAACCCGAGCGGCTGTGATGAGTGTAATGACAGCAGATCATCATCTGGTAGGTGGGGAGGTGGCGAAGGGTGGGGGAGCGTGAGAAGGCTTCAGAGATGAACCCCATTTACCTGATGACAGGTGACACTATGACAAGGCGGTGGAGCTGGCAAGGCCGTGCCGCCCGTCCGCTCCGCTGGGGGCCTCCAGCAGCTATAAAAAGCGACACGCCGGATCGTTCAGGTGTTGTTTTCACGATCCATTTCAGCTGTAAATGATTTTAAATTAGACCAAATGCCAGCGAGATTTCAGACATTTGATGGTTCAGTGGGTTCAAGACACCATTAGCCAAGTGGCTCGAGCATCTTGTTAATTACCATTGTGGGTATCAGTTTGATTTTTATTTCTACATTTAATCCCTTTGTTTAACTGCGGAAAATTTGTCCTGGCTGCACATGATGTGCCACTGGAGTTTCTGGACTGTGGGTTCAGCTATGGGTTTGAATTTGGTTCAGTGTGTGAATGCGTGTACTTCTTGTGTGAGAGTGGGTTTCCTTCCACAGTCTGGCATTGGTGTCAGGCGGATTTGTGGCTGTAAATTGCCCTGTACGCGCGCTTGCCCTCTGATGGACTGCCTAGACTGGACCATCGCAACCCTGCACTGGACACACAGTTATTAATAATGGATGTATTGGTTATTTATTTATTTATTTATTTATTTTTGTCTGTAACCATATTTCATCCCTCACACAATATGGGTGAAAGTGGACAAACTCCAAAGTGGAAACAACCATATAAACTCAGTAATGGCAGTGATGCTGTGTCTGATCTGTGTGCTAATTATGATTTTTTTTAAGCTTTAGCCACTAATATATTGATAGGATATTGAGCTGTGATTTGTGCGTCTTGGTCCTTGCGTGGACTCAGGGTGTGGACCAAATTGTTCAGAAGTAGTCTGTAAAAATCTGTGTGCTCCTCTCTCCCTTCAGGTGCTTGACATTGCCACAGGCAGCCTAAGCTGCTAAGAACATTTAATTGTGTCTTAATGTTTTTCCAACATTTTTTAAAAAAATTTTACGTGACTTTCAGATCAAGTCCTTCTTATGGTTGGCCTTGGAAGCTGAGAGGAACAAGGGCGCCATCCGATGTTGATGTGGGTGAACTGAAAGTGTTTGGCGGTGCTAAAATTCTGCCTGACCTAAGTAGAGAGACTCTGCACATAACACAGGTTTTTGTAAAGACTTTCTAAGGATCTTCTGGGCGGTTAAGAAACAGGAGAAAGTTTGGACCTTTCTGTTTAACTGGCAAGTGGACCTTTTGAGATTTCGACCTTAAAAAGCCAGATGGATCCAGACTTGGACTGAGAAGTTGTGAGGTACCTGCTATTGCAGATTTAAGGGTGAATATAAGTAAGACTTTGTGATTTTGTTTTTTTTTTCCACCTTTCGTCCCATCTCCTTGTGTCTGGTGCAGTGCTACAGAGTCAGATGAGGAGAGCATCCTCCTTGGCTGCCCCCAGACTGTGGGTTTAAATTCACTGCCACATCCCCCTGTGTGGTTCCACCTCTTGTGTGTCATGCAAATGTTTCTTGTTTCCCCTGCAGGCGTACCGTTTCTTGGCAGTCAACGAGAAGCTGGGTCTGAGCGGTCGCCCTGACAGGCCAGTGGGCTGCATCGGGACCTGCAAGGTAAGCAGCACCATCCCTCTCTTTCATTAAGCACTTCAGCCTGGGGTGCCCAGCCTGCAAGCAGGTTGCATATCAAACTCTAATGGTCAGCTCTGCTCATTTTGGTTCTTCATTTAGCTGAAGACTTTACATTCTTATTCACACTCTCTGAGTTATCCTTTAGGTAAAACACATTATTTGGTTGTCATTTTTCTTTCCTTCGCAGATCTACCGAATTTTAGGGAGGACGGTCGTGTGCTACCCCATCGTGTTTGACCTCAGTGACTTCTACCTGTCCCAGGATGTCATGCTGCTCATAGATGACATCAAGGTAAGTTGAAACTTAATTTGTTATACATGCATATTTAAGTAAACGTCAAGAATGTATAGTGTTTGATCCCACTTCAGTGTGAAGAGTTTAAATGTTCTGCCAGTGTCTGCATGGGTTTCCTCCAGGTACTCTGTTTTCCAGAGACATATTTGAGACATAGGTGAATTGGTCACTCTAAATTGTCCATATTTTTTGTGTGTGTGTGTGTGTGTGTGTGTGTGTGTGTGTGTGTGTGTGTGAGAGAGAGAGCAAGCAAGCATTTTGGTTTGAGATCCCAGTCAAGGTTAATCATTCTGCTGGGTATTGTATGAGAAGCTAGTGTGCTCCTTGGCCACTCCTGTGACACATCCATGTTGGTCTGTTCCCAGAATGCCCTGCAGTTCATCAAACAATGCTGGAAGATGCCTGGGAGACCCCTGTTCCTGGTGCTCATCAGAGAGGACAACATCAAGTAAGAATACATGGGTGTCTTCACTAGGAATAGAAGTGATGCCGAGGTCACTGCTGTTCTCTTGCTTCATTCATAGAGCCCGAGACCCAGGAAGTGTGGTAATCCACCCGGGCACAAAATAATTTAAATTAGTGATGTGTGGTCAGTTGTTTGGAATCCCTTTCAGTTCCTCTTTTAGTCAGCAATAGTTGATTTTTCAGAAGAGCAAATATTTGTAAAATACTGCCACGGTTTCCATAGAAACAGGACAGCAAACGCACAAAGAAACATAATCGGGTATTTGTGTGAAAAATTGTCATTATTGGACTTAATAACTTATCCTGACATCCTAGTATATATACTAATAATAATTCTTCAGCTGGCAACTATGTAAATGTCAGGTTCCCCCTATGAGGTTGCGGCATTTAGCCTGACAGGTGTTTTTGTTCTCAGTATTTAATTCAGTTTCAGTCAGGTGGATTAGTTTTCCAGTTCTGATCTGTCCTCACTCTTCAGTGTCCCCAGGGCTGTCTTTCAGATGAGTTTGTTTTTATATAAATAACTTTCACGCAATTCTGTGTAATGAATATTGACTAAATGTACTGCATGCTGTAGTTGTGCAAACGGATCAGGTACATTTTTTAACATTCCTGTCCTCTAGGGGGAGCCGTTTCAATCCTGTGCTCGATATGCTGGCATCTTTCAAGAAGGGGAATGTCGGGGGAGTGAAGGTCCACGTGGACAGACTGCAGGTGCCTCAAGTGTCCGTGTTTACCTGTGCAGTGGCCTGAGAAGATTGAGAGTCTCGGACGAACCCCAAGCTAATAGCTAACACCCCGTTGGGGGAAGTCATGTTAAATTAATCATATTAAAATAACAAAGTTTTTCTGCGGCAAATTCCCAGTGTCTTCATTGCACTGTTTCAGAAAGCTTTTTGTTTCTCTGTTTAGCCTGAACCACTATAAATCAAACTATCTAACAAAATGATTTTTTTTAAATTTTGTTTTATTTCTTGCTCTCCTGCTATCACTAGGTTGGTAAATGCAGCGTTTCAACACAGACAGAAACATCATGCCTACTGTCAGCTGCTGGAAAAGCGCTGCTCTTCTTTGTTCTCTTTTACTTTTCGATCTGTTTGTTTTGTGCTTGACTTGTGTATATAAGGTGCTTTTGTAATGTCAGTTGTCAGTTGAGGGCTTTTGATGGGTTAGAGGGATGTGACTGCGTTCTGCATCTTCCAGACGCTGATCTCGGGAGCGGTTGTGGAACAGCTGGACTTTCTTCGTATAAATGAAGCTGACAAGTGAGGATGGGTGTTTTTAACTATTTATTTTCTTATTAATTTTGGTCTCTCTCTCTCTCACTCACTCACTCTCTCACTCTCTCTCTCTCTCACTCACACACACACACGCATGCGTGTGCACGTGTGTTGTTCTCCGTTGTCTTTGGGTCCATTTGTTTACCTTTATTCCAGAATGCCTGAGTTCAAGAGTTTTGAGGAGCTTGAATTGCCTAAGGACTCCAAGGTGAAGCGACAGATGAGCACGCCCAACGTCCTGGACCTGGAGCAGCAGCCTGAGATTGATGTCAATGAGTGGTCCAAGAAGCCCACCTTCGAGATCCTGCAGAAGTTCCACGTGAGTTCCCTCCCAACACACACACCCCTCAGCTGTGTTTCTTGTGTCCATTAGCTGGGTAACTATGAGGCCCAGAGTCAGTCTTTATTTTGTATTTTAGGTCATGTGGTGATTTTCAGTAACCTCATTCATCCTCATGTTGATCATTAATAATGTTTTTAAGGATTATTGTCATTCCGCTTCGCAGAGCTGCAGTAGGTTTGCGCAGATTTGGGTGTAACATAAATCAGCCAAATGCCTCTGCACATTAAACTCAGTACCCTCATATGAATGTGAATGTGTGTTAAAAATACACAGTACAACACACAGGTTTGTTAATAGTACAGATAGGACCACTTGAACACCAGCAACCGATCTCTGATGTAGCAGTAAAAGACGCACTGTGTAGTATCGTGGTCTTTAGGATAACATGCAGATGTACTGGTTAGTAGATATTAGTACAAATGGTACTAATATTAGTACTTAAATCGTACAACTAAATGTTACCATACTGTGGTTTCAGTATAAGGTGTCAAATGTGAGCAAAGTAAAACGAGCTGCGCCCTGGCCACCAAACTGACTTGTGTCTATGTGATCTGCAGGATTGTGACTGTCTGGCTACTCAGGCGCAGCTGGCCAGCATCCTCCAGAGGAAAGAGGGGCCAGAGTTCCTTGCCAGAGATGGTGGGTACCGAGGAAGCAAATGTAAATAAACCTGGTTTTGGCTTTTCTTTGCGTCTCAGCCTCTAAGGGAACAGATTGACTGTGAATTTGTTTTGCCTAGTTTTGTATTCGTTGGTTTTAAAGTCGTGGTGGTCCAGACCCTCACCAGGAGGCGTGGCGTGTGAGGGAGGGTGGATACTGTGTGGGATTCTAGTCCACTGCATGGCTGTCATGCACACAGTCATCACGCAGACTGTGATGAGAATTAAACTTGCAACCAGCAATCCTGGCTGCACCACTGTGCTTCCTCAGTATCTGACCATAGTTCAGTGGAAGCGGTACGAACCTGTGCCTCTCCCGGCTCCTTCAAAGCCTTCAGCCACATTTTAAATTGATTATGTTGTAAGATCTGTATCCTCCAGGTCAGCAGGTATGTATTTACTTATGGTTTCAGTGGTGACGGATGGATTTCCTCCACATGTCCAAGTCCTGAGAAACACGGTGGGTCCCTCTTTGCTCAAGAGCTGTGAGACAAATGATGCTCTGGAGCCAAGATGTTGTGTGAAATGAGCTCTATGTTGAATAAGAACCGGGGGCTGTCTTCAAATGGAAGTGTTTCCGTCCGCTCGACAGAGCAGTTTTCCTGTGTAACACAACCTTCGTATCCTGCACGGGTTTCCCATCACAGCACGAGGTTCTGCGTAAGGCTGGTTCGTCGTCTCAGGCAGTTCTATAACTCTGACAGTTGACATTTGTGATGCGTGCCATGTCCGTAGGCAACCATGACTGGCAGCTCAGTGATTTTAATGAAATATCTAATAGTATTGTCAGCGGCTAATGCGGTTGCCAGGGTATTTCAATAGACTTTGAGCAGGATGCTATCAGAAACCGTACAGGCCACCCGCACAGAGAGTGTAATAAGTGAATTCTCATATATGTATTCGAGTGGGGGGAAAATAATCTGGTCCTTTTTTTATACCAAATACATAAAAGTATGGGTTTTTTTTCCTCTCTTAAGAGGTAACTGAAAAGTCCAGAATGTCAGAGCTCCTCTGGGTACCGTGACATTTCCCTGATCATTTCCACAGGGTGATCCTTAGATTCAGGCCTGTGAACTCGATGATGATAAACTTTACTGAGAAGAACACAAACAGCATTATGTCCTGGGGGTGGGAGAGAAGAAGGGCAGAATGAGAGTGGCAGACAGTCAGGACTACTTCTGTCCCAGTGGGTCACTGTTAACACTGTTTTTCTGGGGTCCCAGTTCTACCCAGGAGCAGGAAGTGGTGGTTGGCTTTTTTATCGCATGGCAACGCCTCATATGGCCTAGCAGCACAGGTGTATGTGTTCCAGATGCTTCTCCCCCCTCATGTGCCAGAGAAACCTCAAAATTCAAGCTTTAGACCCATTTTCAAAGTTGTTTATGCATACAGCACTTGCTTGCTGCCTCTTTTCTGTCTCCTTTCCCTCTTTTCATTATTTTTTCTTTTTGTGTTTGTGCTGCTCTTGACCAGCAGGTGGTGCTGCTAACGCTTAACCCCTCTTTATGAGTCATTTGTTATTTAACCATTTCTGATAAATGACAAACAAATGAAATCACAGTCACTCATAACCCAAAGAGAATTCTGGTAGGTTTTTTCACTTAGTTTTAAAGTATAAGACTTTCTTTTTGCCTTTTCAACTTTCAATCTTTTCACTTTATAACTTTTCTGCTGAACGGTTCATTAAGATGATGTTTTCACACTATGATATAAAAATGAGATTTCTGAGAGATGCTCGCAAGTCCAGATTTCCTTAATAGCACCATTAGGTGAGGGGAGACTCTGTCTGAAGAGGCTTTGGAAGATTAATTGTAATTTCTACAGTTTTTATTCCATTTATGGAGACTTTGTGTACTGTTTTAGTAAAGTAGCTGTCATCTGATCACTTCCCTTTACCTTTTGCTGGAAATGGACTCTGTTTGGTTTGCAGACTCAAATTATTGCCTTTAATTCTGATGTGAGATTGGTTTCATCTTCCTGGTTCACAGAGAAACTGATGGAGGAGCTGGAGAGAATCTACAGAAGAGCTGGATCCAGGAAACTTTGGTCAGAATTATCTTTCTTCATAAATTCTAAATACTGGTCATACATTTTTGTTTAAACTGTATTGTGAGAAGTTACTGATGCTCTTATTGGTCAGTTTTACCCATTCACCCCAGTTTATTGATGCGCTTTATTGTGCTTTACTTATTTATTAATTTGTGTGTGTGTGTGTGTGTGTGTGTGTGTGTGTGTGTGTGTGTGTGTGTGTGTGTGTGTTTTCTGTTTGAACCAAATGACATTTGGATATATTTGCTTTGGAATATCAGTATAAAATAAGAAATGAAATCACATTAAAATAAAACCTCTGTGTAGGCTGGCCATACGTTACGCCGCTGCTTTAACCAAGAAGTTTGCCGGTTCTATAGCGCCACACATTACTACAATGTTGGTCCATGGTAAACAGGTAAAGGACGAGTGTGGCGCACTGCAACCCCCCCCTCCCCACGCATGCTTGGCTTCTTTTGGATGCTGCTGCTGTGGCTCAGCGCTTCTTGTTGCCGTCACGTGTGACTGGCGTTTCCGTGTGTCGGCTGTTTGTCCTCCCCCCAATTTCAGTGACACTTAACAGACCCCCCCCCCCCCCCGCCCCGGCGGGTTAAAAAGCTTTTTTCAGAACGTTTTTTTTTTTTTTTCCATTCGCATTTGGCTGCTGGAGAAGCTCATTTCCAGGGCCACCATGCTGGTTAATGGCTCATTTTTATGATCTGCACATTCGGTTGGACGGCAGTTGTGATTTGGAGGCCTCCGATATGAATTTATACATGGAAAGAAGGACCTTTTGGCGGAAGAAAATCTTCCTCTGTTAACTGTGCAAATACTTTGGTTGTTAGATGTCAGCGATGACTGAATGAAAAATCTGAAAATGTAATATTCGAATTTAAGAAAACTGAGAGGGAGTGAATAGTAAGATTTTCGGTGAACAGTTGTCATGCACTTCTAGGTGTGTTGTTGTATTTTGTCATTCACTTATTAAGCGAAGTGTGGGTCCCATGCGTGCAGATCTCTGCTGTTCTCCATTCATCTGCTGCAAAACTTCATCAGTTGCAGGTGTGAACATTAAAACGTTTCCTTCCTGTGTTTGGAATTACTTTTCCCGACCAAAGTTCGCTAAACAGGCCACGTTTGGTTCCGATGCCTCTCCGTCTCCATTTGTGGCCACTCGCAGTTGAAATATTCCTTAGCATTTGTCACTCGACACAAGGAATAAGGATGGTTATGAACGGAAGAAATGCATTACTGCGGAATACACAGTATTAACTGATATCCTTCTATAAATTGTGGGTTGACATCGATTTTTGCTTGTCATTTTGTGTCGTTCCTCTGATTTCTGATGCTAAAACAAACCAGTAGCTTCTGAAGGCCTCATTTGAACTCATTCATATTTGACAATTGAATTGATGCTAGATTTGTAAAACTAACTTTTAAGTAGCTGTACGTTCGGTAAGTCGGCTACCACGTTATGAACTGTACATGGTTATTGTGTATAGTTATAAATACAGTATATAGTTACAAATTCTGCGTTGCCAAATGTAAGAGTGCTACTTATTTATTTACTGAAATCTGTGAGGATCTTCTTGTTTTTCTTCCCACCAGGTCTGTTGTACGACTGGCTGCCAGTCTGTTAACTAAACTGGTGGATAGCCTCGCTCCGTCAATAACTAGTATTTTAGTACATGGCAAACAGGTAAGTTGAAAACCGTGAGAGATCTCAAAGTCATCCTCAAAGGATGATCTGAATATATCAGTTGCAGGTTATTTTTCTTCTCTTTTTCCACAGAAAATTTTAATGTTCACTGAGAACATTTCTTAGCTTTTTCTTGACTTTTTTTAAAACATGATTTCAGTTTAAATTCCATGTGTGCAAAGGTGTTTAGGTGGGTGTTTGTAGTGGCAGCTCAGAAAGGGGGCGACCGCACGTGGATTTGATGTGAAGACATTTTCCTGTTTATGACATATTTTGGTTTATAAATTAATTCCGGAGAACATTAAAGGACAAAAAATATTTGAATCAGGTGTGAAAAATGAACTACTTTTGGCTCCAAATGCCAGCGCTCATTCCCGCTGGAAGAGCCGACTACGTTGCACACACCAAAACGGGCCAAACGTAAGTGGCGTGAACACACTGTTCAATGGGAGGCGCTTCTAGTCAATGGCATGCTGGCTCCGCCCACTGTCCAGCTTCAGGTGTGTTCATGCTGCGATTCACCTGGATAAGCCCGGTTGCTGCCCTGCCCGCTCACTTCGTGTGTTTTCAACGTGCTGTGTTAGTAGTAACCTGCACCCCTCGACTGTCCCATCACGCAGAGAAACTGAACCGTGAAGCCTCACTTTTGGCTCCTCACGGCGTCGTTTCGTCTCATTTCCTTTCCAGATGGTCACTGTGTGTGTTTCTCCGCAGAGGTGTTTTACTGACAAGTTGCCTGCAGTTGTAAATATTTTTTAACCTGTTTGCAACTCATGCACTGCTGTTTATTTTCTGCGGAAAAACGGGAGATAAAGCAGGGGAAACACTTTATCTGTCCAGACATGCTTTTCACTCAGCTCATTGCTCTCAGAGCGAATGTTGTTGTGGAGAGAATGTAGTAAAAATGTAGGTAAAACATGGGGGGGGGGGGTAAAAGGGGTTAGTGACATCACATCATGAGTTTCTACCACTAGAAATGTCATCTACAGTTTCTCTGTAAAAATAATTTTCATACAGTCTAATTATGCTGTTTTTATTTGTAAATAACCTTTTCAACCTGGTGTGAAATACGGTGGCTTCTCATCTTACGAACACATTTGAGACCAAAAGGATGTTCATAAATCATTTGGCTTGTAGCTCTAAAATTAAAATAAATGATAGCTAAATAATACAGACATTTATTCATTTATATAAATTAATCCACTGCACAGACTTATATTTGGTTCTGCTTTTTAATTGATTTATCACGTAAACATGTTGAAGACATTGAAGAACCCTCGATGCAAGCTGTAAACACTGTGGAAGTGAATTGTTTGAATGCGGCCCCACACTCTGGTTTTGTTTAGGTGCTCTTTACTGCCATCTATCTGCATGGAGGGCAGTGTTCTCAGATGATTCGTAACGCAAGGAGCCAGCGTACAGGTCTGAGTGATGGTGGGAGAAGTGGACGGGGAGGGCATTGAAGCTAAACAAAGTAGTGAATGAACTTTTGCATATATTGCGGAGCTTTTAGATGCCGTCCTGCAGAGTGTAACCTTACTGTAGACTTATTGCCTAAGAACTTTCAACAGTTATGGGGAACAACGGACTGGTTTTCTCTGATAAACATTAATTCACCTTGGCTAAAAGCTTTGCTCAGGTTGGCTTTAGAGCGAACATGCTGACTGATGTGTGATGATGCAGGGCAGGAATATGTTTTCTGTTGCCAGGTAACCTTGGGGGTGTTCGGCCACGAGGAGGAGGTGATCTCCAACCCCCTGTCCCCAGGGGTCATCATGGGCATCATCTATAACAAGTGCACCCCGTACGGCGAGAGGGAGGCCGTGCTGCAGCAGGAGCTGGTGATCCACATCGGCTGGATCATCTCCAACAGCCCCGAGCTCTTCAGGGGAATGCTGAAGATCCGCATCGGGTGGGGCATCCCGCATCCAACCTGGTGGCATCCATTCATTTTTTTGATATTGTGTACACATAGAGTGCTCAACGCTGACAGATTTTACAAGTACAGCAGAGTCCCGACTATCCAGCTCAAGTTGGACCAAAAAGTAGTCGGATAAATGAAAGTGCAGAAATAATGGATGTGGGAAACAAAGGTAAACTCAGTGGCAACTTGAGTTATTTGCACTGCAATTCCTATTTTTACGCATGTTGCCATGACTATTTCTTAACTATAGACATGGGTTAATTTAGCTAGCTTGTATGCCAGGTTACAAGTGATAGACTGAGGCAGAAACCGTGGCAGGGGCAGAACTCAAATGCTCGCACCTCTCAACACCGTAAATAGCAAAGCGGAGACTCGGCTGCAGCGGCCATGTTACGTGGGGGGCACGCGGGATAAATCCAAAAGCCAGAGGTAGACGGGGACCATCACTTCCCAAAATGCACAACAGCCCCTTTAAGAGAGAGATGAGTGTCACGTGTTGGGCTGCAGGTGGATCATACAGGCCATGAAGCACGAGTTGAAGATCAGGGCCATGGACGCAGCCCTCCAGGACATCTACCAGCTGTCCCCCAGCAATGTTAAGCAGCTGCTCCTGGATGTGTTGCAGCAGAAGCAGTCTGGACGGTGAGCTCGTGGATCCCGGTGCTGTGGATACGAGAGGCCGCACCGTGTAACTCGCGGTCTCGTGATGTTGTCCTCTCTGCGTTTGCAAGTTGGACTCCGGTTCATTGCGCGGTTGCTCTTCTCTGTTTTAGATCGTGGCTGAACCGGCGCCAGATCGATGGCTCTCTCAACCGAACCCCCCTGGGCTTTTATGACCGTGTGTGGCAGATTCTGGAGAGGACACCCAATGGCATCATGGTTGCTGGTCAGCATCTCCCGCAGGTGAGGCTCCAGCAGCTCTTCCACTCGTTCCTTTGGGCATTTTTATGGTTTCACTCGTGCTCTAATGCTGCAAACGTGCTTTTGCATGACGGCGACGTCCTAGCAACCCACGCTGTCGGACATGACCATGTATGAGATGAACTTCTCCTTGCTGGTGGAGGACACGCTGAAGAACATCATTCTGCCCGAGTACAGGCAGATCATCGTGGAGGTGGGATGGAGTCTTTGGAGCTTGTACATGCTCATCGCTGAAACGTTACCAAAAGCTCTTTGTCTGTTTGTGTCTCTGTCAATTTGTCTTCCTGTCTTATTTCTTTGGTCTCTGCCTCTTCCCAGCTTCTCATGGTCGTGTCCATTGTCCTGGAGAGAAACCCAGAGCTGGAGTTCCAGGAGAAAGTGGACCTGGACAGCCTGGTGAAAGATGCTTTCAATGACTTCAAGAAGGACCACAGAGAGCTGCAGGAGACAGAGAAAGGGGTAGGACGAGGGCGCCCTCTCTTGGTTCCTTGATGTAAAAGCAGTCCTCACGATCAGTACCTTTGGACTGCAGGATCTGTGCTCATACAGCAGGGGTGTTTTGCCTCATTTTTCTAATTTCTTTGCTGGTTTTATGCGTTAATAACTAATATTTCAGAAAGGCTTCAGTATATGTGTGGTTTTTATAAGTTTTGTACGTTTAGAGGCCAGTATATGGTACATTATAAATGTAGGTGTGGAGCTGAGCTCTGTGGGATGCTGCCTCAACTCTGGCTGTGACTGTATGTCCAGGTCAGCATGGAGTCCTTCTACAACACCCCCCCGCTAGGGAAAGGCGGCACCTCCAGCTACTTGACCAAGGCAGTGATGATCCAGCTTCTGCAAGGTGACGTGAAGCCCAGCAAGGACGACCCCTGTTCCGTCAGCTAGAACCAGCGCGTACATCTTCAACTGTTTGCACCAATGTTTAAACCCTCCTTCCCGTCTCGATTCAAACCCGAGTCGGAGCCTCCGGCAGAGCTTCTAGGCTGCGGGTCCTGCACTGAATGTATTTAACTTTGGCCCATTTGTGAGAAGCATGGGGGGTCCACAAGGACAGAGTTTGCATGACACAGGGAGAGCATGAACACATATCTACAGCTAGGACAAGGCAAGCACACAGTCTTTTTAGAGAGCAGTGTGACGCAAACTAGGGAATGCGATGAATGGTTTAAAGTGCTTTCGGCTGCATTCATTTTCCGAAGCAGTGTTGTCCCATTTTGTGTGCTTTTTTCCTTTTATCTAAATCTGTTCTCTCTTGTTGGAGAAAGTAGGTAAGTGTAGTTTGTCTTTTCTTTGAAAAGTTGTTTTTCGTGGGTATTACGGTTTGTTTGATTTTCCCCCCAAATAAATGTTTATGTGCCACACATCTGCTTCGCTGTTTCTGCTGTGAACGCCGCATGTTGTGTGCAGAAACACCAACATGGCGGTGGCTGGAGACCTCAGCCCTCCAAAAAGCCGGGCGCACTCTTGGTTATCTGCTTTCTGCCCTGCGCTGTGTTCACGTGGGGCAGCAGACATAGCTGGCAGGAGGCATAAATTGATCAGCTGGACAGTCAAAATGAAGCTCAGCTGAATGCTGGGAATCCTCTTGTCCAGCTGTGTCACCACAATGAGGACTGGCATGCACTTCCTGCTGAAACATCGTGGTTCATCACGAGCAACTTCCTGCTGCAGCAGCTTTCATCCCAAAGATGCGCATCAGTGAGCCTTGGGCTCCCATGACCCTGTCGCCATTTCACCAGTTGTCCTTCCTTTGACCAATTTTGCTAGGTACTAACCACTGTACACCAGGAACATCGCGCAAGACCTGCTGTTTTGGAGATGCTCTGACCCAGCCATCCAGCCATCACAATTTGGCCCTGGTCAAAGTCACTCAGATCCTCACACTTGCCCATTTTTCCTGTTTCCAACACATCAACTTCAACTACCGACTGTTCACTTGCTGCTTAATACATCCCCCCACCTTTTGACAGGTGCCATTGTAGCGAGAAAACCAGTGTTATTCCTTCGCCTGTCAGTGGTTTTAAAGTTGTGGCTCATCGGTGTAAATCATTGTGCAGCACTTTGAATCTGTACACACTTCAGTGTCAATATTACCTTATCCAGCGCCAAGATCATTTTGATGATAGCCCTTTCGGGAATTTTGTCAGTATTTGTCGCGCAGTTTGAACAGACAGGGTGCATTTAGGGTAGTGACCCAACCGCAGCACAGACTGCACCAAATGGTCCACAGGATCAAGGCCACAGACCATCAGAATCAAATCCAACACAAATACGAGAAAGGTACCAAACAGAAGACCAGACCTCACCACAAACAAAACTCTTACTGCTCACGCTAAACGCTTGACAGATGTATCCAACACTTATTCGGACAAAGACGTGTTACGTGAGCCCCGCCAGACGGGTTGTTCTTCTGGAGAAGGAACTTCAAACGGCTGCCTTGCTGACTTGCTCACGTACAGGTTCCTCACCATTTGACAAAAGTGACTTAGCAATGTTGCCACTGTCAACACCCCCGCTCTCCACACACCACTAAGGTTATCGCCGTGTTTTGCAAGTCATATATGCATTTCAAGTAAATATTAATACTGTACATATTAATCTAATGACTAACAGTGTTATCATGTTCAGCTTATTTGTCTGTGAGGACACAGGGCTATGAGTCAAGGTAGCGAGGCTCTCAAAAACAAACTGCTGCCCTAGGAAGTCGCCCCATGGATCTGAGCCACAGAGCATCAGATTCAGACTTACAGGAAACAGGAGAAACACCCCCGGTGGATGGGGGACCTCACAGCTGGGCACCAAGAACCTGCAGGTTATGTAAGTTTGAGGTTTCTGGTGTCCAAATGGAGGCAACTCACAGTGGTACTCTGCTTAAAATAGTTTACCCATGTAAAATTACATTACATTACAAAATTACCCAGGTAATTTTGACTACGGCAATTCAGGGTGAGACCCTTGGCGACATCAAAGCGGCAACACAACACCTCTTCTTCCTCCGTCGGCTGAGGAGGTTCGGCACGGACAACAGGATACTTGTCAACTCCTACAGATCTACTGTTGAAAGTATCCTAACTGGCTGTTTCATGGCCTGGTATGGCAGCTGCTGTGCGTCAGACCGTAAAGCTCTACAGAGTGTGGTGAAGACAGCACAGAGCATTACCAGGTCTGATCTGCCAGCCCTGCAGGACCTCTACACCCAATGGTGTAAGAAGAAGGCCCATAACATTCTGAGGGACCACAATCACCCCAGCCACAAACTATTCTCCTTGCTCCCGTCCGGAAAATACTTTAGAAGCATTCGGATGAGGACAAGCAGGTTCTGGGACAGTTCCCCCCACTGTTGAACCACTGACCCCTCTCTTGGACAGCGGAAAAGTCGGTTGGAGTCTGTCTGTACGCCTATGTGTGTGTGTGTGTTTTTTTTTGTTTTTTTTTGCATTGTATCCCTCTATCGGTTCTGTGGTTGTTTTCCGTTTTTGTCTGTTTTTTGTCTGCTACTACCCGTTTTGTCTGCTATCTGTTTACTAACTTCTAACTTCTATGTATCCTGCTTACTAACTTCTAACTCTGTCCTCTATGTATATATTTTTATATCTTATTCCTTGTTTATTTATTCTCCTTTTTCCTTTTTCTTAATTTAATTATTTATTATTTAATTTTTCTATACCTTATTTACATATTTATTTGCTGAGGACGCCTGGAAACAAAGCTTTTCGTGGTGACACCCATGGCGAATAAACCTTGAATGGCTGGGATATGAACCTGGGGCCTTCCAGTGCGCCGGAAGGCGGGACTGTGGTGGCTCCAACTCAAATGCAAAGTGCAGCCGCTGCTAAGGTGGAATGACCAATTAATAATTATTTTTTTTAATATTTAATGTTTCCATTTTGGTGATAAACTGTTTAATTAAAGTTTCTGTTCAAGAAGCCTGGCCTGAATTCGGCCGAAACATCAGTGGAACTGCGTTCTTGACTTGGTGTCTTGGACTTTGACGCCTCCTCCTTACATTTATTTTAGAAACGAATGTTTACTGGCAATGGCTCGCTAGATAGTGGACACAAGTTCATGCACTGAATCAGTTTAAGGATTAACTGAGCGTTTGATTTTGGAGGCATCTTTGCCCCCTCGATCTCCTGGACATCCAACAGCAGAAGAGCGATAAACACGGAATAAAAGTGTCCAGCATCTGCTGGGAGGAACACAGTGAGGTTGCTGCAGAGCACAGCCACTATGGGCAACTACTCACCAGGACAGCTTACCCAGTCCATCGTAACCTTCTATGATGCGAACATTGTCGCAGGGAACATGCCAGACATCGGCATTGACCCGGCCTTGTTGAAATACTCGGGCCTGGATTCCACTGCCTTGGTGCAGGAGTACTCCTCCGCCATAAAGGAACATTTCAAGGAGAATGCGGGTCAGTACTCCAAAAACCTGATAAAAGCATTGGGGGGTTTCACTTCTGTGCCCAACGCTGTGGACCTGGGAGCCCTCGTCATCTCCATGATAATTGAAATAGTTGCGAGGGCATCCAACGTGCCCACAGAGAGCCACGCCAACATGCTGCGCCGGGTGTTTGCTGAGCAGAAGAGGATAGAGCTGCGGGACCTCGTGGACGAGTGCCTGAAGCGCTATAGACTGTACCTGACAGACAACAGCAAGCTGCTGGAAAAAACAGAAGATTTGGAGCAAAAGATAAGTGCCCAGCTGACCCGAGTGAGGAACGCCATGCTGAAGGATGGGCAGATGGACTCCCCGATGTTCAAAGAGTGGGTCAACGGCGCCGCCTTCCATGTCCAGATGCTCATCCAGTTGTCGCGTCTGGACAACAGGGGCACAGCCTCTGCCAAAAATGCCATCGACATCTATGAGCAGGACCTGAAGAAGCTGCTGGAAGTATACGCAACTTACAAAATGTCCACCATAGAATTTACTCATATAATTGGAAGTCCTTACTCTCTTTGTTCGAAATACAAAAGTAAGAAAAAAAGGTTTGCAGTTTCACCTTGGGGGCAACCATCATGTTATTTTTGTGATCATGAATCTGGAAAATACTATAACACTGAATGGTTAAAACTTAATCCTTCTCTTTGTTTTGGGGGACATAACTGGAGAAAAGGGTACGTAGATTACGTGGGTTCACACTATCAACAAATCATCGACATAAATAAATATTTTTCTGATACCAGAAACAACCTGCATACCCTTGTAGCCCAGCGCCATAACATATTTACGGTGTAGATTTGCTTTCTGAATGTTGCCGATACAGAAAGCATCTGGCTTCTCCTCCTGGGCCTTCATGAAGCCTTAACCCCCACTCGAATGATCTGAAAGCCTCTTGGTGTTTAATTGCATAAAATCCCCTAAAGCTTTTGTCTTTTCTTGCTTTTTGGGTGGATGTCTCATTTTCAGTTCTGTGTCAATTCATCAATATTTTTGTACTCATGTAAGATTGATTTTTCTGTAATTTGGTAACCAATTTGCAGACAAACATGGTGGCTATGGACACCACTGAAGTTTTGCTTGTTGCAGACTATTCAGGGTCTCTGGTCATGAAAAAACAAAGTAAAAATTGAATTTCTCTGTACATTATAGCAATATTTCAGCATTTTGCAAAATATAGCTGGGGAATAAATTGAAACATCTGTGGCTTTTATTCGTGATGAACAAAAAGTGAAGGTTGTCTTGAATTTTCAAGCAAACAGCTACAAACAGATCCGACTGAGTTTGTAAGGCGAGGAGCAAAACTACAACCCGTCTGCACGGAATCGAGGTGGCAAACCTCACGTATGCTTATCGTGCAATGCCTTCGATATGACTGGGTACCTTTGTTGTTCACGAAAAAGCTGCTAGGTTTCCACGTATGAACACGATCACTATTTATGACATTACAGACCTTGATAAACGGTGTTTCCAAATATGTCAGGAATTTTGACCTCAGAAGATTTTGCTTCAACTGGCATTGTGTATAATGACAGTGGTCGGAAGATCTGGGCTCAGGCAGAGCTCAGCATCCTGGGAAAGGGTTGTGCATACTGAACCGCTGCGTAACCAAATTATTCCCCCCAAAAGAACCAACCTCCTTGGGTGGATTTGAAGGGCAGTGCCTATGTGTTGACGCCAGGGGGCAGAAAAACGAAAACTTTGAGGGTTGCACTTGAAAGAAAATGGCTTTCTTTTTCGTCATGTTATCAAAAAACACTAAAAAACACATATGATCAATATGAGCCCAACAACTCTCATTAAACTTTGAAGTGTTGCACCAGCAAAACCTGGACTTCTGGCTGAAAAGTGTCAGACGGATGAGCTGTATGGAGCCGTGCCGTTGCTGCATTAAGTTACTCCTGTCCTGCAAGTTGACACCCGTCATTCGCTGGAAGATGGTAGGAACCTGGTGAAGCCCAAACACCGGGGTACACCGGATCCTTTAGCCCAGCCTGGCCAGCCTGTCGCATGGGACGCAGGGAGGAGTAAAATTAACATTACATTGACATTAACATTGGGTTTGCACGGCTTTGCACAGAGTCTCCACCTCCATTTTCTTCACACAGCAGCACTGGGTGTTGAACATTCAGTTATGGGAGTGGCACCTCTGCAGGGCAGGAACCTGAAAAGCAGGATTTTACACAAAAAAGTAATCTAAACTCAGGTTAATGCGATAGTCTCTCTTTAATGGATTTTATCATCTGCTTTTCCACCCATCGCCCTTCCACCCTCCCCTCAGCATCTCACCTGGACAACTGTAGTGCAATAATTTATTTGTGAATTTTTATTGCTTTATATAAGTCACAGCTGTCATCATATACAGCTGTTATGATTTATTTATTTCTCCTCTTTGTTGCTCTCACCCACAAGCAAAACCCAGTTTTCTAGGTCTTTCCGAAAAGCAAGTAAGGGCTCCCATTTGTGGCCTCAAATGCCCTCTCGAGTTCTTCTCCCGCCTCCGTTTTACACAAACCTTCTTCAGGATGCATATTTTCATCCAAATGCACACAAATTGTGCGGCAACATTTCTATTATTGCAAAACCAATATTGTTCCTGGGATTCAACCGTGACTGTGATTTGCTGCCATCGAGATGGGCAAAGTTTGCACGTGCATTCTAAATTTATGCCAGATTCGTCCTTGAACCTCTTGAAGATGCAGACATTTCACAGTTTATTTTTAATTGCATTATCTGTACTTTTTTGGTTTCCGAGGATACCGCAGAAGGTGAAAGGGTTTGCCATGGGAGTCAGAGGAGGAGGGAGACAGCAAGGGGGTCGGAGCATCCAGAGGATCCGGGGCACAGATGCTCCATCTCATCTGCTGGGAACATCCTCCACGAGTCTTCGCAAGTCTTCTGGGCCAATTCCCCTGGCAGCTGTGACATGCGATAAAAGCCTGTTGGAGGTAATTCCACACGCCGATGCTGAAGGACTGAAATTATGATGTACGCACCGAACAACACGGCAGCGCCGGAAGCCCCCGAGGACAGGCGTCCCTCACTGCATGCTCGCATCTCACTGCGCTTCTTGGCATCCAGCAAACAGAAGCTGTTTAGTTCACTGGGGAACTAAAGGAGGGGAAGGAGGACATGAGCCAAGACATGTGCTTTGACACGTATGCTAATAACGCCCCCCACGGGGCAGCAGAATTTGGGAATTTGAGAACTTCCTGAAGGCAAATGAGACCTTTATAGGATGATGTGTGAAGCTGCATTTCGGCGATGAATTGCTGTCAATCTGTGCCGTCATTTTATTATCCAGTGGCCAAAATCCAAACAACAGCTTGTGGCTGCGATGCTCTTCATTTCAGGGACGGGAAAACTCCCAGGACATCAAAATGTTTGGAGGCCCTAGCGCACACACAGAGTCTCTATCCACAGGCCATAAGACTTCTGAACCCAGACATACCATCACAATCCTCGCAAACCAAAGTCTACAATATCCATTGACCGCTCCTCTCACTGTCACTGTCACTGTCCCCATAATGCAACTTAAGGTTTTATTTATTTATTTATTTATTTATTTATTTATTTATCACTTATTTATCTATTTGTGTTTGCTTGTTGACTTCTTGATGTTTGGTTGTTTGTTTTACTCATGGAATGGAACCACACACAGTTTCCTGTTGAATCAGGGCACATTTCACTACATGGTATACTTGGTAACCGTATATGTGACAAATTTTTTTGATCTTTGCTCTCTTTGACAATGAAGCTCAGTGCTCCCATTCATCCTCCTGCAACTGCCGAAGGCCCCGGTTTAACAGCCCGTGGTGTCGGATTCAAACCCTGGCACGAGAAGGACCAGCTAGTAGCTCAGAGGAGCATTAGGGTCATCTCAAGAACTTCCAAGAGGGGTCCAAAGAGAGACCAGGGTCCACCTTGCCCAGTCAGTCCTTATCAGGGACAAATAAGTGAATGTATTGCGTCTTTATCGCCCTATCCTCCTGTCACAGTCACCATCCTAGAAGCTGGTGTTTTCAGGAGATCATCAGGGCACTACTGGTCTCTCGATGCCCATCCTCCTCCTCAGGCCTCCTGCTGACCTCACTTTCCAGGCCAGCAAACATCTGCAGACCGTGACTTGCTCATCTCTTCCCAACGTGTCATCTGCAAGTGTTTCAGGTCTGCGCCCCCCAAGCTCATCCTTCAATGAAATGCAGAAGTGATTCACGTGTTTTTACATCTGGATTCCATCTCTGCTTGCTGCAGGTACTACTTAGCAGGCCACACAAACACCGACACCTGGATCTCCCCGAGCTTCGAATGGTTCAAAGTGGGCAAGCGGAAATGCAAAAGGGGGATCCTATTGTCAAACTAAAATGAAAAGGCAAATCGACGAATAAAAAGTTCTGTTTCATCTTGCTGTTGTTTTGTGTGCAGGAGCTTCCTGGGTGAAACCATTCCAGGGTGAGACTACAGCACTTTCATCCGCAGCCTGGTGGTTACTGTTTGGTGCCATCAAGCCCGTGTCGACGTTTGGTGACCGCATACAGTGTTTCCAGAATGTTCTGTTGTCCACTCGGCCATTTTTATACATAGATGAGCTGCAGTGAAGTCTAAGAAAGCTGAACGTTGAATGCAGACCTTTTGTTTAGCTTCTGAATCCATGTCTGGACTTGTTTAGAGCTGCATGTCACTGAGTCCTTGCACCGTTTGAGAGTCTCTAAGTCACGCCTGTAGATGCTGTAGTTTCATACCTTCTTGTATTTTTCTACCCTCATCTTTCGGCTGCAGCCGTTGTATCGGGTGGAAGTGCTCCACTGAGCTGAATCTAAATTATTTCTATTATTTTTGGGTGAAAGTCTCACCCAGAGCCATTTTTATTTTTGCTGTTTCATCTATCTGCCACTTTTCACCAAAGTTCTTGCAGTTTGAGGTTTGAGCACCAAGGTGTTTACCCTGATTTACCCATTTATACAGCGGAATATTTTTACTGTATCAGTTCAGGGGTCCAAACCCAGGACCTTCTGCCGAAAGATGAGCCAACTTCACTCCGCCAGCTGCTGGCTCAGAGATATCCTGCCAACATGACAGGTTCAACTCCTATTGGCATGAAATGGTGCTCGAAGGGGATCCAGTGTCAAGTTTTTGAGCTGCAGCTCAAAAAACTATCAGCAGTCAATAGGTTTACTCTTGCAAAGCTTCTCCACTTCTTTCAGGGGTGATGTCTACCTCCTCAGCATCTCCAGCACTGCATCCCACATACACACACACACACACACACACACCACAAAGGTGCATCTAAAACCAGGCTGCGAGGGGCACCAATAAATAAGTCAGAAACAATGTTGAGAGAAGAATCACAAGAGAATCAACTTCATGTGAGGAGAAGAAACTGTGTGGCCCCAGCAGAGCTTCCTGCCAATGGCAGGTTGTTTGGACATTTCCGTAAACAGCACCGGGGTTTCCCCGCTCTTCCGCTTTGTGAAATCAACAGTTTGGACATTTTACTCCTTTGTTGTATAATAACTCGGCCACTAATGCGCTGCAGATCAAGGTTTGTCGCTGTCTAATAAAGCTAAGCCGACCTGTGCCACCCTGCCGTGGACCACCATCCGGGATGCTGAGGACCTCGACCCAACAGCATCTGGGAGATGGAGGTCCACGCACTGATGCTTCACACTTTTACACTGAGATGGAAATGGAACAGAAACATGGCGATGACGGCCATCAGCGCACCTTTAGTTTTATTTAGTGGCGAATCAGACGCTTTTGCCCCCAGGAGCCTACAGTGTGATGCCTTACTCTGATTTACCCAACTATGCTGTACAGCACGGTAACCTGTCACTTAGTTTTATTTTCATGTGAGAGCAGAGGAGTAATTATTCATACACTTTTGCCTAAATATTGTATCTTCTAAAATATCTTTAATATTTCAGTTAAACAAAGAGAATGTGAATGTGTACAGGGCATCTGTAAAATAGGCATTTTTGTTTTACACCACAGCAATCTAGTGAATTTCACTCCAGGGTTTAAAAAAGTGGTTCATTTATCGATCTGTTCATAATGAATGAATGTTTTTTTTTGGCTGAAGTCAGTATACTTTATTAAAACCAAACAATACTTAAGTGATAAGTTGAATTTCCAGGGGTTTTCAAAATGTTTAAATATTTGTGACACTTTTGACCAAAGAAACTTGCAGTGTGAGGTTTGGACAACGTGGTACCGCGGTACACCAATTTACCTATTTGTACAGCAGGGTAATTTTTACCGTATTAATTTGGGGAAGGACAGGGGTGCTGAAACATTGGCGGGATTCAAATCCAGGACCTTCCAGTTGCAAGAAGGGAACCACACACAAGCAGACCACCTGGTGCCACTGCAGTTTCGCACCATCACGGACGTTTAGCTTAAGCATCCCGTGTGTATTGGTGAGAGTGCGTGCGTGCGTGTGTGCGGGGGAGATTCCCTGGTAGAGCGAGCACATCTGCCATGGATTACACCGTCGCCGCACACAGATGCGCCGCCCGCCAAGACGACAGGCCCTGCTGAATAAAAGCAGCAATGAGATGAGGGTGAAATATGGCTCCCAGTCGCTCACGTCTAAACACTGTCAGGGGCGTTAAACACTTATCTGGATGAGCACAGCGAACGAGTCTAAGGGACTATTAACCTTTCTCAGCCTTACTTACAGCCTGTGCGCGCCTTCCCCTCACGGCCGATATGAACCGTGTGCAAGAACACGAAACACCGGCAACAACAATTCATGAAAAATCGCGGTCCTGCCTGCGGTACCACCGCCAGCCACAAGGGGAGGTGGCGTCAACCAGCAGCGGCTGCGGCGGGTTTTTACGCCACTTAATCTTTGAGAAAAATTGTTAACAAAGATTAAGCACTTATGAAAGATATAAAAAAAAATTTACAAAAACAATCAGACTAACTTACTTTGGAGAAAAATTAAGGTTTCATGTTTTGCTTTTTTCTTTTAGTTAAGAGATGGTGGGTTTTTTTGCTCATCAGACTTACATTTATGTTTACATTTTAATGTATTTCTTCAGCAGATGCCTTTATCTATACTGATGTACAATGCAGACACTTGGTTATGCTGGAGGAAGAGTCTGACGTGAGGTGCAAACACACACTCCTCAGCACCTACTTACAATGGCTCACATTTGCTCACTTTTTTAACGTCCTCTAAAGAATAACTGGAATAACTGTACTTATAATTTAATAATTCGAGGGGCAGCAGATGGGTCAGGGTCAAAGTTGTGACCTTTGCAGGTGAAGGTCCTCGGCTTGGCTCCCGTTACGGTTCCCTTGGTCAAAACTGGTGTAGTAAAAATGTATACAGTAAATGTGTAAATCAGTGTAAGGTAGAAAATGTGGTTAAAGTGGACAAAGCGATGCGTGAGATGGAAGGTAAGAACAATGACTGCTGAACGTCAGCAGCTCGGTTTTCTCACACACACACACACAACGACTCGGGGAGCGAGGAGGCCCTTTTGTTTGCAAAAGTCACGTTTTTGAGTGCAGTTTCCTGCTCATCTGTCTGACCCGGTGCCACACATCTGTTCCACTTTTGTTCGCAGCAGCAACAGTAGCTGACGGAGACGACCTGTACAGTGGCATCGTGGATGTCAATGATTTAGGCATCTTGGTGGGAGAGAAGCGGCCTCCCGAAAGGCCTGTCCCTGCCTCCGGTTTGACCGCGAGCAACACACAGATAAGGCCACACACCGATAAGGCTGTCTGTGTACCGCGCACGTCCTGCGCCGGACCGGCTCATCGACCACAGCGACGGCCGACAACCTCGACAGCGGGCACTCGGGCCTCCCGTAATGGAGAAGGTGAGATTCACGAGTGACACTTTGACCAAAGTATTGCTGATCCCCCACAGCTTGGTCGACAGCCTGCAGACTCTTCCAGAACTGCGGCCGTTTCTTCAGCTTGGGGGAAAGTTACTCGCATATGGCTGTTTGCGCACCCAACACGTGCAAAGCTGGAATCTCGGGTGCCGACGGCTCGTTTCTGTTGGAAACATCTCATCTCCGCTGTGAGATTCGCAGTTCTTGCCTGGATTTATTATCAAATTGACATCACTTTAGCCGTAGCTGACTTGCTGCAGGCCGACTCGACAGCACTCGACAACAACTAATAACTGACAGTATTTTTCATTACATGATGAGAAGTGCTGCAATTTTCTGCCTTTTTGAGGAGGAAGCAGAACAGCGGTGACAGCAGTAAAACCGTGCAGTGATTGAATGGCAGGCAGGTGCAGAGTTTTTATTTAGGAAACGCTATTCGTTTTCAGGTTTAATTCGGGAGGGTTTCAGCCAATCAGAGAAGAGATCATCTGCACAGCGGATAGAAAAAGCAAACTTTTTGTGTACCGCAGTGACGTCACCTTCCTTACCCACTTGTTTAAGCCCCTGAGGCCCCCCCAGCTGTCCCTTCGTGTCACACACTGTCACAGCGTGACCCCCTCCCCGCTGTGAGCAGCTGTCATGGTGACACAATGCAAATTACTGCATTTCACTGCACTGTCCTCTTTGGCTTGGCTAGTCACACCTTCCAAAGGGCTGGCGTTTGTTTCCAAGCGATCTGAGGGCGGCTGCTTCTGTCCGATTGGTGCGGCCGCTTTGAGATGCTTCCAGGCCGCGGCGCTCGATCCCGGGCCTGACGGAGTCCAGGGGGGCGGATCCCCTGTCTGCGATTTTCCGCCCTGATTGGTGACAATGGGTGCCGGGCCCTCGAGGACGCGTCCCCCGAAGAGCCTCGTGGGCGTCCCTAACTGGGACCGAGTGCATCGCGGATGTACCGTGTTTTTACACACGTCGCCACCGACCGCCCAGCTGCAGGCCCGGGTGTCCCGGAGACAGAGGATCTCATCTTCACAATTAACAGCAAACACAATAGTTCTGATGCACACCACCCAGTGCCAGCGTTACATTTTATTATCATTAAATCCTGAAAAAGTAGATTTTTATTTAGAAAAAGATATTAGGAGAGAATTTCATTTGTCAAATGAGAACATTTAATGTGTTTTATTGTTAGTACAAGGGTGCAAAGTGATTAAATAATAAGTTTATGCTTGAAGTCGATGTGTTGACTTCACTCCAATTCCAGTTGGTACCAACTAGTTAATAATGTTTTTTATGTATGCTTATGAAAGCTAAATATTTAAGTGACACTTTTCCAAACCCTTTTTCGACATGAGGTTTAGCCCTAAGCTACTTACGCTGATTTACCCATTTATATAGCAGTGTAATTTTCACTGTACCAGTTCAGGGTTAAGTACTTACGGGGCGCAGTGGGGACCCGAACCCATGTCCTCAGACTGCATAGTGACAGCTCTGGCCGCAGCCTTGTAAACAAATGCAGGTATCCTGTCCATATGAGGCCCACAATAAAGGAAAAATGGGTAAAACATTAGAAAAAGGAAATGTTTATACATTCTGCTCCTAAATTGCCTCCACATGTGATGCTCAGCCAGGCATGTCAGGGCAATCATGTGACTGCAGTTCCGTGTTTTACAGGGAATTTGGTCCACGGTAGAAAAGCACGATGCATTTCTGGGCTGTGTGAGGAATCTGCTTCTCTGCCGCCGTCTTGTGCCCAAATTTTCACAATTGCCAAATTGTGCCACACAAAGAGAACAAATGTGTGGCACTATTAGTCAATACTGCTGTGGAAAGCTGTGGAAGAACACGGCAGTAATGGTGGCTGGTCAACCGTAATGGACCGATGTCAAACACGGTTAGAGGCCCACTGAGACGACCCTGACCGCATCCAGTAATTGGTGAGAAATTACCTGGCGTCAAGTCCTAGAGTCGGAAAAAATTATCTTTATGGCCACCAAGGAATGCATAAAATACAATTATTTTTTAACCGAAATCAGGAGTCGGTCACGTCCTTGTGGTTACAGCTTTTGTGGGTTTGAGACACACGCAGGTGAAGAGCAGGAGAGCTGATGGGAAAATAAAGAAGGAAAATGGGCAGAGAACGGCGAAGGAGCCCGGTGCTTCCGGGAGAGACAGGGATTCTGGAGACCCTGGGGGAAACGGCCACCCTGATGGTCCAGCCATTCTGAGTCAGTGACTCCGCTGGGGTCTTCCTCCTTCTTCTTCCTCCGCCTCCAATCTGTGAACGTGATAATGAAAAACAAGCGCGGCTCCCTGGAATATCGAATATCGCACAGCTGGCTCCCCTGAGGATAAACGCGACGGGCTGATTGTTCCCAGAACAAACAAACATGCATGGCGGAACGCGGTTTGAATCGGCTATAGACCGCATCCATGGTGAAAAACACAGCTTTTACTGGCCCTCTTCTGACACTGAGTTTCCTACTGACCCACATAGTGGGTCTGACCCCTGATGAACCCCTGACAGCCGGTCAGAAGGGCAGCTTAGCTTCTGTCCCTTCATATCCTGAAGACCCTGGACAGAAAGGGAGGGACATAGAGACATAGCACTAGCCTTCGCGCGTGCACGCGCACACACACACACGCACACACACGTGCAGCATCAATCATGCTTTGACAGCCTAAACACCAACGTGCTCCAGAAAATCCCCCATCTCTATGACCCGGAACCTGGAGAGTCGACCACTTTCCCTTCCCTGTCGGAGGAACGTCTTCTGGTCCCTTGTGTCTTCAGGTCGGCTTCAGCAGCTCTGATCCTCAGCATAAGCCTCATTGTGGTGCCCCCTCTGCCTTCACGGATCCAAGCTCTCACCAGGGGGCTGGACATTTGTCAAGGATGAGAAATTGCACGTGGTTGTGTGTTCTTTCGGTTGTGTTTCAGAATTTTTCTGCTGTCGCTCAGGGAAACTGGTGCAGCTCCATTTCTGAAATGTACCTATTTATCATTTCAAGCTGTTCTTCTGAAGAGGTTCAAGGACTTCTCTCCAAGAAGCAGACCATGTTGGAACACTGTACTTCCTGTTTGCTTGTGATGTGGCCAAATCGCACAACTTACCATCAGCTTCTCCTCCCAACCAAGAATAAGCCAGCATACTGCAAAGATGAGGTCTCTCCTCACAGCAGGAAGGCTTCCCCTCTCCATTTTAATTCTTATTTCGGCAATGAATTATTGTTACTCATCAGAGTTATTTGTCTGCACTTCCCTCCAAAGCAACTTGCAATGCAAGGTTTGTATGTCAAGGTGCTTACACTCACATACCCACTTCTACAGCATTTTAACTGTATCAGTTCAAGGTAAACACCTGGATCAAAGGCAGTGCAGCCAGCGATGGGATTCAAACCCAGGTCTTTTCATTGGAAGGTGAGCAAATTAACCACTGCGCCACCTGCTAACTCATAACTACACACCCAACAACGATGAGTGAATTTCCCTGCAGGGATTCAATCCTATGTGAATAAATGAAGGTTAGAAATTTGAAATGCAATGAAACTCCATAAATTCTGAGTCATTAGTTTGCTTTTCCTCATAAAGTGGAGAAAAAAAGGTTAAAAATTGTATTGTACAGAGGGCTGGGCTCTGAAGTGTCCCTTCTGGGCTCTGCTGCCTCGGACATTCTTCCTATGGTGCTTTCTTCATGTTCAAGTTGACTTCTTTATAATAATCGGTCAAAATCATTTCAATGCGTAATGCTGCATTGCCACAGAATATTACAGTCTTATAAAAAGGAAGGAAGCTGTTTGATGTCTTACCAAAGTCCCCGTAATAACACGGTAAATTAACATTCTTTGCTTTGTGATTCTGCTTAGCCAACATTTTTAATCAGTTTGGTATTTTTTTTGTTTTATTCTTTTCAAGTTCTATATTGTACATGACAATGATTATTGTTTACAACAAAACAGTCAAAATATGCGGCTTTCCTTTGGCTTAAAACTATTTTCTCCAGGGCTGCGTGAAAACATGATGGTTCGGCTCACGTTTCCCTGAACAATTCATCATTGCTTGAAGATTAAAACGGCTTGTGCATTATTATTATTATTATTATTATTATTATTATTATTATTATTATTATTATATTTTAACTGATGCTGTCTTTGGTACAGACATTAAACAGGTTTTATTTTCAGATGGAGACATAAGTGTTACAAAATGGCAACTATGCGTTTCAGTTTCAAGAGCTGACTGGTGGAAAACAGTACAACATTCCAAGAATTAAGTGCATTTTCATTGAGAATTTATGTCCTAGTGGACAAAAGGTCACACTGGGACATCGAACCACTCCTCCTTCAAGAAAAGTAAAGCTATATACACTGATCAACCATGACGTTAAAACCACTGACAGGTAAACTGAATAACATTGATGTCATGCCCTTGGCTGTGCCAACCAATGTGTGCGCAGTTGCCCTGCCCTGCATTCATGTGAATGTTACTTTGTNTAATAATAATACTAAAGGAACTAATTTACCCATTTACACAGTAATTTGTACAATTTGTTGTTCTCGCAAGCAAGTCCATCAAGGCACAGTGTGTCTATCCAAATGGATCCGGACTGCGTGAGCCCCCCAGTAGAGGCCGTCCAGCATTAATGAAGGACGACTCTGGTGTCCACTGACTTCAGCAGCCCCTGACCCTTCATGCTGGTGCTAACACGGCTGGGCCACAGCAGGTCACCTTCACTTAATCGCTCCCATAATCCCCGTCGCCTGTGACCTGTCCCACCACACACCCCCCACCAGCATCGAGCGCAAGACGTGACAGCGGCTGGGTATTATGCAAAATAAAGATTAAATCAAGACCCACCAGTGCTGATCCTGGACATTGAGAGATGTTATTAAAAGAAGTGATCCTTTAAGCTGGTGGGCGTGGAGCAGATGACGTTATGGAGGCTGAAACTGTTCTTCTCCCGAAAGCTGCTTCTCCCACTGTTGTGTGTATGGACTGTAGACCTGTGCTGGGATCAGTCAGTCCATCAATCCATCTATCCCCACTGGTTCCATTCTTCTTTGATCCCACTAATCCACAAAATGTTTTTGTCCACAGGATTGCCAATTGCTTGTACTTCTTTGCTCAGTAAACCCATTTAGTGGCTTTACACGAAAAGCCCAGTTGACCGGGAGACACTAGAAGCAGCACACCTGGCACCAATTACCATGGTGCATTCAGAGGCACTAAGGTCGCTAGTTCTGCCCATTCTAATGCTCAGCTGAACAGTAACTGATGCTAGAAAAGCCGATTTATTTCCCCGCTGCTGTCATGTGATGTATGACAACATGAGCAAAGGTGGAAGGTGTGCCCAATAAACTGGCAACTCGGTGTAGCTAATCACAGCAGATGGTGTTGAACTCATTTGTGTAGCTGTCAGGAGCTCAGCAGAGAAATGACTCACAAGAAGATGGGTTTGAGACCCTTCTCGCACGCTGGGACTCAAGAGCTCTGAGGGAACTTGAAGGTAACCAGAAGGTGACCACTTGTATGCAGAAGGTCACTCAACCTGCAACTGCAGCCTAAAGCCAGGGAGCTTCACGAACCCACAAACTGAGCTCAAATCATCGATCAAACTCCTTAGGAACTTCTGAGGTTCTGCCGTTTTTCTTATCAACAGCGCAAATGAGCATGGCCCTCGGCTCCCATATATCACGGTCAGACAAACAAACGGTCCCGACCGTCTGCACTTTGCCGTTCGGCTGTTTTCTCAAAAAACAATTTAGGCCTGAAAGACAAACACAAATGCACGGTGACTGAATTTCTCTCAGTGAATGGCTGCTCGAGGAAGGGAAACTGCAGCTGTAATATTTTTCGCTTGCAGCCTTGTTTTAACAGAGAGCAAATTGTCTGTGGGCTTTTAATTAATGGCTCCTTTATTGACTCAAACACAGTTTTCGCTGCTGTTCCCGCCCGCAGTGATGTGATTTATATGTGGGAAGTCTGCGGCGCAATGAGTCGTGACTGCGTAGGATTTCTGAGAGCAGCATGTTTTCCCGGTATTTGGGAATGTGCAAAAGCCACAGACCGCTACAGATTTAATAACGCTCCCGTGATGGAGGGATTGGGCTTAAGCAAGAAAAGAACCACAAAGAGCTGCGATGTGTAGGTGTGTGAGTGACCCCATCATTCCTCACCTCTCCGAAATGTAGACCCACTAATCTGTTGTGCTGAAATGGGTTCATTACGCCCCTTTGGGTGAGAGGTGCTCTGTGCAGGCCTCACGCTGTGGCCGACCTCACGTGAAAGGAGATAAACGGTCCATCTATGGTTGTTGTTCCATTTCCTTGCTAACAATCCTAAAATATGTAAGTTTACCAGTTTGTACAGCTGAATTATATCATGCTCGAGGTGTTTGGTTTACACTGTATGTGAACCCCCCTTCTACTGACAGAGCTGAGCTGTTTCCGCCACATCCATGCAGCATACAAACACCTCCTAGACAATCGTGTGCTTCCGGCTTTGTGGCCGCAATTTGGGGAAGGAGCTCCTTTCCTGCTCCAGTACGACTGTGGCCCTCCTATGGACAAAGCAAGCTCTATAAATCCATGGTTTGCCCAGATTGGTGTGGAGGAACTTGAGGGGCTGCACAGAGCCCTGACCTGAACCCCACTGAACCCCTTTGGGATGGACTGGAATGCAGGCATTTTCGACCTCATCGATGCACTTGAGACCGAATGGGCACAAATTCCCAAAATCTCATGGAAAGCCTTCCCAGATGAGTGGAAGCTGTTATAGCAGTAAAGGGGGGAACAACTCCATATGAATGCCCATGGGTTTGGGATCAGATGTTCAAGTAACATAAATAGGGGTGATGCTTAGGTGTCCACAAATTTTTAACCATACAGTGTATCTTGTTCGATGGTTCATTATGCCTCTTCTGGGACTTGAGCTTGCAGCCTTTTGGTTCTAAATGTGTGAGCAGCTATCTTGCTCCCTACTGAGAAGCAAGTTGAAGTGAAACTGGTTCTACACCCCTGGGGAAACACCTTAACCTAATTGACACAAAACATCCACACCTATGGATTGGTAGAGATCTCGCTTAAGGGAAGGATCTTGGAAAGATTTGGTTTTTGATGTGTGTCGAATCCCTCCCAGGATTCTAGAAGAGTCTCAAACCCATTTCTCTGAGAGCCATTTATCTCCTGACCTCCTGAAAGCCACATAAATGAGTCCAACACCATCTGCTGTGAGTATCTATGTAGAGCAGAATGTGACCAGTAAATCCAAATATAAATTATGGATAATAATGTGATCTGGTCTGATCTACTCTAGTTCTTCAGCACACCCTGCAGATGGAAGGAGAGCAGAATGTATGTGCTTCAGAGGAGGTGCCTGTCCCAGCGCACAGCGGACAGAAAAAAGTGCCTCTTTGACAAACATCTTCACCACAGTCAGAGCCATGCTGCTGCTTGTACTGCTGCTCCTGTGCAAACTTTGTTTTTTTAAATCAGCTGAGCCATGAGGTGCTTCTTCTCTGTTCGAATGCTTACAAAAAACAACTCATGCAAGGGCATCGTGTGGTGCAGTGGGTATGATCTTCTCACTGAGCAGTTGCTGAATTGGGCTCCTGTTGGGTTAGGGTTAGTTATATGTACGAGAGAGGAGGTTAACCTGCTATTGTCCTGCCTATAGTTGATGACTGTACGGCTTATTGTTGCGTGATGGTTTATCACCAGCAGTGCAACCTGTGGACCAACCCAGGGATTAGGTGTGTGCTGAGCTGGTCTGGAAGTGCAGTCTTTGGTGGCTTTGTGTCAGAAAGAAAGGCATCTTCAACACATGGAATTCCAGTTCAACATCTAGCACCGGACCCCATTATTTCCTGCAGGGACTTGGAAAGCGATCACCTTGCTGGTGCCTCGAGTCCTGGCCAGTGGGCGAGTGGCTCTCTGGGACTTGAATGGCGCCTGTTTCAAATCACCATTGTTGGCCTCGTACTCCCAACCCCAATGCCTGTGTGTGCAGCTTCCCAGTCTCCACTGCTTATTGTGAAATGTTATCCCCCCCAAAAAAGATACCTGAAACAGCGGCGGCACTCGTGAACCAGGGTGCCTTTCCGTCTCCCACGCTGCAGTTGTGAGGTTTCAGCTCGTCATCCCAGCAACCTGTTGAACTTGGAACCTATGTCATCATTCCAGTGGAGAGCAACTCTTTCAAATGTAAAAAAATGTACATATATACTTCAAAGGCTGAAATGATGCCCACTCTTTACTTATAAATGTTTATAAAATACTTTTTCTACAGCAGTTTTGCACATGCAACTTTTCAGATCCAGGTGATTAGTTGAGTTCTCCTTCACGTTTCACATAGTTCTCAAACAGTTGTGTGGTGTTGTTATCTTACAGAAGAATGAAGAACTGCTCAGCTAGCCGTCACCCCAACGGAAAGAGATGCCTGTCAGTCATACTGTGATGACCATGCTGGTTGAAATCGGCATGAATTTGATAAAGGTCACCAACTCTGTGACTAGCAAAGCAGCCCCATGCCATGATGCTGCCACCTCCAACTCAAGTACTCACCCTCTCTGCCTCTTTCAAATATTCAGCAGTTACACTTTCACTCACCGGTGCTTAAGACTGACTGTTGCTCCTCAAATTCCCACTTTCTGTGTTTTTTGTCCCATGCAGGTCTGGTTTGGACCACTTGTTCCCAAAGTGTTGACTGGCAGCATATGCATCTCAGCATTTCTCTTTATTTCCATATATGTTTGAAAATAATTGCCTGCTTTGTGGGCACGTGTTCATCACTGTACAGTCAGATCGCAATGAAAGGTTTAGGGTAAAACTAATAGTTATGACATGAGGACACCGGCGCAAAACTGTTGCCAGAATGAAGATGGGTTTAGAGAAATGCACACGGCACTTTTGATGGCCTCTGCACTTTATCTCAAACATCAGCTCCCTGCAGTGTGCAGTCACCCATGAATTTATTGAAAGTGACTCTCCAGCTTTACGCTAATATAACAAAGAGTCAGACGGCCAGATTCGCAACGACACCACGCTGTTGCAAAAGCCTCCCTTTTTGCTGGTCCCGGTTGAACTTTAGCCCATGCTGAAAGTTGGGAGGTCGATAAGGGGGGTTAAGTTGAATGATCTCACCACTCCTTCAGTCACTTCATCAATGCAGGCCTGCTCCCTACCCTGGGAAGTGCTGTTTGCCTCCATGTCAGGTTACTTTTCAGTACCACCCCACCCTGAGTGCATGTCAGGGGAAGGAGGGGGGATAAAAAATCAACAGTTCTGCAATGTAGCATGTGGGCTGTCTTCACACAGGGGTCAGGAGTTCACTCTTCTCCATTGTGGAGCCTGGGAGCCTAAAGACGGGCAGTTTTCACACTGTTTCCACACACTGACCCCAGACAATGGCGCGGGGTCTGGGAGGGACGATGTGTCGGGTCGGGGTTGGTGCAGGGGTGGTGTGAGGGGTCTGCTGGGTGGCTCAATGGAGATGTGACCAATGAACTTCACACCTATCAGCTGCACTCTGATCTCTGCAAGAGCAGATCTTCAAAGTCATTAAACTGAACTGCTGTCACTTTGGAGGAAGAACATGCTAAATAAACACTTGGTATCCTCACTCCGTCTTAGCTCTTACACTTTTCATTGTGTTTTTTTTTTTATGTTACATTTGTAAATAATTCTAAAATGGCATAAAAATGCAGTCTGCTGTATGTAAAAACTGTCCATCACTTGGCTAACAGCCATATTTATCATTATCGCATGAAATCCTCATTTATAAAAATTATATCTAGCAGTTGTCTGCTGTCCATAACACCTTCCCAACATGGAGGTTCATCATGGGTCCCCGCCATTGTTCTTATGAGAAAGGCTAAATGGAGGAAGGTCAGCGTCAGTGGACTGCAGCTTGCCGAAGCCACATAAAATTGCATCCTTGAACGTCCGTCATTGACTCTCCTCGGCCGCCATTCCGTGGCATGTTCTCATAAACAAGTGATAGACATTTATAAATACATCTAAGAGTCTGTTCAGAAACGGCCATTTAACTGTCAGGCGGGGAAGCCACAAGATCGGAAAGAAAACGTCTCCAGAATCGGCGATGATCCCTACCCCTGGAAAGAAAGCTAAAAATACCGAGTGTCCTGTCCTCACGTCTGCTCTCGGTCGCCAATCATTCTCTTCTTCTGTCCCGATTTATTTTTACAAGACATGTTTACCCTGTAACTTGTGGAGTGCTGTAATTCTGGTGTCCGGTGCGGCTTTCAGGGTGGGGGGGGGGGTAGCTGAAGCACGAACTGAGGTCCAGCAGGATCCTGAGCTCCACCACGTCCAGCTCCATGTAGCATGAACAGACGGCTGTGGGGGACGGTTGGAAGGGATGTGTATGGTGGCAGAGCAGGTTCTCACCCTTTCTGCTGGCATACAGATCTACCGTGATGGCCCTGTTTCCCCCGCCCCCCCCCACCTGGGTATTTTTCATAGTTTACATTAGAAAGAGTCATATTGCTCCCCTGCCCTGGCCCACGGGGCTGCTGTCAGCACTCGGCCTGCAGGACCGCTGCAGCAGTGGAAACGTGAGAGACCGGCAGTCCTGATGCGGAGATGGCGGCTGCTTTCTGTGCTCCCCCAGGTACAAACAGATCGAAAAAGCACATGTTCCAAACGCAGACGAAAAGCAGCCCGAGCGTTTTACTGCATAGCGTCCCACAGCGGGGAACTGTGGTGAAAAGCACGACTGATCTTCTGCGAGTCAAAGGGAACGACTGAAGCCGGCTTACCTGTCGCTGTGCCCACCTGTGCCTACACCCACCGCTCATCTCAGCATCAGGGGTTTTAATCCAGGTGTGAGCAGCCTATTCTTATTGATCTCCTTCTCTTCTTGCTGGGTCTTGACCTGGAGGTGCATCGCCACCAGGGCTGGAAGGAGGAAGCATTTCACCTCAGCAGAACCGCACCCATGCAACCGCTTCCACAACTTTTAGAGCCATTTGGTTAAGACATCTGTTAGCTGTTGCCTTGCCCTCGGAGACATGGATTTGAATCCCGCTCTTGCTGTAGTATCCTTGAGCGACATCTTGGGACACGAGTAGAAAAATTGTGTAAATGTGCACTTCTTGACCAAGGAAAATAATAAAAAGAACTTCAGTTCTTGGAATGTATGGAATATAGTTTGCATAGCACTGGTGACCCTTGACCCCCCCCACATTGTACGTTTCCATTACACTTGGCAACAATGCCAAGATGCTGGAGTTCAATCCATGCTTATGAGATACTGAATACCAGATCTTCCTGAGCAACAATCCTGACACAAGATGGTGAGAACTGCTAGAAATTCACAGGTTTTCGCTTTATTGATCCATTTTTCAGTAGATTTAGTAGGTGGATTAGTGGCATCTTTGACATTTTGATGGTTTTTGCTTTGAATCCCATCTCCTGCTGTCGTTCCCTTGGGTAAAGTGCACTAAATTGGTACTATAAAAAGTACCCAGTTGAACAAACGGCCAAATCGGTGTAAAGCTGCACATCTCACGTTTTAAGTTACTTTGGGCAATGATGTCAGACAAACGAAGAGCAACAATAATAAAGTAAAGCATTCAGACTGAGGAGATTATATAAACGTGGAACGCTCGACTAAGGGAAACACCCGGTGACCTGTGCGCAGTCCTCTTCATTTTCTTGCATCGTCGTAGTTCTGAAAGGAAAGCAAAAACAAATTTGCAAAAAGCAAATTTTGTTTACCACTCAGTCATTGTTCATTTGCCAAGAGTCTGACAGACAGCGCTCAGTAATTCTGCCATGTTTTTGTGCAGAATAACCCAGAACAACCCAGTGTGTTAATTCTCATAATGAGTGACAGCCACCTCCCAACACACAAAGCTTCGCTTATCCGCTTACGCTGCACAAATCCAAATTGATTTCCATAATCCGGCTCAAATATCCTCTCCGAATGTCATGATATTCATCAAAGCTGCGCCGCTCCTTGGTTTCTGGGAGTAAATGAGAACTTCTGATTAAGTCCCACGCCTTCATTGTGACCTTAAACAAACACAGGGAATAAATAAATAGCAGAGGGTTGCTTTTTATTTTGTAAGGGGCTCTGTGATAAAATGAAGTGCTCCCTGTAGGCCTCAGCCTAACCCGGTAGTTGCTGTGATGAACTCGTGCTGTTTATTTAAGGGAACGTTCTTTAAACAGCAAATCTCTTCTGCGCATCTGTGGGCAGCATCCCTTTTTTTTCTGCACGGTCACATGTCAGGAGCTGATTTGAAAATGCTTTTATTTTAGCTGCACACGGTTTCCATCAATAGACAGCTGCCTCACAACCCCCAGGGCTGGCGGCCAGAATGCGACCAAAGAGCTGGGCTCTGTGGGAGACGGCTCTCCCCGTCCGTGAAGAGCGTATTCCTCTCCGAAGGGTGACGGGCGCGGTTTGCATCTCCGTCCCTTTGGTGTGATGGTCGGGAGATGATATCTGCTTGCCGAATTCATGGTTACGCTGCTGCGAGGGGCGGCTTGTAGTCAATGGCCATGTTTGCCGCATCTCCACTTTAAGAACAGAGTAAAAGAGTTGGGATGTCAAAAATAATAATTTATGGCTTCACAAATATAGAAAAGAACCTTGATCTGACCCACATGGGTATTTTGTGGGGTTCAGCCTACAGTGAGGGACAGATGTTGTTCTGTACAGTATTTTTCTTGACATGAAATTTCATCACTGAGTCTGTTTGCATAAACCCAAAACATACTTGGGCTTTTTTTTAAACGTGACAAAGCCCTCAAAGAAGTGGAAAGTATCCCCCCGTGATTCTGCATATTGAACCTGGAAAACTACTTTGGTGCTCTGGTTTAATGCGAGCAAATCTCACACGCACACCGTACACACACTGCACGCAGAGTGCACGCACCGTGCACACTGTGCACACACACACGCGCACACACACACACACACACACACCATACACGCACCGTACACACACTGCACACACACACACACACACACGCACACACACGCACCGTACACACACACACACACACACACACACCACACACACACCATACACACACCGTACACGCACCGTACACACACTGCAACTGCGGTCAAAGAATGAATTCCTGGTTCACACTTCAAGTGCGCTGACCCACCATTCATCATTACATACAATCAATAAACATAAACTTGATAACAGTCGGCTCTTTTCAATATTCCACTCAAAGTTTGTACAATAAACACCACAGTGCGTTCCAGCATTACAGCTTTGGGTGGTTATTAGGTCTGTATACAAACTGTCCAGTGTAACAGTAATTTTTAAACATCTATAGTCATTTTACCGTTTTTAGCACAGCTACAGCCTTCTTCCTAAAGTGCAATTTGTGGGGTCCAATCTTTTCAATTTACTGTTATTCCAGTTCTTACTAAAGATTAAATCTGGCAGGTTTCGGATTTTCAAAGTAGATTCCATTAGACACAGCTTTACCTGTCACCTTTCAGGACTGTAAAATCATTGTTTATTTTGATCTAACACAAAAGTCAGCAACCTGGTTTTAAGGCCTCCATCCAAACTGCCGTCATGGTAGAAATGCAAAGCAGTATTTTGTTAACAATCCTAGTTTGCCAGGTTAGCTGGTTAATCCAATTCAATTTACCACTATTTTTAATTTGTCAAAATTACGAGTACAAGGCTTTAGCAGCGGAGGAAAGCATCTTCATGACATCGTGAAGGATCGCTGGAACAAACTCCCTCCATTCAGTAGCTCATTCAAACTACCTCCTGTTTGCTCTATGCTTTATTAATATGCAGTCTGTCTGAGGACTGCAAAAGTTTACCTGAAGATTCAAATTCTGCCTGCCCTACATTTTGAGAACTTATTTTTCTTTGGATGACATCATTATATTCTGGGGATGACTGCTGATCTCACCAATGGCCATGGTGCCTTTAGCACTCAAAATCACTGTAACAGGAGTCTTCTGCTGTTGGCTTTATTAATAGAGGCCTTTTGTGAACAGTACGTTTCTATAATTTAACACCCATTTACATTCACTGATATTTAACATGCGCACTTAAGAATGTGTTACCTCTTTCAAAGGTCCAACAGCAGATGGCCTCCTGGTCCACCGCAAACTTCGTCAAGGTTTTCTCCAGTCATACGAGCTTTACCAGTGGGATTTGCACTGAATCCATTGGTCTGATAATATATTATTTGTCTTTAAAGATTTTGTTTAGGCCTGGGTTTGTCTCCTGGGAATAAGCTTCCCAACTTTCCCTATCCCTAAACGCTGACCCTATCTCTCACCCTGTGTCTAACCCTAATAAATAAACTATAATAATAAATAAGCTCATCATATCTGGTTTGTCATACCCATGTGGGGTGGCCACACCTGACAAGTTTCTACTTCTCAGAGTTGGCATCCAACTGAGCAGGGAAAACTTTTTTTGAGTTTTACAGTAATTTGCCCATCTGTACAGCCGGGTAACTTTTACCATGCACTTCGGGATGAGTGCCTTGATCAAGGGCAACAGGTGGCTTTTGGACTTGGGTTCTAAGTAACTTCTGCTACCCCTACTAGATGAAGTTAACTTAAATACGGCTATTTTACGCTATGTGTTGCTTCATACCAACGTGCTCATTTTTGTCTTATACACGATTAGTGAAATACGAGAATTTTCCAGTTGGCCGACTGAATGTACATCAGTGTGAACCACATAAGAACTTTACTGTGTTAAGTCTTCAATCTTTAAAGCCCTTTTCCCAGCAGATATGCAGCTCAGCAGGGATTGAATCACCAAGACCATACGAGCAGCCTCTCCCAGTCCACAAATTCTGTTACTTCTAATCTTCCCACTGCTGTGGTCTGAGGGGGTGTGGGTAAAGACACTACAGCTAATGGTGTGAGAACCGCTAATGGTCGATTGTGAGGGGTATGCATAGGTGGTCTTATACCAACAGAAGGTTCTGGAACCTGTGCTGCTCCTTGGGCAAACCACCAATGCAAAGATCCAGTTGCACGATTCTAGCTGCTTCACCTGTGCTTGTAAACATGCTGCTGGCAAAAAAAGTATTGACTCAAGATCTCAGCCCTCCCTGTACGTCTCTGGTTTCCCAAAACTTACAAATGTTGGAATTATTTTAATTTTATGTTTTCACTGAGCAGCTTTCTCATCAGCAGGGCAAACAATGCACATGAATCATCAGAAGCAGCTGAGTTCTCGTGCACTTTTCAAGGCATTCTCTCCGCTAGAGGAAAACCTGAAAGCAAAGAAATATCTCAGTGCTCTTAAGTGTCGCAACTGAATCGGTTCGTCAGATATTATTGACCACCTGCAGTTTTTGTTCACAAGAAGGCTTAACTCTGGTGTCTGGGCCATGTGTCTTGATGCCAAATGGGGCATCTTCTTCAGAGGGACAACAGGTGCTGCTCTTACTGTTGGAACAATTTAAACCCTATTAAAATGGGGCAGCGGCCCAAAAGATCGAGAGCATTCACTGGACATTTATTCCCAGAACCAGTCGCCTTCTGCATATTTTTCTTCTGCCTGTCTTCTGCTCGGGGAAGAAACACAACTGCTGACTAGGCCTAATTTGTCTACGTGAGCCGCTGTTATAGCTCCGTTGCACAGCTACGGCTGGATTCCAATAAACGAAACCGCATAAACATACAGTCAAGCGAAAGCAGCAAGGAACCCGAACGTGGTGACAGATCTGATGTCCCTGAGCTGCCATGTGAGATTCACCCTGGTTTCCGTCTTTCGGGGTCTCGTTCTGAGGGCGGCCCACACCGAGTTGGCGGAGCTCCGCAATAACCACAAAACTCGATTTCAGCGTTTGTGTGTTGTCCGGGCCAAGGCTGAGGTAATGTTTTTCGGGAAAAAAAAATAAAAAATTGCACGCTAGAATTGGGTCATAAGCTGCCATTGTACGCCGGGTAATTAGAGCTGCTCGCTCATCTGCTCGCCTGCCAGCTTCCTCTTTGTGCGTTTGAATAGGTGACTATAGTTAGTGCCGCCGTGTTTATGTCAATTGCGGTTGACTGAGCTTTGCTTTTCATCTCTCATAACCTGAGCAGGACGTGCAGTCTCATGTTGTCTGAATGCAGCGCACACATCAACTAGCACTTTTGCCCAACTGTATGACCGCCTTTGAGCCAATTTGACTGCGGTTGAAGGCCTCCAAGCCCTCAACAGAAACCGATGACGGGTAATGTACCCGGCTTAGTCTGTCGCTACAGTGTGAGCTGCACTGTATGCACTCTGTCTGGACAACCAGGTAAGGTGTGTGTGACCGCGCCCCTTTGTGAACCTGGTGCACATGCTGCTGGCTGCGGTTTGAATGTGTCGCCGCAGGACTGTGCATGTGGAGGCATCTCCCACCACCCAGCTGTCTTTCCACCCTTTGATTCACTCCTCGCTTTCAAAAAGCATCAACCTCCCCATCCCACTGATTCCAGGGGGTGTTCCAAACCAAAACCTCAGAGGTAAAAGAGGGAGAAAAAAAAATAACACGAATAATCTCCTGGAGAATGACGCGGAAGTACACAGGATGCCTGGCCTAGACCCACGATGAGCCTTTAACTGTAAAGCTCTGCACCGCGAATTCTCCGCAAGCGGCTGCCAAATCTGCAAGCCATCCAATCACATCAGGTGAACCTGATCTGTGTGCTCAGAGGCCACACACAACTTTCAGTGAAGCTTATTCTGTCGAAAAGTAGAAGCTGCATAGCTTTCTCTTGACAGTAGCAGGTTGCGGAGTGGTTAGCATCCCTACCTTTTGACCCGAAAAACACAGGTTTGGTTCCCACTCCCTGCCTTTATATTTTATCTCGAATTCCTCCGGCAGAAAAGAAATAATAATAAAAAATTTGCTCAGCTCTATAAATGGGTGAATAATTGTAAGCAGCTGCAGGACACGGTAGGCGGCAGGTGTTGCACTAGATAGGAATTTTGCATTCCTAGCCAAAGGATGCAGATTCAGTTCCTGCTGTTCCCGCTGCCCAACCCTTGATCAAGATATCCCGCCTGAATTGTTGCTGCAGAAATAACCCAGCAGTTCAAATGGGTACGGAGGTGCAAGTTGATTAACATTGAGAGTTGGTTTGCAGAAAAGTTCCAGCTGAACAAATGAATGTGTGACAAAGGCATATTGCAGCCTATTTTTCCCTCAACATGACCTTGGATTGTGGGAAATGAATGCTGCATATCCCATTCCTGCTGTGCACTTTGCTATCACTGCCTTCATACCGTAAGTTTTACCACGAGGGTTTGCTTACAATACTGTACACAGGGGTCAGTGAGAGCCGACACAGACAACGTAGCCATATAAATAAGAGGATTTAAGCAAAGCCGAAGGACGATTTCTCTTAACGTTGTCGTCTTAACTATGAACAAATGTTAACGGAAAAAAGATGATCACATATCGAAAGGACCGTCGACTCAAATGACTCCTGTGAGGAACGGCACTTTGGCACTTGTCTTCACTGGGGACTTTGTGCCTGGAGTGACAGCAGGGTCCCCCGCTGAATAGACTGAGCCGAAACGGACCAACACAGCCCCGAAGTTGGGCCAGGATAAAGCTGATTCACGGCCACGTCTCCCACCTTCAGCCCTGACCGACCCTTTCATGGGGAACCGGATGGCGCAGACTGTGCTATTTGCAGGGCTTATTCTCCAGAGGGATTTAGTGCGACGGGAGGTCTGCCCAAGCTTTCACACCCACTCCCTGGGGGGCACTGAAAAGTCCCGATGGACTAAACTAGACAAATTCTCTGCTCGAGGGGCTACTGGGAGCCAGGGTGCGTGAAAGGATGCCAGCAGGGGGGCTTGAGCAGAGAGCCATAGGAGCCTATAGGAGCCATTCTGTCTGCCATGAGAATGCGGCCCTACCAGTCCCCCAGCCCCTGATCCCTTTAAGTGCCATTCAACATGCCAGATTGCTTATGACCCCCTCTGTTCCTCTCGGCCTACTGTTCTCCAACCTCACGAGACAGCTATAGTCCTTTCAATGTGTACATGTGACACTGGACAAAGAAGAGCTGTTTCTGGTAACGGGATGTCCAGGAAAGTCCATTTGGTGATGGCCTTGACATGACATGGCTGTCCCACTAGCTTCCTTCCATTTCACACAAATAGTCCGGATGTTTGGTTGCCAATTCGACGTGATTAAATCCAGCATTTCTGTGAAAAAAATAATGCTGCCTTTTACTGTTTTTACTTTTACTGAAAAGTTCAAAAAGCACATCTAGCTATACAGAACCCTACGGGACATTTTTGTGTCTTCGTCTCAACTCAGCAAAGAGATGATGCTGGATCGGAACTGAACACTGGACGCTCTTCTAACCGATGTATTCACTGAGACAAATACCCACAAGCCTTGTTTATGCCTCAAAATCAGATCTATAAAAAAGAGCTGACGATCTGTTTACCCCAGTAGTTCCGCTTAAGAATGAACATGTACAATAGCACGGTAGAATAAAACTCGCTGGCAGACAAGTCAGAACCAGATCTGCAAAAGTGGCTGAACTTCTGAGCACAACGCGTGTTTTTTT
Source organism: Heterotis niloticus (assembly GCA_018136845.1). Classification (NCBI taxonomy): domain Eukaryota; kingdom Metazoa; phylum Chordata; class Actinopteri; order Osteoglossiformes; family Osteoglossidae; genus Heterotis; species Heterotis niloticus. The sequence continues at coordinate 1,991,759 of CM030904.1, forward strand.
CGTCTTGATGTCCCGCATCCACAGACAAAGGCCAAGCCGTCAGCCCGAGCCGACGATGTACAAAACAGAACTTGCACACTACAGCTGATTTGGAAACGCCTTCGCATAAATCACGTTTATAGATTAAAATTATTTAGCTGTATTTTTTAAATGAGACTGTAAAAAAATTTATTGGGTTTAGAAGGATGTGAGGGTGAACTGGGAATGCCGAGAGTGACCTGGTCCTCTGGATGGTGGGGAAATGGGACGATTCAACGTGGTCCGAATGATGTGCACCAGAAGAACTTGCCAGGGTTAGATGCCGTATTCAGACATGGCCTCGATGTACACAAAAGCTTTCTCTCTGCCGCATTGTTTGGTCATACCGTGCCACATCTGTAACAAATGCACCGACGCTGACCTGCAAATTCAGAACCTATACTTTTGCTTTGCTGTAGATGACAAGAAAATGCCTTGATGGCTGTCAGTTTTGCAAGCGATGGAACCCATATGGTTAGAAAGGGAAAAACACAAGTCGTTGCCCTTCAGAAGCCAAGCATTCCAGTTATAGCAGGAGGTGTGGTCCTGGTGGGCACTGCTGGGCTGGGCAGAAGTGGCCTGGAGACCTGGAGGAGGCCTCCTTCTGCTCTCTAATTATGTCTGTGGTTATTGATTAGACATCATCTCTGTCACCGCACCCAACATTGAAAGCACATGTTTCTGCTGCAAATGCCATAATGGGAGGTCCTGTTGAGGCCCAAGAGAAAACTGAGGAATATGCAGATTTTTTTTTCCCCCATCTAGCTTGTCCTGGATCATCTTGTTTGGTCTAGTCTATGTGGGCCTGCGAATGGGCCCGATCCCAGTGATGAGACCAACTCGAGCTTCTCCGGACGACTCGCAGGCTGGGCGGCATCTGTGGGAAGTGAACCGTGCGAGCAAGCGAGCCATCAGACCGTAGCTAATGCCAGTTAAATACCATATCAAACTGTGGCTGGTGGAACAGCAGTTGATTTCAATAGGGTCCTCTGAGGACCGTTCCGAGGGCACTAAGATGTTGGGAAAGTCTAAGAATGACATATTTATATAAAATATGCTTTTATTGGGCCGGTCCTTATTATAAAGGAGGAGTGGAATCGCTGACACAGGGAACGCAGCCTGGTTTCCACTGAACTGACCAGCAATGTTTTTTACAGTTTGACTCTTTAAGTTGTAAAAGAGTGGGAGAAAGAGAGCACACGAGGCGCACCGACTTCGGGGGAAAAAAGCAAACCAAACAAGCCAGGTACGCAATCAGGCCAAGACCAAAGACCTAGACTGATGGCATGACAAAAAGGCCACAGCTTCCTGACCCACCCGTGACCCCACCCTTGCCAGAAACTGCATCTCCTGAAGAATTACATGACTCAGCGTGCAAATACACAAAATTGCTAATAAATAGGGTATACAAGCTATTTATACAGTACACGTGCTTTGTATTTATGCCTTCTATTATTATAACTGGGAACTGGTCAAGGAATTCCACGAGCTTTCCATGAGCTTTGAAATAATAGACATGGACTTGGTCATGATATTAGTGTACTTACTGTTTAAGCCCATTTTCAAGTGATTAAGAAATACGAACATGGGACATTTAACAGTGCATTAAGTTGTTCTTACAAAAAAGTAGATCTGAGCAAGCAGTTTAAAGAAGAAACTTCCAGTTCTTTAATAACCAAGGACACTTACAATATGCTAATTAGATTCCTTTTGGCATCTAACCGTAAGCCTGAGCTGCTTCTCTAAGACTGGTGAAGTTGTACTTTAACGGTACCCGAAAGGTCAGCCACATATGCAGGGCAGGGACATAAATCTGCAGAAGTGTTGGAGTCTGTCAGCACGAATGATGTAAGTGTGGGGATCTTGGCCAGTTCAGGGCCAGCTTTTTTGCTGCTTTATAAAAATCCACATCTTAAAGAGGCTGTCTGCAGTGAGGGGTGTGCATTACTTCTCAAAGCCGCTCACTGTCCCATGAGCCCTGCTGCCACTTCAGTCCTCTGCCGATAAGAGGAACGAGGGTAAAAGTGTGTTGGTGGGTGTAGTGTGTGGTGTGCGTCTGCTGACAGAAACATATCACGAAGAGGTCCGTAGGTGGTGTAGGAGTTTAAGGAGCTGAGTTCAAATCCCAGTTCCCATTGGAGTCCCCCTAAGCAAGGAACTTCCCATGAACTGCTTGTCTAAAAATCTATAACCCAGCTGGGTGAATGGATAAATCAGTGCAAGTAGCTTAGTGTACAGTACTAACCTAACAGTCCAAGTTACTTCAGAGGTGAGGGTCAGTTTTCTTCCAGTCTTCTCAGGTACAACATTACCAGGATGAGAACTCAAGCTTTCAGGACCAGCTTGGTTGTTGCTGTTAGCTGCCAAGTCAGCCTCAACTCTAGTTGACTGCATACATGGAGGATTTTCAGAATGTTCTGCCATCCTGGTGTGTCATTAAGGTGTGCTTCACACTCGAAACTTCCAAACCACTGCAACCTTGCATTGGGAAAAATACATAGATGACTAAATGGGTAAATAATTGTTAGAACTTGCTAAACTCTGCAGGTTGCTTTAGAGAAAAAAAAAAATCAGTTAAATGAACAGCATAAATGGTATGAATTGACCTTCATTCACAGTGATTTCAGGCCTCCTAGAATTCTTATCAGTCACCTATAGGAGATGGGAATTTACTAATAATCCATGTTGCAGCATTGGTGTCTTCTGGTCTTGTCACCTACAGTGAGAGTGAGTACTAGCGTTTCCAGATCCGGACACAGTACAGTCCCTTCCTGTTTCCTCTCATGATCCAAAGATGTGTTTCTGGTGAACTGGTAACTCTCTAACTGTGTGAGTGAGTGAGTGTGTGTGATTCACCTGTGACGGGCAGACATCCAGTCCAGGTTGTATCCTGCATCGTAACTATTAGCTTTTGGGACAGAAAGTGGATGACTGCAGCCCTGCATCGGACAAGCAGTGATTGATGATAGAATGTTCTAGATACCAATATTAAGCAAAAGGATATAAAGCTGATAAAAAAGGTAAGGATGAAAAACTCAGGTATTATACCTGAATATAAGATGCAACATTCCTCTCTTCAAAGGGTATTGGATGTGTTCTGATAGCAAAGCCAGGTGCAAGAGTCATAGATGGGGGTAGATCCCTTGCCAGCCCCTAACCCTGAACCCCCACCCCCATTCTCAACTGCCCTCCGGGGCCACCTACAACACTCCATTGCCAGGTATGGGCTGGGGGCGAAACTCGTCCCTTCTTATCCTGCCTCAGCCTCCCAGCCAGGATTCCCAGATGGTTTGGAACCCGTCCACGCACTGCGCTTTCTGATCACATCACCAAAACTACGATTAAGGAGCTTAGGGGCCAGGAATGTGTCTGAGAAAAGCACACGGCCCGATTCTGGCCGCCTCCATCATTTGCATTCCCACCAAAGGGGAGAGTAAAAAACCCTGCTTTTTCCCTCGGTGAAAGGTGTCGCCTCCCATTTTCTACGATGGTTGGCCTTACTTAAATTTGGCTCCTATCAGTTGCACCGTGCGGAGCGAGAAGACCATAAGGTGACGTGACAGTTACAGTGCAGGTATTCCTGAATGCAGCAAATTCTGACTCCAGGAGAGACTTACCCACAACTTGCTCGTAAAGAGGCAACCTTCAACAAGGCCTTGTTTATTTTTCCAGGTATATGACTTGGCTGCGGCCACATTTCAAACAAGCCACATCTAGTAATTGCTTCAGGATCTAAACAAAAGAGGGGAAACCCCGGTGCAGATTCAGCAGATCACAACACACAAGGCAGTCCCTGCAGGTTCGCTCAAACAGTCCGCTTTTGTTTTCGCCCTAGTCAGTCCCACCACACCTGCGTGGATACGACCGGGAGTGTTGATAGCCCTGCTTTCACTGTCATACACCTGAAGTCTTCAGCAGCATCTCTGTGCAGCACCTTAGACGATCGTTGATGACGGTGAAAGCGCACAAGCGCCCGTTCTCTGTGCGATTTGGAGGATGTCCTGCACGACAAGCACTTTGCTGTCATTGGCAGACGAGTCTATGCAGAAAAAATTAGTTTAGCCTGTTTATTTAACCCGTTTAATGGAACTGGGATCCTGAATCTGCCATTTGCCGGTCGTGACAGAGGTTACAGTCGAGTTCTATCTCCTTCACCACCTACCTTTGCACAGATAATGTACAGAGTTTTGCGGCGAAGGCGTGGGGACATTCTGTAATCAGAAAGGTGGGGTTATTTCTACCTGTGACAGCTTCTTTGCACATCACCAAGTCACCGTAACTGAAGTTTATTTTGTTGTGCACTGACATGTTTCCGTTCTAATTTTTAACTTGAAAGTTTAAGTTTCACAGCATTTCTGATCCTGGGATTTTCTAGCCCATCTGTACTTGCCTTTGACATCCATATTTATTATGGAGGTTTAAAATAGCAAGTTGTAGGCTGAAGAACAATGCCTGCAGACAGGATGGGTGAAGGACAACTCGCTGCCAGATTAAAGGGAACCAAAACCTTGCGAGTGATGGCTGGAGTCTTACAAGATCCTCCTGGGCTGTCAAACAGTTGTATGTCTTCACCTGCCCCAGTTCACGTGCCTCTCATCTCCTGTCACCTGCCCCTATGAGCCTCCTTCTTTTACCAGAGGTACAGACTCAAATCCCTTTTCTTATTTCTGACCAAAGGTAAAAATGATGTACAGGTAAAGCCTGGTTCAGATTCACTGGAACTGAGGATGATCAGTGCAGTGGAGGAAGCTGAGGGAAAACAACAAATTATTAATTGCCAAAACTTCTGCGAACATGTGAGGCAAGTTGTTTTGGAGCATTAACTAGATACGAAGTGTTACAGCTTCGGCTTACAAACCTCTAAGCAGAAGCAAAACAGAAAGAGCCAAAAAAAAAAAAAAAAACATGTAAGACAAAACAGCAGCTTTTGCCAGGAACAGCATATACACTTTCCTAGGCGTGGTTGAGCTCCTGTTTGCAGTGCCCTCTAACTGGGTTTTGTGGCTAATGAGCTCACTGCATTGAATTTACCCATCAGTTACTGTGAATTGATTTATTACTGTTAAATGTAAAAGAGTACAAAAGCGTGGATACAGCTTTTCAGTTTTCTCATTTCTTTGGGGGCCAGAAGAAGCTGAGACATGTTTAGTCTATAGGGACTGATGCCAAATAAACATGACCGTTCTCCTCTAATGTGGACCACAACAAAGACGTGATGATCGGCCACGGTTCGTGACCTTCCATGTACTGTGTTCTTAGCTGCTTCAGCGTTTGAGAGCTGTGGTTTTCTGAAGGGTCAAGTCCTTCTAGTCAACTCAGCCAGGTGGTCATTCCAAGGGCAAGCTGTACATTATGATGAGCTCAGGTTTGACTTTAGCTTTCTTATGTGAGAGTGACTTAGGCAGTCGATCCTGATTCAGGCTCCTTTATAGATGCCCCTTTCACACCCGTCAGACACCTGCTGCTTACAGGGTTCCAGGAAGAGGAGCTATGCTGCCCTTCAGATCAACACTGAATGCAGTGTGTAAAGACAGCCGTCGGACTGAACAGGGCTGTTGTTTGTGTGGGAAACAGACAAAACTAACGAGACAAAAATGTTTCCTCGGACTAAGTTATTTCTGTAGCCCACTGTTCCGATTCCCTCGCCTGCTTTTCTGTAAAACCCCATTGTTTTTTTTTTTTCACCATCTGCAAACTAAAAGTTCACCACAAAGACGGCCATACGGGTTTATCCAAAGCAATGTTTTGGACCTGAGCACAAGAACATGGGTAGAATTATGGGCAGACTGTCCTTACATCTGTAAATATTAATAAAACTATTTTAAAAAGCTTTGCTTTGACAAGGCATTTTTCCCCCATTATAGCACAGCTGAAGTGTTTTGGTTATTTGGATTGGTCACCTCATCCTTAACTTCACTCTAACTGGGAGTGTGATGTTCTTTTAACAATGTGAACCATGAACATTAAGATAATTTCTACTGGTCTACAGAAAATTACACAGGGGGGAAACCTGCAATTTTGAGACTTTCAGCAGAATCCCAGCACTGGAACCATAGTGCCTTTGTGCAGTTCGCTTGAGGGGGTGTATGACTGGGGCAAAGTGGAATTGTGACCATGGTGCCGATGTGTGCCACGGTGAAACCCCACAGTACGGCACAGCCAAACCCTGAAAACCTTACAGATGCCATCTGTGTGCATCCACAGACGGTGCTCTTCCTAGGGAACGTTGACCATAAATCAGTAACAGATACAGCCAGGGCAGCAGCGTGACCACGCCGAAGGGTCTGTGCACAAACCCACTGCTGGAACCAGGGGTCACTGAGCATGATATAAATCAAACAGAGAAATTTACCAACCAAAGCCAGCAACGTCTCAAAGCACACGATAGTGTCTCTCTGGCCATTTGTTTAATGAAGTGCTAATCAGATTAGGTGCTTGGGATCGAATGACAGGAGCCGGGACATGTAGAGACCGATGGCTGGAACATATAACCTTGTGGTCTCGGATGTTCCATTCTACTTTGTACTCTGATGTGTCCGTAATGCAGGACGTCTCGCATTATCCCGGGTGGAGAACGCAAACAAGCAAGGGACCACTGAACCTCCTGACTCTGGGATTTTTTTGACTCACTTGTAGCCTGTTTAAACTCTTCTGTCAGGGCAGCACTGCGGTGTTGGCCGTTCCGGGACATTCCAGGGACTTCCACAGCTGATCTCCTTGGTTCAATCAAGACATTGGTTTGGGAGAGGGAAGGAAATATTGGTAAACAAGGACCATCTTGTAAACAGCCAAACTGCGGACTAAGCAAAGAAACCAAGCCCCCCTCCACACACACACACACACACACACACACACACACACACACACACACACACACACACACACACACACACACTTCCTGCATTTCCCTGAAATGTCCCAGTTGGGTGCTGCTGGTCCCGTATCTCCTAACAGGCCTTCGCTGTCTCCGGTATGACTCAACAGCAAACATAAGTTCACAACTAAGTAAACTTTTAAAGTGACAGGGAGACAAATCGTTTTTTCTAATTTCTCATGATACAGCAGGAAGCACACACGCATTTTTATGTTTGTAGTTTTAATGTATGTTGCAAATAATAATTTAACAGCACCCTGTGTAGCCTCTGCTCCAGGCAATGCTTTTGAGTCATAAATTTTATTACTGTCAGTAGGCGGTATCATTATAAGGGACCATGAGCCACACAATGAACACAATAATGAACTGCAAACAAGAAAGATAAGTCACACACTTTTACTGGCTTCATTTCACGCTGAGATTCTGGGGGAAAAAAAAAAAAAAAACGTAACACTGCTGCAGGGTTATGCCTTTGCGCTTGTCTTTGACTTTGTCTTTGAGCTGGTTGGTCAAATCTTTAGCTCTGTCTTTGCTCTTGTCTTAGACCCTGGTTTTGACTCTGTCTTACTGTACTGTTTTTGACTGTCGTTGCGGAGGTGTTTGGGTTTGCCTTTGGTCCTATCTTTTGCACAGTGTTATTGCCCGTTGCTTTTGTCCAGCCTTTGGCATGATCTCTGTTCCTGCCTTTTGCCTTTTCTTTGACTGCCCTAGTCTGGTCTTTAGTCCATTATTTGGCCCCCTCTTGTTCCTGATTTTGATGAAGTCAGTGGCCCAGTTCCTGGCGCAGTCTTTATCCCTGCCTTAAATCCAGTGTCCAGCCATACTTTTCACTTTCTTTTATTGAATCCTCAGTCCTATTTTGGGCGGTACGGTTGGTCTTACCTTTGGCACTCTCTTGGTCCCATCTTTGGTCCACTGCGTTGATGTCTTGGGCCAGTCTGTGGCCCCATCTTTGGTTCCTCTCAATCTCCTGCCATTCACTCTGAGTGGCTGTCTGACAGGAAAGGGTCTCCGCTTACTTGGTTTAAAACCGAAGCTAATGTGGGGCACGGTAGAGGGATGGGGATCTTGATCAAGTGGTCTCTGAAGGTGTGGCGCTGACTACGAAAAAGAACATCTTGCTTCCAAACAAAAGAGTAATTTCCTTTGGGATTAATAAAGTTTTCTGATTCTGAAAATACAGTAACAGCTCAGTTGGTGCTACTTCCGGTAACACTGTTTTACCACACTGCTCTTTCACTTCAGCCCTTTCAAGCAATTTATAACAATAATTTACCATGCTTAATAAATGATCAAAACTATTTTGAAACTTTTTTGGTATTGTCCGTTATCCATAAAGTCGACTGTTTTCTGCTTAGTTATTAAAGATACAACTAATTTTTAACTATGTTGCGCATGTGCAGTTTCAAGCTCCATTTTTGGAATATACCGTTTTAACGCGCCGCTAAAGCCGTGTTTCACTAATCCCACGATCGCTAACACAGGTTTACTGTAGTGCGAGCTCCATCGCAGGTATATTTCGCTCCCTTGTGGTTTGCAAATTTGAAACGCGTTTGCACATTTCGACTGACGTTTTATTCCCTCGTAAGCAGACACAAAAGCACCTCAGCTCCGCGTTCTTGCGCCCGGAGGAGAGCGATGCGCTGTGGTCCACGCTCCCCCCCCCCAACACCTTCCCCCGGCCGCGGTCGCCGCTGATTGGTGCAGTCACGGGCCCCCCCCCAACCCGACCCCGTCCGCGCCCGCGTGCTGCCCCGCGCACCCGCGAGCCCACAGTGGCCGCGCGACGCGGGACCGCGCGGAGAGCCGTCTTACCTGTCGCGCCCGCCGCGCACGAGCCCACGGCCGCTTGGCTGCAGCAGCAGCGTCGCGCGGGGAAGCGGACGCAACGCGGAGCGCGTGACGATGCTGGCGGCGCCGTTCCCGCGCCTTCGCCGAGGGGCTTAGGAGGACATGGAGCGCGCGCTCGCCGTCCCCGCGAGCCTCCTCTGCACCCTGTGGCTCGGGACTCTGATCGAGGCAGGTGGCACCTGAGCGCTTTTTGTTTTCTCGCTGCAACCTCACTCTGAATTTCATTTATTTCTTTATCTGTTTCATTTTTTAATTCATTTTGTGCTTCGAAACGCGACCCGTGTCTTGCAGACCTGCTGCCCCTCTCCGCTCGGCGCCACCGGGGGTCTCGACCGCGGTGAGTTTCGTGCGCTGTGGGCGCGTCAACGGCGACCACCGGGTGGGAAACGCAGAATGAATGAGGGTCCCTCTGGTTCTCTCTCCCTCTCTCTCTCTCTCTCTCTCACGCCCTGAATGCTATTGGCTGAAGCGTTGCACTGTGGGAAGGATGCCCTCTCTGTGTGCTGAAGTGTGTGTGATGCCCCTCCTCTGCAGACTACGCCTTTGTGACACCTGTCCAGGTGGACTCCGGTGGCGGTTACCTATCGCACGATGTGCTGGGCCACGGAAGAAGGCGCCGCTCGCTGTCGCCGAGGGCCGAGACGCTGCACTATCGGCTGTCAGCCTTTGGCAGGGACCTGCAGCTGGACCTGCGGCCCTCGGCATTACTGGCCGACGGCTTTTCTGTGCAGACCTTCAGCCAGGAGGGTGTTAGGGCGGAGTCCGCCGTGCCAGACCTCAGCGACTGCTTCTACCAGGGTTGGATACGGAACCACACAGCGTCGCTGGCCGCCATATCTGTGTGCACGGGTCTGGTAAGTCCCCCTCTCTCCAACCTGCTGCCCTGCCTTGCCATGCTGGAGGGAAAACAGAAGAACTCGATTAGTCTCGCTGTGCTGCAATGGCCAAACCCTTACACACGAGTGCGGGCTCACACCCCGCTGCTGAGATCCACACCTCAGTGCACGCTGTACCGGTGCTCGGTGCAGAGGGGGTGTCACTCACAGTAACTGTTCTTCAGCTGGGTCCCAACCCAACACCCTTCTCTTTTACATATGCATTCATTAATCGCATTCTCTAACATTGTTTTGCTACTCACATGGTTGTTTTTTCTGTATTAGTGGTGACACTGGAAGCTTACTGCAGACTTGAATAAATTGCATGCTGGGTAATGTGGATTTAGCACAAATAGGTGGGGCTGGAAGGCTAGTAGCAGAACAAACCTGAATGGGAGGACAAAATTTGCCTGTCTGATACCTTTCTCAAAATAGCTTGTAAAGATAATTAAGATAATCACTTATTAAGCAAGATATAAACATTCTTGATGTTATTTGCCCATTTATACAGCAGAGTAATTTTTATAAATTAAGGATAGGTACCTTGATCCAAGGTGCAACAGCAGTAGGTCGAATTCAAACCTGACTGGAAGGCGGCAGCTGTAACCGCTGCACCCCTTGCTGCCCCCCAGAGAGATCTCTAAGTGCTTTATTTAAAGCAATGCAGTTAATGGATTTTTAAGTGTATTCCTCAATGGTTAAACAGTAACTCTTCCCAGGACTCGAACCAGGCCATCTCCCGGCTGATAGAGCAGAGACCCCAGTGTGAACGAGGAGCTGCCTGGCGGGTGGAGTCAGGTTCGAGGTTGCAGCAGGGCACAGTTGGGTGGAAAAAGAGAGCGTGAACAGGAGGTTGAAGAAAACCTGGACCCGGTGGTCACCTGTCCCCTTCCCTTTGGTGTCCTCGTGCTGTCCCTGCCCCTTGAGCTCCATTTGCTCCGCCCACCTGTCTCCCTCGTTTGGCGCAATTAAAGGCGGAGCGGTGCTTCGGCCTCTTGGCTGGCGGCGCTAATCTCGCCATTGTCCCTCTCATTACCGCGCGCTTGGCCACAATAAAGCAGCAGTGGCCCATTCTTCCGAACCATGGCGCCACACAATGTGATTTGGGAGCAGTTGCATCTGAATAGACCCGGGCACCCCTTTGATCTATTTTTTCCATCCCTGTTATTTATGTTTTTTTTTGTTTTGTGGAGGATGACTGGAAGGGTATTGCTGACTTGCTCTGTGTGCACCGTCGCTAAAATGCACCACGCAGAAAAGGAGACTTCCTGCTTGAAAATTCACCATTATTTACATTTTCATCATACTGTCCTGGGAATGCTCCCTGAGAGACTCTGAGCTGGGACTCAAACTGCAGCAAGGGTTCTGACCCCATGTGGCTTTGCTTGATACAAGGGGCTTTGCATTAAGTACAAATGAGGCCACGGAGATCCTGGATGAGGGGTGCTCGGTCCTGGTGAAAAATGTTAATGTCCAACTTTTAAGTGCGTATGTGGGGCGGAGCCCTTAGAGAAACTCTCCCAGTGTCGAACCCAAGGCGCCTTCTTCAAGCAAGTGTGTTTTACCTGAGGGTCATGCTCTCATTTACTAGAATTTTTTTTCCTGTGTCTGTTTTTCAACGTAGAAAACCCAGGAAATACGATGAAAAATGATTGGTGTTGTCATGGCGATACACAGTTATATGCCTTCTACATGATCAACAGTTGTGCTGAGGCGACTCGACCAGATCCTTCCCGTGGTTTTAGGTGTCCAGGTGGACTCTGGGTCTAGACCCCCCCCCACCTTACATTTACACCTATGTGGGCATCATGGTGGTGCAGCTGGTAGTACTGGGGCCTCACAGTACTTGCACCAGTTCAGAGTGGGTGCGAGTCCAGCTCTGTCTGTGTGGTGTTTTCTGCATGGGTTTCCTCTGGGTGCTCTGGTTACCTTCCACAGTCCAAAGGCACATGTTTCAATTTAATTGGTCACTCTCAATTGCTCATAGTACGCGCGTGTGTGTGGTGTCCCATGCGTCGTGTAGTTTCACAGCCCATTGCCCAGTGATTCCGTGTCTGGGAGAGACCTTGACCAGTATAAAATGGTTAATGATGATTAAGCAGCCTGTAGAATTGACATATGAATACGAATAGGTAGATGACTGGACTGACTGACTTCCAAAGGCTCCAGGACCTTACGAGACAAGTGAATCCGAAAGAGATTGGTTTCAGTCACGTATTGAAGGATGGGAGAAATTTGCCTCTGGTTCTTTAAGCCCCCCCCCCCCAAGTTGGGAAGTTGGGATTATTCATAACACTTGGTTTTCTTTTAGGAGATCTAATTTTGGTGTAATTAGATGACTGTATTAAATGCTTAAGGATGGGGCGGCAGGATGACAATGGCGCCAGGGTGGCCATTAGGTCAGGGGGTGACAAACGTGGATATGACCTTTCCCGCGTCCCCTGGCAAACCAGTGGCTGAATGGCCAAAGTAAATATGATGCCAACATCATGGCGTATGTGACTGTTTTTTTTCCCTTTATTGTTAGCGCCAGAAAATTCTCTGCTAATGCTGGTGCAGTGTGTTGTGCCCATGGTGTTTTCACTGTGCTGAGGCAGCATGATGAAAAACCCGGACACTTCTTTCTCATTAGTGGAATAACCTGAAATGGACGATGTGTTAACCCTGCACATCATTCGTTTTTACTTCATTAAAGATAATTTACTAAATAATCCTTCAAGGTGCAGTAGCTTCTATATACTTCATGCTTTGACTGTTAACTGTCTGACACTTAACCTCTTATCCTTCAAATCAAAGGTCCCAGGTTTAAATACCCCACTCCTGCTGTAGTACCACTGATCACTGTGGAGAAGGGGTCTAATAATAATAATAATAATAATAATAATAATAATAATAATAATAATATGCTGGACCTGTCTCCTGTTGAAAACTAAGAAATTGTTCTGTAACTATCACATCTAACAAGATTTATGCTTATACTTAGGATTTTGGGTTATATTTGCTATGCCTGTTCAGGCCAAGAAATTTGTACCACAGGGAGTGAGATTCAAATCTGAGCTCTTCAACTGCAGAGCAAGGCCACTAACTGCAATGACACCTGTTTAAGCACAGCTTGGATTTGAACCCAAAATCTACTGTTTTTAACAATTGAACCACAGGGTTTCACATTTAACAAGCAATGTTCTTAATCAGGCCGGTGGTGAATTCCAGTCAGTTTAATTTTATTGTTTTTTCCAACACACGGTACTCTGTAGGCAGCCCTACTGGAGATATGGGTTTGGTTTGACACCCATGGGCTATACCCAGTCTGGGAACGGGTGTGTTAACTGTCTACACCCATGATGCAAAGCCTTTGTCTGTGAGCCGCCAGCAAGGGGGCCTGTTTACTCACCCCCAGGGTGTTTTTGCTGAGGAACAGTTGTACAGCTCAGACCTTTAGGCAACAGTTGGGATTTTCTGACTGATTACACATTTTTTGCTATTTGAAAGGAAATAAAAAGTCAGATCTTTTGTAAAGGAGGTTCAGATGTCTTCAAACTTTTGTGATATATTTACTGAAAGCAAAAAAAAAAAAAAAAACTCTTAAACCACATTTACCTTTCCTGTTCTTTAGCGAGTACTTTAAAAGGCACAGTGCACAGGGAAGCCCTTTCAACAGGCAGGCTGAGTATGTGGTTCACCACTGCGGTTGTGTCTGAGTTCGAACCCCCAAGTAAGACTTTTGTGTCTGCACAGAGGTGCAGGCCATGGGGAAAAAAAAAACATAAAACCAAAAAACAAGAACAAGATGACATGTGGTGGTGGACATCACATGGCTATGATCTGGACTAGTTGGCCCCTGTGGGGGTCTGTACACTCAGTTTTGGGTTCTGGGAAGGTCCTAGAAATGAAATGATTCACTCCAGCATCCTTTCAAAATGTTTTAATCAAATCCATAATCTGGACTTTTTTCACAATTTACAGACATTAGATTTCAGTTGGTTGCCTTTTCTGAGTTTCTTATTTAAATACGTTGCTTAAATGAGAAACAGCTTTTTGCAGGACTTGAACAGACAACCTTCTGTTTGTAAATCCTTAGGTGCAGTTATATCTGTTTAGTATAGAACTGTAACCTCACAATTTAAACTGTACCTCAGGTTCAGATCCTACCACCTGCTGTGTTCCCCTTGTCCTGAATGTATAGTAAATATTACTTTGCAGTATAAACCAGTAATTTAGTAGTAGTAGTAATTTGGTGTAGAACCCTCACTCTGCATGTTGCTTTTGTGAAAAGTGTCAGGTAAATAATAACGATTACTACTATAATATTCTTACTATATAAAAATGAAATTATGTCACTTTTGACAAATGTGTCACATAAATAATCATTGATAATAAATTACTTCTGAACATTGGATCTGTTATATTAGGTCAATGACCACGTGTGACCATGGGGTATCTGTGGTATGTAGTTATACAGGTACATAGCACAGGTGTCTGTGTAATAACCTCAGTGAGTAGCAGAGCCACAGGAAAAAGTAAAAGATTGTTCAGCAGAGCAAAATAAATAGTAAGCAAGGTAAAAACAGTCTGACCTACTGCTGTCTCTGAGTCTTTCTTGAAAGTAATGATCTAAGACAACTGATCTGGGATCTGTGGGAGGTCTCGGAGGAAGGACAACACAGGGGGCGCTAGCCACCCGCAGTGCTTCTGTTATGAGGGACGGAGAACTGGAAGGCAGAGTCAATGTTGCCAGGACCTCCATTGTAACAATGGTCTCCCCCCACCCCCCTCCCCCCATTATTCCCAGGGCTCAATGGCCATAGGAATAGGAGCTCAGATCGGCCACGTTGTGACAGTGATGCAATGGCCTGGCTTGTCTGCATTCGCATCCCATCAGCGGCACCGTGATCGCGTCCCAGCATGAAATAAATGAGCGGGTTTGGAGAACGTGGCCGGGTTCCAGCACAAAGCGATTTCCTGTCACTGCAGGTTTAAATCAAGGTGCTGATGCAGCTCATCTCCAATGCAGCTCCACACCTAACAGGCCCAGACTTGGTGCTCCACACACATGACCCCACTTCAGGTCCACGAGGCAAAAGCTGTGACCTTGTGGCCATGCATGTTAGAAACTGATTAATAATAAGCTGCCTTATTCCTTATGTAATAAAATTGGATAAGTTGACTTTTAAAGCTTTAAATCTTTTGGCAAAAATTAAAGGTAGCTGAAAGAATCTGTAAAGCATATAACAGATCTACTTACATCAGGATATGATGACAATATTATTATTATTATTATTATTATTATTATTAATAATAATAATAATAATAATTTTGACTGTACATTTGTGAGCTAAACCTTAAAATTGGCACGTTATTCAGATCTTTGTACTTAGGATAATTTTGCTCAAATTCTGACTTTTTGACAAAGAAAGCATCCTAATTCTGATCAGCTCATGACAGCTTTTTTGTGTTTGTTTGGTTGATGGCTAATTGGAAAGCCATTCCTTCAGAGAAGCTCCGAACCACTGGACGTTGCTGTCGGTTCCCCACCCCAACAGAGTCCTGGGCTTTACCCACTTCCTGTTCGAGCCATTCCACTTCCTGCTGGAGTTGCAGAGTTTTCCTCTGCCGGGGTGTGGCAGGGCTCCCCTATTTGGAGCCCCACAGGGAAGTGAGTGATGGGCTGTTTCACGGTCAGGCCCATGTCATTAACTGATAAAGGCCTTAAATATGTCATTTTTTTAAAGGTTTGGCTCTGCTGGAGAGTGGAGGTTGGGGGCAGAATGGTTAGGGTTAGTGATTAGGGATCAGAGTTAGAATTTAACTTCCTACACTATTTCTGCAGTCACGGGGAACATAGGCCATGGTTGTTACTTAATAATGATGTGTAAACAATTGGACAATATTGTGATCTGCAATCGAAACTTGACATAAGGTAAAAACTTGCTCAGTTCTTTATGGAGTTTGCAGATTCTACCCACGTTCAAATACATGTGTTTCATGTGGATCGGTGACTCTGAATTGCTCAGAGTGCATATGTATGTATGTGTTACTTTGCTCTAAATGGAAATATAAGGAGTTTAGTGTGGGGTATTTAACACTGTATTTCACCTTCTGTAATGGTGTCTGGGAAATGCTAATTTATAAATGTAATATGTTGTTTTTGGGAAAAGGATCTACTAAATGAATAAATGTAAATGCAAACATCAATTTGCAACCTAAAAAGGTGTGATCTGTTAAGTGCCTGAATCAAAGGTCAGAGGTTGTTTGGTAACCGTGCTTAAGATCATGGCTTGTGTCTGATAATTCTTAAGTGTGTGAGGAAACTGTAAAGCTGGAGAAAAATAAATCAATGCCGTGTGATATATAGGTAGGCATGTCGCCTAGAGCATCCTATGATGCGACTACCCAAACGTTTCTGCTCCCTGGATGCCCAGCCTGTGGTTTCAGGAACATAGTACCACGCGGCATGTTGCCGAATGCCGATACGACCCGAAGCTCTGTAATCATCAGCATTGCACACCGCAGAGGTCTCATAACAGCTCACTAATTCACTCCATCACACAGCCGAGCACTTTAAGAGCAGCCAGTGTAGACAAAGGGGGACTAATTGTGTTTTTTATTGGCTTAAACAGACAGACAAGCCGTCTGCCATGTCCCATGCTTACTGTAAATATACACATGGTGGATTTCGAAGTGCTCAGGGCACCATGGACCGCTGCATAAACAGGGCCTTTCGTTCTGCAGTGCAGGGTTTGGCTCGTACAGAACATGTGTGGGAGAGCTGTGATGAAGGATAACAGATCGCTGGTTTAAAACGTAGTACACTGGCTTCTCGTGTACCAAATTTTAAAGATATGAACCTTTTCCTGTTTATTAATTCTTTATTGTTATAGTAGTTTGTCACTTATCTTTTGTATAAATTGGAAAAATAAGTTTTGCTCACCATAGTTTAAACACGTGAAATTTAGGTTCAGGTCATCTTTATAAAAGTAAGGAATCTACAGCGCCATGTGACTTAGAGGTTCAAGTGGCAAGTAGAATCATTTTACAGATGACAGTATATTTTACTGAGCAAAGGAAACTTGGTAAGACCATGGAAAATCAACATCAAAGCAACTAGTTAGGAAATTTACATTACACCGGGTTACTCAGTTTTTTCGGTACAGTATAGGTGATGGAAATACCACTACTGTATGCCATGGCACACATTAATAGTGCCAATGGCTTTGCAGTTATTAACATACTGAATTACAAACTTTTCCCAACTGAAGAGTTGGTACATTGCTCAGCTTCTCCTTGCACAGATAACTGACACTCAAGTCAGTTATTTTAAAAGATCAAGATTTCTATGGTGAATTGCTGTTGTTTTGCATCTTGTCTTGCTTGTCTTGGCACTTCTGAAAGATGCTAAGTGACAGAACCCAGAAACTGATGCTGGGCTCTTTTTTACCTCTGCAGATCTGGTTTGATGTTGTGCAGGATGGATGCATCTTATTTGCAAACATTATAGGTGGGAAAAGAAAAAAAGAGCTGTTGCTCTGTAATCTGCTGAACCCTCACAAGTGCACCTTGAAAAGGATAACTAGAGGTTTGGCACATCAGTGAAAAGTTCTAAAGCTTTTCCTGAAACTGTGAATGGTGGATGATTCTGGGGTTTATTCCTTTGCTCTGTCCTTGTGAAATTCCTTACCTCACAGGTCCTTTTTATGTACCTTTAAAGGGATAAATTGCACATACTTGGCTTTACTGCATGCATTAACACCTGCTGGGAGTCAGTTTTTGGCATGAAATATACAACACATACTGTTAGCTGCATGTTTTATTCACGCTGCATTTTGGCTGGCTTATAGTGCCCTTAAACCATTTCTAAATTTCATTGTACCTTTAGTGTTACCCACAATCAGTGCTCCTCCTAAAATGCAAGGTCAACATACCTGCAGTACACACTGAACGTATCTTCAGCATACCTTCTAGTCTACCTTCAGTCTACCTTAGAGGTGCCTTCAACATATCTTCAAAAGCGACGTCAGTGCACTTTCAGTCAGTGAGCCTTTCAACTTCAGTGAGCCTTCAGTGTACATTAACTGTGCTTTAAGTGTAATTTCAGTGCACTTTCAATGAACCTTCAATGTACCTTCAAGCTACCCGAAATGGGTGTTCAATGTACCATAACGAGATTCAGTATTTCTTGTTTCTTATTTGACTCCTCAATGCATTGTCAGCATGTCTTAGATATGCTTTAAATTTGCCTTCAGTGTACCTTCAGTGCAAGCAGGACATATTCCTTCAGAAAGTATTCAGACCCTCCACTTTTTCCAGACTTTACTGCATTATAAACTTATTTCAAACTCAGTTGAACCGATTGGTACTATAAGTTTGACATATCTTCAGAATACCTTCAATGTGACTTCAGCATTTCTTCAAACCGCTGTTCGTGATGTGTGTCCACGCACTTGATAAATTGATCCATTGTAAACAAAATCCAGTGTGGCACTGAATGAATGAGAGCTCATTAGTGGCGTGGAAACGAGGTGATCCATTGTGTGGTCCATGGTACCGTAATTGACTACTGGGACACACTGGACAATACAGCACTGAGGATATTCATCTGATGAGGGCTCTCCCCCCTTCATGGCTCTTGCCATGTTTGGCTGGAAGTCTTAAGCCTCGCAGATGTGCGGATGAAGTCGCATCATCCCAGATGGAACCAATTCCACCCCCAGGTTACCACAGGCGCATTCACCTCAGTGTGTCGGCGGCTGGGGGGAAGAGCGTGGCGATGTTTTACAGTAAAGTGTGGTATGTGTTTTTGAGCAAATGAAAAGCATGTGAGATAGCAGAATGGAGGTCGGGGGGGGGCAATGGGATGTGTTAATAGTGGAGTTTATCTCCTTGGGGGTTGGCTGGTATTCACGCATGTTCCTTGGGGGCTGGGGTGGGGGGCGCTTCTGATCATATCCATGGTTTACTGGCTCATGGAGATTTCAAAAGACAACTTCTCCTCCCTTGTGTCATCTTTGGACGGAATGTGTTTTTTGGCCCCTTTTTCCACTGTTCGTGTCAATAAAATTGAAACAGCCCAAATACTGACTGATTTATATTTGGAGAAGCATTTGTGATTGCTCATGAAAAACAACGTATTTCTCATGAGGGCGTTCATCAGCGGTGAACAAAAACCACAAGAACAGATTTGTTCTGTTTAAAGGTGAGATAAGGACAAAAACACAACTACCCATTGTGGATTAGTGCATGTACACTTTTTGTGAAGTCTGGGGTCTCATTAAGAGGTTCTGAGATGAACAGTTTGACCCATAACAACAAAGCAGAAAGTCAGTTATCAAACACTTTTTACAGCCTTTTGGACATAAAATGCCCAACAGTGGAGCGGAGTGTGGCCTTTAATATAAGTTTTTGAGCTGTAATGCTGCTGTGAGACAGAGTAGAGTCTGATCATTAAAAGTACATGGATAGGTCTTAAATGCAGAGGGGTGATGTAGCGCAGCCCAGCTTTGCTGACTCATCCTCACGGGGAGTTTGTGGGACTGCTGAGTCTGTCCGGTGGACATGGTGCCCCCTCAGCTCCACACCACCAGCCCTGTGGGGGGTAGGGATCTGTCATACTCACTCGCTGTTTTCACATCACGCTGGTCTCTTTGTCTTCGCCATGTTTATTTTGCCATTTGCAACAGAGGGAAGTTGGGACTGGGGTGGGAGTGGGGGTTATGTGCAGGGGGATTTGGAACCCCACAGACAGACATGGGGGGGCAAGGCAATGATTGAATGCACAACCATAATGTGGCAGGGGGCAGCTAAGGGACCATTCAGTCCTCAGGAATGTGATGGGTTTGGTATTCTTTCTAGTAGCTTCAGACATGGTCACACGGTAAAGCACCATCGTTTAACCACTGGTTGCTGCTGCTATAGTACCTTTAAACAAAGTGTTTACCCTGGCTGCTCCATACCTTTTGGAAATATCAAGCTATATAAATACTGTACACAAATAGCATTTCTTGCTTTGGAAATAAGCATAATCTGAGCAGCAAAACAACACCCAGTTGGTGCAGCAGGTGGTGCAATGGTTAGTGCAACCATCTTACGTTGGTTTAAATCACACATCCTGCTATAGTGCCCTTAATTAAGCTACTTACCTTCAGCTGAGGCAGTAAAAGTGGCCCAGCTGTATAAATGGGTAAATCAATATAAGTAGCTTAGTGTACAGATCTAATATTTTAAGTTACTCTGTAGAAGGGTATCAGATAAATGGATAAATGTGTCATTGGTATTTCCTGGCTTCCCTTGTCGCAGATGGTTAGTGTAGTGGGGATTCAGATCTCGTTCCCTACTGTAAGCTACCCAGCAATTTATGGAAGTGCTGGTTTGAAGTAAAAAAATTCTAATGCTTCACATAAGATGTAAAAATGAAACATTTACATTTAAACTTGTAAATTTAGCGGATGCTTTTCTCCAGAGTAACATATAATGATTTCAGCAAGTATTTTTTGTCCAAGGTGACTTACCCATGTTTGACACTCTACACTGAAATACACTATATGGCCAAAAGTATGTGGCTTCTAATGACTGAGCTGAGCTGTTTGAACCTCACCCATGCGGCATACAAACACATTCTGGACAATTGTGTGTTTCCAAATTTGTGGCCCCAGTTTAGAGAAGCTCCTTTCCTGCTCCAGCATAACTGTGTACCCCCAGTCCACAAAGCAAGCTCTATACACACACAGTTTGCTCAGGTTGGTGTGGAACAACTCGAGTGGCTGTACAGAGCCCTGACCTCAACCCCATTGAACACCTCTGGGATGAACTGGAATGGTGACTGTAAGCCAGGTTTTCTTGCCTGACCTCACAATGCTCTTGTGGCCAAATGGGCACAAATTCCCAAAATCTGGTGGAAAGCCTTCCCACAAGAGTGGGGACTGTTACAGCAGCAAAGAGAAGCAACTTCATATTACTGCCCCTGGGTTTGGAATGGGATGATCAACCAGCACATTTGGAGGTAATACTCAGGTGTCCACATCCTTTTGGCCATACAGTGTACTTACAGTCATTTAGGTGTCTATACATCACAGCAAGGTAACACACATATACACTCTCTGGGCAAATTAGAGTCACCATTTCACCTGCAACATGTATTTTTGGACTGTGGGAGGAAACTTGAGTACCTGGAGGAACCTTATGTGAACAGAAAAGAGAACATGCAAACTCCACATGTGTACAGAGCTGGTTGTTGCTTTGAGGTTAACCGTCTGACTCAGCTTAGTCTGTCTTTAGCCCTGGCCTGTGTGATCTGGTCACTGCTGTGGACCTCCCTCGTGAGTTGCTCCAAGACTAACAGTGCAGGTGCTGCCAATGTTGTGACTGGATCGATTGCAGTTGGTGTCCCCTTCGTGACTCAGGTCCCACACATCATTCTCGCCTGGCATTACCAGATATGAATATCAAATAGCAAGGAGATGCCTGTCAAGCCCTGGACATTCATCACACAATCAGCCGGTGTCAGTAACCGTGCCAAGATAAACAAGCCATTGTTACTTACGGCTGTGGTAACTCGACATGTTTCACAGACAGACTCCTTCATTGCTTCCAGAACTTTCTGGGAACTGCCAAGTTTTCTTCACTAGCAGTGTGCTGTGCTCAGTTGATTTGTACTTAATTATTCTGCACTTCTCTGTTTAGTATCCAGTTTCATGGTAGTAGCACTGTGTCTTTACAGACCCAAGAGGCAGCTTGTATTGAGCGCTTCACTGAACGAAAAAGCCCGGAGACGCTGAAATATGTTTTCTCCTGCTGCACCTCAGCATGCACAAGCTCTAATAAAAACATCACTCTGTTGCTATTTAAAAATATAGTTTTGCTCACTCATTTAAATCATTTCCAGCACGAAAACTGCATCTTGCACACAATGAACTGCAAATGCCAGCACTTGTGGAAATATTTGCAATGGTAGCTCAAGCCAAGAACAAGTGCACTCGATCGATCATGTGAACTTGTGCGTTGGGCGTCAGAAAAGCAGTTCTTCTCGGGAATGTCATACACCGGGTGTAAATTTTGGCAGTACTCAGAACACAGTCTTCCCCTGGCGTGCAAAGGTAATATGTTCTTTGAAAAACCTGTTAAAAGGTGGATTCTCGTAAATAAAAGACATAATTACCAGTCATTTCAATGATTACAAAATATATAATGTCACCATTCATGCTAAATTGTCACCAAGCCATTAAATTATACAGTTACATTAATAGTTAACAGTAGTTGCCAGAAAATTGTACAAGAAAGCAGTTTGCTCTCATTAAGTACTCGGTAATACTGTATGAGTGTACTTGCGCTAGTTACGTTCTTTTCAGGTTATTATGTATGGTACACTTAAATTCTGTCCATTCATATATTATATAAACATATATTAATTGTTTCTGTATTAATTCAAACTTTAATAGCAAAAGAACCAGAACAGTTAAAACAAAAGAAACAAATGAATTCAGACTCACCAGTTGACGCAGTCAGGATAGGCCAAAACAGATGTGTGATGATCGAGATTGCAGCAGATGAAACCGGTAAACAAGGATTAATGAATTTAACACAGCATGAGCCAAACTGTAAGTGCAGCAGCTGGACAACGGCTCAACCGTTGAAGGTTAAAAATCCAAATTCAGTTCTCTTGCAAAGAAACACCTCGAAAGCCAAAGTCTATTAAATTGAAATCCTTTTCAGGTCAAATTCTGGTTACCCACATGAGGATGTTTCAGAGAATGACTATACAGCAAGAAAGTGCAGAAAGTTTAAACATTTTTTTCTAGCAAGACAGGAAGACACCGGATTGTGTTGGTGGCTCTTCATTACTGAGTCCTTGATGGTGTGAAGGACCTGGAAGCCTGCACATGGCCCACCAGAGGTGTGAATTGAATTGTGTTCTTAGGTCTACTTCTCCCTAGTGTTGTTAAGCTATGTCAAAAGGGGGTAAAAGGGGGTAAATGCTTGAATGAAAAGGGATGAATGAAGCCCTCCTGTATCAACACAGCAATATTGATTAAACCCAGATTAAAGAGCGGAGCCGAATGGAACAGCAAAAAGAGCTCCCTGACCTCTGAACTTCCTCCCCATTCATCAGCAGGAAATATCCCGCTCAACCCGCCCTCCCATCTTCATTCAGCAAATCCAAAGAGAACAGGGAGGTGTGAGAGCGGCGCTCTTTACTGGAGGTGAGAACAGGCATCCCTTGCCACCATGACGGCTTCTTAACTTGATGGAAACCAACGGCAGACCCCCTGAACAGACGTGCTGAGTTATTGCTGATACTGCTCTCCCAGGAGGTCGCCCCAGACATGGAACCCCGTTCCAACATGCGAACTTAAGCAGATTCAGGTGCGCCTGTGCTTGCTCCACTGCCCAAATAGATCCCGCCTTTTTCACAGATGCCCCACTTGCCGGGTGAGAGCTCGAAATGATTAATAACCCTGAGTGGAAATGTGTTTTCACAGGCAGCCAAGATTCTGAAAGGGTGTATCCACTTGCCTTTCTTTCCTGTCAGTGCCTTTGCTCTCTTCCTCACAGCGTCTGGGAATCGCTACCAAAAGGCCGGTTTCATTAAAGACCAGCGAGTCCCAAATGTTTTACAACATTTTTTACAAGAGAAACAGAGCCTGTCCTCCTTTTGTTTTAGAATGTGCAGTGTGGAACAAGAGCATTTTCAGTTATCTTGAGAACTGCACACACAAAATGATACTCTGTCTTTCTTTGAATTCATAAAGTTTCTTCATGACTCGACACATCCCTAATGTTGTCTTTGGTCATTTCTTAAGTGCAACATGGACTGGTATCCTTGGCAACCCACATAGCCTGAATTCTGCACTTGTTTTGTGAACTCTGCAGATTCAGGTTAACATTTTGTCTCCAGGCGATTGAACCCATAACCTCCCCAGTTATTAATTTAGCTTTCTGGAATATCGGCCTCTCAGCAGACTACTGTACATCACAGACAGGGTGTCATGCTCTCAGTTGGCCTTTTACTACCAGTCTCCGTTTTTCTTTTTTCTGCAGTCGGGGTTAATACGAATGTTGAACGAGGAGTTCTTCATCACACCACTGCCTCTGCACCTGGCGATGGAGCACAACTACAGCGCCCCCAGCGGGCACCACCCACATGTGCTGTACAAGCGTTCTGCGGAGCGTCGCGTCCACGGAGATCCCCGACTGCACCCCCATCCCCGAGACCACCGCCTCCATCAGCACGGAAAGCTTCAGAGACAACACTTCTGTGGACGTCGCAAGCAATGTATGTAAGGGAACTTCCTTACTCCCCTGCTCTGGCCTCGCATGATTGTACCTTTTCTTATATATAGCAAAACTGTGAAAAAATTGTATCTGAATTTGGGTGCTGGAGCTCTACTCTGAACCTGCACTGCAGTAAGGTAGCTGGTGCACCTAGATTTGAATCCCACTGCCTACAGTAGAAATGTTGGGCAAGGTACTTGTCCTGAATTGATACAGTAAAAATTACCCAGCTTTATCAACAAGTAAATCCTCGCAATTAGCAGCACCGTAATTGACTTTAGAAAAAGCATTGGCCAAAATAGAGGAAAATAAATAAAATGGTGTTAGTGTGGGAGGTGGTTTTACAGTGAGGGTTTCAGGCTTGATAATGCAAAAAGAGAAGGTCTGTTACAGCAAGCACCTGTCATTACATTCAGCTTGACAGCCTCCTAAATTTTTACGGAAAATTAGGTAACTCGAAAGGCTGTACTTTGTTATCATCATGTGTCGGGGCTCCGTCATGCTCTGTCATGTCAGGTTGTAATGAACCGCAGGCCAAGCGTGATGCTGGATATGAAAAGTAGGTCATAAGTGTGCACACTTTACACTGCACCTCTCGGGTATAAATATACATCTTTGTTTTGATAAACAATGCCTGGGCAGCCGCATTATGCCGGAGGGATTATCTGGCATATGAGAACGAGTGTGCGGAAGGCCTGTGCTTAGTGAGTCGCCAGGAGTGTATCCTGATCTCTCTGCACCCCCCAGGAAGCTCCTGATGGGAACTTCCCTCAGATGAACTTCTTTCCAATGTACGGCTCTCTCTGTCTCCTTCCTCCCTGATCTACCAGATGCTCCCAAGCCCCCCGCTGAAGTTTTACCAGGTGTGGACGACGGATTCACAGGGCAGGGCCGCTCCAGGCGCTCACCCATCCCAGAAGCTCAAGCGGGTGGGCTGAACGTGGAAACCTTGGTGGTGGCTGATCGGAAAATGCTGGAGAAGCACGGCAGGGAGAATGTCACCACCTACGTCCTGACCATCATGAACATGGTAAGCTGGAACGAGAACCTCTCAGCTGGCTGGTGTGGAAGGAGTGTATGACATGGTTACCCTTGAACTTTAGCACTCTGGAGAGTTAGTGCATCAATATGTGGTGAAAAAATTTTGGAGCTAATCCTCTACACGAATGTACCTTGTCATGTACCATGTAACCCCAAGTTAAAAATTTTAGCAGATGCTAAAATTGCTGGTGCTTTTCTCGATTTGCATAGGTCTCAAGTCTTTTCAAAGATGGCACCATTGGCACCGACATCAACATCGTGGTTGTCAGTCTGCTTCTTCTCGAGGAGGAGCCAGTAAGCAACAAGTAACACCAGTATAACTCACTCACTTACTCACATTTGCTCAGTATTGATAACTGCTTGCCCAAGCCAGGGTTGCAGTGGTCTGGAGCCCACAATTCTATATACTTGTCAGGCGAATTACCCCTCTGTAAGAGTTCCTTTAAATCTTCTGTGTTTATGAATGTTAAATCTACATGTCGTGCCAACCATTGTGTTACTGTTTTTGGGTATGTGCTAATGCTAATACAAGACTAGCTATTCCCAGTCCTTTAAAATGCTTCAGTGTATGCTAATGCTAGGGCTCCGTCTGCCCCACCTGAACTTTCCATCTCTGTAACCCCTTCTCACTGTGCATTCCTGTGGCAGCTGGGCCTCACCATAAACCACCATGCAGACCAGTCTCTAAACAGTTTCTGCCAGTGGCAATCGAGCCTGGTGGGCAAGAATGGGAAGCGGCACGACCATGCTGTTCTTCTCACAGGCCTGGACATCTGCTCTTGGAAGAATGAGCCCTGTGACACTCTGGGTGAGGGCTAGAGTGGGGGGCCAAACATTAGCTAAGCTTGTTTTTCAGCCATGTGCCTGAGTTTTGTGTAATGCACAAGTGTTGACTAGAAAGTTTTGCAACTATACTTATTCTACATCTGAACATTTTTCAAAGGTGGGGAGCTTCACACTCTATACACTTCTCTGTTCACTTCTTGCAGAGCTCCAAAAACTTCTCAAAGGCGTGCAGCAGGGATTTTTTTCACATCTTCTTCAAGGCAGCAACCAGCCTTTTCACCTCTTTCATTTTTTCTGCCCTGCTCACTGTCTCTTTTCCACATGTTTGAGTCAAGATTTCAAAAGTCTCCTGACCATTTTCCCTCGAGCTTTACACAAAATTCAATCACACATCTTTGTCACGCAGTTGAAAAAATGTCACAGGTGGCTGCAATTGTAAAGTAGGGGTAGAATTGTTGGGCGTGACAACTCAAGGTCTAAACAGAAAGTGTTTGAACAGAAAGTGGTGCATTGTCACTGGACCTTGACTTTGTCTCCCCAGTATTCGGGGTCTGTTCAGGACAGTCAGTTTCAAAACACATCAGCCAACGTTCATACACAAAGCCCAAGATTTTACAGCACTTTGGACATTTTTCATGTGTAAGCAAACAGTTCTGAGGTCAGGATGCAGGATGGATCCTCATATCATACTCTAGACAAATGTAAGTAACCTCTTATGAGGGACGATGAGCGTGGAACTTTAGACTACTAGTAAAGTGAGCATCCTTGGATAGAAACAGACACACTGTCACTGTGTTGTATGGTGAAGCAGATCTACCTCTGATTACAAAAATCCTCATCTCTTCCTTGCTCCTCCCTGCAGGTTTTGCTCCGATAAGCGGCATGTGCTCCAGATACCGAAGTTGCACGATAAATGAGGACACGGGCCTGGGCCTTGCCTTCACCATAGCCCACGAATCTGGACACAAGTATGTCACCATTGCTCTCCATTAGAAAAATATACAGTTCATTCATGCGTGACAGAGTATTGAAATGTAGAGACTCAGTGCATTCCAATACTGTTTTTGTAAGAGAAAAAGAAAAATGCTAAGTGGTACACAAATTGCTAAAAAATCATTTTATTTCAATATTTAAGGTGACAATTGTGTAAAATGTATTAAAAATATTTTATTATAAATGCAGATTTGGCAAGGAACTGTCACAAACTCTCAGCTGTTGTCCAGCATGACATAATGAACAGCAGCAATTTTTCTCAAGTAAATTTTCCTCAGGTAGAACAAAACCTGCATTATTCATATAGCCAATATATTCTTATAGTCAAATTCTCAAGCAATCAGCGCTAAAAACAGAACATATTGGGCCATTTCAAAGCATGCCTTTACAGTATAGAATTTATACTTGTGAATGTTACTATTCAGCTACTATAACCAAATCAGTTTTTCTCATCTTGCCACATTGTGCGATATTTTGCTCAAATGAAACTGCTTACAAATAACAAGACTACTACTGTGTCAAAAAAATTGTAAAAAAGTGCAGATATGATACATAGGAATGATTGTTGAATTGCTTGACAGGACCCCCCCCACCCTTGTTAAACTGATCATGTGAGGATCAACTGTACCAGTTTGGTTTGCCCTTCTCTGCCTGTAAAAATCCATTTTTAAGGCTGCTTGTATAGTTTATTGATTAGCATATATTTAAATTATTTAAATTTGTGTGCAGGTAGTCAGTCTGTTTTCTGTATTCTGCTCTCAGGTGGAGAAAATGTGCCTTTTTCTTTATTTTACATTCAGAGCTACTATTTTCCCAGGATTTGGGATGGAAAACAAAATCTGTCATGGGCAGCTGTGTTCTGATATCTATAACGTAGCAACAAAAGGAAACGGGAGATGAGTTAAGTGAAACGGATGAATCGCATTCAGAACAGTACGGACTTGATGACATGCACAATGTCATCTAATCCTTGACTATGTTGAAAACCATCCACAGGACTTAGGACAATCGTGTTTTGTTTATGCGTTACCATTGAGATAAGAGTCATCTGAGATACTATTCCCAAGATTACACCTTTTTTCCTCATCTGGTTGGCATTTACTCAACACAGACTGGAAGTAGTTTGTTCCTAAAGTGGTTTAATGCTAACATGTCAAAATACGTGTTAGCTGCAGTGGTTTAATTACTTTGGTCAATTTAGTAAGTGTTTTTTGGCAAGTGGCAATTGCTTTGTGAACCATCTTCAAGCCAGAAGCTCATCAATCATAGACACATGTCAGCAAAGTTTACAGCATACGTGTTAGATTTGCCGGCCCCATGGATCTTTTGTAACAGCTTCTTTTCAGGACATCTAGCTGGAAATGTTTCTCCAAAACATACCTTTTGTGTATCTTCACATCTGAAAGATTTGGGCACAGTGCTTTTTTCAGGCATTCAGCTGATATGTCTACCCAGCTTTTCTGCAGCAATTCTCAGAAATGTGGGGCAGCTGTAGGGTTGCTTTGGTTTCAGTCTTGTGTCCTGTTTGTCCCATGCAGACATTTGCCAGTTGTAATGAAACATTTGACTTGCATCGTAAGAGTGGTCAGGGAGAATAAGTACCTTATTTGAGGAAATTGATATTCTTGTCTATTTGAGGAAATTGATGTTCTTTAAAATTCGGCTTAAAAATGCTTCTCAGTAGTCTGTGGCTACAGTTCTGCATTATTGTGGTTGACAATGAAATGAGAACAGTGTTGTGTTAAAAAATTTCTGGAAGAAACACAGAAACTCAAAGATCACATACATAAAAAGGTATGAAGACATACAGTAGATAAAGAGGACATATGCAATAAAAAATAATACCCCCCCCCCCTTCTTTCTTTGCTTCTCTCTCCTGCACCAAGCTTTGGGATGATTCATGACGGTGAGGGAAACCCCTGCCGGAAGACTGAAGGGAACATCATGTCGCCGACGTTGGCTGGAAACAATGGCGTATTTTCCTGGTCTGCTTGCAGCCGCCAGTACCTCAGCCGCTTTCTTAGGTAAATACTGTCTGTCATGGGCTCAGAAGCATTTGTCTTATTGTCGGTATCCTTACAAACAATTCACGGTATGTGTGTCTCTTCCATTGGACACTAATACGTGTTTCATTGTGTGAACACCTGTTTCTCCATACACACACCTGCTCTGTTACAGTGTTTTGCGCACCTGCATCATCAAGCACACATCTGTACTCTCCACCATCTGTTATCATTCATGCAGTATCATAATTCACAACACATCTTGTCGATAATCCCTCTGTTGAGCTCATGCTTAAGTGTTTGAGCATAGGATTGATGTTTATTTATGTCTTAGTTTGTGATGGCGAATGATGCAGGGTACAGGTTTCTGTAGAGTGGTGTCTTTTCTCAACAGCACAGCTCAGGCCTCCTGCCTGGTGGATGAGCCTAAGCAGATGGGACAGTACAAGTTCCCCGAGCAGCTTCCTGGCCAGCTATACGACGCCGACACTCAATGCAAGTGGCAATTTGGCTCCAGAGCCAAGCTGTGCAACTTGGACTTTGTGAAGGTAACTCATCGCAATATATTTGTCAAAGTGGGAGGCAAGCTGGGGGCTGGGCTGCAGAGGAATTGACAATTAGGCCTGCATTGTTCACAGCTCATTGAGTTACCAAGGTTGGCGTGTTTGTGAAGTTAAAACTTTAGCTGTTGTTCTTCTTATCCTCACGGATTTACATATTTACACTTTCACAAAATCTGGTTGGACCGCGAATATATGTGAATATATGTAAATCATGCTTAGTACCAGCCTGTGGTTAAGGGTACAACAGTAAGTCCCTGTTCTTCAAGCTGAAACTGTAAACTTTTGATGACAGGGATCTCGCTCCCTAATCTATTGATGTGTTAATCCTTCATGAATAATAATGAGGTCAGGAAAAGCCATGCTTGAAAAGACTGGCCTGCTCCGTGGCAGGGTGAAGTAAACTCTGGGGTTTTCTTTTGTGTGTGAACTCAAACCCAAGCCTCTTTGAGAGCTCATCTCAGGACTCGAGCACCTATGGATCGTAATTAAAAGGGGAGACCCATTACTGTGCTGTGCTGGGCTACTGGCAGCGCTGGGTGCCTAATTAGCAGGGATTTCTTACTCAGCCGGACACTCAACGGAAGGGAGCCCCCCGGGGGGTGAGATTAGCATCGTGGGGGCAGTGGACGGGTCCAGCCAACCCAGCATGGCAGGAATCCATAGCGCTTCGCAGTGCAACAATTTATGTGTCTGGGCTGCAGTCCAGCCTCCTAGTGACTATACCATCTTCTACAATTCCTGTTTATAAATATTTAGAAATTTATACACTGGCTCGCCATAAAAAATGAAGAGAGCAGAAGATTTTATGATGTTCGAGGAACTGGTTTTGAGGGTACAACAATATTTGGAAAAGTCCAGAGAGAAGATCGTATGTTTCCTCTACCTTTGGAAGCAGATAGTATACTGGATAGCCACCACCTTCCCCTTAAAGGTGTGAATCCTCCTCCTGCTGTATCCTAAACTTCTTCAGCGAAAAATTAACCTGCTGTGTAAACAGGTAAATCATTGTAAGTCTCTCTGGAGAAACATGTCAACTAAATATGTAAATATACCAAAGAAGATTAATTTAGGTTGTTCGAGGAAAATTTTGCACATGTATAAACAACGTGTGAAACCGTGATCAGCGTAATTGCTTTATAAGAACAGATCTAATAAGAAAACAATTCATTTGCATAAATGAGAAGAGTTTAAATTGTGTCCATATGCAGTCATTAACATTTACTTGTCTTGCATTCCAAATGTGAGGAGCAGAAGGGCTGTCTGCTGCGTTGCCCCGTTTGGTATTCAGGGCTGTCGTGGGAACGTGCTGCAGCTGAAAGGTGGGGGTCTCCTTCTGCAGACAGATACTGTGTCTCTCTTCCCATACAGGACATCTGCAAATCTTTGTGGTGCCACCGCACGGGGCACAGATGCGAGACCAAGTACATGCCGGCCGCAGAGGGAACAATCTGTGGGGCAGACATGGTGAGCACCCCCCTCTCATCATACTGCCAACAGCAATCACTGTGTGTGCTTGGGGTCAGTACTGTAGGGGTTGGTGTTTAGGCCCTTTGTTTTCAGGTGTGGTGCTGCATCACAACCAGAGATGGAGCTTCTAAGGGGTGGGTTGAGGAAGTAATCCTGTGTTCTGGTCTCAGCTAGTGCCTTTCTCTTATTCTTGCTGGGCAGTGGTGCCGCAGGGGCCAGTGTGTCAAGTTTGGGGAGAATGGCCCAAGAGCTGTCCACGGTCAATGGTCTGAGTGGTCCGGGTGGTCCGACTGCTCCCGTACCTGTGGTGGAGGTGTGAGATACAGGGAACGATTCTGCAACAGCCCCAGGTACAGTGAATTCACCATGTCGCTGTATACAGCAGGTAGCGTAACAGTGAGTACACTGCACATTTATATTTACACTATTTTTGCATTTACTTATTTATAATATTCTTTTCTCTAAAGCGACTGACGAGCGAGAATGCATTTCGTCAACAGACGGGTGAAATTAAAATACTGCTATAGCAGTGAAGCAATTATTATATCGCTGGTGGAGTTGTAACACGAAAATTTTCGCTTCACGCCTGGAGATAAGACCTGATAATTTAAAAAAATACTTTGGCTGCACTCATGAACAACACGTAAAACCATGAATAAAGTAAATCGCTAAGCAACTGCATGAAAAAATAATAAACACGTGTGGCATTCAGCCTAGTGCCAAAAAAGCTTTTTTCATCCCGTGCTGCAGTTGCTGAATCACTCAGTCCTCGGCTGTGTCTGGTTGGGGGGGCTGTCTGCAGTATTCAACCCATCAGGGCACATCCCTCACCACTGTGGCTGGTAGGCTGCTGTGATTTGCAGGACACCTTAAATTGGGGCAGGTTAAGATAACATAAACCTCAGCCAACACAGGTTATCTTCATCGTAATTACATACTTTTTAACATCCTTCAAGTGACCTTTGAAGAATTTTTATGCTGAAACCAGGTAGATAGAGCCGGACAATGCTAACTGGCTTCTTGTACTTACCGGAGCACTTTGATTATTACAAACTGGTACAGAACAGGTCTACCTTGAGCTATTTCAAAGCTGCATAATATGGACGTCAGAGAACAGCCATTGTCATCACATCCACTTTCAGTAAACATTGTTTGCCAAATGCGATTTCTTTATGACTGAGAGAAAGCCAGAACCAGGCTGTTTGACCTCCTGGTACAGTCGGTGAAAGTGCAAATGGTCTGAAAAACAGGAGGAAACAGAGGAAGTCCTGCTTGACCTTTGGCCCACAAACCACTCAGTGGTTGGATAAGGAATTTTGGCCTTTTACTTTGCATTGTTCTTAGCTGACTTGCTCAAGACCGGATGCTTTTCAGGACAGCTATCCATAGAGTCTCCATGAGTCGACATCAACTCGACGGAATTTAACAACTACTCTGCATTATTGTTCCTTCATGCATTTGACTTGTTGACGACATATGTAGAGTTCATCCACAATGTTCTGTCTTCCACTTTTGTCCTGTTGAAAGGAGTGTGTCTGTTGTTGCTGTGATTAATTCTATCCATCTGCTTGATGTTCCACATCTTCTTTGTCATCCAAATTATCAAAACAGTATTGTCTTCTCAAGAAAATCCTGAAATATGATTACCTCTGTGTTTGTGGTTCCAGTGCGTGTTCTGGATCCATCTATTTTACTTTGCATTAACAATCAGCAGTTTGGTTGATTTTCACGACAAGTAAACATTTCTAAGTATGTTATTTTAACCTTTGCCTGCAGTTAGGAGAAGTTGCATTCAGATTTGAATACAGTCATTCATGTCGTCATATTAACCCTTCCAGCAGCTCAGGGGAAGAGGAAAAAATGCCCCATTTCACAAAAAAAAAAAAAAAAAAAATTAAGAGAATTCTTTCAATACATATATGTTTCTTACTTCTCAAATGACCAGACCAGAATGGAGACTGGGAATGGAATGGCAGGTGCTTCCTCCCCCGTGTGAACTGGGAAGTGAAAAAGCAGCTGGTTGATGTAGTGAGGAGGCACAGGCCAGCCAGGACAGCTGTGGGTTCTGCTATGTGTAACCGGGTGTTGGTTGTAGAGGTGTCGGAGAATTGCCTTTGCGGCTCTGGGCCTACACTGGGACTCAGTTGGAGCTGGAAAGAACTTGGAGCACGAGGCTCAGGGAAAACCTTCACCAGTCTGGAAAACATAAGACAGCTCTCTGGGAAACTGATACACAGGATGTAGAATGATGGAACATGTTGATTTCTTATATTGTTGATAGTATGTTTCATTTCGGCTATATTGGTCTATTTGTGTAAAAAATATTAATACACACAGCATGCGTTTAGGAAAGGATGTATGTGCCTTTGGACCTTAAAGCATCCTCGACATGGCTTGTGGCTGATATAGACAGGAACTATGCAACGATGAAGCGCAATGACCTCGAAATTTCAGTGTCCTCTCAGGAGGCCGGTTCTTCTTTGACATGGAATGAGTCAATTCTTTTCCTTCCCTTTGGACTCGACCGTGCACCACTTGTTGGAGCAACTCCGCTTCAGCAAACCCTGGTGCAAATTACAGTCCATGTCTTGTTCTGCACCCTCTGAAGGGGAGCATTCAAAACCCGAATCCCATGACTGAGCCCCAGCAATGCTGAGCCTGCGTCTTCCACAACCCAGCCCGTAAGTGTTTTAACATATGGGCCCATATGTCTCCTTGCATGAGCTGTAATTGGATCAGACTTTGATCCTGTGCCCAGATCTCTCCCCACTGTGGCAAGGGGGACGTTACAAACAAGTTTTTAGGAAAAGATCTGAAGCGATAAGATGCCTTCTATCCGGATAGTTATCCTTACACCCCGTGCCCGTTTGTCCATTGTGGTAAATATTATCCAGCTCGCAAATTGAAAGCACCTTCTGCCGCGTGACATCCAGGTTTTTCCTTTTGGTGAAAATTGTGCATTCCTCGACGTCCAAATACAATGTAAGGTAATATACTAGCTGCTAACAACTATCCTACAGTAAGATTTGGCCACAGTCCACAGGGCTGAATTATGAACAAAGCTATTTGCTTTGTGGTTGCACACTTGAAACCCATCCAAACAGCTCTTGCTACGCTTCTTGGTGTGCTTTGCATAGT
The DNA here is from genome assembly GCA_018136845.1 of Heterotis niloticus. Lineage (NCBI taxonomy): Eukaryota > Metazoa > Chordata > Actinopteri > Osteoglossiformes > Osteoglossidae > Heterotis > Heterotis niloticus. The sequence continues at coordinate 2,025,630 of CM030904.1, forward strand.
CTGGCATTGCTACTGCTGCAGGCCAGAGGATGCAGACATGTTCCTTGCCAGGGCAGGTTTCTGGATTCTGGATTCTTTAAGCTCCAGCTCTTGTATTTGTTAAAAGCACTGTGCACGTACATACTGTATGTGTGGTTCAGGTATCAGATGAAACAGTTTTGTTGAAAAATTGTTACTTAAATCAGTGATTTGGGTAGAAATGAGAATGATATTGATTCATCCTCTAGATAAAAATTAGTACAGGAGGAGGAGGTTGAGGAGTTACCCTTGTACCAAGGGTGCAAGTCTGTGAGAAGGGAAACGTCGTTACGTTCTTTAATTTCTGTCTCTGTGAACTGGTTTAAAGGGTCACATTTCTAAGTTTTGTGTATTAAAATTTGTCTTGTAAACTCCAAGCCATCTCTTGCCAGGCCTCAGTACAGTGGGAAGTTCTGTCATGGCACTGGTCGCTTGTACCAGCTGTGCAACAGCGAGCCATGCCCACCCGGCGGAGTCGACTTTCGCTCACAGCAGTGTGCTGAGTACAACAGCAAGCCCTTCCGAGGGTGGTACTACAAGTGGAAGCCCTACATGAAGGTGCAAGGTAGGCAGTCTAACTTTCATGAAATACCGTAATTGCAAAGTGTGTGGCAGCCCCATTAGCAATTTACTGCACCACACACTTCTGCTCACACCCATAAAAGAAACTCAAAGGAAATACCAGTCCATGTGTGACAGAGTTTATTAATTGGAAAGTTCTCATTCAAAGGGCCCTGAAATTACAGGGCTTGCTTCTTGGTATCTGATCATTCTGTTCACAGTTGCACTGTGTTCTTCTCTTGCACAAAGTACTTTTCAGCAAATCCTTGCAGTTGCTGTTTTCTTGCAAGCAGTGAAAACCCAGTGATGGTGAAGTCTCTTGGTCATGGTGCAGCAGTAGAACATGCACACTATGAACAGAGGTTCTGACCTCACTCCGGAGGGCAGTTTGTGCTGCGGATTCCGACTGGAGGCATGTAGCTGCTTGCTGCTGCTCGGGGAGGGGGAAAGGGAGAAAATCGTCAAAGGGCTAGGGATATGGGGGCCTGAGGCAGCTTCTCCTGCTGTCAATCTGTTTGGGATGGGAGGCTGATTTACTGCTGTGCAACCTGAGAAGTCCCCTGGAACCCAGGCAAAAAGTGCTGCTGGTTCCTTCGGGGTGGGGCTGCGGAGTGATAATGCAGTTCAGCCACTTGCTGAGGTTTTCTAATAGAGGCAGGGGTAGTTGGGACATGTATCTGCTGTGTTCTCCTTATACCATGGGGTCTTGGCACACTTTCCAAAAGAAGACTGAGGCTCTGGACAGTAAAAAAGACACTTAACCTCAATCTAAGAGCAGGATCAGATCGGATTAGAAACTGGCACTGGTTTTTCCCTAGACAATCTCTCATGTATCATGTAACCCTACTTATGCTCTGCTACCTGTTTCTTTGCAGAGGTGGTCACACTTTTAACACTAATTCATGTGGAAGAACTTCAAATTTATACCTTTTAGATTTTAAACTAAAAATTTCACGCACTGAATTTGAAATTGATTTAATTTCTAGGGGTACTGACCCTATTTCAGCAATTGTGCCCTGATGAAAATATTTTGTGAGCCACAAGCTTCATTTATCTGCGATGTGGTGCACCATGCATTATGGTGCAGTATGGGGTGGATCACTTGGCCTTTCAAATTTTTGCTAAGCGGACAAGACACAGAGCAAAATTCCCTTTTATGGGAGTATGAGTCTATAGCATTGGGGATTTTTATGACTATATTAAGCTTGCTTAGTTTTCCTGGCATCATTTCAGACCTCCATAGGCCAGCAATGAAGAATAAACTAAAGTACAAAATACACAAAAATACTACTAAAATAAAATGATCGGGAGTAAGAAGCACTGTGAGATATCTTTCATTCTCACACACTGAGTGTAAGCATCAGTGATGAACAGCTGCTGGGAGCAGATTAAGGCCATTGATCTAAGGCTGTTGATGCTGAAAAATCCGGCTGAGAGGGGTTCTAACCTCTCGCTACTCTCAATGGTTGAGTTGCCAGACAGCGATTAACAGTGTTCCCAGTAGCTGGTTTTGAACTGTGGAGACTGCAGATGGTGCCGCACAGTTTTCTCATCAAAACCAGCTCCAGATTTACTTACATGGGTATCGAGGAACGGTACTGTATGGGTAACATTTTACTATAGCAGTGTTCCGGTAATTATGAGAAAGACTTGAGTTGCCTCCTTGTTAAAGTAATTTATACCCTGTTGGTTGTAAAATGCACAGCTGTGTTCTGCAGAGTAGAGCGTGTTGGGTTTGAGTACACGGAAACATGGCAGCACACAGCAAACACCTCAGATGCACATGGGCTGGAGATACACCTTCTTTTAGCAGGGTGAAAAAATCAGAAAGATGACACGGACCATCATATGCCAAAGTGATCCAAAATCATATCTTGCATGCTTAGTTATGGTCCCTGTTCCTAACAGATGAGGACATCTGCAAGCTTTACTGCATCGCGGAGGACTTTGACTTCTTCTTCGCCATGTCCAGCAAAGTGAAGGATGGGACACAGTGTTCAGACCATAGTGCTGATGTTTGCATCGATGGGATTTGCGAGGTACACAAAAAAATGAATTTCAAAAATTGGGTTTAGAGTGTGCAAGTGGTGGGGGTGACGGAGAGAGATGCAGAGGACAGGAGGAAGTGGAAGCTTTTGATCCGCTGTGGCGACCCCTAACGGGAGCGGCCGAAAGAAGAAGAGGGTTTAGAGTGTGGAATGTCACCCTGGCAATGGCTGGCATCGCATCCAGGTTGTGGTTCCATAGCTTATTGTCCAGTGATTCTGGAATAGACTCCGAACCGCCGCAAGCCTGACCAACTAAAGTAGTTTACAATGATGGATGGATGTATAAATGGATGGATGGATGAATGGATGCAAGTGTGAAATGTAGGTGCTGTGATTAATAATAGTGCCACGTGGAACTATCAAAAGTGAAGCAGGGGGATTTAACTCTTTAGCCATTTAGCTATTAATCATTAGACAGGAGTAATAAATGCACATTTGTAGTGTAATTCCTCACACTGTTGTAAAAATGATGGTATTAGACCTCAAAAAAATGAAGACAGGTTCCATCACTCCTCCAGTTATATGGTTTTCCCCTTTATTTGGTGCCAGTCTGTTGGATGTGACCAGGTCCTGGGTTCAAAGGCCAGCCTGGATGCATGTGGTGTCTGCAAGGGAGACAACTCAACCTGCAAGTTCCTCAAGGGCCAGTATCTGCAGCAGCACCGGGCCAATGGTACGACTTGATTTCTTATCGAAGATGGGGAACACTTTCTGGACCACAAGTCCATTTGTTTTTACCTTGCACAGAAAAAGCACTTGAATTCTCTGTTTGCTTATAGTCAAAGAAAACTTTGAACTGCCATAGACATATCTTACTCTCCATCCACAGAATACTATCCCGTGGTCACCATCCCGGCAAGGGCAAGGAGCATTCGTATTCATGAAATGGACATCTCCACCAGTTACTTGGCTGTCCGCAGCCTCAAGAGAAAATACTATCTGACAGGAGACTGGACCGTGGACTGGCCAGGAAAGTTCCAGTTTGCAGGGACCGTCTTTGACTACCAGCGGGCCTTTAACGCGCCAGAGAGCCTGTACGGACCGGGGCCAACTAATGAGACGCTGGTCTTTGAAGTAAGTCTTCCTTCTGTTGCTTCTGACCATGATGTCCTTTGGGGAATTGGTGGTGACAGGGGCCTTGGCAGATGGTTCTCAGACTTACTAGCTCAGATGAAGCAAGCCTTAGGGAGGGGGGTCAGGAAGGAAGTTTAGGGGGATGGAGGATGGAGCGATAGCGCCACCCTGTATTTCTCATGGTGTCTAAGCCTATAGCAGCCAGGTTGTTTTGATATGAACTCAAAGCATTAAGTACTATTCAGAAGCAATGAAACTCTAGCATTTTGTGCATTAGTTATTAGCCACACCTTTTATTTAGTAGTTTTATGTGTCACCCTTGCAGCAGTAGTGCTTAATGTCACTGTAGATCAAGGGACCCCCCCATCTAGCCTTTTTTGTACCTGCTATAACATCGTGTGACCTCTGGCTATTTAAGAGATATAATTATTGATGAATATGAATTGTATCAAAAGTAATGAGCATATTATTTGCACAATTCAATAAAATATGTATGGAAAATTTCAACATATCAGTCAAATATACATTTCTGCTTCTCTGGAAAATTCCAATACCTATCAATGCAGACTCTCCTGTGGTGCAAATCAGTGCATAAATAAATTTTCCCTGTTCCAGATTTTGCAACTTTTTTTGATAGTCATCCACTGAATTAATACAGGGGAATTCATTAAATCAATTAAGGGATTGTTATAGACTCTTGATAGAAATTTTATTGATCCTGAAATAAGAAGCAGGAGACCATAGCTGCATTTGTACAACAAAGTACACTGGAATGATTATCAAATGTAGACAAGTATGTAAGAGTACAAATTGAAAGTCTGCATATAAACAAAGGAAAAAGTGCTGACAGCTCAGTACCGCTTTAGAAATAAGAGGTCAGTAAATCTTGGCAATGGGAGGAATGGGAGGAATTATTATATAGGCTAATGGCTGTGGTCTAGAATGACCTCTGGATGTGTAACTTGGAAGAGCACACCAGGGCTGATGGGTGATTTCTGTATCTTTAAAGTCCTTTTCCTATCAGCTGACACTGCAAGATCCCACACAGGCATCTCCATATGCATGCTGAAGTCGTGTTGGAATGTCAGCTGTGGGGATTTCCGCCTTCATTAGGAATTAAATCACTGCATGCTGTATAGACAAGTCATTGTCAGCCATTTCTTCTTTCTGAAATATGTACACTTGCCTGAAACAGGTGCCTTTGTTTTTCATTCTGATTTGAGATGATGGAATTTAAACATTGTCAGGTACACGTTTTTGAATTAGGACTGCTAGGCATGGGACAGAGGAACCCTCTGCTATTTTGGTTGCATGGAGCACTGCACTGCTTTGTGTATCAGTATATGTACATAATTTGGAGGGAACTGTCTTTAAAGAGGCAAATACATTCACCTCTTCCAGCAGAACAAAATGTCACCTTTCTGTTGACCACTAGGCTTTTTTTAATTCTTTTTACAGCATTTGGCTCAAACAGCAGGATACTGGAATTAATTTACATTAAGGCACTAGCAGCTGCTGTTGGATAACGGTCACTTACTGGGTGTTCTGAAAGCATCCAGCATTTTCTGGCACCCTGCAGTTGGATTTGGTTAATCTTTTTAAGTATGATCCTGACTATGATCCATAGTCAAAATTACGAAAAAGATTTAAAGATTAAGACATCAGAAACCACTTATAGGTCTGAGGTGTACTAAAGAGAAAGGAGCCATTACAACTTAGAGGAAAAAGATAAGAGTTGATAGTGATGAGATATTCATTAGATTTGGCATTTGTCTAAATTGTCAAAAAACTGATATTTTTACCCTTCAGTTCAATAGGCTGACTCAGCTGGAACTGTTCTGCATGTAATTAGAAATAATGGAACAGGCTTTGACAGTATCTGGCTTTTAAAATGACTGGGAAAAATGAAAAACAACCTGGTGAAAGATGAGACATAACCCTGTGCTGATCATAAGCTCCTGGGTCAGATATGAGAGTGTAAGACTTATTTTTTCCAGCACACTGACATTCTTGCTGCTGTGTTTGGCCGATCCAAAGTGCGAATGCAAGAAGCATCTGTACCAGAAAGTCCTCCAATCGCATTTGCAGCTGTATTGTAAAGCTTTATTGCTCCGTTTCATTAATTGCAACTAGAGGACTAAAAAACACTTATTTTCCTAAATGTGTTTGGCCTTCATGTTGCTCCGGTACTGGGTCTCCTTTTGGGCTTTGGAGGGGGTAGTGTGTGGACAGCTGCCCAGCAGTGCAGTGTCTGAATCAGGTGTTCCAGATGCTCCAGGTAGGCATCTGATGCCGCTCGCCTGGGGTCCTGGAAGCGTGTGGGACACTGGGTGCCAGCTGTAAATTTGTACATGATTATAGAATGGTTGACTGGCTGAATCCCATGGAATCTGTTCAGGGTAATAGATCGGAGGACAAAACTCCTGTGGGTTAGTCTAAATGTTAGTCTAAATTCATACCTCATCATTGATGACATGATTTTAAATTCAGTTTGATATCCACAAGTGCCCACTGCTGTGTGTCTGGTTTCAGTATTCTGGACTGGGATCTCTGGGTTGTACTGGCTTTGTCTTACAGTGGCTTTATATTTAAATTCCTTTTTTATTTATTACAGAGGTGCACACCCCAATCCAAACTCCTCAGGCGTGTGAAATTTTGCTAAACATGTTACAGTCACCAATCTGGTCAAAAACTAAACTCTGAAATATGGAATGCAGAACAAATATTAAATGTAATGAAAGAGATAAATTTTCCCACTTTCTTGTACAGACGTTGCCATTGTGGATGGAGAGTTATTATACTCAGGTTAGGCATTCGGCTAACTGCTGTGTAGTTGGGTTTTTTTCAGTTGTTTATAAGCATAAATATATTTAATTATTTATTACATTCAATGATAATTTACTGAAATTCATGCAAGAATATTTTTGATACAGTGCAGCCTCTCTTATCTTATTGCTGAAATATCATTGACTGCAGAAGGACACACTAACAGCAGTCACATGCCTGCTGAAGACTAAGGTACAAATGTAGTCTAACCTCCTGAGAGAGGAATGCCTCATTGACCATATCCAGGTGATTACTTTTCCCTTATGTTACATATAATAGTTTTCCCCCGTTCTCATTTGGGATTCCTTATTATTAATGTCTTTGTAAAGAGCGGCCAAGCTGTGCATGTTGGCAGTCACAACATAAAGAGCAGCAAGGGATATTCCCAGTCCAACGGTGTTCCAGATTCAAACACATCAAAAATTCAAGTGGAAATGAGCTTTCAAGGACAGCCAATGCCTTTCTCACTCTGTGTGATTGGGTCTTTGGGGTCACCTACTGGAGATTTGTCCGAGGGACCACTAGAGCACTTACACACATACACAGGGACACTTCTCCCTTTCTCCCTTTTCTCAGCTCCAGTGAGAGTTTTCTGGTCCTGTGAAATCCCCGTGCTCCTCCCTCGGTCCTGTTCTTGCTGTGACGTTGAGCGTGTGTTCTGCCGCTTACCGGCTTTGAGATGGTGTTAGCTACTCAGTGCTTTGCCTGGCCGAGTCCCTTGATGGCTTTCAAAAGCTGGGACGAAGCACACACTCTTGGTTCAGATGCACCCACCCGTCCCATTCTTTCTCTAAGATCCTGCTGCAGGGAAAGAACCCAGGAGTGATGTGGGAGTATACCCTCCCTAAGACTGAGAAGAAGCACAACTACACCTGGGGGGTGGTCCGCTCAGACTGCTCAGCTCCGTGTGCCGGAGGTGAGTGAACAGAGGCAACTGAAGGAACCTTTGTGTCTGTCAAGAAGTGGGGGATGTGTTCTTGGGGGGAGGGCAGGAACTTGTCAAAGTACCTTTGTGAAGAAGTGAAAGAGCATTGCGCCCTTTCTGCCTTGCCTTTCTGTCCCATTGATCCAGCTCCCTTGGTGGTTCAGTGGCAGATCTCCGAAGGCTGCCCAGATTTCCGTCAGCTGTCAGTTTCTTTTCTGTGGCATGTGTCCTGTACTCTGTAGGACCCAAATAGGACTGTGGACAGCTTCTTGAGCAGAGCCTGAGGGTAACACAGCATTTGGAGGACTGTAAATACTCCTTATTTATGGGAAAGCCCGATTGAAGTTACAGCAAACACATCTGCTCTGAAACCATGTTGAGATCCCATCTGGATCAGATAAAAGGCGAAAACCAAAGTGTGGTGTAAAGTGAACTTAGTTTCACTCAAGCCGAGGTGCATGGTTCTACATGAGACGACTCGTGTCGACGTGTTGAACAGGGTACCAGAAACACAAGTAGCCTCAGATTAACACAAATGCCAATGAGAAGGCCAGTTATCCATTTCCCCTTGAGTGCACATATAAAGAACAAACAAGAAAGAACTTTGGAAGATAACAGGTATGAGGATTTCTGAAGAACTTGATTAAAATCTGTTACGTTTTGTTTCCTCAGGTCGCATATCAACAAAAGCCGTCTGTTTGCAAGATCAGCGAACACAAGTCAACTCTTCTCTCTGCAACTTCCAGACGAAGCCCCTGATGGGATCTCAGCTATGCAACATGCACCCTTGTCCAGCCTAGTGAGTCAAAGTGTGTCCTCCGTTGTTGTGCGAAAAATGGCACTTTGTTAAATTAAATTATTAAATTAGCAGTCTTCACCAGATAACCTTGTTGACGTCCTCGGGAACATTTTGGCACTGACAGTGAGTCATTGCATTTGATCACACCAAAGGTCTCCATTCCTGAGAGTAGTGTGCTGCTGAGTTCACAAGTTTTCATTGTACCTCAGTATTCAAGCACTAATTTTAACCAATTACATTCCTAATTCATCCGTTCTCTATCAGTGCCAATGAGAAAACGGAAAACTTGCAAGCACTAAAACTGGGGATCCATGTTATCGTTGATGGGAAACGGATGGCTCCCGGCTGGATGCATGGGTCTGCTGTACTGAATTGTGTGTGTGTGCGTGCGTGCGTGCGTGTTTGTATTTGTTCATTCTTACAGAGTTTGCACAGGACATCAGTTTGTTCAGTCTCCAGGGCAAGATGCCTTCTGCTGTCTATACTCAGCTCTCTAAGGGCACTGTTCCTGTGGGCGGGAACCACTTGGACTCCCTCTCCTTGGAGTGGTGCTGCAGAAGTCCTGCTCCCAAAGCAAACAGGATTAACATACTCTCCAGACAGGGCCAGGCTGCGCTCGCGTTTGCTGCTGAGCACCGGGGGGAGCGGGTGCACGGGGTGGAACGCTAGAGAAGGCCCCGCCCTGGATAAAATTCGGCAGCACAGCAGGGTCTCGATGCCGATGTGCAGTCATCCGATTGTTGTGTGGTTATTGTCAGGCAAAAATATATTTGCATTTTTATTTTTGTTCATTTCACATAGTTCTATGAAGCAGCATAGCGGAGCATAGTGAGGGACCAGGTCTTGGTCTTGTAAACCATAACAAGAGTTTATACAGGCAGCTACAGAAGTACAGAGAGACGAGGGAGAGAGATGCTTATTTTTTAAATGGGTGAAATAAAGGAGTGAAGACATATCCTAAGGTATAAGGTATGGCTGTTGAGCGAGTTGATTTTGCCCAAGCCACGTATCTGATAAGCAGCATGAATCACTCGGTTTGCGTTTATGCCATTTACTCCTCAGCCAAAAATATGTTTCGAAGAACTATCTGAGCTGCATCACCAAGGACGACAAGAGAGAAAAGGGATTAAAGACAGGAGTCCGCAGTGTCAGTGGTGGTCGTGGGCTATTAGCCATGGTCTTGACAGCAGCTCTTCCTCAAAGGAGCCCCCGGAGATTCTGCTGTGATTTATTGCCGTGCGGCCTCAGACGCGTAGCTGTGAACTTAGTGTCATGTGCTTGAAAGGCGGCTTTCTGACAGGGGGCAGACAAATGGCGTTCCCCTCAGAGTCGTTCTGCTTGCCGTGTCTTTTCATATATTACCACAGTCATTTAGGGGAGCTGTTAAGTGAACAGGAAGATCGAGATCACGTGAGCCTTTTGAACAGACCGCAAATAACTTTGCAGTGCTAATTGCGATGTCGACATTCTGACTAAGGGTGAAATGGTATTTCTGTTAACTTCTCCTGCTGGTAATGGGGGCCACTCCCTGGGGGGATGCTGCTTTGGTTGCTAGCACGACGATCGCACAGCTTCCTCTGAGCCTGTCTCTCTCAGTGAATTTACACAGTTATCTTTCCTCGTAGACTGAAGGGCAAAAATTCAACAATTAACCTTTCCTCCACCAACATCCTTGTGGTGCTTATTTGCAGTGCTGTGATTTTCTCTGCCTTGCTAATACAAGAGGTGCTCAGAAAAGGGTCCTGACTTCCGTCTTTATTTCTTGTCTGTAATGATATTGGTTACATTTCAAATTTGCCACTGCCATTTCACAGAGAATTTCCCACCACTTCATAACTCGGGGTTCAGGATAATTTAGAATTGGTTATATTTATCTCAGTATATATCTGTAGCTGCAGAATTACTAACACCTTGAACTGTTTGCCTTGGAGGAACTGGCTACCTTGTTGGATGATATATCAAATATATGAAAAATATCAGATTCTTTAAATGTCTTCAACAAATGGAGAGGCGTTTGAGTGTCTTCATTTATAATAAAGGAAAACAGTTTAAAGGAAGTGTGAAAATATGCTGTGAACTTGTTTTGGGATTAAAAATTGGACATTAAATTCCCATTTTAGCTTTCCAGTCAATGCCTGTAGCATTGGCAGGCCTGCTGATATTTTTCACGGAGGACAAATAGGAATCCCTGTGGGTCTTGGATGGTCCACCCACATATACGCTGTGCTAGCTTGGCTCCGCGTCACACGCATGTCCACAACATACACAGGCTTTGCAAATTACAGACACCGGAGAAGAGCCTGGGCCCCTGAGTTTGACCAGCTCCGCCTGTTGCCCCAGAATGTTGCTCCGAGATAAATGTGAATGTTTGAAGAGTTTGGCAGTGCTCATGTACTGCAGATATTGGTTTTTTCCTTTATTTTACTTTTTATTGGAAAGGGTTTTTAAACTGGCTGCAGCTGTGGAGTTACTTACCTGGGCATTCCATTGTGAATTCTGAACCAGAGAGGAGAGCATGAAAAAGGCAGAAAGAGAAGGATAGCTTAAAAAAAGATGCTCCTGGAAAGCAGCGACACATACAGGTCCTTTCAGAAGGAGATGGTCATCCACCCTCCATCTGTACATTTCCATCTGGATGTCCAGGGGACAATGAAGGATCCATCCTGGCTGCATCACCAGGCTGTTACTGGGCCACCTTGAATCGGGGTCTGACTGTGCTGAGTTTGCACGTTATGTGTTCATGTCAGTTTCCTTCGGGTTTTCCTGCCACAGTCCAGTGACGTGTTTCAGATGGACTAGTGACTTTAAATTGCGCTTTGTGTGTGTGTGTGTGTGTGTGTGTGTGTGTGTGTGTGTGTCTGTGAACCCTCCTTTGTTGGGTAGCCCCTGGACCACTGTGACAGTGCACTGGATAAGTGGGTCTTGAGAATAAATGGGTGGTTCTGCTCATCGTGGGACAAAAAACCTTTCTGCTAACAACAGAAAATCTCTGTGACAAAAATAGCAGCAATGAAATATTTTTCCTTACAGTCTAAAGCGTGTAGAGACAGCAATAAACACACTACTCCCTATAATTTGATATTCAGTAGACATTTTTCACTAATCGTATGGTTTCCAAAAATCATCTTTATTTAAGGATTCTCGACTTACAAATTTCAGAAGAGATCACTTGGTTTGCTGTGAAGCGTAACCATTTTTTAACCAACATACTTACATAAATATATATTTTTCACATGGCTGAGCTTTGACTGTACCCGACCAAGCCAGCATCTCCACATGGGTCAGGTTTCTTGCTCAGAATTGCAGCTTAGCATTTCCTTCAGATTTGTCAGGGGTAGATTCGATGGAGCCAGGTTATATATAAGCGGTTCAAGCCCAAGTCCAGCGTGTTGGGTCAACCTGGGCTTCGGAAATCCCTGCCCTGCTCCACCCTTGTGAAGCTGTCAGTGATCCTTGCTGCATGTTTACCACGATCTTCGTTGACCAATGAAACACTTATTTCAGGAGCGACTTTCATCTTCAGCCAGCAAAGTGCTGCTTCCCAGTGCTGGAGTGCCGGGGTTAACCGGAATGGCAAATGGTATGACATAGAATTGAAATGCACATTGGTGGTTCTTTCCTAGACTTACGATGGCAGGGAAGGGGGGGAGGAGTTGTGGGTTTGGAGCATGCAAATTGCCTTTTCCCACTTCTTTCTTGCCACTGTAGCTCTTCCAGCTCTCCATGCCTTCACGGAGGTTGGATCCACACTTTGTAGCGGTTGCCGTGGGCTGTGAACCGCCCAGGCGGGGTTTCAGAGTTACATGGAAAAAAGGAAACCCACAGATAGCTTTTGACTGAAGGGTAATGAATGCGTGTGGATGCTATTTCCTTCCATGGATTTTGCTGAGTGCGTTGGGAGGTGGGCGCCCTGGCTATCGGGACAGATCCTGGTGCTGCATGACGGCCAAGAGGGCACCATGTGCAGAAGCCCAAAAATAAACTGTTTGGTTTGGGGGTGGGCTGCGGCTTTCTGATGGATTTGTTCTGTCCTGTGGGTGATGAGCTGCTGACAGGGGTTAAGAGCTGAAAAGTGAGTGTTCATACGTTGCACGTGTGTGTGCGTGCGCGCTTACTTTAGCCAAGTGGCTCGGTTGCCCTGTGTTTATTTTTCAAAGTTCTCAGGTAGCAGGTGGTATAGCGGTTAGAGCTGCTGCCTTTGGAATAGGCAAGGTACTTATTCTCAGCTGATGCAGTAAAAATTACCCTGCTGTAAAGGGGTTAATAATAATAAGCAGATTATAACTTACTTTGGGAAAATGCAAAATCAATAAATGTAAATATTTTATTCGTGTGTGTGTGTGTGTGTGTGTGTGTGTGTGTGTGTGTAGTTTGGCCCATGGGAACCTGGTAGGCCTCACCTGTGTGACTCAAGTAATGTAGCCTAGGTGAACCAGGTGTGCTGTTACTTTAGTGGATCCCCCTGTGTTGTTTCCTTCCACTGGCTTTACACATGTGTCTCTGGTTCACTCCCCACAGCTGGGCCACCAGTGAGTGGGGGGCATGCAGTCGCACCTGTGGGGCAGGTCAGCAGACCCGCCATATCCGCTGCCTCCGCAAGGTGGGCTACCAGCGCGAGGAGGTGGCTGCGCACTCCTTGTGTCCTGTGGTGGCTCCTGCCCAGGTGCAGCCCTGCTACGCTGCCGCCTGTCCCCCTGAGTGGAGCTCCGGCCCCTGGTCGCAGGTAAGTCACAGTTCCACCTCCTTTTCCTCCACCCTCACCTCCTCAGCCCTGTCAGCTACATTTTAAATTTAATGAAACAACAGTCACTTCTCTGCTTGGAAAAGCTGCAGACCTGTGGGGGGACAGACAGAAATTCTGTAGCATGCAGCAGTAAATAACACTGTTTACCTTCCTGAAGAAAACCTGTACTGCCTCCTGCTGGAGTGCTCCTGATTTACAAGGCAGTCGAAGTTATGAATTACACTGTCTGGCCAAAAAAAGTCACCACGTGGATTCAACTTAGTGTTATGATGTGGGGTTGCTTCAGTTGGTCAGGTCTAGGTTCAGCAACATTATGTTCCCAAAAAATTAGCTCAACTGACTACCTGAATGTACTGAATGAGCAGGCTTTTCCATCCATCAATGGATTTTTTCTTCATATTCCAAGATGGCAATGCCAGGATTCATGGGGCTCAAATTGTGAAAGAGTGCTTCAGGGAGCATGAGAGAGACGTCATTTTCACACATGGATTGGCCACCACAGAGTCCAGACCTTTACCCCACTGAGAAAGAATCTTTGGGATCTGCTGGAGAAGACTTTACACAGCGCTCCGACTCTCCCGTCATCAATACAAGATCTTGGCGAAAAATGAATGCAACTCTGGACGCAAATAAATGTTGTGACATTGCGTAAGCTCATCAAAGTGATGCCACGGCAAATCAAAGCTAAAGGCAGTCCAATGAAATATTAGTGTGTCACTTTTTTTTGGCCGGTCAGTATATAATGACATACAAATTATGACAGTTAAGGTGGCACTTTAATGGCTAAATATGTTGGCACATACAAACAAATTCGATGTTGTTGACACATAAAGCACAACCGAACACCACTTACAGTGATTTATATGAGCATAAATAAATAATTTATCTGTTAGTAGCAGTGGGTGCGGTGTATTTTAAATGTCTACGGAAATGAGGCAGGCACAGATGCGGGAAGAATGGTATTCCGCAATGGGACACGTCAAGCCTGTGCAGGAATGGCGCTGTACAGTGAGACGTAGGGGTCAAGGGTTAGAGGAAGCACCCTTGTTCCACAGTGGGGGGGCTGGGGTGAGGTGGAAGCGTCCTGTTGCTGGACCCCCCATATCTGCATCCTGCCCGGCCAGCCGTTTAACACGTTTTTGGGCAGCTAAACATGTCTAAAGATCCTTAACACTGGCCTTCAAATTTTGTAAAATTCTGAAAAGGTTGTCATGCATGCTGCTCATCAATTATTTATACAGCTGGTGTACACAGATGCAAAATGTGAAAGTTATGTATTCTTGGAAATCAGAGCCAACAAATTATTTAAATGATTGAATTAGTTATTGGCATCCCATAATCCATATATAGGAACATATTTTACCTAAGATTCACAGAATTTGTTGAAATCTGTATGCCATTTTCCCCTTCAAAGAAAGGAATTAGGCTATACAGCTACCAAACCTATCCCATATCTAAAAAAATAGACCCTGTTCACAATTTTATGTATCATTTTCAAATTGAGCAAGCCAAAATTTGCTTTATTTCTGCTGCATGTAGCCTGTAGACTGATGTAATCTGCCCCATTTTCCGGGTTACTGCTGCACTCAGCGTTCATGGTCTCACCATGTCCGTATCCTTCTCTCCCTAGTGTTCCAAGACGTGTGGTCGTGGTGTGAAGAAACGCTCCGTGTTCTGCCAGGGGGCTGCAGGCGTGATGCCCGATGACCTGTGTGACCTGCGCCATAGGCCCAAGCCACAGGAGGCCTGCGTGATGCGCCGCTGCCCCAAGAATGAGCGACTGCAGTGGGTGCCCATGCCCTGGGGAGAGGTAGGATCACATTCTGATGGATGGGGGACAAGGGGCTGAGTTCTCACACATGCATATATACACACACACACACGCAAATCTCCATTCAGTACAGCCTGAGAAGCACCATAGCTGAGAAACCCAGTCTGATGGTGCAAATAAACATCTATATTAGTGCTGATGCAGAAACCAGTCAGATGTACTAGAGACAAAGAAATGACACAGCAGAAAAAAAGAGTATGTAGATAAATAAATGAAAGATAACCTAAAGGTAAATAAATTAGAAATATACATAATAGGTAATGTGCAACAGAGATGTGTAAACATCAGTGTGAACATAATGTAAGCTGTTTGAACTCTCTGGTCAGAGCTCTCAGAGTTCAGCAACCTGACAGTCCGTGGCCCCAGCCTCCCTCCATATATTTCCCATGGTGCCCTTCGGCACTATACAGAACAACATGCACTGTTTCTATAGTGCGTTCCAAATGGCCAGTAGGTGGCATGGAAGGATCCAGATTCAAAACCAACCTCAGGCAGCCCATGACCAAGAATTCATACAGTAAAATTTACCCTATTGGATAAAGTGATTCTGGAGAAAGGAGTCAGGTATATTATTAAATGCAAATATAATGTAAATGGCAGTGCTCCGCATCCTGTGGCACCGGCATCCAGACCAGGCTTCTCCGCTGCGTTGAGAAGGACCCCCAGGGAAAATACACAGAGTTCCCTATGCGGCGCTGCAGGAACCTGCCTCACCCATTACTGGACCTCCAGCAGACCTGCACGAGGGGTGCTTGCCCTGAACCCTGGTCTGCCCCGGGTCGGACCCTTAATAGCATGGTAATGGGCTGGTACTCATCACCATGGCAGCAGGTGTGTAAGCTATGGCGATGTGAGTTAGCATGCTCATGTCAGGTTAGGACTACAGAGTGTTAGAGAAGTGAGCTTTGTCCCTTACCCGTTGTGTGCCGCAGTGCTCCGTGTCTTGTGGAGGTGGGGTCCAGACCCGCAGTGTCCAATGTCTGAGACAGGGCCGGTCAGCTGCAGGGTGCCTCCCCCACCAGCGACCTGCCTCCTCACAAGCCTGTAACACCCACTTCTGCCCCGCCCCAGGCCCTGCCCTCAGCACCACCCTCATAGGTACCACTCTGGCTTTTATCCACACCCACATTACCACGCAAGCATTATTATTATTATTATTATTATTATTATTATTATTATTATTATTATCCAAAAGAGCTGGAAAATACATTTTTTCCTGGCAATTTTCATAACGAGTTCCCCTGTTTTCCTTAGACCAGCACATCTGCGTGGATCAGTTCAACTGGTGTCACTTGGTGCCCCGGCACGGCGTCTGCAACCACAAGTTCTATGGTCAGCAGTGCTGCAAGTCCTGCTCCAGCAAGGCTCGATAGGCTCCTCCCACAACTGCTGTCCCCTCCCATCCTCGCAGAGGCGCGCGAGACTGAGACATTGGGAGCATCAGCTTGAGGAGCTTGCAATGTGGATTTGGGCGCATGGTGCTGAAGAAACTCCTCAGCCCTCCTGTCTATAATCCTAAAGTTTTCCATTACGGGCAAAATGCAGGAAACAGAGAGTACTGAGTGTGTGGCATTTCTTGAAATGTGGTCTAGAGGACCGTGTTGTATGTTTCCCCAGCAGGTTCATAAACTGGTACCAGTTGTTCTTCCAGACTGGAAATGCTCCAACAGGAACTGTAGTCCTGGATCTAACCGTGTGTGTATGTGTGCGTCTGTGTGTGAGAGTGTGTGTGCAGATGTGCTTGTTTGTCACCATTGATCTCGTTTACATTTTGAGATGGTAAGCCATTCTGAGCTCGCATATTAATTCCTTTATCTGTTTGTATATTTAAATGCGCTGGGATCCAGGCCAGAGTGGGTGGAGTTTAATTTATTACAGGGTGGGGTAGGGGAGTGTGACCGACACATCTCGGTGGGTTCGGCCTTGTGATCTGCGCGCCATTCTGCGTGGGACCCCGTGTCGGTGGCAGGTCTCACACTCACTTCTCCTGCCCACCGAGGGACTCTCTTCCGAACATATGTTACTGCACAAATATTTTATTGTTTATTGTATGTACAGTCAGATAAACGTTTGAAACGTGAACCAGTTGAGTGCTGAGTTCTTGTTGGTGTGTTGGTGACGTGAGACAGCTGTGCTAATGAAACGCACACTGCTTTCACACGTTCACATTCAGACCAATTTATACTCACAGTGGACTTTAAATGACAGAAAAACAATAAACAGTGGTTACCCATCTCGTAATTGCAGGACCAGGGTTTGAATCCCACCTACTGCTGCGGTGCCCTTGACTGAGACGCTTAACCCAAACCCTGAACTGATGCCGTCCACATGTGGAGAGCTGCCCTGGTGGCTGAAAGCTGAAGGCTGAAAGTACAGTAAGTCATTATTACAGTACAGTAAATACAGTAGAGTACAATACAGGGCCGCTAAGTACTGTAAGACCATAGCACAGTACAATGAATTAAAATAAATCTACAGTACACTACAGGAAGTTAATAGTAAAACACAGTACAATAAGTGTGCAGTATGGTAACAGAGTTTAGCACAGTAAGTCTACAGTAGAGTATGGCATTTTACCCCCCCCCCCCCACTGTCTTTGCAATTTTAGGAAACAGTATTTAAGTGTAGATTACCGTATTTTAGATAACCGCTTAAGTGTACTTTAATGAGTCAGTGTCAAGACAAGAAAAGGTCAAATTCATCACAAAGTCAGGATTTGAACCTGGGGCCCTGGAGCTCTGCAGCAACTGTTAGCCAACTGCACTCCCACAATGCACTGCACAAGAAAGTTACTTTTTTCCCCAAATATTCCTCTTGTCTTTGGGGAAAAGTGAAAGATCATTCAGGACTGCTCACAGAGTCAGGGTTCGTGCTTATCTGCAGAATACAAAGTTGTACATTTAATACTGAAACTCCTTGATTCACTAAGGAGTGGGGTCCCAATCTTATTCCTGAACCGCAGCCGCTCTGTGGGAGTGACACATCGGCAGTTGCTGGCTGTAGGTAACAGACTCACCGACAGGACAAGGAGCAACAAGTCGTTTCCTCGTGGATTGAGGCCCATGGGACTGCAGTGTCCAATTCCTCTTGGGCTTCAGCTTTGTTGACTGCTCGTCATCCCGCACGCGCGCGTGTGTGTGTGTTTCAAGCTCTTTAAATGTTCACTCTGAGCTTTATGTTGCTCTGTAGAAAAGCATGTGATAAATGAACACATGTAAATGTGAAGGTAAGTTTGAGAAAGACAGAAGCCACCTCGGTTGACATGGAAGGCCATGTGGCCCAGGGTGCGATTGGCAGCGCCGCATGAGTGGTGACATCCAGATCCTTTTCAAGCACGGAATTCCAGCGCGTGTGAAATATTTACACGGTGGGCGTTTGACGGGATTAGCGCAGGGTGAAGGGGCCGTGGGGGATTCGAGCCTCGCTTGAGCAGGAGACTCATTTGTATCTGTCAGCTGGAGCTGCCCTTTTGTCCACGGCCCCGCCTGTCACTCTGCCGATCTCCATCATTATCACATCAAAGTGGGGGACGGTCCACCTCTTTTTTTCAGGTTGAAACCAGCTGAGGAGTGTGTGTGTGTGTGTGTGTGTGTGTGTGTGTGTGTGTGTATGTTTATGTTTATTCCTATGTCTCTCAGCCCCCAAGAGCCATCCAGCTTTAAGGACAGCAGACAGTATTAACCTTTCTGTTGAAACCCTGGGTGCTCACATGCACACACACACACAGGCGTGCGCACACACGCACACTTTACCGCCCCCTGGGGAACTGCACCGTGGTGAGGAATTGAGCATTCTGCACATACAGAGTGCTGCGGTGTTCCGTCCTTCAGTGTTTGATAAATGAAGCAACATCTGGGCTGTAATATTATCTCAGGGGCCGCAGCCTCATACATGGACATGGAATCAAAAAGAAAAAACTGAACCAAAATTGTAAGCATGATAAATGATGACAGCCACAGCACTCTCGCACCTTGCCTGCGATAAGGGTGGCATTTTGTTGTGGGGTCCAACCCCGCGGGTGAGAACTGGGTTCCCGCAGCCTTGTTCGTTTCTCACCAAATCTGCGCTTCGTTTTCATTTATTTATTTTCGGACGCTTTTCTCCAAGGTGACTTGGAATTTGTGCCCTGCGCTCTAATGGACTCAAGTGTATTTACTCTTTTGTACAGCTGGGTAATTTTCGCTGCACCGAGGGCAAATACTTTGAACAAGGGCACAGGAGCAGGAGTATAAATGCCTGCTTTGACCACTACACCATCCGGTGCGCTTTTAGGACTCCAGTGGATGCGTACAGATTTATTGAGCCATTTAGCACTTTTTTCCAACATAACTTGCACTGATTTAGCCTGTTGTGCAGCGGGGAGCTTTTTGCTGTATTCAGTCCGGAGTTTGCGCCTCTATGAATGGCACGACAGCAGGAGGTGGGATCTGAACCCAGGTCCTCTGATTGCGAACAGATGCATTAAGTCTACACCACTGATGGCTCCACTGGAACTTTCAGCAGAAAAGCAACTTCACCGCCTCCAGTTTGGACCAGTTTAGAACCTAGGGATGCTGTGCCTTTAGGTGCAGTGATGTTGTGGATCCAAACACCACAACAGCAATGGGAGAGGTCAACAGGACATGGCTGTGCTGTGTGTAAAGAACCTCAGAACTATGGTTAGAGAATCAGGTCCTTTCTCTGACCTTAGGGTGGTTCCACAGCAGTGCAAACCACATTTACATAGAAGTAGAACCAAAGTGCTGCCTCAGTTCTGTCTGTTCTGTTTGGCCCAGGATGCTGGCTTTTAATTAGGTTCAGGCTCAGGCTCAAGGTCAGGCTCACGATTGGAGACAGGATGATGATCAGGATCAGGGTTAGGGTCAGAATGAGGGTCAGGGTCAGAGCTTAGCTGGGGACACTAGGGCCACCACAGGGAGCCACCATTCAGCCTCACAGTCTCATTTTATGAACTCACCCAGTCCGACCCCACTGTCCCTGACCTTTGTCAGCCTAGGAGTGAAAGTAAACCGGGTTTTTCTACAGCCCAGCGCAACCTTCCAGCTTCTGCTCAGCAATAACCTTGTAACAAATCTATAAAAATAAAAAGGTTATAAAATGTTATTTCCATTAGGCTGTAAGAAATTCACTTGTTTTTCAAAGTCTTAATTTTTAAAAGGCAGCTGCTTTGGTAAGTACTTAATAATAGATTTTTTCACCTAAGGGTTTTGCCTATTTTCCCAGCACACCCGAGCCTAAATAACACATTTCTCTTCAGTGCGTTTATGTGCTGAAATGTTTATGCAGCATTTAGTGCGTGATTCCTATTTAAACTCGTCGAATCGCACTTTTGCTTGTTGTTTTTTCCCCCCTGCAGTCCCGCGGGGTGTGAATGTTATCGATCTGTGTATCTGCAAGGTGCGCGTTCATCCGTCTTCCTCTCAGCGCCTCGGCCGCATCATTTTCCCCTCACATGCACCGATGGATTGTGGTCCCCGGTTGCCACAGACCACGCCCGCCCTGACCTCGTGGTGACCACCTGCGGTAGATGAGCAGAAATTGAAGCCGCAGATTCCGAAGATTCCATTCCGGCCCCCCTTGCTGACCGCAGGAGCCCTCCTCCAGGTCGCAATGTACAGCCTCCGGGATCCCAAGGGAACATCAGTAAAAGAAAAATAAAATCAACTTATGATTTTAAATAAACTGTGCCAGGATGGAAGCCGGTGTCACCCCTGCGGTCAACCCCCCGAGGCTGTGCTCTTCTGGAGAGCTTTGATTTGTTTCACGCTGCAGTCCAAACTCCGGATGGAAGGAGCTCATCTTGGCAAATCCTGTCTCCCTTTGATATTTTAAAGTGTAAAAACACACTTCTGTTTGGCTTAAACACCCATCTCATCTAGCAGGTTCTTGGATTCTGATTGCAAAATGGGATTTTCAATAATAACCCTCATAAATCCCGACCCTCATTAACGGTGAAGCCACAGGCTGTTACAGGAGAGCCTTCTTCTTCCGCTAGAGGGCGACATTTACCGCAAAAATTACATTGCTTGTACGAATACGTTGACAAAAAAGATCAGAGGATTTTTCCAGCAGGAATCCACACGTAATAACAAAGTATTCACGATTTGAAAAGAGAAAAATACATGAAATATTCCTTTAAAAATATCAAAAATAACATGACAGCTGTCTGATTCATTACGGTGAAACGCCTCTGAAAGCTGAGCCTGACACTCAGGTCGGAGTGATAAGACGAAAAGGGTGTTTATGGAGCAGATACGGCGCAAAGATGTAATGTGTTGGCGCCGTGGCATCGGCGGTGGATGCGGATAAGCGTGAAAGCAGTCTGTATGGTATGGTGGCGCCTCCATGGATTCCATCAAAGCAGAGTCTGTTTCCGTCAGGTCACTTTTACAGGCAGAGCGGCGACTGTGGACCGACCCGTGCTGCTTCACCCCCCACAATGCGGTGACTTTGGCCTCCTGTTTGGCCTGACTCATGAGGACGGGTGCAGCTCCCCCACGACGTGGCTCGCCCACGATTCCACCGCACCGAAAGGACGTAACCGATTTTCAAACAACCGAGGGGAACAGAAATATGAATTTATATTTAAACCGTTCCCGAGATCAGCGTTGTTACCATTTCTGCAAACAAAGCAGAAGCTTCAGCTGAAGGGAAGCAAGGTGGTCGCTGCTCAAGTACAAAATGTGTGTTCAAGGTACCCCCCCAGCCCTGTTTGGCGAGGCCTCAAAAAATCAAAATAAATAAAAGGCAAGCGGAGCTAAACAACAGAGGCCTTCGGGTGCGAACGATACTCATTGGCTGCGACAGCTGCGGTGCACTAGTTAGCACTGCTATTACCGGTATCGTGTGGCTGCGACTCCTGCGCCGGGGGCTGAGGGTGGCGAGGCTCGGCGCTCCCCTTCGTTCCGTATGCAATTCAACGGGGCCGTGTACTACATGTGTCTGCTTGTTAAGATTGACTCGGTTCAGACTTAATGTGAACAAACAGCGGCAGCGTGACAAACACCAAACGCCGCGCCACTCTCCCAACAGGCTCCTTTTTTTTAACCCGTCATTTTTCAGTCGCTGCATATCTGTCACCGTGACATCTGACAAGCTTGCCGAGCTCGCGTGTGAACCTCCAGACTGTCCTGCATCTTTCCCATCGCTTGAGTGTGTCGGGTGGGGGGCTTCTTATTAATTCATTCCATTTCTCCGGCAACGTTGAGCTGTCGGAGACGTCAGGACGATGGGGGAGCGGTAGCAGGAGGTTTTTTTTTAGTCTAGGTACACAACTCTGGTAAAGAGAATATCACAGCGCGGAGGCGTCTTCACCACATTACCTGCTATTACGCCGAGATGGGAAGGAAACAGGTGTAACAGCGGCGAGTCGCTGGCCTTGCAAATCTCAGCGGGGCTGAGAGAGCCACAACAATTGTGATGCAAAGGCAGCAGATGCTGGTGAATAAAATAAATTAACCGAATGCACCAATGACACCACCATGCCCGGCTTTGCCCGACTGTTTCCCATTGTCCCTGCCTCACGATCCACTTCATGCTTGATATAAAGGAGCTGCTGTCCCAAATGACCAGGAGAGAAGGGCGTCCAGTCGCCCTCGGTTCCCCCGATGTTTTGTCCTCCTTTAATCAACCTTGGAATTTTGTTCTTTCTCCTCCGTCACCTCCATCTTTGTTCCCTCGCTTGTTTTTTTCTTTCAGCTGTGCCCTACCGTATTTGCTAACTCAACCAGTTGTTGCTGTGTCCTTCCTTATAAATGCATTCATTTTAAAACGGCGGTGCTTTCCTCCAACGTGGCCGACAACCCAAAACAAACCAACGGGCATGGCAAGAAGATGGAGAAGCAGATGAAGCAGAGCCTTGAAACTCCGTTCATCCAATGCCACCATTTTTGTTGGTGCACATTAGGAAACATGAAACCGATTGGAGACGCATGGTGTTTTGCTTAGCAGTTAGGAGATTAGGACAGGAACGGGCCTGAACAAGATGGGTTTGAGACCCTTTGTGAATGTCGAGAGGAATTCAGCAGCTCGGAGGGCGAGAGGGCGCAGCTGAAACGGAGAACCTACAGATTTCAGATCCCTTGTAGGTGGGACCACCAAGCCAGCAGAGGTGCAGAAGTGTAGTGGTGCTGCAGCAAAATCTGCTATTGAATATTGACTAGAGCTTAATAAGACACCCCAAAGGTGGAGTATGAGTGTGAATAAAGGCTGTCAGCCAACTCTGAATGTGTGCAGCAGCTCTGCTCCCTGCGCTTGTTTCCCTACCTGTAGCTCAGCTCTCCATGGCTTCTTCCCCATATCTGTCTCCAGTAGCGCTTAACCCTCAATCTCCAACCTCCCACCACCAGCCACTTCACCTCATATAGGAGGTGACAGCAGCTCCTCCAAAATGCAATCTCTTGGAGCATCAGAGCACCGTGACTGAGCCCAAGTGGGAGGCAGAGGATGAGGGAGAGGGTCGTTCCGCAAATGGCTGAAAGGGCTGTCAGGAACGCACTTTGGAAGCCATCTGGACTAGCGCAGATTAGCGGGGCGCGGCTGCCGAAGCATCGGCTGGAGGTGCAGCACTCGAGCGCTGTCGTATGTTGCCGTGCTGCTCTGCCAGCTTAGCACCACTTGACACGTCGCAGCGAGCTCCTCCATGAGAACACTCCCCCTCTTTAGGAGGCAGGCTGTCATTTCAAACCCCTGTGTCAGTTTTCCTTACACTTCCAACTGATAAAAATGCTTAGCCCTCTATCTGCAGCGCTTTCAAGACGAGCGATGAAGAATTAATTGAAAACAGTTTCTTAAGAAGCTTTGGAAGAACTGCGGAAAGTGCCGGTGCCTATTGATTACCGCAAACTTGAGCCATAGTGGCCCATCCCGAACATTTCATTTACTTTGTACACAAGTGAAGAACATTGCTGTAGACTTGAGAGAGGAAAATCGGCAAGAAATCTTGCTTGGCTGTTGGTGCCTGAATCCCAGGAAACGGCTGTGGCTCTCTTCCCGAAAACGATGGGACTGCAATTTGGTGCTCAGGTTTAATTCATGTCAGGGGGTTCCAGTTGATGCAGCTGACCAGGCCAGGTCCTCTGCCATTGCTCCTCTAGAGTGGCAGGTTATACACCTCTTTAAGCTGTTGGCTTTACGTACTGCGAATCTCTCTGCATTTCGTCCCGTCAGGGGTTTAACCAGGGCCATCGTTGTCGGTCCGATGCTTTCCACAGGTCTGGAAAAACCCTTCATAGGGGCCACAAGTTGTCTCGGTCTTCAGCAATGGCCACCTGCGAGTGTCCCTTGCAACAAAGTGGTGTGGGATGGCCATCAGCCATCATGGCAAGAGGACCGAAGAGATGCTCAGCCATGGAAGAGGAACCAGCAGCCAATGAGTGCCAGCACACAGGAGGCCGTGCTTGACAGTTGCGGAGCGTGATGCTCACCTGGAAATACACACGTGCTCGGTCACACACCCTCCACGGAGGGAACACAGTAGATTACTAATAACAAGTAATATTTCAGCATTGTTGCAGGGTGCTGTTAGTTTACTTCTGTAAAAGACTTCACAGAGGCTGAAGAATTCTTCTATTTTGTGGCAACAGACAGCATAGGGATTCAGGGTTGGGCTATAAATATTTATTTATTTGTGTACAGGGGGCAGGCAAACAAATATTACAAATACTCCCCCCATGCAGGACTGAACCATAATTAAGACAAGAAACAATTCATGCAACTCAGCAAATATTTATTAAACGAACCTAAAGACGCACGCAAGCAGTACGAGGCAGGGAACGATGGGAAGGGTCCGGCGTTCCGCCGCTGCAGTATTCATCGCTCCAAAGGGACGCGTGGCCTAAATTGTTATAGCGTGTGCAGTGGTTGAGGTGCAGCTCGGTGTACTGCGTGCCGGCGTGAGGAAGACGCAAGCCAGCTGTTCCCTTCCGCCGGAGTAACATCAGCAGGAATGTCGCTCAACCATCTGACAGGCGTGCTGATGCGAAGAGGGGTCTCTGTTTCATAAGATGGCACAGATGTCAGAACTGGCAGGACGCGCCCCGGTGTTTGATAGCAGGTGTCTCGCTTGGGCGGAAAGGGAGGTGTCTGCGGTGCGACCTGTTTACCGTCCAGCGGTAACGGTGGCGTTGCCGGGCAGGGGTTGCCATCGGATACGCGTTCTGCCCGGCCCATTATCCGACGCCACCGCCGGGACCACAAAGCGGCACTTGTCTCCCCCCCGGTGAAAACTCATTACAACGGAGCCAGAGGAAAAAGCTCCGCGGCAGCTGGAACATTGGCTCTTTCATATCCCTTTTCCCCACCAGCGCTTCTTGTTACACCAGCTCTGAGGAGTTTTTCCCCTTTTGTTCCGATGAACACGGGCCTTTATGTTGCGATTAATGTTTAATGAAGTAAATTAAATTGACAAAAGAGCATTCATGGTGTTTAGTTTTTACTATGGGCAAACATCATTTACTTTTATGGCTGTTCTGTGGTACAGGCCTGATAAGGTTTTCTCCGTTTCGCTCGCAATCTGCAAAAAAACTCAAATTAATCAATTTCTGGTGAATTTCAGATATATGCTCTCGAGAGCCATGAAAGGCAAAAGCAAAAACAAGAAAGCTCGCAGCGGACTCGAAGAAAAAAGCAACAAATGAAGATCCAAGGCTTTGCGGAGTTCAAGTTTCTCTTTGAAAACGCGGCTTTTCCTTTCGAACCCTTGGCTCGACGGGCATCAATTTGCAGAGCTTGCGGGGAAAACAAAACAAGGACTCTGCTTATGCCAGCGTCGATATTTTGCCGCATTCAACAGTGTTGGTTCAATCTGGATCGGAGCAATTCGTCCAGAGAATCAGTGCGTGCTAATGGGAGATGGAAGAGTGTATTCTGCTCAGGCTTCAGCTGCCACCAGCAGTCATGTTAGCATCTAATTGAGCGACTCTTGTCCGCCCCACGCGGCTCTCCCCAGATGGGGGGCCTGCGAGTGCAACTCCTGATAGACCGTGCGGCAAGAAAAGCAATCCGAAAAAGCTCTCCCGCTTAAACACCAGCTACCAGTGGGGGACATAGGCTGCAAGGAAAACAGCCCTCCCCACCCCTCCTGCCTTTTGCAAACCCCACTAACCTGTATGCTTTTGGAAAATATCAAAAGGCAGCTTGAGTCAGCAATGGTAAGAAGAAAAGACCCACTGGGACGGAAATCCAGGGCCCGCAGGACTGCTAACACCCTACAGGGAGGCCTTTACCCCCCCTCTTGCTTTCACGAATTCATGTGACTTGCAGCACCGAGCTTCACGCGGCACCTCTCATCTGTGCCACATGCCCCACTTCCAGTGCCTAAACGAAAGGGAAGACTAATAATAAAAACAGAAAATAGGGACTCCGCCCCTAAGGGGGTTTTGGGGATGTCTGCAAACGCAGCTGCTGAGAATATAATCGGCTTGATGCTCAAACAATCCGTACAGCGTTAAGGCGGTGGCGTGGTTTAGGCCGAATGGTAACGTGAACGACTGGTGAATGCTGGGAGAGTGGTGGGGAGACAGCAAGGAATCCCCATTGGCTCTCCTGAGAGTGGCGGCGTGTGGTCTGCATCGTAAAATGACCGTCACCCTCTTTAGTGTCCAACGAAACAAGCTGTCACGGCTCCATCCATCACAGAACCTTGCCCTTCAGAGGTGGACCCACTATGTTGTGCCTCTGAGCACTCCGGAGAGGAGGAGCCTGTGGGGCTACCTGAATGGGATGCATCCACAAGGTGCCCAAGGGTCCAGCGGAGAGCCAGGGCTTGGTGTTAACTTAACCCTTCAAGGGAGATTAGGATCAAGTTGAAATCATCGTCCCTGGGGAACAGCAAGCGTCTGTCAGGTGAGGTTAGCAATACCAGTGTGAAGGAATTGCCCTGCTTCCCTCAGGAGAGACTCTTACGTGCCACAGGAAATGCTTATGTTGATGATTTGTCAGCATCAGCACCCCCACCATGGCTTTACCCACATCTATCCATGTCTGCAGCAGGCAAGAGACAATGCTATAGCTGTATGCTCTAACGCACGGCTGAGTTCGCCAAATAACATGGCACCATCCCATTAGCCCAGACAGAGTAAGAATCCATGTTCTGCTTCTCTCTAAACAAGGACTTAACCAGCTCCCTTGCAAATTATTCAGAAATTTCAATCCTGCATGATATGTTCTGACAAATGGTGAAACTCGGAACCTGACAGAATGCAAACTGTCTCAAATTTGAATGAGAAATACACACGGCATTGCTGTTGCTGTCCCGAACTAACAATGGGAATTTTGCTCTAATTTGTAAGATTCTGGACCGTAAGGAGACACAGTTTGAGACCAAAGCAATTTTGTTTCTTCTTTAAAAGCTTCACAGAACCTGACAGGCAGCTTAATGTCTGGCTGTTCGATGATTTGTGTCCCTGTGACAGCAAGACCTCCAACGCTGTTGATACGTTTTAAAAATACAGAGCCTCTGCCCCACTGTGAGCAGTCCTCAGATCCCAGAGGGTCTGTTTATAAATACGGACCCTCGGGGTCATTTTTGGCCCATACTGTCACCTCTTTCAGACAGACTTAGAACTGCCCCGCAGTTTCCCCCAGACTGACTGACCTTTCCGCCGAGCTCCTGCTGCAGTCGCCGAGCTGCAAACTGAGACCGTCAGAAAGCACAGAGCATTGTGGGACACCATCGATCCCGACCCCGCGAGCAATCTGACCGCACATCAAACCGATTAGTAAAATGAAAAGCGCTGGCTGCACCGCGGCAACAGGTCTGCAGCGCGAGAGGAAAAATAGGCGAAAACCATGCATTACAGTCGCCATAATTATGCTTCTTTTCCTGCTATCGATTTCTGGCCCCCAGCCCCCAAGTTTGCACAGGACGGTTAACACCCATTTCTGAAGCTGCCGTGTTAAACACATTAGCAGCCCTTTACAGTCCAGAATTAAAGCCATCGGAGGTTTTAGCAAACAGCACTGAAATCTGCCACCGCCGATGAACTGAGTCGGTGCTCATTGTCAAATACGGATGACCTGCCCATCAATGGCGAGATCACAGATGCTAATAAGGTAAACTCTGCCTACGGAGGTCCAGATTTATTTGTAATTATTAAATTGGGTCCATTTGGTTTTAATATGTGCTTTATTTTTGCTTTATTGCCTCGTATCACCTTTTTGTGACCCAGCGTGGGGAAATTGAAACTATCGCCATGAAATAGCGCCAGATTCTGTCAACCCTGAAATTATGCATTCAGGGTTACTGCGTACAGTGAGTGTGCAAATGTAAAACGGTTGGCACATAGCGTGATGGGCACTGGTCTTGTTTGTAAATTCCCTTTTCCATCGAATGCCAGCTGTACGCTGTTATGAACTTGACGCCGAGCTGAAAATAACTGCCGCTTGTATTTTCTCAAGAAACAAGGAAGAAAATACAACGGAACATTACGGGCGCATGAGGGGCGAAATGGACCGGAGATTTGCATTTACAATTAAAGCAATGTGGCAGCACGTGCCCGAGTGGTTGAAGCCATCATGTCCCACCCAAAAGGTCTCGTTTTTCAAATCCAAGGCGATTCTGCTGTACCCTTCAAGATACTGAAATATCAAAGAAACCTCAAGAAGATATCAAGACGCTGACCCTGAGCTGATGCAGCCAAAATTTACCCTGTATAAATTGGTAAATGACACACAAGTTCTGAGCTGTTTTAAAGAAAAGCACTGCATTAATGAACAGATAGAATTAAAGAAGAACAGAACTGCGAGCGGGTAAGATAGCCATCATAAAAAAAAAAAACCTATGAAACGCCAGTGAGATGCACAGTAATGACCTATCAGAGTGGCTCTAGGCAGTGTTGCAACAAGCTTATTAAATGGGCCATTTATTTGGAATACATTCATTTGGTAGATCGCCCAAGTATTGTACATAGTTAGCTAGGCAGATACGTTGAGCTTGTTAACAGTTGTTAAATACAGCAAAGCGGCTGTGACACTATGACAGCGCGGTACATTTCTGCGTAAGTGGGATGTTGTCAAGCAGGGGCTGCAGGATTACTCAGAAACGGCTCCTCTATCATTAGCCTCCAGCAGCCCTTGCTGATGGCCACTAATATTATGGTAAGAAATAACAGGCTTGGGGAATTATTTTACTACATCTTCCTGCCTCATGCTGGCGTTTTCATTTCAACCGGGGGAAAAAGCTGCGTACGTATCCTCTCTCCTCCATCAATTCCCTCCAATTTAAACAGGCTTTCCTGGCATGGCTCCCGATGCAGCTGAAGAGAAAAATGAAAAGGGAAGGCATTTTGTGTCACATTAGATGTAATACACATATTACAGCGGAATAACAACTGAGAGGATGGCGACCACGTGCACGGGGCCTCGTCCCGTTGTTCTGGTGCCTTGGACTGTCACTCGGGAGGACGCTTGTGTTACTGTTGCGATGCAGATGACTCTGTGCTTGGTGACACAGCAATCCCAGGTAAACCGCGTGCAGGCAAGCGATAAGATTTTGATTGAGAGCATCATCGCTTTAGCTCTTAAAACCAGATTTACAGACACTTCACACTGTAAGATAGAGTTGCCAGCCACAGTAACTCAACCCCGCATCCCTTCCAGTCTCCTGTCTCTGCCGAGCAGCCCCTTCATCCCTGAACTCATACATATGTGCATAGACACAGCTCTACCTTGGTTGTTTGCATTAATACCTGGACCCGTATCTGAGCTGAGAAGTCCCGGCATAACGATTCGCATCTCAGCGAAAGTGAACCACATTGGAGAAATACTGTAAACTGGCGCGAGTATGAGCGTGATGCTAGGTGGAAGCGGTCAGATTCTCAGCCTTTGCCTCTTGTGGCCCGAGTTCAAACGCAGTCATTTTGGCCACTTCTGCTCAAGTCCACCAGTAACCGTCCATTACAGTGACATCCCGGGAGTGTAGGACTATTTTGATGGTTTTATTATTTTATTGTGTTTTCATGTCTTCAATTTTTTTTTTACATAAATTTGAATATTAAATGATCATTGCTATTGCTATTTATATGATACCGAATTAAAAAAATAATAGAATGTAAACACACAAATGCACAATAATTAACTTTTTGTTCAGTAAATAAGTAGTTGGTGTTTAAAGTGTTTGCCAAGCTGAAATGGGAATTTTAAAGTGTCAGGGGTATTAAAATCATTTCTAGTAAACAGTGACTCTTGGATACCTGGGTGTACTTATATGTGCTGTATAAACAGTGGGAGATTGGCAGCCATGACTCCAACATTTTGACAGGCGAGAGGTGACAGGTGACTGTCACTGCATCACAGTATTTCCTGGTAAGACCCTTGTTTATCTCCCAAGACAGTGGCGTGGTGATCTTTGCCATCACAGGTTCGCTGCCAAGTTTCCCCACGAACAGGGAGCACGTGTAGCCGGAGACCCATTCAACCTCAAGCCTGGTGCATTGTGGGTAGTCCTGGGCCATTAAGCTGGCCAGCGGGCTGTCTGTGCTCTCTCTTTTCCCTCACAAGATGGCAGTGTGTCTCCTCGCCAACTCTACAACAAGGAGGGTAAAAAAAAAAAGAACAAAAGTGTTTTGATTCAATCATTAGATCGACACTGCTAGGGGTCCAGTCTCTCCCATAATGCAATTTTGCAAGCACAAAATACTACACTTCACTACTGTCAATGGACCGGGTAAATAATCAACCGGTGTGTGACACACAGTGCCGTGCAGTGATTTTTTGCAACCGAGTGTCTCTATGCTTAATTAACTGGCACCAGAATAGTAAAAGGTATTGAGCCTAATATCTGAGATTATACCGCAATATTTCATATGCATTGCGATGCCTTCCGTTTAGGCGATACAGCAGGCTGTCGTGCAGTAAAGCTGCCGCCTTGTGCTCGAAGAAGCCAGGCTGAAATCCCCCTCCTGCTTCCATACCCTTGACGGAGGTTCTTAGCCCGAGATAGAGTCAGTGAAACTGGCCCTATATGAATGGATAAATGGCATAACCTTGCACGGTGCTTTGGAGAAAACCATCGACTAAATGAACAAACGCAATAGAAGGAAGTCACCCTACCCTAAAATGAATAATTTTGGTACATTTTGACTTCCTACTCTGCATATAAGCACTCCAAGGATGTCTTGGCGTAAGCCTGTCAGTTGACCTCTCCTTCCCTTTGATAAAAGTCCTCGTGTCTCCTGTCTGTGGGGGTGTGAACAAATGGTTCAACTCCATGGGCGACAGCGGTCACACTAACCCTAGAGCTCAGTCTGGGCCGCAAGATATAGCCTGAGCGCAGTAAGGCTGCCTTAAGGTCTGTCTTAATATCTATAAATACTCGCACATGGCCGCTGTGCCTGTTAGTCTTATTCTACTTTGCTTCCAGTCAAAGTTGCTGCTCCTTCACTGCTGACTTGTGGCAGAAAGGATCAATTTATCTTGTTTTTTTCGCCATAAGAATAAGAAAAAGAAATTCCCCTAATCATTGTTGCTCTTCCCTGGGTGACCTCAGTTTTCCCACAATGCTCCTGCGTCTCCAGCCAGCCGCTGCTCTGCGGCCCACCATCCGGGGCTACAATTTGGCTTTTATTTATTGAGAATGATGCCAGTATAATGAGCATCCACACGGGCACGAGTGTATGAGACACGGAAACAGTGTTTTCTCCCCGAAAACATCAAGTGGAGGAAGGCAGTTATGTCCCCGGCTGCAGACGGCGTAACTAGGGTCTGCACAAGAAGAACACGTAGGAACTAAAGCAATTAATCCTTTAACTGTTTTGGACAGCCAATGAGCTGCAATTAGATGCCGCCGCACAGTTTTTCACACTTTTGCGCATGTGTAGCTGGTAGATGTTCGGAATCTCCCCAGAAAGGAGGGAAAGGGCGAGAAAGCCAGTTACAGGCAGGTAGGAGGGCTGCGTGCGGATGTGTACTTCTTTCGCAGCTCCCCAAATCTACGGTCGCAGAAGCTCGGGGTCTGAACTGTTTCAACGAACGGTGGGTCCGTGGTGGGTCTGAACGCAGCCTTATGGTGGGCAGTGATCAGCGGCGAGCGGCTCTGCAACCGTGGGTCACAGCACTACAGGCTTCTGTGCTGGGTGCCTCGGGGCGCATGGCGTCCGTCCTTGTCTGGCACTTCCCTTGGCACGGGACACGTTAAAGTTTAACAGACCCCGGCCATTCCTGCCACTTGTTTTCCCTGGAGGAGCAAATGCGCTGACCTGAAACTGGGCACCATCTTCCTGGCGTACCCCCCCGAGGTCCCCGACACATCTGTCTGGCCCAGTTCCCCCCACCAGACTGCGCCATCCTCAGTTCCCCATCCTCCTCCTGGTTTAGATCCTGCTCCCGGTCCTTGTCGGTCCACCATCTCCTCGCGGTCCTGGCCCACTTTCTAGCTGCACCCCAACAGCATCTCGAAGCTCTCCTTTCTTCTCATATTTCCTCTTCCCATCCAGATCGTCCCCCCTTACAGAGGAAATCTCTCGCTCCCTTTCCTTGTGGACCGCAGCCTGAGCCGATCCTGGCCCGTGTAATTCAGACGCGGGTTAAACCCGCCGGTGCTCCGGGCCCACACTGCAGACTCCCATCAATAGAGTTGGAAGGGGAGAAAAACCAGTTAATCACAGAGAATCGAGGCAGAGAAGGGAAGAGGAGCAGAGAAGCAGGAGGGTGGGTTACCCTCTCCCGCTGTCACTCGTCCATAAATAGACAGAACGCATTGAACGAGACACAATTGCAGACAGACGGAATAAGCGGATCGCCGCTCCTCGGTTGGACAGAGAACAAATAATGCTGGGAGGAAGCAAGAAGCAAAATATACGTGCTCCCCAGCAGCAGGCCAACATGAGGCTTGAAGGCAAATTACAGCATTGTGGTGGGCCACACCATGGACCCCTGAAAAGGCCACCACCCCCCAGATGATCACTTACATTTCCCTGTGGTTACTGCGACTGCTGTGTCCTGCCCAGTGTGTTTGTTTTACAAATAGGTGGCCATGGTTAGGACGACCTGAGGAAGATCAGGAGAGACAGTTCTGATGGCAGTTGGGCACAACATACATGGGGGAAGGAACCATGAAGGTTGACCACCCAGCAGGTGTCACCGTGGGGGAATCTAAACTCCATTCCAAACCACATTACCTTGCTATGCATGAAAACATTTACATTTATGCATTTGGCAGATACTTTTCTCCAAAGCAACATACAAATAGACAGATTTGTACACCCTACAAATAGAGAGATGGAAAGTAAGAGGTCATGACCTCTTAATGTACTGAAGTTAGAGAAGAACAATGGGATTTGATGGAAATGAGCTTCTTCTTCATTGCTGGGAGGGATTCTGCCGTTCTGAGGAACAAAGGGAAATGCGTCGGTTCTGCACTTAAACATAATTTAACGCACAAACACAATTTAAATGTGACAAGAACCCTACCAGCGGTGAACTGGCGAACCGCTTGCAGTGCCCAGTGATTCTAGCAAAGGTAAAACCCAGACAAGGACGAGCGTTCGGAAGCGAGTGAGCACACGTGGACGGGAAAACAGACGTCACAAAAACGAATCGTGAGTGCGGAAGGTGAGATGAACAATGTTAAAGAACGCCGGAGATTGTTCGGCTCTTGGGGTCGTCTTCGCGGACCCCCCCCCCCCCCAGAGCACTTTCAGCTCTGTGACGTCTCGCTCTGCGGTGCGGTGCCCGAGTCGCACCCTCCCGGCCAGCCGAATGCGCTAAGCAGGGGTGCCCGCTGGGACTCCACACCGCCGCTGTAGGAGAGCAGCGTGGATAACGTGACAACCCCCGTCTCTGGTGGGAATGAGCGATGGCGGCTGCTTTCGGCGGCTGGGCGCGGTGGGGCCACGATCTCAGGACAGCCGGCCAAGGCTAATGGACATGCATTACGGCCGTATTGGATCTGCCCGCGCCTAATTCACACGTCCCAGCTCCCGCAGACAGCCGGCCGCCCTCGGCCCCGGCGCCTCCCGTCACATTAATGGAACCCGGCGCACGTGATAACAAGTCACGGTGCGGACCCCCGCGTCTGGAGACCGGAGCGCGGATCGAGTTCCTCCCGCTCCGCATCGATCTAAACGCATGGCCTAGTTTGCGGAACGCAACACGGAGCCGCACGTGGCGAAGAGCGGCTCCCAGAATCCCCCGCGACGGTGTGACAGGTGAGAGCCGGCAGGCGGTGGCGCAGGTGCGAGAGGAGCAGCTCCGCATCGTCGTGACCGGATTCATTAAAGAACGACAATGAAGATGAATACGAGGCAGGAACGGGCGAACTCCGAGGACGGATCCTGATGAAGAGCCTCCGAATGCATCTGACAACAAATAAATATTGAAAAATAAACAAGGTGACGCGCTGAATAATTAATGAGAGGGGAAGACAATGGGATTCAGTCTGGGAGGCCTGGTTTCAACAGTCTCCCCTGTTTAAATTCAAAACGCACGCACAAGGCAAACAATAGCATTTTACGTCAGAGCGCGAAGGACATGCATTTATTACACGCACACGCACGCAGACCGTACACGTAGTATTTGTGCTTTATTCATTATAATAAGTGATAAGAAAGGTTTTAATGTTATTTTATGTCTTCACACAGGTGGTGCTGTATCACAGTTAAAGGGGGATGCGGTGGGCAAGGAGCAGCCCCGCTCCGGTTTTAATAAAATATGCAAAATGTCTGGATGCAAAATTAGCACAATTCATTGTGACAAACACAGATTTCTCTGCCGAGCGTCCCAGCTTGGCTCACTTTGTTATTTATATCTTGTTTTTCCGAGATCCTTTAAAAAATACACGGTCCCTTTCAGACAAGGCCTTCATTGTGGAGACACTTTCTTGTCGTACCTTGATTGCGGTGCTCACCCTAAAATGATACGGTAAAAATTACCCAGCTTTACAAATCGATAAATGTCAGTACAGCTGTGTCGGTTGCCTTGGAGAAAAGTTAAGTGAATAAAAAATGACAGTAATGGTAAATAACATAGCGATTCTTAGGAAAAATCTACATTTAAAGCATGAAGTTGTGAAATGGAGATGCATTATGAAGCTAAACACATGCATGCGCACGCACGGTTTTCGTCGTGAAAGATTCAGCCGCCGTGAGGCCACTTTCATCCACATCCATGTTTCAATATCCTTATTTTAAGGAGCAGCTTCGGCTCGCGGGGTTTGGAGGTCGGCCAATTCAACTTTGTAATCTCAAGCCAACCCCATTCCACCCCGTCCCGACCAATCGCCTCGGATCCAACCAAAGGTTCTGCAGCAGTCGGCGTCAGTAGCTCCGCCTTCAAAAGGGACCGCAAGCCGACGCCCCGAAACTCAGCTCCTGCTGGGCAGCCACGCTACGCCGCTGTGCTGTTGGGTTCATCAGCATTTGGAACATCACCGCAGGGACTCTGAGCCCATAGCAACCGGTTCAGGTTCAGCTTAGACCTTCCGAGCTCCAAACCTTAACCATAGCGAGTTAAAGGATTACACTGATTCTGGTCCAGTTGCTACGGGCCTAATTGGGGGGGTTCCTACCCGCTCCAGCGTTGTTCCATCACATCTGCTACTCCCTCCTCAAGCTCCACAAGCTGCCAGCCCCGATAGCGTCGCGTCCCAGTTCTCAGACACTTTGACCGGGCTCCAAGATTACCCTTTTTCCGCCCGCCCACCCGTCGGTCGGCGTTGCGGCTACCCACCCTCCCATCCGCAACTCTTTGTTTGTTGTAGGCCATCGCGGTCCTCCGAGGACCTGCTGCCAGGGCTGGGCAATGACAGCGCGGGTTCAGGAGGGGATGCCAGCGAGCGGAGCGTGTTAGCGGCGCGACGGGCCAAGCGCTCCACGCCACCGCCGGCCTCTCCTGGCCAGCCAATTATTGACTTTGATTATTCTCATTTTGTTTGCCCGGCGGCGGCGGCCGCACACAAAGGACGGGCGGCCGATGGCTGCGCTCGCTGGCCTAATTGACCCAAATGGGAATCGCTCTCGCCAGGGTTTGTGGCGTTCGCAATTTTTTTTTACCTTTTCCTTCACAATGCAATCGTGCGGGAAACACAACTGCGGCGCAAGCGCTTTCCCAGGCAGCACGTAGGCTGCGGGAGTACAGCCAGGACGGGTGTGCTGAGTGCCCAAAGCTGCGGGGAGCCTGGTTGTGCTATGGTAGGCCAACACCAGGATGAACACACACACACGCGTGCGCGTGACACACCTGTGAACATTCCTTGGATCATTCTGACTATCGTAAACACAGTTTTGTTTGGCAAAAGCTCTCGAAGTGCAAAAGTTTTGCTGTCGATGTTCTGATGATCCGAAAAGGCTTCATTTCCCTGAACTTCGTTGCCAGCTGATGCAAATGGATCCGTTTGCACAATCCCGGAGGAATAAACGATTTTCATCAGATGTATCAGCAAGCGTCCGACTAGGTCATTACAGTGGTTTGGCGAGGTGAAATCCCACTGCAGCCCCTGAGCACCGGCACAAATTCAGCTCTGACCTCCTAGGTTGGGTCCTTCCACCCTCAGGAGAACATGGGCCAATTAGGCTGGTGATGTGGATGGTTCCCAATTAGGGAACGCTGGTGGCCCACGTCTCACCGGGGTTCTTGGAAAGCGCGGCAGGAGCTCGGCCACAACGTTCATTTTACCTGTGGCCTTGGGTGTCGATCGTTGGCTCGATTTGCTCCTCAAGGGCAAGCGGTTGGGAGTGGGGAGCACGGCAGCAGGGGGTGGCCATAGGGGCCAGCGTCACATTTCAATTTCAGATGTAGGGCTCCTGCGGTTTCGTGTTGGCCGGTGCAGTTTCGTTAGGAAGGCACTGGCAGGCGGGTCTCACCGCGCCTCACACACATCAGCAGAACCCGGCAAGACGGGAAAAGCGCGACACCACGATCGAGAAACGGTTGATTTATAGCATTCCGCTTTTGCCGTCCTCTGAGGGTTGGGGCTAAAATCGAGCAGAAACGGGAACAGGAAGAGGAACCCAGGGCTCGTTCGGACACACCCGATCGGCGCTGCCGTTGATCCTGAATCGCCAGTGGAGGCGGAGATTGACGGGGGCACCAGA
The DNA here is from genome assembly GCA_018136845.1 of Heterotis niloticus. NCBI lineage: Eukaryota > Metazoa > Chordata > Actinopteri > Osteoglossiformes > Osteoglossidae > Heterotis > Heterotis niloticus. Next base: position 2,062,484 of record CM030904.1, read on the forward strand.
TTCAGAAGCAGGCTCTAGATTGTACATAAAGAAAAATACAAGATTAACACCATCGTTTTGGCCCCGGCTAGCTCAGTTGGTAGAGCATGCGCCTCGTAATCTCAGGGGCGTGGGTTCGAGCCCCACATTGGGCGTTGCTGCGAATCCAGCCACAAGGGGGTGCACCTTTGTGCCAGTCCCAAGCCTGAGCAGGAAGGGCATCCGGCGTAAAAATCTGCCAAACCAAAAATGCAGACGAGCCAATCTGCTGTGGTGACCTCTGATGGGAGCAGCCGAAAGTTGGTACATTTTGGTCCAGTGGAGCATCTGCACTGTTGCTCACCAGCTAAAATGAAAGACGCTAACATATCGAATGACTGTTGCGATCCATTATGTCACCAAAAGCATGAAAGGACGTTGTGTTTGCCTTTTAACAACACCGTTGATTTTACTACGTTCAACGTGTATGTTTGGAGAAGTAGGGAAGACAGTCTGAGTCATAGTTTCTGCAAATGTAGCAAAATGGTCAAATAAGAGAAGTTATCCATCCACCCATTCATCCATCCATCCATCATCATTAACTGCTATAACCTGGTCAGAGAGGTTTGGAGTTTATCCTGGCATCACCGTGCACCAGACGAGGAAATTGCACCCTGGACAGGACATCAGTTCATTGCACGGCAGCCACAAACAAACACACACACACACACACACACACACAAGTGGGCAATTTATAGGGACTAATAAACCTGAAACACAAGTCTTTGGACTGCAGTTGGAAACCAGAGCACCCAAAGGAACACACACACACAGATATGCAGAAACGTGCAAGCATCACACAGACTGAGCTAGATTTGAAAATATATGTACAGTATATATACACTACCCAGCCAAAAAAAAAAAAAAGTCACCACCTGGATTGAACTTAGTGTTATGATGTGGGGTTGCTTCAGATGCTCAGGTCTAGGTTAAGCAATGCTATGTGCCCAAAAAATGAGCTCAGCCGACTACCTGAATATACTGAATGAGCAGGTTTTCCATCAATGGATTTTTTCTTCATATTCCAAGATGGCAATGCCAGGATTCATGGGGCTCAAGTGAAAGGGTGCTTCAGGGAGCATGAGAGAGACGTCATTTTCACACGTGGATTGGCCACCAGACCTTAACCCCATTGAGTCCAGACCTTAACCCCATTGAGAAAGAATCTTTGGGATGTGCTGGAGAAGACTTTACGCAGCGCTCAGACCCTCCCGTCATCAGTACAAGATCTTGGCGAAAAATGAATGCAACTCTGGACGCAAATAAATGTTGTGACATTGCGTAAGCTTATCGAAACAATGCCACGGCGAATCAAAGCAAAAGGCAGTCCAAGAAAATATTAGTGTGTCACTTTTTTTTTTGGCTGGGCAGTGTGTTTCGTAATGTATTGCATTTTTGCTCCCAGGTTCTCATCTATTTCTCTGAAGAAGATGTGAGGTTTGTCCACTCTGCTACCCATCCATACAGCAGGGTACATTTTACCAACTCTTTGGATCTGTCTGTGCTCTGAAACTGCCAGTTTTTCTGCACCTTTTCCTGCCCAAGCAACAAAAGCATTAAATGCAGGAACAATATATGCAAATGAATGCAATAGTTCTGGTTTGCATGGCGTGTTTTTTATCCACTGTGGAATCTGCCGTGCTTCTGTTTCCATCCAGGTGAATTTAGCAGAAATGCGGGTGAGGAAGCGCAGTTTAGCGGCGTGAAATCAGCACATCCACGTTGTCATCATTTATTTTTGTTTATAGCTGGGGCTTCATCTCCTCATAATGCGTCCTCGGCTGAGGAAAAGAAATAACTCGCTTTTTTACAGCATGTTGTGATACACGGAACGACATCTCTGCGTAGACTCTCAGACTGCAGTGACACCGAGCATCTTTGATCTCGACTATAAACACAAAGCACCACAAAATCTCTGCCACGAGATCTTCTGTGGCATCTGATGTGCCGCGAAAGGCCAACAAAGGTTGAGATTGAAGACATCTGCAGGGTTTTGTAAAACACAAACAGCGAAGGGAAAGTAAAATATCCAACTAATGTTCTACAGAGGAAGAAACCATTATGGGTTTTTTGGTATGAAGGTCTTGTAGCTGTTTGGGTGACCAGCAGCCTTGAGGAGCTCGGCTTTGTCTCCAGCCATGTTGGGAATGTGGCCTGGTGTAGCCCACTGGGCAGCTGGGTGGTTATGGAACGGATTTTGAATCCCTGGTCCTGCTGTGGTACCCCTGAACAATTGCTTCTGCAGAATTTGCCCTGCTGCATGAATGAGTAAATCAATTTTTAGCATCCGAATATCAGCTGTCACTTGAATTCAAAGAAATAAGCTTCAACTTGACCGCCAATGAATGGAATAAAAAAAAATCTGTTTCAACTGTTGTTCCTGGATCTGCTGATATACAAGAAACGGACATCTATGCAACAGGTATGTTTAAATAAGAACAGCGATGGTGATGCAGTGGTTAGAAATGTTCACATCCTGGTAAAGATGCTGCTGATGCCGAAGGCACATTTTGTGTATGGATACCAGAAAAAGGCTCCTCACTGCATAAATGAACAAAGTGGTGCAGTGTGCAGAGCTCACTTTGCGCTTCACCTTGGATGAAGCTATGCTGTGCAAAAAAAATCTAAATGAGGCCCAGATGCTGACCTGCGGATGCTGCGAACAGACAAAACTCCACGAAGGAGGCAAACATTTCCTACAGTTGCAACATAAGTTGTTAAATCCATTCATAAACATGGGTCACGAACAAAGGCGGCCGCAGTTAAAGATGAAGGCCCACGCAGCCACTGGGTTCCCGGACCGCGTGGCAAGACGTTCACAAGCTCCTCCCGTTGAACCGGTAGCCACAGCGTTTGCCCTCAGTGAACTTCACCACATCTAAAGCCTCCGCCTGGCATACAGCTTTGTGTTCTGACTGCAAACCTCCGCAGCAGCAGATGTGCGGCCGATGCTGGTGTGTTGTTTGTTTTAACCCGATGTCTGATCACCTCCACAAAGGACGTGCAAGAAAAAGGAGGAAAAACGTCTGTTGGCTCTCAATACATATTTAATATAAGTATTCATTATTCATCCCAATTATCTTATCTTTAACTTGTAGAAATACATTGGAGATTTTTGGTGACAAACTGGTGGAAGTAAAGTGTATATCCATATTGATTTTGGAGGCATTAGAAATTAAAATAAACAGCACACTTAGTGGAACAACGGTGGGATGAATAAACCATGAGGTGTTGAGTGACAGGTGGTGAAAGTGACCCCAAGTGACGGCGCCGCTGACCTGCCCCTCGTCGTGCTGTGGTGGGACAGGGTGCACGGCTGCTGACGTGCAGTCAGAGGTTCAGCGTTGGGTGGCACAAGATGTCCGACACCCTCACACACAGCTTGCAGGGGGTTTAGGGGTGAAAGGGCGGCAGAAAACAAGCATCCTGCTCTGTGGTATTCTTACATGCACAGTAGGATGAGCTGGAACAGCCGCTCTAAGGGAGGCTGACAAAACGAATTGTGTTGGGCCCAGAGTGCTTGTCTCCATGGCGAAATCACACTCCTTCTTCGAGGGATGAGCTGGAACTAATTGCCCCCCCTCCCCCCACTGTTAAGATTTCCCTAACCTTGTGAGGCTGTGAGAAGCACTTTTGCGCACCCATACCGTGGGACACCTTCACCGGCCCCCACGCAGCTTTCGGCGATGTTGCGGTACACGTAACGGCGCCAGAAAAGGGGTTTTCTATGTCTCAAATGGCTTGACTTTCGAAGACATTGTGTTAATTTACTGAATTTTAAATGAAGTCACGGGTGGAGTTTGTATCTGTAGCAATGTTAACAAAGGGCTTATGGAAATAGAACTTATATTTACAATTATTCATACAAAAGGCAGCGGGAGGTGGGATTCAAACCAGGGTTAGCCAAATGGAGGGCTGCAGCTGTAACCACCACGCCCCCTTTGGCCAGCTTTGCCTTTGTTCGTGGTGTTCTTTCTTTCTTAAATCAACACCAGAAAAGGGAACTGGCTGAGTTAAGTCTATATCAGGTGTCTTTCTTTAAAAATAACACCAGCAAAGCCAACCAAATCATAACAGCGACACTAATAAAAACAGCGTTAGCTCTTATAGCTCATAAAACTCCCTCATTTTGCTTTGCAGGATGATGGTTTCTTTCACGCCCGCTTTATTTTCTGATTATTGGCCCTTTGCCTGGGGGACCAGTCGTAACTCGAGCCCATTTTCCTCCAACAAGACCAGTTTTTCACTAGAGCTACAGATTCAGTGGCAGCATTTTTTGCACATTTCATTGGCACCTTTTCTACATGGGGGTCATTCTCCAGGTAGCTGAGGGATTCATTTGCGCAGCACAGTAGAAAAAATTTGGAAGTTCTTGTTATGATGTTTTTGAAATCAACCTCATTTTCTCATAATTTGTCCTCACATGTCTGTACTTTTCGCAGGTGTTACTTAAATCATCTCCAGATAAAGACTTTGCGTAGAAAAAACCTTAAAAGACCTGGGATTGATCTGCCAGAGAAAGATGGCATTAATGAGGGCTTTTCTAGCAACTGATGAGGCAACTTTATGTGAGCTTTTCTGATGTCCAGAATACCGACGATCCCCAGCTTACAGTGGAGTTCTGTTCTGATAAACCCATTGTCAGTCAAATGCATCTAATACACCTATGCTACTGTCACACCAGTGCCTGCTTCAGCAACAGAACGTAGGCGGTCTCTCCACCCCCGTCTTCAGACTGAGCACTGATTAGCATCGGAACCAATTGGGCACGGGATTTAGTTCCTACCTGGACTTCCTATCGGTGCTTTGTTTCTGCTGCCTCTTGTGAACTCTCCTGCAACCACTGTCTTGCTAAGACCTTATATTTTGTTTATTTTCCATCGTGGTATCTTCCGTTTTTGTTTACTGCCAATTGATAATGTTTAGTGCTAGTTCCTGGCTAATGTCAACACTCTTTGTTCGAAACAGCACTCAGTAAAGAGTTTAACAGAACTTAAACTTATTACTGTGGTGTCTCACGATTGCTTCCACCCACCCATGCCATAACACCTAGTGAACATCATAGCCTAGCCTAGCCCAGCCTTGCCTACCTTAAAACTCATTACGGGCTGTCCGCTTTCATGTTGTATTCAGGAGACACAGACACAGATGGGCATTTCATAGACATGATGGATGCACGAAATACAATGTAGATATGGGGGAGGGTATCTGAAAAAACACTGGGAACACAGAACACTGGAGAGTATCGGTTGTATACACTAGTGACTGTGTGGCAGACTGGGAGATGCGGATCACTGCCACTGCCCAGCATCACGAGAGAGCATTGTACCGCATATTGCTTGCCCAAGAAAAAAATCAAAATTGGAAGTACGGTTTGTGCTGAATGAACATCACTATCGCATCATTGAAAAGTTGAAAAATTGTAAGTCGGACCATCGTAACTTGGGGACCACTTGTAAGCTAGAATATCAGAAACACAATGTTTTATTTTGTTTAATGTTTTAGAAACACAATGTGAGTGGAGGAGTGGTGTCCATCATACCAGACCGTTGCCTTCTTGTTTTAACTTGCTGTCTTGCTTCCCACAGTCAGAGCGGATGGGTTAGCACCATTATTTTGTATGCCTTACCTCTTTATTGCTATCGACTCACGATCATGATCCCAACAGTCTGAGAAAAACCGGATCCATCCTACAAAGTCAGCATCAAAGACATGCATTTTATTTCCTACAGTGAAGTTGAAGAACTCGGTCTCACAGCGCCCTATACAGCAGTTTGAGAAGAAGAGCTGGGTCAACCACATCACTCCATCACCCTCTTCATTCTCCCTGTCCTCCACTGTGTTTTGTTTATAAACTTGGGTCCAAAATTCCACCACATCCTCTGTTTATTTCCATCAGCGCCGCTAGCGTGTTTCCCAGTCTGAGTAAAATAGCCAACTCCAGCTTCCCCAACCAGTGTTTCTTTCTTTTAAACCTGCCATCACTTGGGTCACATTTTTACATGTAAACACCACCAAAAAATATACATGGCAGAAAATTTTGCAATGCTTATGTAGACATATCTGCTCTTGGGAGTATATTTTTAAGTGTATTTTCAATGTTCTAGAAGTCCCACAAAATTGTTTGCATTTGTTTTTCACATTGCCTAAAATAACTACAGTAAGTCAGATGAAAGGCCTTTTCAGCAGACAATTCAATGCTATCTCACACTGTATATTATTTTACGTACTTTCACATGTGGGAAATAAAAAGCCAGAAGCACTATATTTGTTTATGGATGATAACTGTATGACAAATGGAAAAACAAGGAGGCACTTATCATTTTCTGCAACACGTGCTGCTAAGTAAGGTTTGTAATTCCTCTGATTAAGGTTGCATAGAACATGTGGTTCTCCAGCTCTCTGGGGTTGGCAGGCATGATGTCACTTTGCATGCTGTATGTTCACAGGAAGCATCCCAGGCTGGACTGCAGAATTACACTCGCGGCAGCTCGATTTTATTGCGACAAAGTGGCTAGGAGATGATAGTGGACAGACAATCACCCAGACGCCACAGCTGATGCCTTGGATAGACCTCAGATGGGACCACCTCTTTGCCAAATTAGTCCTCATCCATGGCCTGACACCTCCCTGTCCATGACTGACCACAAGTGCAACACACATAGACACAGACAGAAACACTCTCACAGATACATAGAGTAAAAAAAAAAAAAAAAACACAACTTTGTGTAGAATACTGGACGTGCATCCTTTAAAGTGGAACTGAGAAGCAAATATCACGCAGCAGGCTGATGGATGGGTGGATGGATAGATGGATGGATGGAGGTTGTAAAGTAAAACAGGGCCAAGGCAGGGTTCGAATGAGAGTATAAGAATGACTAAAGGTCTTGCTCCAGATTTTGCAGTGGGATCTACAATTATCAGAAATACAAGGAAAGGACAGAAGGAAAAAGATGTTGTGTGCTTATCATCGGGATCCACTTCTCACACCACGTGTTCTTATTCCGAGGACCCCTTTCTGACACCACAATGTGTTCTTATTCTGGTTTTTATGTCAATGTACACCCATGGAGGGAATTGTTATATTTAATAATGACTTCAGCTGAGGTACACAGCACTGCAATCTCAAAAACTCCAAATTTTTGTTTCTTTTTCCAGCACGTGTGCATCAAAACTTAGTTTTCATGTGAAGAAAAAACCATGCAGATACTTTACAAATAATCGCTCTGTTACACATCACTGCAAAGGATGGCTTCTGTTGTTCAGCCACCAGCAGCAGACCAGAGATCTATGTGGCCCGATGCGTTTTTACACAGGAAGTCATGGGGACGGCTATATTCGTATTTGTCACATTAATAACAAATGAACCGGGCTACCTCACAGGTTCCAATGGACGATTTACATACTAACCTATAGCTAGAAGGATGGACAGACACAGTAACAGATAAAGTTTTCTAGTCACTCGTCCCCTCCTCTGAAGTAAAGATAGTCCTTGACTTACAGTGGTCCAACATAATTTTTTGACCTTACAATAGTGCCATAGTAATGCGCATGTAGTAGAAACTGCACTTTGAAATAAGAATTTTGATTTTTTCCTGGGCAAGCGATATGCGGTACGATACTTGAAATGCTGGGCAGCGGCAGCGATCCGCATCTCCCAGGCTGCCACATGGTTGCTAGTGTATACAACTGATACTGTACAGTGTCCTGTGTTGCCAGTGTTTTTTGAATACCTCCCCCGTATCTATGTGGTGTTTTGTGCATCCATCGTGTCTACGAAATGCCCATCTGTGTCTGTGTCTTCTGAAAGCAGCATGAAAGTGGAAAACCAGCAATGACTTTTACAGTAGGCTAGGCTATGATGTTTGCTAGGTGTTATGGCGTGGGTTGGTGGAAACAATCACGAGGCACCACAGTAATAAGCTCAAGTTCCATTAAACTCTTTACCGAATGTTGTTTCTGACAAAGAGTTTTTCCCTTAGTGCTAAACATTACCGATTGGCAGTAGACAAAACTGGAAGATGCCACAATTCAAAATAAACAAAATACAAGATCTTAGCAACATAATGGTTGCAAGAGAGTTCACAAAACACAGCAGAAACTGAGCACTGACAGGAAGTCCGGGTAGGAACTAAATCTCATCCACGATTGGTTCCTACGCCAGTCTGAAGACGTGGGTGGAGAGATCACCTACTGACAGGAAGTCCAGGTAAGAAGACTAAATTCTGTCCACGATTTGTTCCTACACCAGTCAATCAATCAATCTGAAGACAGGGGTGGAGAGACCGCCTATGTTCCAATGCTGAAGCGGCCACAGGTGTGACGGTAGGTGAGGTGTATTAAATGCATTTTCAGCTTACAGTAGGTTTATCCAAATGTAACCCCATCGTAAGTTGGGGACCATCTGTACCGAAGTTATTAGAGCTACATAAAGTATATACGCATAGAGGAGGCTAACCCCCCTCCCTTTGACCTGATAAAAAGTTTTCCTTTAATTACAATACAAATTTTACATTCTGATCTTTCATCATGAAAATAGCTCCAGTGTGTTTTTTTCCTCCTTTCATTTATACTTTGCAGCGCACATCAGAGAGACCATCAGAAGGCCTCACTCTGTGCTGTCAGGCAACAGTCCCGTGACTTGTGGGCTCGATCTAACAATACGTAATGAATAATACAACGGTTATTTAATTTAGCCGCAAGAAACACTTTTGTGTGCGATTGTGTGTCTACCTGAGCTTGTGCGTTTGTGCGTGTGCCCGAGTTTGTATGTTTGCGTCTTTGTGTGTGCGCGTGTGCGCCCGCGCCGGCCTCCGCCCCAGCATCGCCATCTCTGCCCCAGCGTGACGCTCGCGGCGTTTCGTATTATAGATCACACCCAACACGCGGAATTCAATATCCAGCCTTTTGTTTACCTCAATCTGTTGTTTTTCACCCTTCAAAGCAACTAATATTGTGCACAGTAAGTAAAAACTGCATTAGTATGGGCGGCCACATTAGCATGCCAGCTGGAGACATCAATAACATTCACAGTAGGGGATCAAGTGTTGAAAGTCAGAGTGAAAAACTAATAGCTGCCTTGAACGATTTTTTTATTGAAATATTTATACAGGTAAATCCACTGTATCTTGTGAGCTATTTACAGAGGTATCTGGGCGGCAGGCAAAAGTTGAATCAATAAAACACAATTACACAGAGACATAAAATATGGTTTAAAACTGAGATGCTTAGAAGCTGGCGTCGGGAAGTAGATGTTGGGTCAAAGAGGCGCTGCTGGATCCACCATCAGATGGAACAACTCCCAAAATCAGCGGAGTTACCTGTTTCTTATTGCTCCGCCTTTCAGGTGTTGGTGGGGCCAGTTGGGCTCACGAAAGGAAATTTGTTCATGTTCACCTGTGCATTGATCTGAAACGTCAGATGTCTCTGATTTGGAAGGTCAGATATGATGGTTGTGCAGCAAGCGCTCCCGGCTCAGTGTTACTAAGGCTGTTAAAGGGGGGGCTTCAAGGGGCGGCAGGGGGTGCAGTGGATACAGGCTGCCGCCTTGTACCTGAAGGAGACGAGTTTGAATCCCACCTCTTGCTGCAGTTCTCTGGATCAAGGTTCCTACCCTGAACCCATACAGTACGAAATACAATTAAATCGGCGCAAGTAACTTAATGTTGTAAGGTGTTTTGGAGAAAAATGAACAGGAAATGGAAACCTGTAGATTTTCTCTAATGGCTTCGTCAATGAGGAGGGATTTCATGGGCCCTGCAGTTGCCTCAAAGACAGCAAGAAGCAGGGACTTGGGAGCGGGCACAGCATTAGCAATATTAGCTAACACGTTTTTCTATGTTCAAAGGCTCGATCCTTCAAATAACCCCCTGCCAAGGCTTAGAGTGGGAATAAGTTGGTGGCTCGCAGCAGGAATACTGAAGGAGGTGTGTAGCGGCATTCGCCCCTCCTGAGCTTTATTTTCGGGGGAGATACTCGCTAATTGGACAAAACTAAAATAATATTAAAAATGCAGAAATAATAGGAGGCATGTTCTTCTATCACATTCTCATACAGAAGCGTCACCCTTTTCTTTCTTGCAAGAGAATTTGACTGTGTGTGTGTGTGAGATCTTCCCAGCCCTCATTAGCCTCCATCCTTCTGTGCAGTTGTTCACCCTGGTGTCCTGTGGAGATGTTCACTCCGCCGCCCTGCACTTTCCCCCCGCAGTCTCGATCTCCAACATCGCCCCCTAGAGGAGGCTCGCAGTATCCCACCATACACACCCACGGTGATCAGATCCTTCCGCCAACTGCTAGGCCGCACTTGATGCTCTGCGTTGACCTGGTTAGCGAGAAACGCACGCACACACGCGCACCCGCAGTGTATTGCTGAAAAGTGCGGGTTTGCTGCATGCTGAGGCCGCTCTCAAAAAAACATTAACATTTCAACCTAGTTGCACTCAAACAGCAACAGCAAGAATAAATACTTTTTATTTGGCTCGGGAACAGCTTCCGACCGCAGGCTGCTGAACTCCGCAATCTCAGGTCCGATCGCCACCACCACTGACCACAACCACGGAATATGGCCACCCACTGCTTACACATCCACACTCTATTTACTTATTATATATATTTAATTTGACATTTTTATATTTATAGACTTAAATTTATATGCATCATTCATCCTTTTATATTTTTAATCTTTTCCATTTATCTATCTTCAATTTGTTTTTTATATCTATATCTGTCTACTGTCCAAAGAAGGAGGAAGAGAGGAGGAAGGCATGTCAGGAGGAAGGAGGAGAGGAGGAAGGTTAAGAGAGTGGATGTGAGGATAGGAACTTTGAATGTTGGTAGTATGACTGGTAAAGGGAGAGAGCTTGCAGATATGATGGAGAGAAGGAAGGTTGATATATTGTGTGTGCAAGAGACCAAATGGAAGGGGAGTAAGGCTAGGTGCATCGGAGCGGGGTTTAAACTGTTTTACCATGGTGTGGATGGGAGGAGAAATGGGGTAGGGATTATCCTGAAGGAACAGTATGTAAAGAGTGTCTTGGAGGTGAAGCGAGTGTCTGACAGAGTGATGGTTATGAAACTGGAAATTGATGGTGTGATGCTGAATGTTGTTAGTGCATATGCCCCGCAAGTTGGGTGTGAGATGGATGTGAAAGAAGAATTCTGGAGTGATATGGATGAAGTGGCAAAGAGTGTACCTGAGGGAGAGAGAGTGGTGATTGGAGCGGATTTCAATGGACATGTTGGGGAAGGAAACAGAGGAGATGAGGAGGTGATGGGTAGATATGGTGTCAAGGAGAGGAACGCAGAAGGTCAGATGATAGTGGATTTTGCAAAAAGGATGGACATGGCTGTGGTAAACACGTATTTTAAGAAGAGGGAGGAACACAGGGTGACGTACAAGAGTGGAGGAAGATGCACACAGGTGGACTATATCTTATGCAGGAGGGCCAGACTGAAGGAGACTGTAGACTGTAAAGTGGTGGCAGGGGAAAGCGTAGTTAGGCAGCATAGGATGGTGGTTTGTAGGATGACACTGGAGATCAAAAAGAGAAAGAGAGTGAGGGCAGAACCAAGGATCAAATGGTGGAAGTTGGAAAAGGAAAACTATAAGGTGGAGTTCAGGGAGGAATTAAGACAGGCACTGGGTGGCAGTGAAAAGTTACCAGTGAGCTGGACATCTACAGCAGAAGTGGTAAGGGAGACAGCTAGAAAGGTGCTTGGTGTGGCATCAGGACAGAGGAAGGAGGACAAGGAAACCTGGTGGTGGAATGAAGAAGTACAGGAGAGTATACAGAGGAAGAGGCTGTCGAAGAAGAAGTGGGATAGACAGAGAGATGAAGAATGTAGACAGGAGTACAAGGAGATGAGGCGTAGGGCGAAGAGAGAGGTGGCAAAGGCTAAAGAGAAGGCTTATGGTGAATTGTATGAGAGGTTGGACACTAAGGAGGGAGAAAAGAACCTGTACCGATTGGCTAGGCAGAGGGACCGAGCTGGGAAAGATGTGCAGCAGGTTAGGGTGATAAAAGATAGCAATGGAAACGTACTCACAAGCGAGGAGAGTGTGTTGAGCAGATGGAAAGAGTACTTTGAGGGGTTGATGAATAAAGAGAACGAGAGAGAGAGAAGACTGGATGATGTAGGGACTATGAATAGGGGAGTGCAATGGATTAGCAAGGAGGAAGTTAGGACAGCTATGAAGAGGATGAAGAATGGAAAGGCTGTTGGCCCAGATGACATACCTGTGGAAGCATGGAAGTGTTTAGGAGAGATGGCAGTGGAGTTTTTAACCAGATTGTTTAATGGAATCTTGGAAAGTGAGACGATGCCTGAGGAGTGGAGAAGAAGTGTACTGGTACCTATTTTTAAGAATAAAGGTGATGTGCAGAGCTGTAGTAACTACAGAGGGATAAAACTGATCAGCCATAGCATGAAGTTATGGGAAAGAGTAGTGGAAGCTAGGTTAAGAAGGGAGGTGACGATTAGTGAGCAGCGGTATGGCTTCATGCCGAGAAGGAGTACTACAGATGCGATGTTTGCTCTGAGGGTGTTGATGGAGACGTACCGAGAAGGTAAGAAGGAGTTGCATTGTGTCTTCGTGGACTTAGAGAAAGCATATGACAGGGTACCTAGAGAGGAGCTGTGGTATTGTATGAGGAAGTCGGGTGTGCCAGAAAAGTATGTAAGAGTGGTACAGGATATGTACAAGGACAGTGTGACAGTGGTGAGGTCTGTGGTAGGAGTGACGGATGCTTTCAAGGTGGGGGTAGGATTACATCAAGGATCAGCTTTGAGTCCTTTCTTGTTTGCAATGGTAATGGACAGGTTGACAGATGAGATCAGACAGGAGGCACCGTGGACTATGATGTTTGCAGATGACATTGTGATCTGTAGTGAGAGTAGGGAGCAAGTTGAAGAGACCCTGGAGAGGTGGCGATATGCTCTAGAGAGAAGAGGAATGAAGGTCAGTAGGACTAAGACAGAATACATGTGCATAAATGAGAGGGAGGACAGAGGAATGGTGAGGATGCAGGGAATAGAGTTGGCGAAGGTGAATGAATTTAAATACTTAGGATCAACAGTCCAGAGTAATGGGGAGTGTGGAAGAGAGGTGAAGAAGAGAGTGCAGGCAGGGTGGAGTGGGTGGAGAAGAGTGTCAGGGGTGATCTGCGACAGAAGGGTACCAGCAAGAGTGAAAGGGAAGGTCTACAAGACGGTAGTGAGACCAGCTATGCTTTATGGGTTGGAGACGGTGGCACTGACCAAAAGACAGGAGGCAGAGCTGGAGGTGGCAGAGTTAAAGATGTTAAGGTTTGCATTGGGTGTGACGAGGATGGACAGGATTAGAAATGAGTATATTAGAGGATCAGCACAGGTTGAACGGTTTGGAGACAAAGTCAGAGAGGCGAGATTGCGTTGGTTTGGACATGTGCAGAGGAGAGATCCTGGATATATTGGGAGAAGGATGCTAGGGATGGAGTTGCCAGGCAAGAGGAAGAGAGGAAGGCCTAAGAGGAGATTTATGGATGTGGTGAAGGAGGACATGCAGGTGGTGGGGGTGACGGAGAGAGATGCAGAGGACAGGAGGAAGTGGAAGCTTTTGATCCGCTGTGGCGACCCCTAACGGGAGCGGCCGAAAGAAGAAGAAGATCTGTCTACATGTATGTTATGCTTTCATTTGTTGCTTTAAATGTTCTTTCCCCCTATTGCGTGCAGCGTGGAGATGAGGAGCCGCATTTCGCGCTGCCTCGTGTACCTGCTGCATATAGGTGTGCGGCAATAAATGATGCTCGATTCTTGATTTTATACAGTGTCTTTAAAAGCAGCTTCTCCAAGCACTTCTAAGTAAGATGGCTGTCTGGTGCAATAATAATAAAGCAAGAAGACGCTCCTAATAAATTACAGGAATAAACCGTCAACAAAATTAAACAGGAAACTAACAGAGGGGAATATAATAAAAAAGACAGTAAAGCAAATGATGAGAATCCGTTCCGCCACCGTTCGCTGTTTATTCTGAAACAAAATCTGCACGTCGAAGCGGCTTTTTCACGGCAGCGGGAGCATCGCTCTGCATATTAAAGAAAAAGGTAAAATATTCAGGACTTCTCGCAAAACTAGACTGGAAAAGCTGATCTCGGATTCGGTATTGGTTTTTCAAAAATGAGCTTTTTAATTTTTTTGTCCCTCTGTGTCGCAGCCCCGATGCCAGGAGAGCTGCCGTTTGCGGAATCCGCAAGCGCGGTCGTTCTGTTCGGTGGCTTTATGCCTCCCCGCGGAAGTATTTTCCCCCACATTCATTTAACCTGAGATGATTTTTTTCCACTCGGTCCCAGGCTGACCCGGGGCGGTTTCGAGTTTTTTGGAGGTTTGCTAATTTGCGAGACGGCAGATGAACACGTAAACACAAAGAAATTGTATTTGGACAACAATGGCTTGCTTGTTTGTTTGAGGTTTTCTGCAAATGAGCTCTTTTGCCGTAAACTCTTTTACCGCCTCGGAAAGCAATGCGATGGGCAATAATGGGCTTTGCGGCCGCGTAACCGTCGCCCGGAACGCATCAGCCATAGACATCGCCGGAGGGGAGGCCCGCATCTCAAACACAGTTTACAGTTGACGCGCTAGCTAGGTCATGGGGGAAAAGACACCATTGTTTGGTACCCTCTACCTGGCCCTGTCTTTTTACTGTTTTCTAAGTTCTTCGAGGCCAACTTTGAGAAGACACTGTGAAATAAAACGACACCAGACTGCGAGAAAAGCAGCCTATTTGGTGCCTGATGTTGGCGAACAGTGTTTACCGCGTTTTTCGGACGTGTCGAGGCCTCTTTGAATTAAATTAAAAATTAAATAAAATTTAATCTTTGGATTATCACTGTGAGGATTTTGTTGGTCTGTTTGTTTTAATAAAATGTTCTCTGATCCAACTGCTTGCGAACGTGTCCGAAGGAGGAGTCCTTAATGTGGTAAATTTGTCGGTTCAAAACGGGTGGCAAGTGGTCCCCGGTGTTAAACAGGAGCGCGGTGTGAACAAAAGCAGGCACACGGACGGGTCCAAAACGGACAACAGCTACATTAATGCATTTTAAAGGGACGTAGGTGTGGTCTCATAAGTAATAACAGCTAAGGAGGACAACTTTGTAGGACTTCTTTTTGCCCCGTGGATTTTGGAATAAGCTGTAAAACGGGAGGGTTAACATTTTCGCACCTTTCCATCCATTGTCTATTAAAAAGTGATCTAACCCCATGAAATTATTTCAGTCGATAAACAGCAGTGCCGTTACTTTCCTTCTTCTTGCGAAAGTAATTGTTTTTCTATCCGGCGGTCTCATACCCCCCAGCAGATGTGAACATGCTCCTTTTCCAGATGTTTCTTTCCTAATCATTACTTTGTACAAAAAAAAAGCAACTTCTTTATTTAGCCCCCCCCAAACTATGTTGCAGTTCCCCCCGGAAGACGCCTCCCGGACAGCTCGGTGACCCCCCCCCCCCCTTTTGAACACCTACGTGCTTCATTGTGTCCACGATGCTGAAACATCTGCATGGGGGGCGACTGTGGAAAAGCCTCAGCATCAACACCAACTTAACTGCCTGACATATTTATTGCGCTGCAAAGCCGCCAGGCGCAGGGCGACAAACTGCACCCTTTTAGGGAAACGCAGAGTAAAGTCCAATAAAAGATGCCGCTGTCGCAGAGACATTGGCAAACAGACACTTTTAAGTTACGGCACGTGTCGCAGAGAGGGAGACGCTTACCGGATGGGAAAATAATACCCGCTTAAATTTACATCGGAATGGGATCGCTGACAAGAGGAATAGGAAAACAAAACAACAACAGCCGCGAAAAAGAAAGTCCCGCAAATGAACATTTTTCCCATTCGATATGTGGCGCGATTCATCACCATTTCCCAGAGCTCCGCTGCAGAGTAATATATAAACTTAGCACGTTGTCTTGTTGCAAAAATGGAAATGGACTTCTAAGAAATGAGCAATTTCCCCACGGTAGAATTGGAAATTCGGAAGGCCGTTTCAGGCTGACCTGTCATCAATCACCGTTACGGCGGGGATGGGCGGCGTGCGGCCGGCCCGCTGACAGGTGCTACCCGGCGACTAATGGCACGACGCTCGTGGGCTCCAGACCCGGGGAAGGCAATAGCGCCGTTAATTGGCAGGACCCCGGTTCCGCAATCCCGAAACCAGCTGGCAGGGGTCCTGTCGCCATGCCGACTCGAGAGCCTGGCTCCTGCCTCCGCTCGCCGATTAGACACCAAAACCAATTTGGTCGCACTTCAAACGTTAATTGAGGCAAGATCTATGGTGTCGGCCTGTGAGGCCTCCGTGCCAAGAGTCCAGCGGCGGGGAAAAGCTCCCGTTGACAGGAGAGGGGCGGAACCTACAGGTGAGGTTTACAAGCCACGAAGGCACAAGATTAAATGAAAAGGACAAAGGAAAAGAAAACAGTATTAAAAAGAGTGAACCGCAGCGGTTCGGACGACGGGCTTTTAGCGCCGCTCCCGTTGCGACCTTCTGAACGCGACCGCCAGCTGGGTCCGCAGCTCTCCCCCCGCGTTTCTGTAAATTATAACTGCTTGATCACAAGAAACAAGACTGCAGATATTTATTTATTACTTATATCCAACAGACGTGCCAATGAAGGACTCCGAATTGTATGAAATTAATTCAACTTGCTACGGTTCTCGGGGTAGAAACAACTTCTCTGTCATGACAGATGGGCACAGACTCATTGTGTATTCATATATACATGATGTACAGTATATAGGCAATAAATAAGGTGAATGGCGTGCAAGCGGCACCGCTGTACGATTCTTAGCGCTCGGTGAAGCCTGCGCGAGGCTGTCGACAGCCATGTTCGTGTTAAAAGAGCTCTTGCGGTAAATGCAGCATTTAGATAAAGAGACACGGTGCCGCGTATTTGCTTGGAGGGCTCTATTACTCAGGGAAATTCATGGTTTAGATGTTATGCCGTCACACAGCTCTGTGTTTACTGGCACATACTGCTTAAGTACAGCGGAAGACCCTTGGGATTCGAGCAAACATTCTTCTGGCATCTCCAGCTCTGAGAGCAGTTCTCAGCCGCTACTCGGCTACTCTGCCTGACAGGAGACGCGGTTACTATGGCGACTCCCGGTCCCTAACGTGTCAGATGTCGGCTCGTGGCAGATCTCAGGTTTGGGAGCGTCGCGATGCAGACGGACTCGTTTCGATGAAGAGGGACATAATACAATTCCCAAGGTGCACCGCTTCTCCTCGAGATGGCAGGCACTGTCAGGGCCTCCTGTGATGCTTCCTGGGGAGTGTCAGATGCTCTTATTGCCTCCTTTGATGTTCCAAGTACTTGGGGGGGGGGGCGGCAATGTCAGTCTGGTTTCTGAGTGCGCTTTACCTCACCGACCAGGTTCTGAAATTATAAGGAAGGAAAATGCTGCTTTTAGAATTAGAAAAATCTAATCGAAGAGGGTTTATTTTGAACGCCGCGATTTTTCATCTATTCTCCGTCACCCTCCCGCAGCAAATGGCCCCGCTGGTGATATTCGGCGTCTCGGGCTGACAAAATCACCAAGCGCGCAAAAAGCATGGAATTCCAAGCGGCTCCTTAACCTCCACGCAGATCCGGCCTCATTGCCTCGGCGTGACCCCTGACCCTCCTGTTCGCAGACGGTTTAACGTCTGTTGGGACGTCACCTGACCGTGATCGCGGCGAGGGGGATTGGTTTGCTGCTCGCGTCCGGTCAGGTGTGTCCGTGAGCTGCGGCAAAACGACCGCGTTCGGACTGTCGGGAGATACGGTCGCCTGCGGTCTGTCGACGGGCGATTCATTTAACACGCGTTCCTGTTCTGCTGTCTGCTGCTGAAGAGATAAGAAGGAGACCCTTAATACCACCAGCGGTGTGTTTTACGCTATTTTTTTCCCACCTCGGCATACGGCCCAGCGGAGTTCGTACGAATTGAGTTCCGGTACTTTCCTTCCACTCGCAGTCATCAGAAGATGGAACACCTACAAAGAAAGGGTTCCTGCGAGTCATTCGCTTCACCCATTAGCACACCTTCTCCAAGAGGGGGAAGGCGATTGAAATCAGAGGTGGAGGATCTTGCCTTTGATTCCCGGCGGCTGCCGTACGGCTGCGTGCCAGAGCAGGTCAACGGCAGCTACAGGAGGCCTTCTTAATTATAAAAAAACATGCTGTTTTAAAGAAGAAGCGCTCGTGGCGTCGCCTGCGGTGAACACGATATAATTGTAATAATAACAGGCCCTTGCAGGGGAAGTGGAAGAGGAAATTCGCCTATGCAGCAATATGATCTTGGGACTGAGAAAAAGAGGACGAAATCTTGCCTTTGTAATCAGTTCAGGTTCCCCTTTGAGCGACTGCTCCGGGCCTGGAAGCGAAAAGAAGCCTTAGAGGCTGAAATGAAATATATGAGAAACAATTTCACTTGACCATTTTGACTCGTGCAAACGGAAACGGCGGGGTCTGATAAATCGGTTAAGGAGAATGAATGGATGGGTCGATGGCAATTTTTACTGTATCAGTCCAGGGTAAATACCTCGATTAGGACTACTACAGTAGGAGGTGAAATTGAAACCCAGAACCTTTCAATACGGCAAATACGACTACGCCACCTGCTGGTCTTGAATTATAATTGGTCGGTTCAGTCCCCAATCCCTCTCTCGCTCCTATTTGGTCATCTGAATACACTTTTGGAGCGATGGAGCTGTGCGGTCATGCAGTTACCGTGGTCTCAGTTCACTGTGGGCTGTGCAGGCACTGAGGATGTAAGGAAGACTGGAGCCTGAACGGCCCTTTGGGAAGTCCGAATTTCCTCTGTATACTCAGCGCCACACGGAAGGCATCGCTTCTTGCCGACAGCAAAGCAACCGCGCGACAGATTGCGGGTCCGGCAGATGTCAAGGTGCCAGATACCGCACGCCGCAGACTCAACCTTGTTAAGCGGAGATAAACTCGGAATTAACCGACCCGGCGATGCTAGGAACTGCCCTTGAGCCGCAAGAAAAAAAAGAGATAGCGCGAGTCGGAAGATCGAGAATCTCAGCGTCTCAATATCAGTGACCGTCCCTTAATAGTCTCCTCTCCAGTCAGGCCCTAACTGGAAACATATCTCCTGGCCTCGGTACTATTTCCTCTTATTGTACAGAATAGCAGCCAAAATATCTTTATTTAGACTAACAAGGCCTGTGTGCAGCGGTACAATAAATCACAAAAGAGCAAAAAAAGGTCCATTCATTAGGGTCTTGCCAATATAGAGGAAAACCTTTAGTGGCGTCCACACCTCACACCCTGCCATGAGACACCCCGTCGTCCGCGGCTCTCCGGAGATTTATGAGCAATTACGGAGCGGGCCCTGCGATTCATTAATTCACGCGTCCTCAAAACACGGCGTCGCTTAAGGAGCAGGAGCCGAGCCCATCGCTGCCTCCTTTCCTCGCCCAACAAGCATGGAATAATGAGACAAAACGTCTGCGGCGCCCAAGTGGGAAAACTGGGAAGAAAGCGGTGGCAGCACCATCACCACAGCGGACCGAGCTGAGAAGCCAGTAGAGGAGAAAACCTTTACTCAATAATAATAATAATAATAATAATAATAATAATAATAATAATAATAATAATAATAATAAGCCTCACTTTTCTCCAAAAGTAATTTATAAGGTGAGGTTTGTACACTAAGCTCAGTAGCTAAGATGGATTTCCCTGTAAGTAATTTACCAACCAGGAGGTGGGATTTGAACTAGGAACCTTCAGATTGCAAATTTATACTTCCTTAAGAGTCTGTTCTATTTACATTGCTTTTTTATTTTTATTTGTTTTATCTCTTATATCCGTTTATTTATTTTTAATTCAATTCATTTGCAGTCAATTTGGTTGGGCGCTCTTCTCAACAGGGCAACACAGAGTGCTGAGTAAAGTCACTAGGAATGTTGCTGCTCTCATTCTTTATTCTCATGCTGTATACTTGTATGAATATGATTATTTATTTACTAACAGTGTGATTCCATTGTAACGTTTTATATCATTACTATGTTGCACATGTGCTGCAGTACCTGCATGCAGCCTATCTATCTATCTATCTATCTATCTATCTATCTATCTATCTATCTATCTATCTATCTATCTATCTATCTATCTATCTATCTATCTATCTATCGTCTGTCTGTCTGTCTGTCTAAAGAAGATCACAGAACAACCCCCGATAAAAATGTATATTAAACTGCGCATTTGTAACTCTTACATGACTGTCTTTGCTGCGAGTGTCAACCAAATAAATAATAGAAAAGAAGGAATAAGCCCAGCAGCAGTTGGCCTTGGACCACCAGAGGCTTTTCCTCCTGTTCCAGCCCCAGGAGTTTTGTTTCCTCTCCTCCGTCGCCTTCTGGCTTCTTTTTCCACTGCGGTTTTTACTCATGTTATTTGTGGCACGTCTGCCATATTCTTTGTTGAGCGCTCTGAGGCAACATATGCAGAAATAAATTGAATAAATAATTCAATAAAAATAAATTCTAAAGTTGGGTAAAAAAAGATCAATGTCTTATGCGGGTTAGGAGCTATTTTGCACACAATTTTCTATTAACGTGTAAGGCTGCCATCGCATTGTGTCACGGGAGTAAAACCCGCGTGGTACAGGGACGCCTGTGCATGGAGGCGAGTCCAGCGGGGGAGTCCAGCAAAGATGGAAGCTCAGTCAGGTGCTTCGCCACGTGGCTTGATGGAAAAGCTCCTCTCGCGCACCTGAATAGCCCGGCCTTTGGCTCATAGTAATCCAGCCACGTTGAAGGCCAATCATCTCAAACCCTCAAGGTTCCCCAGCCTGAATGAGGTGGTAATGACAGGCAAGGCAAATGCGCTTAACACACTCTGCGCGGCAGATGAATGCATCGGTCATAGGAAAATGCCGTACGTGATGTCATTTGTCCAGCTTAGCGTACCCATCACGCCTAATACGCGCGGATTCAAGCACTAACACGTTGTGATCGGTGTGTCGGCTTCTTGTTTGCTCTAATTTGGACTTTGTGGACGTCCCGTGTCGGCCTTCGTAACAGGGGTCTGTCTGAATAAACTTAACCTGCGGTCCCGCGTGGGCAACAGAACAGGTGTGTGTGTGTGTGTGTGTGTGTGAGACTCCGCCCCGCTGAACACACACCGCCCTACACGCCCTCGCAGTATGAACAGTCGGACAGGGAGATTCCATGGTTCAGAGCGACGTCCTGGATTTTTGGCCGCACGATGGGTAATGAGGACAAAAAATGAGGTGACAGCTGGTTTCGTGTTAAATTGTGGATCTGCGACGTTGACTTTCCTTCCGCCTCACGCGAACACTGACACTGGAGTCGGTTTATGCCATTGACTGGGGACGTCGCTGACTGGCGACCGCAAAGCCGGGTGACTCGGTCACACACGGCCAAGACCGGCTTGCTGCCTAAATAGCTGCATATTAACGCACCGTATTTACAGTGCCTGTCTATATATAGCGATTCTTGGAAGGATCTGTTTAATCCAGGAACAGATAATCCCATTAGTCAAACATTTGTCTTTCATGGATTCTTACATTTTTTTAAAGGTGAGGGGGAAGGAAATCCACATTCCCGGCTCGAAATATTCCTCCCGGTTTTAATTAGGAGGACTGGCAGGTTTGCGCAAAAGTGGTCTGGCATGAAAATGGGAGACTTCCTGTTGGAAAGGGGGTCATCGCGGAGGAGTCGGGGACAGGACGCGCGTGTGCGTCGTGAGAGTGCGTGTCACCATCCCAGCCTGACGTCGCTTCCAAACCCGGGTGGTGAGATACGGAGTTCCGGGGTACTTTTGCACGGCTCCCTTTCTGACAGCCACCGAGCTGCCTTCCCCTCCCACGATCCTCGGCCCTCGGAGTCGAGAAACTTCCGGACACGGCTCCCGGTTCCCCGCGGCCTCTGCACACTGAGACATAATCACAGGTATTAGGATGAAGAGAAGACGTGTTCCGCATGGCCGGTGCTGCGAGGAGGTGGAGGACGCTGTGGAGACGGGAGGACTGGGGAACGGGGTGGGGGGTGTCTGTCATCGCGAGACGCAGCGCCTCCCCACCACCCCGCACATCGAAGTCAGAGTTGCACACCTTCCCAGGGACCTGTGACACAAATGACACCTGGCACGTAATTAGAGGCCTGGAATCGGGGTGGCGGCGGGCGGCGCCGGCGGTGGCGGATGTGCAGGTGGGGGCGGTGTGTTCGCCGGGGTGCCGCGGCTCAGCGCAGGTGCTCATCGCAGGAGTCGAGTTCCTTCGTGCCGAAATGAGCGGCGGTGGCGGCGGCGGCGCCCAGGGCACGCGGCTCAAACCCGCCTTATTATTCTGCTGTCAGCCTGTTTGGATGGTTGTCGACCCCCCACCTCCACACCCACCCCCCAATTCTGATTCCAGGCTAAAACCTGTCCAGCATCCAAATGGCCAGCTGCACAAACCGGCGATCCCGACCGAGAATAAGACAATAGAAGGAAAAGAACCCCGTCGAGAGGGATGCCGATAAGTGCTCATGGCGCTCGATGCGTCGTCGCACGCAGGGGAACCCGGGCAGCGAAATGGCCCTCCGTCGCAAAGGTGGCGGCCATCACGGGAACGTTAGCCGGCGCGGCACACCGCCATGCACGCACCGACGATCCGATTCGCTTTCTTTCGCATCGCGTGAGTATTTCTCTGACAGCTATTACTGTATTTTGCAGCGGGGTACTTTTTACCGCCACAATTCAGGGTGAGTGCCTTAATCGAGGAGGGTGCAGCAGGAGGTGGGATCCGAACCCGCGTCCTTTGGACGCATGGGTCTAGTCGGTATGTCGCTCGCTGTGTCTTTAAAAGCAGAAACCCGACGAAACGTCCGGCAACAACCTCGTGCACGCAGTGTTCGTGTTTCGCGTCCCCACCAACATCGTCCTCCTCCCGGTTTACACGGATGAGGGGGCATGTAATGCCGGTTGCGATTCTTCTCGCGCGCCATTTCGAAGACGACCGCGGATAATTCAATTTCATTTTTAATTATAAAGGTTATCTTTTATCAAGATAGAGGAACGACAAAGAAGCGTGGCAATTAGGGCGAGCAGGAGGATGCGGGAGGCCGATCGGACGCTTGAGATTATTTGACAGTTACGGGATGTCAGGGGACCGTAAGCCCTGCCTACGGCGTGACAAATTTCTAACGTGACCCGCGGCCACATCCGGGAGGCTCCGCACTTCCTGTTTTTGATGCTGCTCGGCTACAGGTAGACAGCGATAGAGATAAATCTAGTCTAACAAGCCAAGCGTGGAAGTGGGGATGAAACAGACTGCGGGATGTTTAAAATGTTAATTGTAAATCTTTAGCCGTGGTGATAAATATTAATAGGCTCAGAAGGAACAGTTCGCAACCCCCCTCGCCTCACCTCGCCTCGCGCCCCCCACCTCCTGTCCACGGCTCGTCTTTGTTTCGTGGAGCCGGTTTGCTGTTCGGTGAGCTTTGCGTCCGTCAAGCGACGGGTTGCGTGCGGCTCATTCGAACCTGCACCTGGGATAGAAATCGGCGGGATTAATATGCATTCATTTATTTATCTGAGTTTCCTCAAAAAACGTCTTGCGGTGTTAAGCTTCTTACAAAGATTTACCCATTTGTACAGTGGGGTAATCTGTACTGGAGCAATTTAGGGTAAGTAAGTACCTCGCTCAAGGGTGCTCCCTGGGTCTTTTGAGTGCACGGCAGCAACTCTTATCGCAGCGCCACCTGCTGCCCCCAGAACCTATTATCGCTCGAGCAGTCCCGTAATAAGCAAGCGTGGTATTTTAACACGGTACAATCTGTCGATCCGTCTGCTGTCGGTAGGAACTTACGTGCTCAGGGTGCTCATGATCTGCAGGGGCGTTGCGAAGCGGCACGGCGCGTGGCACGTACGCCGTCTGACGGCCCTCTCGCGCTTCCCGACCGGGGACACTTTAGAGCGATTGTGTCCCGTGAACCTGACGGAGACACCGGGTCCGGGAAGGACGGCGCAGGACGGCCTGCAAACTCGACGCAAACCTGGCCTGGAGCTGCAAGGTCAAATCAGGAGCCACCGCATGCTAACACGGTGATAAAACACAGGCTGCACGGTAACACGTTTTCCTCGGGGTCCCATCCGGATGGCGGTTAGAGGAGCGTCGACGCTCCGGTGCGCAAGCTTTGATCTTTTCGCGCGGTGGCTTCGGAATGACGGGACGGTTATTAACGCCGTGGCGAACGCAACCGCGTCCCCTCCCGAAGACGCGCCGATTAAGCGTCGCTCCGGGGCTTACGAAGGAGCCCTTCCGCATCTCCTCGACGCGCGACCCCCGCCCGACAACGCGCCCCTCCGAATATTTCCCCGGGCCCCTCGGAACACTTTGAAAATCCACTCGGAGGAGATTAGGTTCACGACCGCCGGCTTACCCGGACGCGATCTACGGTTTCCGATAACGTTCCGTCGGGCCCGTTCGCGGCTCGGTTTAAAGCCTTCAGACGGTCCCGCGGAGTCTGATGCAACCCGCTGTAAAACACGGCAACGCGGCGACGGACGGGGAAACGCAATTAAAGCCCCCCAGCCATTACGGCATAATCTTCATAATTACCATTATTATCATCGTCGGAAAGGAAGGCTTTCGAAAAAAAGCCGTGTTCGAGACGCTGCATATTAAGCCGATATTATGTTCAATTCCTTATTAAAATCAGAAGGAGCAATTATGCCGCTCGGCGATGAGTCATTAAGTCTCGCTCGGAAAGCCAAGATCCGACACGCGACGTTTTGCCGTGCCTTTATTTGCGCGCTCGCCGCCCCGAATGGGGTTGTCATGCTCGGCAACCGTTCGATAGAGTAAACGCGGGGCCCATTAACCAGAGTAAACAAATCGGCCGAAGATGTCGGCTTTTGAGGAAGAAGGAGGAAAAAACAAGGAAAAAAAAAGGCGCGTCCGCAAGATGGAGTTTTAATGCGGCGCCGATATGGGCAGCTCAAGGGGAAAAAAGAAAAAAAAAAAAATTACATATATAAAAGGAAAAAGCCGGGCTGTGATTGTGATAGACCTCAAAACGCCGCTGAGTTAAGTGCGGCTTTTGACAAAAGAAGTGCTGGTGGGCAAAAAAGAGAGGAAGAACAACACGTTCGTCCCGCGGTAATGGTAGTGGAGGCAGCGTGCGTGCTTCCGGCCGCAAACCGGCAGTCACCGCGCCGTGTACCCCGGTATTATCCGTCAACTCCGTCGCCCCCGTCCCCCCCGTCTCCGGCTCCCCGCTCGCACCCGCTCAGCCCAACTCCGTTTAAATCGACCGGTGCCATTTTCGAGCCGTCCGCCGGTGTCGCCTGGCCGTACCCCGCAGTTATGCAAGATATGAAATGGGGAATACAACAGGCCGCCTCGCGTCCCGCAAACTGTCTGGCGTTTTCGGGGTTTGATCGTGACATTATATACCGCCGCGGCTCTTATTTAACGTTTGAAGAATAATGTTATGTTGCGGCTCCTCGCTCTGCTGTTTACCGTCGTTCCTTTTGCCGTTTGATCGCCCGCCCTGCAGAATTACAGCTGTTTATGCACAGCGGCTCAGGACCCCGATCTGAAGGTTCTCGATCCATTTTGCTTTGCGGTGATCTGCTCTCCAGCTTCCCCGCTATTATGGTAATCTCAATTCCCCTATTAGGGGCCCTATAGGATTCGGGGCCTCTGATCTAAATTTGAAGTCGGAAAATAGCTTCTCTAATGGGCAATTATGCTGCACATCAAAGGAGTTGCTCACCTGGGCTCACCTGCACGGATGTATGGATGGCTGTTGCGTAGCGGCGCCAGGCATGCTCGGCGTTCGGAGCCCCGAGTGGCGCTCGGGTAACTTCTGAACAGACGTTCCGCCAATTACAGTGCGCTACTGCCTCTGTACGGTGTTTGCGAGTCAGAAGGAGAGGGGCTTTGAACATGGACACGATGAGGAGCCATTTGAGAGGAATAAAACAGCGTTTTGGGAATAATGGACTTTCAAGATGACAACACCGAGGGTTTTGCACAATGAGCCCCGGTGCGGTTGGTGTTCCGCGTGTCTCCGCTGCGTGTGCGCATGTACACAATGGCTCTACCTCTGTTACGAACAGCCGAGCCAGCTCACGAAGGTGTAAACGTTCTGCGGTTTGTTTGGTTTTTGAAGCGTTTTCTTTGCATCTCAGTCGTCTGAAATATCTGCCGCGAGCAGAGCGATCGCAGCTTGCGGTTACCTGCCGAGCACGACAGCAAAATATGAGCCGCCTTGATTCAATTCAGTTCCACGGTGTTTAAAGTTCGGTTGTCCAGAGTCTCAATGAGCAGCGGCAAGATGAGGGACGTCGCTCGTCCATGGGATGAAACAGTCATAAATCTGTGCTGAACAGGAAGCTGTGGAATTTTTTTTTCCACAGCTTAAAAACACTTTTGATTTTAATGCGTCTAAAGTCAATAAAACCGTCAAAGAGTTTTATATTTTATTAGTTATGGTTGACGGAATGTATCCTGTGAATCAGGTGAGGACCATTTGGGATACTGAGCCTTTGAAGTTGCAGAAAGACTTTTGGTTTCTGCTCTATTCAATTGCTGACTGTACTTTCACGAATGCACAGACACAAAAACGCAAATACACACCCACGCAGTTAAATTATTAGTCTGATGCAGCCGCTTTCATGTTTTGCTAAGACCACCTGAGTCAAACAGGTAAATTCTATCATTTGCTAATGACCCCTCCATTCCGTGCTCCCTCCCCGAATCCCTGACATCGAGCCTCATGCAGAGCAAAAATCAATTTGCCATCTCAGTTTGTCATTTTCCCCTCGCCGGCCGGGCCTGCCAGCAATTATTGTTTCGCAGCCCCTTGTACCTGGGGGCTGATCCCCTGAGCCGGCAAGCAGCCCCCGCAGAGCCCCGCCGCGCAGTTATGGGGGAGATTAGAAAGGGATTCGAGTGACTCTGGTATTTTAAAAGAGTGCCGCCGGGGGGGGACGCAGCAATGCAGCTGCCCTTCACATCACACAAAGAGAAAGAGGGCCTGAAGGGCCTAACAGGCGCCTGCGCCCAAAACGGCACTCAGTTTTACACTTCATCAGCTTAAACAACCTGTATTTTATTTTCACAAAAAGTGATTCCTGTTCAAGGGTGCGGCAGCAGGGTCCCTCCAAGGGCTTAACCCAACATCCTACTGGCCCCCAGCAGCCCCGGCTGCGGGTTTCCCACCTGTGCTGGCGCCGGTCTCCTGCGTCGGGTTCGGACGCCGCGTTATCCATCCACATTAACATTGTGCGCCGCGCTGACACTTTTATTGAATTATTTACTAGAGGAATAATGACAGGGTGCCTTTGTGCTAAAGAAACAAATAAATAAAGGCTTGTGATCTAATTCGGGGCTGAGACTCGGGAACGGGG
Source organism: Heterotis niloticus (assembly GCA_018136845.1). Classification (NCBI taxonomy): domain Eukaryota; kingdom Metazoa; phylum Chordata; class Actinopteri; order Osteoglossiformes; family Osteoglossidae; genus Heterotis; species Heterotis niloticus. The sequence goes on from CM030904.1 coordinate 2,089,905, forward strand.
CGCCATTAGGCTCCGAGTCTGTGAGTAATCACAGGCCATTATTCGGCACGCACACACACGTGCGGGCGCGCGTACGAGCGCACACGCTCGCGCACACACACACGAACACACACACTCACACACACACACACACACACACACACACACCCTCTTTGATCACATTGCACACTGCAGGTTTGGACAAAGCACACTGAGGATGATGCTATGAGATGGAGAACTGCCATTGCTATGTGAGTATACTGAAGGAGACCTGGGGGGGGTCATACTGTTGGCCTGTTTCTGTGGCACATCCTCTAATAGAAGGTAATGGTTTCATATAGAAGATATGGTGTTTATATCCTTCCAGTATTATTATTATTATTATTATTATTATTATTATTATTATTATTATTATTATTATTCATTTGACACATTTTATAATGATATTTCTGCACAATAAACTACAGTACTTGCAGTGACGGATTCATCCAGCTGGGTATTTTTAACTGCATCACCGAGAAAAAGTTCCTTGGCCAAGGGAACAACACTTCCAAACAACATGCTGTCGTCTCTAACCGCCGCGCCCCCTACCGTTCCACGGCTGTGCTTGCGCGATCATTTACATCACGCTGCACGTGTATCATCGGCAGATTCGATAAGGAAGTAATAAGTGCTCAGGTGTGTTTTTACTTTAGGTGTTTGTTTTTCGGTTGATTTTTTTTTTTTTTTTTAACATTTTTTCCCCTGCAGTTCTGTCCAGCGATTCATCTCCTGCCTTTGATCATGATCGGTTTTAACCACAAACAAAGGAAAGGGCATCCCTGGCAGCTAATAAACAGCGTGTTCAAAACCAACCTGGAGTAGCCCCTCCCCCAGCCTACACACACACACACACACACACACACACACACACACACACACACACACGCCTCGCCTCTCCCCATCGGCCAACTCCCGCACCCACGTGCTTATCAAACCCTTACACCTGCTCCTCCGTCTATGAGCGCTACCCCTGGTGGACCAACCTGCCTTTCAGTTCCCGTCCCCCTCCTCATTCGAATTTCGAGATCCTTCCTTTATTAAGGCAACCCGAAGAAACAGGCCATTAATTGGTCGTCCGAGTGTCGCTTAAATGAAAACCAAGTCGCCACTGGGCCTGCGGTGCCACCGCTCCATCCTAATGATCAGTCCAAGTGGGGCTCCTCGTTCCTGCCTCGGCTCCGTGCCCCCCCTGCGGGGAACGTATCCGCGTACGGGCCCTCGAAGGCCGTGCCACTGCCCGGCCCCCGCTCTCCGACAGTCGACAACGGTCATGCAGATGAACGATTTGCATTTGGCCGCACAGACTGGTAGATGGGTAAAAAAAAAACAAAATAAAATTGGGCAGTAGCTACAATACCCCCCGGTGGAACATCTGCACTGCATCGTGCGCTAGCCGAGGGCCGCGGCGGTTACGCCGTAATAGAGGCTGAAATTATTCTTTTATTCTGGCCCAGGGGTGGCTGAACACGGCGTATCTTCGCACTTGAAGACAAGACGAGATGCTGGCAAAGAGAACTCAAACTGCCCAAAATGTCAACAGGCTTTTCATGGCTCTGCCCGACCCGCCGTCCGTGAAAACGAGCGCCGCGCAGCAGCCGGCTCAGTGCTGCCATAAAAAGAAAAAAAAAAAAATTTAAAATAAGACGAGAAACACGAGGAGCTCAGAAGCGACACCTTTTCTGAGCCCCGCGCTGCCTCTTCCGTCCTGCGTGCGGCGCTCCGGCTCCCCGACGTCGTAATTAATGAAGCCCCCCGCTGCGGGGGGAGGCGAAATTCCGTCCCCGCGGGCTGACGGGGGGATGAAAGGCCCCATCACGTGTTTCCGCGCCGTTCCTACTGTATTCCTGTGGCGTCGTGCCTTTGACTCAAACAGGGCCATTATCACCCCCATCACTGATGATAATAGCAATAATAGCAGCTGTTACAGTAGCACCGAACGCTTGTCAGTGGGAGATAAACGCCGGAGCCTGGATGCTAGCATGTGCGGGATGGATGGTGCAGCAGGAAAACCCGGCACTAATAAAGATGCTTAACATACGGGATTTTGGTAAATATGAAATTTCACAAACTGGCAAAGGCCCACATCCTGCAGTAAACTTGGCAGCAGTTATAATAAAATTGACAACGTTGACACTCCACCCAGAAGAACTGTACTGATCGAGGGTTCAAACCGACAACCTTCATCGCACAGTGACACATCTAACCCCTATGCCACCCGCAGGACTGGGTTGCTGCTACACGCATGTGTGGTCAGCGCAGCCTTTTGTGGTACCGTGGAGCCGATATTATTGTTTGTTCATTTGTCTTACGGTTGCAGAGCTCAGCTACGTGCAAATAATCCGCCATGCATTCGGCAGGTTAATTTTTACTGCATCGGTACAGGGTAAGTACCTTGCTCAAGGCTGCAGGAGTGGGAATTGGACCGCAGCAGCAGCAACAACAGTAACTCCAGCAATAATGATAATAATCCCCATCATCTCATATGAAACGCAATTCTTGAACAGATATTTTATTTGTATAAATAAGAAATTATAAATATATAATTATGAAAAACCATAAACGTCCTCCGTGCTCCTGCTATTCTGTTTGCCTGAGCTTCGTGCACTTGATCTTTGTTTTCACCCAAAGACGAAGCCTAACAAACACATAAAAAAATTATCTGTACATAAACAGCCTTTCGGCTGCAGCCGCGTCATACCGTCTTTCTTTGTTTGGCCATAACCAGCCATAAACATTTATTTTTCAAGCCCAGTGTGAAGCTGTTACCCTCTGCTTTGTCTTACGGTGCTGACGTGTAAACAGACATAAAAGCGAGTCACGCTGTACCACAGGTCACCGCGAGTCATTTCATTCTCCTTTTTTGCCGCTCTTTGCCGTTTCTGACACTTTATTAATTTAACAATTTGTGTTACCGCAGCAGCGGGGAGCAACCGAAACTTTGCTTTTGCGAGCGCCCCACGCTGTGTGGAAATTGCATCGATATCGTGGCTTCTCTTCGCCGTGACGACCGGGCCCGAGCCGGAAAAGGGCTCCGCGAAACTGTGACAAATGTTCGTTTAAGACATTTGCTGCTTTACGCAGGCGAATAAACATTCGTACCGGCCTCAAAGATGTTATTTTAATAACTCGCAGACTCCAATCCCGGTGCGTGACACGGAAATAAACCGGTGAAACATCGCAGGTGTTAGCAAAGTAAAGGCAGTGTTTGCCACTTCAGGACACACTTATGTTTAGTAAAGCCTGCATTTGCAGACAAACAAACAAACAAACAAACAAACAAACAAAAAGGTCTGTGTTGGTAGCATCCGTAAAGTCAGCAACGTGAGCGATTACCTTGCACTCCTACTACTACTACTACTACTACTACTCCTGTGTTTGTTATACAACCTCGGCATTTTGCTTAGACAGCTGTGTCGTCCTGGTAACAAGTCAAGGACCGACTGCTTCCATAAATATTTCCTGTCATTTCTGTAAAAAAAAAGAAAAAAGTTGCCATATTCTGCAAAGCAAAATTAAACAAACATAGGCCAACATACAGAGGCAGAGGCTCATAACCTTTTCCAGTCCACAGGCTTCTCTAAGAATTGGATGAATGCTGAGCGCACTTGATAGAAAAATGCCATCCATGCATCCATCCATCCATCCATCCATCCATGTACTAAGAAGGAGGGTTGAATTTTGGGGGGACTGAAACAAGGACAGGCAAATCATTTCTTCTTGGGGAGGTGTTTAACTTAGTTTAGTTCAACTGTTGTAAAGGTCACTGGTATGGATGTATATGTTTGCATCACAGTCTATTGGCAGTAACAAAAAGGATCTACTCTCAGGTGACCAAAGGCTCTGAGACACCTCTGCTTCCATGATCAAAAAACTGCTTCATCCTGCTCAGGGTCATGGGGCTCTGGAGTCTCAGAATGAATGGGCAAAAGGCTACAAAACTACTGCTGGGTGGGCTGGCCGTCCATCACGGGACGGCCAGACACACACTCAAATTGACAGTTCAGAGTAACCAGTTACACGCAAACTCCACACAGGCCGAGGCAGAGGAGACAGCCACGATGCTATGGAGCAGCTGTGTGACTTGCTAAGCTGCCCTTGGGAAAATGTCCATAAATATATTTGAATGGAATAAAAAACTGAATTCAGCATTGACATTTGATTATAGCCACATGGATCCGTGTCATGGACTGTAATACTGCAGTGCTTTTTTAATTCTATTTTTACACTTTATTTAGGTAGACAGTATTATTTTCGAAAGAAGACTGCATTTCGCAGGCCACCTGAAGCTCATCGATGGACCCCCAGGAGGCCCGCTGACCCCTGGTCCAGAAGCCCAAGTCTAAAGGTAAGTATGTAGGTGTGTGATGTTCTCCTCAGACTGCCTTGCTTTCCATCTCCTCTTCAGTGGGAGCTTTTGGAATGAACACAAGGCGTCTCTCTTGAGGAGGGTCAGGCCAGAAGAAGAGTTGTCCAGCCCTGCACTGCAGCAAAAATAAACAGATGATCATTTTAAGATTGCAACACTATCAGCTCCGTCCCGCCACCATGGCGCGCTTGCAGTAAAATCCTGCCCCGGCATCCCCATCCGTCCAGTTGGCAGTTGACGCTCTTTGGATCCAGGCTTTAGTGCCTCGGCTTCCAGCTAAGCTCAGGCCAGATTCGTGCGCAATTACCAGGCTTTGGCTGCGGGAGCCCACCGTGATTCTCTCTGTGGACCTCCGGCGACTGGTTTCACCCGTTGAAGTCTGAGGAGGCCATCGGGGTCACAGGTGGCAAATATCTGCTAAGGTGGAAATTTTGGAAGGGGTCCCTCTCCTCCGCTACCTGCACAGGCCCAGCACCACCGTAGCCCCTTGGTTAGCGGAGATGCTGATCGAAAATGTGCTCATTAAACAAAAGCACAAGCTTGCTCCTGCCTTTCACGGCATGCGATAAGATAGAGTACAGAAACATAAATAAGTAGAGGGACATTTTATGGCCATTTTCTGATCTGGTCAAATTCCAAGTTAACCAACCGCACTTTTTCGTAGACCCATGAGGTCCACAGTGGGCCAGAAAATAGCAGTCATGCTGTTTACCACAGATTCATTTTGTTGTTGTCATTTGCAGCTCAAAGCTAGGAGATTCAAGCCCTAACATGTGGGACACACCATTACCGTGAGCACTTACAAGCATGTATGAATACCAACGTGTTTGCCGAACGGCTCCCTGGGGGGGGGGCAGCGGCTGCTTTTCATCCAAACAGAAGTGATATTTCTGCACCTGCTCCAGGTGAGGTGGGAGGTGGGCACCATCATGGCGACACTGCGGAAACACTACAGCAAACGCTGTGTGTCGGCGGAGCTGTGGTGCGCTGCAAAGTTCACTCGGCGGGGCATCGCGGGCCACAGCGGCACGACCCGGAGCACAACGAGGGCGTCTATTTCAACACAGCGGGCGCTGGCTCCTGGCCCTGCGGTTAGTTTATCATTTATGAGTACATTTCATTGCCTGCGAAATGGGACTTCTAGGCAGGACCCCGCTTTACGAACATTTGATTCCGCCGTACGGTACGGGACTCTGGAAATGGCCCCATGAAAGCGTCCCATAAAAGTGGGATTTTCAAACAGTAAACTGCAAAGGTTAAAAGGACCTTCCCTTCAGCAGAGGAGGAAGGGAAGCACGAAAACGCAGCCCCTCTCTGACACGGGGAAAAGAAAGAAGCAGCCCGCACTTGGGACAAAAACGCCGCAGCCCATTGATGGCCGACCTTTACCAACCCAGCTCCTTAGTTGAAAGCTTTTCACCTGCTCTTCATCTTCGGACCTCTTTCAAAGCTCCATTCTGTAGCTTTTCTTTCCGGGGGAGTCACCTCCTTGCAGGTCCAAAAACATATGAACGAAGCCATGCCGGCATCTTATTTTTCTACCTCGGATGCCAGTCACACAAATCGACAAACATCTTAATTAAACAAATTCTGAGCTCATTCTGGGTGCGATATTTATGCAGGAGGCATGAAAAATGAAATAAGGAGAGCGCGAGATGCTCAAACACAAGGTGAGTCTCGCGGCGACTGCACGATGCCGTTTAGATGACTTTCAGATACCAGCCCAGCGCTCTACGGCACTGCGGTTTCCTTATCAGACAGTAGGGGGAGCCGTGAAGCCACTTGTGTGGGATAGCTGCAGTTCCGGTGTCTGATGGTACGCAGGCGGTTCGGCGCAGCCTGCATGGGACCGAGAGCTGCAACCTTCGGGCGCTGCAGGCCGAACGTGTGTGCGCACGCCTTATGTTTACTCGAGAATTACGGCGATAATTAAGACTGGAAAAACAGCCACGCAACGAATTTGGGGGGGGGGGGGGTAATAGACGCATTAAGAAAGTAGAGAAAGGCTCTAACAAGCTTTAGGCTTGTATACATGTGTAAGTTTTTATTTCCAGGACTTTTGTGCGGTTATCTCCTGCAAAGATTTGCATAGACCTGGCCGTCCACAGCCCTTTCCTAACCAGGCACTTTGCTCCTCTTCCCTGCTGGTCTGGGCCTGTTGCCGGGGCAGTCCTAGCAGGGGCGATGGGAATAGATCACAGCTGTTCCGATGGGGCATGAGCTTCGCAACAAGGCACAGCAGTGCAACGCAAATGCACCCGGATCAGCATAGAAAGCAGGGTCAGCGATTTGCCCTCTGAAAGTCTATTCTGTCGACTCTAGCAGAGTCACGGGAGGCAAACAAAGCCTGCGGTACCGTTATTCTCCGCATGTGTTTACATCTCGGCATACGGCATCAAACGATTCCTCTGGAACTCGGTGCCGTGCAAAACTCACAACGTGCGTACCGCACGAATCGGAGTCGGTGGGCCAGAGAACAAACCGTGGTGCGTACAATAGGCGATGTGCGTACGACTGGGGCTGTGATAGAATCCTCGGTAGGGCTGCCCGTCATGGGAACGGTGGAGGAGAGTTGAGCGCAGCCGCAGGAGTGTGTTAGGCAGGACGGCTGGGGTGTATTGGCACACGAGTCCAGAGGGTAACCCCAACTGATTCGAAAAGCAACCCAAAACGGGCTGCCAGCCGTCCCACCCCCAGCCCAACCACCCCCGCAGCGGCGATAAGTTCTATCAAAAGAGTGTAATGGGCTCATTCGGGGCTGAAATTACATAACGCCTCGTTCGTCAGATTAGTTGACGGTAACAAACAACGGGACGCCGTTCAGAGATGACAACACGTAAAAAAAAACCTCAAGAAAAACAAGTGTGATCCATGGAGACTCCGGGGAGGATATCAGATGTGGGATGCGAACCGCTGCGCACGTGTGCAGTCGGCAGCTTCGCATAAATATAAATACACTACCTGGCTGAAAAAAAAGTCAGCACCTGGATTGAACTTAGTGTTATGATGCGGGGTTGCTTCGGTCGGTCGGGTCTAGGTTCGGCAACGTTACGTGCCCAAAAAATGAGCTCTGTTGACTACCTGAATGTACTGAATGAGCAGGTTTTTCCATCAATGGATTTTTTCTTCAGATTCCAAGACGGCAATGCCAGGATTCATGGGGCTCAAATTGTGAAAGAGTGCTTCAGGGAGCATGAGAGAGACATCATTTTAACACATGGATCGGCCACCACAGAGTTCAGTTTTTCTCCCGTCATCAATACAAGATCTTGGTGAAAAATGAATGCAACTCTGGACGCAAATAAACATTGTGACATTGCATAAGCTAGCAAAGGATGAAGGGGAATAAATAACACTGAACTGGCATTGGTGGACTGAACCCCCGGTTTCTCCCACCAAAACAAGTCATAAGCTCCTCTTTGGCCGATCTACAGTGAACCACAACCTTTCCGAATTTAAATACACGCAGCAAAAGACACAAAAAGGCCTCAATGTTCATCTTCGTGTGGAAAGACCCTTGACCGACATGCTCAATGTCTGTGAAGACTTTCCCTGCCATTACATTCCTGTATGTGGCCGCTGTGGATGCTTGGCTAAGTCTTTTATAAGTCCTGCATTCTGATATGTAATTCCATCCATTAGCATTAACTTCTTCATACTGGTCAAGGTTGCGGTGATTTGGTTTAGAGGCTATCCCAGAATCGCTGGGCCCCAAGCTATGGAACTACACCCTGGACGGGACACCAGACCATTACAGTGTCATCTAATCAATAGGCCAAAGAAGTCATGACGCTGAGGCACCTCTTGGCTGATTCGTGCAGGTTACGGTGCAGATTTTATTCTAAGGCGCCACCAAATGGGAGGGACCGTTCCATTAAAGTGAATCTGTGACAGAGCAAGACAAAGGATGCGGTTACTGCACACTTGTTTTGCTTCTTCGGATCAAAATATAGGCGAAAAGCTACATGCACAAAGAGTCTGAGATGACACAAGAGCTCTTAGAAGTTTTGAAATGTTAGCAAACAATTTAATGGTGATCTCAGCATCCATTGGATGAATTTGGCTGTCAGGCATGATTGACAGCTGTGACCATCCAACCAGGTTATAGTCAAGTAAACATACTGTAGTTACGCCGTCAGCTGTAGCTTTTGCTTGAACGTCATTGCATTTCCGACAGCGCTGAGCGAACCGAAACCGAGGCGCTGTCCGAGGGAAACCGACAAAACGTTTCGTTTTCCCGCGTCGAAATCGACGTTTCGCGCCGACGTGCTGCCGCTAAACGGTCGACGGTGGCCCCTTTTCCGATGTCACGGCCCCGCGTGCTTCCAAAACCCCGTCGGAAGGACACGCGCAGCCAGCAGGATTTTGACAGACTTAAGCAATATTATGAAGTTCACACAGACAGGAGCGCAAACTGTCGCAGCCTCTCGGGGGCGTGGGGAGGGCATACAAACAGCTAAAACGCCAGTCAATCGGTGGGATTTTTAAACAACCTCCTCGGGGACTTGCTAAGGAGATTAACACAGACCTGTCATGCCGAGAATGTCATCATTATGACAGTACAATATTGATTGTAAATGCTGATGAATTCATTTGCTAAAAGCAAAAAAAGGAGTTCGAGCATGTAGGGCCTGCGCTGTCGTAATATGTTTTAATACTCTTGGCTTATTGCTTTGCCAAGGTGATTACGCTGAGCCTTCATCTCCCTCCGTATAGCGGGTATCGAGCACAGGCACCATGCCACGTTATCCGAGCTCATCTCTTTTTTGTCATCTGGCGTCCCCGGTCTCCGCCGTGACCCTCGCCTGCCTGGGTGACCCTTAGCGGCGATGTAAAACGCAATCCGCAACTCAAACGGACCGACTGCGAAATGGAGATGGGCTCTTCGGTCCCAGCTACAGGCTGCTTCACATCCTCTCAGATATCTTTTTTTTGTTCCCATCCTTTTTCCTTTCAGGGATAAGGCCGGGTTCTTTCTTTGGAAACGGCTCTGCTTTCCGCTCGTGGCCCCGGAAGGCTGGCGGCGGGGCCCCGCCCACCTGCCGTCATCGTACAGGTGGACCCGAACACGCAGCTCGAGAAGAGAAATCGACCTCCGGTGTAGATCTTCGCGAGCGTTACGAAAAAAAGCCCCCGCCGACTTCATTTCTGGCACAGTAGACGATTTCTTCTGACTGTGAAAATGTGCGACTATGAAGCTGAGCAATTATGGCAATATGGAAGTACGGTTATTGCCCAGTGAACATCATATACAGTTAATGACAGGCGCACTTTACTCATTTTGGAACCACGTTCGCCAACGCTCACTGCAGGCACCAAGTACATTTTCATTAGTGGTCACATCCTAGACCAATCCTACACGACAGACCAGTTACACTGTTCCGCGTGGAGGCGGCAATGCTTTTACACGTGTGCCATGAATAAATATCGGTAATATATACATTGTTAAATATTTGCAAACAAAAACCCAAGCCAGACAGCACATTGTTATGTGCAGGCAAGGTTAAATAAAGAAGGCAAGGTAATGAATACGCACGCAACTCCCAGTGTTTATATTTTATACTCAAGTGTGTTGCGTGTGCTCTGTCTCAGACAACAGAAAAGGATTATTGCGGGTTATTCTGGAAGGTGGTGGTCTGCTGGGCACGTGGGGGGCAGCGAAAGGCCAGGTGTGAGGCAAAAGGTGGGCTTTGGAAAGGTTAAATTATCTTCCTCCTGAAGGCTCATCAAACATTGCGATGAGGAGACGCGATCGTATACAGCCGATCGGAAATGGATGTGATACTGAGATTTTTAAAACACTTTTTCTAGGTGTGCTGCTTACTTTTTGAACCAAAATGTACCGTTTCAACAGGTTTGTACCTAGATAACTGCACATTAACTGAAACGGCACCAGCGATGAGACTCCGGAGAAAAAGGTGTGTCCAGCATCCATGCACTTTGCAGACGCGCTGTTACCGGCAGGGTTACGGTCGCCAACCCCGACCCTACCCGGCCCGCGGCTGCCGATAGACGGATAGTTTCAGCTCGCACAGATGTTTTCGGCCATGCGTCAAAAAGGAAAGAATATATCAGTGTGCTTTTTTCCCCTCTCCGGCTTTGAATACAGGACTTAAATCCGCACTTCTCCTAAGCACGAGCATGCACAGACATGTCAATGAACCCTCGTGGCAATTACAGACAGAAAGGGACCCGCTTCGGCATTAGCCGAGGCGCGGAAGCCGTCTTTCAATCTGCTCTGCTGGGATGGGTAAAAAGGGGTATAAAAAAAAAAAAAAAAAAAAAAAAACCCTGAGAAAAAGATTAATGACGATGCAGAAGTTGGGAGACCGTGGCTTTAAGACGGCATTATTGTGCAACACCTGTGCAGCATCTCTGCTTGCCCCATAGGTTAAAATGTAAAATATTCTGGGATGCATTTAACCTATTTTTAACTTAAATGATTTACGAGCTAATTGAGTGCTTAACAGAAGAACAGGTGTCCTCAATTGCCGGCAAGCAAATGGAGTTCCACGGAGGTTTGTAAGAAATGCCGGATTTTGACACGGAGCTGCGTAATGTGTTTCGTTTCTGAAAGAGCTCAGGGTGAATACATCAGTCAGCTATTTTCAGGCTGCCAGGAGTGCTTAACCCAAATCTCGTAATTGCCCGTTGTTGTTCTTAAGCATCTGTGTGAACTGGAAAAGTAATGAATTGGTTTTTGTCCGTTTTTACCGATTTCTCAGCTCTCTTGCCTCCTTGCGTGCGAGCGCGTTGACTAAACACACGTGTGTTTTCCACAGGAGCTGCACGCTGCGGCTTGTAGCCGAGGCTAACTCCAGCTGTCCGCTTTGACCTTCGTGTATTAAAAACACGGTATCTCCTTGGGCACACGCCTCTCGCTATAGCTTTCATTATAATACATTTACCCGTGTATGCGGTTCACGACAGGCGATCCCCGGATTCAAGGTGGCGCTACCTGGATGCCGACCAGGGCTTCATCGGTCCGGGCTGCGTGACGCTGAAAGCCCCAAAACACCCCATGATCCCAGATTACATCAAAAGATGTGTGATATAAATAAACCTTTTTCTAAAGGGACTTCCAACATTAGGTTTGTACACTAAGCAACTTTCAGTGATCCAACCATTTGTAAGTCAGTGTATCGCTGTACATTACGGCTAGATATCTTTTAAACGTGGCGAATATCGCGTTTGACTTTGTTCCCGGATTCCTGCTAGTTGTGTTTCTCGTCCCCTTTGAACCTCACGTGTAACAAAGAAAAAAGAAGGCAAGTAGAGAAATAGAGAGCTGAGGTGAACTCCATCATCTCAGGTCCAATCGCTACCACCTCCACAACCCATGGGCACCAATTGCACATTTTCTATATACTGTATATTTATGCATTTGTATTTATTCTCTATTATATAGTTGGTGAATCTTGAAAGCAGCTGGGCGCTCGATAAATCATTACAGGACCCTGCAACGAAATCCCCCATTTTAAGGAATTGTGGCTCCATGGCTCCATGGATGTGGCAAAGACCGTGCACATCTACAGGTAGAAGGCAAACCATTCCGGTTAGGGTTTGTTTTTAATCCACAGCGATGTTGGAGTCCCTTCAAAAACATTCATATAGTTAATTCTGCTGGAGGGCAAACACACTTTTTGCCCAGTCGCGCACGGGTGATGGATCCCAGTGAGCAGCTAACATGACTAGAAATGCAGGTGTGCATCAGCATTGTTTACTCAACCTTGTCAACAGTTGCTTAGAATTGTTTGTGTTTTTTTTTTTTTTTGTTTATTTTTACAGTTAAAAACACATGCACACACAATAGATTTTTGACTCACATTAGCCATTCACTCCACATCGATGCCGCAGATATTTTTTTTTTGCCTTTTCAAATAGGCAGCGTATTTTCAGATTTTACTGTAAATAGGTGAACCCTGGGGTTGAGTTAGACTTTATTATTAGTTTCAGTCATTTATGTATGATATTGTGCCTTAATTCATTTAACACATATTTTGACACCGGCTTCATATAAGCATCTTGTTAGCTGACCGCGAACGTGTTTGTTTTACGCTCAAATTTTCGTTGGCCAGCTCATTTGAAGTCACGGCGACTGATCAGCCGACGGCTGGGCGGTAGACGAAGGAGGAGAAAAATGCGTTAAAGCAGAGGTTATGGGGTTACAAAAGCATCCCTTTCCCAGCATCCCTGAGGAGATTCCTTCACTCCTTGCGGTTCATAATGATGGCGAAGACTTTAATTAAGGGTTTTTGAGACAAACAAACTTCCCCTTGTAAACCTTTGTTTGTTGTCTGCATACTGAGCAACCAAAGACGTGTAATGTATTGTATTTACATCAGAAGTTATTAATCTATTTTCATGCCCGAGAAAGCGGAGATCCTTCCCAATTCATAAAATGTTGGTGCGGATAACAGTTTGAGCCATCACGCCGTATGTAAACCGAACGTAGGTTTTTTGCTGAGGCTGGCGGCGGCGGGGAGCGGCGTCGCTCTCGGAAGCCCAAATGTCTAAAGGGAATCACGGAAGTTCATTAGGAGCCATGTTTGCCAAGAGAGACCTGTCACCTGCAAGCGTCAAGGCAGGATAAGGAGGTGGATCCAAAGTGGGTGTTTTACAAATGGCAGTTGCAAATTTTTCGCAGGAGGGGGAAGGTGGAACAGTCACGCGGCCCAGGGGGCGCCATCCACAGAGATCCCCTGGAAAGATCCGAACCCCCGCAACAAGCCGAGCTCCCTGCCCCCTCGTGGAACCGTCTCTGGGTCTATATAAAGCTCTCGCCGTGGCTGTAAATCTCAGTTCTCAGCCTTACCTAGCCCGAGATTCACAGCCGAGCGACATGCGTGTCACAACCTTTTTCTCTGGGCGTCTGTTCTTCAGTTCATTTTTGCGCTTGGCTAGCGGAGGAGAAAGTCGATAGACGCGAGATTCGAAGGAAATCCTTCTGGAGGCCGAGCCGAGTTAGGGCGATCGGAAGACGAACTCTGGGCTCGCCGGGATGGTGGACATATCCTCCTGTAATCCACAAGTGGAACTGAAATGACAGCTGATGGTGTGTGCGCCTGACACCTGCCACCCTCTGGCTGCCCGAATAACCCCCCCAGGCAGAAATGCTCCAGAACATACGCTGTACCTGCCTGTTTGATGCAAGCGGTGGTTAAAAGGTGATCTTAACACACACTGCCTCTTCAGATGCACAGACACCATCACTAGAGCAATATCTGCTGCGGCAAGGACAGCGGTCAGAAGTTGCTCCTGGAGCCGAACATTTTCATCTGATCCCCCCCCCCCACTTTCCACCCCCTGCCGCGGTGACACCTACAGGCTCCTTGGACAGCCGTCGCTTTTTTCGTGTTTTCATACGGCAGGGTCATAGGTACCGCTCACATGTTGCAGCTATGCATGTCCTCAAGCCAGGTTGGGGTTCGCGGCTCCAATCCTCAACCCCCAGAGCCCTGGCCTTCACTCTGCAAATCCAGCACCACCTGCAGGCTTCCAACATTCATGCCTCATTTCAAAGCTGACAGTGTCCCCCCCTCCTTTCTGTCCAAGTCCTTTTATAAACGTGACCCTGATGGCTCGAAAGTGTCCGGAAAGCCAGCGCACGCAAAGGTCACGTCTTCCGCTGGGAAGGGAGTTTGCTAACGGCTAGTAGCAGCTACGGCACGCTGGGCACTTACATCTCTCAAGTAAAATCGTTCCTCTTGCTTCCAAAATATTGCATTTACGCATTTAGCCAATGCTTTTTGCCAAAGTAACGTTTAATGTTAAGCTACTTTCACTGTTTTACCCAAATGGTGTATCAGTATCCCGCAGGGTAAGGACTTTGATCAAGAGCAGTACAGCATGAGGTGGGATTCAAACCCTGGACCTTTTGCCACAAAAGGTAATGGGTTCAAATCCTTCATCACCTTCTACTACTTCTTGAGTCAAGGATGCAGGTTAAGATTTAAGACTGAGGCTTCCCTCTTGGGGATGATGATGATGATGATGATGATGACGACGACCTTCAGTTTGGCTCTAGCAGGAACAAAGAGGACAGAGCGGAACCCAAGGGTTTCTTTAGGCTAAGTGGTCCAACGTGAGAGCCCGAACAGAAGTACAACAGAGTCACGAGGGAGGGCGTTTACCCATAATCCCTGTGCCGCCTGTGCAAATGCACAACATATTAAATATGAGAGGCACAAATGCGATCTGCATAACAATTCAAAGGAATTCTGGAATGTCTGGACACCCTTCCGGAACTTACTAGACAGGTCTACGTGATCGTAGCTGCTTAATATAACCTTCCGACTGCGTGTCCTTGTTTTATGTACTTGGGCATATTTCCAGTCTCACGGTTTACAGCTTCTGTCCCCATGTTGCTGTGACCCAGAGCTGTTCTGAAAATTAATAAGAAACATTTCAAACGTACAAGTGAGCCAAGCCTGTCCGTGTTTGTTTCTACCTTGCACCACACAAACACACGCACAAAAAAAAAAAAAAAAAAAAATCCGAATTTAAATAGCAATCTTATTATTTCAGCTCCCTCTTTTTAAACTGGAGGCCAGAGCGGAATGAGTGGCACTGAGAGTTGCGGGGTGCACGTTCCCGCATGTTTTCGGCTCGCTGCTCGCCGCACTCGAGCCGGGCGTTCCTCGCACGAGCTTCCGACTTCACGCGGTGTGGAAGATGTTCCCTGCTGCCTTGCTCCTCAGGCTCCTAAATGTCACTTTTAATCAGGTTCCCTTGGGAGACGCCATTGCCGGGATGAAAGGCCGGGGGGGCGTCGAGTGAATGCGTCCGTGAAAGTGTGGTTGGGGACGCGTGGGACAGACGTTGTTGGTCTTTGAAGGGGCAACAACCCGAACACGGGGGAGTTTCTGTGTGTGGGTTGGACTTGGGATGTATGTTTGAGGGAAGCTACACGCTTTCATCCAGCCGACGTGGGTGAGGGGGGCTCTCTTGCTCCAAGCAGAGTGGCAGGTTCAGCGGCGCTTTTTGCAAACACTCCAGCTGTAATGTACACCGAGTGTAGCCGTGTCACCGTCGAGGGACGGATGAAAGCGGGAGGCTGCAATCTGAAGCCACCTGCATACATTACCTGGAACAGCGTGCGAAATAAGGGGGAAAATAAACAACAGAGAAAAAGAAAGGAAGCCGACGAAAAGAGCAGAATTGCGTAAGTGCTATTGTCATGCTTCCCGGTGAAATGTGGGGCGCACTGCAGCCGCAGTGAAAAAGGGAAAGACGAGAGAAGAGAAAATGCAAAGCCGGTTGTGTCCATTATCATCACACTATTTACTCAAGTTAAACTTTGGGACTTGTATTGACGTTCGCTGCAGTGACTTGTCGAACCTTTTTATTTCCTTAACAAATTAGGGTTTGGGTTTTTAGCTGCATCGTATCTTCTGCAATGAAGATCATGGCTGTGAACAGCACGTGGCATAATGGTTAACCTCATTGCCTTTGTACTAGGAGGACCCTGGTTTAAAGCCCACATCTTGCTATAGGAGAAACTGCATACTCTAAGCTAATGGAGTAAAAATTACCCTGCTTTTGCAGTCAGATAAATGAACAAAAGCAAATGCTAGTTTTACCGCCGGGAACAAACTCATTTCTCCTATTTATATGAGGTGCTGGCTGTCTGTATTTATACCGGGAACCCTCGAAGGCCTGGACTATGACTTCAGTGTAAATAGATACATAGGAAGAGGCAGGTTAGAAGGGAAGCACACAAAAACAATGAAATGACAAAAGAGATAAAGGAATGGATTAGGAAGAAAAACATTCTTGAGACAGGCTTTGGTGCACAACAGAAATTACTACAAATAGCGCAGTTTACAATTCCTTTTATCTACACTACATGCTCATTAGATTTGAATATGCATCCTTTATTTAAAATTATAGGATGACATGAAGGAGGAATAACTGAACACTCATCGTAGGAGTTTAAACACACTTTACCTTCTTTATATAATTCATATATACGCATCCATCCATCCATCCCTACATGTAGGGTCCATGGTCTTGTCTTGCGATCACTGGGCATTGGGCTAGAACACTGAAACTTAGTTGGGCTCCCGGTCCATTGCAGACATCTACATACGCAACATAAATCTATAACTGATATCATTCCTAGGCTGTACTTGTGTGTTTATTGCATGTATATCAGTTTTGCACTTCGATGTAAACTGCGGCTTGCGGCTCTTGCAAACTGCGGCTATCCGCTCTGTCGAACGCCCATTGCCTTAAAGCATTGTCTCTCCACGCACACATATCTCTCCCTGCCTCTCTAATTATAAATGTATTATATAATGAAGTCTAATGAATTGCCGTCCATAATTATAGCGCATTGTGCAGAGGAAATGAGAGCGAACAGGTGAATATATTCAGCGAGCGCAGTGTGCGTAATGGGATGTTTCGGCTGGCGAGGAGGAAATTAATTCAATATGACCTAAATATTGTCCTGTTGTTCGGAAAGCTCCTAGCAGTTTTGGCGGCGGTGCTCACCGGGTTGGCCTTTGCGATTAACTCATTGCCTTTCCATGGATGTCATGCCGATGAGGTTGGGAGGTTTGTCACATGACCAAGGGGGCGGGGGGATGCTAACCAAAATATATATTGCGTGTTTGCGAAATCAAGGGGTCAGCAAGATGGAGGATAGGTTCACGTAAATCTCGCGTATTCTTCCTATGGCTACAGTAAAATAAAATGGCATGTAATAAAAGGAAATAGCCGCTTTAATGGCGCTGCGTTCCACTGATCTTCGTGCAGAAACTGAAGTCAGAAGTTTACATTTCATGCCAAAATGAAACACAATGGATGCATGCCAGTACGTAACTTTATCAATTATTATTTTGGGAGCTTTTTGATGTTGGGTCGTGTACATCGAAGGCGCCTGCCTAGTGGGAGCCTCGGTACAGAACCCACTGCGATCCTTGAAATATTTAGCATGGGAAACTCTTAAAATGCTTTATTTCCTTGTTCATTTGACTTTCTGCAAAAAGTAGGAAAATTTAATCTCCAAAGAAGATAAAACACACTGGCAGTGCTAATGAAAGTGAGATCAAAAGATTATTTAATATGCACCTGTGCTATTAAACAGAGCTGGTAGTCAGCAAACAGCATATTTATAAAACCTCCCCGGTGCTCTGACTCCTTGGAGGCTCCCTGGGAACGCCTGCGGTTTCTCATTCGCTTCTCCGTTTCCCTGCAGTGGATCCATTTTCGAGACTGAGGCGTTCTCCATAAACTGCTGAAAAATTGCTATTTGTTCCACCAACACGCGAATCTCATCACCCTGTGGTGAGGATCTCTGCGCTGAGTACAAACACACTCTTCCGCCGTGCCATCACTCACGTTGGCTTTTTGCATTTCAAGTATTCGTTTCTTAATTGCCCTCTCTATTGATTCAAACTCTTCGGCCAAACCCTTCCAGTCAGTTCCTCAACAGGTGAGAATTCTAAAACTGTGCAAGCTTCTGGAGATGGTCAGCGAGAATATAGACTGGCGTAAGGGAGGTTGTGATGGACACGTTTGTGGGATCAGAAAGCAAAAAGCTGAGCAGTGGGGTGTGGAGAGGCTTCGATGGGCAACATGGATGCACTGGGCTGTGAAGGCACTAGGATGATTGATGGGCAGGGTTCTGACTGCACTGATAGTTGGGTAGGGTTCCGGAAACATTCGGGGGATCGGTGGGTACACTTCTGATGGGATACTGGGCGGACTACTGAAGACTGTTTGTGAGACATTGGAGGACAACTGGGTAGGACTATAATGTGTTGGTAGGGCTGAGTAGGACTTTGAAGCCAATGGGAACGCTGCTGAATTCGAGCATGAAGGCCCTGGGAAGGTGGGGAGATACGGGGTCGGGTTCCTGGAAGAACTGGAAAGCAGAGCTCTAATGGATCTCAGTAAATTGTTGAGTAGGAGTCTGAAAGCACTGGTGAAATGCTGGGCACACCTCTGTCGGGACTGGAGGATTAATGGGTAGTGTTTAAGGCTTTGGAGAGCGTAGAAGGGCTCTGATGTGATTGGGATATTTTTCTGTGGGGTTCTGAAGACAGTGGGGCTTTGAAGCCACTGGGAGGATTGCCGAAGACAATGAAAGTGGACGGGTGTAGATCTGAAGGTACAACAGGTCGGAGGATGCTTGTTGCTCCCTTTTCCTCCATGAATATCTGATCTAGCAACTTCCGCTTGGTGGCTGGTAGGTTTTCACCCGTTTCGTGCATTTGGAAGTTCTCTCTATATTGATACACCAAACCTGCCACAGATCCCAGGTTGGGGACACATCACCTAGCAGCTTTCTGCTCCTGTCCTCAGACATTTCCAGTTTTACGTACTTCTTCTTTCATGGCCCCAGATATAAGGCTGCGCTCTGTATACAACTGTAGGTCATTTTTACAACTTTTTTATTCATGGGCCCTTATTTGTGCCTCTGCGTGGGGAGGTGCGGATAATCGAGCAAAAAATGACCCTGTTCCTGCTGTGTGGGCTTGAAATCGAGCAGCCTGCGTAGATGCCCTTGCATTGGGGATATCCCCAAAAAATGTCATATGCAAATAGTTTTATTGTGTCATGTAAACATAGGCAAGAAATTGTTGTGTCATTACGCCTCTTTGTGACAGTTTGCTTACTGTACGATGCATCTTTTTTGCTTATGGCAAACTAGCGCTGTGACTTGACCCAGAGATGCTTTAAAATCAAGACGAACAATATGACCGTGGAGCGGAAGATGAAGATGAAGTGCATTTAGATGAGGCTGCAAGGTCTGCACTGCAACGTGAAACCGCCAGTTTACAGCAGCCTGGGTGTATTTTGCTCCGCAGCCCCAACCTAGTGCCCACCATCCTCCCCCCAGTGTGTGATTGTGGTCCGGAATTTTCAAATGGAACATGGACAGCATCCATTACGGCGACAAAAACCCGCATCTTAAAATCCGAACCACGGGCCGAGAAACCCACATAACAGGGGATGCGATGCAGGGAAAAAATATCGTGTTCAACATGTGAGGCAAGAAAAACACAGTGTGATTTGCAACAGAAGGCATGGGAGCTTTGTAAAGCCATTTTCGGAACAAATTGGCTGAAATGAGACCACAGCAACATGTCGCTCACGGGGAAAACGGTACCGGCGTTTTGCGCTAGAAGAACACAAGAATGCTCGGGGTTCTGCATGCTGGCACAAAAATGAGGCGATGAAACGCTGTTAAACAGACGCTCCTCTCGCGAATCCGAAAGACTTTTTCGGAAGTAAATGGAGCAGATGAATCCTGCGCCGCATTCTGCGGGGCGGTTAAAACCGACGCCCCTAATCTGTGAGTGAGAAAACCAAACGCCCTGATATGTGGGGCAAACTATTGCCGGGCAGCTTTATTGCTCTTAATGTGGCAAAACGCAGGAGCGGTCAGACGTGAGACTGATATATGGCTCGGTCGCAGGTTGGCGCAGACTGGACTGGGCCCGCCGAGCCCTGCTTTGTCGGGCTACGGAGATTAGTTTTAATCGTGCGTCCTGACAGCCAGTGGCTGCCGATGACTGATGGCATTGATTGACAACCTAGTTTCCTGTTGGAAATGATGTCTTATTCCCACGACAACACATCAGCTCAATAATTCAGTCACTAGTAAGTACGGATATGGATCCCAATACGTTTACCACCATGAAACGACGCTCCCTTAACCGCATCCCTGCCGCTCGAACGAGTGAAAGGCTATGCGTGTTGTCACAAAACTGAAGGCTAATCGAAGAAGCACACATTTTATGCTGAAATCTGCCACACGGGTACATGCATGACTCTTGCGTGATGTTGCTGAGAACCATGCTGGCTCGCATAGCAGCAGGAA
This sequence comes from Heterotis niloticus, assembly GCA_018136845.1. Lineage (NCBI taxonomy): Eukaryota > Metazoa > Chordata > Actinopteri > Osteoglossiformes > Osteoglossidae > Heterotis > Heterotis niloticus. Next base: position 2,110,124 of record CM030904.1, read on the forward strand.
ATGGCCTCTCCTTTATAGTGCACTATAGTATGTACAGAATAACTGGCTATGGTTAGCCATATCTGCTGGCTTTCTGTCTCCTGTATCCCACTATATAACACTGTATTATTCCCCGGAACACTGCTCAGCGCTCTGTGTCACCCCGGTGAGAAGAGCACTCTATAAAAATAAATTGAATAGAATTGAATTGAACTTTTATGTGCGGCACCCTGATGCATCTGCTTTTCCTGCAGCAAAACTCTGCACAGCATAGGCACATTTTTGTGTGAAGTTTTAAACCTTGATTTACATTTATTCATTAACCAGGCCATTCTCTCCAACGGGTCTAACAGGTCAAGAGCATACAGGTGGAACACAAGTGCGAAAAGAAAACAAAAGAGGCTATGAGCATGCAAACGGGCACAAACTGTTAAGTTTATACTCTCCATCCATCCATCCATCCATCCACCCATTATTCTTAACTGATGTGCCTGGCCGTGGCCATTAGGTGTCCATTCCGGAGTCACTGGGCTCACGGCAGGGACGCAGTCCATCTTGGGGTTTATTTCATATGAAATACATTGAAATACATGAAAAAATATGCAACTGCTTCAAACAAAATAGAAGAAGCACTAATGTTCAAAATATATACACTAGTTTATAATAATAATGTATTAGATTAATATTTTTATTTGAATTATGTCAAGCACCAAAATGCTTTTTATGTGTGCATATTTAGCCCGTGTCTAACATAAATGTGTGCTACAGGTATAAACATTTTTAGTTTTGTGATTACTGGGTTTGTAATCTAATCCAGTTACCCTCAGCTGCCTATTTGCACCGAGGGTTCATACTTGCTGCGTCACTTCGGGTGTAAGTAACTAGGTCTGGGGTTGGTGCAACCAGAACAGGAGCTGGGTTATGGACCCAGTTCCTCCTGTAAGGGTGGTTCTAAGCCCATGACATCTGCTGCCTCATTTATGAATCAAAATGAGAACAAGAAGAAAAGAAGTTAAATATTTACAGATCTACATTAAAATAAAACAGATGATGTACAAAGTTGATGGGGTAGTGAAGATCAGTGTTGCTTCTTTTCTGAGGTTAAACATGAAAAAACAGGAAGGACTGCTTCACACCAAGAGGTGCAAGTGATGGAGACTTGTGGAAACCCAGGTGGGCGTTTGCTCAGACCTTCTTGTTCCTTAAGTCAGTGCCGCTTGACAGTTCATCCATCCAAGGGTGTGCGATGGTCTCCAGGAGAGGCTTCCAGTGTGGGGGTCTGAAGGCTTTGGCCACTGTTTGGTCAGAAGCTGAACGGAAGTCTTCTCGAAGGGCTTTTGAAGACTGCGATCTTAACATGCAAAGACAGATGTGATTTGCTCAGGCATCACCAGCCAACACCCACAGGGGACATTCAGGTGTTCTGGTTCACTTGAAAAATCCATAGTTCTTCTTTCTTAACAGCTGGTAACCTGAAGCACTCAATGATCATTTTATTCAGAGATAACTGAATATCTCAAGGTTTTCTGACCCCCAACTGTGGACCCCTATGAGTGAAAATGTTCTGAACCTCGCCTCTGAGAGAACTTCAAAGGAAGGGATAGGATCTGTGGCCCGTCTCCCCCTGTGCCAAAAGTGAGGTAGATCTTAGCTCCTATACATGAATTTATCCACAGGCTGGTACCACAGCACAGTCTGTGGACAGAATTAGGCATATAAAAGAGATGTTTTCACAGCTGACGAATATTAAAGCCAACACCCCACGATATTTTCCAATCTCAGACGCAGTTTAACACTCAAATACAACAGTATTTCCAAATGATTCATCCCAGAGATGATTCGCCGAGCACTGGGAACTGCCCGGCCGTCGAGGCAGCGGGGCGTCATGTTAGGCCAACGCAGCCCTTGTCGAAACACGATGTCCTCCGGACGTCGCGCCTTAGCAGAAGTCCACGTTTGCTCCCCACCGCCGGCAACGGGTGGGGGGGGGGAGCCCAGAACAAGTGAGTTCAAGAAAGTTTTAATAAAGCAACACTGTGAAAGTGAGCGAGTCGTGTCACGCGCATCTTTCATGTGTTAATAAATTCGAGATCGCTCCCTAATTAAAAGAAAGAGCGAACGGAGGAAGGAGAAGTCTCGGAGGATCGGGACGGCTCCCCGGGGAACCTCATTTACCTATTGTAGTGAATCCAGCGCAAGTTGTTGTTAGATATCCCCTCGCCACGAAAACAGCACCATGAGCGCAGAAGGCCTTTCAAGTACTTTCCTGCACCCCATTGTACCGCATTCCAGTTGAGTTTAATGAAATAGAATTGCAAATGTCCAACAGCAGAAAAAGTGCTGTTTTTTTTTGCCTTTGAATTATTTCTTTGAATTCCACTGATCTAGTTAAAGAATTTATTCCTTTTTTACTTTCAATCCGAAACGTTTTGGTGTACCAGATTGCTGGACCGTAGGTTTGAACACTGGCTTAGATTTTTTTCCTTCCCCTATGAAAGAAATTATTAAGATCATTATTTTTTAAACACAAAGGACCCATTTAAAACCGTCCTAACAAATCCCTTAACTCCCTTGAAATCGTTTTTCTGCCAGCTGAAAATCTCTGACGTCCCCTTTTTTCACGAGCGCGAGGAATCTCTCACGCTAGGAGACAAAGGCACTGCAGCGATTTCAGGTGGAAGACGCTGGCAGCAAACTGCTGTAGAAGATTAACGTGGAGTGAGGGACCGGTGTGCCCAGGAACTAGGCTCAATACGCCGTGGTCCCAGTGCGTAGCTCACTCCTCCTTTGCTTCTTTCCCTGCAGGTTTAGCCTGTGAGCATCACTGCGGAGAGCTGCAGGCGATGTAGAAGTGTGAGCATCTGTTATGTTCCTTGGGGTGCAGCGCATCTCTCTGTTGCCATGGTCAGTTCTGATGTGTCTTCTTTCTGAGGCTATCGGTGCCAACCCCCTCTCCATGGTCAGTGCTCACATCTCCAACGGTAGCCGTGTCATCGCTGTCACTGCGGTCAAAGCCAATGTGTTTTTAAGTAGAGTATAAGGGACAATTTTTGTCACCGTTGCCATGGTTAGCACTGACACTTTATGTTATACTGAGTACCAATATCACTGTTGTCCGTACTGGTGGATTTTTAAGGGTATCCCTGTCGCTGTTGTCGGTGCTGATGCATTTTAATGGTATCAGTGTCACCGCTGTCCCTACAGTCAGTGCTGACACAGTTTCTTTCTATGGACGTCAACATCATCACTGTTGTTGTCAGTGCCTTAGTAGGGCTGAGGACTTTATTGCCGTAAGGGTATCAATACAATCACCATCTCGAGGGTGATTCACGATGCGGTTTTTATCTGTGGGAGCCAATGTCATCCATGTCACCGTGGTCAGTTTGGTGTCTTTGTATCTCTAAGGGTGTCACTTTTGTCGGTACTGATGCATATTTTCATAGTTTTACATTATTGTTTCCGCTAACATTGTTATTGCTGATGAATTTTCTAAGGGTATCTGTGTCATCAGTGCCACTACGGTCAGTACTGATACCATTTCTTTCCACGGATGTCGGTGTGATCACTGTCATTACGGTCAGTGCCAGTTGCAAGGCTAAGGATTATATCTCTCTGAGGTTACCAATGTCATCACCACGATGATGCGCTATGTCTCCAAGGGCAGCAATGTCATCCATGTCAGACCAGTCAGTTCTGCTGCTTTATATCCCCAAGGGTATCAGTGTTGTCTCCATTGCTGTGCGTGGTGCTGATGCTGGGACATCTTCTCTCCGAAGGGTTTGACATCATCGCTGTCACAACAGTGGGAGCTGATAACATGCATGGCAGTAATCTGTAGGTCACATGAAAATGGTGCCGGCGAAGACACGGACGCTGCGTTCTTCTCCTGTGCCGCCCGAGTGGATCGGTGTCATCTGCGACACACTTTTTCGCCGTTAACCATGCAACTGCAAGTAGAATATCTATAACCTGCTTCTAATTTTAGGCTTCATTTGCGTCTATGTGTGCGCACATGTATATTGGAGTGTGCAGCTGTTGCATTTGTGTGTGTGTGCGTGTTTGTGGGGGGCTAGGAGGTGCGGCGGGGATGAATGACGTTCCATCTATTTGCTCGCATCTGTACATGAGCGTGCGTGTGGTTCCACGTGTGTTTTTGCATTGTGGGTGCCACACTGACCTACAAGGGCACGCTCAGCATGTGCTCTCCGTTCCCGCCTCCTGGACTGTCACTCGGCCTCATCCGCTCTCTCCTTTTTCATTTCCAACGGAAAGGGCCGGACGGCAGGCCTCGGGACAGTAACAAAATCAACTGCCTAGAAATGACATCTGCCAGGAACTGCCACGGAAATGCTCCTAGGTGCCGTAAATGAAATCACGGGGCCTAATTGTGGGCTGATTTATTCACTTGTCTAAGTGCATCATCACTGGCCGCGCTGCCCGAGAGCCATGGCGGACCGGTCATACATAACACACGGCGCCAGGAATTTATTTACCAGATCCATTATTCATAGCACCAGCGGGGGAAGTGTTCCCCTTCTTTTATTAATTCAGAACTTAAAAAAATGAAATAGCTGTAGAGGCATCTGTCACTTTGTTTAAGTGAGATAAATATATGCACGTCCGCTGTGGTTAAGGCACTTGGCCGGGTGTCCGAGCCATGCGTGAAATCAGGATTGTTGTCTTTTTAGAGGCTTTGTCTTCCTCTCCGTGACTTCTGCCGCTGCCATATTTCCACCCAGAGGTGTGCGAAGGGTGCCCACCGCTGGAAATTTAATCTGCCCTGTGTACCTTTAAATAAAACATTCAACAGTATCTCAGCAGAAGTGACGTCAAGCTGGGGGAATAAAGAATTTAAACGGCTCCGGGGGTTTGGAGGGAAATTGATCCACGGTGGGGGTTCGGTTCTTTGCTGTTGGTTATCTGGAACAGCGGGGGGTCCAAGTACACTCTCACCTCTGTGGTCCAACGATGCCCTCTAAGTCTGTGAGAAAGGTTGCGGATGGCATCGGAACGGCAGGGGAGCCACGGCTCAGGGTTTTCCAGCTCGTTCGGGATCCCACCCGAGTCCATTTAACAGCTGTTTTAATCCACCCCCACCGATGCGCCGCATCACACTGGCAGCGCTCCTTCATCTCAGCAGTTTGTTTTTGCGGTAAAAGCCGGCGCTGTGGCCCTCCTTCACATTTACCCCACATGACCTGTGTACACACAGAGCACAATGGGTCATGAATAATTAAATTATATTTGGAATTGATCCTCAATGAGGCGCAAGAGTACGGTCGGATGGGGAGCCGTTGCAGGCCTCTGACATAAAAGCCGGACGGTGTGATCAATTCTAATTTAAACGCGATGATGGAAACCCTTATTTTGCAAGAGCCCCTTTTCCCTGGACCATAAAGCTGAGCCAGAAAGCATTTAAATAAAATGGGAATCCAGTGATGTGTTGGTTAAAAGTCCAGAGTGACTCCCGAAAGGCTACAGGTTCAGTTCCTGGGAGATGCCATCAAAGCAGGTTGGAAACCATACATGGCACCTCCTGCAGACAGACCTTCAAATGTGATTCCGTTGAAATGTGTATATTTGAACTTTAAAGCTGTTTTGAATTGCATGTAAACAAACTGCACTTCTACGCCTTTGAGCCACAAGATTAAAACCACTGAGAGGTGAAGTTAATAATCTGGTTACAATGGCACCTGTCAAGGGATGGGGGAATGTATTAGGCAGCATGTGAGCAGTCAGTTGTTGAAGTTGATGTGTTGGAAGCAGGAAAAATGGGCAAGCGTGAGGATCTGAGCGACTTTGACCAGGGCCAAAACGTGATGCCTGGATGGTTGGGTCAGAGCATCTCCGAAACAGCAGGTCCTGCACGGTGTCCCTGGTACACAGTGGTTAGTACCTATAGTACCAAAAGTGGTCCAAATGAAGGGCAAACGGTGAACCAGCGAAAGGGTCATGGCCACCCCAGGCTCAATGATGCCCGTCTGATCCGATCCCACAGAAGAGCTACTGTAGCACAAATTGCTGAAAACCTTAATGCTGGCCATGACAGAAAGGGGTCAGAACACACAGGGCATTGTGGCTTTGCTGTGTATGGGACTGTGTTGCCGCCGACTGGTCAGAGTGCCCATGCCGACACTTGTCCACTGCCGAAAGCACCTACAACGAGCACGTGAGCGTCAGAACTGGACCGTGGAGCAATGGAAGAAGATGGCTTGGTTTGACAAATCCCCGTTTCTTTTAGATCACGTGGGCTATCCGGGTGTGTGCACGTTGTTTGCCTGGGGAAGAGATGGCAGCAGGATGCACTATGGGAAGATGGCAGTGTGATGCCCTTGGCAATGTTCTGCTGGGAAACCTTGGGTCCTGACATTTGTGTGGATGTTACCGCCTAGGTACCATCTACCTAAATATTGTTACAGACCACATACACCCCTTGATGGCAACAGTATTCCCTGATGGCAGTGGCCCTGCCACATTGCAAAAATTGTTCAGGAATGGTTTGAGGAACCTGACAAAGAGTTCAAGGTGTTGTCTTAACCTCCAAATTCCCCAGATCTCAGTCTGATCGAGCATCTGTGGGATGTGCTGGAAAAACAAGTCCGGTCCATGGAGACCCCATCTTGCAACTTACAGGACTTAAAAGATCTGCTGCTAACATCTTGGCGCTAGAGAGACCACAGCACACCTTCGGAGGTCTCGTGGAGTCCATGCCTCAATGGGTAAGGGCTATTTTGGTGGCATGAGGGGGGCTTACACAACATTAGGCAGCTAGTTTTAATGTTGCGGCTCATCGGTGTATACGAATTAAGCAAAAGAAGCGCCTTCATTTCGGACTGTCTGAGGGAGTCCAGCATTATCAATCTATTTATGTGAATGATAAAAATAATAAGTGTGTTTTTGCTGTTCTCGGAGGGCGGTAGCGTGGCGCAGTCTCAGAGGTGCGGCACGGGCGACGGGTGACCTTGCCGTAATTGAGATTCTTCGCAGCCAGGCGGGTAGCAGCTAACTGAACACAAATACGCATCCCAAATTTTTATGGGAGAGTGGCCAACTGTTGTTTCGGCTGTGGTCGAGGCATGTTCGTAATAATGCACAGAATATAAATTAATAAACATGGGGAAAACTGGCAGCTGGGTAGAAATATTCAGAAATGGAAATTATAATCCAGTGCTCCCAGTGCGGGTTAACCCTCTGTGGGCCACAGCACAGCATTTCTCATTCGGCTTTTGTTCTCCTCTATTTCTGTTATTAGCAGCTTTTTAGCTGATGTCTTTGTTCGTGGTCACCTCAAATGATGGATAAGCGTACGGTGCTTTACCCATTGACACAGCAACGTGACTTTTACACACCAATTCTGGGTAAGTACTTTGGTCAAGGGTACTACAGCTGCAATGAAAGTCTGAACCAGGATGTTTTGATGACAGAGTCAGGGTTCCGCAATACTGAAGCACTGGCTAACGCCACTATCAAACTATTAAGAAGATTTCTGCAGCATACAGCGAGTCAGCAAAGCTCTAATGGTCACTATGCACCCCTCTCTTCCTCGCCACCGTCCATTTTCATCACTATTGAAGCACCACCAGGCTCAGGAACAGCTTTTCCAAACAAGCTTTCAGGTGGCCGAACTCCAGAAGACTTCGGGACTAACCGCCACCATCACCACTGACCGCCTCCCACCGAACCATCAACACTGTTTGCACCGGAACTTTATTCTAACCTTTTTCATAATTTGTCTATTTTTTTACCCATTCATTTACTCCGCTACGGTGTCCGTGGGTCCGTAGTGCCCTCAAAGGCTGAGGACTTCAGCCTGCAACCCCCACCCTAAGGTTGTCACATCTCGGACACTTGGTCCCCGGGGGAAAAACAGAGCGTAACCACCGCGTCGTCCGGCCAATGGCGCGGATCAGAAGTGGCGAAAATATTTTACACGTGGCTGATAATTAAAAGGATATCGTGACAAGTTGAGTCGCCGCGAGGCTCTCCGCAGAGTCATCCGGAAAGACGGATCGACACCGCGGATAAAGGACTCTCTCAGGAGAACGGCACTTCCTTAAAACATCTGCAGAGGATATCGGGCGGCATCAATGCGGCTATAATCAATGCACATTTTAACAAGCGAACCGCTGACCCAGAAAAAGAGGGGGATTTGGAGAAACCGAACGGATGCGGGAAGAGCGGCTTTCCCCCACTTGTCGAGCGGGCGGTAATTGCTTTCATCCGACGCTACAAAAACTAACTGGCAGGTACTTAATTAAAGGCTATGGCTTAAGCATAATTGTGACGACAAGACAATTATTGAGAGCTATTATTCTGGAGAGGTATCTGTGGAGCGGGCGGCACGAATTAAAGTTCCACACACACTTCTTCACACGCGTCCCTTTGAGGGATGGCGAAGCGGGCCGCCCGGGGGGGCCGGCTGGGGTTTAACTACGGGAAACAACAAGGAGACGGGCGGCGCCGCTCGGCCTCTGCGCTGGTGTTTGATGGGGTTGTTAAAAAAGTCAATACTCCTTTCCATTATTTAAACCAATTTATCACCTTTCCTCTTTATTTCAGCGGGCTGCTGTGCACTTAAATGGCCGGGCGAAAACTCGCGGGCTTCCCGCACCGCAGCAGATGCGCTCGGATGAAGTCGCTCAAGCAAAGGCAGCCGGAGTTGATTTGGTTAAAAGGTCAGCTCAACAATGGGCTGCTTAGGTAGTCGTAATAAATAGTTTTATCTTGAGAAAGAAGTTATTTCTCAGCGGCTATTACAAAACGTAAAAAATTCCTTACCGTCTTTTTTCGAAAGCTCATAACATTTTAGGTTTAGCAAAAATACTCGTCACCCCCACATGCGCTGGTTGAACATCCCATCCCAAACCCATAGAAATTAACGTGGAGTTGCCCCCCACTTTGCTGCTATAATAGCCCCCCATTCTTCTGGGAAGGCTATTCACCAGATTTTGGAGAATTTGTGCCCATTCGGTCACAAGACCATCCATGAGGTCTGGTAAGAAGGTTAGGAAGAAGGCTCATGGTTTGCATTTCAGTTTGCATTCCAGTTCATCCCAAAGGTGTTCGGCGGGGTTGAGGTCAGGGCTCTGTGCTGCCACTCAAGTTCTTCCACACCAGCTTGGGCAAACCCTTTGTTTATGGCGCTCGCTTTGTGCACGGGAAGGCGGAGTCATGCTGGAGCAGGAAAGGAGTTTCTTCCCCAAACTGTGGCCACAAAGCTTGAAGCACGCAGTTGTCTAGACTGCATTTGTATGCTGTGTGGGTGTGGCTAAAACAGCTCAGCTCAGGCATTGCATGGGGGGGGAGGTCCATATACTTTTGACCATATAATGCAGCTCGGTTACTTTTACCACATAAATTCAAGGTAAAAACTTTGACATAGGAGCTGGGGTTCTACAATAAAAAAGTCAACTACATGAATGTCACGGCATGCTCCCTAGGGCTTTTAAATCACAAATAGTTTGCAGGGGACGATGACTGATATTAAAAAGTCATACATACGCCGTAAGTGTCAGGATGCACTTATTAATGCAACTCTGCACACTGTTAATATCACGTTGCTTCTTATGAAGGAAATATGCTCTTCGCAGTCGCTATACCGAGTGGTCAATCTGTCGTGCGCATTAATCTTGTTTGTATTTACAAATGTTGCCATGACAATGAAGAAGCTGCTGATGTTGATAATGAAGACATTAGCAACATCTATGGCACTCAGTGATATAAATGGAAAGTAAAGCTAGGTCTTAATAAGGAATCCTCTTTATTTTCAATTTTATCATAAACTATATTTCAGCACATTGCATGAGAGAAAGTGTCGCGGCGTATAAGTAGCTTTACATTACGGCTAACGGCGGGAATCCATTACAATTCGGGAAATCTGTTTTAGAAATTAGCTCAAGCATCAAAGTATGAAAATTGGTTTTTATATAAATTTTGCCATTAAAGAATTAATCTGGCTCGGAAACAGCCGAGTCGCACAAATCGTGCCAAACTGCCCGAGCTCATTCCCACTATGGTTTGTGGCAAAATAACAAGCACGGCTGCCGTATTAAACCGGCTATCGCAGTTTGCGCCGACCGATACGTTATCGGGCTGTTCGACGGCTCTTCGTTTAAATGAGTCCCGGTGAGAAAGGGAGGTAGAGCCTCAAAACTGTGCATTTGTATTGTAAACACATTTGGAAGCATCTCTTTGCTCCCATTTTCTGGCTGGAAAGTTTGGGATTTAAATTAGCAGCTTGCAGAATGATCCCCGTGCACAGGTTCAACCGCACTGCCCCGAACTTCTATTGCAATTATAACTAAAATAATTTATTCATAACCCCCGCATGCATTTTTAATTTGCCGAAGGAGCAGGGCTCTACCTTTTGTGTTTTTTAATCCAAGTATAGCACAATCGGCTTCTTCATTATTGATTAAAGGACTTCAGACTCGTCTTAATTCATTCGCTCGCCGAAATTTTCTTTGCCTGGGAACAGATTCGCCGCCTTCCAACCCGGCCGGGTAACGCGCGGTGCCGCCATCGGGCCGTCCGCCATCGTATCCGCCCGCCAGGTCCGGGGAGAACGAGGCACCAATCCCGCCATTTTTAGTCGGGCCTAACTTTCGGTCCCCAGCCGGGCCGCGCGCGGGCGGGATCGCGTCTTCCGAATTCCCGTCCCGGGCCGCTTCTCGGACCTCGACGGGACGGCGGGAGCGAGGCCTTGGCGCGCAGCTGCGAGGAGGAGAGGAACTCGGCAGCTGCCGCGCATGAAAAACGGCAATTAGGGAGCCGTCTCCTTCGCGACTCCTCCTCACGGCTCTCCTTTCAAATTATTTTTGGGGCCTAATTACTTTTTCAAGCGAGGGCCTTGGTTTTAAAGGACAGACATCTGGTGGTACTGTAGGGCACGCTCTGGCAAATTATTTCCTTATTCATTAGGAATTCTGGGGTACTAATAATTGGGTTATTTTTCACCGCAACGCTGAACTCTGGATAAAAATACCAGGGCGTGTAAAGAACCTATAGAAGACGGATTAAAGAATTCCCGGCCCGATGAAATAGATCCCTCATTTTAAATTCCCTCGATGACACTGTATTATAAAGTTTCCCTCTTGCTGTCTACAGCTTGTACTTCAGCACAGCACTTGAAGGCTCACGTGATGTCTCATTTTCATTTTTTTCATACACTTTTAATGGAGTGGACCTTTCTGCACGTGCCGTGAGGAACGAGGCTTTAAAATGCTTTCGTCCAGCAGACTAATAGAAAGTTATGTTAGAGGGGATGCGTCGTCTCACCTGTGGGCGCCACATTATGATGGAATGTCTGTTTAAGCCATTGAGATGGTTCTGTTCTGTCCGTTGGGTGTGCCGGGTGGTAACAGCCGTCACTTTGCAGTCAAAGGCCTGGGTTTCAGTCCTCCTCCTGCTGTTGTACCCTTACTTGCACTACTTAACCCATCTAGCAGGGTAAGCACCGTGTAACTTTAAGCAGCTTCATATACAAACATAACACTGCGATTCACCCCAGTGATAAAAAAAAAGAAAAAAAAAAGTGTTACAGCCCAGTACGGGGTTGGGATAAAATGCAGGGATTGAGGAAAGAACTGACCCAGCCAGAAAGGAACCAAAACCTGTGGAGAAGTTTTTCCTTTTCTTTCTTTTTTGCATTTTGTGGAAGAAAAATAAAGTAACAGTTTGGGTGTAGAGAGAGTTACACTTTATTTTCTATAGAAATACACACCGGTGCGGGAGAGCCTCTTCGGAAAGAGAGTCTCCCCGAACAAAGGATACAGGGATCATTTATACAGCAGCTCGCAAGGTATACACCCCTTTCAGGTGTTTCCCACATCTGCTTCTTTGTTAGTGTGACTTTAAACATTGTTGTTATAAGGAATCACTTTCCCATCCTAAGTGTGGTGGAGTAACTCCTAATGTAGGTGCCTCAGTTCAGGGAGTTTTGGTTTTATTACTCCTTTACACCCCACCAGGGTCTGGCCTGGGTCTAAATTGACCATTTCCTTGACCCTTTCATCTTTGCCTTGTCTGTAGTTTACGTTTCCCTTCTTTAAGTACCCTCTTTTGTTTTTCCAGGGAACCTTCTTAAGTACCTAACATTCCAGCAAGGCAGAAGTCCCAATGGTTTATAGCAGTAAGCGCAATATACTGAATAACATGGTCATAAAACATTCACTACACCACCGATTAACACCCCCAACATAACAGAAACATGCACCAAAAGCCCAACTTCAAGAATTTCTCTCACAATTTCATTATTATTATTATTATTATTATTATTATTATTATTATTATTATTATTATTATTGCTACTAACTGACCAGGCCTTTCTGCAGGGGGAGCAAAACCAAATAACTAAACTCCCTGAACAAACAAAAACAAAACCAAGTGCACCATTCTTGCCCCTCGGTCCTTAACCAACTGCCTAACTGGAAAGATACGACACAGACTCACGTGAATACTAAAGGTCTTTTGACCGAGGCCGTATCATCAGCTAATAATAAATTAATAACTATGACTTTTGCAGTCCCCCAGATTCCTTTACTTGACAACACGAGCGTTGTCAACCACATTTACAGCAGACGAAAAACGCTGCGCCTTGTATGAAGAAAATGCTGCAACGGCGTGGCCAAGCATCTCCCAAAACCACAGTGTGCCAGCAGACCTTTAACGCTGAGTTAGCACTGGAGCATCGGGCGTGCACACAGTGGGCTCCGAAAGCCACACCCAGAGAAGCAAACTATTATACCTCGAAAGCAGAGAATGCATCTAATTCCTCTGAAACTAAATGTAATGAACAAAACCTTTGAGTTTTCACATCTCAAATATAATCTCTTTCATTAACAAGGTAGTACTGGCTGAGGGACAGGAAGCAATGGCTGAGGGCCAAGGCATTTTGGAAGGCTTTGCTGCCATCGCTGCTCCTACCTTTAGTTGTACGGCTATGAAACTGGAAGCAGCTGCTGTAAATAATATCTTGCTGCCCATTTGGATCTGGACCGGACTTGAAAGGCGGCAGGTTTTTGTTCTCCTACTCAGAGACAAGTGATGCTTGCAGGAGAGCTGTGATGCTTCTCGGCAGAGACGAACCGGCTGCTGCGGGATACGGAGGCGAGGAGAGGTGGGAGGCAGGCAATGCAGAGCGCTGCACTTGGAGATGCGCGATCAGCGCTGGTGCGGCACGGCATGGAGCGCTGATGTTTGTGTAATTGCGTTCCACCCTCCCCCCACACCTCGGATGCCTCCACTGGCAGCGTCCCGCGGTACCGTCTTCCCCCGAGGGCAAACGTACTACCATTGTCTTAGTTTGCACCGCTATGACAGCATAGCACAAAGTCCTTGACCTTACACAGCACTATTGTGTCATTCTGCATTCCCCGTTATGTGTGTGTGTGCGTGTGTTCCAAATACTACTGCATTTCTATACATCTGCCGGGGTGCGATGCACACTTCTGGAGTGAGCCGTTCACACGTGACCCAGGTGAATGTTGCACTTGAAACAGAAACAACCGCAGCTGGCCATTAAATAAAACAAAGCAAAATGAATAAATATATGAATGCAAATAAACAAACTAAACGGGCTGCATAAATAAATAGCACTCGAGAAACAATAGCTCTCCAGCATGGAACAATGAATGCACTTGGAAAGCGGTATGCGTGAGTAACTCGGGGCGCGAAGGACAGTTCACCGGGGTTCCTGGCCTGCTCCTCCAGGTGTGACCTGGTGCGTGTAACATGGAAAAACCAGCAAATCAACCAACTACAGTAATGATAATGCCGTTGTACCGTACTTGACATATAACATGCATCAGTGTTTGAAAGGAAAATTTAGCAGTGAAGGAGAAAGAACAGATTTTTAACCTGTTCAATCCTTCCAAGTAATAAACATTATAAATAATTATTATTCCTATTAACATGTGTAATTTTGTTTCCTGACACTGAAGATGATCTTTTACATTTTGCTTCCTTCTCATGAGCTGAAACGTTGTCTGAAGAATTCCTACATACCAGGTAACCAAGACAGCAGCTTCTGCAAAATATTGTCAATAATAAATGACCCTCTTATTACTTTGTGTGCGAAATGAACTCGGTTTAATGAAAGCACTGTAGACGGGGAGGGGCACTCGGAATGTGTTTTTTTCGTACGCTTTCAGTCAGAGTTGACCTTTGTGGATGGCTGGTGGAAATGAGCACCTTTGCTTCAACCCCCTTTCCATGCTGTCTTTGGTTAAAGGAACATCTAAAGCGCCATTTTGAGCGGAGGGAACAAAAAAAAGAAAACGCGCTCTCGTTGATGTTGCGATGCTAGGATGTGAAGGTTAGGAGAGAATTTATTTAAATTTTTATAAACCCTTTTGGCTTGTGCAAAGTAAAGCTACTGTGTCTGTATCTTTCTTTCAAAGTGTGTACAGCTGAGGAGGCTGTGTGACAGCGATCAACTGTAGGGGATGCAAAGACCTGGAGATACAAGAATCTGATGAACATCATCCATCTGATGATGCATTGACTAAGTAGGAAGTCTATCACAATAATGAAAAGTTAGATAAAGCTGGAAACTTTTAAATATATTCAGATGGTAACCTAATCTATAATATGGGGTTTTTCCCTTCAACTTTTGGACAAATTGATCCTTCCTTTCCATCTCCATTGGGACTGTACCTGTTTGTTGAATTCCCACCCCTTTACTGAAATGCAAAGTTACAAACAGAATATGGGCGATTTATTACAAATATTTAATGTCACCCGGCCTCTCGACAATTCATACATTCGCTACGATCACAGTAAAGTACGTAGACTTGGTTGTGCAGTTTCACTTACTGATATGCAGTAGACCTGTTATTTACTGATGGCATATTTAGGCAAAGCTTTATAAAAGCTTTACATCCTTCACAAGACTGGACACGTATTTATGTCCTGTACGGAAAAACGTCACGTAGTCACATGTTTCACTAAATTTATGACAACTGTTTGTCGCATTTGTTTCGAGTGAATGCTAGTTTACAGCATTAACCTTTAGATTAAATGTGTGAAACAAGAGATCTGAGCCTCACCACCATCTTGATATTTCACAGAACAAAGTGTAGATAAAAAGAAATTTAAAAAAGAAGACAAAAAACCAAAAGAATGAAAACTGCAACCATTGCCACCTGTCTCCTATGAGCATCGCTCAAAGTTCTTACAGGATGAATCCATTGAAGTAGATGATTAAAGGTAAACTCAGTCAAAAGGGTTAGCATGAAAGTCTTCATAAATGGAAAGGTGTCCGCACAACATTCGGATGACAAAAAAGTGCTTTTAAATGTTTCTAATAACAAAGAAAAGGTGTGGTGCACAAGGCCGATAGCTAGAGCACAGCTGCTGCAACATAAATTTCTGTGACCCCAGACACAGGTACGACGGAGACACTGACGGATGAAAACCTTCCCTCTGTTCGGAAAACCAAAGTGCGCTCCCCGTTGAGCCCTGCATGAGAATTCACCTGGAAACAGAGCTTGTAAACATTAGCAAAGGAAGATCTTTGACACAACCACATATAGCATGAATTTACAGCATGCAGGTGGATTTTCTGTGCATGATTAAGTTAGAGATGGTTGAAAATGATCCAAAAAGGAATAAAGATAAAAGCCATTTCCCTCAGTATAAAGACCCGGGTTCAAATCACACCTTGAAACAGATAGTAATCCTGAATTGATGTAGTAAAAATGTATAAATGGGTAAATCATTGTGCACATCTCTGGAGCAAAGCATCACCTACATGAGCAAATCTAAAACCCAGGGTTGTGGTTTGAGTTAGAATAGGAGCTGATGCACCTTTTCAATCCGGAGAAAAGGTATGTTTGGTTCTTCACTACCACAGAATAACTACCACTGCAGAGCAGCATCTTCACTACCTCACCTCTGTTCTCACAGAATAAAGGGAACGGCAACAAGACAGCTCCACCATTGCCCCAAATCGTAACCGACATGCTGGCTCAGTTCAAAACACTCTATTGATTCTCTTAGATTTGTAACTCCGGTGGAAAAAAGGACTTTGAATTAAGAACTCCAAAAAATATTCCAAATATGCTTTGTACCCCAAATAATGTAGTAAAACCTGCTGATAGCAAACACTCTTTTTCAGTAGGAAGGCTGTGTTTTTTTTGCCAGGAGCATCGTAAAAACCGTGTTGCATTCAGTTATACTTTTAAACACCAAGATTCGGTGTGCAGGTCTGTTTAAATACCGGTCGGTACACTGCAAGCGTGTTCAAGTTTGAAACAAAACGCAGTTACAGACAAAACACTGACAAACGCCTCTCCCAGCCCAAGCCACACTAGACTGACTCTCCTGGCATCCTGGTGGACGGTAATTTGTTCCAAGAAGGACCTTAGAGTTTGAACCGGACTCACAAATCCCATCGCTGTGTGCCGAACACCAGCTGTTCAAATCCGTTTAACTCACAGGTCAAAGTCTCGCGGTGAAAACCTGTGAATAAACATGGGTAGCTTGTCCACTGGGAAGAAGTTCAAAGCACGAGAACTGGTCTGTTGTCACACACTCTTTAAGTCACCCAAGCAATTCCGAGCTTCCCTCAATGATCCTTTGTCATGAGCAGTTGCTCGATGAGGAGGTGTTTCTGCTGTGTCTGTTGTTGGTGTTTTGATAACACTTTTGCTCTGTTTGAAACCAGGAGCTGCAGCTAACTTGGTGGTGAGGGCTATCACCTGGCACTCATCGGGTTCAGGTTTTAATCCCTCCTCATGCTGCAGTATTTTTGAATCGGGGTACTTAGTAATATTAACCCATTATTAGTTTTATTTGCTCTATTAGTCCATCGTTAATTTACTACCAGCTCAAAAACACAAGTCTACAGCCGAAAGTAAAGTGTAAAAAAAAAATAAATTTTAACTGTCAACCTCTGTTATTTTTACATGAAAGGGGAAAAACATGCAGATAAATGATAATATATCCAAATTAAAGACAGATGTCGCTATTGACTGATGGTGCTCACTGAATTAAAAGGTCTTATTTGCATTTTTACAGTTAACGGCCTTTGAAGCTCAAGATTTGTCAGCCGGTGAGAAATTAAAATTGATAGAAACCACGGAAGCTGCTCACTGAAGGCCACCATTCTGAGAATGTTTAACTGATTCAATTTTGGTTTAGGGGAAGAAGTGGAGAAATTAGTCCAGTGGTCTTGACTTCAAGGAAATTATTATATATATTATATTATTGTAATGGCAGGTGTCTGGGAATCTGGCTGGTTGAATGATCTTAACTGTACAACAAATAGGTCCCCATTACTTATGAGCTTTGTGTGTGTGTGTGTGAAACATCTTAATTGTTGATGTACTGGAAGAGTTTCTTTTTTTAACAAACTGGCTATTATTAAAGCTGCTTTACAGATTACTAAAAGACGAAAAGCGCAAAAGTGTACATAATGTGGAAAATGTTGTGTTACTTTATGCTTTGGATAAATAAATGAAAAATGACTTCAGTTGGTTGACAGTCAGGTAATCGCCATTACAATCCAATAAAATCTACAGTATGTCAAGCTTACATCATAAATAATCAACTGGAGTTTTACCGCGATGTAACGTGAAGCAGTTTCGAAACTCCTTTAATAAAACCCGAAAGGCACATTTTCTTAATATTATGCATTTGATTACATATAAATGCAAACTGCTTATTGCAATATGTTATGTATTCTTACATATAAATGGAAAGTACATTTAGAGCGAAACGCTGCACCAGAAATTGCGTTAAACATTAATGACACCAAGGAAGGCCAAATTGGTGTCCGAAAACTTTGAAGTTCAGAATAATGAAATATTGTCCTGAATATTTCAGTCTACAGGGGTCTGAGGAAGACCTTAATTATGAAAGTTTGCCAAGAAACTCCCCCCCCCCACACTGTCTTAAAAACCGCACATGCTGAAAATGTGGATAATAGCAGGACCTTGTGACAGGTATAATGATGCCGCAGCCTGAATTCCGTTTGTAAAAGTGAAGCCGGGAGAGGTTTACACATTTTCAAGCACTCAAATAGTCATCTTGCGTTACATCAAAAGTTTTCACTTGTTGTGTATTTATTATTAATTTTATGTTCCATTAAGTGACGGGGAAAGGAATTTGATGTAGTCTGACTCATCTCACATCAAATAGGCGACTGTTGCTAAACAGAGAAGGCTGCGAGCTACTTTGAATCACTACAGGTTCTCCGAAAAATTACGAGAGGAGCTGATTGCTCATTACGCGAAGCCACGGGATCAGTCAGTACCGCGGTTTATTACTCCCTCTGTACCACCTTCTCATCCCCCTGTAGCACAGAAACACACATTTCTGAAATGAAACGCAAAACAGTAATAAAAGTAAAAGAATCGACACAAGGCCGCTGCATAATTACAAGAGAGATGATGGCTTGACGGCAAAATGGGACCTTCAGCAAATCCGTGCGCCAAACCAACAGCAGGAGAGATGCCAAGAGAGTCGAACGAATGGAAACTCTCATTTAATGCCATGTTTTGACACCCATCGAGGTAATTATTAGCTTTGAGTTGAGCGCGCATGATGGGCCCTGGAGGGACATCTCTCTTTGGCCCAAAAAAACAGATTTGCACTTTTTCTACAACGCAGCAAGAGGCGCTGCTTTGCTTATGGCGTCACAAACCAAGATGATGGCTTAACTGTACGTACTGTACTGCACCTACAGCAGCTGGAGAACTTCAGCTCCAGCAGATTATTGTAATTGTCATTGGTATTATGGTAGTTGTGTAGTTGTCCCTCACACATAATTTCTTTTCAGCTTATTTGCACTTCAGTATGTTTCTCACACTTGTGAACAAACAATTTCCTCTTGGGATCACTATCTATCTATCTATCTATCTATCTATCTATCTATCTATCTATCTATCTATCTATCTATCTATCTATCTATCTATCTATCTATCATCTCATATGTTAAATGTTCATTTCGTATTAAATCTATGTTTTTCATGTCTCTATTTTATATACATCGCTACATTTCTATTTTACATATTAAATATTTAAATGTTTACTCAAATTGTTCACTTTTCCATACATTCATGATTACCCTGTCAGCATTCATGAACATAGTAATGCTTTTTGCTAAATAGGCTTGTTTAGTTCCGAGCACATAAATTGCTCTGTGGGTGTTTGTGTTTGCTCAGGGCTCCAGGGTTGTAGGTTTCAAACTGCCCTGAACGTCTGCCCGTGCAGTGCTTTTCAGGTTCCCACTGTGGGGTTTTCGTTCGTTCGTTCGGCTGGCATTCCTCCGTGTGTCCTGCTTTCCTCTTGCCACCGTGTTGCCCTGCCAAACCAAGCTCTGCACGTGACACCGGCGGTCCTTCCACGATTCGAATCCGCAACCTGCCGATTGAGCGACCCGGCTCCTCCCGAGCAGATTACCCCCCCGGCTCCCAACCACCTACAGGCATGAAGCAGCGCTGCCTTCACGCTGCGCAGTAATGAACTTCGATATGTGGGTGTGGCGCCCCATTTCATTGGTCTCGCGACGCAGTGCCAGGCGTTAAACTGCATTAATTCACTCCCGAGCACCTGCTGGGGATCCTCAGATACAAATTGCAGGCAGCAGAAAAGTATAAACCAAGCAGCTGGAGCCACGGAGAGTTGGAACCATGCAAAAGCTTTTATTTGTTAGGCAAACGTGAGCGCAAATCGGCGGCCTCCCAGCGGAACTGCCTAATAAGAACCTACTGACCGTTTCCCAGGAAAGATTTCCCCATTCTCTCTGCGTGACACCTGACAAAGCAATGCGATCATCTTTCTTCCCCCACCATTTAGTCGGCACGCAGTGCGTACCTGGTGGGGAGAGTGGTTGGTGCAGAAGAGGACTTACAAGTCCAACACAGATTAAACAATCTATTAATTTGTGGGGCCACTGCCCTTTCCATGTGACAGAAAGTGGTAAAAAAAAATACTCCACAAAGTCCTCTTGAAAGTCAAAGCTTCTGGCAGCTCACATCAGCGAAGTTAACTGGGCTCGAGAGGATGGAGGATGATGGGAATCAGGCACCCGATCACCAGGTAGCTCTTGAGGGAGGAAAGGTAGCTGTCGAGTGGCATCAAAAGCACGGGGCGTATGGGCGGCAAACCCTCCGGTGGTCATCTCGACAGGCCCGGCGGGGCGGCGCTGCTTTCATCAGCTTGACAGAAGGCGAGTGCCGCGGCGAGGCGCCCGAGAACGCATATCAAAGCGGGAAACATCAATCTCCGATAAAGGGATATGTTTAACAGGTAAGAATAGCAACACGATTTGGGTCAGTGTAAATAATTAGTGGGAAGGAACTATGGGAGAAGAGACACAAACAGCCCGAGATCAAACAGCCCATGACAATTTGAAAGGAACACACTTTGCACTCCATCATAAAGCGAGCACCCAGCCTCCTCCATGTGCCTGATTTCCTCCCAAAATTCAAAGGAGCCTGCGATTCAAAGCAAGCGTCTTTATCGGTCTTTGTTCATCCAGCCGGGCCTTTTATCATACACAGCTACACGAGTGCAAACATTGTCTTGCAAAACTCTGGTGCACATTTTTCTTACAGAACTGCTGTGATTCGGTGGAGGCTTTTATCAAAGATGAATGACAGAAGATATATTTTCCAATTAAGGCCAAAATGAGGATGGGTCCAAGTTTACCCAGTTTACCTCGTTGATGCACTGTAAAAGAAATAAGCAAGGAAGCTATAAAAACTAGAGCGCTATGAAAAGTTTAGTGTCTATTGATGTTAGCTAACTTTAAGCCCTTTTGGTAGACGATAGATAAGCGTCGTAATGGAGGACTGACCTTTGACCGCTCACTTACTGGACCAAGGGCTGCAGTCTGCTGGCCACTTCACGCAATGCGGCCGACTGTTTTACGTAAATCTGTAGAATTTGTTACACTTACTATTGTGTTATCTGCTACACTCACCACCGAACACAAACCACATCTAAATAAAGTGCATCTTAAAAATGATGTTTATTCTTTGCCGCACACATTTGTGTCCAGTTTGTCACAAGCGATAGTTATTTTTCTAATTATCGTGGCCCCTGGACACCCGGCCAAAGAGTGAAAATGAAACGTTTCGAGTTTATATTCTTAGACAACCTCAGCATAAAATAGCAGCTATAAAGCAAATATTTAATTTCTGCATGTTGTTACAATTTAGAGTGCAAGAAAAACAGAGTTAAACGTCAGCGAACAAAGGTTGGTCAAAAAAACTCTAACAATTTTACTCCCTTCTCGGCGCATTAAAGGTATTTTTTGGTTACACCTCGAATGTACTGTATGTTCTCACTTCTATTTCAAATGTAGACTTAAAAGGTTGAACGTGCTGTCACCAGCCATTATTTACAGCGGTTAGGTTTGTACGCTAAGCTACTTACACTGATTCAAACATCTGGGTAATTTTCCCTGGATCAGCACCTCACACAAGGGTACAACAGCAGGAGGTGGGACTCAAACTCAAGTCCTTCATTTACAAGTTGACAGCTTTAACAACTATGTCACCTGCTGCTCTGGAACTAAAATCCGTGCGTGCGCAAATCCTTATTCTTATGTACTATCAGAGCAAGCACTTTATGCTAAATTATGCTCTTATTGGAGAAAAAAATGGAAAACAATATTCCTGGTTTTGATATGGAGCGTAATATCTCGTAAGATAAAACATAAAAATGTCTGAAATGCTCTTTAACTAAAGTGCGCTTACATTTAAATTCGGCTGAATTATTCTGTCGGAATCGTAAGTTCCGGATGGACCGATAAGACGTTCTTTTGAGCTCCGCTTTGCATGTCTTTAATGTCAGCTGATATCCTTATTAATGGAATGATGCAGGGTTTTAGCAGCGGTTAACGCAGCAATGAGGCCCGTCTGAAAATCGGAAAAATTACAGGCAGGTCCTCAGGCGTTTCTAAGCGAAGTAGACAAAGAATCCCAGCTTTTCCTGCAGATTATGTTATCCACCGGTCTGTTTTACCCTGGATCCTGGACAAATGTTGAATCGGTTAAGCTTTGACGTCTACTGCTTTAAATAAATGATGGATGAGGTGGTGACAAACAGAAAGCACAGGTAAAGACCTGCTAAATCGCATATTAAATGTACAGGTGGGGTCGACAGACCCCAACCATACCTGAAGAAATATGCAGGCAGGATGGATGAAATGGAAATATGTCAGATTAAAAAGTAGTGTGTATTCGCAGATTATATGCGCGGAGATGAGATGGAGGAGCCGCTCCACGGCCGGAAGCCTCACCCCATCATTCCTGTGTGCTGATGAGTGTCAGCCGTCTTTGAGAGATTCAAACCCTCCTCTGACAGTAATATAACACCGAGATTTCTGCCCCTTTTCGGTACAGAAAGACTCCTGATCGAGAAGAATCCACCGGGTCGGGTAGCCACAGATGAAAATTATAGATGCGGGGCGCCTGTCATAGGTGGCTCTTTAAAATTCAGGAGGAAGCATCGCAGAAAACTGGAACCTATCTCAACCGAGGCCCAAATTTCCGTCCGTCTGCATCCCATGGTTTGCACCGTCCTGGGTGTGTGGGCAGATGTTATTTTTGAACACACGGCCATTTGTAATGGCATGTATTTATTTTCTTGGAGACTGTAAAAGAAAAGCACCACGGGCTTCTGATAATATAGTACTGACCTGCAAGCAAACCGAGCGGCACGAATGGTTTAGGTAACAAATCTGTCTCTCTGTATGGTAAATAAACACACTGACTCATTTTGCATTTTACAAACACAATGATGATTTTTTTTTTTTTTTGCTTGTAACTCTAAAGCCACTTTTACCACGAAGTCACAGTTAATAAAATATTGACATATTTTGGTTAATTTATAGATTGTTCTTTTAAATGTTCGATACATGTGTTAATGTGAGCCCATAAAATGTTATTCAGCTCAAGCTAAATTAAAACTA
Organism: Heterotis niloticus; assembly: GCA_018136845.1. Taxonomy (NCBI): domain Eukaryota; kingdom Metazoa; phylum Chordata; class Actinopteri; order Osteoglossiformes; family Osteoglossidae; genus Heterotis; species Heterotis niloticus. The sequence goes on from CM030904.1 coordinate 2,133,027, forward strand.
ATTCGAAATGTATTAAATAAAACATTCTTTGCTTCCACATACTCGTCGTATTGAGAGAAAAAAAAAAAAAAAAACTGTAAACACTGTGGAAACATTAGGCTTTTGTTTCGGGCACCCTTTACCGCCATCTATCTGCGTGGAGGCTAAACAGATCGCATTTGGTTACAGATAGATTTTAGGAAATAAAGCGTGAAAAAAGTAATCAAAAATAAATAAACGCACCGGATTACATTCTTGGAAATGTTATAGTTTGACCACTTGAGAGAAAAGGAGGCAGTGTAATTGTTATGCTCTAAGTTATGGGTAAATTCCTGTAGCTTGAAACATTAGACTTGCAAATACGTAATGATGTAGAAGTGTGCCCTTCATAGCTGATTCAGTATCGGGACAGATCATTTATTAGTTTTATTAGTGAGAAATTTACAGCAATTGATGAAAAGCTCTCTAAATTTATGATCTATTAAAGAAGGGGCAGACTTGCAGAAACAGACCACAGCACATTTATTTTAAGCGGGTTTCAAATGGGCATCTCTCCAGCCTCGGCAAGCAGCTAATTGGACCTTCAGCTCCGAGACCTAGAAAAATAACTAGCATGTACTTACTGCTCCGAGGAGCCCTTTTTATTGAATCTCTTTTGCAATCATTTTGATTCAGCTTTGTCTTTCTGCCACAGCCCAATATGTTGTCTTATATATCAGTCCAGATGCATATCTGGAGAAGTGATGTTCAAAGAGCCCGAGAGCTAAATTGCATTCCTGCCCACCATAGAGACTTTGCAGCAGGGTTTGAGATTGTTTTTTTAATAGTTTTATTTTAGGGCAGTTGCCTTCAGCTAAGCTTTATTTTGTGCTTATAGAACACCCCTCCCCCCAGCTTTGCTGCACATCAGAATCAATTTTTCATAGTTCAGTCTTACTCAGATACAACTGCTCATTTCGTGCGATCAGCAGCAAAGCGTGTAACTGCAGTTGGGGTAAAAATCAAACGGGAGACCTCCCTCGCTTAGGATCCGATCAAAGTCGGAGAAAGGCTCTGTGGTAAGAGATCCTGTTACCGCAGTACAATGTTGGACACATCGCAGATGCAGCTTTGATTCAGCCATTTTCACCCACAGGGGTTGCAGTTTTCACCATTTAGATCCTTTTTTTCCCTTGCTTGTGAATGCAACAAAACAAAAGAGACAAAAATTTAGCCAAAAATATCTATCTGACCATATTCCAAATCTCCCTTAATTAAACTTCTTAAGATGGGAAAGGAAACAGAGAAGAGAAAAAACAAAACAAAACAAAAACATTTGCTCATTTAACTGCCATCTCCAAGGTGACTTACAATGCCAGGGTTGCGCGCCAAGTGATTTACAGTGATTTACCCATTTACGTAGGTGTATTTTTTCTGTGGTGTCATTTCAGTGTAAGAGCCCTGGTCAAGGGCACTACAGCAGGAGCAGGGATTCAAACCCAGCTCTTTACGCTGAAATATGACGGTGGTAGCTGCCACCTGCTACCATGAAGTAGACCGTAATTCAAAATAATGGCAATACCATGTTAAAACGGTGATTAATGGACAAATTCATCGAACACGAAGAAATATAATGCGGCCGTGTGTGGTTAGACTGTGTCTCACGGTATATCCATCAGTACCGGGGACCCGGAGCGATGCTGGGCCAAGGCAGCCGTGCGCTACGACACCCATGGGGGACATTCCATCTCCCAGCCAGGGCTCTAATTCTCCCTTTCGGTTCCATTCTTATCCTTTCCTGCTTTCCCTCCTTCGCCTGAGACCGACTTGCGGAGGAGTGAACTCTTCATCATCCAAGACTCTCCGTCTCGGAGCATTTCAGGCCGGCAACAATGAGCGGCGCTGACAAATACCAGGATTTAGTCAAGCTTTAAAAAAATAACAAAGAGGGTTTAAACTCTATTAGGTCTTTTGTCTACACCTACTGAAGCAAACAAAAGCTCTTTCTGTCTAAATGACCTCCCTTTGCTGACAAAATTGGAGCATAGCACCAAAATGTGAAACTAATCCCGAATTCAGAAGATTAAAGAAGTTTGCCTTGTAATGTTCGAAAAATAATCTAGTCAGACGTTTCATTTCATTTCCCATATGGAGATATGCAAATTCGCCTCATTTGCATAATCTTTCCACAAAATGAAAAACAGATAATCAAATACCATCACATCCCATTTATATTCAATTAGCAGTTATTTATGCAAAGGCATGCTGTTGAAAGAATTCGTAATTGCCAGAGGATAACAAGTGCGCTACAATGGAAAATTTTTGGAGGGAAACGGCAGGGCGACGTTTGAAGTTGCGCGCGATGAGGCGACGCGTTCATACATCATCACCTGTCTGCATCGCCGCGAGACAGTTGGTGGTTATTTACTGCATAAAGCGCACAGCGGGTTTCCCCGAAACAACGCGTTTTTTGGGGGGCCGCAGGTGGAATGTCCGTTGGAGAAGCGGATCTGCTAACGCAGTATCGAGGACCCAGATCTCGCGGCGGAAATTCCTTTGTACTCTTGAGTTATGCTTGCAAAACAAAGTGCTGCCGCGTGCGGATTTCTTTTGATAAACAGCTTTTGCATATTGAGCCAATAAAGGATAATCCTCATAGCGAAGTAATAAAGTGGCGGGAAAAATTTTATGAAGTGTGATATTTTTTTTTTCGCAGGCATGTTGTGCAGTTTGGCCCAGGTGTGTAGTTATTCTTGCCCGAAAGTGAAAACCCTGTCCGCAGCCATATTTCAAAACCTACATTAGGAGATCATTTCCTTATGACCTACACCCTGCTGCTGCCGGTACGTGCCGGAACCTTTAAACAGCCCGGAAAACAGATTTACAGAGCCAGAAAAGCAGTCTGGTGCGCCACCATTTTTTATTTATTTTTTTTTTTGTCGAAATATCTTGACTGCCAACATACTTTGGAGAAAAAAAGAAAACCTTCAGGGGAGGAATTTAGACATTTTCCTGTGAAATGTGGGGTCTACTTTTTAGTTTTTTCCCCCTTCCTACTGTTCGACTAAGATTTTTTTGAGAACAGCTTATTTGCCTTTTTAATTTCGCTTGGGCGTCACAAGTACTTGAAGCCACCGAAAGCGAGGGACGGTGTGACGGCAGCCGGCGTCCTGCTCACGGCTCACTTACGCGAGAAGAGCTTTCGGGCTGAGCCCGGGTGTAAAAACTCACCAGAGGAACGGCTGTGGGCTTTGGGAGGCCGCCGGAGCGCTTCATTTCCCGAGGAGAATGCTAATGGGGCCCGCCTGTGTGCACAGCTCACGGCGCCGTGAAACGGCATGTAGTGAGCTCCCCTGAGCTCAGCGGATCCTCCCACATGGGGTCGGCCCGTCCTCCTGCCCCCCCGCACCCACCCGCCTCATCACGAGTGACTTAGCTGAGCTCCGTGGACGCCGCATATCGACGCCACTGGACCGTAGACGTGTTCTTCTGTCTCCCCCAACTGAGCCCCGTGAAAAGCCTTCCCCAAAAGTCTCGGATCAGCTCGCTCTACGACCAATTAGGAGCCCCAAACAGGTTCGAACATGGCCTCCAATCACACGCCAGGCACCAATGCATGTCCTAGCCTCCGAGATTCTCTTTCTGTGAGCTGGAGAAGCTTCTGAAATTGCTCAAAACAAGTTATACAAATCCAAGAACCTTTTGAGGGCAGGAGGACTTAAAAAAGCCACTTAACAGACGTAAAAGTGTGTGTTGAAGTACCGGCCAAAAGCGGAGGTTCTTGCTGACTGACACCGTAAATAAGCAGGACTCGGTTTCATGATCGCGCAAGTTTATCGGCAGTGGTTAGGAGCATTTAGGGAGCGTCAAGGTCAAATGTTCTGGTAGCTGAAGAAGAGAAAAACGCTTCTGCAGTTACCATGGCAATTTACCAAAAATGTCAGGGGACAACAGAGATGTGTTTAAGTTCATCTGCCAAGAGTTCTTCTCAAAAGGGGAGAAGAAGGATGAGGCTGATGCTCAGATCCTCAAAGCATAAGCCAACTGTGCAGGTATTTATGGGAGACATTTTTTTTTAAACATTTTTTTATAAAAATGTGTGCCTTCACTGCAGTTTGTTGGTCTTTGACACACTGCTTGGTTTATAAATTGCTCATTTTCTGAGAGTTGTGTGGAGAAAACTCCTCACTTTTGTTTCATTTGATAATGAAGCAGCCTTATTGAATCTTCTGTGTTCTGTGTACCTAATGCCTTCCTACAATGAAGAGAAGCTCGAAAAGAGTTCTCTGAAAATGAAACAGTAGATAAATGGATGGATGGATGGATGGATGGAGGGAGTCTCACTCACACAGACGTTTACAGCATCACTCAACCGGGAGGTTAAAAGTGAGATTTCACACACTGGTTGAAATATGGGCCGACTCTCTAGCCTTTAGTGGTGAGAAGCTGGAGACGTCTCTCATTGGGTTGTTAACTTCATAGCATCATTTCAGGCCCGAAGAGGTCTTGACTGATTATGCCCATCCATTTCCAAAAACTGCTTGTAAAATTCACGGTCGCTGTGGACCCTTGTGTTTTACTACATTACAACATCCATATAGCACGTCCACTTTTTTCATTGATCCGCCATAAATAACCGAATGTTTTCCACCTCTTTGTCGGGGGTCCACGGCTACCAAGTGCAGATTTACCTCTGCCTTCAAAGGATTAGAGCAGCACATCAAACAGAAAGTGAACTTTAGTTTGGCTTCCTTCTGGGTTAAAAAAGTGCTAAAATGTGAACAGAGAAACCCGTAGTAAAAAAAAAAAAACAAATAATACAAGATGTGATATTTGGCGCCGACAGTCTGCGTTGCCTGTTTTGACACTGAGGATGGAGTCGCACCTGCACAAATTTTATACGCGCAGTTTATTCATAGACCTTTTGTAAGAAAACCGAAACACAACAGAAACAGAAATGTGAATACTTCTGAACCTTACAATTAAAAAGAAGAACAAATAACCTTAAAAATTCAGACCACTGCATGTAAAAAAAATATCGAGGCGATAATTGTTTTTCAGTTAATGAGAAATGCCAGATTTTTGTCGCCTCTCTGAGAACCGGCGAGGGCCTCCGTCTGGATTTCAATTAACGTCCGGAGCAATGCCGGGGGCGAAGGCTTTCCCGCCTCAAACCGCACGCTTAAGCTTTAAAGTCGGGAGGCGGGCGCCTCTGTCTGAAGTTATGATTTATGGATCAGGAGATTCTGTTCTTTGTTCCTTTCACGGCACAAAGGGTCTGATAACGACAAGTACAATGGCGAGATTAGAGCGCCGATGGTAATGCCGCCTGGATATACACTTGTGAAATTCCTTGGGTATTTCTATAATACTCCTGGCCCCTGTAACAACAGGCCCTCGATAATGTTATTGCTCATGGTTCATGACCGGCAAGATAAGAGAAATGAGTTTTCGTAAGCCGGGCAAAAGCTTAACCTCTGACTTTTTATTTCATATCGGACCTGGCAAACCGGTGGGCCTCCGCAGGCTCCGTCTATATGAGTCTGATGTAATTTGCTACAGGTATTTAAATGTATTCCCATCGCCGCCATTGCCGGCGATATGCCTGTCATAGCCCACCAGAGCAAAACAATTGTCATCCTTGTACTACACGGTCCCCAGTCAGGAAACACGGTCTCTGAGTGAGGGGTGGAATTTCACGTTCTTCACCGCAGTCCCCTAAACAGAAACAACTAACAAGTCCCCGGCTGCGTCGACCAAAGTTACAGTCTGTAAATTATTTTGATGCAAAATACATGTAAAAAAAAAACGCACGCAAACTTATTACAAATTGCTTTAGTAGAGTTATGTCAGTACATTAGCAAACATGGTATTTTAAGTTACAGCGAGACACTCAACCCCTTTTCAGTGCTGAAGTAAAAAGACTTTAATCTGAGGTCAGCGGGCGAGCTCGGGAGGTCCAGGAGGTGCAGGTTTCCTTTAAAAATTCAACGGTTTGGCTAAATAAGTTTAAATCAAATGCTATTATGCATACACGTATGTATGACACCCATCTTAGCTTTCAACAGATTCTTATAAGGGCTTCCGTGGCCTAGAAAAAATACAGAAAAGTACGCATTAAGAGACGTTTGTATTTGGATATGTGTTCATATGTCGGCTTTAGGCAGGCGGGCACATGTGGTTTGCCTTTGGCGTTGACCGCTGCTCCTTCTAACACCAGGTTCATCCTTTCACCACGACTTACCCCGCCCGACCCCGCAGTTTGCTGAGCACGGAACCCACAAACACAGACACGCGCGCAGGTTCCGCCGGGCTGCCCGACCCCTCTGTGCAAATACAATAAAACCTCATCGCTCATTTCATCATGACTACAGCAAATTGTGCTGTGGTGTGCTGGACTCACGCATCTGGGACGTCTGTCTTCTTCTTTTTTATTTAAGAATAGTTAAAATAAATAAATAAATAAATAAATAAATAAACAGGTTTCTGAGACCTGTTACACTCAGCTCCAAGGTTGTAGGTTTGAATCTGCACCCCATCCGTTCGACTGACTACCAAAAACAGACTGATTTTATGTGTCAAACCCATCCACGCTGCAACAGCCGCACGTCGGAAGCTCACAGCACTCCTCGGGCTGTCACTAATTTAGGTTTTATACCCTCAGTAATTTTACTGGAAGCATTATAAATATCTCCATAAAACACAACAGAGCATCTAGTGACTAATGGCAGGTCTTCAGAGAGCTAATAATCCACAACAATTACAGAAGAACACCTTCATCCTCTAGCACTGCCGTCTTGTGTTATTGCTGTAGCGTAAGACAACCGAGCAGAAGCTATGACTTAAATTACCCTGGAAGGAAATATTACACAGTCATCTTAGCAAAAAAAAAAAAAAAAAAGAACAAAAAGAAAGAGGAAACACAAGAAAGGATCTTTCCGCGCTTGAAAAATGACATTAAGTTCGATGTGACATGATTATGGAGTTCTATTTAAGAAGCAGCCGCATGGAAATGAGCGGGAACAGCTGAATGTAAACATATCTGATGACATGAAAGGATCCGGGGAGCGACGGGTGTGTGGCGGACCCTCCAGCTCATTGTCAAGCGTCTCGGCAAACTGGCATGGCAGCCGAAATGATCCTGATGTCTTCTTCCCACTCGGGCATGAATTCAAGGATGAGTCGTGGAACGGAGGAAAGAAGCCGTTCAGCTACCGAACCTGCGAACAAATATTAATCGTTGGAAACGTGTAGGTTTTAAACCGTCATGTGGGATATTGTATCTGACGCTTGTCCAACACTTAAAAGCTCTTCATTTCTAATCCGAGGTCGAAATTCTGGCATCTCATTATGAAGCAACTAAATGCGTTTTGGCAAGCAGGACTAAACAAGTGCTCGGTCCCCTCCCGTTGGTGCCGTTTGTCTACCACTTTGTTCGGGGAGGGGGAGGTGCTGCAGCAAAGCTCCGCCCAAGTCAACCTGCCACACCCACTCAGATCCGCCTCTTCATCGGAGGATGAGGTGCTGCACTACTGTTTGGTGACTCCTCCCTCTTCAGTATCCATCCATCTATCTATCTATCTATCTTAAAGAAATTTTATTTGTTTGCTTGTTTGTTTGCTCAATTTGTTTAACTTAGGAGCATTACTGTGGTGTTCTTTATTCAGTCTTCCCTCTCTGTATGCATGACCAAAATAAATGCTCCGATTTGTTGGGTAAAGTTAAACTTTAATTTGTGTTGCTCACAGAAATGATGCACGCTTCTTCCGCACACTTGTACTCCATTGCTTATGGATGTTTTGCACTTGATACTATTTATGCAATTATATCCTGCCTAAGTTTCTGATACCCAGTGTTGTGGTTGATGCAATAAAAAATGGACAAACCGTGTTAAGCAGCTTAACAGCATGAGTAGCTTTGAAGAACAGTGTCACTTAAATGAATAATCGAAAATATGTCTGCCTGCCAAACCTGCTCAGCAAGTAAAGGTGCAAGATCTGCAATAATCTGTGCTGACTGATGATTTTCAGGCTCCACCGACTGTGGGGAAAGGCAGGTGGTGCAGTGCTCCTTGAAGCAGGTATCCCTTAGGCTCCAACACCCATGTTGCACTTTTACTGGCCTTGCGCTAGAAGCCAAACTCAAAAGTGGTCATGGTCATCAAGCTGAGATGCTACCAGAACTGACCAAACAAGCTCCTTCATCAAATCTTCACCAAACAAGTTACACTCATTGTAAACCTTATTTCTAAGTAAGAAGCTTCAAAGAAGCGAGTATCGATAACATGAGATTTCTGAGATCTAAGTTCTTCTAGATGGAATTTTCTGCACTTGAGAAAAACCACTGAAGTAATTCCCAGCTCACCAAGGAACCATGCTGCTCTCTCTTCTATTTCTCTAGTAGTTTGAGACACCAGTAATGATGACCATGGTGAGTTATGGACTGCACTGCATTTGATGATGACAAACTCACTCTGAAGATGCGGATTCACTGAAACTTCTCCAGCACAGTGAAAACCCCCTATAAAAGGGCCAACCAATTCCTTCCAGTTAATGGGGTATAAATGTTAACTGGCAGCATAAATCTTATTAGGAAGTGAATGAGTTTCCACCCACACATTTCATGGAAGTGCAAAACCAACCGTTAAAATGCTGAGGTGCCGCCCGGCAGGAAGGACAGACAAGGACAATGGAGGCAGGAAGTAGCTGGAGCGACCTTCAGAACTTGACCTCCGAGTCAGCATTTATGAGTGACATATGGCAGGCTTACGGGTCCATCGCGGACGTCGGACCGATAAAATGACAGGGGGGCGGTTCACCGAAATATATAATTGACCATTTAAGCGTGCATTAGTATGCAACATAAAGCAAGCTGTAACGTTTTATCGTGGGCCGTATAAAATAGCTGTGTTTGCCTTATGAAACATTTACGAGGGTTATGTGTGAAGAAAGTTGGACGCAATTTCAAATGAAATACGATGAGAAGGCAATGAGGAATGTGGCTTGAATGCTTTATGAAATGCACATAAATAGTTCATGGAGACACCAGTGAGTCCACTGCCATCGGACAAAACTACTTCAAATGAATAATTATAACTAAGTTGCATCATGATCAAGAACCTGCGTAAGCGTGACTGAAATGAACCTTAAAGTGACTGCATTTGTGTGTTGTGGCTCCTTTCTGATGTGGGAAAGGCACAGTCCGCACGTCCGGCTTTGCTGTTTGAGGGAACCGCATTTCCGGTGCTTTGCAAAGCGAAAGACAGAGGGACATTTGTTTTCCCGCCCAAAATGGCGTGGAGACGAGCTGACAAATGATAGACCGACAGAGCGAGCCGAGCCGGAAACAGCTATGACGAACGAGCGAGAGCCCCGCGGGCCATAAATCACACACGGATGATAGAAAGGACCAGGAATGCCCTTGGATGGAGAGTCCGCGAGTGGTGTCTTGGAACGAGACGCTCAGACGTGACACGAGACGCATCCTGGGCTCGACAGGCGGGCCATTCCCCACTCGCTCCCGCTCACGGCTTGCCGAAACCGTTCCGGTGGGCTGGAGCTACTGTAACAAATGGAATTTTGCTAAAAAATTAAGCAACTAATTTAAGCAACAATTAAAATTTGTACAATAATTAAAACGAGTATGAATCTTCTACGCTGGGTTCGAGTTCTACCTGTCCACACGTAAATAAATGCGTTGCACTGGGATTCCATCACTCCACATTTTCTCATCTGTAAGCCGAGTTCATGAAGCTTTCAGGCCTCCTTCTTTATAAGTGCAGCATAATAAGTAAAGTTGGAATGAGATTAGTGCACGCTGACTTGTAGCCCCATTTTTCACTTCAAACTATATTTCATTAACAAAATTCTCCAAACGAAGCTCGTTGTTGGTAGTATTGAGTAAATATGGTCGCCTAAATTGAATCTGACAAAGCCATATTATAATTCATCACCACATATTAGATATTTCACATTTTGGAATTAAGAAGTAATGAGAAGACAATGAGGCCTTCCAGGAGATGGATGGGCCTGGCTGGGAAATGGGGAAGCGTTGCATTATACGCACGTGCCATGTTTCCAATCAACAGCGGCGCTCAAGGCCTTGGCCGGCGACGAGACGCGTCAGCGACGTCCATCATCAGCGACTTTGCGTCTGTTGCAAAAATTCCAATTTAAAATCCCATTAAAAAAACCATCCAGTTACGCATTTCTTTTAGTTACTTCCGGCGCCCTTCAAAACAGGTGAAAATATAACACCTGCATCGACTTCCTGCGATGCGTAGAAGTTGTGAGTCTAACAAAAGAGCTTCAGTGAACGTTTGCAATATGTAACATCTGAATGGATTTCTCCGAATTACAAATAATGAAGCCAAAATAAGAAAGTGCAACGCGCTGTGCACGTTTCAAACATCTTTGCTCAAACTTGCCCGATGAAATATTTAAAAAGAAATATTTAGACTGCGTTACAGTGATCTGTGTTTCAAAATAGATGTTTAAAGGGGCATTGTGTGTGTGTGATAAAGGATGCCATCGCAGCACTAATAAAATAATAGAGCACCTCATGTCAAATTGCTCGAAAGCAGTATTAATATCGGTATCAAGGCGTTAATTGCCTACATACCTGAGCAGAAGTGGGTGCTCAGTTATTCTGTCTGTAGTGCTATGGTAAAAAGCAGGACGTTAAAGGTGTCCGGGGAAGCCGATGCCATCTCACATTGGGAATTACATTTGATTCTCTTCGTGGCCAAATAGGTGCTGAAAAAAGGAAGAAACTTGCATGTTGCTTGTTGTTTTTACCAAATTTATTTATGCGGGGAACACCGTTTCGCCTCTGTCTCTGCAGAACTCAGGTTTATACAGTATGGGGCAGGAAGAGGCATGGTGCTAACTACCGAGACCTTCTAGTGCAAAGCTTTGGGCTCAGATCCCTCCTCCTTGACATTGCGAGAGCTACTCTGCTGGATAAACTGAAGAATCATGCTATTTAGCTTAGTGTACAAACATAACATTAATAGTTTTATTGGATAAAAGTGTCAGATGAATAATAAATAGTAGTAATTTCACCATCTTGGTGTCGGTTGCTCGATGCTCCTTGGGGTCAGTGCCAAAAGGGGGCACCGTGGTGGATCCCGTGTGTCCAGGGAATTCCAGTTTGTTGGGGATCTTAGGGATTTATTCCAGACAGCTGCACTTGTGACAGGCTATCATTATTGCTGAATCCAGGGGTGCCACCGCGCTCCCGGAAGACTAAAACAGATTGCAGAAGATTTTTGAAATTACATGATGTAATTAGGGCTCTCTTTTTTTTCATATAGTGAACTGAACGAAACTGCGTGTGCAAGGGGTGTGAAAAATAGAGTTGTGCCGGCATGAAAGATTAATAATTCATAGATGTTTGGGTTGCGCTGCGACTGTCATTGCTGTTGTCAGAATAATGCACAATGTATCGGGGCTTTGCAGTAAATCATAATACACTTGTATTTAATGTAATTGCATTCTACATCATTGCGTGTTTTGACAGGCAGTTGTTTTTTTTTTTTATCTCTGCTATGCTAATCCTGAGCCTTATTAGTTTGGGGGGAAAAAAAAAAATAATAATAATGCACCTAGAAGAAAATGAGAAAACTGAAGAGAGGAAACAAGAGGAAATAAAACAATTCCATTACAATCAAGAAACAGTAGGGGTATCCCGACTGTTTGGTTAATGTATCCCTGGGAGATATTTGCACAGCAGAATTATTTGTCTTTATCTTTGTTTGAGATTTTGACAAATTAACTCTTTCTTTTTGCTCACTTTGATTGTAGGAAAGTGCTGTTGTAGGTTTCAAAGTGCTTGTACTCAGAGGGAACACGGACCTTGGAAAAGGACAACGTGTGTTAAAAAGTCAGGGCTCGGTGACTTGGCAACGCCGTTGGCCACTTCAGCGCTGACGGAACTGCAGCTGGTGTAATAGTGTACAAGGTGTTGTACTCTGGTATAGTCAGTGCTCCTGTGTAGACTGAGCATGATTTTACATCATCCATTCAGATCCACTGTGGTAGACGGAAAATTAGAACCACAGACAGCGTCCTGCACAGCTCAGTACCACAGACAGCAGCCAATATAGATCAGGACCACAGACGGCAGTCAGTACAGATCAGCACCACAGACAGCGGCCTGCACAGATCAGCACCACAGACAGCAGCCAGTATAGATCAGCACCACAAACAGCAGCCTGTGCAGCTCAGTACCACAGATAGCAGCCAATATAGATCAGCACCACAGACAGCGACCTGGACAGCTCAGTACCACAGATAGCAGCCAATATAGATCAGCACCACAGACAGCAGCCTGTGCAGCTCAGTACCACAGACAGCGGCCAGTACAGATCACCACCACAGACAGCGGCCTGTGTGTCTTAGGATCATGGGTAATGGCCCACACAAATCAGCACCACAGACAAGGCCTACATGTCTCAGAACCCTTGGAATCCTTGGCTCATGATAAATAAAAGTGTAATAATTCAAATATACTTTCTTTTTTATGTTTACATATTTTCTCCTTGTAATCACAATGTTTTCTCACTTTTTCACTACAGTCTGTAAAAATACCTTCCTCAAGTGTGCTACAAGAAGATGTGAGGTTCAAACTTGGGTTAAATGAAAAGTAGACAGTTTTAGCCACTACACCACTTGCTGGCCCTCTATTTATTTGCAGTTTATTCTGGAAAAGTGTCACGTGGCTATAAGCCAAAAATCCATGTAAGAATGCCATTCAGCACTAACTGTTTACTGATTCATCAGATAAACATCTTTTCCCTCACCTTGTTATTCCTTACTGATTCTCAGACACCAGGCGTAGGATGTAAATGCTGCAGAAACAAGCAAAATTAAATAACTGCAGCCACAGACCCAGCACAGTTCTGGGCAACCACCTATCCAGGTGCCGTAAATTTGCATTGAACCGAAGGCACCAAAGAGCAAAAAACACAGCTGCACACTTCTGTTTGGGTGCTCTTTGCTGCTTAGGGTGTAAACAAAAGTGTAGAAAATACTAATGTAATGTAAAAAAATCACACTTTTCTGTACAGTAAAAGTAATATATATATATATATATATATATATATATATATTATAATATATATATATATATATATATATAATATTTTAAAAAATGCATGTCTGGGATGATAGTTTATTCAACATTTCCAAACACTTAATACGGACATGGAGAGTTTCCAGCAGTCCACGTGTATGCATTCTAACAAAGGGAAAAACTCTTCTCAAGCTCAGAAGTTCATAACTCACCTGTTTGTATCCTGAGGTGACACTGCGCTGCACTTTGGATGGAGGCCTCCTTTGCTTTGCATTTATGACCAAAAGCCTCTGTCTACAACCCTGCTCACGTGTTGCCCTTTGCCTGTTTGAACCCCAGGGCATTAGGAGGACAGGGGGCACAGCTCTGGCACAGCTCACACACCAACGGCCTTCAAAGCCCAGTGAGGTTCCCTCATCTGATTCTGTGGTTGAGGATCTTGTCAACCTCTGGCTGAATATCAAATAGCCTTGGGCACTTCTTTCTTGTTGTGTTAGATACTTATTGGCACCTCTCCATGCTGGCAGTGCGCATGAAAACCAAGGAAATTTATTGCATTTAATTCATTTTTATTTCTTACTTAACTGACACTTTTATTCAGCTCACAGCTGTTGCCCGTTGATACAGCTGAACTGGAACTGGAGCAACCAATGTGAAATGCCTGTCCTTGCCCACCAGGGCAGAACCTGAATCTATCAGCATTTAGGTTGCAAACTGTCCTTAACCACTATGCCTATGAGACTGTTACTGCTCCTGACTTTTGGTCATAAATTGTAGATTCAGTGTGAATAATAATAATAATAATAATAATAATAATAATAATAATAATAATAATAATAATAATAATAATAATAATAATTATTATTATTATTATTATTATTATTCTTCCCTGGTGCAGAAGTGGGACGTCAGGGATTCAGAAATACCCTTTGCTGCACTGGGCCACTAAACCATGTTGCCTCCCTGCTCCCCAGAGCGGTTCGGGGTGCTTTTTCCAATTCAGCTGCACATCAAATAAACACGCAATTTCTATACAGAATACAGAAATGAATACATAATATATCCAGGGCCAGGAGGGAAATATGTTCAGCGAAACAATTATGCCTTGTGCATACTACAAACTGCATGTATTCATGAAGAAGTGCCCCCCACCCTGGCACCCCACCCAGCGATCTTCAAACAAATAATAAAGGAAGCTGGAAGGACCACTCTGCACCGCAACCTGCACGAGAGTGCATTCAGGTCACAAAAACAACAACAACCACCACCAAATAAAGAAATATCCTCAGGAGAAACAAGAATATATGTTTCCCCAAATGAGATTACTGAAAAAGGAAAGTTTTATTCAGAAGCTGGTATGCTGAAAGTAAAACAATAATAATAATAATAATAATAATAATAATAATAATAATAATAATAATAATAATAATAATAATAGTAGCAGTGCCAGCACTTGGGTTTGGTCTCCTGCTGCTGTACCCTTACTTCCTGTGAACTGGGGCAGTAAAAGTTACCCTGCTGTATAAAATGTATAAAATAGCATAGTTTTCAGTCAGGGCACTAAAAATTTTAAATCACATTGGAGGAAGCTGTCAGATAATTCACTGAAAAGAAAAAGTTTTCTTATAATTATTATTATTATTATTATAGACTAAGTGTGATGCTGTGATCCAAGCAAAGTTACAAGTAATTCAACAAAATGTTTCTTCTTAAGGAACTGAGGATAGGCGTCTTCTTAAGAGTCCAACTATCTGAGCCCCTGTGAGGCCTCAGCAGGCCTCCTCCTCCAACCTTGGCAGCTGTGGCAGCTCCGTCCACAGAGAACGTGTTTAATCCAGCAATAAATGTCAGTGGCGGTGGCAGTGGTGATGGTGGCGTAGGGTTCAGGGCAACCAAACTGCAGAGTCACAGTGCAAACGGCCTCGAGTTGTTTTCTGGTGAATTTTACTTCCAGTCAGAACAAATGTGAGGAGTGACAGGCGCGCCGCTGGATGTGCTCTATTTGGCGGCTGTGTGGAGGGCAGGCAGGTCCCACGTGACTGGTGGCAAAATGAGAAACAGGGTAGGTGACAGAAAAAAGCAGGCAGCAAGAAGGATTGACGGCTGCGACGAGGAAACCGATCGCCTGCCAGGGCGGCTTTTTGCGGAGTGCTCAGGGTCACCGGAGCGACAAGTGTGACCCTGCTGCCGTGACGATGGGCTTCACAACACACACCTGTGAATGACAGCTGCCTTGCAGTCACACAGCAACACACACAGATGCCACCTGATGTGAATCAGCTGTCGTGTCCTGTGTAGCCTCACTCCTTCCTGCTGTGCCACCAACTTTTGCCGCAACCTCGGAGACCATCAGCTGGTCTTTGCCGCACTTCTTTGAATCGATTAGGATCCCCATATTTGCATTGTCTGTTTTTGTAGCACACGTCTGTACTCCAGCGTGAGAACTGTGTTTGCTATATAGTGGGGAACTGACACAATTTTGTGATCCCCCTGCACCTGTACAGCAGTATTTTGTTTCTGCTGCACACCTGTGTATGATGAAGAGACTGTGAGCGTGGACACAAGTCAGGTAAAGGTTAATAAAACCCGCAAATGGAAAATCCAGACTATTTTGCACAGGGCAGAGTAAATGGAGTTGAGTCAAATTCGACTTATATTCATTTTTTCCACGCTTTTCTGCGTAAGCGAAGTGGTTTTCCACTCAGTGGTTTACACGTGCAAACGGCGCAGGCGCTCAGCAGGATGAGAACCTACAGTGTTCTCCACGGTACAGTAGAGATGCATTATATGCATATGGCACACAGGCAAAATAAAGCCAATAAAATAAAAACAATAAAACTGAGACCTCCTACACCCCAAACTCATCTAAATGACCCAGGTGTTAGAGTTAGGGTTACAGAGGTAAGATTAATGGATTAGGGTCAGATTTAGAAGTGAGGCTTAGGGGTTAGGGTTAGGGTTAGAGGTTATATCCCAGATTAATGTTAGGGTGGAGTTTGGTTTGGCCTCCTGTTACATATCGTATCTACTGTTTTCTATTTGTGTTGACTGCGCCATGACAGCCCTTCAAAGGAGGGATTCTGCTTTGCACTGGGTGCTGTATCCATATCGCTACCCCCCCATTCCTACATATGTACTGCTGCCCCACATCTCCGCCACCTCCATGGCCACCTGTTGTTTTCCAGCTGGGGGAAAGTACACGACATATGGCTGTGAGCTACGTAGGCAGCACAATCTAGATTAAATGCCCCCCATACTGCAGGGCCACTCACCAACGCCCGAAAAAAGCACATCTCACTGAATTTCCAACCCACCTTTCCACAAAATGACTGCGGTGGACACACCAAGGGCAGGGGGGAAAGAAGCGATTTCTGTTCTCCCGCAGTCTTAAATTGAATTTGAAACTTTCCCTTGGTAGGATTCGAGGCTGAAGAACTCGCTCCCATGAAAAAGAGGCCATTAGCATCGGGCAAGGGGGATCTGAACACATTGTTGCAGCCTCCAGGGAACTGGCACCAAGGTTTACGGGCCGTGTGGCAACACAGGCGAAAAATGATGAAGAGGAATTTCCTCCGAGTTCACTTCGCTAAGCACATTTTTCTTTTTTTGTGATTAAAGATTCATTTAGGAGATGAGCTTAAAGTGACACATGGCTACGCCCTGTGTTCCTAATACCCACGTTGAAGAGCTCGCCGCCAGTTCGAAGCACAGGTTCATTCCAGGTCGATTGTGATATTGAAATGGCTTCCCGTTAACTCAATTATAGTTTCCCAGAGCCATCAATGCCAGATGCCTTATCCGCTGTATTCTGTAAAATTATGATCGCTATTGTGCTACGCAATATGAGCTGTGGGAGTGGGTGGGAGGGTGGGACGGCGGGGGGCCATCGCTGTGGGTTTGATTTATTTCACCCGCGTGTTTTGTGCATTACCAAAGAAAGTTTCCGCAATTGCGTCAATGTCTTGACAGGTGGATTGTGAGAATTTTTTTTTTTTTTGCATGTAACACTGCACCCCAACAATGAATATTCGACTTGGCTCTGACGGCCATTCAGCGCTCGCCTTTGATTATATATTCTGCATAAATAATTTAAACGGCATTGCCTCTTAAAACTCAAGGAATAATTCTAACTTTGTTTTATTTATTCATTAAAATTTTAGCTCTTCAAGAAGCGAGGCGTCCTACTTGTATTTATGCATTTATGCACCACTCCTTTCATTTTTTGCAGCTGAACTGTCACTGCAGCGTTTTTAAATGTTGTCCGATGTTGTCAGGGGTTCCGGGTGAATTCCAGAAATGGAGACGCATTTTAAGGAAAGGAAGAGCGCGGCCTTTTAGTTTTTATAACTAACACGGGTTTCCGCTGGATATCCAGTCCTTAACAAATGTATTTTACCCCCTTTTTACCTCCTAGTTCATCTGTGGCCTGTTAGCAATTCCTCTGTTGCTTTCCTCCTGCCCAGTGACGCCCTCGGAGCAGAGCGTTAATCGCCCAGCTCCACTGGAGCCCTGCTGCCACCCCAGCTGCCTGTAGGGGTAGCTGTAGGCAGCCAAGGGAAGGGAAGCTAAAAGCTACTGCCCACCCCAAAGCCATGTGGTGTTCCCTGGGCCACTGATGGTTAACGTGGCACAACTAAGGATGAAATGCTGGTCCCACTCCGAAAAGCGGATTCAGGGACACAGGTGTCACAGAGCTGTCACTTTGCAGACTTAAATGGCCCAAATTCAGGTCCATGTACCTGCTGTAGTACCCTTGAGAAAGGTTCTTACCCTTAATTGATATGGTAAAAATAACCCAATTAATGAATAGGTAAATATCTTCCAAGTAGGTTAGTGTACAAACCTCTCACTGGAAAGGGTCAAAACAACAATTTGGCTTCTTACCCTGTCTGCATGATACTGACTGCATATGTATGAGTTCAGTCTGATAAACAACTGTTGCTAAATTAGAAAACCTTAAATGATGTTAATTTGCGTGTTTATAATCCATGGTATGTGCAGTACAGGATATTCTGCGTGTTAGCGCTGCCAGCCATATCACTATGTTACACCTGAGAAATGAGAAGTGCGGGAAGGTTCAGAGTTACAACGTCAAATAAAGGGAAGATGTATGTCAAGGTGAGCACAACAACCGGGATTCAAACAAACAGGTTTATTTTAAAAAAATGACTGGTGAAAGTAAGACAGCAATTAATGCAGTGACAGTGCAGAGACATTCAGACAAAATGGAAGCAGTAGAAACAGCTGATAAGACAGCAGCACGGGCGCGCCCGTCTGTCTGTCTGTCTGTCTGTCTGTCTGTCTGTCTGTCTGTCTGTCCACCCATTTTGCTGTTTCCTGTTGGCAGTGGAGAGCGCTGATGTGACATGTATGTATTTCAGTTCCTCCTGAGTGGGTTCATTCACAGTCTGTGTGCAGTGCTGGTCTGAGCAAGAGATGCTGGCTGAACCCCAGCTGGCGACCGCTGTCATGTCCCAGAAAGCAGGGCTTTGGCATGCAGGTCCTGCTAACCTGACACAGGCTGAAAATGGGAAAGGTGACCCCTGTGACCCCTGACAACACAATCCAGGCATAAACAGCTTCCTACGCTCAAGTCATGGGTGCCATAACTTCCAGGATGCTTTTCAACGTGTGCCATTAATCACTCCAGAGCAAGAAAAAAAGAGAAATGTTGTCGCAATGGAGTGCACCCAAATTCCTTTTCCGGCTCGAGAGAATTTACCTGTGATTAATGGCGGATCGCAGCAAACTGCTTGACAGAACTTTCAATTTATAGGGAGGAAATTGCTCTTTCCTGTCCGCATATTCCATCTTGGATCAATCAGCTGGGAGGAACCCGGATACACGGCTGAACCCGACGATACAATTATGATTGATATTGCTTTTTATAAACATCCAATTACAGGTTCCTTCTGACTTCGATGAAACAAAAATGGTTTTTTGAAGAGATTTTTTCACTCTTCATTCTTGAAAGGTAACTGTAGCACAAGATAAACAGTAGCAGGGAAATATCGAAAGAGCCAGATCCTGCACTTACTGCATTTTGGCTTTTTTTCTTTTTAATTTATTGCTCAACTTATTTCTGTTCTGGCTTGAAACATCCAGCAACAACTAGATGTATCTTGAGTTGTGTAATGCTTCTTCTTTGTTTGCAGCATTGATCATGGTTTCATTCATTCTTTACAAAAGTCTGTAGTTGCTCAGTGTTTCTCCTGGTTTTTTGGGAGGTCCAATATCTCCAAGAATTCTACTGGGGTCTTCCCTCATAGATTCATCATTGCACTGGACACCTGTGCAGATGTAAATCATGTTTCGCCCGCGAAAGGAATTGATCTGTTAAAGCACTTGGGGATGGGAGAAGGCCGACAGCAGCTCAGGGTTTTGTCTGTCCTCTGTCATTTGCTCCTTAAAAAAATTAATAAAAAGTTAAGCCTATTTAAATACACAGCTGAAAAAAGAAAAACAGCTTAGCTTCCCAGCATATTTCATTTATTATTATTACTATTGCAAGTAGAAAGAGCAAACTGTAAAATAACAATAAAAAGTACAGAACAGTAAATGCATAAACCTGTAACACAGTTGTTTATTATCATTATCAAGTATTATGTACTTTATATAATCTTATTGGACCACCGTCATATATGTAGTTCGTCATTGACCGGCAAGTTGTTATCCGGTCTCCTCCGGTTGAATGCTAGCAACCCGCAGAGGTGTTTTTTTGTCTCGAACTTTTTACAATGTGGAGTTTAGGTTAAAATGTAGAAGGGAAGCGGACAAGTGATGCTAAGGGAATACAGGATAAAAGGGTTAATGAGTAACATGACAAACACAAAATGGGTGAGCAAGTGTGGATATGATAAAAAGATGACAATAACAAAGTAAAATAAACAAGTGACTACACTCAGCATGTGTGAAGGAAGCGTACAGGTATTTCCGGGCCTTCGATAGTCTCGGGACATTTCGAGGAGCCAAGATGGAGAAAAGTGCAGTTCACCTGCAACATCCTTCAGGGTTTCAGGCTGGTTAAAACAGAGTAAATTTAGATTTTATTCATAGCGTCTTCTCGGTTCGCGTGTTTGACGTTATTGCTCATCTCGAATTAATCGGACTGGAAGCCTGGTATCCAGCTTTCTTTGGTTTTACAATCTCATTAAGCGTCCTGTGATCTCAACAGGTAAATTAAAGTCTAAAAATATTTCCCGACATTTGGACCGCGAGGAAAACAAGGTGGGGAAAAAAAGCTCGAGACGCGTTCAGTCAGTGGAAGACCTCGGTCCGCGGAGTCTGCGCTCGTAGCTGAGGGGCAGAGAGCCGCTCAAGCCGCGGCCTCTCTTGCAGTTCATTAAAAACATATTAGATTAAATGCAAAATTACTGTAAAACTCACTGCGCTCCGTGGCTGATGTGCGCAAATTATGAACCGCTTCTTTTGTGTGTCTCTTGTCCGACGCCTTCTGGCGTTTTCCACGCTGACTTTTAACTTCCTTTTTTCCGCTAACACTTTTAATTGCTTCGCGTGCGCTCGCAGTCTCGCTGCGTCCTGTTACTCGCCTCCAGGCAGCTGTTTTTAGGATGCTTTGCGCGCAAAATTCGGCCTGCCTCATATCCTTCAGAAGGTTACAGTGAATATTACGCACGCGTTGTGCATTGGTTTTTAAAAATTATTTTTAAATAAGAAGTGAATCGGAATTTGGGGGCCATTATATTAGCCTGCATTATTACAAAGCCGATGATGAAACTCGCAAGGAACAATTTTTGCGTTGAATGAAGGAGCATGGAAATAGTGGGTATTGCTGCATTTTTCTAGGCTGACATTTATGTGCCTCTTAATGAAAAGAGTATCTGAAATGATTGGATTTTCGCTGGCGACCAAGTGGCCATTCCGCGATGCTATCCCAGCTAACACTTCATTTGCCCCCCCGGGATCTTCGTTGCCTGGGATCTCGATCTTTCGCTAGGGTCACCTCAGGACACCTCCATTGTTATGGCCCAAGTGTCAGCGCTGCAATTTTTCGGCGCGCCGCAATCAGTGCACAGCATTGCTAATGCAGAACAAGTGTCGAATTCAGGTAATTATCTCATCCGCCGTATCCGCGGCTACGTTCCCGAGCTTTAATGCGGCAAGAAAAAGGGCCGGCATTACCGTCATTATAATCCATTGGTCCTGTCTTGCCTCGAAATTTGCTCACGTCTCTTCACCCTTGAAATGGAAAACTACACATATTACCCATCTTCTGATTATTACTCACAGTCTGTCTGATTTAACGTACTCATGAATTATTCAGAGTCTTCATATTTTTTTTCCCCGCCAATTTATTTTCGGCGGCGGCGACACCCCTGCCAGGGCCGCGGCGGAAGGACACGCGTGGGTCGTGCGTCGGCTTCTCGTGACGCCGGGCTGCCGCGATCCCTGACGCCCAGTCATCGCGTGGAATGGAAAACTGGTGTACAAGGGGCCGCTTCTGTAAAATTTGAAGCAAAAAATGCTGATGAAGATCTGCGGAGAATCCATTGCGTTGGCCAATGTGGTGTCAGCATTGTCATTGCAACAAACACAACTTCGGCCCGTCAAAAAACAAAAAAAAAAAAACTATACTGGCAAAAATGGGACAGAAAACAAACCTACAGCGGGGAATGACAATCGACAACGTATTGAAGAAGGATGAGGGCAAGAAAACATCCTGAAAAGTAAAAAAAAATATATATGTATGAATTTGTATATATATCATCCAATCTTATAAATATATAAAGATTCATTATCCAAATACAAATACAAATCCATTCATTATCCTTAAATTCTTCATCCTGGTCAGGGTTGCAGGTGTTCTAGAATGTATTCCGGAATCACAGAGCTGTGGGGAATGGAACTACACATTGGGTGGGACACTAGGAGATCACAGGGTGCAAACAGGAAATAGGACACGGGAAAAGGTTTGTAAAGGGTGGTGAGTTTGCCAAATCTTCCAGAAGTTGCCAGAATAGCAATGCAGTTTATGTACAACTGCATACAGCACATTTCCTACAAAAAGGTAATTTAAAGTGTTTCACAAAGGTAAAACAAAAAAAAAAAAAAACATAGAAAGATTTAATAAAGCTTATAATGATGAATAGCTTAGCAAAGAATAAAGCACAAATATGCAATCCAGAATCTTAATCTCTTTGGGCACTTGAGTGAAATGCATGTTTGTTGGGGAAGCCTCTCGTGTGGACTGAAGCAATAAAATCTTCAGTAAATATAAGCAGAAAATATACATAAGCAGTTAGTATGTATTTGTAATTTCACATTTGTAGAATAAGTGAATGAAGGAACTAGGATCATTGTGCAAGTAAATCACACCTGTCCACAGAAATACCCTGGTAAGGCATGGTGGGATGCACAGATAAACAAAATGTTTTGTTCTTTGGATGTGGGAAAGCTTTAGCCTGAGTAAAAATGAAGTCCATGTTACCGAAAGCTCAGGTCAAGGTCATGCAAGGCGTATATCCTTAAAAATGGACAGAGGACAGAGCTGATATTCCACTTAGCTGTAATGAAGCGGCTCAATTATAATTGCCATTAGAAAATAATTTTTGGGCCAAAACTTGGTGCTGTTGGATCTACGGCCAGATGCGATATGGCTCTTGTCGACATTGCGGTCATGCTTCGGTGGCCAATTTTGCTTATTCTCAGAAAACAAAGACACTCGAGGCACTCGATCCCCTGAAAATGTGGGATTTGAACGGAGGGAATTCCGAAGGGGATCGGTCCAGTAGCTACCCACCTCCTGGAGGCACATGTCTGTCGGGTGAAAATGCTACGCCATCGCCTCTTATCCGTGTTGGGTGCAGAACACGGATTTGAAAAATGCGGCACTAAAGTGAATAAGAAAATAAAGCGTGTGACGCGGGCCGACTCGCGCCCGGGGCGTCGTGTTTTACAACACATCGCCTCCCTCGCCTGTGTTTAATGAGTATGGGGCCTTCAGTGGAATGAGCATCAGTGCCGCCGGTGCTTCCTGAACCAGCGAGTCGACTCCCCCTCGTGAAGCCAAATACCGATACCCCCCCTCAAGTGTTCATCCTCTCTGCATTGTACCGTCATCACGTTAGGATAAAAACACCACATCTGCATCCTCCCCTCTTTTTCTCCTGGGAGTTGGAGTGAATTAGAGGAAGGGACTGAGTTGTGTTGACAAATGCCCAGGTGTGGGTCAGCCTGGACGAGGGAGACCGACGCCATCCGCCACTCCATAGCCCCACGCCGATGAGGGAGACGATGCCTCCTTAGCCCCCACGTCGCTCACGGTCGGAAGGACCCCCCCACGATGGAGATGAAAGAAACGGCACAGTGACAGTGCTTTTAGAACCCCCAGACATCCCCAATCTTCATTTCTGGAAAGCTCTTCCACTTGCATTTGTTATCCTGTCGTGTCGGCCAGTAATAGATGCAACCGTTCACCTTCCATGTGGGAGCTTTCTTGAAGCGGAGAAAGTAAAGAAAGACGGGGGGGGGGGATCTCAGGGCCAGAACAAGGATTTATTACTTCCAACATCATTTGCATAACTGTATGCATCTCATGCAGAGTGAGAACATAGTGCCTGCATGGATGATCAGTTCTTATCTAAGAACTGCACCATGTAGATAAGAAAGCAGTTGGAAAAAAGCACAGATAAAAGTAATCTCAGCTCCTGCTGCATGTGTCAAATTATTTAGGACCTAATACTCTTTAAAGCTATTGCAACAGTAGCTTACGAGTACTTTGCAATTATATCACGATGGTAACTTTACGAAGATCCAGTCGGCTTAAAGGAAACAACGCGCGACTGGGATGGGCTTCCTTTTTCCTGAATTTGTTTTCGTTTGCTTGCCGTTGTTGTCTGCTTTCTGTTGCCTGCTGAGTTCCCTGACATCCGCCTGACAGATGCTTGCGAGATTTGGCCTGCGCCCGTCCGGCAGGGCATCCGGGCCGAAAATGATTTTTCCCGGGTGTTGCAGTTTTTTTTTAATTTTTTAATTTTTTTTTTTGAATGATGACAATGTTTATCATGCAAAGATCTGGGAGAAAAATCATGATTTTTCCTTGTCCCTCAGGCGAAAGAAGAAGTCAGAGCTCCTTCCTGCAAGACTTCACCCTCCTCCTCCTTCTTCCTTTGTCCCTCATCCGAGTCTTTAGACCACCGTTTCCCTGCGGCCGGATTCCAAACAGAACCGCCCTTTCCCTGCAAGTGTGTTTGTTAAAGCGTTGAGATTCCCCCAAACCACCGTTCTATGCCGATGCTGGCCTTTCCCCATTGTTTGCCCCTCGTCGCCTCGCACGCGCTGCTATTTGTGACATCTGTGGCATTTTTGGGACCGATCTTTGGCGCACCTGGCGGCAGCTGCCCCTGACATTCTGGACAGCGGCGAGGAGGGCCCCCGTCGTGACGCTTTCATCCTGCAAACATATCGAATCGGGGCGCGTCGGAGCTGAACTAGCTCCTGTCACCCGTCGGCATTTATGGGTGGATTTATTGGGCCTGAGCAAAATGCGAAGCAGACTTTTGCAAGCAAATAAAATGTTTAAAGCTATAAAAGAATAACATAAACCCAGCGCTAAACTAAAACTGAACTGAAAAAGTCGACTGCGGGTTCATTGACGTTACAGCATCACCGACATTACAGTTCTGTTTATGATTTCTGTTTCACTGTTCAACGGTCTGATTTAAGGTTTTTATTTTAAAAATAGCAAAAGATTTGTCAGCTAAAGGAACAATTATATATGAAGTATTCATGTCATGTTAACATTTCTGACATGCAAAAGAGTTTGGCGTTTTGACTGCGGGTTTAAATTCTGCACAGAGGCAGAGTGACAGTGACTGAAGGTCAAAGTTTAAAATATAGAAAAAAGCCTGAAAATAAATCAGCTTTAAATAAAGCCCCAGCAACATTTAACACGTACGTACCCAGCTGAACACAGACAATGAACGCTATCGAAATTTTCCATATCGCAACACCTTCCTTGTAATGAGACCTAGAGTCACATCGGCCTCCTTCTAAACACCAGCTGAGGCATTAAGGAAGGATGAGGAGGAGTGTGTTTGTGTAAATACTGTGGCAGCGGCTCCCTTTGCGAACAGCCTGCCAGGTTGTTTCACATGTTGATGGATTTTCAACAAGCGCTCCTGCCTCTAGTTTGGCTTTGAGCAGTTATTATTTATTATTTATTTTTTTTAGTAAAGGGTTATAGGGGATTTGGAGCTGTTTTGAGCATTCTGGAGGAAGCCTTTGCTCCGCCTAGCGAGATCACAGCATCACCGTGAAACTGCGAGGTGTTTCTCACGAGCTTCTGGAACTTTCTACGATCAATTTCATGTTTGTTTTCGGCCCCTGGTTCCTATTGGCAGAGGGTATATAAAGTTCAGCTTTGGGCTCGCAACGAAAGTCTGCCTAGGTGAAAAGAAAGGGAGAAAAAACACATTAATCAGATTTTCCACACATTTGGAGACAGAACGTGTCCAAGTTTGGCTGTATTTCTCCGCTAGAAGAAGGTCACCCTGGAAACATTATTAATAAATGGCTCAAAAGAAAGATCCAGGTCAAATTTAACACCAAGAGCCCCGACTACCAGGGAATAAATCTGTCATCTTGTTTCAAAGTGAAAATGATGCTGCACACATGAGATTATTATCAGGCGGCGCTTCCATGCAGTGGGCACGGAGCTGGAAACTGGGCACCACAAAGTCGCAGGACGAGATCCCAGGAGGGGGGACTGCTGTTGTACCTTTGACCGTCGTACCCACTTGGGTGAACACTAATGAGTAAATGGGTAAAATTGTAACCTACATAAGGATTTGTGGTCTTCTAACTGACTTACCTTCGGTTTATATCCCACCCCTTTCGCAATATTTTTCAGGGTTTTGCTGGAAACTGTTGAGATGTTAAGGCTGTAGTTACTGGATTAAAAAAAAATGAAATCCAAATGCAAACCTGAATTTTATGAATCTTGCAGACCAATACGCATACAGGTAATTGCAATATATCCGTCTTTACTCTCTTCTTACACTGGAACCCTGGGGACATAAAGAGACAACCTGATATAAATGTACCGCATACTCCGGTGTCCTGAGATTTTCTACCTACTATTGTGATGTTAATACAGTATCGGGATTTTCTCTCCCTTACCATGGTAAATATCCATAGAAGCTCTTTGAATTGTAAAATGTTGAAAAAAAGCATAATGTTTCTTCTTATACAGGGTAATAGCCAAACATCAAAAGCAACTCTTTGGAATCCCGATGCACTAAGCCCCACATTGCAGGCGGATGTTATCTACACTTCAGATGAAGATATCGCACTTAGAGAGCGACATCTGGCATTCACATATGCTGAAGCAATAGTGCACCGACATGCTCAATTCCATAAGAGCACAAACACTCACACACGCAACCCTGAGCCTAGACGGCAGAAGCAGGATTAGAATCAAACTACCACCACGCGATGTTGGGCTTTGTTCAAATGCACAGCCAAGTGCCACCTGTATAAGACCCTGCCCCTTACCTTTACCCTTACCCTATGCAAATCTTAACCTAACCTTAATCCTATGCTAACCTTAACTCTAACCCTAACCCATTGCAAGCGACCTTTGTGTCTTAAGACGATTGTTGCTTGTGTTGTGTGTTTTACTATTAAAAATCAAACTAATCTGAATAATTTTTGAGTCACCTTCACACCTCTGTCTTCCTTGCTACGCTAACTGCTAAATGCCATTGTTCATTATGCACAAGATAATGGCAATAATATTTTTTCCTGATTTTCCCTCTGCCTCACCACACTTACACTGCATGCAAAAACGTGTTCGGCGCATACACAAATAGGCCGATGCATGCATGCACAGAGCTCCATTTTATTACGGTGCAAGTCATTGTTTTATTACTATAACAGTTGATGGGAGTTTTGACAGTGTTCTCTGCTGACACTGGAACAGTATTTGGTGCAACCGAAAGCAAGGGTGTCTATAGACTGGAATGGGAAGACAAAAGTCAAGTTTGACATGTGGTCACAACAGAACTTTTTTCCATGTCCACTTCTTCCATCCCATGGCCGAATGAAGGCAATGCATCCAAATCAGGGACAATAAACATTAGTTTGTATGATGCTTTCATGGCGCAGCGCAGTCTCATCTTACGCTTGCTTGAGTTTTATGTGGGTGAGCCCCCCCCCCATTGACACAAAAACTGTTGGGAAAAGTCAAGAAAAAAAGGGATTTCCACATATGAGCACCACCCCAGTGTAACCAGCAAGTGAGCCACATCATCCCTGGCCTGGGTGTCTCATAACACCCCCACGTGCCCCTCAGCATGGCAAGAAAGTATAAAGAAGGAAGACGCATCCGGCCAAAGCAGTCACCAGGCCTGGAGAGGTGATGGGGGAGGGGGTCTTTTGGTAGATTTTTCATTGTTCATGTTTAAGAGACAAAGAACAAAAACAAAAGTTCTGGTCCAAAATAGACGGACTAAATCAAAGCCATTTCACACAAATATGAGTGAAATAGATGGTTGGCTGTGCTGACAAAAGAGCAGAAGTGGCCAGACTTAGAAACCAAGCTCAAAACTTGCAAGAATTAGAGAAATTTTCCCAGAAATCGGAATGCTGGCCAATTCTCTAAATGTGAGTTCAGAAGATTCTCAGCTCTCCAAAACGAAATCATTGTCAGAAAACTCTTCCCCTGATTCCTGCCTCCTTACCCAAAAATCGTGTCTCTTTGCAGAGTCTTTGTTCACTGGCCACACCTGGTGCTCACTGCCTCCCGGTGAGCTCCTACACGTGTGTCTATCAGCCTGGGTTACGTCCATTATGCTGCATGTTGGCTTGTAACCGTTTCTTCTTTATTTTTATGCATTGATGCCATGTGCTTTTTATTAACACATTTTACACTGTTGTAGCTTGGTGATGCAGGGAGCAAAGTTGCTGCCTTGCAGTGGCCAGAGTGTTCAGGTGTGGGGTTCAAGTCTAGCTCACTCCGTGTGGAGTTTACATGGTCCCCCTGTGTACACCTCCTCCCACAATCCAACAGCATGTGTTTCAGCTCAGTCGGTCACTCCGAACTG
This sequence comes from Heterotis niloticus, assembly GCA_018136845.1. Lineage (NCBI taxonomy): Eukaryota > Metazoa > Chordata > Actinopteri > Osteoglossiformes > Osteoglossidae > Heterotis > Heterotis niloticus. Next base: position 2,161,124 of record CM030904.1, read on the forward strand.
CGCACAGTGTGCGGCCTCCCTATCCAAGGTGTCGTTTCGTAGTCCGACACGTCGTGATTCTGGGATGGGCTTGGGAGATCAGCCTCCCTGACCAGGCTAGAATAATTCCTGTTAACGTATAATTATACACGCTGTTATTATTTCCAATAACTTCATGTGGTGGCATAACCTAATGATAAACAAGTCTCATTGTCAAACAGGTGGAGTTACATCAGTATTTCATCACACTACTGTGGATTTGACCCGTTTGTCCGATTTGCTGTCAAGTTTGACCGAAATGTGATACATGGCCTAAGTTACGGGAACAGGTAGCCCTCCGCACTGTTTGTCTTTTTATTTTAAAAAGTTTTTTTTGTTAAATTTTGTTCTATAAAGGGATGAGCCCAAACATGCCCGTGCGGGTTAGCTTAAACCCGGTTCTGAGCGCGAATAATTTATTGTGTAAATGGAGCCTTTTTCAGCATTATCATAAAATAGACAATAGTGCAAATAAATAATGATGTGATACATGAAATTAAGACCACAGTGTGGAACCCAGATGGCCAGGGAATATTCAGAACCAGAGATAAAATAAAAATAAAGATCCCAGTAGGGCCCCTTAGTGTTTGCAGTTAGAGGGTGATTTGTTTTTTTTTTTTGTTTTTTTTAATCCATAATGAATTTAAACAAATGCCGACTTTGTTTTCATACAAATTTACAGTACACTGTACATTACAAGCCTGTGACCCTACCTGCTTATAGACAGAAAGCGGTTATGCTAGTGTGTGTGTGTGTGTGTGTGTGTGTGTGTGTGCAGACTTATTATTGCTGAGTACTGCTTTTAAAAGCCCCTTCAAATGTGAACAGACAGGTCGACCAGTCAGTCTCTGTTCAGCCACAGCCCACAGATTCCCACCCGGAGTCTCATGTTAGCCCCAACGAAGAGGAGCTTGGATGGTTCCGGAGTGCGGGCTGCTGGTTTTTTTGTTAATTCTGGATCAGCGGGTGCCGTGTCAGCTGACAGCCGTGTCCCTGGTCTCTGGAGCGTACACAGAGCGCCCCGAGCTACTGGCTGTTCACGGAGCTGTTCCTCCACACACATTCGGTTATTTGCCAGGAAAAAGCGAAATAAATAAATAATTCCGAGAGTGCAATGTGCTGTAACAAATGTTGGAGCTCTAGAATTAACAGCTGAGGGTTAAAACTTAACTTCCGAAAGCCAAAAATAAACTTTCTCTCCTTTTGTCAGGCTAAGGAAAAAAAAAGGCAGAGGTGAAAAACAAACAGTCAGAGCGGTTTAGCGTCACATGTTTCCTCGTGGTCCGATACACTTTGCGCGAGCAAACCTGTAGCTGCCGGAGGCCTCGTGGGAGAGTTCGGGACGAGGGATGCGATTGAAATGCGACTTCACGGGCCGCAGCGATTCAAGCGGAATGAAAAGAGTGCGGAGCGTTTGCTTTGGGCTCGGCCGACACGGAGCGAGGGAGCGGAGCGCGATAACGGGAAACGGCATCTGTCATAAGACGACTACCCGCACCTTTGCTGGAATACTAATTCCGCCCATGCCAGACCATCTGCTTGGCATTTGCAGGCTCCGAGTAAGTAATAATTAATGAACCGATGCGCGGAAGTCGAGCGCCATGTCGCCGCTTCCATACCTAAATGTGCAAAGCTGTTTGCTGCTGTCTAATGAATCGCATAAGCGCTTGCGGACGGGGCCTACAGAACGGAACGCACCTTGCACGAACAAATTACTCCCAAATAACAAGTCCTCCAGGAGGGACGGCACTTGCGCTAAAGAGGCGGCACTTTTGAGTGTTTGCTTCTCAGACTCAAGAGTCGATTTTTTCCCCCCTTCCGTTTTTAATTTAATGGAGCGAGCGCACAATTAAAAGAGGCTGAATTTAATCCCGAAGGCGCGTTGAAAGTAATTTATATGAAGATCTCGAAAGGCAGGGTTTATCTCGCAGGCCGCAGATAAACAGCGACTTGTATGTCGATGACACCGCGCGGAACGCTCGGGATGCGACGCGTAAGAATTCTTCCTAAATTGACGGGGATTTTCTTTGTTTGACGGCCGGCCGTCGACGGAAGGATCGCGGCTCCGACGCCACGCGGGAAAGTCGATATCCGGATTATGCCCGAATGCGCAAGGATTTCGGCGTAAGAGCATTCGGTCCCGGCTCGGCTGCGCGTTCCGTGTAAATGAGCCGTTTCCAAGCAATGCGGGAGAGATGTCTGCTGCCGGGCAGCTGCGCTAAACATTTAGGTTAAAAAAAAAAAAAAAAAAGAAGCCCTGGTTTCCCAAAAGCCCTGAGCGATGCTTTCTCAGCTTCAGGGGTCATGCTTGACCTCTTCGCTGAGATGAATTACCATCTCCTCCCAGAGCTGTTGAAGGAAACGTGGCTCTCATTCAGACCAAGCCCACTGTCAATAGCCCATTTTCCCATTCCCATTTTTCATCCTAATCAGTTTCTTCAGAAGGGGAAAAAAAGCACCTCTTTCATACTTTGGCTTAAAAAGGAGCCTTGAATGAAGAGGCCTTCAAAGGACTGCGGAACGACACGCGGCGGGGTCCTCGAACGAAAACAGACGCGGGACTTAGACAAATTTCAGGTAATTACGGGTATCATTTTTTAACTCATCCATCCATCCGTCTGCCTTTTTTATTGGATTAAACACACGTTGCTCTCTCCGTAATTGCTTCTATCAATTTTTAATCACGGCGAGCCGCGCTCCTAATTGTTAAGGTTCAGTCCTCTCATTATTATATACGCATTAACTCCGTCATCTGTGGCCCGGCGCGAGAGGCACGTTCGGCCGTCGCCGCGGAATCACGCCCGGGACGGAGAAACCCCATTAAGCACACCGATTAGCTAGCAGGGGCGTTGTTGGCCGGGCGGCATGGAAACGGCGGGCGCGGATGAGGGCGCACGCGCCCGGCTCACGCGAGGTTCCCTTGGGCGATCGCTTTCCGTCGTTATTTGCCGGGGTCTTCGATCGGATGGGTACGGGTTGGGGGAGCTTTGCTCTGAGCTACGAATTGTCCACAGGGAGAGAGTAATGGGGAGGAAGGGCGATGCAGAGACAGAGAGAGAGAGACAGAGAGAGAGAGAGCATTAGTAGTGGAGCAGCCAGTGGGAGGAATAGGTAATCGCTCCTGAACTCACTCCAGAGGAGGAGGTGGGTCTTTTTCCTAATGACCAGGCGAGTCTCCGGGAGCTCATCGAGCCGCTCAAGACTGATGGAGCACCGAAGGTGGCGGGAGAGGAGGAGGCTGGGCCGTCCCCCCTCCTGGGAGGATGCGGGCTCGGCGCCCTACCCCGTATTCATCTGCTCCGGCTCCTGCGCCGCCCTCGAAAATGCAGATAATTACCCGGCGGCAGCACGCGTACAGTACAGACGTGCGAAAGACAACACCTCCACGAAGCACCGACTCCGACCGTACGGGGATGAGGCCAGGTGACGACAGATGAGCGGACGAGTCCCCGAAATGGGGAACAAGCGATGTCAGGTCCCGGCGAACCAATTATATCTGAGACCGGAGTTAGAAGTGCGGCTGCGGCTGCGGCGCGGGCTGCGCAGGCTCGGTGCCGCTCTTCCAGGTTAACAAAAACGCATGTCTTTCAGGGAGTCTGACAGGCCTGGGAGAAAGGCGCAGGAGCTCTGGGGTGTAAAATTGGATTTTCCAAAGGAGCCGTTGGAGAATAACAGTCGTCAGTGGACCCCGAATGCCTTCTTACATAACGCGATCCTTAAGCAAACGCCGACACGTTCCCCGGCTTGCATGCCACTCAGCATCCCGACAGCCATTGACGTGATGCACCCGTGCTCATAAGTAAGACATAGTAAACGCCCGCAGTTCTGCTTGTCAAACGTGGGACGCAATGAGGACTTTCCCTCTCCCCGTCTTGCTGTGTTTGCGGCGCAGGTTCTCCTCTCGGCCAACGCGACTAGACCAGAACAACGCAGGGCGCGAGGGGTGGGGGAGGAGGACGTGCAGGGTAATTGTAACAACCCCGGAGGGTTTACCGAGCAAACAAGACAAAAACTAGCGGAGTTCGCCCGTATTGCGGCATCAGCGCTTCCCGGTGCCCTTTCATATGATGTCAAATGGCTCGCGGCCTAATTGGGCGCGCAGCATTAAAACAGCCCTTCGCACGGAGGAACAACAAGCAGACTGTGAGGGAAGGTGCAGCTCAGGTGCCCGTGCCCCCTTGTTTAATATCATCGCGATCGCCCAGAGCACGGGCGCCACGCCGACGGCCAGCGGCACGCATTATCGGGAAAAGGATTTTCAAAGAGAACATCCGTTTATTTCGGATTTTATCTTCTGCCGGTGTTTGCTTTAGTTGAGGTCAACGTCTTCCCGCAGAAATAGCCGGAAATTATTCTTGAAGGAAATGCAGAGTCTCATTGGGCAAATGCGAAACAAACTATTCGGTCTCATGCATAATTCTAAGTGATTTTCCCAACCCAACCGCAAACCCATTCCAAAACATCTGCCTATCTACTCAAATAGGAGGTTGAAAACCAACTTTAATAGTGGGGATATAATGCAGTTTGGGGCGGTGCGCTGCAGCAACTGCAAACCCCCTTTGTATTGTACTTGCATGTGTGTAAAAGATGAACTGTTTAGCTACGGCAGTTACTGCAGCTTAAAAATCCAGGTGATAAGTATTACATATGTCACTCAACACAACACAACAGCAACAACAACAGCAACAATAATAATAATAATAATAATAATAATAATAATAATAATAATAATAATAATAATAATAATAATAATAGTGGTAGTAGTAGTATTGGTATTAGTAGTAGTAGCATGGTGTCCTTGAGGACATGAGATTGCCTTGAATTAATATAAAACACATCATTCCTCAGATGACTGAAACAGCATTCATATGATTTCATTATAATTGTGTCCCTGGGCCTTTAGTTGTAAAGAGATTAAAACATTTTAGCTGTTTCTTTTACTCAATATTTTTTCCTGCAACTCTACGAACGACTGCTGCTTAAAGTCACGTCCCCAAAAAGCGCCGATTCCACCCCTGCTTCTGAAACCAGGTGAGAAGGGAAGGGGTGCCCTGTCAGTTCAACGTTGCATATTTTTCTCCTGCACTTCTGAAGCAGAATAAGTTTTTCCAGAGCTGTGTTGTTTGTTTCGCTGCTGACATTAATTGGTGTGAAGACTTGAGAAGAAGGCAGGCAGAAAAGTAATCTTAGCAGCAAATTGGCGTCTCTCGGAGAGACGAGTGCGACTGGAAACATGCAAATCCTGCTGGCCCGGTGTCATCCGGCGCCGCTCGGCTGATTGGATCTCACCATACGGGCCCTGTGGACCACCGGGTCTGGCCACTCGCTTACGCACCGCGCCTCCCCATGCCAACGCATGCCTAATAAACCGTGTCCCTCGCTGGTTTTTCCTGTGGGTTTGTCTACTGCACATCACAGTGCGCTTTTTCATGCTTCAGCAAGTGGACTCCGTAATAGAAAATGTAGCTAATATAGATTATAATGTTTTTTTACCACTTTTAATAACGTGTTTTTCCCTAAATGACTTGGCTTTTATGATGAGCATTAAGTTTGAAGATTCAAAGCTGTGGCCGCCCTCTTTTTTTACTCAACCCGACAAAAATTCACTCACTTCAGAATCACCCCTTCTCTTATTATTAAAGCATGCTGATGCTGTTGTTGTCGAGTGCTGTTGAGTCGATGTTGACTCGTGGCTAACTCTGTGGATGGTTGTCCTGAAAAGCATTCGGTCTTCAGCAAGTCGGCTAAGACTTGAAAAAGGGGTATCGGAGGCCGCGGTGACCATATCCATCCACCACTTTGCGGGTCTTCCTCTTTTCCGTTGGCCTTCCACTTTGCTGAGCATGATATCTTTTTCCAGTGACTGTTCTCTCCTCAGTATGTGTACAAAATTAAGAAAGTTGAGCCTGGCTGATGTTAGAGATGTTTAAAATATACCCAGATACCCCAGGACGCCCCCATTTAGTTGACAGTTGTACTAAGGAAAGGCTTCCGTCTGTGCTCGCCCCGTGTTTATCGCCCCTAAAGTGGACTTAAATGCAAATTCGTGTTTGCTGTCTTGCTTCCCTCCTCTTCATTGCTCCACCGAGTGTCACCAAAGGAATGTGTGGAGCGATGCCACATTGATACCACATGCATGTTATGACAATGTACCGCCACGCTGCCTTAATTTAGTATAATATTATTCTGCTCTCCAGGAGCAAACAGAATCTATTTGGAATCCGCAAACCAAAAACCCTTCCAGTGGGCAAAAATAAGATGGATTTGTGTGCGGTTGCTTATGCACAATGCATGTAATAGAGGCAGGGGACCTCGGGAAAATTCCGGATGTAGTCGAGGGGTGAGAGGGCCTTGTGAACAGTCTTGGTGTAGGTGGAAGAAGGATGGAAGGCTGCGATGCCTATTATCTAATGCTGAGGCTGAGGCTCAAAGGGTCATGAGAAAGTGTGGAAGTGGTACGGTTCTTAAGGGTCTTGGGAAATTAATGACAGAAATGACTGGAGGGCAGCGGGCCTTGCGCACAGTCTTGGTGATGGTGGAAGAAGGATGGAGAGCCTTGGAATGTGTATGGATGTGGTGGAGGTGTCTTGAAGAAATTGTAACGTGGTTGGGGTTCATAGGGCGTTGGGGAAAATTTGGCTGAAGTTGGATGTCAGAGAGTCTCAGTGCAAGTCTTGTGTTGGAGGACTCAGGGAAAGTTCTGCCTGTATTTGAAGGGTCAGCTATAATGTCTGAATGCAGCTGGCAGAATGAAGGGTCTTGGGTTGTGGTTTGAAGAGTGACAGGACCTTAGGAAATATTTGGGTGCAGTCAGGAGCTGAAGCCTGGAAAAAATTCTGCTGGCTTTGACCCGTCTTCCGCAAACTTGGTGTGACCCTGAAGAATGAATGCGATTTTCCAGGCCCAACACAAAACAGGGCTGCGACAGAGGCGAAACAAATACCAGTGTCACTGAGGAGATCTGTCACATTAAAGGTGTAAATAACTGCTCAGCCTCAATCTGTAAATTGAGCGGGTGACACGAACATCTTTAAAAGTAGATGAGACGCTGAACATCCCTTCATCTCGCGTAAGTTTGCAGGCCGTGAAGTAGCCGGGGTGGGGTAGGGACCCGAGTTAATCAGATACCGGCAGATGCGGCGCCTCGGCCCCGTATCAGATGCGGCGCAAAGTTTTCATCGCGGAGATTGAGTGCGGCTGATCCCGCACGCGGCAGGTGTGGAATGAAACGCGCTCATCGATGGCGGCACCAAGGTGACACGAATGGATTAATAGCCGAGCCCATGGTGTCTCGTGTTATACAAAAGGTCACGTCCAGCAACAAGTTTCACAGCAAAAATGACGCCTCCTCTGTAAATGCCGGGCAGTTGAAGATGAAATGCACTTTCAAATCACAGATCAAAAACTCACCAGATTTTTATTATTCTTTCTAAAATATGAAACGGCAACGGTGATTCCGTCCTTGTGGGATCTTTATGTCGTACAGCGGCCCGGTCACTCTTTGTTCTGGCTGCACTCCGAAGGGGTGGGAGGTCGGGCCCGTCTCTTCAACATGCGTTTCAAATTTTTAAAAACATCCCAAATTTACGGACTTCGTTTGCTGTTTGTTTCACGTTCGGAATAATTCGAGTGGGTGACCGAGCGCATGCCGTCGAAGGATGGGGATGCCGAGTGTTCGGGCGCGGTCCATTTCGCCGAATGAGTACCGTGAAACACACGCACGCATGCACGCATGCACGCATGCATGCGCATGCAGTAAACCAGACTGCTCCAAACACATCCTCTGTGGCAGGTGGGTGGCGATGGTGCGCGGGGGTGATGGTGGCGATGGGGGGCTTTGAGGGCACCGCTATCCCGGCAGGCATCGGAGTGTTTATTAGTTTTCGAGCGCCAGTCACACCGGGGCCTCGCTGGGCAGGTGCAATAAACAAGAATTTACGGTGCCATAGGAAACCTGCTTCCTGCTGATGCCAGAATCAAAGGGGTTGAGTTCAGCTCATATTATGGCATTTTCTGGTTCCGTGGACATGTTAATAAACAGAAATACACTCGATTAAAAAACATGGGCTGCTTCATGTTTACACGTAATAATTAACATGGCAAATTATTATAAATTCATGTCCTCCAGTCAATTAAATCACAACACAAATGTTCTGCCTTCTGAAAATATCGCGGCAGCTCAGCCAAGTACGTATTTCAGCTTGGTAAAAGGTAAATCGCTCGGAGATACTTTGTCCTAAAAACTGTTACCGGGGTTTTGCGTTTTTCTCTGATACAGACTTTGAGCGCATTACGCCGCGTTCGTTTTTATTGCTGCCGAACGCTTCCGAGTCCACGGGTTATTCGGGTTAAAGCTCCTCTAAGTCGGTTACAGGTTTGTGAAGGAAGTGTGTGATGTTTGTCCCCGGGAGTAGGAAGGGGGGGGTGCAAAGTCTGATGTGTTTGTGGGACTTGCTGATTCGCAGCAGAAGTGGGGAGAAGCGCTGTACTCGGCAGTAAGTGTCTCTCCGGCTTTTGCACCCAGCCACCGATTTGTGTGCGCTGTTCTTCTTGGGGTTTATATTCGCTCTGGCTTGTTGTTTCTCCAGGGTGGCTTCCCTTGTGAGGACCTGTATGGACCGACAGGAGTGCTAACAGGTCGTAATGGTCTCCCACGTTGCTCCAGCGCTGGACTCATGACACCGCCTGTTCCTCTAATAGCTTCCCCTACAGCAGCACCACTCACCGCTGTGCCCAAACAGCTCTTGTGCTTGCCACGGACTCCGGTGGGCCAGCTGGCTGCCTTCCTCAAAGAAAGCTCTCCGATGCCTCCAAAGCCCAATGCAGAGCCTACCAACGTGCCCCAAACTCAGCGTGATCCTTGCAGTTGAGCCCGGCTGTGACCCCAACGTTACCTTTCGTTCGCTTCTGCGGGCTGTAGTCAAGCTTCTGTCTGAAATGCTGCCCGGTGACTCGAAGGGCATCGGATGCGTTTCGACGGCAGCGTTCGGATATTTGACCTGGCACGAATCGTGCTAACAACGTGTGGGGGGGGGGCTGCTCTCAGCCCTTTGGCACCCGGGGGGACAAGCAGACAGAAACTTAACAAGAACCAAGTGACAACGTTTTCAGTCCGTCCAGCGATGAGCGGAATACAAGTGGTCAGTCGCCTGCAGCGGTGCTGGTGTTCTGCGAGGGCTTCTCGGATTGTGGGACAGTGATAAATAACTCCACACCAGAAATAAATCCCCAGTCCATCCCCTTCCGAAAAATATTTTTAAGTAAAGATGGAAAATCACTTGAACTGCGGACAAGTTGCTGCTTATGTGCATCAAAAGGACAGACACCGAGCAGCAATATTAACATAAATTAGGACTGCCGATGATGTTTGAGGACTATCGATCATTTCTGTTCCTGGAAACACCCGAGGATTTGTTATGTGTCCGACCCAGAGATCCGCACAAAGCCAAACGCACAAACGCAGCCCGCGCGGCAACCATCGGCAACGCAGGGCACCGACTGACGGCGAAGACGCGAAATTCGCATCACCAGCACATCTGAAACCAGCGTGGCAGATGGCAATGTTCTATTATTTCTTTTTCCTCCGCTTTCAAAATCATCGTAAGCAGAAGGAATAATGCATCAAATGGCGAGCGATGCTAAAGCGCCACAAAACGTTGAAGAGAAAAGCCAAGGAAACGTAAAGTTCTTCCACCGCCCAAGAGAGTTCAATAAATTTGCAGACGTGCCTAAAAATGCATTTTCCCCCCACATCCCAATGCTTAGTTATGCACCCAATATGTTCAGATGAATTAACATAAATTACCAATCACTTCCTGCAGAATGGAAACAAAGACGGACTTCATTATTCTTCATTAAAGCCCCCTTTTTCCCCCATGCATTTTCATTCCTGGAGACACTCCGGTCTGATGAAAATTCTTCTTCATCCATTTCGTTTCTCCATCTGCTTAAAAACTTCTGCCTAAGCAGGCCGGCAAACGCCACCCCTCGCCTAGTGCGCCTCAAGACATGTTTTCAGCAGCGGGGGGATAAATAAAATAAATAACCGAAACATGTTTTTCCTCTTTGAGCTCATGAAGTACCATTCTGCTGGGATAATAACGCGTAATGGACGACAAGGACGGGAACGACACCGAGGACCAGCGGCGAAATAACAACCGATAGTTGTTTAAGGATGAACGCGTGAACTGGAGCGCGTGCGGTACCGAGCGGAACGTGTTTCGAACGTGGCCGCCTGGAAAGGCGGCGCTTTTTCATCCCGCCTTGGTGCTCGCGACCGCTGCGCAGGAAACAATAATCGGCGTAAAACTGCAACTCTTGCTGATCCAATTAAAATAACATTCATCGATGAACTCACCTGTGCCCTACGTGCCATCTACGCTCGCATCTCTTACCAGGGAGTGCAGGGTTTTGCATATAAATGCGGCTTTTCGGAAGCAGCGCCGTTGGAGAGCTACGCCCGTTTTAGCTACCTCCCGTGAAGCGATCTGCCCCGGGAGGCTGAGCAGATGACGTTCCTGTACCGTAGTTTGCTCAACGCAAGTAACAGGCCCCGACCGGGCCTTTCTGCCGACTGGCAGCACCGAATCACACATCCCAAGATTCCATTTTTGATAATCCATCCGCTATCAAAAGCTGCTTCTCTAGTGCGGGGTCGCGGTGGCGCACAGCCTGGCTAGGAAGCTTCGGGCATGGAGCAGGGCACAGCCTGGACAAAACACCAGATCCTTGCGAGGCAGTAGCAAACACAGGGTTATTCAGAGTCCCAAATAAACTTCAAACACATGTCTTCAGATTGTGGGAGGAAACCGGATGCACACTTGGGAAGAACATGCAACCCGCACTCAGACTGAATCCTGTGAGTGTCACTCGCCATGCCAATCTCCGTTCAATCGTCGCCTCCTGGTAATGGTATGGCCTCGCTGTGTATGGAGCCGCCAATCTCCGCCCGCCGCATTAAGCCGCGATGCGCCTGTCTTTGACGGACAGGCCTGCCGCGACCTGAAGAACGGTCCCCTGGGTGGTTTAATGCACACTTTTGTTCTTCATACTGCTGTGCTTCTCTGAACTTCCCTCCTCACGCCCAGAGTTCAGTGGAAATCAATAGCACCGCCTCCCCTTCGATCATTTGCGGCTCTGTGCCCCGCCACACCGGGCTGCCAATTTTAATGGCTGCGGCCCGGACTCCGCGGACAAGGCATTGATTTAAAGGCTGGCCAATTTTGGGTACAAAGGGTTTTATTCTCCTCCACGGGGCATTAATGTTCGTTTGGGTACAAAGCGCGATGCACGGAGGTACAAATCTCAGCCCAGGAGCACCGAAAATGGTCAGAATATAATAGCACTGGAAGGCCATCATTTATCGCCTGCTTTTTAATCTTTTATCCCCTCCTTTTCACCTATTCTTTCTAAGCAGCCTGTGTACTTTCTTAACATTTATTTAGCCGATGCCTTTCTCCATACTGTTAAGCTACGTGCAATGAGTTAACTATTCATACAGCACGGCAATTCTCCCCAGCAGGAGCACCTCCCCCCCCATCCAAAATATAAACCAAGAAGGGCACAAAAGATGGAGAAATCTGAACCTTTTGCTTGCTCTATTCGTGCATTTCGGCCCAATTTCAAATAAAAATTGAAGCCCCTGTCTCCATTTCTCCTTTTAAGTGACCTTTCTGGTAACTGAGTTAGAATACAGCATTGAATCTTTTACTTGCGATCTGAAATTAAGTGAATAGCTGAATACGCGAATGAGGTTGTTGTCAGCACACGATGATGCGGTCTTTGACTGCACTGAGGTTTCAGGCAGCTTTCCAGAGAGGTACCCTGTCCCCCCACTTTGCACGCAACCACACGCCCTTCCGTTTCCTTTGAGCTGTGAAAACAGGCCTCCCAGCTTCTCGGAGACCCTGTTGACCTTCACGGGTCGGAGGCGTTAGGATTACGGAAGCCCTTGTTTTAAACAGCGTCGGCTGTTTAAAACATATGAGGAGATAAATAAAAGTGCTCGCATCAATTCAGGGTTTATTTTATTTTACTTCATGGTCAGGAGTCAAATGAAATTGACCAAAAATGCATCATTATTTCAAAGGAACAAAGTCCAATGATAAACTTTCTATTGTGCACTGAAAGCAAAAGAAATAGCCTTGTTGGTCAGGTGGAATGTGGCGACCCATTAAACTTGGTTAAAATTAGATTTAGATTTACTTTTGTTATGGAATGCAGTTCAGGGAAATTGGAGATTGTCATGCACTTTCTGCAAAAAATCACAAGCGGAAGCAAAAATATAAAACTGTCAGTGCGGATGAGAGCAGGAAAGCAGCACGGAGAGCAGTGATATTACATAACAGCAGCATGACGTCAGCTGCCGGTGGTCAAACTGCAGTGAAGTGCTGGTGTTGTAAGAACGAGAACAGCTTTGGGTGTTCATCTACCACCTGTGAGAATTTAGTTTTCAAAGGAAGGTGTTCTGAAGTAGTCCACGCAACTTCATACCTTTAGCTGTCCATTACAGTTTTTATTTACTAATATGGGATAACCTCAGGTGATTCACTCGAGGGTTTCACAGCAAGGGCTGGTTCAGGCCACCTCCTGCTTTTGTCAGTGGCCTTGACCTTAAACACACTTATTTAGCAGACCTTTCTCCAAAAAGAACTTCAGATATGAAGCTTCAAACATGATGGTAGAAGTAATGAGGTGGTCCGGTACCACCGCTGTTACTGCAGAACAGCAGTAACCATGACAGAAGCTGTAGTGCAAGTTTATGTGGATGTCAGACCAGGAGAGGATTATAAGATGCTTATTGAGCATCGAAAGTGATTTAGCATCTCTGAGGGGCAGAGGGGGGCTCATTCCCCACATTGGGGATAAATCCTACAGAGCCTACAAAGAACCAACAGACTTTTCATTCAGGACCCCTTGTGTGTGGGACCATCAAACATCCAGAAGTGGAAGAGCTCAGCACTTCTACTGGGATGTAGGGAGTGACCAGGTCCTGTAGGTGTTGGTGTGCAGATCCATTGATGGTCATTACAGGTCTCCCACTGCTTGAAGTGTAATGCCTTCCTGGAAGTGGAAGATGCAAGGTACCATTGTAGCGTGAACTACAAAAATCCCCTCATGCTCAGCCCTTCTTACTCTTAAATGCAAAAAAACTGTCACAAATCAGCCTCATATTTGGTCGTAACTTCACTTGTATCCACAGCAACTCGTAAGTCAAAGACCTGTATCTCTAGGGATTCTTGAACCTGACATATGCAGCTATAGGAAACCAGTGGAGACGGACATGGAGGAGAGATGCGTAGGAACACTTTGGTGCCAAGAGGATGCCAGACCAGACAGGAGGGAGTTGCAGGGACCAAATAGGATGTTATCATGACCTGGACCAGCAGATGTGCACACCGGGCTGTGAGATAAGGTTGGATCCTTTGGATGCGATGCAGGAGGTACCTTCAAAATCAGGTTGGGTTTTTTTATCACTCTGGACTAGAATCTCCCCAGTGAACCCTCTCTGCCAGACCTAATCTCTCCTGAAGACAGCTCAGCCTCACCCATTCACCTGTTTCCCACCCAGGCGCCGATGATCCCAGGAGACGACATTGGACCCGGTTAACCGAAGCCCGGTGAGCACGGGCCCGCCTCCTGGATTCTGGCCACACGTGTAACTCGCAGTGACACTTGCCGGAAGCCTCCTAGGAGTAGCGAGCGGGGTGAGAGAGGTGAGACCCGTCCGCTGTCCCCTTTTTCCTCTGATGATATGCCCTTTCGCTTTCTTTTTTAAATGTTTTATCTTTTTTTTGTCTTTCATTGCGGTGCGGTCAGGAGAGGATGTGCCTGAGGACAAACAGAGGCGAGAGAAGCACACATCCTTCCTCATTGGCCTCCTGGGGAAATTACCCACGGACCACTGCTTCCCGTGTGTGTGTGTGTGTGTGTGTGTGTGTGTGTGTGTGTGTGTGTGTGTGTGTGTGTGTGTGTGTGTGTGTATATATATATATATTTTTTTTTTTATTAACACAGTGCTGATGCCCTTTTCCAAGGTAATAAACAGGCTTGGAGAAGAGGGCGAGCTTTACATGCTCATAGTGCTGGGCATACTGTCACTGGAAAACATGGGTAAACGGGGTCAGACAGCAGAGCAGAGCTTTACCATGGTTGAGAAAGCAGAACGATGGGTAAAAAAAAAAAAAAAAAAAAAAACAGATGCATTTTCACTCTTAAATAGTGCTAACATTTTCATTACATTTTATGGTACTTGCTTTTTTTTATTTAGGTTGCTTTTTTCAAACTGATGCAAATGTTCAACTACATCAGACTGTTAATCCACACTTTAGTGTTTATGCTGTACATGCGTATTATGTTATGCTGTTCGTATGCAATTTATTCCGCACATTCTTGTCGTGTTACGCTGTACCCTTACTATATGGGCGGGAGACAGAGCGGAAAAGTTTGAACATCGATGGTTGAAATCCCATTCCTGCTTTGGTACCTTTCATCAAGTTTTCAACCTTGCATTCATACAGAAATACACTGCCGGATCACTGCAATCAGTCCAGCATGGTAAATCAATGTAAAGTTGATTCTCTAATAGTGTAACTAATATTGGGCAAAGACAAGGTGAAGGACGAAAAATAATGTTTTCCTTTTCATAAAGATTGTGATTTGTGCATATTTGCCAGCAAGTTTGGCTTTGGTTTAGGAAATGTTTCCTATATGCTATACTTACAGTCCGGGCTGTTCTATGTTCTACTCAACATTGTTTTCAGCTGGAGATTTTGTACATACACGCTGTATGGACAAAAGTGTATGGACACCTGAACATCACCCCAAATGTCCTGGATGAACATCCCATTCCAAATCCATGGGCATTAAAATGGAGTTGCCACCCGTCTCTGCTGCTATAACAGTCCCCACTCTTGTGGGAAGGCTTTTCACCGTATTTTGTGGCTGTGGGAATTTGTTCGGCCACAAGAGCATCACTGATGTTTGGTGAGAAGGCCAGGCTCGCGGTCGGCATTCCAGTTCGTCCCAAAAGTATTCAGTGGGGTTAAGGTCAAGGCTCTGTATAGCCACTCAAGTTCTTCCATGCCAACGTGGGCAAACCCTGTGTTTATGGAGCTTGCTTTGCGCTTGGGGGGTACACAGTCAGCAGGAAAGAAGCGTCTTCCCCAAACTTTGGCCACAAAGCTGGAAACACACAGTTGTTTAGAATGTGCTTGTATACTGCGTGGGTGCAGCTCAGGTATTAGAAATGGGGGCGGGGGCAGGGTCCGTATACTTTTGGCCATGTAGCGAATACAACTATACACACAATTCACAAGTACACAGATTACAGAGAGAATCTGGACATTTGAATCAAGTGTGAAAAGCAAAGAAGTTTAAGAAAGTGCTCCATGCGTGTCAGAGCTGAGCCCTCTGCCGTACTTTATTTAATCTTTTATAATCTCCCAGAGCACTTCCAAATGGTTTCTTTTAAAAGAATAGTGGGCCTCTGACAACTCCAGATTGATTTATAATCTTTATATTGGCTAAAAGGACAAGTTGAGTGATAAGGGTTTTATGACAACACTGCGTTGTCCATTTTCATTAAGGAAAGAGTTATGCAGTTTTTTTTTACTCCTTCAACCTTTTCAGAAAACTTGACAGTTGTGTCATTTGAACAAAGGGAAGAAAATCAAAGTATATACAGCACAGCCACGCCTGAGCCCGATACGATAAGAGCTGAAGTCACAGCGAAAGTCACATCTATGACACATTTGTGCTCTTATGAGTCTGCCGTTCATGCAGGCCATGGAGAGATGCAGGATTACTGAGTGCCAAGTCCACTGTCAACATCACTGCGGAGTAAACAGAAAAATACGGGTGACAGTAAATGCGACTATAACAAATAAGAAATGAGACAACAAATATATGTGATCGACATGATCCTCGAGCTCTCAGTATTAATGTTATAAATATGTTTTGCATATTAAGGCTCACTGGTTGATAAATACTGAACGTCTTCTTAAGAATCTCTCTTTCTGAGCTGATCGCCCACCCTGTAGGCTGTGTGGTTTTGTTTGTATTTAAAGTTGTCATTTGATATACATACCTTTTTTATCCTTGTCATTGTGTTTACGGAGTCAGTTATTTAAATAGCAGCTGTTTATTTCTGAAAAACAAAACAAGTATGCCTGCATCCACCAAGCACATTTTCTTGACTGTGCTAAACATTTGTTTATAGTCAAAGAAATTTGGACAGCCTTTAAACTTTCCTTATTTGTGCTCTTATGAATTTGCCATTCATGCAGGCCATGCGAAGATGCAGGATTACTGAGCAAGTAGTAGGAAGGCAGATGCCCGGATCTCCATGGCACCCTCATCAATGTGTGCGGCAGAATGACCAATAAAGACTGTTCTAGAAATCCCTCTGTTAGATAGAATGCCCAGTGGGAGCTGGGTGGTCTTTTGGCCTTGGAACCCCTGCAGATTTTGTTTTTTTCTCCAGTCCACCTAGAGTTTTTTTTTTTTTTTTTTGTTTTTTCTGTCCTCCCGGCCTTTAGACCTTATTTATTTATCTGTACAACCTCATCTCATCTGTACAACCTCCTTTTCAGTCTGACATCTTTCATTATTCCTATTTACCATTTTCTCTTTATTCTTGTTTACTGTTTCTCTCTCAGTGTTGTCTCTTTCACCTTGTAAAGCACTTTGAGGTACAGACCACTGTATGAAAGGTGCTATACATATAAATGTTGTTGTTGTTGTTATTTATTAGCTGGATTTATGTCATAAGGATTTAAACCAGCAGCTTTCTAGCTCTAAGCATGTCTCCTTAACCCCTACATCACCTGCTGCCCCATCTTCCAAATACTGCCTTCTCTTCAACCACCGTCTTCCTGAGCAGCAGATGCCTCAACTGCCTTTGTTGTGCACTAAAGCGTAAACTGAATAACTGCCTGGCTGAGCGACAAGGCACAGCGTGATGTTTGTGGCAGCTGAGCAGAGGCAGCTCATGAGTGGATTTCCAATGTAGCCCCCCGACCTTAAAAATGCCACCAAGTCAAGGTGGGCTCTGTCCCAGCTTAGTCTCCACTTCTATCCATGAGGCTGGTGTTGCCCATCAGGCAGGAGGCAACCTGTCTGCTCTCTGCTGTTCCGGGGACACAGTGGAAACACCTGAATGTGGGCTTTCACCACTAGGGTGGCTCAGTTTGGCAGAAACCTCAGAGATGGGGAACATCAGTCCGTTTGTTTAGCAGACAACTTCATTCATTGCACCTCATACTTGTGCACTCCCCTTGCATGTGTGCATTTGGCAGGAAGCACTGTGTTCATCTCAAGGACCCAACAGCAGATCCACTCACGGTTTTCAAATCTGCCACCTTTCGGTTCACGGTCATTCATTGTTCCACCATCACAATGCACGTGTGCTTCCAGCCACCGTTACCCCAATGACTCTGAAGTGCCCTGATATACCACCTGTCTCTGTGTTGCATGCGCTCAGTTTGAGCCGAATGGGAAAACTCACTGCTGGAGGGGTTTATAGTTACTGGGTTTGGATTAATTATTGTATTTTATTAGAAGGGTGGATTATAGTATAAGTGTAAATGATATCAATATATGAATCAACAAAGAATATCTCGATGTATAACTTTCCATGTTATAGTGTGATCCATGTTTTCTGGGTTCAGAGCGGTATTACAGCGCCCCTCCTTTTTTTGCGTAAAGCGGTACAGTCCTTCCTAAAGGCAGGAGGACGGCTGCTTAAAGGGTCCCTTTGCTAGGAAGCTGATGTAGATCCCGCTAGTGGTGTTTTTAGAGAATACGCGCAAACTATGGAGCCCGCTTGTAAATGCTGTATATGGCATTTGCTCTCATTTTTGAACTTTAATAAACACCTTCGGCGATCAAAGAGCTGTTGCGACTTCACAGCGATTAAATAAAAAGGAATCACGAAATGCCCTTTCTCTTCCCCGGAGGAAGCGTCTTCACATGTGTGACAACCGCAAATAGCAGAGAAAACGGAGAAAATAATTATGCAATGGATATATGTCAGTGACGGGAACCTTGGGCTTTTAAAATTAATTTTTGATGCGCAGTATATTTTCCTAGTTATGGCACTTCCTTTGATAAACATAAAAAAAAAACCTCCATCCAAAAACCAGCAATTTTCATCAAGCGCAAAGTCAACAGCAAAGCTCCTTTCCACATGGAATGAGCCCCAAAATTCTTGATTTATTGAATCGCTAGGCACCATGGGTCCGTGGGCTTCGTGATCCTTGCGTCTAATGAAAGCAAATGCCTTTTTTTTTGACAATCAACAGCTGGAAAGATTTTCAGCAACATTAATCACATGGCAATAAGTGGATTTGCTCACATCCGTGGGGTATTCTGCTGCCAAAACACATCAGAAAAGCTGACTGACAAAACTGTCAGAAGGCTCGCCGTCCTCCAATTAGACACGATAATAATAATAACGGAAAAAAAAAAAAAAAAAAATCTCGGCGGCGAAAGGAAGTCAACGGGAAACGGCCCGCAAATTTCCAGAGGGATGGCACGCAGAATTTCCGGAAGCCAAACCAGCGGTGGTGTTAGCACAAGTGGGAGTAGCTGTCTCAACAGCGCATATAAAAAGAGCAAAAAACTGAGATAAGAAGTGTAATGTGGATTACAAATGGGCTCTGGCAGATGGTAGATTCTTTTTCACACCCATTTAAGGTTAATTCAGTGCAGAAGAGGCTAAATGAATGTCATAATTCTTAAAATACAGCTTCTAAAAAATGGTAAGAGTAAAAACCAAGTCACGTTACTCAACCCATCATTGATAAACTCATCTGCTGGACCCTTCACAGAAGAATATATTGTACTGCATACACATTTTGACATAAGCTGGTTTTCCAAAGAACTTTAAAGAACAAAGTTATCAAAATTCAGCAAAATAGTCTCATTCAGACACATGCGTTTGCTAATAAAATGTTCCTCTGCAGACACAAGAATTATGGTGGAATAAATCATGTTCCATAAATTCAGCCTTTCCCAGAACGTCCATTACTCATTTACAATATTTAGAGTTTTGTAATAATAATAAAAACACAAAAATCTGCAAAGTCTATAATGTAACAATGAAAGCCTTATAAGAGTTTGTCTCCTCATTCCAACTCCAATGTCAAAACTTTTCCATGACAGTTGCAAGCTACTGTACATGCAGGTGCAGCACTTAAAAAGGGTGAATCTCCAGAATTGCAAGCACCACGTAGACATGATGTTCTCAGTCATCCAGTTCAATAAAACATGGCAGACAAATTGTATTAAGTACACAATAATAAGCTGTACTGTAACGGCGCAAAGCATGCTGGGATAGCAACCATCATCTCATAGGCCAGTCCTAGCACAATGGTGGCTGGATTTGCCATGGTAGCGGCCGTGATAAAAGTAGCTGCATTGTACATAAATACATTAAAAAAAAAAGCACCTTCAGGGTATATACTAGAGGACACAGGTGGAAAAATACCGGTTTAAATAAATAAATAAACAAAAGTTTAACTTGCAGGGGAATAAAATATATCAGCATGTCAATGAAGCTTGTCATAGTAATGCAAATTGGACTTGGGAATTAAGTTTTCCCTTTCTCCAATTATCAGATGCCACCAAACTGTATTGAGCCAGAATGAAAAATTTCAGCTCTGCTCTGGGAGCGTCTTTGGATGCAAAGCAAATTACCCATTTTTCTTGAAACGCTGATATTTAACCTGGAAATTTATACCAGAGTACAAGTTGGAGCAGCACAATGATGAGAGCGTCGAGGGTGGTTTATGTAACATCTTGGCAGCCGGCGGAATCGGGGTTATAAGCAATAATGTCGTGATCATTATTTTCAATATCAACAATATGATGTTTGTGGCCAAAATGTGTTTATTTGTGCAGCGTTCCTTCAGAAAAAGTGAAGTTTAAACATATATTGAAACAAACTGACTGAAGTTTAGAGTGGAAGGAATAATTTGCAGCGTTTTTGAATTTGGAGGTGTTGTGAGTGTTGCGAAGAGCCGTTTTTGTATCAGTTCCTGTGGTTTTAAAGTGGTTGTTATGGGCCTTAAAAAGTCCTTGTGGGCTTGTAGGGGTTGTGCTTCTTGCCAGTGTTGCTTTTACCTTGCTTAAGCTGCTGGCACCTTGAAGAAGATGTTGTCAACAGGTTCTGGAACTGGAAGGACACCATCAATGTACCTTAGCAGTGTCACTGCTGGAACCGCTGACCATCTCCTCACATCCTTCCTGCAAATCGGACATCCAAAAATCCTTTTGCTTTTTTTTCTTTGTTTTCATTTGCCTTGGGTGTGAAGTGTGGTGTCTTATGAAAGTCACTGAGCTACAACATCCCTCATCCATAGCAGAGTACACAGTTTGCACATCAATGCCAGCATCACTGGTCCAAATAAAACAGCATCATCTTGCTTCAGGTTGTAAAACGCTTTTGAAAAGCGTGATAAAGAGCTGAACACACTTTCATGTTTCTCCTTTTTTCCTGAGCATTTATCCAGAAATAAAATGGAAAAAGAAACGCAAATGAACCGAATCAAAGGAGAGAACAGAGGCACGGCGGACCTGTGATGACGATGAACTTGGACGGAGACATAGCGACAGGAACGGGGCAAAACCGGCGTTTCCTGGCAGTCACTTTCCTCGCCTTGCGACCGGTTCTGGCTCACGTCGGCCCTCTGGGTCCCCAACTCGTTCAGTTATTCAGCCATAATCAACGCGCCCATGCAAAGCGGCCATCAGCTCCGGCAATCTGAAGGGCCGAGGGCCTCCATCTGAAACGCCATGGAAGGCGAAGACATCTTCCCCCCTCCTGGGACTCCCGCTGCGACACCACGCTTTTCCGGAACCGCTTCTGCCATTTGCTGTGGATAGCGTTCTCTAAAGCCACCCGCTGCCTCTGTCAGAAAGGGCATTTTTTATCATGCGTATAAAAAGACAAAAGAATGTGACACAGAGCATAAAGGAAGACTGGAGGTCTTCAAATGAAACCTTTATGACGCGTCTAACTTGGAACTCAGACGCTTGTATTTGGCTCCAGCAAAGCAAACTGAGATTTACTGTGAAGTTAGCGCTGAGGCCACTGGTCTGAGCGTTGATCTACAAAAACAATATTTACATATTGTTTAGTATATTTATGACAGTTTTCTTCTTGAAGTTAACTTAGTCATTATTTAGCTGGTGCCCTGATCCAAGCTGACTTAGAGCACTGGGTTTCCATGCTAAGCTGCCTATACTGATTTTCCTGTTTACACAGGCAGGTGGTTTTTACTGCGTCCATCCAGGGTAAATACAGTTGACCCTTCCATATTGCAGGGGTTAAAGACTTAGCACCCACCGCCCCCCACGCCCCTCGTGGAACAACCATGTAAATTTCTGACCCCCTAGGCAAGCATAGCAAGGTACACTGCCCTGCCAAAAAAAAAGTTACCACCTGGATTTAACTTAGTGTTATGATGTGGGGTTGCTTCAGATGCTCAGGTCTAGGTTAAGCAGTGCTATGTGCCCAAAAAATGAGCTCAGCTGAATATACTGAATGAGCAGGTTTTTCCATCAGTGGATTTTTTTCTTCATATTCCAAGATGGCAACGCCAGGATTCATGGGGCTCAAATTGTGAAAGAGTGCTTCAGGGAGCATGAGAGAGACATCATTTTCACACATGGATTGGCGACCACAGAGTCCAGACCTTTACCCCACCGAGAAAGAATCTTTGGGATGTGCTGGAGAAGACTTCACGCAGCGCTCAGACCCTCCCGTCATGAGTACAAGATCTTGGCGAAAAATGAATGCAACTCTGGATGCAAATAAATGTGGTGACATCGCATAAGCTTATCGAAACAATGCCACGGCGAATCAAAGCTAAAGGCAGTCCAAGAAAATATTAGTGTGTCACTTTTTTTATGGCTGGGCAGTGTATAAGGTAAGGTATAACACACAAAGTTTGCGAGATAAACGCGGGATGAAAGATCGCTAGGTGAGAGGAAATATTGTACACGTGTCACTAAAACGAAATGAATTGAGGGAGGCTTCCGTTGTCCGCCATTTTGGTGTTCTGAAGTGCACCCATCCAAAGTCTAACTTTTTATAAAATTTAACTTTAAAAAAAATTGGATATTTATGGTATTAAGCAATAAAACACATTAATATTATATAAAGTATTTTATGCATTTATGACTTTCTAAACTTTTTACATTTTCATTACTCTTCATCTGCTATGCGCGTTGTCTGCAGCGCTACGCAATTTCCCGCCCAAGGCCTCAAATCTCCCAAGAAATTCCAATTTAATTGTTTGTTGCTGACCTACGAAAAATCAAAGCCATGATGCGGAAAGCTGTGATGCGGGATGGTCAACTGTACATTGATCGAGGAGATGGGATTCAAACCTTGGACCTTTGCTTGCAAGGTCTACGGCTGTAACCCCCATGCCAATTGCAGCTAAAATGTTCAAGTGTTTCATGCATTTGCTACTTACGCTTTATGTAATTATATGTTAGTTAAATGCATTGTATATATTAGTATGCAAAACTAGAACTCAGAAGAGTAGTGGCATGTCATAGCTTGACAACTGGCATTTGCTGACAGAGCCTTAACCCCACAGAGATGCACTTTTAGGCCAATGCAAAGATAAGACCGATAAGCATCCCTCTGACTAAGGATCTTCATTGTTCCCTTTCCATCCCGCAACGTGCCACGCTTTTTCGATTCGGTGACGTCAGCAAACCTTGCCTAGGCTGTCAAGGAAAGTGGCGGGAAGCCGAACTCCGTCGGCCGCGCGTTTGCAGAGTGCCTCCGACAGCGGATCGCCGGGTTCACGGCTCTCCGGGCTGCTTGTGGGAGATCGGCGGTCGCCCCACTCGACCTCATCTGTGCCTCTTTCTTCTCCAGCCGGCGACATGATAATAGCAATTTTAGTTTATCGAATTCCATCGGGGAGTTTTCACTTATTCCACAGCCTGTCAACCACACACACACACACACACACACACACACACACACACACACACACACACATACACCCGCTCTCCCCAGACCCGCAGAAGGAAGATAAAACAAGATTGCGAACAGTGATGGACCATCATGGAACCAGGATTACTCCTCGCAGAGCCAGGCTTCCCCAGCCCGTCAGCAAATACATTATGCATTTTAATGGCAGCGCTATTGTGCTGCAGAACTTAATGTGCTTTTCAGTTTTAATGAGACCTTTAGGATTACATTCCTCTGCAGAGCTGTTCATTTTGCACACGCAAACACACACACACACACACACACGCAAAGGCACAAACACTTTGTTCACATTAAAACAAGAGAGCGAGGGGGGTGAAAACACACAGCGAGGTTGGGGTTTGACTTTGTGCCGGTGAGGTAAGCAGCGATCAATTCCAATTGCGGGGTTTATATCAAGGGTGAGCAGACCCAGAGAGCGGCGCCGGTAGTCAAATGCAGGCCGGCACGCACTCCCAATTAACTGGCGCATCAGAACCGGGCCCAAATCCCGCCGCAGCATCTCACTTCGGAGCACTGCCTCCTGACAGAAAACACACTTTTCACACTGTGTTAATAAAAAGAAGCTGCTTTTGTTTCTTTGAAAGCTGCTTTTATGTCTCTTTAACTTTATTCTTGTTTCATGGCAGCGCTCTAGTTAGTCATTACTGGAATAATGTGTCATTGTGCTATTGCGGCGCAGCCGATCCTTCGGGGGCCGCGAGGACGGCATCTGGTTTTGCGCCCTCGAGGAACAGTGTCTTTTTGAGCAGTTACATTGCTTATCGAAAATAAAGCAGCGCGCTCCGCTAACGCAGGGCCGCAAAATAAATTGAGGCCACCAGAAAAACTTTGACGGCGCAGAATAAATACGCTTCTGTTGCCATAACAACCTGAGAAGAAAAAGAAGGGAGAGGGGAGTGGGTAGCATTCTTTCGTGACCGAAGTCAGCGTGGTTCACCGTCGCCGCAATAACCACGTGCAAAAACTTTTGCTTTCCGCACGTAACTTACGGACGAGGCATCAAGGACAGCATCGGGGCACCGCCGTCCAGAAATTGAGCGGAAGCTGTGCTATTCGCCGCCAGACGCACGTTCGAACACGCGGAGATGAGTAAATCTAAAAACAGGCGGTGTCTCGTGCGAGTCGAGGAAGCGTCGCCCTTATGCAAAGAACACGGCGCAACCCTGCAAAAATAAACAAACAGGAGTGACTTGTACTGCGACGGCAGAGATTAACCACATGATGGAGAAACAAGGTGACACCTCCTGCACAAGTACCAAGTTTATTTGCTGCTGCGAATTATGGAGCGTACAAAGGAGCTGGGGGGGGGCCGGAACGGTTACCGACATTTATTAAAATATCAAATTAATATCCCCATAAATGAACTCCAAATTTTAATTTGGAAAGTCTATCATAATGATTTATTTCCGCTTTTTTTGCCGAATTTGCGTGGAAAGGAGCTGAGAAATTAACATATTTATGGTTTCCATCTCATTAGAGAATTTAAGAGGCCGATGCGAGGATTACGGTCGCGGTTGCAGAAGGACCGCGTTTATTAAGTGGAGCCCTTTGGGTTCCGGCTGTTTGGTGATCACCCGCCGGATTGGACCGCAGTCTGTGTTTGAAGGAGAAGATTGCTGTTTTCTCCAACTGAAACAATTGGATCCGCTCCGGCGAACTAAATTCCACAGTTTAGGGTGGAGCCTGGAATCGCTGACTGAGGTATCAGACACATCTGCAGAGAACCTGAGCAACACGCTTCATGGTAACAAATAAGCACGTTTAGAACCTCTGCGGATGACCGGATTTTCGCCTGCTTTTCTCAACCCTCAAACTCTCTGCCCTCTGCCGCTTTTGACCTTTTGCCCTGGAAGCATTTGGGTTCCTCCTCTTTACCACCTTTGTCAGTATCCTTTAGATGCGAGATGGGGGACACCGGCAGGCACCCGAAAACTGCACCTGGTTACCAGGCTTCCTGCTGGTTGCCGTAAATCCTATTTAAACCCTCGTGTGAGTGATGCAGAGAGAAGAAGAGTGCCCAGAGCCCCCGCTTCGGAAGCCGGGGTCTCTACCATGCCCTTTTCCCATGATTGCGTTCCAATCTCACATTCTTGCAAACAATGCCTGCTGTTGAGTTCAGACCCAACTTCAAACGTCGCCCTGTCTGAAGACTCCGGCACATGGCACCGTGGCGCCGAAACCGGGGATGAGAATGCTGCGTTCTCATCTCACCCACCCACCTCATTCACCAAAGCGCAGCAGCAACAATAAGTGGCACCGGCCGAGGACCGGTACACGGCCAAGGACCTGAACAGGACCCGCACGCAGGGTCTCGAGATATCAGAGCCACCGGCACTGCAAGCCACCAGCGCTTTTCTTGCTGGCCGAACAGTAGAATGCAAGTGGCTGAAACGCAAGTGAGAATAAAAGAGAAGAAAGACAAAGTAAATATAGAAGCAGTTTGCTTATGAATCTTTGAAGTGAACTGTCTGGCAAATGAGGAGAGGAAACCAAAAGCTCTTGGAAATGGAAAAAAAAAAATGTCTGGGGGGTCTGAGCACCAGCAGCTGCTCACCTCTATTGGGCATTGTGGTGCATTACAGTAGGCTTGCGTGGGGTGGAACCTCAGCTCCTGGCGTGCCGAATGAAAGCTGCTCAACCCTTCTCCGAGGTGGCAAGGGCGTTTACTGCAACCTGAAGGAACTTAGGGAATGAATGATGGAATCAAGCAGGCCACTAGTGGCTTTCCCGCCTGCTTCAGCTCCGCTCCCCTGCACTGGCCGCACATCAGAAGCCATCGCGAGCGCTAAGATTTGGAAGCATTAATCCTGGTTCTTTCGGGTTTTTTGTTCTCCACCCTTCCCACCTGTCAGGTAAATCAAGGATCCCTGAAAGTGCAAGGAGGCCTTTCTGCTTTTCCCAGTAATTAGAATGCCATGTGTTTTTCTCCAGAAGGTGAAAAAAGCACAATGAAATGCTGTCATGCTTTAATTGTCCCCGCTGAGACCCACAGAAGAAAATAAAATCCTGTGAACACATGAAAAATCACAGGGAAGTAATGGTGGAAAAACACCTCGGACCAGAGCTGTTCTCTGATGTGGGGTCGCTGTCCCCACCCTTTAACAGGGAGCTTAATCTCCGCTGAAACGATTTACTTTGGGTAAAAATGTAGAAAAAAACAGGGGCAAAAATAAGAAATGTGTGCAGTGGTTATGTATTAGTAATACCAATAATTATTTATCCTGCCAACAATGTCAATTTTGTACAGTAAGCTACAGCCAGATAATTTTTGCAGCATCATTTCAGCCTAGGTATTACAGAAAGGGGGATTCAAGTTCTGGCTCTTCAGTTGCTGATCTTCTGGCCCCCATGCCCCTATGCAGCGTGTTGTTTAGCTGATCATTTCTATTACTTCTCAAAAATTTGATACAGCAGATACAATTTGTTGCACACCCTAACACACAAAAAAGTAGACATCTAAGTGCGCCACAGCATTTCCCTTTAAGACTTCCACATAATTATGCTTAAAGTCTTAAATGAAAATATTTCAACACATATTTGCATTTAAGGCAGGACAGTTTAGAGCCAAGAAAAGATGAGAAGTGTTTAATAAGATTTACACTGAGAGAACAAATCTGAACAGCACACAGGTAACGCACGGTGCTGGACTAAATGGTTCTATGGAGCGTAATATGCAGCAGCACTTCTTGCACGTCTCTGTGCTTCTTGTGGACGTTCGGGGGAAACGGGTCGAGGTGGATGAGCATGCAGGTGGCGACGGCAGAGGCGTCTGTTCTTCCCTCGACTTCCCCAAAAGTTTGCGAATTGACGTACGGCGGTGGCACTCGCCTCCCCACCTTGAGCTGTCCGGGAGAGAGATTACTCATCCGAAGCGCTCTTAAAAAGCCTTGGGAGAACTTCATCGTGAATTAATCAAAACGTTTGAGAAAGGGACTATCGATCAGGGTTAATGGCACTTTCTTTAACGGACGGCGTGCTCCCGAAACAAAACGCCATCCGACGCGAGCAATGCTGGGCGACGGCCGGCCTGAGCCGCAACGTCTTCATAAGTTCTCAGCTTGGCTCGTGCAAAAAAGGGGAAAAAACACATACTGTACAGTGAGAGACAAAACAAGTGGGAAGCCTGTAGATGAGGTCCGTGAGGTTGATTTCGAGACTCGGTTGTGATTTCTGAAGCCATGACCAGAGGTGACTTGCAAATGTAATCACGAAGACATTGTTGTAAGGAAGGTTACCCAGCGCAGTGGCTAATAGGCTAGTCAATCACAATTTTTCACTGACACTTCGCAGAGAGAACGCAGCTGCCACCCTGGCTTGATCATCACTTAAGGAAATGGAGCCTAGCACGGTGGGAAGAGGAGTGTGAAAGTGCCGAAAGTTCGGCCTCTCTAGAGGAAGGTCATCGATGGACTGATTGATCTCCACTCCGCAAGGTCTTTGTCTCAAGGTGATCGGTATCTTTCAGCGCGTCCTATCTTATCCGGTGAAGCACCTGGCGGGAATCTATTAGCACGTGAAATGGGCTGGAAATTCTAAGAAGTTTTGTTTTGTGGAAACATAATAGCGAGCCAGAAATCCGGTTGATAAGAAAACTCTTCATACTTTGCACGTGTAGCTTTTTTGCTCAACTTTTGCCGAAAGTCTCAAAAGGTCACAAATGCGCCCAGTACCGCATCGCAGCTGATTTCCACAATCCAAATGCAAATAGCTGGTCTGATGAGGAAATGCTCCTGCTGACAGCATCTTCTGTCATTCCAGAAAGTTCTGTTCTCCGCTCGTGTATTTAGCATGGAAACGGCTGCGTACCCCCTCTGTGCTTCGGCCCATTCACCTGGTTGCGGTTCCTCCTCTTCTTCACTCCTCCAACCTTTCATTTACCTTTGCATTTAATGGCGTGAGGAAATCATGCAGCTCAGAGCAAACAAAAGCACGTCTCCCAGTGGTTTCCCAAAAACTTCTGTCACCTTTAATTGACTTTATTGTCTTAATTTTGTCTTCCATCCGGCACCATTTTTGCTTTCAGTCTTCTCATGTGAACCCTGGCCTCACAGTCTTTGTTTTCAAAGAGACTTCTGCTCTGATTCGATCCGACATCCATCCGTTTACTTTCCCGGCTGCCTGCGGTGTCCTTAAAAGTCGCTTCAAGAATCCGACTTTTCCAGGATACTACAAGACGTTTTGTTTAGAGCCATACGTGACAGCTGCCCACGTTCAAACTAGAGCAACAGTGGTGTAGAGTACAGCATCAAATGGAACCGGGTTGTCAGCAAGGAACACTGATGTGACTCCTGCTTCTGCCAAGCAATTCGGAAACATTTACACCGTTGTGGTACCAGGGACTGAACCAGCAAAGCACCGCTGCCTTGGCTGATAGGATCGCTCACAGTGTCCTACACACACATGCACGCCCGCCTTGCATGCCCGCACGCTTACACAAGAAGGCTTCCTTTGGGAGTCTACCTGCCTGAGTCAGTTCTCCTTGACTTACAGCTGAAAAAGATTGAAACGATCTGGTGAAAAAATCTGCATTTGCATGTAAGAGGAAAAAAAAGAAGCCCTCACAGATGAGCTACACCACTGCCAACCTGGATGTTTGTTACGAGGAACTTGTTGAATGCTGTGATGCATATACAATCGCGACTGCATTGCCTAAGGAAGTTGTAGGCAGCCACACTTCCTGCCACCCACTCATGCCAGTAGTGGTAAATAAGCGAATAATGGCTTCCAGATATGTCAATTGCACGTAGGTAGGTTCAAATCCCTACCAGAGACCCGTGTGCCTGGTGAAATACGAGCGAAATGAAGCTCAGATGAAGTCGTTGACCGCGTGAGTGACGGGGTCGCCTCGCCAGCGCGTTGTTCATGCCATGCTAATGTTTGGTCCGGATGGCGATGGAGGGATAGCGGCGGCGCTCCCATTCATATTCCATTTATTCAGGCAAAGTTCAACCAGTGCCAGGCATCTTAGTTCTGGGGCCTTCATTTAATCTAAACTGTGCCATTTGAAAGAAATCATTTGCGGAATGAAATGCGATTTATGAGCGGAAGGGACTGAATGAAAGGGCTGTTATTATGAAGGCGCGAGCGCAGCGTCTTGGTGTGACCTTGGTAAATTTAATCAGCCGTGTCTTATCATGAAGGTGTAATTCAAAGTAGGCCCATTACCTTGGGTTTTGCAAACAGCGTCTCTCCCCCTCCCACCACCCCAAAAAATGGATCCTAAAGACCTGTTATGATGGTCAAAACGCCGTATGCTCTCCATGATATGGGCAAGGAATTATAAGCCAGAGGCCGCTGCTAAATGGTTTCTACTGCTTTTTTCCGTTCTTTATCCATGGGGACAGTGCTGGGGTGGAGGCGGGTGGGAGGAGATGCTGATCTCCCCAAGGGATACCGCTCTATGATAGATATTTCCCCCACTGCCTACAGGTTCTCAACCTGAACATCCATTTGTGTTTGGGGCTGGGAGTGTGTTTATGCGCTGTGTTCTCTGGCCCTGCGGAGAGGAGTGATGATGCTACCATTGCAGGGAATGTTATATAGTGTTTGCCCACAAGGGCCCTGCCTGTTTCCCATGTTGGCCCCATCATTCACCCTTTTGGTAGGAAAACACGTGTGGGGCTCTCGTGGAATCTGGTCAGCTGCACCCGGGCCACCCGTCTAGAAAGGCAGGTTTTCGTGAGCGTTTCTCCTGCTGAGACCAAGTCGTTTGTTTCCGTCTCCTCCAGAGGACACATTTTATATCATGTCATCAAACTATACAAGCCATTCCATGATTTGAAATGGCAGCCCATGTCTGTTGTAGGGCTTAGAAAAGTTTCCAGAAAACTGGGGAATAAATCTAAAAGCTTTTTGCAGGATGTGACACCGGGGTGATGTATCTTGGGTTTGGACATGTGTTCCAGGTGTTGCTCCCCATCATGGGGGCGGCACTCATCCGCTGCAGACAACCCTGCTGCTCGAGGGTCCCTCTCGCACGCCGGCGGCCCATGTGGCCCGTCCTGATCCGTCGCGTCGCTCTGCCCCCGTGTCCCTCGGCGGCCGCTGTCCTTTCGTTTGATGGCTTGCCAGCCGTGCCGGGATCTGAGCGGCTGTGTTCAAACACACTCTCCCCGATGTCTGCTCTCCGCTCCGCTCATCAAAGACGTACTCTGCTCTGCCGGCGTCCTGCACTCCACCGCGCTTCCCTCGCTCTTGTGTTCCGCTGTTCCAAGGCCATTAGCGTAAGGGTGTGTGTGTGTGTGTGTGTGTGTGTGTGTGTGTGTGTGTGTGTGTGTGCACGCGCAAGGCTTCACGTGTCCAGGACCCCCTTTTAACCACGGACGTACAGATTAAATAAACCCTGTATCAGACCCGCAGTCCTTGAGCAAACCTGAAAAAATGCACCTTTGAAATTCCTGGTTTTAATTTGATTTATTTTATTTAATGGGAAGAACACCATGTAAACAGCCCTTGTTTTGGCCACTGATTCCTGAATTAATATCTAAGACTGACACGGTACTTTTCCTCCCAGTAAACACCTCCGGTTTCAATATTTGTGCTGTAAGTGACGCTAAGGACCCTGACAAAGGCGGGTTCGGGCGCCAAAGAAAAGCTGGGATTTCAGTCGTTTGAGAAGGCTGCAAAGCGGCAAAAGGCTTCACATACGCTGGTCTGAATTATTAAATACACAAACTGATAAATAATGACTTACACAGCAAATACACAGCCTTTCCCCAACGCGATCTGCCAGCCCACATTTTTACAATAACTCCGTGTATCTGAGGATCCAAGAGGAGCGCATTGAGCTTGACACATTCCTATTAGATTTGTTAATAACGCCGTATTAAGGACAAAGCCGCGGTGGGGGCGGTGGTGTGAGCAAGACAAAGAGGAGAACTAATGTGTGTCAGAGCTGCGCCGCTCCACTCGATGGAGAGGAATTTTACATCCAGGGCAAAAAGCTGCGCCATTAATCTCCCCTCCCGCCTCTATGAGAAGCCACCCTGTGATGAGGGCAGATCATATTTGTCTTCCAGGATTTATGGGTTCATTATGCCTTCAAATAAATGTACATTCTGCACCGGGATGATCTGATAATTTGTTGTTTATTACAAAGGAGAGACGGTTATTGTATTTGATCTGCTTCCCTGGGAACTATAGTCAGCTTATGAAGCGCTGTAACTGTTATTGTAATGCGTCCGAATATCCCTTCCAACTTTGCAGTGCATTGAAGGTGAAGCTGACGTGGTATTACTTTGGATTTTACCTCGTAAATGCTGCCGCAAGGACCATTCGTTTGAATGGTCGGTCCGCGTCATACAGTATTTCATGCCCGATTGCTTAAAAAATGAGAATAACGGAAATTATTGCTGCTTTAATAAAGGCAGTCATTTATCAGACACTTAGTCCAAAGCAGCTCAGTGTCACAAAATGAATTTTACTGGCATTTGTCCACTTTTACCGCATCGTATGCGGTGTTAACACAGGGTTAAATGCCTTGATCGAGGCCATTGCAGTGGAAAAGGGACTTGGGCTCTTGGGATAATATGCAGTAGCTCTGACCATTGTGCTCCCTGTTGGTCAGACTGGAGTAAAAATTGAAAAAAAATACAAACAGACTGACAGCGAATGGAGATAATGCGGTATTAGAAGTACAGATTGGAAGTACAGAAACGGATCGAATGCATATGGAGTTCTAATCGTAAAGGTCTGGTCGCGGAGGGTCCACCTGTGGTTTACGGCCTATTTACTCCGTGGCTTCAAAATCCGGACGATTTAGCAAAAGCCGTAACAGTTCGGCAGCTGCTTAGAAGGAGCTGCTTATTAAAACCGAGAAGGACTTCTGCTGACGCGGAGGTTCGGCCTGCGCAGTTCAGCCCGCGGCTGTGGGTCGGGAACCGAACGCGGCAGATGGCGGGATCCGTTCCAGCGTCACCCGCACCTGCTCTTCTGCGGGTGACCCCCAGCGGATAACCTGCTGGCACGTCTTCTAGACTCACTCCTGAGCAGCAATTACACTCCCACAAACCCGCACCCACAGTAACTTCCAGGTACGGAAATTGTCAGGGACGGTCGGGATTCCTCACCGCAAGTGTTAAATGAATTACTATAAATTAATGAGGTCAGACTCAGCCTCTTAAGGCTGTCGGCTTGATTCACTGGTCCAGCAACGAATTGGCAGAACCCACCTCTGCGCTTCACCATGGCCCATCCTAACGCTCACTGCATGCTTGCAGCTCATGTTTAACCCTAACAACCCCTTTTCAGGTGGCACCCCTGTCAAAACTGACCCACAGCACAGTGTGAGGTTTGCACACCAAATCACTTACAGGTTTTTACCCATTTTATTGACTATACAAGGCAATTTTTTCTGTATGAATTCAGGGTAAATGCCTTGATCAAGGGCATGGCAGCAGCAGGTGGGATCTGAACCTGTGTCCTTGCAGTGCAGCTTCAGGACCAATAGATAGACAGATAGATGTGAAAATGTCTTCATAGGCCCTCCCCGTTGCAACCCTTCCCACTCAGAGTTGATTTTGCTCTCTATTCTCATATTGGAAGCTCTCAGGTACAACTAGAGGATTTAAATGATAGAAATGGAATTATGCTCATTGGCGATTCTATAAATAGTCAATAGGTTCCTGCCAACCACTCGTGCTGCTGGAATATTCAGTTTCATTGGCAGTGCAGAGTAAAGTGTTCAAGAAGAGGTTGCTATTGTTGTTGTTTATTCATTTTTCAGGCACTTTTGTGCAGTGGTTTACAAAGTTAGGTTTGTACAGTAAGCTGCTCACACTAATTTGCTCAGTTTAAAAACGTGTTATTTTTTATTGCAACAGGAAGTGGGATGTGAGCCCAAAGCAGCAGTTCTAACCATGACTCCACCTGCCGCCCCCTTTACTGTGATATCTGCATGTTTTTTGTTTTTTTTTTAATAAACTCACTCGAGAATCCCCCCTCCCACCCCAATCCTGCCAGTCCGGAAAGTTTTGGTGCTTTTGCACACTGTACTGAGCCGCATCGATCTCCAGATGGGGTCGCTCCGCTGTGATCGCGACCCGGAGACCCCGCACTGACTCGGTGGAATTTCCAGCCGCTCAGATGTGCAAAACTGCAGAGTGGCTCTGGATGAAAGCCATTGCTAAGCAACTGAACGGGGGCACAGAGGGAGGTCAGCCTCTCCATCGCACCCGAATGGGATGGAGGGGGTTTGTGTGCCACGACTCTGCGCTCCTTCCTGTAGCTTGACTACCCTCCCGTAGAGTTTATCGTAGCCAGAGTATCATTTTAGCCTTGGTGCACCTGACTTCCCTTCCCTTCCGTGGAGATTATCCCCGAGACTCTTATTTGTCTTCCACGGGCAACACTCGTGTGTTTCAGCCTCACGCAACGGCCGTCGAGGTGGGGGGACGGGGATGGGGATGGGGCGGCGTATGCGGTCATGGGGAAAAAATAACATGAAGATATAAACATCAGCATTTTCCCCATGCGCAACCAAGCTCTGCCAATTGCCAGCGATGCGGCGGTAATTTATGTAAATGGCTCATCTGTAAATTTTTTATGTACATTACTTGTACTGAGCACCGGGCAAAAGAGACGACGTCGCGTGACGCGGGACGGCCCGGGAAATTTACGGCCCAGCTGTTCGTAGCGGCAGGGATGGAAGCGAATGACCGACACGTTGTCGAAGGGACAAGGGTGAAAAAAAAATGAAAGCAAATTTGAAGAAACAAATAAAATTATTTTTGCACATCGAAAATGTTTTTAAGGATGTGTGAGGTAACAACCAGGCTGACGAATGAGGCCGTTCCCCAGCTGAAGGCTGACCGGATGGATCACGGACGCTTGGGGGGTTAAGAGAGGACAGCGGTTAACCACGTGAAGGGGACGCGGCCTTCTCTGTCCTCGCCTTTGCCAGGCCGGGATCCGCAGTCGCTCGCCACACAAATGACTCGATTCGATGGTGAATGGGAGGGGGGGCACAGAGATAAATGACAGCGTTCACTGAAGTTCATATTCCTTCTTCATTTCCCTCTTTTCAGCCGATAGAGACGCCTGAATGATGCTGGAAAAGCAACAATGGGAGGCAGAGAAGATGAATGAGACGGCGACGTAAACAGCAGCAGCCAACAACAACAAGCACTTTACAACAAACACTTTATAATTCCATAAACAATGAAATACATAATAAGATGTCAGATGCTGCGATTTTACTAATTTTGATGCCTCGTGGCTGAAAATTATATTTACTCATTTATCTAACACTTCTCCTTGCAGTCTCAGTGTGGGGCTTACGCACTTGGCTGGTTACACCGATTAACCCGTTTAAGCAGCAGGGTAATTTTTACTCTGTCAATTTGGGGTCGGTACCTTGATGAGGATTAGGATTCAACCCTGCATCCTTCTGCTCTAACCACTACACCGCCTGCCGCCCTTACATCCTCCGGAGGAAATGGAATTTCACGACGGCATTAACTTCGTACCCAGTGGGCAACAGTAAAGGTCCTGTTGTGTACCGAGGTTTACCGTGGTGTACGGTTGCTGGTGTTCGTTTCATTCCGCATTGCTCTGTTTCGATGCATCTATTGTTTTTTTTTTTTTTTTTATGAAAAGCACTTTTTCAGTTTTAGCCACAAAGTGCAGAGATGTCTGCATCCTGTTTATGTTTATAAAACTGCTTGCAATAAAAAGCACAATTTTCTATCTACCGAGGTGGCTTTAAAAAACCGTCAGGTTTCCTGAGCCCCCCAAGCTGAGACGCTTTGTGTTCCGTTTTTTCCTTTGCAAAGTGTACCCCACGGGGCCGTGGTGGTCTGTGTCGGGGACGGACCTCCTCCTGCACTGGTGGGGAGGGTGGGGAGGGGGGGTCGACGCAGCAAGACTCCTCTCTGGCTTCCCAAAACCCACACAATCCAGCCTTGGTGTTTCCTGTGTGCATGTCCCAGCTTATCCTCCCGCTGGGACTCAAGTGGCCCCCACTGCCAAGTTCTCACCAGGGAATCCGTGTTGTTGCTCAGCGGTGCAGGGAACCGAATCTCTGTGCAGGGACTGATCACCACCACCACCACCACCACTGACCACCTCCCACAGTCCTGCAGTATCCCTACCACCAACACTCACAGTTTCTCCTCTGTCTGTCTGCCTGTCTGTCTGACTCAATTCGCTGCACTGTCCTTTAGCTTTTTGTTGTCTTCATCCTGTCTGTTTGGTATGTTATGCACCACAATCCAGGTAATGTGAACCTTGAGCTCTGCACTATGCGCAAAACAGCTCAAAGAGGACGGCAGGTGGTGCAGGGGTTAGAGCCGCTGTGGACTCAGCTTGCAGGTTTGTCCCTGTTAATCTGTACAAATAAATGTACATTGGTCCACACTGTAGGTTGTTTTGGGGAAAAATTCACAGAACTTCAACCACTACATGGCCAAAACAGATATGTAGTTACTCAGAGGCACTGGACCCTGGGTGGGGTGCAACTCCTTCTTTCACACACATACTCTGCAGCCAGTTAAGTCACTAACATTACATGGGGAAAGCAAACCCATGCAAATAACACACAGGCTATGCCAAATCCAAACCCACAATGGGATTTGAACCTCCAACCTTCACATTGCACATTAACCCTTTTAACCTCTGGCTGCCCCTTTCTTGTCTCCATTGACTGTAATGTGACTTTCCTGCATGGTTCTCCTGCTTTCCTTACACAGCAGGAGCACCAATGGCAACAACAAAAACAATTATGCATTTAGCAAAGTTGTGGGAAAAGTTAGGCGTGCATCTATTCCTGCACGTATTGCTGTGTTTTATATAAGGAGGAAGGCTTAGCAGAGAAGGCCGCAGCGATTCTCCCCGATGTTAATGATGCCGGTTTGTCCTTCGTTTCTGTCGGCACTGAAGAGGTGGAGGACTAGGACTTGGGCTATGTTTTTTTCTTTCTAACATGAATGTAGATTAAGTTTCAATACCAAAGCCCTCACACCCACACACTCCCCACAAAGACTAGAGTCTGATGCACACTCGGAAACATTGTTTTGTTCTGACCTTCTTTCCGTACTAAATGGTGTTCTTTGCTGGCAACACTTTACCTGATCGCAAATGGACATGGGTTTCAAGCTGACAAAATGCCCACTTTGGACTCAATGTCTAGCAGTGCACAAGAACACAAAAGTTTTATTGCAGGCTCCCTACCATTAGTATTAATGTTACTTTTTTACACTTTACACATTAATAAAGCACCAAAGGAAACTGATCTGGAGACACGTCACCCCCCCCCCCCCAGCACATGTAAATGGGAATGAGATGAAATATCTTCAGAATAATAACATTGGATGTAGTTTATATTCATTTATACCTATAAAGTTAGTTTTGTACAGTATTTTACTTTTATTTTACATATACAGCAGGGTAATTTTTTACTTTTTCAGTACAGATTCAGTTGCTTGGTCGAGGGGATACAGCAGGAGTGGGGATTTGAACCTGTTCCACTGTGCCAGCTGCTATGCTAACTAGTAAATACATTTATCCAAAGCGGTGCATATTTTTCACACTTGTACACCATTACTTGTGTCTTTGTCCCTTCTGGTTGCATTTTGGTCAATGGCTACAGCTGACAACATGAACATTTTTTTAACAGCCTGTAATACTGGACAATAACAGTGGACAGTAATACTAGTGTCAACCCTCCCAAGGGACATTTATATATACAAACTATACACGTGTACCTGTGTTTTTTCCTGACACAGTTCAGGTGGAATATTTATCTCAAGGCTGTAACTGCAGGGTCTGTCTTGAAACTTCCACCTTCTGGTCACAGGTCCATTTCCGGAGCCGTTGTGCCATGTTTATCGCTGCACCGGTGGTGTATTTTGTCCCACCGGTAACGTGGGGGAAGGTTGTATTCCAAAGCTCCCATTTGCACATTGTGCCGCTGCCCGGCTGCCATTGTGGACGGCGCCTCGGACCGGAGCTCAGCCGCGGCCTCTGAAAGGAACACATTGAGGGACCGGTGGAAAGGAGATGCCAGGAAGGACGGCCGTCACGGAAAACACAATGGCCTGACACCCCCCCAGCCCCCTGCCGCCGCCCGCGGGCTGCCTTTCATCACAAGAAAGTGTCCCTTGCTGCTGCGTTTGGCAACCTGCAATTAATTC
Organism: Heterotis niloticus; assembly: GCA_018136845.1. Taxonomy (NCBI): domain Eukaryota; kingdom Metazoa; phylum Chordata; class Actinopteri; order Osteoglossiformes; family Osteoglossidae; genus Heterotis; species Heterotis niloticus. Next base: position 2,198,288 of record CM030904.1, read on the forward strand.
TGCATTCTGTCCTTTAAACTGGCCCACAGCACCGGGGGGCGGGGGCTTTGGAGGCATTTCAAGCAGGTTGCCAGACACCCGACACTTGGCATGGCGGGAACCCTCTCGCCGCGTGGGAACAAAGGCAGCGAGTCGACAGGCGTCCCCATGTGGGATGGAGGCCGCTCCCTAGCGCTGCCGTGCCGAACCAGCCACCTCACGAGGCCCTCGAGGGAAGCCGATGAATCGGACGGCGTCACCGCCGCTCTGCTTACGCAGGACTTCCATGGGCTGGAACCTATAACGTGTTACTTTGTGCATTCAAAAAGAGTGTTTTTAATAAATTGTTTATTTCCCGGTGGCTCAGAGGCTCAGTGGTTAGCAATGCCCCCCGGGGTAGCCCTAGGGTCGTGGGTTTGAGTTCCACCTATGAGGAGTCTGCAGTTTTCACTGTGTTACTGTGGGTTTTAAAACTTTTCCTTCAACAGTACCAGTGCGGCAGGTGGCTTAGCAGTTATAGGTGCAGCCATTGGGGCACAGAAGATAGGCTTGAATCTCTACGCCTGCGGCACCCTTCACAAAGCTTTTTAAGTGAGTAAATCAGTATAAACAGGTTAATCGTTCTATATTTTTATTAACTGCGTTCGCAGTGAATAAAAATATATGAGTAAATATTAGCAACCTAAAGAAATACCGCTGTGATTTAGGTGCCCTTGTGAGTAAATGTGTTCACTCCACCTTCCCCAAACCACGGGAGACAAACCCATGTCGATGCAAACCTGAATGACTCAGCAGTTTTGTCCCAGGTGGACGGGCGCAGGTTTACGACATAAACCGATGTCTCCAGTTTGCTGTTGATGATGACTTTCCAAAAACCAAGGTCTGCGATATGAAAAAGTGACCCTTTATTCTCCTGCCGCTTCCTGTGGGAATAAAATGTTGACTTGGGTCCCCAGGGCCTGACGTTAGCAGCCATCGCCAGCCTCTCCCTCAATGTGGACCCCTAGCCTTCGGGTTTGGGTTGAAGGTTTTCCAAACATCACAAATAAACAGAAATGTACTTTGTATTTTCAGCTGCAAACCCAATCTGATCAGCTCTTATCGCTTCAGATTCAATCGTCTGTCTGTCTATCTATTGTAGCTGCAACGGCGTTCCATCTCTTTGTCTTTTTTCTCAATTTTCCTCTCTTTCATTTCTCACCTCTTCTCCATTATTACTGCAGTCTTAATAACGTATGCTGTTGAATTTTTAATGTTTTTATTTCTCTTCCCTTTTCTTTTCTCCTGCTGGCTGCAATCCCTGAACATCACTTACGCTGTTTTGTAGCTCAGTACTTACATTTTAGCATATTGTTTTTCCTAAAATTTAGTGCCATTATCGCCTGTAAACCGTATATTCGTCTCGTTCTTCTTTTTCTTTTTCATCATCGCCACCGTCTTCGTCGCTGCCGCTGTTCGCCTTCTACTACTGCTTTGTTTTGCTCTTCGTCGCCATCATCTTTCTCTTTTTCGTTCCTTTGTCTTTCCGAGAGTCTACACCGTTTGCCCACATTTATTAATGCGCACGCGTACACGAGTATATATGAGCGCCGTTTGTAGGAAAAAGTCTTGAGCGACCCTATCGGTTCTCCGAGAACAGAAAGGCACGATTACTGCACTTCTGCACTTGTTCTGTCGCCATTTCGAAGAGTGGTTGCGCCATTATTGGTTCTAATGGCGGCCACCGCGGCACGCACACCGCTACGGGCCATCGGGGGGACTTAAGTCACATTTATCTTGAAAGGCGGCGCTTTTCGCTCGACACACCTCGTCCCTTGATGCATCAAAAGCAACGCTCAAAACGCCCGCTCGACGCACCGGTTTTGGCGGGAACGCCGACTTTAATCCGCTCTTTTGAGGTGTGCGGATTTACATAATGATTAAACTTGTGGCGGATGACCTTCTGTTTCTGTTCTCGGAATAAAATTACGGTGCAGCTGTTGCCGAACGCGAAGGCCCTCCGCCGAGACAAGACGGTGGGATCAGAGATACTCCCGACTCTCTTGTTCATTATCTTCACCCCAAGACCGAGCTTCCCCACAGCTTCAGTAGTGCCTCACCTCACCCTGCCGTGTGTGTGTGCGTGTATACGTTTGCACCGATGGAGATCAAAATTTGACATAACCGTACTTAGAAAAAGCTTATTAACCGCGTGTTTTTTCCAACATCTCTCACTGATATGAAACAAAAATGGTAAAAAAAAAAAAAAAAGATTCCGCTTAATGCCGCAGTGTTTCCGACACACTTTTGTGTTTTCCTAATTCCGAGAAACTATGTCTCCTTTCAGAATGCGGAATATGAAACGCTTATGTAAATCGGAGCACAATTTGTTTCGGGTTATCCGATCTAAGCGGCTTGCTCTCCGATTATATCTAATTCAATTACAAACACCCCTTTGCAGTTCAAATACGAAAGATGAAAACAGAGCATAAACTTTGGTACTGAATCTAATGGTAAACTTTTTGTTATTAATGAAGCACTCGCCTGGCACCGTGGGACTGCGGACCACGCCGACCCGTGCAGGCGTCTTCGCCAAAATGAGTTTCAAGCGCTGCCCTAAATGATAGATTATTTCGAAACTAAAACCACTTTGCGATGATTTAGGCCTGTTTTTAATGCTATGAAGAGGATGAAGAATGGAAAGGCTGTTGGCCCAGATGACATACCTGCGGAAGCATGGAAGTGTTACTACGGCTCTGCACATCACCCTTATTCTTAAAAATTGCTACCGGTACACTTCTTCTCCACTCCCCAGGCATCGTCTCACTTTCCAAGATTACATTAAACAATCTGGTGAAAAACTCCACTGCCTTCTCTCCTAAACCCGTAACTGCAAATTCATTTAAAATAGTCAAAGAGTCAAAGTCAAAAGAGTTTATTTGTCAAGTACATGGTTGTGTACCATGTGTTGAAATGTGCTCTGATCTGATTTCCAGCATTCAAAATAGCTGGAAAGACTCCTGTTCGAAGCCAGTTGTTGACTGATTCATCTTCATGAGGGCAAAACGCAAGCTGTAAACACTGTGGAAGTTGCATTTATCCGCTCTCACAGCGCAGGTCCTATTCGGAGTACAGGCGGTCCTCAAGCTACGATGATCCGACTTACAATTTTTCAACTTTACGACGGCGATGCACATTCAGTAGAAACCGCACTTGGAATTTTGGATTTAGATGCTTTTTTTTTCCCCCCGGGCAAGCGATATGATATATATTTTAATGTTATCATCATAACTTATGATATGGAAATAAAACCTCTGAGCAGTTTGCAAGTCCAACCCTAATCTAAGCCTTAAACTACTGTTTTTTGTGTTTACAAACTATCATTAGACATATAACTAATCCATTCCGCAGTATCTTGCACGGTTTTTAATTTACATTCATACAAAACGCCGTGTTAAAAAATTAATTCTTATACTGCCGCTTCATTGAGCTCTGTTTCTCCAGCACACATCTAGAGCATTTGTCCAGGTATTGCTGTATTTTAGAAATTATTTCAGTGAAGTAGATGCAGGCGAAAACAACTCTAAAGCATTCATAACTTTTGAAAATCCATAAATCTACAGCTGACAATACAGGCAGCCGATGAACATCATTCATTGTACGATCCTCTCTCTTTTACTTGAGCACGGCGTTCAGGGTTCATTCTTTATCCAGATGAAAAATCGCACGGTCTCAGCATACCAGGGAAAAGGTAAATAAGGATCCGTCGCCCTACAGCGCAGTAACCAATTATATTCCATTAAAACATTTTAATTAGACTTTTATACAAAATTAATATGTTACAAAACTAATGACTGTATGAAATTATTAAACATTCGTAGTTCAGAAGTCCAACACTTAGAAAATTTTAACCGAAGGCAACGAATAATTGCCGGATTTGCAAGCGGGCTTGAAAAAGACAACAGATGAGGCCCGAAATGACCGGCGAACACAAATGCGGTTCCACGTAATTGAGTCGGCGACCGCGGCTGTTATGATTTCCAGCAAATACTTAATGGCTCAGCTCTCTGCCCGCGGTGCGCGAGGCTGCATGTTGCATGGCGGTCAGTCATACACTTGTACTTGGGACCCCGCTGTTGTACCCTTGAAGGAGGCGCCGCTTTCTCGGGAAGCCCAGCCAGCTGTATCTATAGGCGAAATTGCACACCGTTTTGAACGAAGGCGTCGGCTGCGCACCCAACTGAAAATATCGATGGCCGTTGTTACTATTGTTACCTCGCAGCCACTAACAGTTAAGGCGGAACGTCAGGGGATGTATTTTTCATAGGAGTTTGCTCGCCGTGTCCTATACACTGCGATCCAGTGCAGTTCAGGGCGCTTTTACCACATTCCGGTCATTTATTATAAATTTTGGGAAACCGCAGGAGCTTCCGACACCCTGCCATTATTTCATTTCCAAGCAAAAGGGATCAGATGTTGCTAACTGACCGTGTAGGTGTGTGTAAGGCGATTAAAGTAGTTTAACAATGAAGCGATACCAGCGTTGCACAATTCAGAGGATTGTTTCATCATCGCCGCTCAGTATGAGGCAAGGGATGGGTGGGTGGGAGGGAGGGTAGGGGGTCTGCAGTTTGATGTGAGCCCCTCCTTCCCTCGACGGGCCTCCCGCGCGTTCGCATCGTGCCCGTAGCTACACGGCTTCCCCCTCGCGGAGGTCCGCATCAGCGCTTCTGCAGGAGCTATCGATGGGGCCGTCCGAGTGACGCGCACCCGGAGATGCATCAGGACAAGACAGGCGGGGATGAGGGGTGTGACGCCCACATACGAGCCGTACCATCGCTGTGCCCACACCACCCGGGACCTTTATTCCTCGTGAGGTCAGCTCTGCAGGAGTTATGGCCGTGTTTTGTCAAACATGGGTGAAAGAAAATTAATGTCTGCACCGGGCCCAGGTTTGGTTCGGAATTAAATTTACAGCTTTGCATCTGGGTGGAGTCCCATCCAAGGGGCAGCCCCCTCAGCATAGCATCCAGTGGTTCTAGGATAGGCTCTGGACTGCAGTACTCCTGACCGGGTCAAGCTGTTAAGGATGGATGGATGGATGGATGGATGGTCAACAATAGACAGAGGGCTTAGAAACAGCAATGGTATTTCTAAGGGATAAAGCTTGCTTGCTTGCTTGCTTGCTTGCTTGATGCAGCTGCCCATATTCCAGTGGCTGCCCGATGAAGTGACATATAAATAAGAAAAAAAACTGGAGACCAAAAGAAGTAGGTGGTGGCTTTGGAAAGTTTCAGGAGATAAGGACAGAATAGATCTGTAACAGATGAGTCTTGAGGCCCTAGAATGCTGGAAGGGATTCAGCAGTTTTGAAAGACAGAGGAAGCTCCTTCCACCACCGAGATCTGAGCTGAGAACTAATTGGCTTTACATTTTGGACCATTGGTGGGTGGAGGTTAGCAGATGGCAGAAGGTCAGATACCCAACCATCCAAATCCCGCTGTGGGTTTTCCGCAGTGGTTACGAACCCTGACCAGTCATTATAGAGTTGTTAGTTCACATCCCAGAAAGAGGTTTCCTGCTGCCGACTGCTGAGCTCTCTCAGCTATTTCATTATAAATACTTCTAATGTTGCATAAATGTTTAACACATAAAACTATGTGCTCTGCTGCTTGTTTTAAAAATTAAAAAAGTTAAACTCTGTACTCCAGAGGCGGGAACTTTTTAATCTTTGAATTAAAACTGTTATAATAAATCAGCAAGGTTACCCTTCCAGATATTTTCACAGGTGGCCTTTTCAGAAAAGAGAGCATTTCTAATCCACACAGAAACTGTGTCCATATGAATATGAATATGAAAACCGTACATTATGAAAAGCCTGAATAAAAGGCTCAGCATCATTAATCAGCTGGGAGATGTAATGAACTAAGAGGAAACTGCAGCATGGGAAGGAGAAGCCAGCTGAAAAATTGGTCAAACACATTTTTGGCACGAGCAGCGTAGTGCCGATATTGAAGCTGCTGGCCAAATGAGTCCGTTTGCCACTCGAAGCAATTTCATGGGGAAAAAAAAAAAGAAATAAATAAAAAATAAATAAATAAATAAATTTGCATTTATTAGCAGTCACGATAAGGCCACTTGGTGCGTTGTAGCCAAAATGTTGTTTGTTTTTATTTTTCCACAAGTATTCCCTTTACTGACAGTATATATAATATACTAGTATAATAGTATAAATAGTATAAGTAGTTTATAACTATAAAATGAGCATTGTGCAAATTTAAACTCTGGCCTGTGAAACTGACCACTGGAATCCTTAATATTAGACTGAAATCGATGCCACTGTAATTTGTGGGTCATTACATTTGATGTTGGGACATGATGGTGGGGGCTGGGGGGGGACCGGTGACTTGGCCAGAAACTTCCGGAACGCAGCCCGAAGCAGCTTGATGGATTAATCTGTTCTCCCTGATGCGTCAAACATCCCATCTCCCCCGTTGTTTATCGCCGCCCCGGCCCGAGCTAAGCTGATTTTCTTTAACATATACAGGAGGCTGCGCATCGATTGCGCTTGCAAAATGGCTCCACGGCCTCGGACCTGACTGACAAGGACTGACAGGGAGGAAAACGCTATCAAATTAACTCGAACCCAGCAAAGCTAAAAGAGCGGAAACATATTTGTTATGGGCATTTTGGTTCCCCTCCACTACCTCTTACCGTAATTACGGCGAGCGAAGCCCGGATGCGGCCATCGTGGACGTTTAGCTCGGACATTTCTCCAAATGTTTTAATAGCAATCTCATTACGGCGGTTTCGCCAGAGGACGTGCGGCTCCGAGAGGTTAGCCGTGAGGAGAATTGCCTTCACCGTGGAGCTGAAGGCTGCGGTCGACCCGAGTGCACCTCTCAGGTACGTTGGTTTCATTTAGCTGACGCGTTTCTCCAAGGTGACTTAAAACGTTGGGTTTGCGCACTAAGATACTTGGGCTGGTTTACCCATTTATATGGCAAGGTGTTTTTTACCGTATCGATTCAAGATGAGTACCTCGATCGAGGGTAGTGCAGGTGGAGCAGATTCACATCCCAGCTACGGTCCCGAATTTATTCCAAAAGTCATTTTTATCGTTATCAACTGGACATAAATGTTTTTTCTTTGTGAAACCGACCAGCGGGTGGAAAATAACCAGCGCGAAAGCCAGTCAAAAGCACTTCACTGGCACCGCGTACTTTGACTGTCCAGGAAACAAACAATCATGTTTGGCGGCAGCTGCGGCATTAACAGAAATCCAGCCATGAAAAGGCAGGTACTGGGCAAGGAGATCGGGGTCACTCGAATGTGACCGCGAGTACGCGTTCGTATTGTGCTGCGGTCCGGCAATGCTGCTGAAATCCCCCTCATCCGCGTTTCCGAGGGACATCAAACTGTGACTGATCAGCAAAGTATCAAGGTGTTTCACAGTCTGCAAGTGGAGAAGTGGTCTGAGATGCTGCCTTGCATTCAATGGACCCTGATTTCACCCCCGCCTCCTGCTGAACCGCATTTAATCGAGATACTTAGCCTGAGTTGATGCAATAAGAATTACCCCACCGTTCAAAAGGGCGAGTCAGTATAAGCAGCTTAATGCAGTAGATCTGGATGTAAGCATGCGAGCGCTAGTCGATCCCCCTGTTCGACGGCGACTCCTCCATCAGACCTTCCGTTAGCCGCGAACGCGTCCCTACTGTTGGTGTTAATATCAACTCTTTCTTATCGCTTTGCACCTTTTTTTAACGTTTGTTCAGCCTTCAACAAATGACGCGCAATCCGGTCATCGAAAATAGATACCTTTCCGAAAGAATGGGGGGGGAATCACCGAGCCTCCTACTGGTTGCATACTGAAACTGCAGCTAAAACCATCTGACATCTGAACACAGTGGGGCACGAACATCATCTCAGCGCTGTCGTTGCAAACATATATATTACGCACATATTAAACCGAAGCCATTTAGTATTTATTTCAAAATGCAAATATATTGCCACATTATATTGCGCTTGTAATTGCAATAAATTATAATAAATGGAAGCAGCAGTAGCAAAATGAACGGGGGGAGTGGGGGTAAAAGTGTGACCCCGTTTTACATTTAAATAAAACTTTGACATGCGGTCCACTTAAAAACCGAAGGCCTTATAGGGTGAGGGCTAACGCTCCGGTGTGCGGGGTGCGATGGCGCCTCCTAACACACACGTCTGCGGTAGAAGCAAAGTGGACAACAGTTGCTGGAGAGAGAAGATTTTTTAAAAAAGTGAGAGAAAGGACAAGATTAGAGGTGTGAACCCCGAGTCGCTCCACGGCCGCTGCCGTCCCCCGTCCGCCCGCCGGTGCGAACAGACTATCCTGCGAATTCCCCGCAGGAACAGGTCGGGCTGCATGGAGGAGGAGCGCGGCGCCAGGCTGTTTTCCCAACCCGAGAACATCTGTGTGGGCCATCTGCTTGCACTCGATGGTGGGTACCTGAAAGAGCGGTGCTGCCGGCTCCCATTTGCCGCACGCTAACGGGTGACGGGCTCCAATCTGCCCCGCGGCACAGCTGCGGAACCTTTAATGTCTTTTTCTTTTCAAATATCTGTCCAAGGGCCACTTGTTGGCCCGCCAAAAAACCGTCTGCGGCATCAACCCATAAGGCCGCTGAAATAAACATGATTAAACAGCGGTCAGGTGAATTTCGGAACTGCTTAAGCTGTTAGGAACTCGGCAAATTTCTACGGCGGAGCCGATTTTTATCGGATCCACTTGTAGGCCCTCGAAAACCTTTTTTGCCGAGCGTCTAGATGTTTTTCATCCTCGCAAGTTTTTAGTTACAATTCTCACTAACTAACTCTTACAATCCAGACAATCCGAACCTTTCAGTTAATTCCTGGTGGGGTTTTGTTCACCTCCACGTTAACTATATTTAGGGTTTAAGGGCTCTGCTGCAGAAAGAGGGTTCAGAATTCCCTGGAAATTTGCACAACTCAAAGTTTATGGAGCCTGCATTTACTGATGAATATATTTTTCGGTCTGTTGTACTGTTTATGAAAAAGAACGTTTCAAAACGATATTGCATTTACAGGATGTGGCTGGAGCAAAAAAGAAGAAAGAGGAGACGCGGCCGCCGTATGGCGTACGGTTTCTCACTTCGGCCTCCTGCCACGTTTGCATCCCGCAAGCGGCCGGGCGAAGGGTTTCGTAACACCCGTGTGTTCCGGTTGGTTCCAATAACGGACTTTAGGGTGTGTAACGCTCCACCGTCTGAGGGCTGTTTCTCACCTGCGAGAAGCTGCAGGATCCCTGGGAGAAAGTGGCAGTCTGCTGCTGCCAGCGGTCCCATGGTCACCGCTTTGCATGCAGCCAGATTTGGAGCAACTGTAAGACACGCTGTACGTGTTAATTTCATGATAAAGATGTGAAATAAAGCAGATTAAACAAAAGAAAAAATCAATACCACTTTTTGGTCTCTTTCTTCTTTCGTTCCTCTTTTATTCTTCCCCTCTTAGACCATTCTATATTTAGCTGTTTTCCACATGATTCGCTTTATGTCATTATTTTAGATTTTTTTTTCCCCAGCTTTTTTTGCTATTCATTTTGGAAGGCAAATTAATTTTGGCACAATATGATAATTATTTCTATTTTGTCATTAATGTTACTTAGCCTAATGATCAAACGGAACAAAGTTACTATTTCTGTGCTCGAATCTTGGCAAAAATAATGGCTAATAAATTCGGCGGAGCATTAGTGTCACAAACCAATAAAGGATGTAAAACAGAGGCACGCTGGTGCGACAGATGTTTAGGATAAGCACACACTTGCACACAGCCAGCGAAAGCCACCGCAAGCCAAATAACAAAGGGGCACGAAATACAACAAAACTCATACGAACGGGGAACGGTAAAATATTTCAAATAAAGTAATAATAGAGCAGCTGTGTAACGCAGCACCCACTGACATGAAAAACATTAACAGTACACAGTACAACAGTTCTTACACACTTAAAACCAAGCGCATACCATGCAGCAATGGATGATAGGAATGCTCCCCTCATTCAGCCTCAACTATGTTAAAGATAAAATGGAAATTTGGGCACTGCATGGTCAAAAGTGTGCGGACACCCGAGCAGCACCCCCATGTGTATTTGTTGATACCTCCCATTCCAAACCCAGGGGTATTCATATGGAGTTGCCCACCCCCACCCCCCTTTGGTGCTATAATGGCCACCGCTCTTCTGGGAAGGTTTTCCACCAGATTTTGAGAATCCGTGCCCATTCGGCCACGAGAGCATCACTGTTGTTGGGCATGAAAGCCGGGCTTGCGGTCCGCATTCCAGTTCATCCCGAAGGTGTTCGGTGGGGTTGAGGTCAGGGCTCCGTGCAGCCCCTCGAGTTCTTCCATACGAACTGGGCAAAGTGTGTGTTTATGGAACTTGCTTTGTGCATGGGTGGGCAGAGTCATGCTGGAGCAGGAAAGGAACTTCTTCTTCTCCAAACTGTGGCCACAAAACTGGAAGCACACAGTTGTCTACAACGTGCTTGTATGCCGTGTGGGTGCGGCTGAAACAACTCACGTACTTTTGGCCATATTGTGTATTAAAAGTGAACGCAATGTTTTCCCAAAGGGAGTGTCTCTATGTCTTGACCGAGAGGGTGTCCAACCATTTCATGTTTTTTTTTTTTTAAATTCATTTTTTGCATCGAAAGTACAGAAAAGGCAATATAGTCATTTTAAAGCTTATATATAAAGCAAAATATAAATTATAAGCACATTGACATGTGCATAGTAATAATATAGTTATTATTATAAAAGCATGTGAATGAGCCCAGACTTTGTTCCCGCTTTGTCTTCCGGTGCTGGATGTGCTGCTGTGCCTCGTGTAAGAGTTTCTCGAGGATCTGTGCTCTAAGCCTTTTTAAGCTCATAAGGAGTTTGGTTACAAGGATCTGGAATTTTCTTGCAGCTTCAGTGTTTGCCAAAGCCCATTTCAACAGAAATGAAGCCTTCCTCTTGGTTTGGTAGCTGTGGATATGACTTCTAAAATTAAAAAATGGAAAAATGCAGTTTTTCTCATCGGCCTCCCCCCGAGGAAAAAAAAAATAGAAAACTAATTTATTCATTTTTTTTACACCAAAAAGTGATTAATTTGCAGTACGCGGATGCTTTTTCTGGCCCTTGCTGTCGATGGTGCCGTTCTCTTGTGGAACAAGCACATTTAACTTCTGCCTGCCCAAAATGTTTTGCACTGCTGCCAGCACGCCAATTTGAATGCCATCATCCAAGAGCCGTTTAAGGTTTATTGCTATAAATGTTGCTGATTTTCAACGCTCTGCGAGAAACTGGTCATCAGCAAAATAGCTGCCGGGGAAAAAAACGGTGAGTAAAAGATCTTATGGCACCGAAAGCAAAGTATCGACAAGTCTGGCAAATGCTTTCGCTCAATATGCACTTCAAAGCCCGACGATGGCAGCATAAAACGGGACATCGACCCCTGCGGACCGAATTGTTCCCCGGGGTTGTTTTGCCTCGCCGCGCACTGGGCTTTAGGGGCCCGTAGAGCAAGCGCGTCGCTGCTTTGCAACAAGTCTCCTGGCTGGCGAACCGCGACGGGAACGGAGCGAACGACTCGGTCTTCCGTGGTTAAGTGGCTCGGTTTACGTGAAAGTGTGGCCAAATGGCAGTCGGCGTCAATTCAAATAGCTCGGTTATCATCACCTCGACGTCTTCTGCTCACGATTACTGTTTAAGATGTTTCTGAACTAAAGGGGCTCAGTTGAACCATTTCAGGCCTTTTGTGTGCACATTCTAAACCTCATACATGTGTGCATTTTTACAAAATGGACCCGGCTTCCAAGGAGACCCATGGAATTGCTGCACTGAGCACTGCAGACAAAGGTCATACTTTCCCAAACATCACAGAGTGTTCTTAAAGCTGGTGAGAAGCCCTCAGATAAGATCTGGGCGCCTTGCAATGCTGGGTCGAAGCGATGGACAAAACAGTTCCGATCGTGCCCAAATTTGTTATTCCAAATTAATAAGCCTGTGCAGATTTAAAATCGACTGCAGATGTCCCTGCTTTGTGCACCGCAGAAATAATAACAAGGAAAACATCACCTATCCTTTAGAGATGATCCATGAAACGATCACCATTCATCAAAAGTTTGCCGCGCCATCATTTACACAAATGAGACGACGTAAATGGCAATAAATCACAGCTTCGCCCGACACATTAGTGCAGCTCCGCTACCCCCAGCAAAGGAGACTTGGGTCTGAGGGACACAAATCCATGCACTGTGGCTGAACTCCAACTTCTGTAGCCTTGATGGAGGCAGAACCTTTCACCCACCCGGCTAGGACGAGATCCTCAAAGACCCTTTTCCCAAGTATTCATTCCGGAAAGATGCTCGCGAGATGCTCGCAAGGCCCCCACTTTGCTCTCTTGCTAGAACTTGTGTTCTGCGGCTCAGACCAGCGAAGGTTACTCTTCAGTCAGGATTATTCTTTCCGGTGCCAATTCGCAAATCGTGGCCCTTTCAGACTCATCCTCCGAGCGCACTAACGGCGCAGGAAATGTTCATGTTATCTTGAATTATTCTGACACTTTTATCCGCTTCCTGCATCGCGGGCAATTTTACAGCCGAAGAAACAGCTGCCTGTAAACAGTCACAAGTACCTGAAAAAATGTCAGCAACACGTTTCCATTTGTTAACACACTGTGTTCACTGCACCTGTGTGCTTATAAAGTGTTGCGCACTGTGACCATGTCAAGCGGCAGGTGACAAAACAAAGGCTGTCGGTGTCCATTAGACAAAGTTTGGCAGCTTTTTTACGTCTGTGCCAAGAAACCAATTTCTTTGCCTGGAAAGGCTGCGCAGCTGTTGTCAGAAGCTATATGCTGGCATTTCTAGAATAATCTTTGCGACATATTTATAGTGCGGTAACATATCAATTCTGTCTCAATAACTGTTCTCAACTTGTGTGCCGGTGTCTCAGCATCTAACCTTTTCTTGTTTTTCAGTGCAGTTATGTTCATGCTGACTGTTGCTGACAACATTTACAGAGTTCCTTGTGTAGGCAGGGATGCTGCACCTGTCTTTCCGCCAACTTCTGTGTTCTGCGAAACCCTGTGTTCACTCTCACTGTGATGAAGTACGCCCGTGTGGTTGCCGCCCGTTCTCTTCTTCTCTCCCATACAACCTTTCCAGTGAGTCTTTCCGAGAGGGTCTGACCTTCTCGTGATGGCATCCAAAGACTGACAACTGCAGCCTCATCATTTCCACTTCCAGCAAGAGCTCTGGCTTCATTTGATCCAACATACTGCAGGTTTGTGCTTAAAAGTATCCTCCATCGCAGCATTCTCAGTTGCTTATAACTGAACAACAACATACACCCACATCCCAGTATCTGAGCTCCGGGTTTCCGAATTCTCGATATAAGGAGCGGTGCACGTTAACCCCCGTCTAGATACGCACGTCGAGAAGTCCAAGCATAATGAAGAATTATTCGCGCACATCGGAGGAATACGGGAAGCTGGCTTGAGCACGAGTGTGACCCTAGGTGGCATCACTGGGCCCAGCAACTGCGTTTTCAGTCTTTGTCTCGTGCGGCCTGGGTTCAAACAGTTTCGATCCTTTCTGTTCAGCGCGTTGGCCCCCCGTAACAGCCATTACTGCAGCTACATGTTATTTTTTTCTATCTTAAACAATTTTCTTTATTTTTTCAAAATAAATTTAACTATTAAATGTTCGTTGCTATTGCAACTTACAGTATAATGAAGATTTTAACGCAAGATATGACACTAAATAAAAAAAAGTAACTGCATATAAACACACAAATCCATAATAATTACTTAATTTCTTTTTTTATATTAGGTAATCGGTGTGTAAATTGTTCTTTATAACATTGAAATTGGTATTTTAAAAAAATTGAGATATTTTGGCGAAATCAATTGCGGTCTCTGGGGCGAACTGGAATTAATCATAAATAAATGGCGGAATTAGTTTCCTGGCAGCTGAGCTTGTGACCATTTCTAGGAACCGATTACTCTCAGATACTGTATACCGCGGTATACGGTAGGTGTAGTTTATACACAACATTGAACAGCAAACCTGGCAACTACAGGCGCAACCACTGTGCAGGTAAATTTAATTGACATTTCGGGAGCCCGTAGCTGTGCGCTACGCACGCGTGTTGAATATATCGATGAGCACGAGCGGATTCTGGATGTCACCCAGGTTCCCGACGTCATAAGCATCAGCCTCGCAAGGCGGGTGACAGAAAGCTACAGTGAATGTGAGAAATGACTTTCTTTAGCTCTGCTTTTAACCCAGCCGGAGCTGCAGAGGCTGGAGTGGAGAAGTCACGGCTTTTTGAAGTAGACTTCAGACTTAAGTCCCTGGCGGAGAGGAAATTGAAGTCAAAGGTTCACAGCACCTAATACCCAGGAAAAAGCGTTATCCAGCACCGCTTGGGTTTATAGGGGGAAAGGGGGATTAACCCAAACATGTACTGTTAAATTAAAGACAATAATGAAAAAAGAGATCAGAAACAGATACAAAATTAAGCGGAAGCTGTCGCTTCCTGCAGCGTAATCGCATCAGACGTCAGTTGTCCGCTGCAGTCGGCCTGTTCACTTCACGCGTGAGAGGAAGAACCTAAGACATGGACGGCGATGAAAAAATGTTGTTTATTTTACTTGTTGAGCATGATTTAGAGTCGTGAACCATTTGCATGGAATCGTCCCATGCGTTGTGCTGTGATCATTTTTCAGATCATTTATGTCTGAGGTCGTAACATAGACGGTGCTGGCAAAAATTAGAAAGGTTTTTTCAGGTATGATGGTGAGCACCGGTGAGCGGGTGCTGGCTGGAGTTTGCGATCCTGGACAAGGGGCGATTTGAGCGATTGCGTCCGTGATGTCAGAGGGACCCCTGCGGTGTTCGGCGCGTCATTTTTGTCCATGCATCACTTTTGGTTTATTTGCCGGGAGCTGTTATCACAGACCTTCTGAACTCGGCCCCGAGCCCAACGGCAGGGCGTAAACCTTGATCTCTGAGGCTCAAGAAAATTACGGGGCGGCTAAACCAGCCAGCTCCGTAACCGGAGGATTATCAAGGCCTCTTCTGATGATGTCAGCATCAGCAACTTTCTGGGAGCCACTTACGAGCGCGTACGCATGGACACACACACACACACACACACACACACACACACACACACACCATTTGGCTTCATAGAAGTCCACCACAAATGAAAAAACTGCTGCCTTCTTTCTGAGGAGTGATGCTGTATTAAATTGACTTTTCATCATGTTTTCAGGTTTGCCCCTAATGCAGTAGAATTAACTCCAAATCTCCAAATCTGTCCCTCAGTGCTGCTAAACCCCTCTCATCGCTCTCAAGCCCGTCTCTTCCGCTCCAGCTTCTCTCCCGATCGTCCAAAACCTTCACAAATGAGTCCCTCACCACGTGCTACTTTTACGTCCCTATTTCTCCCTTTATTTCCATAGGCGTCTACAGCAATTTGTTTGCCGCGACAGCGGCGGTTCTGACAAACAAGCTGTGGTTCGGTAAACATGTCTTTGTGTCTGTTCTCTGTCACTGATGTGGTTTTGTTTACTCTGAGCAGCACTGCGCTCTGGGGGCAAAACATCTGCAAAAAAGATAAATAAATGTAAAAACATCATGGGGACGGATGCCATCTTTCGGTTTTTTTCACACTTGGTTCAAATTTCAGAGTCCGCAGCAATCAGAGGCCTCAAATTGAAGAGTAAGCACCGCCGCCACGTTCTCCCCTCTCAGGTGACGTGCGGCCCGGCCTAAGTGACTCTCTAAGCAAGAAAGCTAAGGGGCAGCTTGGCTCGCCGCGGTGTCAAGGACCCCCTGCCGTAATCGAATGATTAAGAACGCATCTTGGCTGATGTCAGCCACTTGAGGCCGTCTCTGGATTTATCGAGCAAAACCCTGCTTTCTCAAGCCTCAGTTTAAAGGGAAAAAAAAAATCCGTTCCATACTTTTCCAGTGTAATAGCCTCTCGACCAGCGGAGGACCCTCATGTATCCTTCCCGACTCCCAGCTCGCCCTAAAACCTTGCTCAGAATCAAATGTTGTAAAAAATCCCGCTAAAGGGGTTAAAACATAGTTGTGCCGAACTGGTGCTGCGAGCATAAATCGGACCACACACGGCGACCCGCTAGACGGCCCGCTAAACTTTATTTATTCTGCAGTAGCTTACAATTTCACACTTCATCCACTTATACAGCCGAGCATTTTCACCAAAGCAGTTCTGGCTAAGGACCTCGCCCAAGGGTACAATGGCAGGGTTTCTTCCACTGGCTGGCAAACAGAGATGCGTCACTCTGGCATATGCGGCCATAACAAGTACCATGGTGTTACCTGTCTCCCTGCTGTTTCCTTCAGTAAATTACTGTTTATCCTGAATTAGGGGCTGAATTAGATTTATTCCAGCTGCGATAAACATTGAGTCGTACAGTATGAAAAGCCAATTTTATTTTTGTCATAATATTTAATCTGTTATCATAAGGATGTAAATTCTTATTGATTTGTCAGTATAGGCAGAGCGGTAAAGAGTATCGGGGGAAAGAGGTATGATTCACTTATTGTTTACGCAGGGAGAAAAACAACTTTATTGCATTGCATCCGTCAGGGAACATTCTTGTAACCAAGGCAACAGGCTGCATGCATTTTCGGTGGCAGGCAGGCAGGCAGGCTGTAGGGCTGCTGTGTCCAGCTCAGTGGGCTGGTCCTGCCCTCCCGGGGTGCCGCACCGCTGTAATGGCCTCTCGGAGAGGCACGCGGGGCCGAGCGCTTTCCCAGGGTCAGCACTTCCTCCCCCTCTTCCTCCTCCTCCTCCTCCTCCTCCTCCCAGCAGCAGGGACCCGCTGAGAGGCCAGACGGAGCTGCAGCGAGGAGCGTATGCCTGCACGACGTGGCAAGATGTACGCAGCCCCCCGAACGGAAACATGCCCTGCTGCTACGCTTCTCTCACCATCGGCAGCTTCAACCCGAGCACATTCACATATTTGGATGCATTAACTTGATTTTTCCTATCACGATCAATTTTATTACTGATCTATAGTGTTTATTGTATTAATATGCCTGTGTGTATAGCATCTGTCATTTTATTTATCTCTTAAAGCTTCTCCTAATTCAGTTCAATTATGTTTTTTGATGCAGACTTTTTTCTACCCCCCCACCCCCACCCAATCCCACTTTTCATGGCCAACATACATGACTTGAGTGCATGTGTTCTGCTGTGTTGAGGTGGAAAGTAGACTTTCATGAAGAAAACTTAAGTTATAAATGTGTGATGAATGTGGGAACATTGGTCCTGAAGGAAGTAGTGATTACAGAAATTACTTAAAATGGTGCATCTACCAGAAAGCAGACTTGTAAGCGCAAATATTCGAACCTTGGTTCAGTGCGGGAGGGTAATGGTGGTTTATGGCTGCATAAAGGGCCGCATATACTCAATCCTGAGATGAAAACCAATATACAGTTTAAAGCCAGGCAACCAGTAGCCCACAACGCTGTTAAAACTCCTCCAGGCCCAACGTGGCAGGTAGCATAATGGCTACAGGGGCTGCATGTCATGGTTCAGATTCACATCCTGGTTAAATCTGTAGCACCTTTGGTCCATGGTACTTTGTAAAGTGAAGCAGTGAATGTTACCCTGCTAAATAAATGAGTACATTGTTGTATTCAGGTGTGTGTACAAGCCTCACACTAAGTTACCTTAGAAAAATTAACATTAGTTTGCACGTTTTCACTTCACCGCATTTGGAGGTAATTTTGCACCTTCTAGTACTAAGAGTCTAGCAACCTGTAGTGAGCACGGTGCTGCATACTACAGCTAAAAGTAATACGACTGACACACGACAGCAACCCTTATGTGCTGTGGTCCTTTTGGGAGAATGCCGAGTGTTCTTTCCATCTTGGCTTAGAGTCCAATGGGGCTCTTGAACCTCCTGTTGAGGGAGGTAGTTGAGCCCCTGTTGAAGGGGGTTGAGGTTGGGTGGTGGTGTGTTTGCCAGAAATGACTGTGGAGATTTATAAATGTCGTACGTGATTGACTGCTGAATGTGATGATGGATTTGGGTCCAATAGTTCCTTTTTGTTTTTTTAGGGTAAGCATTAGGGTTAGGATTAAGGGTTAGGGTTGTGCAGTAAGGGTTACGGTTAGGCAGCTAGGTAGGGTTAATATGATCTGCAGTAAAAAGAGGGCTTTGCATGCACTAGCAGTGGTGATAATAGCATTCTGCGAGCTAACAGCTAGCAACCCACATGCTAACAACGCCAGTCCATGTGCCATCTTTTCTAGCAGTAGACAGCGCAGGGCCCCGGGTGCAGTCATAAGCATGAATATTAACCCGTATGCGCTATCGGAAGCGACCCCTACGGTATCAGGGGCTGGCCTGGTGCCATGCGCCCTAACCGCAGCCGAGTGGCGGCCATGCTGGCTTCCTCTGGCCGTTTCATCTCCTCACAAAAAGGGTTCATTAGGCTGAAGAGAGAGGACAGCCCCGGTGCCCAGATAAAGCCTGATGTACACGCCAGGCGCTCTCCAGAAATCCATCACCGCTCGCCTCCGAATCAACAAGGGATGCATTCAAAGCAATATCTCTGTTTCAAGTACAATAACAATTTCCGTCTCTGAAGATAATCCTGTATTACTCACCCAAGTTGGGGAGGGGGGGGTGGCAAAAAGCAAAAAAAAAAAAAAGCATACTAAAACAACAATAACAAAAATGCAGACTTTGGCAAAGCCCAAAAGAAAGGAAATGAATAAACTGCTCTGAATCTGAACGCATTTTTACACATCAGTTGTTCACAGACAACTGAAAAAAAACTGTAATATAGTGTGGTTAAATTTCATACGCATATTAAAAAAAGGTTTTTAATGTGGAAAAAAGAAGGCCGTGTTTGCTCATGTTCTAACACAGGCAAGTGTCGCTTTGTGCCGATACTGTTTACTGCTTTATCGCTGAACAAACTTCAGAGCAGCTTATGCATATATTTTGCCGAAATAAATTACAGCGGGCTCACTGGTGTCCTGTCCACGACCTATACTCTGACCTCTGCCACTGTTATGCTAAATCAGAATAGCATTCTCGAATGGCTGGATGGATGGATGGAAGGAACTCAACAAAGTTTTCACTACTACCCATGCTCCTTTGGTCCAGTTCTGTAAGCGCTACCCTACCTGCCGCCCCACCTGTGTTGCAGGGTCTCTTTTCTCTCCCTCTCCATCTCTATCCATCTCCGCTCCATGCGATCTTAACTTCACATGTGGACAGGTTACCCAATTAGGGCCGTTTCCTCCATTTTCTGGTAAACTGGGAGGAATTCCCAAAGTGTCTGGGAGACATTGGTAACTACAACAGAGTCAAATTAGCCATCGCCTCAAGGAGAACTGTCGAGCGTGTCACCGGCGAGGCTTTCAGCAAGAACGATGTCGTAAAACAACTTTTTATCCACCCCCTCCCTTCCCCTCCCCTCCCCTCCTGTTTTATTATGATGAAGTGTGTTAGATAAACCATGTCTTTTGGAGCACACGTATCCTGTGCTGAAGGTCAGCCGGTGAGCGGCTGTGATTTACAGCGGCGACACGTAAAGAATTTTCCGCCGTCATTAAGGAGGGCGTGCAGAAGGAGACCGGTGCATGTTTCGGTTACAGGACGGCACGGGACCAAACGGCCGGCCTGAGGATCTATGAGAAGTGACAGCGAAGAAGCCGCCGAGCGGGCAATACACCAGATTGTACTTTGCCTTCCAAGTTCTCCCCTCGACTGTGGATCTGCTTCAGCTTTCCATTTCCTTCTGAAATAAATTAAAAGTCAGAAGTAATTTGCCTGATCGGGGATGCAGGTGGAATTCTGGGACCCCCGCCCTTCCCGAGTACAATTTCCCCAGACTCAAAATCAATCGAAGGCCCCATGTGATGGAGTAGGGGTGCGGGAGGGGGGCGTTGGCAACGATGGGGGGGCTGACTACTCCTTTTCTGGCAATGACAGCTTTGTGGCAGTAAAAACAGGAATCTGATTAAAGTGGAGACAGTGAGAGATTGAGGTCTTGTTCCAACCAAGGGAGGATCAAGGCCTCTAATCTCGCCTTCAACGATACGGAGATGAACAGGGGATGTCAGCAAAGCGATAAACCGCCGCAATCTCGCCACGGCTGAAATTGGTAGGGGAAAGGCGGGGGCGGCCGTGGTGCAGCGGTCAGCATTAACAGGTAATGGGACAGGACATGGTGTGTTTGTTTAAACTGTACTTTTCGAAAAGAAAGCATGCCTCGTTCTTTGACAAATGTTTTAAGCACGACGGCATCGCGAATCTTGGTTGCGGGCGACACAGGACAGCGAGAGATGATGACAAGGCAATCTGGATGGGACTTTTTTTAAGAGTCCTAACTGCTTGTGTCACGTTGTTTAATAAACTACCGACAGGTGAGCGGATTCATTGGCTTCTCCTTCCGGTGGCACCGCTTTCGCCGTTTTCAAGGAGAAGCGGTCCGACTCCAAATGCTTCTCTCACGTATGCCCCGCAAATCGAACCTGAAGCCTTTCTTCCCATTTCATCCATGGACTCGCTCTGTTAACAAAAACGGCGTCCTAGCAGAAGATGGTCCGTGGCTTTCGGCCGCCAAAGATCCATGTCGGGGGTAAAACAAATGGGCCGCCTTGAATCCCTCCCACCCGTAACTCAACATTTTCGTTTACGCGGATGGGTCGACTCCGCTCGGGCTCCCTCTGTAGGACGGACGGAACGCCTACGCTGCCACACCACCGGGGGGCTGGGGAAGGTGGTGGGCCCACGTGTCAGCAAGCGGAGGTACCGTCCGTCATTAACTTTTCCGAAAGTGCTCACCTTTCCAGTCTGCGGGCCTTGTCTTGCCGTCCAAAGCTCAGAAAAGAAGGGAGAGAGAGAACATTTAAACAGATTAGTCTCCTTCTGCAGCGTTTGACATCCTCACCACCTGGTACCAGGGAGAATCACTCATGTGTGTCCCTGCAGGAATCATCTGGGGAGGTCCAGCGGACAAAGCTTCACGGTTAATAATCTCCACTAATTATTTTATTTGGGCGGGAGGTGGAGAGGGGGAAATGGCCGTAAACCCAAAGGATTCCAACGTCGGCGCTCATACATTTTGCCTCTTATGATTTTTCTACTCTTCTCTTTAGCAAAGTGCACGTCTTTGGCTTTCCTCGACAACGGCTGGGTCTGCCGACCCGCGCGCGTCAACCCCGTTCCATCCGCTCGGACTGACAGACGGGTTCCCGTCGGTTGTGTAGCCGCCAAACGGAGACGCATCCTCCGGAACGAGCGGGGTCGCGACCGGCGCGACAACACGGGGGGGCGAGAGGACCGAGGAAGGAAGGCTGAAGGACTCGGGGTATGATTATCATTCAAAGCACATGCGCCGTGCCATCTTCCTGAGAACAGCTCACACACCTCCTTCTGCACACACGCGCGCGCGCGTGCGTTCCGAGTCTCACATCCTCCTTGAAGTGGGTTTTTGAAGATGCACACTCTGTCACAAAAATCGCCCAAAAAAAAAAAAAAAAACCTCTCTGGATTGTCATAGCCATGTTTAAGCTTTGATCAAAGGGAAAAAACATCAATTTCAGGAGCACTAGAGTGAAGTAACAGAAGGAGACTGAACTTATTTCCTTTCTTTGTACCTTGAAATAATCCCACTCTAGCAGTAGGGGTCTTAAGCCTCATGTACACGTCTTGCTGTTTCATGTCTTTCTGCTTTAAAGCGTTTTAACTGATACCTCTACAGTGGCGATGTATATTTTCTGCTGCGCGCTGTACATCAGCACGGTGTATCCCGGGAAGGCAGCAAGCCCTCTTACAGAGATATCAACTATTCAGTGCAATTTATGCTGAGGTTCGAAACGCGCACAGGGCAGCGAAATGCAGCGAGAGAGCAGGAGGACTTGCACTGTCGCCCTCGTGACATGGAATAACAGATGACCCTTTCTTTTGTTTTTGCTGATGTTTGTTTGCACTCGTGCGGCATTGTTCTGGACCCCCTGCGGACCTTGCGGGATTCTCGAGGCCCGCAAAGGCTGGACGACGCAGCTCCGTAACTTGGTCATCACCACAGGAAGCGAACTTACGGAACAGGAATTAATAAGAATTTATGCGTGAGGCTTGCCGCTGCTGCGAGGCTTTCGATATTCACCAGCGGTCAGCCGAGTCTTTTTATTTCTATTTACTTATTTATTTATTTTGTCCCGAAGAATGAGGACCGATAGAGGATAGCGGGTGATGCGTCACAGGCTGATAAGTTACGCTGCAGAGAAAAGGGAGCCACATAAAGCAGCGCAAAACCCCGAGTCAGGGCTCCTCAGCAGGTGAAGCAATAACTATTGCCCTCCAGCAACAACAGTTTTGAGCAAAAGGAATGGAAAATATGGACGATTAGCTTTTCTTCTCGGCAGCTTTTTTTCTCGCACGTCGCCAGCTGTAGGATGGACACGGCTTTGGTTTTAAGAGCTTAAATTTGTGGGGTGTCAGTCGTGGTTGGAAGTTATTTATTATTTACACCGAGGGAAAGGATGTCAGTGGTGTCCTTACATCCTGGAACACTCAACTGTTTCTCTTTGGACTTTCTCAGAATCTAGCGTTTTTATACAGAAAATCCACAGTTACACTCGTGCTGTCTGCTGAACACAATCCAGGCCACTCCCTGCAATGGTGGATCAGGGCCCAGTTGCCCCCGGGGGACCTTGAGTTAACCTTCTGCTAGAAGTTTGGCCCGAAGAGAAGAGCCGCCATGCCCTCTTCACTTCCCCTCCCCTGCAACTGAATGAAAATTGAATAAAATTGTAGCTGAATCAACATCTTCACACTCTGGCCCTTGGCAAGCTTTCAACTCCTTCTCCTCCAAAAAAGAGCAAAAAAAAAAAGCTTCTCCCTCAGCAATTCCCCTTCCTCACTTTGGCCGGCAGAACAGTTGAACCCAGGTTGAGGGCATCGCGCCGTGATCAGCTGTCAGCCCGATCCTTGATACCACCATGTTTATTTTTACTCAACTTTTGTTATTTTACGGGTCTGGGAGTGTTTGGCAGAAAATGTTGGAATGACAAAGCTTCTCTATTCACTTTGAGGGCCGTCCTTTTTAGATATGGCATTTTGCTGCCTATAATGAGGTAGAGCAACCAGCAAGGAAAGAAATGCATCAAAATATATCCAGCTGAAATAAAATATTTGGCAAAAAACTAACCGTGTTAACACAGCACGCGCACACACACACACACACACACACACACACACACACACACACACACACAAATTAGAGGAGCAGCACCTGGATCAGTAGTTTTATACACTTTGAAATTTCGAAGCCTGCGCATTTGACAGCAAGACATTGTGGGAATTTTTACAAGCAGATGAGAACGACAATCGGAACCGATGGTAAAAATCCAGTCTGCGCAAGGCGCCCCCGTGATAAACCGGGGCAATGGGACACGCTCCGCCGTGTGGGACGTGGCTGACATCGCTGCCGTGGAGGACCCATCCGCAGGAAGAGGGAGAACTTCTGAACTTCGGTTATTAAAAACACCGGCGTGGGAGTGAGTTCCTTAAAGAAGAAGAGAAGAAAGGGCGGCACTCGAGTTCCGAAGCCCGGGCTCTCCTCTCCCCGGAGCGCGGGCCCTGCAATTGAGACTAATCATTTTAACCTCCTTCATCACGTTTCAAGTAAATATATTCTAATTCATCATTTTCTATATTCCATGGTTCACCGTCTCCGAATATGGAGAAATCATTTAGAATTCTTCACTCGATGAGTTTCTGCTGAGGGGTAATTACTCCACTACATTAAATGGGTCTGCAGTGAAGCGGGCTGGAGCTCACCTTGGCACAGCACGCAGGGAAATAGGGAAAAAAATCCCTCCCAAACTCCCGAAATGTCTGCAAACCGTAAAATAAGACTTTGCAATGAGCCTGTAATGATGTAGCATTTAAGGAAAAGAAGGAGGGAAAAAAAATGAAATAAAAAGCGAAGCAACATAATGGGAGCTTTCGGATTCACGGGGGTAATTGGCTGCGGAGTTTGCTTGGCGGTGAACGTCACGCGGGCCCGTAAATGTGGGGCGAGGTGGCGACCTCGGCGGTGGTGAGAGCACCGCGGGTTCGAGCTAATCGCTGCGGCCGGCCAGATGAACCCCACGCTTATCTGCAGCTCCTGGGAACCAGGCCGCCCTGCATCATGGATGTCACGCAATGAAGATGGGAGCAATGGACCGAAGGCATTAAATCCAGCCACCCACGGCGCAGAGCCAAGGCCTCGCCTTCTTCAATAAGACGCGCGCGCAGATAATACGGCCACGATGACGCTGTGCTCCCGCTTCTGCTGACGGTTCGACGCTATGTGTTTCTTTCGCGGTACATTTGGTTTAGCGGGAAAACAGCCGTCGCGAACGAAGCTTACCTTGTCAGGGTGGCGGTCGAACAATGGACATCTAGCAAAAAAAACGCGGTTTGTTTATTCATTCGCAGTTGCATCCTGTTTTCGTTGGCCAGTTTTGTGAAAAATTTTAGCCAAGTAAAGGAACTACAGGGGAGGAGCTGTAAACTCTGTACTAGCTGAATTTTACATCTACGGCACCGGACAATGTCTCTGGGTATCAAACATTACCATCTTTCTGCACTGCACAGGCTGGTGTGGGGTTTACACTATTGTTGGTCCCCGAGTTACAGTGATCCAACTTACAATTTTTTGACTTTATGATAGTGATGTGCATTCAGTAGAAACCGTACTTCAGATTTTGAACTTTGATATTTTTTCCGGGCAAGCGATATGCGGTACGATACTCTCTCGTGATGCTGGGAAGCGGCATCTCTCAGTCTGCCACGAGGTCGCTAGTGTTCACGACTGGTTGAGGCCAGCAAAAACTGAGCGGTGACAGGAAGTCCAGGTAGGAACTAAATCTCGTTCGCGATTGGTTCACACGCCAGTCAATCAATCAGTCTAAAGATGGGGCGGAAAGACCGCCTACGTTTCGTTGCTGAAGTGGCCACAGGCATGACAGTAGGTTAAGCGAATTAAATGCATTTTCTACTTACGATATTTTCGATTTACGTTGTTGCATTTTGTGCATCCATCATGTCCACAAAACCCCCATGAAAACGGCAGACTGAACGTAACGCCATTGTAAGATGGGGACCACCTGTATGTGTACCATGTAAAGAAGTAAGGGCCCTTTGGGGAAACAAGGTTGGGTTCAGAGCACGATATTGCTCTGCCGGGTTTGGACCTGCACTCCTGCTGTTGTACTCCTCAATCATGGTAACTTTGGTGAATTGATATAGTAAATATTGCTATAAGATGCAAATCAATGCAAGTAGCTTAGCTACAAAACCGAAACTGCTGTAAGCTGCCTTGGAGAAATGTGTCAGTTAAAAATAATTAATAAGAAGCATCGAAGAACCACAGAAAAGTTGCTCGGTGTCACAGAGCTGAAGTTTCACAAAGTGAAATTCCACACTATGACGGACTCACACCCCATTCAGTGTATAGGGTCCCATTCCCTTACGGGTTCTAGGCCGCCACGACCCAGACCAGCATCGTGGATTGATGAAAATCCGGAAAGATGGAAAATGAACAGCTGATTTAACCTTTTGTCTAAGTTTGTCACTACCCTTTATTAGAGAATTTACTGAGGCTTTCAACCAAGGCAGCAGTAAGGTTGAGGGTTACAGGCAGTTGTTAAAATCTTCCAGCAAGACAATAAAGATGCAGCCAAAAAGGCAAGACAGGACAGAGTTTATTAAAGGCAAAATTCTTTCATTGAAATCTGAATAGACTTGCCACTCAGGTGTTCGAATAACATACCTGCATGTTTGAAAGTATTTTTTTCCTCCCGAATATTTACATTGACTTGCTAATCTTTGACGGCGGTGCCGTCGCAGCCGTAACAATGTGCTCGTATTAGAATATATTACATTCGTATCGTCTTCTTTCCAAAAACCAATGTTCCACCTTCTGGGTTTTCTGCAAATTGCCTTGGCGGCGACGTCTGAAGGCTGTGTTTATCAGGCGGGGCCTGGTGAAACTTGATTTGTGATTTACAAGGCCATTACTGGTGGAAATGGGGGCCGGTCGCTGGCATATTGTAAAGTCACGGCGTGACAAAGCGCCCTGACGGGGGAGGCAAACCGCTTAGGCTCCCGCCGCTGAGCGAACCGCCGGTAATCATCTGTGTTACGTCCTGCCAGTCAGCTCCCCGAAATCCCCCTCAACGTACGGCCCGTATGCGACGGGACAACCTGTCGGAAGAGCTAATTGTGCATACAGGACGCCGGAGCGCACCTGAGCCTCCGAACGCGCCGCGGCTGCTCTGACAGCGGCGACTCAGACATCCATTCCGCATTTATTTATTGTCACGTCGTCCTCGCCAGACATGATCTCCTAAGTCTGAGAGGCTGCTTACAGAAAAAAATAAATAAATAAAACGAAAAACAAAAGAGAGAGGGGGAGGGCAGAAAGAGTGTTGACAAACTCTAAAAGGATGCCATTATTATTTAAAGCATCCATCTCTGCTCTTAAACCTTTCGCTCCCCGGAGACTGCAGTTCACATTCACGCATGAGTGGCTCTACTGTCTTTGGTGGGGACACTTAATAGGAGCTCAGGACCCCCCCTGGGACACCAGGGACTTCGTCTTCCACCCTCTGTGGCTCTTAAGTGGTTCTTGGTTTATACATCTGTCGCCACGGCAACACCAGGACACCCTGGCATACTGTCTTTAGATGCTTCCAGGTCGCGAAAGCTGTCAGCTCCCGTTTGAAGAGCCGCCCCCGTCCCGTTCGGTTGGTTATTTATTCAGTAGGAAACGCGTGGGGGATGTTGACTGGACAACTTGCGCGCAAAACACGCACGCAAACACACGCAAACACATGCTTGGGAACACGTTCCCACCTTCCACCAAAGTCGGGTGTATTTCGCAGTTTCGATCGGCGCAAGGACACCTCTGTTCGTTGGCGTGGCAGTCGGGGTCAGTAAATTCGGTGACAGAAAGCGAGTTCAAAGCAGCAGGGCTGGGGAGACGCCTGTCGGAGGGCCGCACCTTCGAGGCGCTGCTGTGAAAAGCGGGAGTCCAGCAGCAGCGGCCTGCTCTCCATATAAAAAGGGAGACGTTTCGCTTCCCCCCCACGCCACTCCACCCACAGGCTGGGGATTCACGGGACACAAAGGCAACATACTTGAAGGCAGCGTCGCCCGTGTTCACGCTTCCGAGCGGTCGGTGAGACCTTCAAGGGAGGATAAATTAATACATGGAAATGTGTGAGAGAGCGGAGAAGTCTCTTGCCCCTCTAGCAACTGCGGCGGAATCTGCACGGTCATTGCGGCTGTCGAGCTCCCGCCGTCTTTAGCGATTTAGTCCAAGGTAAATTCGGCACAGGCCGCTCGGGACGGAGGATTCAATTTGTTTTCGCAACACAATGGAACTTGGTGTAAAATTGCGAAATGTAATACATGCAGGGCCCCCCTCTCCCGATACCGTAGAACCCAGACCCACTCCCAACCCCCTGCTCACAATAGGCAAAACTCAATCTAATTTGATCTTTTCAACTTATACGCGATCTCTCCAAAGTTAAAGCATGAGAAACCACGTCTCTTCTTATTATTGTTATCATTTAATCTCCCATGTGACACTTTAATCCAAGGGGAATTGCAATATAAGGTGGAGAAACTACTTACTTTTAGAAGACATAAAGAATTTAAACTTTCTCTTAGCAGAAACAGAGATGTTCATCTACTAGCGCTGGAGCACAAAAATAATATCTGAATTACAACGATAAAAGTTGCGATAATAAAAGCGAGCAGTTCCAGCTAGAATGTGTTTTTGAAAGGGGAAATCCTTCTGGTTTATGATTATTATTTGTTCATCTATCTGATTCTTTTCTCCAAGGTGAATTACAATATTAGCTTTGCACATTAAGCTATTTACCCTGATGTACCCACGTATTTTAGGTGGGATAGTTTTTAACTGCACCAGATGAGCACAGTGGAGCAGAAGGTGGGATTCAAACCAACAACATTTGCAATCACTACACCAACTAGTGGTGCTCTCCTGGCAAGTTTTGACAAAACAATGACGAAACGTGGGACAAAAGCTGTTATAAAAAGAAAAAAAAATCTCCATTGTTTCAGTTCCGATATGATTAAGGGCAGACGTGGCTTCCGGTAAGTTCTAGTGTTTTAATTCACTGTGTTAAACAGCAGCACGAAAGATTACTTGTGGTCCCGACGCGAATGCAGCCGCACGGGACGCCCTGTGTCAGAAAATAAAAGCGCCGCGCCGAAATTAATCTCAAAGTTTAGAAGTGATGGATTTAGACATATGACCTAAAACCAAAAACTGTCTAATCTTAAACGAATGCACGAGATTAAAGCCCGTTCCCCTGACAGTATCTGTTTGTATGGCCAATCTTATCCTAAGGCCAAGATCAATAAAAACCCTACAGTAGGATTTACTGCCGATTATGAGATTTTCTCCTTGCAATAGATTGTGTGATTAGTGTCAAATTTATTAAGAGGATGAGGCTCCAAATTGGATTAAAGACGTGCAGCATGTATGTGGCAGTTTGCTGACTGTAACCAAGGAGCGTGGCCTTCTCGCATTGCGGGCATCTTTAAACTAAAGCTACATGAGAAAAGCGTTCTGTGTTACGGGAGACTGGATTCGCTCAAGCAGATGGTGATCATGGGAAAAGGTTGAGGGGGGAAGAGAAGCGATCAGATGGATGGACTCGACCGCAGTGGAGACACACGCATGGTTTTCAACGATAACTCCGCAAGGGGAGAACAGAACTTTCTGGAAGGGTCACGAGAGACTCAACAGCAGATAATGCCAACCAGGAATGGCATTCTTCTGCAAGTTTATGTTTAAGGAATTTTACTTTGCATTAAATGTTGTTAATAAACATGAAAATAGCTGCAAACGGTGGACTCCCTACCTCACATGTATAACCCATACAAACCGTCCACAAGACCTGCTGAGGGCTTGCTTTTCGCTGTTGTACAGCACTAAGGGATTTACGGAGATATGTAGGTCAGTTTTAAAGAAATGTCTGTACAACTGGACCGGTGTAAAAGTAAAAACTATAAAGAGCTGCAGTCGGCATGGCTAGAACGATCGTACCGGAAAGGTCCGCTTTATTACTAGAGTATTTAAACTGCTCGCAGCCCTTTTGTTGCTCTCTATTTGTTCCCATCGTAATATTCGGCGTGTTTGTAAGTGAGGGGCTTTGTTGCTGTGCTGTGCGTTGTGGAAATTTAGCCGACTAATATGTCCACCACCATAGTATTGTGACAGTTTGTACTGAACGAGTGTTTCTTGCAGACACTTGACTGTAGCTGAGCTGCTCTGTCCCAATAATTTTGGCTTTTTTATTCCATAAAAAGGGTTTGAGCTCAATTAGTGATCATATCTGCCCAATTGGAGCAGATACTTAGTCTGAAAAAGGTTGGATGCAATCTCTCCGATACATCTGACTGAACATTTGGCAGTTGTCTAGTACCGCGGTATTTATTGCTTGCCCTAATCTCCAAAGCCAGTCTTCAATGCCAAATTAAAACGATTCCTTGCGTAATTTTTAACATAACTTACAAGTCGATATTGTTAGGGCAGCATTTCGGGCAGAAAATGTGAATGCTGTTGGGTTTGGATGTGGCTCAAGTGGCCTAGTGTTCGAGCATCAGGGTGAGTCCAGGTGACGCGGCGTTGGTGTCATTTTGCAGCATCCATTTACACAAAGATGTCATATTAATGATTAAAACTGACTGCTTCAATATTAATAGTAATAGCTAACTTTCAGAGTTACTTGGTGTGTCTTTATATACAGTAAGTAGATGCTCCATTTTAGCTACCTGCAGTAGTGGGTGAAGGTGATGTTCTAGGTATTCTGTACAATTATGTACCTTCAGCATTTAGATAGAAATACCGAAGAGGAACGTCTGTTTATTTCCACCACTGCATTTAACCTGCATCAGTAAATGCTTGGCTGTTTAAACATGTAAAACAACACATCGGAGCAACTTGTATAAGCAGCCACAGTAGTAGTAGTAATAATAAGACAAGTGGCTGAGTGAGTGCATTACTTTTGTCACTAGTAATAATAATAAATGAAAAATAACTTTCAGGTTTGTAGTGGCATGAAAAATGCATTACAACAGACTCAGAAAAATACCTGTGAGACCAAACTGTGAAACTGTTAAGCGGAAGATGTGCAAACTTTGCTGTAAAGGTGTTTGTATTTGCAGTTTTCTGAGACATCCTACTGTTACTGTAAGTGCTGTTCTGTAGTGTTACTGTCTGTGGTTCAGCGCTGGATGAGATGGCCTCCTACTCTTTGCAGAGTCGAAGGTGGAGGCGCAGCTTTTATGTAAATGGAGGCAGTAGATGGTGGCTCTCCCAAATTTAAACGCCTGCTTTTACAAGATTTGCTGTGAATCGGTGCAGTGCAAACATCCCAGCCACATAAATGAGTAAATCACTATGCTGGGCTGTAAGCAAACACACACATGCACGCACACACACACACACACACACACACACACACACACACACACACACACACACACACCTTTGCTAAAGCCACATAAATGAGTAAATCACTATGCTGGGCTGTATGCAAACACACACACGCACGCACACACACACACACACCTTTGCTAAAGCAAAGGTGTGTGTGTGTGTGTGTGTGTGTGTGTGTGTGTGCGCTTACTCTAATTCAAGCCAGCGTAACTGTAACAGGACTTCCTTGTGTGCAGCGCCATTATGCCTTGGGACACAATGAGATTTTAACCAACAGCATCAAATTTCATAATTAAACTTGTGGCAGGAAAGAGCGGCATGATGACACTGCGAGGAAACTCCATTTTTCTGTCCTCCCCGTGAAGCGACACATTCATATATTTATTTTTAATCATCATTATTATTTTTTTCACTCCACAGTTTCCAGCCTGTCTGCTGCCTGTTATGAACTGGTTCGGACACCCAGAGTAGGTGGTCCGGGGGGGCGGGGGGGGTAACTGTCACAGTAAACCAGCGCTGACAGACGCCTCGGAGGAGCGCGGGGCCTCTGATGCTCGTCCCTGCCGACCTTCGCGCAATGTCACCGGGAGCGGGGGGCGAGGGAGGAGGGGACCCCGGACCGCTCGATACGGGCGTCTCCGAATCCGGCGCCCGTCCCCGGTAACCCGGGGCCCTCGGAGGGGAGGATCAGCCGGAGCCAGACTTGCGCTTTCAAATGGGCCCTTAATGATTTATGGCCGTTTGGTTTAAAACGCCATCGGCATTAATCCCATGGCTCATTAACTGTTTAATTAAAATTAAACCTGTTTGAGGAGTTAAGCAGATCGGGGAGAGGAGAAGCGCCGTGGCGGCAAGTGGGCGGAGAGCTACCTTCGCGGAACGCTTTTTGTCCGCGGAAGTGGAGCCGGCGTCTAATTCGAGCCCTTGGTGTTTACGGTTGAAACTCTTTCGGGTCCGGTGGAAATTTTTTTTCAGGGTACGAAAGCTGTCAATGGCTGTCGGTGCCAATTTTCGGCAACCGTACCGTGCACGTAGGCTATTTCCAGAATGCTCTGCCCTTCCATTGTGTCTTGTGTTGCATGCAGGGTGTCCAGTGGCCCCGTGATTAAATCCATCCATCTGGCTGCTTTTAGTCGGCTTTTGCAGGATGTTTCTTTAACTTTATTCGTCGTGCCAGTGTTTACTCTTGGTGACCGTGTTGGGCACTTGACTTCATCTTTTGCTGACATCTTCAACCATCTTCATGTTTTCTGCGCCACCTGGTCATCTTGTCAAGCAAGGGGGTCCACAAGATGACAGCTTTTTTTTTTTTTTTTTGCTAAATGCTTTGGGGATGTTAACTCTTGATGGTCAAAGTTTCTCCAGAACTTCATGGTTATGGTGGTGTCCACTGTGAATGAGACCACCGCAGTCTAGAGAATCCTTCTCACGAGCCCAAAGTTGGGGAACGAATCTCAAACTGAATCCGCCCGAGATGGAACAGAAACATCACATATAAACACAACATGGAGACAGCTGAGCACCTCATCCTCACTTATGTTCTTCATAAAGACAAACTTGTATTTAAGTAGGAAACACTTGATTTTTGCAGTTACATCTTTTAGCTTTGTTTATGTATATTCAGGAAGGCCAGAGGATGCTTTATATGACCAACCAGGATACAGCAGCTAATCCACCTGACCGACACCTTGATGTTTGCATACAACCCAGCGTAGTGATTTACTCATTTATGTGGCTGGGATGTTTGCACTGCACCGATTCGCAGCAAATCGTGTAAAAGCAGGCGTTTAAATGCGGGAGAGCCGCCACGCCACCTACTGCCTCCATTTACGTAAAAGCTGCACCTCCTCTTCTGCCATGCTTCCTTCGGTTGGGGGGGGGGGATTATTCAGAACTTTATATCTGTGATTTTCTTGTTCAGCGTTTACCCACAGATCTTCCCATTTTCTGTA
The DNA here is from genome assembly GCA_018136845.1 of Heterotis niloticus. NCBI lineage: Eukaryota > Metazoa > Chordata > Actinopteri > Osteoglossiformes > Osteoglossidae > Heterotis > Heterotis niloticus. The sequence continues at coordinate 2,230,774 of CM030904.1, forward strand.
CAGAAACCTATAATAAATGGCATTTTACTTGAGCAGTGCTGTATATAAACACTTTGGTGGCTGAGAATTTTTAACTGTCAATATTTCACCCTGGATTCTCATACTCTGCATTTAGATTGAGCTCTATTGACAGCGCTGTTACAGCACCTTTGACAAATGGATTATTTACAGCCGCTTCAGATTGCGCTTGCGGATTTCGTACGGTGCCGTACTCCGCGCTTGCATATCCTAATAATCTGTCAAATAGATGAATGGAGACACATTTGGGTGCTAGTAACCTCACAAATTATTCCCTTTTTGCTCTTTTTTTATCCAAAATTTTATTTAAAATATTCTCATTACAGAGAATTTGGAGCTTCCACCAGATATTGCAAGGGTAAAATTAAATTTATTTTTTTCATTGTTGGAACTGATAACATGGAAACAAAGACTTTAGGGGTTTTATAATATTTGGATGCTTTTATAGAAGCCTGATAGGGGATAATTAAGAGAGAAAAGTTCTTTACAAGGAGGGGAGTGCCTTAAATTACCTGCTAATGGGCTTTTGTTACCTAATATTCGTTTTTACTGCGAGTTGCGAGACGAAGGCGGCGGTGAAAGCGGCCCTCGCGCACTGACTCTACACTTAGCGCCGGTAATGCGACCTCCTCCCGAGCTTCCCAGATTCGAAACACAAAAAATTGCCGTTTTTAGATGGAAAACTTGGAGAATTTCCACGACATGTTGCGCTTTGTTTGTCCTGCTAACAGCTATAAAAATAAACAATATTCTCTTCTCCATTAGATTTGAGGCTATGCCATGCCGGTTTTGCTTATGGAGATAATTTTGTCACGGTCTCGTGCTAAGATGTGTTTCGAAGCTAACGTTTCCTATCTGACCAGAATTCATCGGATTCCGAAAGATGAATTCCTGTGAATATTTTTACAAAAAGTAAAAATAAAACTGTGTTCACCTGTGTTTAAGCTGATATTGTGCCTGAGAAGAATACGACTGCGGACGGTCCCCGACTTACAATGGTATTCCATTCCGATAAACCCATCGGAAGTTGAAAATGCTGAACTGAACCTTCTGTCATGCCCGTTGCCGCTTCAGCAATGGAACGTAGGTGGTCTCTCCGCTTCCATTGTCAGACTGAGCACTGACTGGATGACTTATTGGCATAGGAACCAATTGCGGATGGGATTTAGTTGCTAGTTCCCATGGGTTTCAAGCTGATGGGCCCAACCACTGTGCCACCTGCTGTCCTTGTGGCACGACCGAGAGAAATGGCAGAATTTTCCTCGACTGCCTTCACAATGTCGCCATAATGATGACAGGATGATGAAAAGAGCGTCGCCAGAAGTCCCAATGATCTCTGTAAGTTTCCAGGCGTGAAGCGAGAGCCAAAGTCGCCGCCTTTATAAGCGCTGTGAAGCGTCGACTGACAGTCGCCGTGGCGCTTTGTCGCGGCTTCCCTTTCATAAGGTGACGTTGAAGTATGACGGCTGTGTCACATCTGACGTGCCCTGACAGGTGACATAAAGCTCTGAGATATTAAAACGCTTGTATTGCCTTGTTCCGAAGTTCCGTGACGTCACGCTTGGGGCCAGGTTGCCGTAAACGCGGAAGCGTGGCCTTTCGCTACGCATAGGCATGATGCAGCGATGATGCCACTGTTGGGTTTGAGGCCCCTTCGAGTAGCGTGTTTTCCAAAAGTAATTTGAAACACAGACATCGGATCTGATTGAACAATTAATTCGGTGACAGATTATTTCCTTTTGCTTGGAGAAAGACAACCACGGGTAGAAATGGCACATGAGCATCTTTACCAGCCGCTGGAGCGCAGGGGGCAGCTGAGGGACTATAAAGGCAGCAGCTGGTAAGTTGCCGCTCGCTCCCTGCGTGCGGCTGAGGGTCCAAATTAATTTTAAGGATGGTGAATATTTTTAAGGATTAATTTATGTTAAGTAAAATAAGAGATCAGTCGACTGACATGTTTGCGGCGTTTCCAGGTTTGACCACTCCTGCTGACAAATATGCTGTTTTAATGTTGTGAGACGGCCAAAACCCCGGAGATGGGAATCTTGACTAATTATTAGCATTAATTTATACTTTTGTTCTAGGATTAATAAAGTTGTGCTGCTCACGCTGGCACAATCTGATTGGTCGGCAGGCAACAGTGGTTTGAAATATTTTGCTGTTTTGAGCTTTGTGGCTTCACAATCCTGCAGATGTTGAACAATTCAATTTTCCTGACATTCCTCTGCTTTTCTGCTTGGACAATGTTTATTTCAGCTAAGATTTTGCAAACTTCAGAACACGTTTGACCCCATAAGTATTAAAAGAGGATGTGGGGAATTAATATGTAAAAGTCACACAATTTATTCTCACACCCCATGCATCCTCTGGTTGCCATGTTCTCCCAAAAGGGATGCAAATAACCACATAGCAATCCGGTCTTCTATTTGGATGAGCTGTCCCATAGAGGGGCCTTACATTGTGCTCTCTGGAGGTCATCCCAGCGAGGAACGACCGGGGGGACCGTGTCGGCTCAGCATCGGGGCCACTGGGGGTCGCGTGCCGGGACCTCTGGAGTCCGATGATGCCGGGCTGATTTATTTGTCTTTGATGCTGGGCGCGCAGTGGGAGCCCAGGACCGGCATCTCATTTGTTTGACTGAATTTGGCAACGAAGCATTTTTGGCCTGTGGGGTTTTTTTTTTTTTTTTTGGTTGTATTGAAGAAAAAAAACCCTGAAGTGACAATTATTTATTCACATATCATATTTCCATACGATTAAGTGAACCGGCAGTTTGGCACAGAGCGTCGTGTCGAATCTGGTGACACAATGACACACATTTTCTGCGCCGTTTCTATAGGGACGACACAAAAGAGATGGAAAACAAGCCCAGGACCTGAGCACTGTTGTTCCATTTGCTGCTGATACAAATAATAGCTTATACGAGTGCCGATGAAGGGCTTTGTGGCTTCGAATGCCAAAGGGACGACTAAAAGCCACCTGGCGGCCAGCAATGAGTCTCCAACCGGTGGAAACCTGGATCGTAAGTTTACTCCTGCGTCCTACTGTGCTTTTTTTTAGCCACCAGGATTTCAGTCAAATTTGACAGTTGACAGTATTTTATTCACCAAAAACATGGCTCCATTCCTTCTCATTGCTTCAATGTTTCTGGAGATCCTCCTCACTAGTCATCCAACCACATAAAAATGTTCATATGAGGTGTGCTTGGTGTGATCAACCATAGGAAGCGAATGGGAGAGACTATAATAAAGAAAAGAGTGTCAAAGGCCAGATTTAGGAGTTCACACACACACACACACACACACACACACACACACACACACACACACACACACACACACACACACACACACACACGAGTCATACCATTTCGGATCAATGAGGTCTCTTGACCATAACCTCCAAAAAGCAGCGTGGAACAGCTCGGATTGATGGTGGTGAAAAGGTGTAACCGAGGTGTCGGCCAACATTAGACAGGAACTGCGGCAACAGGGAGCCGCCTCGGCCCGAGAGGGTAAAATGAGAGCAGCTGACATGTTTTCCCCAGCTAGAAGGATGCAGAGCAGGATGCGGTGCCGCGGCAACCGGCCGAACGCAGGGGTGCGCTGGAAGCGGCAGAGGAGCGACACTGTTTTGTTTCCATCCGCATCTCCAAACAGATGCATGGCTGTCACTCGGAGGGGTCCCTTTGAAAAGCCGCTATCAGATGCCATCTCTTCAAAGGCCGTTCCCACGGATGCGTGTTTATTCCTGCCGCCTTTTCTCAGGTGCCTGTCAGGGAAAAGTGCATCTCTGAGGCCTGTGCATGAAAAGCCTCGCAGATAAATATAGAAAGCTGTTAGAGGCAATTCCGTTCAGCACACCGTACCGTGGTAATAAATGCTCTTTAAGAAGATGCTTATTGTTTTGTGATGCTGGGGCGAGGGGCCCTAATCCGCCCCATACGTAACCCGCATATTAAGTGGATCTAAGCGATCTTTTTTTTCTCCCCCCCCTTTTTGCCTGCAACTTTTCACCAGATGTTCTGCGCAGTTGCCGTTTGCCAAAAAGTGAGCTAATGACCCAGTTCATTATAAAATTATCCCTAAGTGATGTCTCACTCGATTAGCATTTTCCCAGTTTCCCTGTGAATGAGAAACATTTGGTGCAGGTGTCAAAACTGAGAAAAAACATCACGGCACCCCGTGTGACAGTAGGAGGACGGGGCGCAACTTGCACCCTGTGCCGCATATAAAAATGATCCTTTTCTGGATTAAAAAAAAATAATAATAATAAATAAATATATATTATTCTGAGCCACTTGTCCAAGACATTTATCGCAGATGAATGTACAAAAGGCAAAAAGCAACGTGCACGAAGTATTTATACTGTAACAGGTGAAAAAATATGTGGCGAGATTTATATATTTTTTGAAATGTAAATGTGCAAGGCAACTAACAGTATGTTTGCATCTTAAGGTATTTACACTGATTTACCCACAATATGAATTCTGGGTTATTGCTTCAATTGAGGGAACTACTGCAGAAGGGGGTTTCAAACCAACAACCTCCACACTGCAAAGCAAGGACCTGCATCACAGCTCTCCCTTCCCTACAAAAATCTTTTCATTAAAAAAAAATAATTTTTCTTTTGTATCGTATACCAGAATAACAGTTGATGTTTGCTGTGAACATTCTGGAAGGTTGTAATACAGTGGCTATAGCTGGGTTTGGGACTTTTTTGTGATGTATGGGACACATTAAGAGTCGAGAACTAACACATCCTTTTTATTGGAGGTGTGTGTAGGATCTGGCAATGACGCACACGCTCACGGTGGTTTGTCCTTTGTTAATGAAGAGGACAGTGTTGATGGCTGCCTCGACAGAGAGGATGAATCTTGGCTGGTGGTGCCGGAGGTGGCAATGCAGCTCTGTTGCAGTGCTGTCGTCACGGTGGTTGTGAAAGTGTTCAAACCCGAGCTGGAATTTGAATGGATGTTAAAGGAGGGCACATTGTGGTGGTTGCCTGGTAATGAAGTGGTTTCTCTGCATTGCTGTCTGCTTCTCTCTCCTATTTTCCTTTGAGTCCTGTATCCTTCTGACATCAAATGATGCTGCTCCAATCCTCATTGCAGGTCTCCATGCTTGTCTGTCTTCTGCAAGTGTTCCTCAGGATCTTTGGTTTCAAGGCATTTGAGTCAGTTTGTCAGTATCTCCTTATGCTGTTTCTGTTCTCCTTGGGTGAGGAATTGTTTATTTGTTAGCTGGTTTGCACAAGAAGTGTAAAAAAAAAAAAATCAAGAATAAAAGTACAGCAACACAAAGTGCTGAGGAGATAACCAACAGGCCTGGAGAAGGATCTTCCCCAGAAACAGAGGCTGGAAAATGGTCCCAGCAATTCACAGCCATAGGCTAGCAGATAATGATACACCGAACAAAAGTATTAGATAGCAAACAACAGATATAAATATATTTCCACCTATTACACACACGCTGACTGGACAAAAGCAAGTAGACCCCCCTTTCTAATGATGGAGTGGAGCTTTTCAGCCACATCCATGCAGTGTAAAAACACGTTCTAGACTACTGTGCGCCTCATATGGGTGTGATGCTCAAGTGTCCACATGCTTTTTGTCTTACAGTGTATAACATATTGTGCTGATCGGTAGTCAATTTTGTAAGACGTTTGTTGAATAATGAACCAGATAAACATGACTTTAGGGAAGATACATGTGTTCCCTACATGGCAACCTTGAAATTAAAATGTGAATTGACCTTGTGTGGTTAAGGCTATGGTTAGGGTTGAAATATTGAAGATGTAGATGAGCTGAGGTTCTGAGGTTGAATCTGTTCACTCCAGCAGTGTTGCTGTAGAATAGTTTGGTGCTGGCTAGCTATCCAGGATCTGGCGCTATACAGTAGTGACATCCACATGAGAGCCTTGAACATCTTTAGCTCGGCTGGTGCTGCAGCAATTCCATGCTGAGGAGTGGAGCTTGAAGGCCTGTCTAGCCTTATGCATACAGCAGTACACACACACACACACACACACACACACACACACAGAGTCACTGAAGCTCCTATTAGTCTCAGGATGTGTTTCCAGCTCCTTCCAGGCACGTTATGTATTCCCTTTAGAGTCCAGGTGAGTTTCCAGAAAGTACAAATGATCTGACAACTGGTACATGACAGAAATACACTGTGGAAATTGGAAGTGTCATCTAATCTGCAGCAGAAGTGCGAAAGGGGTGGGTGGGGGGGAAGTAGTGCAGGTCTGTTGTCCTGAGTGCTGCAGAGGTGTTGAAGCATCTCAACCGCATTCACAACATGTGTACCGTGACCTTTAATGAGCAGCAGGCTACTTTATTACGTTTGACTTATTTATTTCCCCGAATAAACCTCATACTTTTCACCAAAGTGAGATTTGTACACTAAGCTACGTAAATTATTTATGAATTTATACAGTTGGATAATATCTACTTGGGAAATTTAGCGTAAGTATTTTGCTCAAGGCTGCTGCGCAGGAGGTAACATTTGAACCCATGTCATTCTTTCGCTTTACTTTGCCGATGCAAAGACTGGCAGAAGTCACATTTGTGTTTTCAGTTAAGGTAAATCAGTTTTAATAGAAGCTCAGACGAATACATTTAAAAGGTAGACATAGCAATTATTCTACAGTAATCTGGTTATTAATATGTTGCAGATAGTGGCGCAATAAGGAATTTTGGTGATGACATGAGGTGGGTGCATCACACCTGTCATGCAAGTGAGGGGCAAACGTGTCTCCTCCAGGATTTCTTCTTTAATGGTGCGATGTGCTAAAAACGAAGTGCCTAAGGGGTTTAGTAAGGTGCCAAAACATGCGGGGGCGGGGGGCCCACAAAGCACTATGATGTGGAAAAAGTATGTGCCCCCGTTGCTGCATATCTGTCACAGTTAGACAAAAGGGACCTGAGTGGACATGACACTGTTTTAAACAATTACTTCATTTATTTAAGGATAAAAAATACCCAACACCCATATCACTCATTGAAAAACTTTGTAACTGGTTGTACCACCTTCAGCAGCAATAACAGTGTTTCAAATAAAGCTGTTCTCATGTTTTCACGTAGTCTGTAGTTCCAGGAGAAACCGCATTTTGTCCCCCGTTGTACACCTTTAAGTGCAGAATAACAATAAAGTGAACCTTAAACCTTGACTGAACCACTTAACACTAAAAGCGGTGTCACAATAACACGGATCCTCACCAAGTGAACACTGAGTGTGCAGCGTAAGATATAATAAGCTATTCATTAAATACAGTATATTAGATGATTTATGTGCAGATACGGTTTACTTTGATGTTTAATCTACCATTTTTATAAAATCGATCCATTACTCCAAATATTAAACAACAAACAGCCCCAGCGGTGAGTTTTCCCATTCCGCTCCAACTGAGCATGAGCACCACAGAGACCGGCGGTATATAAGGGCACCTCAGGCACACTGGGGTCTTTTACCTAAAAGTACACCTGAGTAACATGCAGGTGACATTCAAGCATCGCACAGGTTGTACGGAACAGAGGGGAAAGCCGGGTGTGACGTGCAAACGTGGCCGCCTACGTCCCCCGCGCTAAGTCGGCGTAGCTATTCGGACTGGATGCTGCGTGGTTGGGGGAATCGCTCTGCTGCAGCGAACAAGACGCCGACCCACCTGATCTTGTGCATAAGTCCATTAACCGATAGTTCGTAGGGATGTTTGCTCATGTGCTAAGCTACTCTTGTCCACTTTAAGGCAAAAACTTTCAGCAAGCTGAGGGCTTGCTTTTCGCTGTTGTACAGCACTAAGGGATTTGCGTAGATATGTGGGTCAATTTTAAAGAAATGTCTGTACAGCCGCACTGGTGTAAAAGTAAAAACTATAAAGAGCTGCGGTCGGCATGGCTAGATCGATCGTACCGGAAAGGTCCGCTTTATTACTGGAGTCTTTAAACTGCTAGTGGCCATTTTGTCGCTCTCCGCTTGTCGTAATATTCAGAGTGCTTGAAAGTGAAGCGTTTCATTGCCGCCATGGTGTTTGGCGATCTGCAATAAATACGTCAAGCGAGAAAACAATATTTCTGACAAGTTGCGGATGTTTTATCTCGAGGCCTTCTCGCTTTATTTTCAATAACGTTTTGCGGAGGAACGGACGCGTGTGGGACGGCGCAGCGGGGATGTGATTAAATGTGGCCCCAGATTTAATTCTGCATTCGCTTTAAATATTTACGCAGAATAATCTTATCTCGGTAACACCGCGCCTGTGTTGCCGCCGTGGATGCGGCGCGTAAAGAGGAATAAAAATTGAGCAAATTGTCCGTTCAACAAAGCGCCTCCGAAGAATCGATGGATCCAAACCCTCCGCTGACCTCCACAATAAGTGGATTCAATCGGCTCATGACTCACCGTGGATCTGCAGTCCTACACGCTTCAGCCCGCCAAGGTGGGCCCGGACGATCAAAGAACTTTGTGCGCATTTCTGTTGGTGCCCCGGCCTCTCTCGACACTAACAGAATGTAGGGGATCGGCGGGGATGAACGTGTCAAAAATATATAAATTAATATGCAAATAAATAAAGCCTTAAACAAAAGGCCTTGGCTTTGGTTAAGGATGTAGGAGACCTTTTGTGGAACCTCGTCCAGGTGTCAGCAGGTGCTTCAGTCCCCGGGTTTATTCAAACTGAAGCAACTTGACCAGCACCTTGGCGCCTTTCTCCCATTTATTAAAGAAAACTCGTGGACCAAATTTGCCCCACATCTTAATGTCATTAAAGCGATTAGAACAACGATTATTAATGGTGAGACGGATTGAAGCTACGAAGGGCGTTTCGTCGTTTTTCAGAAGCAGAAAAGAGGATATAAACACACCGAGATGCTATATTTGCATATATATCACACGCTGTTTTCGGAATATGTGTTCTGTAATTATTTGTGTATTTTTAAATGTTATTAATAATTGTAAAAAAATGCCAACACATGCTTATCTATCCATTTCACAGTTTACTTAGTGCTCTGAGTGTGGATACAATAACACAAGATTAATATAAAGAAATTACCGCTTAATATCTGCTTTCTGGTGATTGCAGTGGCATTATTTACTGCTTGAATTAATGTAACACCGCGGTAACAATGAGTGTATTAATGTCACATTTAATGGTTTTCATTTGAAACAGCTTTGGCTTTAAATTCTAACTTTTTTTTTTTCTTTTTCCCCTAGCCTTGCACTGCCTTTCTGTCCCTTTTCAGGGACATGGAACCTGGCTTCTTTCACATTTGCATTCAGCTCAGATTACTCTCGCGTATCATGCTGCGCGCACCTTTAAAAACTTAAAACGCACGCGCGAAGAAGCGTCAGAACGTCATTTTTGTGTCTCCGCGTGTGTTAAACGCGATGGAAACTTTGACGGATTTTGCTCATTGTGTGCAAGTTCTACAATGACACGGCACCGTTTTATGGGTGACGTTTTTAATAAATCCCAGCGCTTGCACTGAAACGACACACCTATTGCAACTACGTTTTGGCTGTGAATGTATAGGAAGCCTACGTGTTGGTGGACGAAGAATCCCTCGGCTCTTTTATTTTATTTCCTCTAAAGCAGTTTACGCCTGTTTGTAATTTACTCATTTACGGTAATTTTTACCGCATCATTTCAAGGTAAGGGCCTCGATCGAGGTGAAGCAGCAGAAAGCGGGGTTTGAACCCCCATCCTTTGAGCGCGAGGCGACAGCATTAACTACTACGCCCCCTGCTGCCACCCGTGCATCGCCACCTTGTCGGTATGAGCAAAGCAAAGCCCGTTTCAGAATAATTTCATTTAAATAGAGCATCTGTGGCGAACGGGAGCCCCGAGGGGGTTGGTGGTGCAGCTCTACGCCAGAGACGCCCCGCGGTCCGTTTTGTGCTCAGAACGAATGTCAGGTCACAATAAAGACCGGTGGAAAAAAGTGCTGATTTGAGGAGCTGTCAGGAGAGCGCTGACCGTAATTGCTGGTGTCAGGAATTTTGCAAGTTCATTTATTTATCTGTTTGGAAAGCCAAAAGGTTGTTTGCTGAGGTATACAATATCTTTTAGGACCACTCAGGGCATCTTCATCATTTTTTTATAGATATGTTTAATATTTTACACTACCTCCAAAATTTATAGATATTTAAGACACCTTAATGTCTTCCGACCTTTAAAAATGGCCTTGCTGCTGGTAGGGGACCATCGGATGTTTAGCTCCATCTCTTTAATGGCTTCTCGCAGGCCGGGTCCACAATGGGCTGGTGAGGGGGAGCGGGCAGGCGGAGGATGAAGAGAAGGTCACATCTCCCACAAGATGAAATGCTTTGTTTATGGATCAGGAAAGGCCAGCTGTACGGGTGCGTAATTATTCTCCATCCGCCCCGTCGCCGTCGCTGGCCCCGGGTCTCGAGAGCCCCGTTTCCATCCAGAGCGGGGTTTCCGCCGCAGAGGCCCAGGGGTGGAGAGACCTCAGTGTCGGATGCGAGGTCCAGTCCTGAAATCCTGACCGACACCAGAGGGACAAACGCAAAGCGATGGGGAAAACTTGTTACCCGAATTAGTCTGCATGTGATAAAAACTGCGGATGTAACATTCGCCTCCATCTTCTTTCTGGATCAAGAAGTTCGGGTCAAAATCGTCTGACAGGACTGCAAACCAAATCGAATTTCTTTCAAAATAATTAAAATCGAACAAAAAAAAATAAATAAAAATTGACTGCTGCATTATTTGCTGTCGACAGTCACCATTGACTCCTTGGCCGCAGAGAGCCCTTCCGGAAACTTCCGTCCTCCACGTGCCCTTAGTGTTGAAAGGGCTGTATGACGGAGCCGTCGCTTTTACGTTCTCGGTTTCATGCCTTTACCCCTTGTTCTGTTGCACGGGTTTCTCTGTGGCTCTTTGAAGAATCCCCGATGAGGTGGAGTAAAGCTTTACAGTATTTTAATTGAGCAGTTTTGTGTTTTCTTCTGCATCAAAACCAACACATCTCTGCGCGCGCGCTCGGAGCGGTAATATTCACACAAACAGCCCAGTCAAACATAGTCAAGGGTATTTATCGTCTGTCTAGTGCAAAATTACAGGTGACAAGGGTGCTTTGTGCTGACATTTCTAGAACTTTCCAGTGTTGAGCCCAATTACAGGGAACAGCAGTATGCAGCGCGAAATACAAAAGGGAAATAAATGTTTATAATAGGATGAAAAACAGAAGGTGTGTATGTGGGTAAATAAGAGGGCAAGCAAAAATAAAGAGCAACACACCCCAAAGTCACGGTAATGCAGATGAAACAATGAGCACGTTTGTGTGCACGGCACCGCCTGGTTTACGGATCGGCCGTTTTTACCCACCGGCGCGGCCTTGATGGTGGTTTGTGGGAGTTTATAGGTGTGTTGTGAATGAAAGATTCAGAGGGGCACTTGCGTTTGACACTTTGCAGCAAGACGGGTGACAGGGATTAGATACGGCGCCCTCCGCTGCTGCTGGTGAGCGCCCTCCATGGTCCACCACCCTGTTGCCTTTTGTCTGCTGCTATTTCGTCAGCATGGCAGGAACAGGCATTGCTACTGTACTTCGAAGTGTTTGAATGCTTGCTTTCAAAGTCCCCCTCGAGCAAATCCACTTTTTTTTTTTTTTGGAAATCCGGTGGAAACAAGCAAAATAAATAAATAAAAACGCATATATTAGTAAAAAGTAGTAGCTGCCGTAAGTCAAAGAAGGACAATCGCAGCAGAAAATGGGAGCAGGGAGGAAGGGCGTCGGGGAGGCGACTCGAGGACAATGTGGGGCCAGAGTGTGAACGAGAGCACGAGGAGAAAGGGAGAGAGCTGCTGCCTCCGCGGGGGTCTGGATCAAAACGGTGGACCTCGGAAGCGTGGCTTCTACGTGAGATCCGCACCTGAACGCAAGGCACGAGGACAGGTGGAGCGGATCGGAGAACAACCGTCTCCACGTATGGTCTCGACCAGGACTGGCCCTGAGCACACCTGCTGGAGATTGCATTTACATGTTCATTGATATACTGATGCCTTGTAATACGATTGTAGGTTCAAATCTCAATCCTGCTGTAGCACCTTAGATGAAGGTACTTACCTTGACCCTGAAAGTAACCTTGCTGTATAAACAGGTAAATCAGTGCAACGCTGGTTTGCATTGTAAATCACCTTGGAATAATGTGATGCCTATAAAATGTTTAAAATGCTGATTTGAATTTATACAACCAAAAAGATTTCATGGTAGCAGAAGAATATAAAATCAAAAATGGGTTTTGCAGACTGAAAACTCCTGGCAAAAAGAGTACAGTTTACTGAGGGCAGCCAGGTGGAGTAGAGGGTTTGGACCACCTTGGGCTTTAAAGAATCAGGTTTGAATCCCTCCTCCTGCTGTAGGACCCTTGAGGAAACTACTTCACCAGGACTGATACGGTAAAAAGTAACCTGCTGTACAGGAATAAATGTGAAACATTTAATAAAATTTTACCAGCATTTGCTCGGAATGTGTGTTAAATCTCATAGAACAGCATCGATACGGTTGCCACAGCCCCCCCCCCCCATTTTATTTGCATTTGAGGATGATTCAGACAGCGTAGTGAAGAATGCATGTATCCTCACGCACACTGCAGCGTACTGTTTCGGTCTGTGCCGTGCTCCTGTGTCCTTTGGTGACACTTGGTGTAAAGCGTCAGCTGGCTAAGACACGTCTGCCGTCGCCACCAGCGCATGAGCGAGCGGGGCTCGTGGTGCCGCCACATCTCTGCACCCTGCTCACCGCCCTCAGTGATGTCAGTTCGTCCGGGGGCAGATGCAGAGCGACGTCAGCGGTGATCTTCAGCCGGCCCTCCACCGGACAGCGTCAACACCATCGGACTATGCAGAATTCGTACGTTTCTGTCCTCAAGGTCGGCTGCTGGAGAGGACGACCGCGTGTTTGCTTGCAAATCGAATGCATGCATGCAGATGAGGTTCTAGGACATTTTCATGAAGGCCAGAACAATCCCTTCAAGCGGCCAAAGGAGCAAACAAAGTGGTAAACACAATAGAAGCGCACGCTGAACAGATTATACTTCATTTATGCCGCTGGAATCTAAGCAGTCGGCATTTTATGTAGAACGGGCAAGAGCGCCTCGCATTAAGTTTTCATAAATCGCTCACCGTTTTAGTTCTTTACACCAATATTTGTCACGGAAAGTGGACTGCAAAACACTGAGGACAAACCACTTTCCATTGGGACGGATTCAAAGAAAGCCGTTTCCTAATTCCGCATTTATCGCCACTCTTAGAGCGCAGCTCGGATCTGGAGGATGCTTCTGGCCAAACGCCAGTTACTCCCGGGCCTTTTTTGTCTTTTGTGCCCAAATGTCCATTAGAACTCAGGCATATTTGGGTTTTCTTTCCATCAGTCAAGCACTTAAGATCGCTTGCCACGAAAAATAAATCTATCTCTTTATCTAGATAGATAGCTATTATATTTGTTTGCTTGTGTTGAAGTACTTTTTAATTCCTTGTAAATGCCGCGTTGCTCCACTCAGTACTTGTGTTTATGTGCCCACATCTGGAACTACGGATCCCTGTTACTCATTTCTCTGCACCTTCTTGCGTTTGGTGTGAACATCTTCCCCTGAATTTGACTGCTTTCCTGTTTTTTCCCCTCAATTGACCTGAGAACATGAAAAAATGAAAACGTGCGCAAGAAAAGGACCTCTGTTGCAAGGTTGGGCAGATGAGACTAAACAAATGAAACTGGATCACAAAGTCAAGGTGAGAGCTAGCAGCCGTGTGTATTTGTTGCTGAAGTGCACTGTTTTAACACGAGGACATGACAGCAATTTCTGGCTGGCCGCTGCTGAGAGCCGATATCCCACCGGAGGTGAGCGTCACAGTCCTGCTTGTTTATGTATTATTTATCTGCCTTGTAGAAACCCTCATTTAAGGCTGACTTACAACACACACTTTAGTGTGTGTGTCTGGAGTGGGGGGGGGGGGGCATTTACAGGGTGCCCATCAGCATGGAGCAACAGAAACTTCAATTCAAACCTTCACCTCCTTATGCCTGTGCCCTGTTGTTGGCCCCTAGAGAACACAGCTTAACCTCGGATGATTTTATTAACTAAAGCCAAACTCCCTGTATGTGTGTGCAGACTTGGCCATTTATTCGTACACACGCACACACACACACACACACACACACACACACACACACACACACACACAATGGGTATTTTAAAGTCACCAGTCCACCAGAATCACATGTTTGGACTGTGGGAGGAAACTGACATCAACACAGACTGTGCTGGACGTGACCCTGCTTCCAAACCCACAGCATGGGAGATACGAGGCACCAGCTTACCCGCCTCTCTACTGTGTCACCACCCACGCACATAAACGCTACAATATTTAGACGGAGCTCCTGAATCGAAGGCTTCATCTTCCACCGCTGCTCTTCCACGCTCATACCTGTGAACGAGGTGCTTAACCCAAATGGCTCTAGTAAATATGTGGCAGTACCGCGGCACTACTGGCAACCACAGTGTTCAGCCGCTTCTGATGCATTCAACAGACATGTTCTATGGAGTGGTCCTCTAATCTCCAGGATAGGTGCTCCACGTCTGGCGGCAGAAGCGTCCCAGATCTCACACGTGGCCCATAAAGCTTCCTTTACACTTTTTCTATGTATTTGCTTTCCCTGATAGGAGATGACTTTGATGAGCACTGTGGAACAGAGCAGTCGACTGCCGCTGAAAAAATATCATCAGTCCAATCTGACCGGGGTTGACAAGTAGTGGTTTCATCCATAAATGCATAAACATCTAGTCTGTGAGTCTCTCCTACTGACTCATATTTTGAACACTCTTACGTGGATATGAAGAGGATGGCAGAGGATTCGCTTGGTTGGGGTCAACATGGACACAAGTGAAGTTGTGCTGTGAATAAATTGAAAACCTCTTCACATCCATTTCAAAGTCTAGATAAGGTGCTCTAGAGATAAGTGCTCTAGAGAAAGTTTCTAGATGATGCAGATGAGGTTTGACATGTATTTGTAGCTAAAACTGTGCAAAGGGGCCTTTGTTTCTAATAACTTTATTAGGATTTGTTTTGCTTTTTACCATGTTTATATTGACTGCTCTATATGATTGTGTTAATGGTTATAGAGTTGATCCTGACAACAGTTGGACATTTGGTTTCATCTTGGTGTTCACGGAGTGACTGTTTCATCCATACAGCGGTGGATAACTGAGACTTTGTTATAGTGGACATGGCACTGGGACATCCTGAGGTGATGGTGTTTGCCACTACAGGGCTCATCTGGTGAGATACAGAGGCATCTTTGATCCTAATGAGACGGCCAGGCACAATGACTGCCAACAATGCTATTAAAATGGTGGACTCTTGTAAAGGCCGTGTGGAGCACCCGACTTCACGCCGGGGTGCATGAAATCACTCTTGAATCTGTTTGGCAATGTGCAGTGGAGGCTGTGTCGGCTGGGAATATGGAAACCTTGGAAGGAGTCGCACCACAGGGTTCACCTGGTCCTCTGAACAGCAGAAATGGCTTTAAGTCACAAAGCGACAGGCCTCAAGGTGACAGCTGGCACAACTGTGACTCAAGCGTAGTCGAGTCCATGTCGACTCTTTCTCGCCTTAGGTTTACTCTTCCATCCTTCACTGGTGCACTAAACAGCTGTGTATGTTGTCACTGATTGAGTCCATCCACCTGGTTGCGGCTCAACTTATTCTTTTTCCACCAACTTCCCATCATCACTGTCTTTTCGAGAGAATCCATTCTTCCCAGTGTGATTGTCGCTGTGGACACAAGTGTTTAATATTTCCACTGCATCCATTTCCTATTGCATAGTCACACAGCTAATGAAAACGCTGTGCGGCTTCAGTGGTTCATCAGCTCAAGGAAGGAGAAGGCCGTCCGCCATTTTAGGTCGCGTTGCTGTTAACACTGTGTTGAGAGTGTAACTTTGTATTTGGCTTAAATTTTCTCTTATTTTGCCCTTGTATGTACCTGTTCCGACCTACAAATTCAACTTCTTCACACAGTGCCAATGCGCCTCCTTCATCCACCACACACGCCTCTCTTTGTCTCTCAAAATGAACAACTTGTACGTTCTGGCCTAGGGCATTCCAGTTGCTATTTAGATGAAAACACATCCATTCCTTTTAAAGACACAACACAGTAACCATCATTTGTTTCAAATGCACACAATTGATTCATTTAACACACATATATCTCACAATATTTAAAATAATCCAAACAATATATACTTGTACTGTGGATTCTCAGATGTGCTCTTCTTCAGTTTTTTTACACTACATTTCCCATCATCCTCCTTCACCATCTGGCAGCCAGCTTCCATTTTACTGCCAGTAAGGAAAGTGTTTGTTACTCTAGTAAACATTTATTAGGAGGTATGGGGCTGAAACTGACCCTGGGGATGTGTAATGTGTACAGCGATCAGGAGGGGGGTCAGGTGTGTCATGGTGCTGTCCAATATTTTTTTGTTGCTTTTTAAAATCCACTTTCATTCATATTTAAATTTTTTTAAAATTATAGATCAGCTTTAAAAAATTTGTTATAGTAAAAGTTTTCCTTCGGATGCAAATAAGTAAGTTCAAGAGCCATTAAATGGAAAATTCAGATTTAGAGAATTCGGATTAAGTGGGGTCGCTGATCAGCCTTTCGCCGCCTTTCGCTCTTTTGCTCAGTGGGATTAGGTGTGTCGCATTCAGCCGTCTTCTTCGTACTGTAATGCAATGCGGACAGGAACGTTGCACACGGAGATGATTCCCCTCAACACATCACTCGCCGCCGAAAGGGAGCATTAGTCAAAACGGAGATGCATGGTGACAGCGCGGAGGTCGCTCCTTTGTTGGTCTTAGATGCGTGCCACTGCGGAACGGGTCGAGGTGGGAGGACGTGGGAGCGGGAAAGCACTCTACTAGTCCTCAGTCCCATGGAGCCATATCTCAGGCTTTAATGTATGCAAACTCCAGAGTGTTCAATTGTCTCTCAAGGTTGCTGCGTCCATCTGGCACCCGATGCTTGACTCCCCTGTATCCTTCCTATATTGATAGCAAAGACCTTGACTGAGTGCTGTATTGAAATATTGTTAATGTATGAAGTGCTATATTACATTTATTATACAATAAATCAAATAGCTCGCATAAGCTAGGAAACCTTAGCTATACAAAGATTAATCACTGCCAACCAAGATGACGTCTTTCTTTTTCGTTTCTCTCTTTGCATAAAGACAGCAGCCACTCAAATCTACCGCTTACCAAATGGGATCGCGGTTCGGAGCCGCGTTCTGCGCTCTGACCCCCGCATCCTCCTTACGTGTCCCTTATCGAGGAACTCAAATGCCGCTGTGAGCTGAACGTGCCTTTTTAGATTACTTTCAGAATACCTGCGTCCCTCCCTCCATGCAGAAATGAATCTCATCTTGCACACAATCTGAAAATCTAAAGGAAGAAAAATGGAACCGTTGGTAAGGCCCCATTTCGAAACATTTCTTTTCTCTTCTTTTGCGGGTTGCAGAATCAATCATCATTACGCAAGTATTGAATGAAAATAAATTCAGACTGTTGTTGCCTTTGGTCGATTCCTTCGGTAGATTAGGCGTTCTCTCCAGTAGAAGGACGTGGGGTTAAAGGCTGTAAAACTGAGTTCAACAGGCAGGAAACCGTCATGGTTGACCTTAAGTCGGATGACGATCCCTCAAGCTCCCGCAATACCTACGCCACTTTCTCCTGAGCACAAAGCAGTTATTGATAAGGAAGGACTGAAACAATATGACACCGTGCAGTCAAGTTTTGGGGTGAGGGAACTGTACATCTCTGGTATCCCAATAAACCAAAAGCATCCATAAGAATATTTTACTCTTTTTGAGTTTTGTCTGTCGGACAACCTTCTGTAACGCAAGCTTCAGTGTGAGGTGTGTACATTTCGGTACTTGTGTACAGTTGGGTAATTTCAGCTGTTTAAATTTACGGTAAGGACCTTGATCAAGAGTATTGCATCAGGGGCTTTGGACCAACAACCCTCAGGTTAGCAGGAAGTAACCCAACCACCTGTGTTACCTGTGCTTTCCACTGTAAAAGCATGGTATTTCGGTACAATTATACAATAGTATTTGGGACTTGCATCCTATGAAGGTAATATAGTTACATTTATTTTTATTAAATTTTATGTAATATAGATTGTTGAATAGATGCATAAAAAGGAATGTAAGTGTTCTATATTTACAATTAGTAGCAGCTTTATTACTAGAAACCAATAAATAGTCTTTTAGCTTTTTATGCACCTTTATAGCGATAAGCTGGACCAAAATGTCTTTTTCTGTGGTGGGATGTCAATGGACGCAGAAGGTAAAACGAGGAGGAAAATGCACACACGCACACACGCACACACACACACACACACACACACACACACACACACACACACACACACACACACACACACACACACACACACACACTATTGTAATGAATTCTACTTGTCACTTGCAGAACGACTCTGCACCTAACGTCTTGAGTGGTCTGACCTCCGCTCGCATTTGCGGCTGACCTCTATTTGTCGGAATCCAATGGGCTTTCTTTTAAAATTGCTTTCATGCAGAGGGGGGATTGGAATGAGCAAACCCTGTTGTCCACCCCAGCCGTTGTGGGAGCAAGACCCAGTGCAGATTCTTCAGGTGCGTCCTGGCCGCTTAAATTGACTCGACCCAGAAAACGGCGCTACATACCCCGGTATTAACATCAACCTACTTTTGCAGTCACAAACCCAGTGGCTGCCCATTGGTCTGTCCATCCATCCATCCATCATCCTTTACCTTGGATGGACTGTGCTAATTCAGAGGTTATCCTGGAGTCACTAGGCATCAGGTTATGAACATCACAGACAGACAGACAAACACACGGATACACAGGTAGGTAGACAGATGGGCAGATGGTGGATATATGAGAAGATAGACAGAGAGCTTGGTAGATAGACAGATAGGTAGATGGATCATCATTTTAAAAACACGTTATTATGCAGTATGGGACAATTTCTATGTTAATGATGGCAGGCCGACGAGCGACTCGCCAACATCTTCTCTTCCACTGGCCGCCCGCCAGTATCAACCTTCCTTACTGGACCAATTCATCACTTCACTTTTCAACTCCCAGGTCCTTCATAATCTTTTGCCTTCCTCCAGAGGTGACGGCGAGTCCGCAGGGAACGGGATGGTGACTGCGGCGCGAGATCGACACCGATAATGATTTGATGGTTAGGGTTCTGATTAATGTCACATAACATTATTTAATATTTAATATTTAGCAAAGAAAAATGTCTCGCCATCTGGGTGCTGGTAATGAGGCATTGTGGCCGACTTGCGACTCGCGAGATCAGGGTCGGGCAGGAGCCGCACATGTTCCTCCGCGCACTTCCTCTACGTCCCATGGGTGTCAAACAGTCTTTCTGGAACGCATACGTTCATGTTCTTTCATTTAATAGCGGGATTATTTAACATAAAGGCAGCAGCAGTAACAGTATTTACACATTAATGTTATCTTTGCCAATAAAACAGTTATGTCATCATTTATTAAAGAACTATGATTAAAGTTCAGATAGTAATAGATTTAGTTTATCGTGCATTTTCATGCATTTCACATTATCACTGCTTTATGTGGATGGCATAACAAAAATCATATGAGTGCATCACTTTGTGGAAGATTTTTGCTTTTTTTGAAGTTTTGTCAACATTTTGGTTGCAAAATCTATGTTTATGCACAGTATTTTGATGAAGTGATAGTTGAAAAGTTTTGGTTTCAGTAAAGTGGTAAAACGGGAATTGATGTGATGGATAAATATATCACCCCTCAGCTCATGTTTTCAATTCTTTTTCGGCATCTCTTATTTCACTGCCATTTTAAAAACCAATTTCCACTTTTTTTTATTTCCAAGTTTCTAAACAAAGTTCCATCGCCTCCGAATAACTTGTAAAATTTGCCCGTCAGCTCACTCACTGCCAATAAGTGGTTTTGCTGCTACTGGGTTGTAATGGTTCAGTCTATCCAGGAAGCCCAGCACACAAAACAAAGCATATAAATCAAGAAATAATGAGAAGGTATGAAACGTGAATCACCGTGAAGACTAAATGCCTCTCCGTTATTTTTTTTTTCCAAATTCATCATTCATTCAGTCAATGCAAACATATTATTATTATTATTATTATTAGTATTATTATTATTATTATTATTATTATTATTATTATTATTATTATTATTATTATTATGTTTAATGCATACCTTTCATTTTTATTTCAGGGTTTCAAAACCTTGGCCTTCAGCTTTCTTATCGTTTCCATGCAGTGAGTTTAGAAGCTGCTGAAGTCACTAAGCTCAGAGTCAATAAGACGTCCTGACAGCATCATGAGTGATGAGCGGCGTCGCCTCCGCTTCCTGGGTTCTGGATGTTGCTGTTGGCCCTTTGCTCCGAGGTCAGACGAGGCAAACGGACCCAAAGGCGGAACTCTGCAGACACCCACCTCCGCAGGAGCATTGTTATCCAGGACGAGATGAAAGCACCACGTAGCTAATGAACATCTGGAGGACCAGGGGCATCCTGGGTGCTTGGAATGGACCATTGAGCAGGACAGCTGGCCACACCGGAGAGAACTTTCCAGACAGATGCACCCTTGTCACTGCAAAGATGTGATCAACAATGCTGGGTGCCAAGGTTTTGGCTGCCGTCCCCCACACGAACGCGGAGCAGACGGGAAGAGGTCCCAGCCGCCGCACATCTGTGGCACTGGCGCTTTAACAGTTAGCATCCAATGTTGTCATGGCAATCTAATACTATTCTATAGTTACAGTCTATATTTCCTATGTGTATCTACACAATCTAGCATTACTGTAACAATGATGATGATTATGGTGGGAGTGATGGCCTTTATTACTATTATATTTTTATGCATGTATAATAGTCCAGAAAGTATTCATTTTCAGTTTTTTTTCGTAAAGCCAGATATTATGTGTTCCTTTTCTCTAAAGCTTTGTTCGTGATTTCTTTTCTCAGATTCAACATTGCCTTGAAAGCGTTACGATAATTTGACGACAAACATTTGCTATGTGAAGTAAGATGTGAACAAAGTGAGGGATACAAATGCAGACAAACTTTCAGCTTGGCCGTGCCGGAAAAAAGTGCTCAACTGAATGCAAATCAATAAGTTTGTGTATGTTGGCCCAGAGACATTTTACATCGATTAAACAGTTTGTTGAAGGTTAATAGCACCTGAAAAAAATCTGCATATGTGTTTTATATCATATACAGCTTATATACTGTACATAAACTGTTAAAAACAGACATAAAACCACAAATTAAAATAGACCATTTTTATTAGTTTAGACAGTTTTCCAAAAATTATGACTTTGTGAAATATACAAATATACAATAAGAATGAAAAATTCTGTTCAAACAGATAAATTGTAGCTTAATTGTGAGTCACTTTAAATAAGTATTTGTATGTTTATTTTAAATGTAAAAATACGATTGAAAAGAGTATAAATCACATTTCTGTAAAGGAATATTTTTTTTCTGACAGTGTTGTTCAAAACAGCTTCTATGGTATTTCATCCTTTCCCTTATTTAACCATTAATACCATAAGGTAATTTTTACCACATTAATTCGGGGTCAGTACCTTGAGAATGGGTTCAAGAGTAGGAAGTGGGATCCAAACGCAGGCCCATTGAGCGGAGGCTGATGCCTCTAACCAGTGCGTCGCCTGCTGCCCGGGATGTCAAGCGCAGTAACAACCACGAGAACCGTAACAATGCCACCCGGGTACTGCACCCTGGCTCTGGAATGTACCACGGCACAAATTTAACCGTCCAAACTGAGAGAAGGAGGTTCTTTGTTTCTACTGTTCTTTATGGGATCTCTGCAGTGACGGGAAGGAGCGGATGGGTGTCAGAACCCAGAGATCCGCAGCGAGGGCTAATTTGTGCAATATATTCAACCCTGAGAATCGCGGCGCAGAAACCAGATTCTCCATTAATCGACTGTCTGACACGGCTTTAAAAACGCTAATAAACTTTCAAGACAGAGTTGAAGAATTGCATCGAGGCCGGCGTTCCTAATTTTTCCGTCTTGGACCGAATCATCCGCTCTGCGTTTAGGCTGAAGAACCCCCCCCCCCCCGGCTCCATCAGGTCTTGCTCACGCACCACTAAAAAGTGCAAATTCGCGGATAATGTTTTTATTTCATTTCAAACTGCTCGCTGGGTGCAGATTCTATTATTGGGCCATTTCGCTCTCCAATTACGACGATTCTATACACAGTTAAAGGATGTTGTAAGGGCACAACGTCGCATTAAAGTTTAATTCTACGTAATGCATCTGAAATATATATAAAGTCAGTCGCTTTTTCTCATAAAGCACATTTTTCGAATGCCCGCACGTAATGAAATATTAATCCGAGTCATAAAGGGCTCCAATAAAATACCTTTCATAAAAGTGAAAGTGATTTACATAATGCAGTAATTCAATCACATAATGCAATTACGCTGTTCGCGAGACCATGCCTCGGGAGCGATCGCCTCGGCGGACGTGGCCTACGACATCCGGCGACGTCGCGGCGAAATCCGAGCGCGGCGCCGCGGAGGCCTTCCTTCCGCTAATTCTAATTGCGTTAGCGACGCTTTCCCGCCTTATCGGGCTTCGGTTTCCCGATGCGTTCCGGTAAGACGAGGCGGCGAGGAATCGGAGACACCTGCCTTGTTTTTGCTTTATTATTTTAATATCATTATTTCCGAGATGCAGTCATCTGAAATGATCCGGTCTGCATAAAGCTACGTCGCGGGGAGGGAGACGTCTATCAAATAATAACCCCCCCCCCTTTATCTTTCCTCGAAAACATACTTGTTTCAGCCCCCAGAAATATAGTGGGAGCAATGAAGTGACAACTTCCAATTTAAATAGTAATTTGGTAACAGAAGAAAGCAGATTACGCTTTGTTTTTCAAACATTTTTCTTCCACGCTTTTGCCCGCGGTATCGCGGGAACTTCGGCGACGTTTTGAAGTTTGCGGCTCGCGATTTAGGCGTGAGGCCAGAGCGCTGTTTCGGGCGCGTGACTCCCCAACACAGGTTACCAACGGCAGCGCCTGTCCGTGTTTCAGGTGTTCGCGGCTTTTTTCAGCCCCGGCTCGATTTTAATGACCTCGTTTTTTAAGGTTTTCTCCCATCCGCTCCGGCACCGGTTTTCCTCCGAGGACGTCTTTGTACACCGAGGCCCCGTTTGTTTGCATTAGTTAACAAATGTTTTTAAAGTGAAAAATGCTCAAAGGGCTGGAGCATCCATCTCCCGCGCAGAATCAATATTTCCCACCCATCGGCATCAAGCAGCCAAGCTGGTTTATATTAAATGTGAAGTGGACGGGCTGCAGATTGGGCTCGCTGTTGTGAGGGCGCGGAGAGCTCCTTGGGATATGTAAATAGAATCTTACCCTGGTATGAGGGGAGGACTTTGGGGTAATTGCCTCTCCGCCAGGCGTCCTTGTGGGTCCCAGCCTCAGCCCTCCATGGATTGAAACTGAGAGGAATTCACGAGGTCCGTGTTGACCGTGTCCACAGTTGGAGTGTAACCGTGGCCACGGTGGATCGGTGCCGCTGCCACGCCGGCAGGTTAGCGGCTCCCGGGCTCTATGCTAATCCACCCCCATCCTCTCCAGTTTGAGCCGAGTGACACGGGCTCTTTAATCGCCATGGCTGGGGTCTCAGACACGCGCTGCTTCCGGATGGACCCCATCCTGTGGAGCTCCTCAGATGTCACTACTTGAGGACAAAATTAAATAACTCCACCCTGCTCTGGGTGCCCCCCATGCGCGCAGGAAGTGGCTTTCTAAGTGCTCGGGGTCGCTCTTACAGCCCAGGGTGTGCAAACACATCTGTGCAGGAAAACGCTGGGGTTTGGAGAGGTACGGGGGGCGGGGGCGGTGGAGCAGCTCGGCTGCTGAAATATCGAGTTCCTTCGCAGCCGCGAAAGCACTTGTCAGTTATGACCCACTCCGCACTCAAGAACTGCGTTGTTAAACAGAAAAGAAAGCACACAAAAAAGAGTAATGTGTGTAATAAAGACTCGATTCCTCTTAGTTTTCACTCCCTGTCACAAAGCTTCAGCGAAATGTGATTTTGGCAACTTTTCCCTTTTTTAATTTACCCTTAAATCAACACGGCTATGAAAGAATTCTCCTCTGTGTGCGTGCGTGCGTGCGTGCGTGTGTGTGTGTGTGTGTGTGTGTGTGTGTGTGGGAGGGCTTTTCTGAAGCTCTTTGCACAACGATCAGTGTCCTGGCAGAGCCAATGACTGCTCCCTGAATGCCTGGCTAAGGAGCTAAGGGGCGTTTAAGGTGGAGGGATATGAGACCACCTCACTTGGCCAAAGAAGATCCCTTCATCACAAGTTTGTGTCTAAGAGAGTCCAAGGGTCACACCAGCACGTGCCCTCACGAAACCTTGGAAAAACATTTCCTTTGCACTGCAGAACTTGTCCTCGCCCTTGTCAAGAGCATTTGCCTTGAGCATCTTGAAGATGACAGAGGTGCAAGAGGCCATCTTCTGATGCGGATGATTGTCTGTCGGCTTATTTATAGGTGAACATATTTTATTAGTTAGGCTTGTTTTCATTTCCGCAAGACAAAAGCAGGGGTCTTCCCCGGTGGCAACTCCCGTGAAAAATTGCTGACTGATTCCCTCAATATGGAAAATGTTAAATATTTGATATGGGACAAGAAGAGCTTATAATCTTCTGCAATTTTTCTTCTGCAATCTTCTGCTTATGTGATCTCGGATATCCATAAATTGACTTATTTGCCTGCATTCACCCGCCAGCGACATGACATCCAGGAGGCTGAACTTTACAGAGCCACGATGACTCTTCCCCTCGCCCCAGCGTACCCTTATCGAGCAGGCGGTCATTAACAGCCCCGTAACGTTGCTGAAACTGCAGCCAGGGCCATGGGCTCAGATTTCCGCCTCTCGGAGCGGACCGGCAAGGATTAATTATGAGACTGGATTAAAAAAATCAATGTGGAGCACGAGAAGATGCAAAGCCGGGGTCACGTGGCGACCAAAAGAGGCCAAAGAGAGCTAAGCAGCGTGTTGGCTGAGTCCTGACCCTGAGCTGATGGGTGCCAGGCTGGGGTCTTCTCCCGCGGGGTTGGCGTGGCTCTCTGTTCCTTCCAACCACTGATCCGCATGCTTATTACTGACGCCCTGTCAAGAGCAAAATTAGCCCTGTATTACGAGTGTTTAATTGACCGTGGTAAAAATATTTTTCTGTCCGCCTCCTTGACCCATGCGCCGGATGCCCGCTCTGCGATTCAAAGCACCAGACAAACATCAGCTGTCCTGGATGGCATGCGTGCAAACTCGGCGTAAACAACCTCACGCCGCTTCCGCCGTTGCGCTGCCCAGGAGGAACAAAGAAAGAGCCCGAGAACGTGGGAGGCCTGCACCCGGTGAGGGAAGCCCGGCGGGGGGCTGGCTAATCTCCCCTTGCAGCTTCCTGCTCATGGCCCTCCTTCAGGCAGGAAAAGCCTGACTGGTCTTCTTCTTCCGACTTGAGAGGTTCGGTCCCTGCGGCGGAGGACAAAAAGACAAAAGGAGGAACACAAAGTTGGGTTGGGAAACAAAGGAGGATATTCAGAAGCACATTTGCGGTCCCTTGCGAACCCTCGCTCCGCACGTCCCGTTTTTCTTTGGCATTTGGCTATAAAGTTTCACATCTGTTAATATCTATCATATATTATTGAAGTTATTGCAGTTTAATGCTTTTTATGATTTGCGCTGATGTGCTGTTGATTTACACAGAACATCGTGTAGCCAAATAAACGGAGTTGAATTTTTTTAGATGAAGTGGTTCTATTCTGGCCCGGTAACCTTTATTAGTTTGCCGCAAGACCGGGGTCACGGGTTTGATGATTGCGCAATAAACGGTTGGCCGTATGTGAAGCCCGAGATTGAGCAGCTCCGTCGGGAGGAAAACCGATGGAAAAGCCTCTCGGTTATTTCTCCGGCTCTCGCTTAGAGATCCGCAGTGCGGCTGGGCTGCCGTGAAATCCCCGCATATGTCGCCTTCTCCTCGCAGGGTGGCGCGATCCCGGCTTAGGAGAGCTTTGAGGAAGCCACCGTTGCGCCATTTCAGCAGGGCGAACTAAAACGCTCCGACCACATTGCTTAACTTTAGTAGCGGCAGAAAATGAACCAGAAGCGACGTAACAGGAACAGCCACCACCCCAGACGCCTACAGAACCGCTTCCTTCAGCAGCGCATGCGTTATTAGCGGCCTTGCCGAGGGACACATGAGAACACGACTTTGACTTGACTTTCGGTAACTTTTGTATGTAGTGAAGATGATCCTGTCTGCATTCCATAACATTAGCATCCATAGCGCTTAGCATCTCTCTCTTGGGTGTCTCCAGAATCTTCAAGGCTGTGTTTCAAATGTTAGGCTGCTTCAGGCACTTTGATAAGTTTATTCTGGGACTGCGATAGGATAGAGATGCAAAAACAACTGGAATAGCGTTTATTCTACACCGTTAGCAAGCATTAGCGGAAAAGTTTGGCTCACCTCGTATGCCTACAAACTACGATTAATCGATTTTCCTGTGAGGGATAAAGAAAACACATTTGACAATTCACTGCAAATTTCACGAGAAAGCCATTTGCCACTGTGGCCTCAACAAATCGCATTGGACTCAAGTTCTAACTATCTTGCACTAGAAAAACAGCGTTAAACTCATTACTCTCTTATGAACTGTGGGAGATTTTTCACCATTTGAGCCTCACTTACCCAGCACTACAAAGAGCACCCCTGATAAATGTTGTAGCCCTTTGCCCTCTGTGCTGCATTTGCCCTTATCCTCATATTTGCATTTTTGCAGAGCCACCGAATCTGTCTTTATGTTCTGGTGACCCAGTTTAGCTTTTTAATTTGAAAATATGTGCAGACAAATGCAGAGGAGGGCACAGAGTGCAACACAAAGAGCAGCATCTCCTGCCCCGGTGACAATGACAGCCGTATCTCTGCGACCAAGTGCAGCGGCAGGAACAGCGGTAATGGCCACCCGCTGGGCTCTGTTTTACCTCATCGTGTTCCAGAAAGTCACTTTACTGCCTGCAGTGAATAGCCTGAACCTCTATGTGGGCATCTTAGTCTAAAGCCCTTCCCCCAAATGGAGTGGGGTGACTGTCTGGAGAGGTGGCGGAGGCAGTGGGTTCTCCCGTTGCCTATCGCAGTGACATTTTCTTTTCCGGTTCTCCCATTCGGTCATAATGCCGGGGCTGTCAGAAGAGAGTGGCAGAGCCGAGCTGCTATTCCTGGTGACCGAATAAGGCGAGCGATGAGGTTAACCCTTTTGCTCATGCTGGTTTTCTTCTGCTTTAGCTTAACACGTGAAACCACCTTCAAATCCTGTCAAACAGAGGCAACCCCTTTTTCCCAAGCAGATGCCGTAATGCTCGGGGCAACCCGACACCCGGGCGGATCTGATGAGGTGTCACCGGATATTAATAACCCGTATTACCTGGGAAACAGTGACAGGTGTATGTAACGGATCCCGTGGAGGTTGGTTGACCTTGGCGCCACCTCTTTCCTGCCGCGGCGTGGCGCCGAAACCCGACCTTGCCCGGTAGCCCTGCGCCAAACAAAATACCCGTCTCAAGGGTGCATGCGGAGGAATGATAGTCACTGCCAGTGCAGCAAGAGACTTATAGTAGTGCTGAAGAACAAAAACCAGCGAACCGATCCCTCGCGCCCGCATCGAAATGACATCCACAAGCAAGTCTACTGCAGCAACATACCCACCGCTTGCTACAAGAATATGTCGCTTCCCGCTGTTAATGTCGCGGCAAAGAATTGGCGCACACACCCTCACCCCTGAACAGGTGCCTCTGAGGAGCTCTACGAAATGCAAAGCAGAGGAGACGGAAAATGAAGCTAACACATCCTTCATGACCATTAGTGTTGTCCCCCGGGTGACAGGTGTGCGCCCACAGGCGTTTCCAAATGTTTCAATCAAGAACTGCGTGACATAGATGTCTCTTTGTTGTTACATAAAAGGTGAGACAGAGTGGGAATATATATCCAAAAAGGAATAAACAAAATGAATATAAAAAAATCCAAATGAATATATCTGACCTTACTTATATATTTATACATCAGCCAAGTCATGGACGGGCTGATGTATACGTGAATTAAAATATTGAGCAAAAAGCTGACCCCTTTGTGGCTAAATTTCATTACCGTATCCTGCAATGCCGTGTCAGGATTATGTGTTCTTCAGAGTCGGGTTTATTCATTTTTGTATCCTTCTCGTCTCTGGAGTTCCCCAGCAGAGCTGGCCTAATATTGATTTTAGGCAATTTGTTATCCACACACACACACACACACACACACGGCCCCGACCTCCGGCGCTCCCCGATGTCCCTCCCCGACAAATCGGGAGACTCGACAGCGCCCTCCACCAGTGAGGGCTCCGCTGGGGCCGCCGTCATTCCTCAGCGCATCACTCCGCGTCATTGGCCAAGCAGAGCACGAGTCCATAAAAATGGCTGCTGACCACGCGTCTGTGCGTGAGCGCCCTTTCCGTGACGGGAAATTAAAGAGCGCTTAAAAGGGCCGCTTTTCGCCTTTTCATTTTCATCCACAGTGAAGAAGTGGACTCGGAATTAATATTCTCGCCGCAAATTCCGAGCGGCCTTGGCGCTATCATATTGTTTTTAATATACGAGTCCTCCAGAGCGTCATTGCCAGTGGTCTTTTTTCACAGAAGACACTCAGCGGCTCCTTTGACGGCGCGATCCGACAGCGAGTGCGCAAAATAAAAGGCAACTCACGGACCGCGGCTTTCCCGCACCAGACAAACTGCTCTCGGTTTCCATTCCGTCGGAGAAGCAGGGAATCAATTCATGTGCACGGGGGTGCTGATATCTTTCGGCTATTTCCAATGAAAAGAAAAAAGTGCATTTCGCTTCATTGACTATTTGATTGCACTTTTGCTTAAGGGACCGAATGTATCTGGATTTGGTTGAGCTGAGATCATAAGCAGCACACGACTTGCAAAGTGAATATCAAAGTTCGGTTAAATCAAAACTCAACCCTGATACTTTAGGTTAAATGTTATTGTGCATATAAATCTAGCTATATCTAGATTTATATGCTCGATAACATTTAACACGTATTGTAAGTATGGTCAAAAGTTTGTGGACGCATGAGCGTCACCCTTATATGTGCTTGTTGAACGTCCCTTTTCAGACTATGGGCATTAATATAGAGTCCCCCCCCCCCCCCCCTTGCTGCCGCAAGAGATCCCGCTCTTCTGGGAAGGCTTTCCTTCAGATTTTGTGAATTGGTGTCCATTTGGCCAAAAGAGCATCAATGAGGTTGGGCAAGAAGGCCCGGCTCATGGTTTGCGTTCCAGTTGATCCCAAACTGTTCGGTGGGTTTGAGCTCAGGGCCCTGTGCAGCCACTCAAGTTCTTCCGCAGCAACCTGGGCAAATTGTGTGTTTATGGAGCTCGCTTTGTGCACTTCGGGGAGGGGGGCACAGTCATGCTGGAACAGGAAAGAAACTTCTTCCTCAAACTGTGGCCACAAAGCTGGAAGCACACAGTTGTTTAGAATGTGTTTGTATGCTGCATGGGTGTTACTGAAACAGCTCACCTCGGGCATTGGGGGGGGGGGTCCGCACACTTTTGGCCAAACAGTGTGTCTTACAAGTGTACCGTACGGGCTGTAAACCACAAGTGGTCTTTAATCGACCTTGTTGTGGCATGAAAGGGCTTCCTAGCACAGAGGAGGGCAGAAAACAGCAGAAGCTGATCATTTTTTAAAATACATAGCTATATGTCTCCCTACTATATACATGTGATAAAATCATTCTTACATCAAATTGTGCGAAAAATGAGTTCCACGATGGCAGCCGTGGTTCAGGAGATTGCATTTTATGAAGCAAACAGCTCATGGGGGCCAAACCCCTGCCTAGGTTATGGATTTTTCCTGCACATTGCTGATGGATTGTGGATATATAACTCGACCCGCGCTGCAGCGCGGCTCGAGACAACAGTTTTTAGCGTTTTTCCGCGAGCGCCGAATTTGTCTACGTGCGCCCCTTTGTCTACACACACTTGTTCGGGGGCATGTGTGTATGTGTTGTGTCTGCGTGCTCTCGATGGCCCGTAGGCTGCCATTTGTTTGCTCTCCGTTCAAACTGGTCTGGGATGCAACTCGGTCACAGTTCTGCCAATTTTTGTACGAACCGATTGACAGAATCTGAGCAGGGCATTCGTTCGCCGTGTCCCCTGCTAGCGCATTTCATATCTTCGCTGTGCTTTCTGTTTTCTTCTTATGGGTGCCAGGAGACAAAAATGTTTACTTGCATTTAGGATGCTACTGAGGGGCCTCAAATTTGAAAAAAAAAAAAAAAAACAAGGGTTACTGCTTCACCAGACAACCACTTATCTGCTGTCAAAACTGCTACAGAGTCTGTCTGTCGGGACTCCTGCCTGGACAGGGACTTTTGGCTGCCCTGCTGGCCATTCCGTGCATTGCAAAGCCATGTGCTTCTGTTTGCCACCATGTGCTCCTTGCCCTGCCTTCCCCACCTGATCACCATTTTTGACTTCATTATTGCCTCTTGTGTTCCTCCAATAGCCTCTCTCTGTTGCTTATCGTTCTAAGCATTTAACTCCTGCGTTTGGGCTTGTTGCTTGTCCAATTGTGACTGTTTTCCTGTGCTTGGTCTGTGATCGTGGTCTCTGTCTTGCCTGATGTTTTGGATTGTTTGCTGTTTGTTTCTCTGGTTTTTGCCTGATGAATTGGACTCCCCTGAAATAAATCTTATTCACTCCCTTGAATCTACAGTTGAGTCCTAACGTGAAACCCTAACACTGTCCTGAAATTCTAGGGTGTGGCATGGTAGCCCTGGCCAGAACCCCAGTCTGTCACAGAGCAATACTGCACACAATAACTACATCCATGTCTAAGACACCAGTTTACCTGAAATGCTGTGGGACACATGAGTGCATATGGAGCTTCGATTTCAAAATCTCGATTTCCAGATCCTCTGAGGAGCCCAACCAGGGCCCACCGAGCGGAAGGACGCAGACGTAGGAAGCCGTCGCCTACGTCACACCCCCGTTCCAGCATCACAATCGGCACAACCAGCAGACGTCCTGCGCCTGTCTGCCCACCGCCATAAACCAGCTTATGACTGGAACGCAATGGTATATTCATAATTTTTCATGGGAATGATGACGCAGATGATTACTGTTATTGTTTCATTACAGCTGCTGCTGTTACATTAGCCTCTCAGTAAAAAGGGAGAACAATGGCTTGTCCTCTGGAGTGCGATTATGGAGGAGGCCTTTCTGTGGACTGTCCTACCCTGCCGACATGATGTATAGGTCCTACATAAGTAGGCATAATGAAAAGGGAAAAATTCAGAAAAACACAACACTCATATTTACTTGCTTACTTATAATAAAAACCCAGGCTGTATTCATATAGACAGTACAGTAACTGGTTGTGCCCCGTCAGTATTCAATACTCAGAGTGGCACAGTACAGACCTGCCAGCACAGAAGGCTTTGCAGCAAATCCTGACCCCCCACCCCAACACCTGAGCTCCTGTGCCTCGGCGTCATGGGGTTCCACCTAATTTGCAGTTTGTTTATGGGCGTTTCTTTTGGAGGCGGGGGGCAGCCAGGGAAAGCATATGGCACCGGGGTGAGGCGGCACCTGCCGGCGGGCCACTGCGGGCAATTTAAAAATCATTAGAAATTAAAGGTGGCTAATGATCGCACAGACAAAGCCGAGTCAGTTCCCACATGCAGCGCTGGCACCCGCATCTCCCGTTCTGTGTGTTTGCGTGCGCGCATACGTGTGTGTGAGTGTGTGTACATCACCTTGCGTAATAAGACAAGGACGGCTCTCTGTGCGTAGCTTTATGGCCTGATTCACGACAAGGCCTTAGTTATGAACATGCAATTCACCAGGAAGAAAACTGCTGTCCCAGCTTCATCACAGCTTCTGTGTCTTTGTGTGTGTGTGTGTGTGTGTGTGTGTGTGTGTGTGTGTGTGATACAGGACATGGCCGTTTGATACCAATAGCGGTGACCTCTGGCTGGACCAGATATTTACTCTGCTTTTCGGTTCTCTGCATCTTTTGAAAAATAAATCACACTTTCCCATAGCCACACACACACACACACACACACACACACACACACACACTCTCTCTCTCTCTCGCTCTCTCTTTCGCCCATATTAATCTGTGTAAAATGGGCCAAACACCTCAAATTTCACCTGCGAAATGAGTGTTCCCATAATGTTCACCCCCAGCCAGCCGACTAGCTGGCAATTTTACAGCACGTCTGGGATATAAAATAGG
Organism: Heterotis niloticus; assembly: GCA_018136845.1. NCBI lineage: Eukaryota > Metazoa > Chordata > Actinopteri > Osteoglossiformes > Osteoglossidae > Heterotis > Heterotis niloticus. The sequence continues at coordinate 2,263,229 of CM030904.1, forward strand.
AGAAATGACATTAAGCTGTTAAAATAAAACTTAATAACAGCAAGCAGATGCATGCGAGTCCATTTTACAGTTTATTATTTTCACTTTTTTTGTTACTTCCATTATTGTGTCACTGCTGACCATATTTCTGTGTCCACCTGTCTGTATTTTTGGATTTGGCTGTTGGATTTAATTATATTTTAACTTTTTAGTTCCTCTTTATTTAGGGTCACTGTCATACTAAGCAGAACTGCGCTGCATTTAAGCAAGCAGACTTTTATTATTAAATGTTTGAAACTGTACACATTTCTTACTAATAAATTGTTTCTGTTTTCAGTAAACTTGCATTTATTTCCCTTAATAAACAGAAGAGATGCTTGTTAAATTGTAAAATAGCTGTATTGTTATTCATTTCAATTGTATTAATGGCGCCGTATGTACGCAAAGAAGGCCAAAGAGGAGGGGAGTGAGCGAAATGGAGGAAGTGGGAAGAATGAGGTGAAAGAGAGAAGGGAGGAGAGGATGGGCACGCCTGGAGCCCTCCGGGACGCGATGGAAAGCGCCGGTGCCCAGCAGTTCATCACACCGCTGTCCCAAGTGCTGAAAATGGGGGAAAAATCCAGATTGCTCCTCCATTTTCAGCTCGCACACAAACAGCGATGCTCCTGTATTAATTTATATAAAAGCTTAAGCAGTGTTATAAGCCTTATAATGAATATTCGCCTCGCATTTCCAAGAAACAATACATGCAATCTGCCTGTGTACGATGCCGCGTGTTTTTTATTTATTTTTTTTGATGGCCTGCTTCACTGCAGGAACAATGCGGGAGAGAGGCGATGTTTTCCGCATTGAAATCCAGCAATCCCACAATCCCTGAAGGTGCAGGTGTTCTTCCAGGCTGAAAATTACACCATTATTTGCAAATCTGTGCTTTGCAGCCAGGGAGGGATGGGGGGGGGGGGTCGTCCCCGAAGAGCACGATGAAGAGCCCGATCAACAGCGGCAGCAAATCCGGCTGACGCGGCGCGGCCGCTCACACCTCAGCCCTGGATCGGTTTCAGAGGCCCCCGACTCCACCCCCAGCGACCCTGGTCAACAAAGTAGGTGGTCCGAGGCGCCGAATGGGAGTGTGAGCCGGACCGGGTCCACCTGGGAAAGGGGTGCGGCTCCAGCGTCCCCAGGGGGCAGAGGTGATCGTGACCACAACCGCAATCTGGCTGCATATACACAACATGAACGAACAGGGTTTCTGGGGGAAAAGTAACAAATATGAAAGGAAGTGATAGTATTTGTAGGCCCGAGTTACAGATTGTGTGCACGTGTAGTGAATTCCAGGTAAATATGAACATAAGAAATTTGCTAATGTTTAATTTTAATAAAGAAAAGTTTTTTATTAGAACATTGCCTTGTACAATGCATAAATTATTATCATTATTGCTATTATTAGCAAAAGGAGAAAAACTGAAGCTAGACTACATTAAGATGTTAAGATAATATGCACAATAATTAAATATAAAACATGTACCAATCTAATTTTCCTATAATGAACGCATTAATACACACAAAAATTGCATATTTTTTGTGGTGTTGCTTTGTGTCTCATTGTGAAAGAATGAGATTTTTTGTGGTGCTGACGGACTTTGTCCACGATAACTGATAGCATTAGCGTTCAGGCTCAAGCCGCTCGGACCGATTCACCCATTTGCAGAGCAGGGTAATTTTTACTGTCAGTTTACCTCGGTTAGGAGAACTGGAGCACGAGGGGTGCGGGGTCAAACCCCGGTGCTTTGACTGTGGGCCAGCAGTGGACCCGCTTTACAAGAACCTCAAAGTTCCAATGTAACGCGAAGAGCGAATCAGACAAACACATTCGCCGCAAAACACAGTAAACGGTTTAAAGTAAATCAGGTGATCATGCTGTGAAGCTCCCGTCAGGTGAGAAATGTCCTCCTGCGTCTAGTATCCCTAGGGTATAACTGTAACTTAATGGGCAAAGCTGATCCCCAGCATCCACTGTGTTTGAGCACAGAGGCCTCTGTTATTTTATAAGCAATTTCCTTTGGAATTAATAAAGTTTTTTCTGATTCTGATTTTACATCTTTGAGTCCTCCGTTGATCGACGACCAGCAAACTGTGGCCGCACGCAAACCACAGCCTCGGCAGAGCCTCAGCACAGCACCCAAATATGTTTACTACCCTGGCCTCGTCCATTTTACACACCGTTTTGCTGATGGGAGCGTAACTGGGCAGGCAGCAGTGTGGCCAGCGATGGTGGAACTTTGAGTTGACCTGCGTTACTCCAGCAGCTGCCTGCTCTGTAATTTACACCCGTTTTACTGTGTTTTTCCCCCCCTCCGTCGCTTGCTTCTGGTCACCAGATTGGAGACCTCCTGTGGAAGTGGCGCAAAGCCTGCCGGCCATCTGGCTCCACCGATCGCAGGTAGACCCGGCCTCTGTACCGCGGTAACCAGATCGAGCTGGAAACAATGGAGATCGTCTGCGGAAACCGGAAAAGCAGGACAGAGAAGAACAGAACGGCTGAACATGAGAGACCCGAGTCAAAGCCATTTATTCTCAATCTACTTTCCATAATTTATTTAGCTCATGACTAAGTGGAAGGTAAATTGTGTCATAATTTTAATAGTGCTTTTGACCCAGTGCTGTTTTATTAAAAATAAACAAGTTAGTATACATGTCAGTTTTACTAAATCATTTTTACAGCAAGGCTTCAAACTGGTACCTTGGACAAATGTGTCAGAAAGACAGATCGACAGATGGACGGACGGAAAGACAGATAGATAGACAGATGGATTATTTTCAGTCCTGTCGATTATGGGCATTGTGTGTCCAATCTAAAAAATGTTTGCAGTGGTTTAATAATTTTGCAGTCATGTCCCCAGTTGAGACAAAAAATATGTTTTATGCTCAGGAAAGAAATAAAAAGTAATAAACCGGTCCTCCCCTTGGAAAAAATTTTTTGTCCGCACATTCTCAGGAATGAATGGGTTAAATGATAATAAAAAATCCGTAACACATTTGACAGTAAATCCAAAAAATACACCACAGTCCATTTTGCAGCTATTCAGCCACCGCACCGCCTGGGCAGATCTTACGGCAGGCACAGGGATTCGAAAGCTGGGACCAGAGCCCAAACCGGTGCACCACCTGCTGTGCCGGCTTCCCCTTTGATACCGTAGACTCGATTTGAGCAGCACCTCTGTTTTGTGCTACAGAAACAGCCGCAGATCCAGAATCTCACTGATATTAAATCCTGTAATCTTGCTGTGCCGGAGGTCCGGCACGTGGGTCCAACAGGAGGCTCCCGCTTGTTTTGGGAAGGAAACAGATGCCCACACTCACTCTACACCTCTTCTCCATATGGGTGAGTCACAAGGTGACATTAATAACTCTGGCGCCCCCACCCCCCCACCCCACGTCTCTTGCCCGGTCCAGTTGTCCACACCGTCTGCCGGGGAATGTAAAGCACCGGGCAAGGCGTGGCGGGGGGGCGGCTGGCAAAGGGTGGACAGCAGGAGACTCAGGCTGTGTATTAAACATTCATGAAAACTCAACGCGTTGCACGGCTCCCAGGTTGGCGCTGTTGCGATGGCGCCAGGCGGAAAGCTGGCACCACCGGTCTGGCCGGCACTGACAACACGCTCACACACACAAACACATACGCACACGCACGCACACACACACACACGCATGCATGCATGTATGCATGTTCACCTCCACAGGCCTGACATTCTAGAATGAGGCCCCGCAGCTGGTTTACTACAGTAAAGAGAGCACCAAATACCAGCTCACCCATCTGGTGTCTGCCGTTTTCTGCAGCATTAAACGGTAAAGCAGAACTTATTTAAAGCGTTCAGCCTAATCTGGGCATCAGGATCGGATCGCAGTGGTTGATGGAGCGCAACTTTCCCGCTAAACGCCATTTTTTTGGAGGGCGTTCAACTGAATTCTGATTAAGAGTCGCGATCAATCGGTCCGTTTTTGCCCTCCCCCCTCTGAAGGAGCAGGTAAATATCAGAGTGAATGTGATGCTGGCACTCGCCCCCGTGAACAAATTAATTCCCCCCGCCGAGCTGCAGGTGGAGGTGGGCTATCAAATGAGCAAGTCTGAACTTTCCTAAAAAAAATAAAAGTACTGCATTTTTGTAGCATAAGTAATAAACACATGAAAAGTACCTCGGTGGTAAAACCCGGTAAATAGATGGTTTAACTAAATTTTAAACGTTCATCATAAGATTACAGGGAATTTCAGGATTTTATGATTCTGTTAGACTTTAAAACTGCTTCTTTGGTGCAAGTGGCGTTGTGGTTAAGAGCCTCACAAATTTCAAATTCCACCTCATCCAGTAATACCCTGGTAAAAATTACCCTGCTGCATGCATCAATGGTGTAAATCGCTGTAGGCTGCTTAAAACTGTAAATTTTTTACAGTCAAAGCATTACTGTCTGTATGAATATACACCTTTTAAATACATTGACCTCCTCCGACAAAATCGGTCCTATGGTCCTTTTTAAAGTCGGTTCGCACCGCAGCCAAGCTCCCTCGTAGGTAAAGTTTGGCTTCCCACAGGGGGTCCTGCTGTTATACCTTTGGACATGTAGAAAAAAATCCTGTGCTGTGCATCGAGGGTAACACATTCAGGCAATAAGCAGCATAGAACAAACGCAGAACCCAAATCTCCCACTCCTTTGGCTAAAAGAAACCCAGATTGTTAGGTAAATACATTTGGGAAACTTTTAAGACAAACAGAAGAAAGGATGGAGCACACGATATATTAGACCATAAAATGGTGATGTATTATGCTGTAATTTGCACTATAATAATAATACAATTATTTATAAAATTGAATATAAAGTCTGATGATAATTGGTGGCATCGTATTATGAGGATATAAACATATTTTATGACCATGTGTTTATCGCAGAAGTCTGATTATTAAAAAATAGACAATTTATTATTTATGCTTTTCTCTCAGGTGATGTGCAGTGTTTGTGTAATAAGTTTCTCATTATCATTTACACATTTATAGAGCAGGGTCACTTTTACCGTGGTAATTCTAGGTAAGCACCTCAACGAAGGATGCCCTAACACGAGTGGACCAGGAACCTGGAACTGCAAGGTGGTGCCCCTAACCACTGCGCCCCCTGCTGGCCAGCTATTCCATGGTGCTGGTTGTGAGCTGCCGTTCAGCTCTGTGATGACATTTGTTAATCTGTTCATGTGAAGGAGGGCTTGAATCCACTTGTTTTACTGCTGTTTTCCCCCCTTGTGAGGGAGCTTATTGGTCAAATGCTTTGCTGTGACGTCCCAGTGTGTCCCTCAGAATGGAAAACGATCCCCGGCCTTTTCTGTCCAGCGTGGCTCGTGGCATCAAAGGGGTTTTGCTCGAAAATTGCGCTCCTCCGCAGACACCGTCATCTCCATCATACCGACAGCCGGCCGCTCGCCTTCCGTCGCACCAAAATGAACCTCCTGCAGCTACTCACCGCTGTCGTACATCACCTGAAATGGGCCAGCTTTGTATCACCTGTTACTCAGCCAACAGGGGCGTCACGTCCTTTCTGGAGCATCAGGTCTGGATCTCCACTCAACAATCAAAAATAAAAGTTTGGTTTTGAACTTTAAAGCCTTTGTGTGGAGACTCAAACTAAGCATGCGATAGCAGCAGCTCCTTGCATTTTGAATAAAGAGATTTTTCACAGACTGCCAGTTATTTGTATTTGCAACATCTGCCATTGAGCCTCTCCGGTAGATCCTAGCCACCGTTGCGCAGGTTGTATTGGACCGCCCACAGGGTTCCCATGATCCTCCCCTCTGCATCCCCCTCCCTCCTCCCTGTTACATCAAGTTCAGCCCCCTGGTTCTGGACAACAAGGCGATCAATGGATGTGCACCCCAGCAAGAGGTCTGTGCTCCTCCACCTCCATCTGAGTCATGGTCTCTCTTACAACAGGTTCAATATGGACATCTGTAGGTCCTCGGTTTTATCCCCGGCATGGTGTAATGAGTCTCCTCCATCCCTCAGAGCTGCTGAATCTCCCCTAAAGATCCCAGAACTCAGCTCCACGCAAACCTTCATAAGTTGCTCCTCCACCTTCACCTGCACATTATTATCATAAAAGTCACCCCTGTACGTCCTTCTCTCTTAGGTGCAGAAGGTCAGCGCAGGTCACTGCAGTGAGAAGACCGCTATATAAAAATAAAATTGAACTGAATTGAGGTGAACCCTGAACCTCACCTGTACCCAATTTTATTTATTTTATTTATCACAGAAAACAAGCAATAACATTTATTTGTTGCCTTAACACATAACACGTATTGTTTTAATACATTAAGTTGTATTAAAGGCTGCTATGCAATGTTTTGCTACTTAACAAATACTTACATGAAAAGCGACCTACATAGCAAACAAAGTCCTCATTGTTTGCCTCAAAAACTGGATTTTACTTTTATTTTAATTAACAGAATGGAAGAGAACTGAGCTGCAGCGGCACAGAGACGGAAGCCATAAAGTGGGACAATACAAACATATGCAGATGCAGGTGAATGCAAAACAAGGGCAAAAATGTACAACATTTACCAGAAGTTTCCCAAAGGTGAACAAATACTCCAGAATTCAATGCCAATATCATGAAAGTTGAGTGTTAACTTTTTCAGGGAACGGAAGTTGGTTGAAACGTCTGTTTGTAGATGGAGCTTCCGCTGCGGGCCGTAATAATGCGGTACGTCTTTCTGCCCGCTGTACGGTCAGTGTAAAATAACAATAATGCATAAACACGCCAGAGCTGTGTCAGAAGCAAAGCTCTGCTTCGGATTTAATAAGTATTTTTGTTTATTATGGCTAACTTGTTCAAGAGAATTACAGTGATTTACCCATCTTTATGGCAGGGTAATGCTTACCTATCGATTACTGTATTAATTCAGGTTGACCAGGGTTTGCAGGAAAGGAGTGGGCATTCAAACCTGGATCCTTCAAGCCCAAGATGTCAGGTTTAACCACTGTGCCGCCTGCTGGCCACGAGGATCGTGTACACGGAGACAATAAAGCTTTTGATGATGTTTTGAAGTGTTAGTTTGTTGCCCCGCCAGCAGGAGTTTGTTCTTTAATCTGATGGGAAGTCTGACTAAACCTGGAGCCGCGGTGGCCGCAGGGGGTCTGCCGACCACCTCGCATACAAAGTGCGTCCTCGACATCCTCCCTGAATTGTGGCAAGATGTCAGGGTAAAGATTACCCTGCTGCATGCATAAATGGTGTAAATCAGCGTAAGCAGCTTAGAACTGTGAATTGGGCCTGAAAAAAAGCCTGAGCTAAGTAAAATATGGATAGAATATATTTACAGTTGGAGCGTTACTGTCTTTCTGTTTGTCCTGATATATATATATATATATATATATATATATATATATATATATATATATATATATATATATACGTTTTAAATGCGTGCCCCCTTCCCCAAGCTCAGACCTGCAATAAACAGCGCAGAACACGGCTGCGGAACATCGGCCAAGTCTTGTTAGGAAAACAAATTTAAGGCAAACATCCTTTATTTGCCCCCCACCCATACGCCACACGGGGGAGTGGCGGTCCTGGGCCCATCGGGCCTCCTGCTGCCGTTTCTGTGGCAAGGGGGTGGTGCTGGCCATAGGGGGGTCTCCGTGTTTCTGTTTATGTTCAAGGATAATGAGAGCGTATCTGTTTGCGTGTTGGCAGGATGAGCCGAGTCGACACGGCACCCTGACCCGCTACTCTTTGAAGTGTAATGCAAACTGTGATAATAACAAAATGACATAACACGGAAAATATTCAGCAACGTGCCCCCTTTTTTTTCAAAGCTCAAAAGATTTAAAAAAAAAAATGCAGCGCTTTGTTCAGTAATGCATTTTTGGCACTGTTCAGTCCACACGGCTTAATTATTTCACAAGCATTATAGCAAGGCATTATGTGCTTTGGAAATTGGGGACTTATTTCTATTTAATGTGACAAAACATATTCTAACAGGGAAATATACTTTAAAAACATAGAGCCGAAATGCTAATTTATATGTGGGGGAAAAAAAATCAAGTCCGTGAGGAAACCGGTGCTTTCACCGACCGGTGGAGCAGGCGGATGCATTATGAAAAGTAAAAGCTGCACCACTGCTGCGCCGTGCGCATTGCTGTAGTAACCACAGGGACGGGTGTGCTTGACATGGGTTCCAGGCCCTGCTCTGGCAGCCTTGCTCGATGCCTTTATGTTACATCGATGCAGAAAAATTTATCCTGTGTAGATGTAAAGATGCAACTGCAAATCAGAGAAGACTCATTTTGAGGCCATGTACTGCTTTTGTTTTCTATCATTTAAATTTGGCAAGTCCTTGTAACCTTGTAACCACACATGGCCACCTCATCTAGTGCTGCACCTTATACCAATGTCACTGCTGGCCATTTTCTCAAGTTCCGCACTTCTTTTGGGAGTTCAGAGCCATCTGTAGACCTCACTGACCTGAAATGACTTCGTGTGTGTGTGGGCGAAATCTGGCATCTTTGCTCTTTATTATAGTGTCAGCGACAGTGTCAAATCTGGCCGACACTCAACAGATGTACTAAAGTTGTGTAAAACTCAGCTAAACTTTTGATGAATAATTTTGTTTTTACATTTTTCCTGGTGTGCAGGATACCAGGAAGCCTCATGGTAATCAGATAAAAGAAACCATGTTAGTACCCAGTCTAGAATTGGAACCTAACACAGAGGTTGAGGAAAGAATTGACCCAAACAGAAAGGAACCAAAGCTGGTGAGAAGTTTTTCTTTCCATTTTTTATATTATTATTATTATTATTATTATTATTATTATTATTATTATTATTATTATTATTATCATTATCATCATTATCATCATTATCATCATTATCATCATTATCATCATCATTGCAACCAAGTTCCTGAGCCCTTTCTCCGGGGGTGAGCAAAGCCAACAAGAAAATCCAACAAAACAAAAAACCCTCAAAAAACAAACAAAAGTACCCCATTGTACCTGGCTCCTTTACCATGGTAAAACCTGATCAGAGTAAACAGCCTCACCCCCTTCTGGCAGCTGCTTCACAACCACAGGTGTTAACACAGATTCAGCCCCAAAAACAGACAATTCACCAACCGACACGGAATAATAAACCACTCACCTTTTTCTGCCATAGGCCTCTGCCTTACTCACCACCTTCTTCTTCCTCCTCCAGACATCTTCATTCCTTAACTGCTGTCCTCTCAACTGCCTGCTTCTTCCAGATGGCTACCCGGGGAGACCGAACACAGACCCACGCAGATACTAAAGGCCTTAGGACCAAGGCTGTAACACCATAATTATGTTAAAATGATAAAAAGATGAAATTTGAGCAGAACACAGAGCTGAGGGACGCTGTGCTGACACTGTAAGTCACTTTGAGAAGCGTAATATGGATTAATAAATAATAGCAATAATAATGACAGCATGTTTGCTTTTCAGCTGTTTTTGTTAAGGAATTTTACAAGCGAATTTCCAGATTTGGATTAATGTTGCAACATTTTTACTGTTAGGAGTTACTTTTCCCGCTTTTCTCACTTCTCCATGTGGGTCTTCAGCAGTAAACATGGCATCTTTCCCTCACAAATTTGCTCCAGAGGATCATTTTATGCTGCATGTCGGCAGGGGCCCCCGCGGGGGCGTCTCCTGGGGCCTCCCCTGTACCCTGAATCTGGGGGGGTGGGGCTCTTCTGCTCCTCTGTCCTCGCCCCCCTTTGCCGCTGCAGTGTCCCACTGTGCCGAGGGGCAGCATCTGAGCCTAAGGATGGCGTTTCATCTCCGCTGGCAGCTCCACCAGGTTCCTTCTCCGTTTGCCTGCATCTCCTTAAACTGCGACTCTGCAGACTGCTGAGCCCAGCTTGAGTGCTGTTTACCTTAAAGAAAAATCACATCTATTCAGTCTCCGTGGACTTGAGCAGACATTTGAAAGACCCGTTTAATCCCATTCTGGAACAGCAAGGGGCGTAGCCATCAGAGCTGTTAATTTCCAGCCAAGGCACCTGAGTTTAAATCCCTGCTCCTGCCAGGTTACCACTGATGAAAATATTTCCCTTATACAGATAGAGTAAAAATTACTCAGGTCTACGAAAGGGTCATGGAGGTCCGAGGCGAGTCTCAGTCGAGGCATGTGACCATCTCGTGTTTTACCCCATTAACCAAGAGTTCTTTGCCCCCCCCCGCGTCCCACCTGTCTGGTTTCGGAAACCACGTCGGACGCCTGAACTCGTGACCGATCACCCAGACCGACACGTGGATCCAGGTCGGGTTGCGGTCTGGCAAGACCCGTTTTAAAACATCCAAGACGCAAATTGGGAAGGACGGGAGACAGAGAGGAGCTGACGGCAGCGAGGCTCAGGTGTGGAAGATGTGCGGCTTCTAAAGCGACAATTAAAGCTCCAGTTTGGACATCACTTCCAAACTCCGTAAATGAGTTTTTCACAATTATTTAGCTCCTGGCTGGAATATTTAATAACGTCTGTCGCGATTTTTTCTCCTTTTTTTGCTTTGCATAACTTAGTTAAATGTCATGCAAAATTTAAATAACCAACCGCAGCCATTTTGGTCTGATTGTGCCGCCGGTTGTTTGCTCCTGGTACGTCTTCGCCGTGATTTTTAATTCTAGAGTCCCAAGACTAGAATCTGTGCGGCCATATGTTTGGTAAACATTTTACAAGTGAGAAACCGTCATGTTTTATTTATTTATTTATTATTTATTTATTTATTTTTATTATTTTTTTTGTTTCTCCTGCTGCGCACAACAAATTAAAAACCGGGCCCAATACATTTATTGCTGGTGCGAAATACCGATGTTAGCGAATGCTACCGTGCGGTGGCGGTTATTATCATTGCTTAACAAATGGTTTTATGCAAAGCGACCTACATAACGTATAATTTTTACTCGATTTAAAGACCTGGATTTTTTTATTTATTTATTTATTTATTTATTTTTTTGCTTTTATTTTAATTTACAATTGGAAGAAACTGGGTCACAGCAACAAAGAGACAGAATTGGTTTAGCGAGGCAATGCGAACACCTACAGACGCAGGTACATGCAGAAAAACCGTAAAAAAATATTTTTAAAAGTTTATATTTATTATGGTCATGGTGCACTGGCTGAGAAGTTCTTGGAAAAGGTGAAGAAAAATCTTACAAAATTATTAGAATTGCATTTAAGGTCACATGTTAACAGTGGCAGCTGAAGAAAATTTGGTATTTAGTGAAACATGTATATGTTCTAGTGTGAATCACAGCTATAAAATATGTATGTATGTATGAAATAGGCTGCCCAGCCAAAAACAGAGTCACCACCATAATGTTCTAATGTGGGGTTACTTCAGTTGGTCAGGTCTAGGTTCAGCAATGTTATGTGCCCAAAAAATGAGCTCAGCTGACTACCTGAATTTACTGAATGACTAGGTTTTTCCATTAATGGATTTTTTCTTCATATTCCAAGATGGCAATGCCAGGATTCATGGGGCTCAAATTGTGAAAGAATGCTTCAGGGAGCATGAGAGAGACATCATTTTCACACATGGATTGGCCACCACAGAGTCCAGACCTTAACCCCATTGAAAACCTTTGGGATCTTGGGCTGGAGAAGACTTTACGCAGCGCTCCGACTCTCCCGGCATCAATACAAGATGTTGGCGAAAAATTAATGCAATTCTGGATAGAAATAAATGCTGTGACATTCCATAAGCTTATTGAAATGATGCCATGGCGAATGCGTGCCATCATCAAAGCTAAAGGCGGTCCAACGAAATATTAGCGTGTGACTTTTTTTTGGCCATGCAGCGTATATATGAATAATAAATATAAATCAAAATTTGGATTGCGGTGTAACAGCTGTATGAATGAGGAAAAACAATGTTTTGTTAAAGGTTGCATTCCAGAATTAATACATCGCTCTGGCAAGTAAATGTATAAATATACTGTATATAAATATATAAGTGCTGGGATCAGCCTAACATTTATAACACAGCTGAGGTTTCCCAGGGAATATTCTAGAGCTGGGTGTATTACGGAGAAATTCAGGTTAAGCTCTCAAAGACATAATGAAAGAAATATCCTGGGATATGAACCAGGAACCTTGCGGTCAAAAGGCTCTTTGTGTCAGCGCAGCATGAACTGCTGCCTGGAGGAGAGTACATACTGTCGGCTTCAAACAAGAAGAACACGACCAGTGATAAATGGTTAAGAAACGGTCCCAGCGGAGGACCAGGTGTGACGCTAAGGGCGAAAAGGCAGGCGCGTCGACCGGGTCCTCGGCCCAGAGTCTCCTTCCTCGCAGTCGACCGCAGGCCTCCCCTCGCGGGGTGGGAAGAGAAGAAAGCAACACCAAGCCGGGCCGGACCGGTTGATGGATCTTCGCAGGTGCTCGGCGGCCCCCCGTCTCCCCCGCCGCCCCGAAATCCCAGCTCCCACCGTCAGAACACCTGCATTAATCAGCGTGTTCATTACGGACCCGGCGCCCGTGGCGTCTCTCGTAGCCGTACAACAAATTAGATGCAAAGCTGCAGTTCTCCCGGAATTTACATACCCGGAATAATGCCGTCCCAAGGTGCCGCTGGGGAAGTTTGCCCCCAAGCATTTGGCGAAGATAATTTAAACACATAAGCAGGTTCTTAGTGCGCTTTAATCAACGCCAGCGGTGCGTTTTAGTTTCGGGAGGAAAGACGGCAGAAGAAACAGCCGTGGAGGAACCTGGGGGAAACGCGCACGCGGTCCTTGCGGTAGAAACTCGGCTCCGGGTGGGGATTTCTCCTTCCGCTGCCTCCTGACACGGAGCTGCGAAATAATCGTGAGTGGCGGGGCGTCCGGGCTTGTTTGGGCTGCGCAGGGCATAAAGCCGTGTTTGCCACTCGTAGTTTAATGGATTTTTCACGATAGCGGTGATACGACACCGTCGCCTGGATGGAAACACGCGCGCGTGACCTTTGACCTCTTAGGCGACACCTGCCGCGTACGCAGGCTCGGAAAGGCCGGTTTTTACCAAAAAAGTGAGTAAAACCCCACGGATATCTGTCACCGCGGCAACAAAAGCGGGACGGCTGGAGAAAATGTGCATTATTCATAATTCGCTGGAACGGGGCGGTTGCACTTGATATTCGGGGACGTCGCCACTATGTTGTGCATGTTAAGCTGCACCTGGTACCACGGTAAACTGAGTGTAGGAATGTGACGGGATGCGAGTTTATCAACGAATAGTTTGAACTCCCACCTTCTTGACTTCCTGTTGGATCTTAAAACAAAATTGTCTTCTTGATCATCTTTATACGTTTGGCAAAGAAAAGCATTTTACTTTACTTTGACTCCGATGTCAGATGATCTCAGCCCGAATCATAATCTGAATTAATTTTGAAAGATTTTGAATGCAACATTTTTTGGAATTTCATACACAGCTTTACGCAACCCCCACCCACTCTAGCATTTTGTGTTGCGTTTACCTGTTTCTGCAGGAACTTGTATTTCCTTGGTTTACTGACTCTGCCTTGTTGTGACCACATTCTGTTATTAGTTCCAGTAAAAATATAAATCTGCCAAAAAAGACCCTCTTGTGGAGTCAGGAAATAACAAAAAGGGTGCGCAGGGTGGGAAATATTAAAAAAAAAAAAAAAAATTAAAATTAAAAAAGCAATTATGATTTCCGTTGTGACTGTCCGGGGGGCCATGTTTAGAAAGGAGCGCCTCGGAAGCAGCTGCCGGCGTATTGCCCACCTTGGCCTGTGTGATCTATAGGAGCTTCTGCACAAAGCAAACACACCTCAGAACATCATCAGAGCTGGAGCTGCTCCCTCAGCACATTATAGCACAGAACGCTGAAGGCAGTCTGTGTGTGTGTGTGTGTGTGTGGGTGGGTGCACGGGGGTGGTGGAGGGTTTTTTTCCTCCTCACCACCCCCCCGCACCCCCACAGTGATGAAGTGGCCTGCTCTTCAGCTCTTTCTCATATAAAGTGAAAAATGCTGGAGATTTATTAGTTCGGGCCCGAGAGGAAGGGGTGTCTGGGAGGATGCGAGAGCTAAATTTTATTTTCGCTCCCAGTGACAGGTGTAGATTCCGGGTGTCGGCGAAGGCGTCTCTCCTGCCCGCACGTCTACTTGGTAATTAATGGCAAAGATTTGGAGGAGGTAAAGGAATTAGTTTGAGTTGTTTGGTGTGGCCATGGAAGTCATGCAGACCGAGACCGAGGAAGGGAACAAGACTACGTTTTCAAATAAAAATACAAGCTTATCAATGGGAGGCAGCAGGTGGCACAGTATTTGCAGCCATTGCCTTCAGACGTAATGGTCTTGTGTTTGAATCTCTGCTGTAGTTTGCTTGAATAAGGTACTGGAACCCTGATATGGTAAAAAACGCTCGGGGTAAATACAGGTAAGTTGCTTGGACGACATGAAATGCTCATAGAATCAAATCAATTTAACAGGCCCAGGACCTCATGAGAAGAGTACGGAAGTGTTGTCCCACATGTCAAATTTAACTGGGGGAGGATATGATGTTGGTGTTGGTGCCCCTTTTATTCACTCAGGAGATACGGATTTGATTCCCAGTCCCGGTTGACACCCAACGTACTCACCCTCAATTGAAAAGAGTACCCACCTGTATTAATGTAATGATCTTAAGGTATAAACCCACTGCAGTGAGTCACTTTGGAGAAAAGCGCCTGATAACAAAGGAATTGTAATAATAATGGCAATAATTCTGAGGACGTGAGATGTTCATCTGGAAGTGAAACATTGACTTCAGAGACACAAGGGATTTCAAGAATGGCTTTGGATATTTATTCATTTCCGATTTGTTTCAACTGTTCGGTTTGTTCGTTGTTCAGGCGCTGCAGGAGAAAGAAGGGAAAGGTGTTCGATCAAAGCTGACGATAATGACGCCTGGCTGGGCGCACCAAGGTCACGCCGGCAGACGTCCCAGCAGAGCCATCCGATCCCGCGTCATTAAAAGCCGCCCTTTCGGGGTTTCACACCTGACATTCTGTCTGTCCTTTTCTGCAAAAGCCCACTTGGAGAAATACAGTATGCAGTCAAATGAGAGAAGCAAGGTACACTGGGGTAATACAACTTTCATGCATTCCCGGGTTTTAATAGCGTGCGAATCTCCGGAGCGCCAACGCCTGGAATTGCGTTAAACGGTTCGGGTGCCGTGCGACTGTCGCGCGATCTCGACTAATGCGTGAGTTTGTTCCTGTTGACCCTTGCGGCGTTCCTGCGATTTGCTGCCTGACTCATTCGCAAACACCCCCCACCCCCCCAGGTGTACTTTAAGTCCAAGCTCGCACCTGCAGCTGCAATCGCCGTAACTCCCAAACTGTTGCTTCCCTCGAACCCCTCATTATAAATCTCGGTGCTGAACTTTACTTTCTGTCGTGACCTTTTCACTCCCCGGCGCCCGGCGATGCCCTCGCATGCAACACGCGAAGCGCCGCATCAGCCCCTGCACTTTAATGACGGCCGGCGGGTCGGGCCCTTTGGCCTCGCCCGAGGCAATTAGGTGGCCTCCTAAAGGGAGACGTCCGCTCGGGCCTGTTCCCGCCGATAGGGCCGCGCTCCTCGGCGGCGCGCGCATGTCATCGCAAGCGGTCGACCTCATTGCCGGAGACGCGCCTCCTGCGGAAGCGGCGTTTTGCTCCGGGTGTCTGAGATGCACCGTAGCTCCGCGGTACATGATCCGCCCGTGTCCGGAGGAGCCGAGGAGCTGCTCCTCTTAACGCCCTGCACGTTTACGCCACGCCGCCCTCGGCACTGAAGATGAGATTAAAAAAAGAATGGTGCCGTCTCTGAAAATGCACTGTAATGAAAACACGGTTGTGTGTGTGTGTGTGTGTGTGTGTGTGTGTGTGTGTGTGCAGCACCTTTGAGCCTGAAGGAATCAGGTTTGAGTCCCAGTCCTTCTGCAGAATGAGGTACTTACCCTTAACTGGTACAGTAAATGCTGCCCAGCCGAATAAATGGCTAAGCACCTTAATCCAATCGGCCTCCTCTATGCCTTTGTGTTTCTCGCAGGTCTCCATTACGTTACCGCTACCCTTGATGGTCCCTGGAGAACTGCGATCTTAAACTCTCGTGGGAAAGATCCAAACAAATAACAACGTGAAACAAACCTTGTTTCCCCATTTGTGTTCAGCGGAGATGTGATCCCACAGGTGAATCTGGTCCCCCCGCTCCATTTTAGAGTCCCTCACATCGAGCCCAAACCACGCAGAATGGCCACTGGCCGTGGAGGCTGGACCGCGAGGAGGAAGAGCTCCGCGAAGCCGAGCGCCACGCCAGACACCTTTACCTTCCGTGATGAACGCGGTGACAAGTCTGCAAATGAAATGTTGTTAATCTTACGTAATTGGTCTCCGAGCAAAGGCTGCTTGTTTCCCGCCACGGTTGTTGACATTAGCCGGAGGCGCCCCTTTCGGAGGGCTCGGATGGGAAAGTCCCCACCTAATTTCGATTCCATTAAAACTTCAGCCCATTTCTCAAACCACGGCCAGGACCGCTCCCAGGTGTCGCCGGCGCTCCGGCAACGCGGCTACCTGCAATATTTACAGAAGTCACGAATCGGCCGCATCGCCCGATTCATCAGGACTAAACACAATAAGGGCGCCTGGCCCCGGGTTGGAAAGCATCTGCTGATGAATGAAAAATGAATTCATTCTGAAGTGCCAAGCGGACACCCCGGGTATCAGAATTAACCGGCCGGGCTGAATGCTAAATATAATGGGTTTGTATAAAGAATATGGCACATGGCATTAAAACACACAAAGAAAAGGGATATGAGGGCCAAAATGAGGAGCCATAGACAGACTAGCTGTAGTCCAGGTGTTACGAAACTTACCCACCTGATGGGTCTAAAAAAGGATTACAGGTTAACAGAAAAAAACAATTAATGCACAAATCTAACACTGGGAGACACCTGAGGGAAAGGCGAGCCCAGAAAAGAGACTTCAATGTAACTTTATAATCATTGAAAAAATAAAATTATTCTGTAACAGCAGGGGTTCTTCATAGAAGTTTTTTCAACCCATAAAGCTTGGAACTCGGAAAGGTTTTGGTGCAAAAACGACCGAGTCTCCTGTGAGAAATAAATTTATGTGCGTAAATATAGGTTTTTATGGGAGAATTAGATACTGTCTGTAGTGACAGAATTGAGAAGTCAGTGCTTTATTTAAGAAAAAAGGTGGCACGGAACTCGTGCGCGGCTCAAAGGGAAACGGAGAAATCGTTCCTGAACGCTTCTCACCGCGGGTCTTATCTCCTTCCCCCTCCACAGAAGAAATGTTTTCATTCTGAAACGTCGTAGGTTCTGAACAAGCGATAAATGTTGCGATTTCCTCCCCCGATGTGGCCTAGCACGTTTCTACGGGCCGGGCCAGCATGAAATCAGGCACTATATGTGTAAATGAACCTGCGGGCTTCCAGAACCCGACACCAGAGACCCCCTCGACTCGCCCCACTGCTGTCCAGGGGTGTTCCCATAGCATGAGCTTCAGCCTCTTCCTCATGGGTTTTTCATGAGCGTTTCTGCACGATGCCACCGTTGTCGGCCACGAGTTTAGGTTTATTACGTTTTGTTTCTGGAGGACAGTGTTTCCAAGGCGTGCTGAAATGAGGACGCCGCCAAGCGGCCCGGTATCTCCACGAACGGCATTCTATTTCTGGGGGCCGATGGGCCGCGCCGCGGCAAAGCCGAGAAAGAAATGAAATCTCCGTCTGTTCCCCTTGCGGGTTCACTGACACCAATATAACTGAGGCTGCTGGAGGACAGAAAATTGAGAGAATAAGCAACCAAACCAAGTCTGACCCAAACACAAAAACACCCATCTCATGCGAGGGTTTGTGGCCATTTTTCTCCAACTGCTATGGAAGAGCGATAGGTACTGAGTGGAAGCCCACTGTAACTCCGTCTCAACTCTGAGTCCAAGCTGATCTGCTGTCAGCTTACAGAGGAAAGGAGGGTGTAGTGTTTAAAACCAAAGTCTTTAAAAAAAATTACCTGGGTTCAAATCCCACATCCACTCAAATTGCCTTTGACCAAAGTCCTGACCCTGAAATGATAAAGCCAAAATCATCATGGTGTTCAAATGGGTAAATCAGTGAAAGGTTTAGTGTACAAACCTCCCAAACTAAACCCAAAAGGAAACGACATTCTGTTGCAGCACTATGTAAAATAAATACATATAAAATAATGGCAATAATTTTGAGATGAATACACTTTATGCCCAAAAGAATGTGGACCCCTCCTTCTAATACCCGAGCTGAGCTGTTTCAGTAACACCCATACAGCACCTAAACACATTCTAAACAAAAGTGTGCTTCCAGCTTTGTGGCCACAGTTTGGGGAAGAAGCTCCTTTCCTGCTCCAGCATGACTGTGCCCCCCCATGCACAAAGCGAGCTCCGTAAACACACGGTTTGCTCGGGTTGGTGTGGAAGAACTTGAGTGGCTGCACAGCCTTGACCTCAACCCCGCCGAACACCTTTGGGATGAACTGGAATGCCAAGTGCCAGCTGGGCCTTCTGGCCCGACCTCACCAGTGCTGACAGAATGTGGGAACATCGTCATGTTAAAGCCCATGGGTTTGGAATAGGATGTTCGACAAGCACAAATGAAGGTGATGCTAAGGTGTCCACATACTTTTGGCCACACAATGTAGAATCTGAGTTGGCCAGTTAATAGCTTGTGAGTGTATACTGTATGCGACTATTTACAAGCCGTTCCTGATCTACTGTGCATATAATATGTACATAAAAACATACGGGGTGATAGCATGGTAGCTATAGTGTAAAAAAAGAAAATAAATACCGTAAGTTGCACTGCATTCACATCACAAGGTTTGAATCTGACTTCCTGCTGTAGGACCCTTGATCATCGTACTTAGCCGGAATCAATACGGTAAAGTTTACCCAGCTGCATTAATGGATAAATCGTAGCTTAATGTTCAACCCTTTTTATATAAAAGCAATAGTAAATAAATAGATGCGAATGTAAGATGGTGAGAAGAGCCCTTTTATATAAATCTTCCTAAAGTGTGCAGATGTGCTGGGTGAGACTGACAGTGAGTCAATGTACACAGTGCAGCAGTGAGTGTGCGAAATGGTTCAAACGCTCCTCAATGCATCTTTCCGTCACTCGCGAGCCTTCCAGGGGTAGGCTCCGGACCAGAGACGTGAGCATCAATAGCGGGGGCCGGAATGCTCATTCTGATGAGAATAAATAATGACAGAAATCAATGAAATCGTTGGTTTAAACAAGAGAAATTATGTGAAATTTAGAAAGGATTCCCGGAAAACACACTTTCCTCCGATGCTTCTGCGGTCTGCACACGCGTTTCCCGTCCACAGGCCGCAGTCGGTGGTAGAAGCCAAAAACCTGCCAAGCCACCATCATGTCGGCTTATGCAGCACACATTCCCACGATCTTACTTTTTTAAAGTGTCACTTAAATTCGGGCATTTCCGTTTAAGGCATTCCAAAGGAAAATCTCTGTATTAGGGAATTTATCGCTCCCGCTTTGGGCCGCCAGAGGTTATTACGAGCAGACAGGTCAGTAAAAAGCGTAGACGGGACTGCGTGACGTAACAAAGATGGAACCACCGCAGCCTTTCGATTTTTTAAAATCTCAATACATTACAGACCTATTAGCCTTTGGAAATTGTGCCAGAATCCAATCTGCCCCTTAAATGGTGTGTAGCTGTGCCAGGAAATGAATATATGATCGTAAGTGTATTAAATTGTTCAATTTAGTGTATATTTTATTTTTAATAGGTGATTCTCAGATTATGAGGCTGCTAATATGTGTAACGCAGCCTGATGCAACGCAGGAATTGCATTTGAGGGGTGAAGGGCTGGGAAGGGAAACGCAGTTTTCTTTCCAATATTTCACATTTTATGTTTAGTAATACAACCGCAGACCCCCCCATAGGTGTTTGCAGACATTTTCTTTATTAGTGATATTCTGTAGTTTTTGGGTAGAACTGAAAGACCCAAAGAGTGTCTTGAGATGGAAATGATGAAATCCCTTTTGGAGAGCAGGGGTTCGGAGGCACACAGGCAATCCGCTCTAAATCGATAGCGTCGGCTGATATTCTGTAATCAATCAGGTGTGAAAATTGCATATCTCTTACGAACACGTTTTCCCAGCTTGACAGACACGTTCAGCCAGCCATGGGCCCGCTGCTTCTCCCTATTCAGCGTCACTTCATCTTCACAGGGGTTTTGTTTCCATCCGAAGCTGTAGGACGGTATGGGCACCGCTGTGCAAAATAACATAAATAAGAGTACACAAGATGAAAAGCGAAACACTTTTCCAAACACACACACACACACAGATTGCTCAATTCAGGTGAAGATAGAGTTTGGTCAAACCTCTTTTCTCTCACTCCATACATGGATGTAGACACAGATCTGAATTCTACACACACAAAAAAAAAAAAAAAAAAAAAAATCACATTTTATTCAATTGCATTATTTCATTTGTTAAAATTAAGGAAATGTTTTAAATTTAAAAAAAAAAAAAGATTAATAACTAAATATACAATAAACTGCAGCTCTTAGTGCATAGGCGCCTGCTCACAAAAAAACAGTGACACTGGATAGCCTTGGCTCTATCGCAGCAGAAATACACAGTCGAAAACAAGAAATTGCATTCATTTTGCTTCGCTTGAAGGTTCACAGATGCTGTCCTGAAACACCAATTGAGGGCACATTTATTTGCAAAATCAGAATAACAGAACAAGCACACAATAAAGGAGGAACACTGTGAACGGTTCTGTGCGGTTACTTTGTTAAAGCCAATATCTCTCTCAAAAAGGTTTAAAACCCATGAAAAAGCGGGCGACTTGTGTTTGAGTGCATGGAAATTACAGTTAAAACCCTCCGATATGAAAGTGTGCACTGATAATGGGCGTATTTTGCAATTCAAAGCACTTTGTTGAAGAAATTCTAACATAATTGCTTATAAAAGAATGATAGTGTAATATTAAGATCTAACAATTTGTACAATCATTACTTTTTAAGTAAAGTCTGATGGTATCATAAATTAAAAATCTTGGCTCGAACCTTCATTTCTACAAACAGTTGAAACACTGCATAATTTATTTCTCTTTTTTCCCCACAAAACTCAATTATCTTGGTGGAGCAGATTAACGTGATCGGCGTGCCGACTTCCTATTCCCCAAAGTCCGTACAAGCAAGCTGGTGAAGCTGCGGCACTTTCTTGCAAAAGTAATCGCGCGTAATATTTGTTTGTTTGTGCGGATGGATTCAAAATGCTCGTGTGACCCTCAGGTTGGCACGAGCAGGTTCCCTTACCTGTTGAACCGAAGGTGACATAAATGCAAAAATCAGACGCATCGGCTTCAAGCTGTAGACGCTATGGTGTATAAATATATGAGCCGCAGATGAATCCCGTACTCTCACCAGGGTAAATTGCTCCTTTGACGGTGAACTATGGCGTTCGCTCTTCATTGCTTGTTCGTATGAAATTCACTCCACTTCTTCCACCGTTGGCCTGTCAGAAAGGCTGCACGTGCGCAAAAAATTCTTGCATTATTAAGTAATTGATCGATTCGCTACTTTTTAAAATGGAAAAAATACAGCAGTGACCTTACAAGTCTTGTTTACAGAGTGGGAAACCTAAATAATGAGTATAGAAAGTACAATAAATCATTGAGAAATTTTACCCCTGAAGCTCCTCTTCTTAATGGTAGCGCGGAGACTCAGCTTGGAACATAGACGGGCAATGTACCTGACAACCTGATCTGGGGAGAGGATCATTATATCCATGCCTAATTCCATCAATATGTCTTCCTGTGCACTCATACGTCCATCATTATCTCAATGAATTTATTAAATGATACATTAATTCATACAATTGTCCATACCTGGATCCAACATGGCGGCACACTAATGTGCAGGGGTTTCTCTGGTCCAACAGTGGTGTTATTTTTTTGCCCATTTTACTACGTTTTTCCTTACCCTGTGTCTAACCGTATTCAATTCCTACCCAGACTTCCTGTCAGTGCTCAGTCTTCCGCTGGCCTCAACCGATTGTATACACTAGCTAACGCGTGGCAGACTGGGAGATGCGGACCGCTACCGCTGCCCAGCATCATGAGAGAGTCCGAATATTACTTGCTCAGGAAAAAAATCTAAATTGTACATTCAAAGTAAGGTTTCTACCGAACGAGCGTCACCGTCGCACCATCGTGACATCGAAAAATCGTACCGTCGGACCATCGTAGCTCGGGAAGCATCTGTATACAGGTTTTTTGAACGTATTAAATCCATTTATTTTGAATTTATCAATAGCTATATTATCTTTTTACTATTTATTCTGGAAATTTTTGTTCCCCCTATTCTGCTCACCACGAACATCAGGATCTTCATTTCGTGCTCCCTGCTGTATAAGGGTTGTCACCAATAAACGATTCTTGCGTCTTGATTCTTCACACATCCACGTATCGATACATGCTCCACGCACCCACCAAAATCTCCATCTATATCAGTACCAAGTTTCTGTCGATTTGCTGATCGCTTCACCACTTTACTATACTAACCCATCGACTGGAAACCAGGCCACCTCAAGGAAACCTGCGTGACCACACAAGTAACGGGGAAAACTCCACAGGGACGGAACAAGAGCAAGGCCGCGTTGGAGCTCATTTCCTCCTGTCGGCTGCTGGGTTCATTTTTCACTACCCGGGTCTTGTTCCGATAATTTATTTTGTGTAGTTTTCTTGTTTCTGGCGGTGCAAACTGTTCCTGCTTTGATTGACCGGCTGTGGAAGATGACATTTCCGAGCCACCACCTGGGAGACGCGAAGACGTTTTCCCTCCGAAAGTGTCACATTAGCCACATATTTCCTCGGGGGCCGAAACTTGATTAATGGAACACCTGTGAGTTTGGCCCTTTTATTCAACCGTACGTCGCCTTAAACTTGCTGAAAAATTCGATGGTTGCATTTCTCTGCTGTCTCCTTTCAAGCTACGTGGCGAAACACTTCAACAACTGTACTACCGTTTACAAAACGGTCGCACATTTAAACACTTTAAGGAGTCACATTAATGCAGCCCCGGTCATTTCAACCTCTTTACCGAGAGGCAAATAAATCGCACTTTTTAAAAATGCAGTCAAAGTTTGCGTTTTATGTTGTGCGGATCCTGCGGACCAGTCGTTGTTTTTGAGGCACCTTTAAAAAATTCCACTACGTTTAATAGCTTTAGCAAACTTTTAAGCATGGCCGTCGCTTATTATTCCTTCCTTGTAGCCAATACTGAAACATACCTGTAGCCTAATATTGACTCAGAGTACATTTTAATGAATTAGTTCAACATCACAAGAGAATGAAAGAACGAAATAATTGCAGTCGGCCAGAATCATATTAAACTGCGGATGAAATAAAAACTCGAGTTTTATGTTTTCATAAAATTATATTCTCTATAACACCCCTTGACATACCGGGATACACGTGTCCACAGCAAGCTAAAGCTTTTCATAATGTAATGATGAATTTGTTTAATAAAACAAGACATTGTACCAGGGGTACAGATTTAATTTATTTTTGCATTTTTTCTAATAAGAATACATATTGGACCTTGCACATATATCACACTCCCTACTGTATGTGCTACTTCCTTAATGAATGTAAGCAAAGCAGCCAAACACTGAGACATTACCAACATTCTTGAAAATCCTTGTAACAGTTTTGTGCAGCTTGACACATCTCTTAGAGAGATTAATTCTGCGGGCTTTTTGAATGATATTTATTAAGAAGGCAAATCTGCCTATAGTTCACTGTAATGTGGCTGATAAGGTAACGCTGCAAACGGCATTCGAATGGAGAAATTCACGGCAAACCGAGAAGCGGAGAAAAGCGAACGCACTTATCGCTTTGCGTGGTTGTCACTCCTCGGTATCTTCTGGGAACCGCAAGAGAGTCTTTCCTTTCTGTCCCGAATCGACGCTCCATCCATATCTCTCGTGATAAATATTTGGGCCCTTTGCAGGCCTGAAATGTTGGTTCTTAGCTAGGAGCCGTTTTATGAAGAAACATGAATATACTTATTATAAGTGACGGATAAACACGTAGTTATTGTCGCCGTACAAAGCTAATTGATGTCGCGGTGCAGTTGAGGAGGAACCCGGTCTCCGGTGCCCTTTTGTGTTCACACCATTATTATGGAAAAGTCAATATGTCCTAAGAAAACCTCTGCATCTGCTCCAGTCGGAATTGCTATACAATTTCCTACCTTTTTCCTCGCCTTGATTTGCATATAAGGCCATTTTGGGATTTGCAATTTGAGATTTCATTTGCAATTTCAATTTGCAGACGCTCACAATTACCGCCAAAATACCACTTAAGCGCTTTGGTCTCCCCGCGCGCCATTCAGCATGGGTGTCAATTTGTCTCACAACAGTTGCGCCGCTAAAGTGTTTTTGTGCCGCGCCAATGGGTCGGCGGCTGGATGGCAGCGCTCTGGAGCGGGCATCGCGCGCAGAGGCGTCGTGGCGAAAGCAGGTTCCCTTCGAGCAAAGCTACGGAAATCGAGAGCGAGGAAGGGAGGGAGTGCTATTGGGTGACCTTTGACCTTGTGCTACTTTCCATGGAAGTTTCCGTTAGTCCTCCAGCACTGAACAGAAGCCGCCTCAAGTTCGAGCTCTCGCCGTCCCTCGATTGTATCTGAAAACTGAAAATCCTTCGGAGACCAGAATACCGATAAAAGGAGCGTTCGCATTTAAAGCAGCGGCAGGAGGAAGACGAAGGAAATCATCGTGGCGGGAAAAATAAGCCGGAAAGACCAACATCAGATGTATTTTTGCTTCACATATTTTTCAGAAAATCTACAAATATGGATTATTTTTTTTTTTTAGAAAACATCGAAATATCGTAACTGCTAAATTATAAAACTCATATGCTTACGATTTGGCTTTCAATTAGCGCCATATTGCAGGAGGTCAGTATAAACGGAGCAGATGTGAATAGGATCTTTGCACAGAGCCCAGCTGAGAGAATTCCAAGTTTGAGAAATATTAATATCCGATATTTGATAGTAGACGGTATCCTCTGGCAGAACACGAATCCTAAATTCAGTTTTCTTTCTGCGGAAGCGGCAGAAGGGAACGAACCGCTCGGCTCGAGCTCGCAAAGTAATCCCGGCCTGTGAGCGACGGAGGCAGCAGGAGCCTGGGAACGCGTTCCGAAAGGGATTACATGTTACCAGGCAAAAACCCAGGAGTGTTTTCCGAAACATATCGCGTGTACGGCGGCTCCGCGAGGCCTCACGTTAGTTTTCTGGGTGTAAACTCATTACCCAAAGCAAATAAGCCGGCGGAAAACGAAAACAAATCTCCGCACTGTCGTTCCCCTTTCCGGGTCCCCTTTGCATCATTTGCTGTCATTTGAAAACTGACAGGCGGACCGTAGGGGGATGAGCGAACACGGTTGTACCAGAGGAAAATGCTAATGACATGAACTGGTACTACAAATCTGAATTAATTACGCTCGATCGCTGGAGACTTAGCAGCGACTAAATTTTGTCAGGTGGTTTCCGATAGCGGAGCGACGAGTCGCGTTTAGGAGGCGAACGTCAGGGCGAACCCGCAGAACTTTGCCGAAATGCAGAGCGGCGACGGAAAAGATGGGAAGGGATGCTATCGTTGGCGTTAGTCAGCGAGTACACTAGTTGAGATATTTTTGATTTTTTTCTCATTTTCTCACTTGTGATACAAGTAGTAGAAGTAGTTTTATAAGCATCGTTTTATAATAATTTAAGTATAATAATTAAGTATAGGTATGTGCCATTTAAGGATGGGGATGAGTTCAGAGAAATCCTTTGTTAGGCGATTTCGTTGTTGCGCGGACATCATAGCATGTATACGGCAGATGCGGTAAATGCATGAGGCGTAACACGGCGTACCGTTTTACAGTAAACTTTATTTATACGTGGAAACAGCCCATGCTAAAATAATGATAAAAAGTACAGAATAGTAAATACATAAACCATTATTATTATTATTATTATTATTATTATTATTATTATTATTATTATTTAATGCATATAATCTTATTGGACCACCATCATATATGTGGTCTGTCTTTGACCGCCACACTGTTATGCAGCGCATACATGTGTATTCATCGTCATCGTCATTGACCATCTTCAAAAATTACCTGTAGAGGAACACAGTTATGCATCTGGCTGTTTTACGGTGGGAGATTTTTTTTTTTTACCTTATGGTACTTGCACACTTTAACCATTTATACACCAAGGTCATTTTTACTGTATCACTTCAGGATGCATACCTTGATCGGGGCTTCCACAGCAGGAAGTGGTATTTAAAGCAGGAGTCTTTGACTGCGTAGTGGCCGCTTTTTAGTGTCATCTATTTATTTAAGCTCTAACCGCCACGCTACCTGGGTATTTTGAGCGGAAGATGGCAGCTACAACCGCCACGGCACATGCTGACACACAGTAAGTTGGATGGCAGCCCCGTGGAGGTTGTTATCCTTATAAGTATTAACTATTAGACAGGGTCGTCCCCCACATCTGGTGTCTGATAGGCTCAAGGGCTGGGATGGTTTCCCTGATGCGGTCCCACGGCACCTTCAGCACTGCGCTGCTGCGACGGGCTTGCAGTGCATTTTGGAAGTGAGGCTCAGTCGATGTTCTTGCACGGTCCAGAGGAGCCTGCCAGACTGGCCGCGCGGTGACATGCAACCGAACCGCCGTCTCATTTCACCATGAGCCCTCAAACCGAGGCTGAGAACATTCCGGTTTCCTCCCTTTAATCCTTCCTGCCGCAGCTTGGCCTCGCTCCCTCTTGTTTGGGACTCTGGTTGCACACGCGTCTGCTGCCGCAGGAAGGTGGCCTGGTGGCGACGGGAGATGCCGCTGGATCGAAAAAGGAGCTTAATTGTTATAAAGGCAGATGAAGGGAGGGAACAAGGAGCAACAGCAGGTAGCGGCAATCGGAGCGTCCGCTCCTCGCCTCTCAAGCAGCATCCCAGATGTTGGGCTCTGTAGTAGCAACCAGTCGTTGCTTTATGCTGCAAATAGAACAGCAGCAAATGGCTCATTGTTTACGCTGCTGCATTTCAGACCCGACAGCCGCCTTTCGCAGGTCCCCTCAAGGAATTCACTCACCTTAGGAAGGCTTAGGCAACACACAGAAATACTCCGAAACAGGTCGGTTCCCTGAGACAGGTGTGCAGTAATGGACCTGCAGGGGGCGTAATGACTAGAACTGGCACCTTGCCGCCGCAGTGTCCCAGGTTCAAGCATACTGTAGCTCCCTTGTTCAAGGTATCAAGGATCAAAGTATTTACCTTAATTCACACAGTAAAAGTTACCCAGCTGTGAAAATGGGTAAATCAGTGCAACACCTTGGACAAATGTTAAATCCAACTTTATTTATTGAACATTATTACTCTTTTAAATAAGAAAACAACAAATGTATGCATTTGTTTATGAGCACATAGTTTACTCTGAGCCATGTCTAATTATTTGGGTGTCAAATATAATATTTTTTACATCTGTTTTAACTACTGCTAGTATTATAATAATAATAATAATAATAATAATAATAATAATAATAATAATAATAATAATAATAATAATAATAATAGTAGTAGTAGTAGTAGTAGTAGTAGTAGTAGTAGTAGTAGTAGTAGTTGTTGTTGTTGTTGTTGTTGTTGTTGTTGTTGTTGTTGTTGTTGGTTTGTGCACAATTTTTCCTTTGTCCTTGCACCAAGGTATCACTTTCAAGTTGCCATAAAAGATGTTTCTGCCAGCGGTAGCGCTGCAGACCGCCAGTGTTTGGGGGTTCAGAGTAACCCATCTGTTTTAGGGATCTTCCTTCAAGGAAAAGCAGGCAAACTTCACTTAAACAACCCTTCCTGTAACATTCGGATCACCTGCTGCACAGAATGAGTTTCGCTTCTATTTAAGAAGCTTCTGAAGGAGCGGGGGGCTCTGAAACATGCACAGACTCACAAAGGTTGGCGGTTATTTTTAAAAATGCTCAAAGGTATTACCACCTAGAATTACACGGCTCCGCACAACCTATTTATAAACTAATTATATTGAAAATATGTGGGGAAAAAAGAAAAGAAAAACTTTGTTCTTGCACTACTTGACTTACTTTTGTTTCTTTGATTGGGATTTTAAACTCGTCCGTATTTTTCTTCAATTGATAAACTTTTATGTTCCTATTGAAGGTCACCGCAACAAAACCCTCTATGACAAGACTCTGTTATTAAAATATCATACATGGCTCGAGAATTAAAAATAAATAAATACATAAATAATGTATATTTCATAAACTGCATTAAAATAAACCCATAAAACCCCCTTATTAAAATAGGTAATAATAAAACACTTGAGTGGTTATAGTACCATGGGATTCCTGCTGTTGTACCTTTAAACAGGGTACATAACAATTCAATATATTAAAAATAATTGCCTCTTTGACAAATTTAACAGTGTATGTTGAGCTGGGTGTGTTTGTGGGACCAGGCGTAGGGTGGCAGTGGGGGAGCTGCCTTTGTTGCTCTTTAGAGCAATGAGGAAGCCACACTTTGGGTGGGTGGGGGGTATAAGGCATTCTGAAAAGCTCACTGCCTAAAAAAAGTCTCAGTTAGGTTTAAACAGCCACACTTGGACCATACACCCGCCCCAGGTACAGCTGTCAATGAACCTTCCAAGAACCTTCGTGTTGAAAGGAAAAAAATGCAGCCTTCCTGAGCAGTCGTATCTGTAAAGAAGCAGAGTGAACACAGCGAGGGGTCCTATGAGGATGCTGAGTCACAGCAGTTAAAACACGGTTCTCTCGGTCTGCACATACGTACCAAACCCAGAACCCAGAACTCGCTCGTTGGAAATGCACCCCGGCAACGATTCGTGCGAGATTTTGCGTGAATGACATTCGCTTCAGTAGTTAAGATCTCGGGTTTGCAACCACAGATTATGGCGTTACTGGAAGTGCCCTGCTGTTGTACCTTTCACTGAGGGATTTGGGGAATAGGAAACTGTCTAAATTGGTAAGTTATGACAATGTGAGCTCTAAAGACCACTGGATAAAAGTACTTCTTGATTTTGTGCACTAACACACAATACTAACACACACATAGTTTTTAACTCTTTGTTTACCAAGAAAAGCCCCTGGTTTTACCTTGATGTGTATTCTGAAATAAACTCATACGACCACATTAAATATTTCCACTTTGGCTCAAGTGGCAATTGCCAAACATTGTGAATTATCTGGTGGCTAGGAGTGTCGTAGGACCAGTGTTAAAATGACCAACTTCTGGACAAGTTAAACTTTTCTGTGTCACATACTGACTTAACACTCAGTAAGCACTCATTTTAACCTGCACAATTCAGTGTTGCAAATCCCTAAAATACTCCTCTAAACTGCAGGAACATCAAATATTCTCCTCGGTGGCTTCCGACTTTCAAAAAAGACTGTCAAAAAATGTGGTTGGACCGCGGACGCAGTCCCCAGTTGTACAAACCCGAGAGATGGGGAAACTCACAGTTTCCCTCCTCTGGAGAAAAACAGCCCTGGGAGTAGAAGAGGGGATGATAAATGGCATAATTTAGGCGAGCCGAGATTGTCTGGCGTGACGTGCAGACGCAGCTCTGCCAGGCTACATCTCCTGGAGCCGTCGGGGGGGGGTCTTTCGGATCATTTAGCAGTCCACCGATACGCTTCCTGGTGGTGGCCCAACTCCCGGCTCCTACCGCACAACGTGTTCTGTTATTTAAGGCCCGTTTCCTTGGGCAGGTCCCCAAGTGGGCGTGGCCATGGGCCACAGCCCGCCTCCCAAGTCCATTTATTCAATGTTCAACACAAATTCGGCCGGCACTTTATATAATTCCCCCGACCTCTTCCAGAACAAGCAGGCCGTCCCCCCCTTTTCAGAATCCGTCTTTCCCAGCACCTCTCATCTCCCCGAACCTCTCCGCATCGAAACACTAGGTAAACATTTAAAGGGAAAACCGTGAGTGAAAATATGTAAATTTTTTAAAAAGCAGCATTCGAGCGAGCATCTGGGTGCTTTGTAAGCAAACGAGTGATCTGTGTTCGCCAGGCCGCCCGTAGCTCGCGTAAGGTTATGGCAGATTGCCGCACTTTTTGGTGGGGAATGTTAATATTTTAAAGAGCCCCATCTGCTGTGTTAAGTAATAGGGAGAGGGGCTGCTTCCCAGCTGCGTCTTGCCTTTCAACGTGTGCTTTCATAAATGTCACTCTCACTGCGCTCTGTTACAGTAATCCCCAGTTTATTTAGTATTTGCATAATAAACACGCATGTTTGGTGGTTAACAATTGGACATGACTCCTAATCTGGCAAGAGAAAGCACTCGCAGACACGCACATGAGCGCGCGCTATTTTGCTGATGCCGTTTATTATTCTTGAGGGGGTTGCTGTTGACTATCGGAACCAGGAATTAAGTGTACGGCAGATAAAAGGAATGCCACTGCGGAGACGGGTAATGCAAAAGCAACGTTATTGAATGTTTACAATTCCGCGTCGCGTCGTAGGAAAATGCAGCCCTTCAATCACCCTAGAATTTCTAAATAGCAGCATATTGTTGAGTGCCTGGGGAGGAACCCATGGCAGGAATCAATTCCCAGACTCCCAAGCCTAAGGCAGCGACCCCAACTGTATCGCCAACTGGCCGAGCCCCTTAACGCTGCATCTTGGAAGACATTATTATTATTTATTTTTTTGGCTCTTCTTTCTGCCGAAAGACCCAAAAGACCCAGTGACCCCAGGATACATCACTGGCCATTTGTCCAAGAGAATTGCAAAATGTGTAAAATAAAATCTGATCATGTTTTACCTGTGGAATATTTATAACATCAACCATGTCCAATGTAAGTACATTTGATTTGGCTTTTTTATTACTGGGAATTGCTGCACAGCTGAGACTTCTTAAAATAATAGCTGTGACATTCATGATCACTGCAGTTTACATTTCTCTGAGATGATAATGTTCTTCTCTAAATAAACTCTTTCCCAGTAAAGGTGTAGGTGTTCCTCGAGCATAAATTGTCATTATTTATTTGACATAGTGACTTACAGCAATTTGATGATTTATACATCGGTGCGATGTGACTATACAAGTTCATTACTGTATACTGCTACGGTTTTACTACTGTTTTATTAATTCAACGTCACCATCTTGTTCAAGGTACCACAGTAGAAACTGTTAGCTGAATCCAATTCATTTGATTTTGAGGCAATAACTATAACCACAAAATTATTTGTTGACCAAAGAAACATAAAAAGTATTCTTGGTTATTACTACTACTACTACTACTATTATTATTATTATTATTATTATTATTATTATTATTATTATTATTATTATTATTATTATTATCCATCCATCCATCCATCCATCCATCCAGCCAGCCAGCCAGCCAGTATCCTAAACAGTTATCCAGCTCAGCAGCAGTCTGGAGCCTGTTCAGGGCAGTCTTAGTAAAGTTTGTTTTTTGTGATATTTTGTTGAATATTTGGCATCCACAGCCTTCTTTTTTTTTTTTTTTTTTTTTTTTTTTAATAAGCGGGTTAGTGAAAATTCCAAATTTTTCACCCCAAATAATTTGCTGTCACCGAGTACAAACCTGTGCCGGCCATGCTCCCGCAGGTTAGGCAAGAGTGAAGCGTCGACAGCAAAAGAGCCATCCTAAGGACAGGCCATGTTCAGCCGAGCGGATCTCCACATCTGCTGGAAATAGAATTGTTCGTGGCGTTTTCTTATTTCCGTAATGAATGGGTTAATTGCACCACGGCCGAATGGCGTCTCTGTCAAAAGCGTTTGAACGCGACGGTGAGCGTGCTAGCTAAATCGTGCGCTAAATGTGGCACTGAAAATGAGACAGCTCGATGCTGCCGATGCAGAGCGACGGCAGTCGCAAACGTCGCAAACACTGCCGAGTCTGACGGCCGGGCAGACGAGTGAAACCATGCGTTCTTGGGCTAATTGGACACCGAAATGCAATCGATAATCTGTGAGGGCTGAAACTTTTCAGCATTTTACACGACTGTCCGTTTTGTTCTTCTTCGCAGCATCTCGAATGCATACTCTTTGCCCTACATCACATTATTTTCAGAAATAAATGAGTAAAAAGGGTTTTTTGAAAACAAAGTTGAAAATTTCCCTAGACGGCACGGATCAACTGTTGGAGAGACAAGTTAGTCTCATTTTATATTTAATTTAAGCCGAAGGAAGGAAAAACAAGCCAACTAGGATCTTCTCAGCACAGCGTCTGTCAAGTTTGTGGCATGGATAAAAATGTACTGTAACCCTTTGAAGACACGAGGCCTTTGCGTGTGCCATTTGTTTAATCTCATTACGACATCGCGGCATCACTCTTTCTCCGAGGCCCTTTAACAGTCCCTAGCGATGCTTCGGGTGGGTGGACACAGGTGAGGGTGGCTGCTTTGACGGCACGCCATAAACGCTGCAGTTAAATGTTATGTTCCTCATTACGTTGTAAGTGGGTTAGCACATTAATTTGCCGCTGAAGTAGGTTATACCTGGGAGCAAATTCATTTGCAATTTCCATAACATCTGCAAAGAAATTTGGCTCCACATTCCGGTTATCTCAAACATAATAAAATTTAAAAAAAAAAAAAAAAAAAACCGCGGCACTGAAAATACTCAAAATCTACTCTAGCTGATCTACTGGAGCCGATCCCATGCACATCAGCTGCACAAAGATTCTGACTCGGCGAGCTGGAAAAAAATGGCAGCTTGTTTCTTCAAAATTTTATCCTAAGCACTATTTCTAATTTATGATGTGAGAATAATCATGAAGTCCTTTGGCACGTGCAAAACGCTGATTCCTTGGTTACTCGTTTTACACCGACTATATGATTTGTTCCCCGTCCAGGGGGACTTCAACCAGGTAAGTGAAAGGTTGATGATTTAAGTGCCGTTCCCTCTGAATTTTTCACAATGCCCTTTGGATGTGGAGCTGCCCCGCAGATGTCAGCAGCGTGACCTTGCTGTTGAGCTAATTTTATGAGATGTTGCTGTGGTCCGAATGCAAGTGAGCCGCTTGCTGCTAACAAAATTTATTCTAACGAAAGCTATATTTTGCCAGTAAGATGACTCCAAAGTTGCTCATCCTTAACGGAACCAGCAGAAATAACCACAAATGCGAGAAAAACAGCAGCGCATAATATCTGCCTCCATCAGTGTGACCATCTAGAAATATTTAATATTTGCTGTAATTCTGTATCGTTTCTGCATTGCTCCTATTTAACTTGCCTAATGAAGCAGGGGTGTGCGGCAACATTGGACTTTTCAAATGGGAAAAAAGCTCCACGCTTGATACATATGAACCCTAAACTTTAATAGTTTGTTGTCACCTTGCACCTTAAAAATTGCCTTCCACAAGAACTCATTATCAGCCAGCATCACGTCGGGGCACGTCGATGCGTCCGACAGAACTCATATCGCACCTTGATGTTAAACATTGCGGTTCCGTCGGGCTGTTCATTTCACACTTTCTAAAGAGAAAAGGTAGTCTGTCGGCATTCACACTTTGTGAATATGCCTCGTAGACGAGTGGATCTCTGTGGTAGCCCTCCCTAGGACATTCTGGCTCTGTGTTTCCACTAGACTGACAGGCAAATGTGGTGGGAGGATGGATGTGTTGTGTTTGCTTTGTTGTGAAAGGGGCCTTTTTTTAAAAACAGCTGCGGCACGCAGTAGGGGAGTCGCGAGGACAGGGTTAGTGAGGCAGGCCTGACGTTAAATGATGATGAATGGGTGATCATGTGGTATAATTCTGCCGGGTGCTCCTTCCACCCAGACGGCCGCTCCAGTCTGCTCCGGGCTGTGTGACATGTGGACGCAGCTCAGCTGCTCTTTTTATAGGCCCCTGCCAGGTGTCTTTCCTGGTCTCAAAAAATCCTCATTCTCGACCACGTCCCGGTCAACACACTGGTGACAGAAGCCTTGTGATATGCAGAGGCAGCGCCATATTAATACAGGCAGCTAGGGTGGAGGCTAACACCTGTTAGCAACGCAAATTTCTGCAGTCGAGACCCAAGAACTCAATTGAACTTCATTCCAAAGTGCCCCAACGTCTCTGGGATTTCAGAAGGTAGTTTCTTATTTATTGCAGCCTTCAAAAGCATCTGGAGACATGGCAAACAGGTACTTATGAAGAGGTTCATGAAAGCAGAATCACAGTACCCCCATCTATTCAGCGAACCTCTCGGAGCCCGATGTCCAGCGCAAGCGTCTCACCGATGCGGAACTAGAAAAATGCTGAATTTTGCAGCCATGTGTAAAATACATTAAAACGTGTTAGCAGTTTTATGACAAAAATGAACGCGTTGGCTTTTGCCTCACTAATGCCCTTTGTGAAGCTGCGTGCGGCGTTCATTGGTTTGCAGTTTGTGCCAAAACTAATCACGAGCAAAGAAAGCCTCTTTATTACTTGAAAAGAGAACTTCCAAAAAAAAAAAAAGGTATTCAGGCATATTGAAAGACTAAAGAAAAAAAAATGGTTGCAGAGGTTGTGTGTTAGTGAGAGGATAGGGGGGTCAGGACTCTCCAGATACACCAGTCTCTCCAAGTGTGCCCCCACCGTCCTTCTTTCCCTTTCATTCTTTCCTGAAACTATCCAGCAGCAGCAAGAAAAGAAAATAACAATAGGACAAAGGAGGCCTTTGTTGCCCACAAAAAAGAGGGGGGAAAAAAAACATGAAAGCACCAAAGACATAAAAATATCATAATTTGAACCTGCATGATGTTTCGGTGCCATGCCAAGGCAGCATGGAAACACTGGCAGTGTAATGGAGCACCGGCAAACAAAATTTATAATTCAGCTTTGTATGTGAACTGCCATCGTGGCGGCTCAGAAATAACGTTCGGCTTTGTACACACGGTGGATTTTTCGGTGGTTTTTTTTAAAAATTATATTGTTGCGCTCGGAAAGAGTCGGCCACTTGGTGTGAAACTTAGACCCGAAAATAGACGGGTCCCAAAAGCACAGGATCGACAGGCGCATCTGTAGGAGTGGAGCGAAAACAAACATTCAACTGAGAATAAAATCAGAGGCAAATTACCGTCAGTCTAAATAAAGCGGAATCCCAGGCCGACGGCAGCTACTGACTGGCAGGCGCGAGGCAGTGGGCACAAACAGCATCAAATGTTCGTCTCAGAAGGAGATCAAGCCCACCGTTTCCTTGCTGCCATTCCGGCTGCCGCTCCAGGCCGACGCTCGACTGGGGGCCCCAACTGCGACGCCGACCTGTGGATATCCAGCACCTTGGCTGAGCCAGACCTGTCTTTCCCCGCGTGTGGGCGAGCCTGTTCTGCGCCGAGCCTCCGTCTCTGCGGCTGCCAAGGCAAAGTGTGGGATTGAGATGTGTGTTTTTTTTTTTTTTTAAATAACAGGCATACTTATCCACAGAAGTCAATCTTTATGCCATTTGCCTATTTTATTTATGTTTATGCTACAGCACATGTTTATTTTTATTCCCTTAGCTGACATTCGTATTCAGGTAAAGACTCACAGCTTTTGTGGGAATGCACATGAAGGAGTGTGTGTTTTGGGAACCCCATCGACAGGAGACACCGACAACACTGTGGATCAGCTGTCAGCATTTATTCACTGCTGGGTCGGTATGAATAAAAAAACACTGTCCTTTCCAAGCCTAACGCTGTCTTTTGCGTTCCCGTCAGTGAATTTTGGAAGAAGTGTGCATCCTGTGGTTGTTTTCTCTACTGGGAAGGGTCTGTCTTCGAGAAGGGTTAGAGAGGCCGGATTCAGCCATTAAGGTCCCTCACTTCCAGCTCAAAACCCCTCTGGGAAATGGGATTGACTGTACCAGTTGCTCGGGAGGTGCCTACAAAGAGTGGCGTCACACTTGGCTGGAGATAATGTGTCGAATGTGTCTTTAAGGTGGGTCATCGGCAGTCTGAGGCACACGTGGCCACACGGATGTTTCTGAGAAAAGAGACAAGGAAAGAAGTGGCTGCAAAGCACGGGAGATGCTCAGACGTCGACTTACACCCACAAGATGGCTCTCTCTGACTCTGTGCGCGCGCGTGTGCGTGCGTGCAATTTTCCTGCCTGTTTTTCGCCGGCCAGCCTCCGCTCCACATGACTGTGTGAACAGAGCCAGGCATCCCTGACCACCTTCGTCCAACACAAACACACATTAGCATATCTCAAGTGCAGGTAACAGTTTCGGCCCCCGAAAGGTCACCGGCTGTAGGACAAATCAGCATCCCTTCGCACTGCGAGGCCGTCTTCCAGAGCGCTCTCCTCGGGAAATTGCCGGAAAGAAATACGGCTTTTTAAACTGCGTTGTGACGGACGGCCGCCGACTCTCATCGGCGACGAATCAAACCCGCCGCCGTTTCAGCTCAGCTTCAGCTTCTGAAGCAAAAATCTAAAAATAAAATATAAAGGGGAAAAAAGCCTTCCGTTTGGATCGCAGGTGCAATAACAACCTTACTTGTTCGAGTTATGCAAATTCCCACTTTTGTCATTTTTTTCTGCAGTCCCTTTCTCATAAAGGCATTTAATAGGAGTGCTAAAATTCCCTCTTTCTGCATGGATACTGACAAAAATAACTTTATTTAAGCAACTTACCTGTGTGAGGCACGGCTGTTTTGTAACCCGGTGGAGGTTTTAAATAGCTTTGCTCACCTTCCATTATGAAATCAATCTTAAGGATAACGGTCACGGTTCCCGGGACCTCGGGCTGTACGGCCAGCATCGAGCCAGGTCACCTGAGGGAAAAGTGCCCACCTGCACGCCCACATACCTGCTACTTTATGCAAATGCGATGCACAACACGCCAAAGACTGCCGTTACATAAACACGCAGAGGCTGCACAAATTCATTTAAAAATAAGCACTTCCGCAGCAGACAAGGATAAATCTCGGTAACTCAAGATCAACAGGTGGGAGGAAAATCCGCGGAAAATGGTCATTTTGTTAGCAGTTATTTTAATTTATTTATTTTAAATCAAACAACTAAGGAACCGTGCAAAGTCACCAAAGGTGTGAGTACTTTATTTAATTTTATCTTGCTTCGACTTACGGTGTGCATCCTGATGCCATGCATTGAAATGAAATGCTCATTCCTGAAAAAATGACCTTCGTACTTACGGTTTTTATAACTTCATCATTACTTTGTTTATGTGATTTATGTTACAAAGGACTCGCAGACGTGAACATGTTTGCATATTTTTGGCTACCGTCCCCCTGTTGCAGAAGTATTTCTTTTTTAATATGCTGTCCGACTGTGTTAGTGCGGCAGGGAAGTGGTTAACACAGCCCCTCCGGCGCACCCCCGATCCGCCCGTGGATTGTTTTCATTGCAGGGATCGTCACACTCCGTCGCCCAGCATTGCGGTCCAGCTGACGGGTAGCAGGGCACGGGAGGGCCATGTCGGACCGCCCGGGCAGATGCAGCCCTCGTCCCGGCCTCCCCCTCTCTGTCGTTTCATCAGCCGTTCTCACCTTCCCTCCAGCCCCCTTGGCACCGTTCAGACATTCTCCTTCCCTTTCTACGGAGCTTTTGTCTTTTACAAACAACAAAACATAGTGGATTTAGTCACATTTTAACCAAGCAATAATTTTACTCACCAAATTCATTCATTTGTTTTAGCCAGATGACCTCAGAGCACCCCAAGGAATGAGCTTTGGCAGAAAAGTCTTCCTCCTTCACGATATATATAAAAAAAAAAAAAAAAAAAAAATGGAAAAATGCCTGAAGGCAATTCAGCAATGTCTTCAGTATTGAATTCAAACATCACCTCTTAAACTGTTTATAGTTTTTAGATTCATAATTTTGTAGTTTGAATTATCTGTTCTCATTCGCACCTAAGATGGCAGCCGGTACAGCACCCCCAGCGTAAGGGTGATGTTTCCACTTCATGTGAATTTCTGGCTCCTCGGTGTGTGGAGTCTTTTTCCAGTCCACCGTTGGGCTAAACTAGTTTTTCAGTGGCTTTTACCTGTCGGAAACCCTTTCGGTCAAAGACGAGACTGTAATCTTTGAACAGAAAACCATTGCAAAACGTTTTCACGTCATCTAGAGTCCAGCAGGCATTTCTTGAAAGTACTGTAGAAGAGGGAATAAAAATATGGATCCGCTGCAAGGAGTAAATTTAACAAACCGTTCAATTATGTACTTAGAAAAAAGAACCGAGAAAAGGACTTGCAATGCATTAGCCATAGTTACAGCATTGTTCTGTGTTCCAAAATCAAAACTAGTAAGCATGCTGTCAATAGGGCAGGCGCAAGATCGCGATCTAACAGCGAAGCTAAACTGACATTGCAGTTAAAACGGCAAGAAGGGCCGAAAGCTGCCAATGAAAATGTGCATTACTGCAGCTCTTGAAAACAAGGAGAATGAAATGCCCGGCGCTTAGTGGATCATTTTCATATCCTCATGCGGCCTTCCAGGCACTTGGAGATCTACATTTCACGTCTGCATTTGGGATGGTTGAGTAGTGGCGCATGTTGCGTGTCGGTGGGGACAGCGTACCGGTGTCACTCTAACCAAGTGATGGATAACTAGACCGTATCGAAATACTGGCTCCCTGAATGACTACGGTTGCCATAAAGTTGTGATGGGGCACCTACTGTAGACCAAAATAAGGATGAATGATTATATTCAAGAGCCCGGGTACAGGTGAGAGAGTCTGTAGCACCGGTGAAGACGTATGCAAAATTGCGAGAGTTTTGGGGTGCGTGGGGATACCTCATCCCTCATTCCCATCACTATCGTATGCATGGACCTCTCGAAATCCCTCGAGGGCTTTGGCACTGGGACCGGCTCCGTTGATGCGATTACTCAGCTAATAAAGCTCTTCCGAGATTGGCAGGGAGGAGGGAGTGCAGCTGAAGGATCGTCCCCGCAACGTCCTGGGCGACAGGGTCATCAATCCCAGCAGGAACACGAGGTATGGGGATCAAATAAATAAATACGCAAAAAGCTGAGGGATATTTTCCTCATGCATAGGAAAGGTGCTTTGCGTCTCCCCAGGGGTTGGAGTACCAGCGCGCCGCATGCAAAGCAGAGCAGCACGGAGGTGTTGTGGGTAAAAAGGACTTTGAGAGCTCGGTTGAAAACTGGGCAATGGCACTGGAATGCGATCTTGAATGCCAATTGCCAAATGTAGACGAGGCAGATGGGGTGCCAGCCAAGGGGGTGGCTAGACATGTCGCCGCAGCAGAGTCGACAGAGTTACCACGACACCGGTGCTCTTGCCCAAGACGGAGACGATGAACGATGCAAATGACGGCGGTTCTCGTGTTCTCGGCCTGCCCCGCGTTGACCGAATGCGCGTGGAACAGCAGATGGTGTTGCAGTAGAGGGCCAAACCTCTAAGGCCACTTATTCAGATTCTTGCATGGACAAAAGCCGTGTTTTGCCACCCTGAGCAAGGAGGCTAACACGAGTTGCTCCTGGCTGCAGCAGTAATTGTACGTGTAAAATTGCAGGCTATCTATGTCCGTTCAGATAAGGGCATTCGTCGAGGAGACAAACAATGACTGCGGCGGGCGTTGTCGCTGTCAAGGCGGCTCATCGCTGTGTCGTCAATATGTGCCCGGCAGCACTTTCTGCCCAAAACCCCAATTAGCATGCATAGCTCCGGAGGTGAAGGCATATGCCAACGCGGTAATCTTAAACGTGCAATGAGGCAACCTTTGCCATTGCGCGCTCTTGCTGTGGGGGGGTTCATTAGGATACAAAGGGTGGGGGGGGGGTATTGTCCATGCTAATTGAAGCGGGTGGGACACAGCATGGAGGCATGGCCATGTACACGATGGCATTGATTTGCGATTGACTCTGGGGCACAAATGACGCTCGGGACCCTTCTTGTTCCAGAAAAAGCACCACCAGTCTGGACTCCGGGTGGCCTCTTGTCTCTCAGTTTGACACGCCGTTGCCTTTCTTCAATTTTTTCCCTCCTTTGTGTGTTTTTCCTCTTTCACTTCGTGCTCCAGAGGATGGGGGGGGGGGTTCTTTTTTACAACTAAATCCTGAGGTGCTGCTGCTTTTTCGTCTAACAATTCCGTACAAATTCAACCCGCTGACGGCACATGACCCCGGTGCCGCGGTTAAAGGAGATCCCACCCTGAGAAAACAGTGGGAGGGAAATTTGCGGCCCTCAGACTCCGCTCTCTCATCGGATCTGAACGTGGCGATAAGAATCCGAGCGAGGGCCCCGGGGTCGGAGCAGCCCGTGCTGTGATTCATGGTCTGCATAACAATCCATACTCACCACACAAAAGCATTTCTGACATCTAAAGGGAGCAGAAAAAAGTTATCTTTTTAAAATATTATCTCTCGGTGCATATGGCTCTGCCCTGAATTTGTGGTCCGCTGTAGCTTTTTATTTCTGCTGTCAGACACTATTGATTATGCAATAATTTCTGCGAGGAGGGAGAGTAAATCAGCTGGGTTCTAAGCATCCACTTTTCAGGGCTTTTCACAAGTTCACGCGTCATGAACATTGCTAAAGCCTCATTAATATTACGCTGTAGGACCTTATTAGTGGCTTGTAGTGAACAGTTTCTGACAATATGAATGATACGAACCTTAAAACCAAAGGTGCAGGATCATCACCATAATCTGCACTCTGAATTCCCAAACACTTTGGTTTTTAGCATCTTGAGCTTTGGGAGGCCGCTCCAGTCATGCATTTTTGAAGCTTTAATATCAATATGCATTTTTGTGGGGGACGACGTTTTTGACAAGACATTTTTACCCATCTGTACCGCTGGGTAATTTTTACTGTATGAGTTCAGGCTAAAGGCTTTGATCAAGAGTAACACAGCAGGAGGTGGGATTCATATCCTGGTTCTTTGAGCACAAGGAACTTCGTCTAACCGTTACACTACTTGGTACCTTCTCGCCCTTCCCGCCACCCTACCCGTCCCACTTCCCTTTCTAACATCACTAAGACATTGACAGGTTGTTTTCCATGTTTGTCAGCAAGTGATGGACGTGGGTCAGCCTGCGGCTCGATTGATCTCAGGGGTTCTTTTGGTTAACTTCAGCATGAGAGGAACCACCGGGCCTCTTCAAGTTCCTCCTTGACGGTCCAAGAACCATCTTTGGAGACCTTCTTGGTGGGGACGTGTGGACAATCAAGATGAAGACTCATATATCTTGGGGAAAATTTGAGAAAAAATAAATAAAATAAAAAAATTACAGCACAGATATTCCTCAGCCTTCTTATCATACCTAGCAAAAATGTGCAAGCAATTCATAACTGTACACAGCTGCAGTGCTTTGGGTCATAAATATGCATCTGGCTAAGGCTTTGTGGCAAACAGGGGAAAGTGCCTCAGTGGATCATCGCACACTCCCATCACTCACATTGTCAGCCGTGAAGTGACACATTGCAGTGACTGCCAACCACACAAAGATGCCACTGCCAATCGGTCTGATCTGATCGCCAAAGGAAATGCAAGTGATGCTGTGGGAGCCGCACATATAAGCGGAAGGTCTCAGGTTTAGCTCTGCTGATGTACCTCTGAGACAGATATTCAAGGTGAACTTCTCAGCAGAAACACCAGTCTGTGTAAAGCTGTATCTCAGTTTACATCAGATTGGTATGAACCCATTGTTTAGGTGACTTTTATGCTACTTTCTCCATTTATACAGCAAGGTAATTTTTACCATATTAGTTCAGGTTAAGTACCTTGATCAAGGGTACTACATTTGGCCAGCCTTTAGTTGAATTCTGATCCTTAACCATTATGCTGCTTGCTGCCCAATCTGTACAAATATCTTAAATTCAAACAGTTATTATCCACAAAGCAAAATTAAATTGTAATAACATCATCCTCCTGTCTGAACCACATATATACAAACCACTGTCCTATATGCAGTCTGTCATTGACCGACACATTGTTAGGCAGCGCATATCTGTACACCTAACCTACTGTCACTGTAGTTCATTGCTCAGTTTCCACTGCCTCTTGGGAATACTCTTGCAACCACTGTGTTGCCAAGACCTCTATTTTGTTTATTTTCAGTTCTGGCCTCTTTCATTTTTGTTTACTGCCAGTCACTAATGTTTAGCGCTCGCTCCCAGCTAATGGCAATGATCTTTGCTGGAAACAATTCAGTAAAGAGTTTAATGGAACTTTAAACTTATTACTATAGTGTCTGATGATTGCTTCCACCAGCCCATGCCATAACACCTACAGGACATCATGGCCTAGCCTAGCCTACCTTAAAAGTCATTACGGGCTTGCCTCTTTCATGCCATTTTCATAAGACACAGACACAGATGGGCATTTTGTACACATGATGGATGCATAACACACAACGTAGATAATGGGGGGGGGGGGGGGGGTCCAAAAAAATGCTGGCAACAAAGAATGCTGTAGAGTATCGGTTGTATACACTAGCGAATGCGGAGCAAACTGAGAAATGCGTATCGCTGCTATTGCCCAGCATCACGAGAAAGTATTATACCACATATCATTTTCCTGGGAAAAAAATCCAAATTCAAAATTCTGAATTCAAATGCGCATCACTATCACACTATTGAAAAGTCAAAAAATCCCAAGTTGGATTATAAGGGCAATGCAAGGACCACAATCCATGTCATCTGTTTCTTCAAGTTGTAGAAAATAATAATTAACAAAGTTCCATTTACCTGTCATCCATATTGGGGATGAATGTTAATGTTTGGTGAGCAGGTGAAGGTAGCGCTGCTCCAGGTGCAACCACCTGGAAAATACAGCGACTCGCAATCCAGCAACTGTGTCTATAAATTACACCTCTGACAGCCCTTCAGAGAGATGAAATTGACCTCAAGGTATTTCTTTTATTTATTTATATTTGAAATTTGCATGCTGTTCATCATTTGACTTGTCACATCAATTTCAAAATGCCAGTTTTTCTTTTTTCTTTTTTTCTACTCACAAAAAATATGCCAGGATGTTTGGATAAACACTCCACCCACCCCTGCTAACACTGCAGCTGTAAAAAGCTGCATTTTATATGCAGACTCATATAGTTGTCACCATTTAGTTCCGGTCGTTGTTCAATATGCAACCAGCAAAAACCAAACCCCTTTAACCCCCCAAAAATAATTAGACAGCTTTTATTTACACAGATGGATTTACTGGAGGACTTCAGGTTGTCTGAGCGTTGGAAGGTTAACGGCGACTCCACATAAAGCAAGTCCATTTTTTTTTTTTTTTTTTTTTTAAATTCACATCCCTCCAGATTGCTCCACCCAGGCCTTTTATTGCTGATATTTGCTGGTCGTAAATCAAAACCCATCCCTCCCTGGGCTTCCCCATATAAAAAAAATAAATAAATAAATTAAAAAAAAGATGCTTAGGTGATAGCTTAAGAAACCATGACATCTTATCAACTTCTAAGTATGGCATAATGGCTTTGCGCTGAGCTTTACTGAGTGTCTCTACATGAGGAGACGGCTTCTCCGAGGCCCCCGAGGTTGTTGGGAAATGAGTAATTAATGCCACCCCTACCAGGCTGCCCCAAATTTGTCCGCTCCGAAACGGCCGTGCGCTGCCACCTTAGCCGCAAAGCGCCCGTGCCGTTTCATAGGTAATAAAACATAATAACAGTCGGTGAAATACGCAACTGCGCCGCAATATACTCAAAACATTCTTGTAAAGGAGGAAATAATCCAATAAACCAAATATAAAAGTGGCTTTTAAAATTTACACCGAGTCACAGTGTTTACATATTTAACTCAACCTTACATTTTTAATTTATTCTTACTGCCTCCTCCATCACTTCACTTTGAAGCAATCGGAACAGCACTGTATACATAACTGCCTTTGTGTTGACCCCCCTGCTGCCTGTTTTCATGTAGTTTACCCCCTTGAACCCACCACCCCACCCCAAACCCCCTTTCAGAAGGTCGCATCATTGCATTCTGGACTACCTGTCAGCCACTTTCAACCGCTGGTCTCTCGGCGGTCTTGTTTTGAACGCGGAAAGCGATTCACTGTGCAGATTCCC
Source organism: Heterotis niloticus (assembly GCA_018136845.1). Classification (NCBI taxonomy): domain Eukaryota; kingdom Metazoa; phylum Chordata; class Actinopteri; order Osteoglossiformes; family Osteoglossidae; genus Heterotis; species Heterotis niloticus. Next base: position 2,307,282 of record CM030904.1, read on the forward strand.
TCTTGGGGCCTCGGGAGTTCTGTCATAATCACTGTCTAATCACTAAAACGGTTCAAATGTTTGATCAAGAATTTTTTGAACAAGTGGAAGTTTTCATGTAGAAACATGTCAGACCGCTAACTGATGCTGCTCTGATGTTTTGCCCTTGATGTTATTATTTGCACTTATTATTGTGTTTTGCTTTATTTATTTATTTATTTATTTATTTATTTATTTATTTATTTATTTATTGGTCCGGAGAACGATCCAGCAGTTTGTAGTTGGGATGTAAAATGAAAAATGGCACACGTATGAGCGGGGTTCTGCTTCGGGCTGTCGCTACTGGTGGGACAAACCATTCCCCCTCTTTCACACACAGCCCTCCCGGCTGCCACAGTGGCGAGGCGAATACTCGGTGTTTGCAAACTTGCTCTCTCTTTAAATGAGCTCACACTTTAAGTAATCCCCCCTGTGCTAACTGGATCTTCTGCTTAAAGCTGCAACATCATCTGACATTGCAAACGCACACTGCATAACTAACATGAATAAGTTATGTGTGTAATAATAATGGATCAATAAAAATCACTGAAATTATACTTTCCTCTGTGTAAAGCATCTGAGGACAAGAGCTGAAAAGAAGGCAAAAGCCCAAAGACAATAAAAAGAAATCCTGTTCAAAAAAGGATTTTTAGTTTGCTTAATTGCAGCATCTTGCTTCTTAGGCTGGAAAAATGCTTCTGTAGTCTGAAACTGTTACATCAGATCTCGATGGGTTTTCTGGCAGGGATGTCTCCTGCACCAAGTTTGGTCCACTGTGTTGCTGGAGGACAACTGGGGTGGCTTCAGCACAAGAGTCCAGGTTCACATATTAGCCAGAAGTGCAGATTTAATTGAGTGGGAAAGACTGAGAAGCAATGAATGCACGGGACGTATAAATGTTACCATCTATCTATGAAGGCCCGTGTGCTGTTTTTCGACTGAGACATCCGCAGAGAGATAGTGGAATCCATAATGGCAGGCTTCCTGAGAGCGGAAACCACCTGGGTGCAGTACGACTCCCAGCCAGAATGGAAACGGCCGATAAATATAATAACGATAAATAAGGAGAAGATCGCGGAACTTCTGACCTCCAGAGTGAGATGTCCTTCCCAGCACGTGGCAGGAACCTCTCCTGTGGATTTACCGAGCAGCAGCTTCCTCTCGCGCGCTCATAAAACACGCTTTTATCGAGGAAGCCGAGTACAAGGGAATAAATTCCGCATCTTTTTTGCCTGATGAATCAATGATTTCTCCAACCTTTGTGTTCAAGCTGGAGAGAAACCGACGCGAAAAGAACCCTCTATTATCCCTTTGGAGTGCGACGATACGAATCTGAAGAAAATGTGCGAAACGCTTTACATAAGTCATGTGACCACCTGATGGCACTTTCCTGCTGTAGCAAAGATCAGTTAAGGGGAACAGATGCCAGCGGCCTCCTTCGAGACGTCCCAGTCATGGCGACTCGTCCACTGCTCAAATCTTTTTGTCACCGTTGCCTTTCATTTCTGATGTCTGGTGCTTCTGGGATGCCCGGCTCAGGTGAAGCGCACAGACTCCACAGCGTGCCTCGGGGGGAAAAAAAAATAATGAAACAGGCAGCGCCACACACAGGTTAAAAGATAAAGCGCTGGCTTATCTGACGTAGCTGGCCCACAAAGCGGCTTTGAAGGATCCGTCAACGTCGTCGCCTGGATAAATGTCACAGGTGGGATATCTCAGGCGGCAGCCCGGCCTTGGTGACAAGGAAGCGGGTCTTCCGACAAACAAGCCCGAGTGTCACGCTCTTACAGCAAAGGGAGGTGGCGGGAGGTGCACGTGTGGGGTGGCGGCGGCGGGGGGTAGCACTGCAGCCAAAGGAGTCTAACTGTTTCTCATTTTCCCCCCAAAACACAAACAGTCGGAGGGCGGCGGGCCGGCGACTCTTGGCGCTATCTTTCAAGCATAGCGACCATCCGCTCCATTTCAATTTCAAGAGAAATGTATGGAAATGGCCTCCCCAAGAACCTCAGATGGCTCCATTTTGCCTGCAGCATGACCACCCCTCCGGTCCCCACTCCCGCACAACAAAGCCCTGCCATTTTGGCTCTTTTCTGCTGGTTGTTTTTCCTGCCTTCCTCATCCAGCAATTAAATAGTTATCTGATATTAGAGCCTGATATCCACGATTCACGCCATAATGTTTTGGGACCGAGTGAAACAGGCCTATTATCAACAGCGCGAACCTTTGATGTACACAGAGTCTCCCGGGGTACGGAAAGACGCTCAGAATAATGTGCGATCGGGTCAACGTCCCCGCAGGTTACCGGCCGGATATACCCGAGATGTGAATTTCAGATACTGCCCGCATGTTCTCGATTTTTCCACACTGCGTTTCTTGCGCGATTCCTCTCGATGTTTCCCATTGGCTACTGCACATTTTTCAGAGGAGATTCCAGGTGGCGCTGACTGTTAAATCCACCAGGGTATTGTACAGCGAATGACATCAACAGACTGCATATAGATGGACGCGAAGACGCACGGAATGGCGTATAAATATCGGAATGACAGTTTTAGGTGACCTCTTTCGGGAAGAAAAACCAATGCCGCTCGACCGCGTTCCTGCCTGTCCGGTGACGTTTCGTGTAAGGCAAAGACGTCGCCCGGAACCCCGTCGGAAAGAAAGAACGATGGGGTCTTGCGCCATTTTTTCCGCGCCGGCATAATCTCGCCTTGCACGTATCGAATTTGGCCATTTATACAGTAACACACAAGCGATTTGTTTAATCTCTGAATGTTTATTATGGATGAAATGCTAAGCACCGGCAAAATGTGCAAATTGCGGGAGGGAGGCGGATCTCCAGGTGTGCTTTTCTTTCTGCCCGCCTTTCTGTACTTGAGGCGCTCACATTTTAACGTCTCTTTTGAACGTCTCGCAAGCGGCAGCCGCTTAGAACGTGTCCCACGCAACGCGTCAGCATCACACCTGTTTTGAAAGGAAGCGTTGCATATTTACCCATAATACCCCGGTGCTGTGCCTCATCACCTTTTTAGGTGGGCGAGGTGTTTCCCTTCACGGCAGCATTTTACGGAGACTCTGTTAATTGGTTTCTAAATCGTGCCGCCAGCCTTTTAGTGTCATTCCCGTAACAGCCGACACGCCGTAATTTCACATCGCCGATTTAACCTTCGGCAATGGAGCAGACGGTTGCCGCCGGCGACGAACAATGAAAACACATTTTATCCGGACCTGAACGGCACGTTTTTTTTTTTTTTTAAAGACTGTGATGATGAGCAATATAATGGGAACGCGCTCTTTTTCCTCCCCGTCGGAGTTGTGGATTTCCCAGAATTCCGCAGTGCATCGCGACGTGCGCTCTTTGCCACTCCGTCAGGTATTTGTTATCCCGAGCGCAACATGAAGATTGACGGGAGATGAAAGGCGGCTATTTATGCAGAATGTACAATTGAGGATTGTTTATTAAAGCCGGGCCTTTGTTTACAGCTCAGAATTACTCCGCCCCGACTTCGAGAGCGCTTAGAGAGCGCGGTCGACTCGAGTTTCAGACGGACCCGTTTGTACGCGGCCGGCGTTTATTTTATGCAGATGCCATTTAGGCACTTTACCGCAGCGGGAATCGGGACCCAGACGCCGCAGCCTTGAAGCGTCCGTCTTCATTAGAGCAAAGTGACCATCGGCAGCTTTCTGTCACACTTCAGAAGGTCTTTGTTTATAAAATGTTTTTTGATCTACGCGTTCGCGCCGACCATCTCGGTCGGGTCGCGGAGACACAATTAAAGTGGCGAAAGAGGGGTAAGTTTGTGGGAGGAGAATGATTTCTGGAAGAAGGAACTCTGGGATCGAAGAAACAGACAGAGCAGCAGCATCAGCAAAGGTTTATTGGATAAAAAGGTCAGGAATTAAAGACTTTGCTCGGCTGCCACATCCATCTGCTTTGATAAACCTGTTTATCCAGGTAAGGCCAAAGGTAACTGTGTCGGGTAGGAACCTGCCCCCCCCCCACCACCCACTCCCTGCCAGGACTCACTGCTGCACCTGGTATGGATTTATTGCAAGGAATCGAGCACCAGGTGCAGCCAATTGGGAAGATTAAGACTTTAAAAGACTTGCTGAACAATACCGTTTCTTTTTTTCCCCCTTTGGAAGTGACAGAAGATGTAACGCCCTCTGATGGTGAGATCATTCGCTAACTTCGCTGTCTTGAACTTCTTGAAGTATCGTAATGTTGGGTAGTAGTTGTAATTGTTTTTGTTGCGCTTTGGGTTAAATGAGAGAGTTGCTTTATATCCATCATAAACCTGTTCATCCAAGGAAGGTCCAAGGTGACTGTACCCATTCAACTATGCATCCATTCATTCGTTGTTCTTAACCATTCATCCTTTAGGTCCTGATGATTGAGATCTATCCCGGAGTCACTGAGCGCTAGGCCAGGAATCTGTGGCCTGAATGAGATGTCAGTCCATTGCAGGTTTCCACACGATTCTGTGTGAACACTATATGCAATTTGCTGTGAACAATCCGCTTGAAACACGTGTCTTTGGACCGAGGAAGGCGACCAGAGCATCTAGAAGAAGCCCGCGCAGACACGAGGAGAGCATTAATTTTGTACAGACTAAGGTGGATTTGAAGCCACATTATACCTTGCATCAGTCACCTGAAGTCAGCGACATTAATATATTTCTGATTTGCTGTCGGGTTTGGTGCATTTGGTGAATAAGTCTTCTTTTTACAGCCAAATAAAGCAGGCTTCTGTTTATGCTGAATCACCCCTGTTTTTCTTCAGAAATGACAGTGCAGCTTTTCAGAAACAAGATATCAGTGCAATATATTGCTGCTGAGCTGCCGCGGGTCTGAGAAGGGACTTCAAAATGGTGCCGTGCTAATGGACCCTGCGAAGGTTGCGAGCGGCGCAGGATATGCACCCGCATGCGGCCCGGGAAGCAGCCCGGCCCGCCCGGCAGCTCCAGTGATATACGGTGGATGAAAGCTTTTCAATTTTGCTTTCACGAGCAAGCCAGACCTTGCTGATGAGATACTCAGGGAGCATCTCAGCCAAAGAAAATGGATGACATTTTTTTCTTTTTTCCTCCCCCTGAGTGACAATGAATGCGGCCTTTCCTGTTTTCAGCAGGAGCCGTGCAGAAATAATGCACATAAATGGACATTGTATAGCTGGCAGAAGCATGTATAGCTGGCAAAAGATGCATTAAATCCAATGAATTAATAGAAAGGGGTTTCAAGTTATTATTTGGTGGACTCAGTCAATTAAACGTCATCCCTGTTACATCACGGTTGGCACTTAGCATGTAGGTGCATTATGCCGCTCAAGGCGATGAACGGGTGTGCTTCACACCATAATACTCATATTTAATGTGACATTATGGCCGTTTTGTTAAAAAATTCACTAGTCAGTAAACTCCTACATTTTCAGCGGAGATAATAAACCATACGCTGGGCTCCACAGGAAAAGGCGGAGGGAGAAAGAATTCCGCCCAACAAAATGATTGCTGCAGCCCTGATAAAACAGAATTTATGATTAAACAATTTGTTCTCTAAAAAGGTAGAAATAAAATACTTTCACGGCGTCAACCTTGGAAGGTAAAAATAGAGAATGAGATGTCATTCCACCAGCAAATCCGACACATTTTGCATTAATATTTAAAACGGGAAAAGTGTTTATTCTCACCCACATGGTATGAAAGAGGCCTTTGCAATGAAAATCGTTTTCTTTATAAACTGTGTTTTATAATTCAGCAGAAGACAGATTGCTGGTCAGCCGGATCAAATCCCCCCCCCCCGCCCCAGTATGCTCCACATTCTGCGCTGTCGGGTTGAGCAGAACCAGCGTGGTGAGTAAAATAATGGAAATGGCTTGTGAAAAGTTCATGTATGGCCAGCCTTTGTGTTCAGAACATCTTAGCTTCTTCTTGAAATGCAATCGTTGAAGCCCCGTGTTGTGTGGAGCATGGCTTTAGAAGCTCTGCGACGGAGGAGGTGGTGGACGTTTACTGCACACCTGCATTCTGCAGCTGAGACTCTCCTGTAAAAGTGCGGCGTTGTTCATATCCCGCGACCTGGCCCTGTGAGATCACCTTGCTGTCTTTAATGAAAAGGGCCATTAGTGCTGTCTATTGTAATTATTTACCACAATTTTTCAGACACCTTTGTCCAAGGTGACTGAGATGGTTGGTGAGTTGCTTATTCATTGGATAATTTTTCCCAGAAGCTGTGAAAATGGATGGGTGGGTGGATGGGTGGATGATATTTGACGCATTAGTTCAGCGCTGCTCCTTTGACTTCATCTGATTACTTAAAACAGTTCTGTGTTCCTCAGCTCTTACACAGCCGTGCAAAGCCCACCACCAAGAAGGTCCGCGAGACAGCTGCCCACCCCTTCGGAGATTCGCTCGGCAGTCGGTAGAAGAAAACGGCTTCCTTTGACGTTCCACGAAGCACAAATCCGGAACATTCCCACGGCTGCTAAGTTCGGCTACCCTTAAGCATCCAGTCAAGTGTCCACCTTCTCGTCAGGAAGTTTTGACTTGCAACCCTCACTGCTCTTTTGTGACACCGCTTCTCCTTGTTTGATAGAAGCCTTTGAGATTTTCGGCGCTCTCAATCTTAAACAATTTTACGTCTTTTTTGTCGCCAGCACGTTTGTAGATGAGGCCCGACTATCTGGCCTCTTCTGAACTCCCTCAGTGGTCTCATGTTGCCTTAGAAACACACATTAAAGTTTTCATTGTCAGACCACTTTTACAGTTTGGCTCGCTTTGAAAATCCGTATTCAGCTTAACGCACATCGCGTGCGCAGCTGCCTTTGTACCTCGGCCTTAGTGAGGTCAAAACTCAAGTCCTTTACATGCGCTTCTAATTCTTTTCTTCCCACTCACAGCACACATTTAAGGGCGTGAAGAAGAAGCGAAACGACTTATTTACATCAGAAAGAAAACCGAGTCGAAAGTGGGGAAACGACTGAAATTGTTTAAAAAAAAAATCGCTAAAAAGATGTGTCCACTAGCGTGAAAATGACCTGACGTGAACAATGCAGGGTGTGAGACGTGCGTTCCTGCAAGCGAAACCGAAGGTGGCACCGTCCACGTTGGAAGACGTCGCAAATACCAATGAGTTTGGGAAGAACGTTGGGCGCTGCCGGATTTTCGACCGTCTTTTCCGTTGTTAAATGTTTATTTTAATCAGGCACAGAAGTCTGGCTTATATTGGACTCAAAATACGGGCAGAAATGTTGAGCTGAATTAATGCCTTATTTTTTAACAAGGTGGATATCGCGGTTTTGTAAAGAGGTGGGGAAAGCGAGGTGATGCGGCTCCTCGGAGACGCTTTTTTTGCACACGTTGTCAGGCGCCCGTCTTTAACTTGTGGACAGTGTTCTGCTGAATATGTGTAATTATGTATTCCTCCTTTGTAATCTCACATTGTCTATAAGGACATGCGAGACATTCGTCACTGATGCGAAAATTGCTCCCCTCGGCTTGATCACAGTGTTTGACTTTCATCGGGTTGCAGATGAGCTTTCAGTCAAGGCGAGCGTGGCGCCGTGCAAAAAATAGCCGGAGCAAATGAGCACGGCGCTCCAGAACCGAGGATCCAGGGGACCCTGTGGCATCGCGTGGACCCTGGCTCCCTCGGGGAAGGTTGGCGGTTCCGAGGCACGTCCGTGCTCCTTAGAGGATGGAGTCGAAGGGAGACAGAAGGTGGAGGAAGTGCTGTGCTTTGACGTTGTTCAACATCTCGCTGGTCGGATATTTCCTTTGGGTGTTGGTGTACGTCTGCGATTTTGTGTGTGTTGGGTGGGTGGCGGCTGGATAGCCGAACCAGAGCTCTCCCTTATTTTCAGTCTGTATGCATCGAACACACAGAATCGTTTGGATTTGTATTCATAATGAGAAGAAGAAGATGATGATAAGAAGAAGAAGAAGAAGAAGAAGAAGAAGAAGAAGAAGAAGAAGCACCGATACCCTGTGTGGTCTGTCAGTCAAGTATATGAAGCCTCCAAAGTTGTTTTCAGATAAAACGATGGAATGGAATGAAAATGGGGCCCAGAGAATGAAACCGGAGGGCCAAACCTATTGCATGGTGACCTCGGTTGAGGAACATTTTTTCAATCTCCTCTCTGCATGTGTGTGTGTGTGTGTGTGTGTGTGTGTGTCAATAACACACACGCAACATTTTGGACATTTGCAGCAAGTTCCCATTTTCATACACCTGATGGAGGAGAGAACTGATTTAACTTGAAGTTCTTGCATGTCAAGTAGGTCTGGTATGACACACACACGAAGCATATCCTAAAAACACATATAACCAACAAATAATGTGATACATGGATCTTCTGCAGTCTAGCTTTTACTGCATGGGTATAACCACCATACCACCTGCCGCAGCTTTATTTAAATGACCAAAAACTTTCCAAGATCCCAGGCAATGAATCAGTCGGTTCATTTATGATTCTACTTGAACTTTTAATTCTAAGGAGGGAATCAAACCTCGTTTCCTTGCTTGCTCGAAGCCACAACTTCCGTAAATATCCAGGCATCTGTGTTGACAGGACCGTATCCGCACAGACCCATATTTAAACACGCCAGAAACTGTGACTGTAACCAGAGGTCACCGAACGTAGGCCGGACTCTGCCCGAAGTGCTGAAAATGTGTCAAGGGCCCTCAGCTGTGCGGGCAAAGCATGATGGGAGCCCTTACCGTGCATTCTAGAGATATTTACCCCACGAGCGCATCAGAAATAGACACGAGTAGGAAACCTGCGGAAAGTCGCAGCACAGCCCACATTTTCTCCATGTAGATGTGACTGTCCAAGTGCTGCGGTGCTCTGGCAGCGAGTGAATCCACACCTCAACAAGACACTGTAGGATGGACGATCACGTAGGACCTGGCGAAGGGTTGCCACGTCCCACCGAGAGATGTGGTTAATAAATGTCACAATTTTTCCACGCCATCGCAGCTATTATGATAGGTTTACAGCGACCATTCCTGGGAGGAAGTGGCGAGAGGGGTGAGGTGACTCCTGGGCTCGACAATCGAACCTGCGAAATGTCGCAGGAAGAGGTGACCTGTCTTACTTGCGAGGCAGCCACTGCCGCACAGGTGTCGGCAGAGTAAATTTCAACCTGCCGTTTTGCACAGCTGCCCCCCGATTATCCATTCCGCTTGCTGCTTTGCATTTGTTGTGCTTCATGTTATATTTATACCCACCGCGATGCTACATCTCCCATCTTGTCCTTAGTTTATGAAACCCTCCGAGCAGAGATTTTATCGCGGCTGCACGGGGACCTTCGCGAGTCCGGGATGATGGCGTTCGACTAAAACTGCAGGCTGCGTAACCTACAGGGGTGCTGCGCCCACGGTCGTATATTTTCCAGTAAAGGGCAGTAAGGTTGTCGTGCCGTCACTGGTTTTAACCGTCCCCTGCTTCGTGCTTACGGTTTATGAGACGCTTCGAGGATGTCCGGTCGCCCGACCGGAGTTAAAACAAAAAAACGCGATGGCCTTAGAAAACCCTTTGTCGCGTCGTCGCTGTGAAGCGCGGAACTGCATTTCTGGAAGACAAATGAGAAGCGCATCTCGGGAAAGTAATTGAGAAGCGAATGTGTGGCAGCCACATGAGCGGTGCCTGTATTTAGAGCAGCGCTCTTCAGCTTTTAGCCCGGACTCCATCTCCTAGGCTCCTGCTATTGCAGGCAACCAAAACACCCAATTCAATTTATTGCCGTCTTGACAGAACGAAGCAAATTGCCTCCTCGAATTTCTCATAGAGTTGGTGACTTACAGAGAGGTGGCGAACCGGCTGAAAGCTTCAGGACGGGAGCAGAAAAGGGCCCTGATTTGTAGTCTCAGCATGCTTGATGGCTGTCGACCGCGTGCGCACTTTGTTTACTTTTCCGCTCCCCTTTCTTTGCGGTCGGACCCGGGATCGTGGGTTCTTAGCGAGGGCCTGCGGTTTTGAGGTCAACAAACCCTCCTTGCGGAATGTGACGTGTGGCTTTCACGGCAGCCCGGCAAGGGCCACCACCCTGTCTGGTGGCTTCGGCCTGCTGTTCCCTCCCGTCTGTCATCCATCACGCAAACGCTTCCCGCGAACGCTCGCCAGGTACGGTAGGTCTCCCGTCCTGGAGGAAACTTCACGTCGGAAACGAGACGGAAGCCAGCGCAGCGGCAGTGCGGAGCACAGCAGAAATGGAAAATTTTCCCGTGCCCCCTTGAGCATCCGCGTGGTTCTCTCGCCGTTTCTCTCATGAAATTATGCGCCATGGGGATATCTGTTTTCTTGCTTTATTTTGAGATAACTGCGTGTTGTTTCAGCCTTTGTTATCCACGGTACCTGCCCATGGGAAGATGAGTAGAACAAGGCTGGAGGAGTATCAACCTGCGAGCGCTTCAAAGCAAACTCATCCTCCCTTTTGTGGACGGAAAGTTTCGTAATAAAAAATATCAATAAAAAATAATTACATTCGCAGTTATCGTCATCAGCAGCCTAAAATTAAACCGGCATAAAAGTAAAAGTAAGGAGTTTATTTTTTTTCATTTTCACATTTTGCTCTTGGAAGGGGGTTGTAATTGAACCAAATTCACGCCATTTTACTAATCTGTCCATTATTCTGGACTTAAAGTGCACGGCAAAAATACCGTGTGCCCGGGTTTATGACGACAAACTTAGTGAATGCATCGGGGCTGTAATCTATTCTTTCTATCTATACGCCCATAATAAAAAGCATGAATCTCATATTAGCTCTCAGTCCCGTGAGTGCGGAGGACACATAATGACCCTCCATGGGGCCAAGACGGGTTTGAAGCAAGAGGTGTGTGCCAGTGTTAATATGGCTAAAATTGTGGCTGGGGCTGCAAATGGACATGGGGTCAAATCCCCCACCTCCAAGGCTCTTGCGCTGAATCAATACCCCCGGAATCCAGCTGCGTTACCGTATTACGATCCCGATAAATACTAATGGGAAGTGGAAGAGTTTGGTTCGCAAAAAACCTTTGTAGAGTAATGCTGTAGTGTTCCATACGACAATAAAGACTGATCAGTCCACTACACATTCTTGTTCACATCTAAACTTGGATATATTAGTGGCATGACCTGCCAAGGTCCTCTTAATCTTCCCAAAATGCTATCAAAAGTTTACTTTGCCCCATTTCCATGGAGACAAAACTTAATAACGTTACTCGCTTGAAAGTTCCCAACCTTCCACACCCTCCGGAAAACCACAGCGAAAACATTAAACTCCATTAAATACCAGAAGTCTTTTCCTTCGGCCTCAGCGCTTCGAGCCTGAGGGAGACGAGGTCCCCGGCGTCCAGCCCAGAGCCGCACTCAATATTGTCTACAAAAATGGTGGTGAACCTTTGTCTAGAAGAGCACTGTGAGCATACATGGTCTGTTCCACCACTGGGCAGCCTCACACACCGCACACACCCCAGTGAGCCTGAGGAACAGGTGTTAGTGCAAATGGGTCTCATAAAGCCGGAATTTGAACAAGACCGAGGACCTGCTGAGGGAATATGGCTCGGCAGCTTCATTATAAATGGCACTAATTCTACCATCACGTAGGGCCACCTTACCCGCCGCGACATTTGCTCTCCTTACACGTCAACTTTTTTCTTTTTTTTTGGCAAAACAATGATTTTGTTCCTTTTCGTGAAGCAAAGTGCAAATTGAAGAACAAGCGAATGACAATGAAAAACAAGTGAGTCACTGATTTGTCACTTAGCAGTTTATTTCTTTGCAAGCGTTTACCCAAAACGCGATGGGTCATGCTTACAATCGAACATCCACAACCAATCCGCAGGCTTGATATTTTCCCGGGATTCTCGACTACATTAGATAAGTAAAATGTAATTTTCCTGTGCAAATATGTGTGAAATTAAAAACAGCAGAAAGGACAGCTTTACAATCCCAAGGATTTATCCTGACCTTATTTACTGACTACTGTATGGCACGGTCTGTTCAAATGTATATCGCAAAATAGGTTTATGACATTTCATGTTTGGGTGATTACACCTTTTGTGTAAAATGGCTTGTATGAGAGATATGGCTCTAAAGTTTGCTCTGCCGAGGAACATCATCTCTGCGGCAGAGGAGAAGGGATAATCTTCCAGTTTCTCCTAAAGTAGAGGCTGAGTCTGAGGACGGATTGGTGTTTTTAAGGGTGCATATCCATGGCAACCTTCATAACACCGCATCGCCTGGGTCTGCAGGAGAGATTACAGGCCTCGGCTGCCGGATTACCCAAATACATGGAATCAAATAAGTGACCACAGACTTCGTTTTGAACGAAAAGACGAGAGTCTGGACACGGAAGCCCCTGATTGAGACATAGCCCGCAATGCATTACAATCTAGGGATTGTGGCTGGATCGGACATGTCATACAGACTTTGATGCCAAAATAACAAGGCTGCCCTGCACAAGGGCCACGAATGAGCAGAAACAGGTGAGCGGGTTGAGAACCCGAACAAACGCCTTGCAGAGCACTGTCACCGGAGTTGCAGGTCGGCAGGTAGAGCGTTAGCTAAGGACTGGATAATGACTAGTAAGGACACAGACAAAGAATGGACCGGTTAAGAACTAGCTGAGAACTGGCTAAGAATTTCCTCAGGACTAGCTAAGAATTGGCTGAGGACTAGGTAAAGGCTACCTAAACACTGGATAAGGTGAAGCTGTGGACTTGTTATGGACTGAATGAGATCTAGTTAAGCATTGGCTGAGGACTATGGAGGGACTGGATAAAGAATTAGCTGAGGGATACCTCAATACTGCCTAAACACTGGATAAAGCATGAATAAGATCAGGTTGTGGACTTGGTATGAACTAAATAAGAACTGGTTAGGGACTGGATGAGGACTAGCTAAGGACTGAATTAAGAATTAGATTTTGGCTGAGGGCTGGCAAAATAACAGTGAAAGACTGTCTAAGAAATGCCACATAATGTCAAGATGCAGACTAGAAAAATAATGGTTAAAGCCTGGGTAAAGAACGGCTGAGGTCTGTCTGTGGAATGTATAAAAACTAGGCGAGGCCTAGTTTGGGACTGGTTTTCGAGTAAGGATTAGCTAAAGTACGCCTGAGGATTGGACGAAGACTAGTCTAGGACTGGCTGAGGATTAACTAGGGACTTGCAAATGACAGCCTGAGGACAGGATAAGGATTGACTGAGGACTTTTTTTTCCAGTAGAATGGTTCCTGCTGTTGTATAAATGGGTAAAATACTAAGTATCCTGAGAGCTGGGCCTTCTCTCATTCTTTTTCTGTTCCTCTCATCTCACCAGGTAATCTGGGATTTGTCTCAACACCTGGCACCCATGAGTTACAGCACCACTTTAAATTTGTTTGCAAGCGAACAGGCAGAGAGCCTTAAAGGGGAACGAGCCGAATAAGACGACCGCACGACATGTCAAGCAAAATCAATAGCAACCGGAGAGCTCGGCGGAGATCCCAGTTCCCGTCGTTCCTTTAAAGCAAGCAGGTGCTGAGATGCCATCTAGATCACCGTGATGGGAGCTGGGCTGTGGGAGTGGGGGTTGGCGGGCACGCTGCCCCCCATCAGGTGCGCCGATGACCTTGCGTGAAAAGTTCAGTAACAAGAGCCGGGGGAGTGTCTGGAGCGACGGGCCTCGTGGGCGTCAGCACGCGCCTTTGTTCCGGCCGCTTTTATTTCCTCTCCCTTTTTATTACTTCTGCTCTTTGTGTGCAGCTGCCATTGTGTGATTTTCAATCTCGGGAAGCTCGCAGCAGATTATTGTGTTGGCCTCCTAGTAATGGCTGCCGATCAAGCTCGGAGCCTGGGCTGCCTGGGCTGCCTGGGCCCGAGGAGGCCCGGCAGGAGCGGGTTGTCCCGCCCGATCCAACCTCGCACAAAACAACAAAACAGCTTCAGACATCATGAATTTCTTCTAAATCGGGACTTTTTTCGGGGGGAAGATGGAATCGTATAAAAATGACTTAAGTGGTGACAGAATGCACTGAATAAATGTACTTTGAACAAAGAGTTTCCAATATATTGCCAGTTTTCCTATGTCATCAAATTGCATTTCATAACTTGCAATCCCTCATTGTTCCTCGCTTTTGAACGCAGCGCAGCAGTTAAGAGGACGGTTTTAAAACCGGAATGTTGCTGGTTTGAAACCCCTCTAGCTTAAGTGCCTTTGCACAAGGACCCGGCTTCAGAAATAGCTGGGTCAAGTAAGCCCCTGAACACTGCTTTGGGCAAAAGCATCAGCTGTGCAATGAATTCAATTTTTCCAATATATGACAAAACATAGCAGTGTGGCAACTGTTCAGCGACCATCTGCATCCTGCCCACGTTGGCACCGCGGTCGGTCCGTCCCCGTTCGGTTAAAACAAACACGGTGTCCGGGAGGGAGCTCGGAGCCCCGTCTGAACATCATTCCGCTGCTGCCGCAGCCGTATCGCCGCCCAAGTCCACGGCAATAAAAATTATGTATTGAGTAAAGGTTATTCTTCCTTTTAAATGCTAATTGTTCTGTCGACAGCAGTCATTTTGCGGGGCTTCCAAAGGGCAGGCGGCCATTTCATTACGGCTCGCCGCAGATGTGGCCTGTGGGTTTAATTGGACGCACCTTGTTTGCTGCGAAAAAGCACCTGCTGAAGTTAGAAGACAAACAAGGTAAACTGTGGGGTAGCAGCACGGCCAAAGTGTCACCCACCCCTGCACGGCCGGGCCAGAAATATGCACGTTCTCTGCACACGGTGCATATTTTCTGGTACGTGCAGCTTTTTCCAGGGTTGGTTCCCAGGTTAAATGACACGACCGCGTTACGGTGCGTCTTTCCTTAAAGGTCAGCGGAATATTTTATTCCCGACCGGACCCGACGTATTGAAACGCTAATGGGAGAGGGAAGGATAATGTAAACGTCACCGCCACCTAAGCAACTGGGCAGAGGGCGCTCCAAGGTGAGCCTGGTGTCCCTTGGAGTGGCGGTGAACACTGGCGTGTTGCCTGTATGGGGGGAGATTTTGCTTACTTGCATTGGCCACTTTATTAGGTGCAGCTGGCCAGTGCTGACCGGTGTAATGTGGTGGGGAGAGATTTCTTGGCGCAAAATGGGTTTTCTAGATTTTTTTGGAGGCACTACATTAAAGGCACTGAAGGGACTGGTAAATTTTTTAACACTATCAGGACATTGTGCGGATGCTAAAGGCCCCAGTGTACCACCGATATCGAACGGTGCATCTCGCAAACACAGCAGTGCTTTCACTTTGCCACAATTCACGAGCGTAGAAGCACAGATGAGCAGGAGCAGTCCTGCCCCAGGTAGCTCAACACAGCCAAGCACACCTAAACCAGGTTCTGATATTATGCTCCTTACGCCATTTGCAACCTGTCCTTTAAAAGGGAGCAGCTGGCAGCAGTCTGCCTGCGGTGCACGCTGTTTTCCTGCTCTCTGTGGGTGTCTCTGCCCTGGGTTTCGTAGTCTTCCCTGAACCTGCTGTCTGCGAGTGCTTGTGCTTTGCGATGCCCTTCCTCGCCGCAGTTCCCAAGTCACGGCGTCATCCGAACCTCCTTACTGCCACGCACCCAAGTCTTCACGTCCTCACGGGATGAGAACCTGCACCATTAACTTTGCATCTGTAAATATGTAAGTAAACTCTGGCCTTGGGTCCGCAAACTCCCACGTCTCTGGCTGATCAACGTTCTGCGGAGTCACCATCTCTCGAGCCAGGAGATCGCGTTGGGGATGAGGCTGAGACGTTGGTGGAACAAATACGCTGCTGAAAAAATCTGCACAAACTGCGTGTCATTCTCAGTCCATCCTGGAGCTCCAACTCCAAAGCCGTGATACTGAATTCATATTGTGCTGGCGGCAAAAGAGGCTCCAAACCTCATCTTGCTAAGTGTACCTAATAAAGTGGTAGGTAGTGTTTTTCCAGTTAATTTCATCGGATGTTTTTTATGGTGTCCAACTGAAAGCAAAGAAAAATGTTGCCAATTTATGAAGTGTAAAGATGTGAAGGTGAAAACCCCCATTGCTGATCCCCTTTATTCTGTAGGGTCGCTCAGTTGTCAGGCAGTGCACAGCGCCTGTGTTCCGCACAGTTTATTTCCAGCCACCGCCTTTATTGCCCTCTCTCCGCAGTGAGTCGACGTTTTTCACGGCTCAGCGCGTCGCCATCGCACGATCCACATATTCATAGCAGGTTGGGCCGAGCGGCAAACGCTAAATCAGCCAGTTAATCTCGACATTAAAGCGATAGACAATGGATGGGGAAGGGAGGCGCCGCTGTTTCCATGCATGCCGTAAATCAGCTGGGCTCCAGTTTGGACCAGTTTACGGCACATTAAACAATGGAAAGATATGAATTCATTATGCATTTTATGTATATAATAAATACATGCGGTACAAAATATAGAATATTTATTACATATAAGACGTCCGGCATCGGTGATCAGTTACCCAGTGTAGGCTTGTGCGGGTCTGGAGGCTATCCTGGAAGCACAGGAGACATCAATGCAAAACGGCAGGGCGATGGCACTCCCGCACAATACAGCCAACTTGGCGCTGCAAACTCACCTGAAACACATCTTTGGACTGTTGCAGGCAACCAGCGCATGCAGATGAAACCCAGAGATGGAGGAGAAGCCAACTCCATGCAGACCGAGTTGGATTCGAACCCAAGTCAAAACTCACAGCGCGAAGCAGCGGAACTCTTTCTGTGCTACCAGAACATTTGAAAGGTTTTTATATTTATTTGCGTCAACAGATTTCAGCTGTACATCCCAAAGCAGAGATGAGCATTAAATGACCACAATGAGGCCCTCAGCCTCGCTCACTCCGCCATGCTCATATATTATGCATAATCTACACAGTCTTTGCAGTTTTCATGCCCACTGTCGGTTTTAGTGTCAGTCAGACACCTCAGTGGGCCTCAGATGAAAGCGTTTTGAAATATTTGTGCTGTCTGCTCGACACCTCCGGAACTCTCTCTGTCCGTAAGAATTATTACATTCACACGGAGAACCAAAGCGGGTGGATTTATAAAGGGCCGGATGAGGACCGGCGGATGCAAGCAGCGAGAAACCGGGGAAATTTTTGCTGCCTGCCTTTTGGAAACGGCTTCGGAGCCCTACTTAATAGTCAGATCGATGCACCTTTGCTTTTGCCGCGTTGCAGCCCCGCAAAAGCCGTTGTTACGAAGAGCAAAACTTTTAAAGCAAACAATTAAAATCCTATAATCGGTGTCTCGGAGGGCGAAGCACCTTGGATTAGTTTAGCAGTCCATGCGAGCCCTTGAGATGCTCCGTGCATCGATAAAAAGGATGTGCAGATGAAATTATTAAATTATCTTTTATACTCCAGAGTGGAATTATCAATATAACTAATAAAATATTTTATCTCGTTGGTCTTTTTAATTACCTTTTCCTCGGCTGTTGCCAGCACACATTAATTATTTGTCTGCTGTCATCTTATTGACTTATGCTTTATCATATTAAGATGTTATTGCGGCTTTCTCGCCTCACCCGGAGGGGATGAGAATGTGCGTAAATAAATAAATAAAAACAGTGCCGTTTGATTTAGGAAGTTGTCCATCGATTTTGCCGTTCACCTGTCTAACTTCCCTCGTGTTCTCTCCGAGCCTCGCGCCTGCTTTAATCTTCGCGCAGAAATTTGTGGATAAATTAAATATTTTCCCGCCGTTTTGCTCATTTTTTCTTCTACAGACGGTGTTTTATCATCCCCGGCTGCAATCGGAGGTTTTAAAACCGAGCTCGGTGTTTCGAACTCAAAAATGAATGTCGGTCCCTCAGTGGTGCCGGTCGGTCTAAATCTACCGTATTAACCTCCGCAATGTACGGAAAACAACATTTTATGCATCATATTAAAATAAAAAAAAGCGATCAAAAGTGCTGACTACTAGAGGAAAAATGAAAGATCGGTATGAAAAGCACCTGATGTTCCTCATCCTCTGCTGCGTCCTATTTGAACATCAGGTCAAATTGTCTACTACAGTAGAGTAGACACAAAGTAAGCATTTGTACAGCACGATCAAAACTTTTCATGAAATAGAATTGGATATGGAAATCTGAACACATCCGCGTGCTTTCATTAAACAACCTTGACAAACGTTTCTGACATCCCCCATTTTCGCCAAGGGAGAAAAATGTCCCAGGCGCCCGTCCACTGTTCAGTGCACTTCGGTGCCACGCCGGTGACATACGAGGTGGACCCGTCTGCACCGCAGCCCTAATGTATAGCTGCGGTATGGGGAATGGAGGATGGGGGGTTGGTTAAGCTATACAGTTCTAGTACTGAAAACAAAAGCTGGTTATAAAGCGTCGGAAGTATCAACGTGTCGACTCTCGCCGCATCGCATCAAAAGCGCTCAGCTGGGCTCCGCTATTTTCACACGTGTTGTTAAATAAGATCAAAATCACCGTTGAAAAGGAAAAAAAAAAAAAAAAACATATCAGGAAATCCCGGACAACCCGGTGCACAAAATCACTGCAATGATCCAACCCTCAAAGCAGCACTTAGTGATCACTTAATCCCAAATCTCTTCATGCTCAATGCTTGCATCTGTACTTTAAGTTGTGCTTCTGAAAATAATAATAATAATAATAATAATAATAATAAAAATAATAATAATAATAATAATAATAACAACAACAGAAGTAACAACCATTATTGTTATTTCTTGTAAGGACACTGATATGTTCATCATTAGTATTGACTTTTTATACATTATTATTATTATTATTATTATTATTATTATTATCGCAACAATTTAGCTATACAACCTTGCTTTCAAAGAGGCCTCCCCCAGAGGTAGGGCCACAGCTCGGGACAGTAATAAGTAAATAAACACACACCCCATGGAGGCCTCTGATAAAACTCCCCCGAAGCCGAATGGAAGCAGCCCTTGTGGACCCTATTATTGCATCTGACCATTTCAGAGGCCTGGAAGCTCTTGCATGGCAGCCAATTACCGAAGGCTGTTATCGGCTCTCACCTCACTCACTTCCTCCAACTTCCAAGCTGTAATTTACACTTCAGAACTCACAAACTCATGGAACCGATTAGCCATGCAAAAGGCAGTTTGATCGCGACTCTTTCACTACTTCCATCGTAACCATTAATGTAGCTGCAAGAGTTGACTATCATTTAATATGTCGGTGCTGCTACTAAGCTGAGGAAAAGCACAAGTGACTACGGATGAAAAACGGGGGAAAAGTCTCGTGTTTGCATTTTTCAGCCATCATTTGTCACGCTATTAACCTCAGCATTGTTTTTAAATGTAGGAATGGTTGGGTAGCTCTGATCTGATGCTTTTGCATTTTTGTGCTATGCGACTATGTTGTGCTCCTTTGGTGTCACCTTTGGGTTCTGGTGAGTCACATTGGCTGTTTATGGGATCTGTGCTCCTCTCTCCTCTAATACAAGTAGAGATAAAATTGACCAAAAAAAAAAAAAAATTGCTAAAATTACAAAAGAGGTGTGATGGATTTGAATGTTTCATTATATAATGTATAAGTTTGTATGTAATGCTACGGCTGCATATAAGATAAGGAAGTCAAACATAGCATATAAATCATATGAACAGACTTTAATTTCTGTTATTTTTGCCAAAGATCGGAGCAAAGCATTTTATTTTGTTTGACCTGACAAGCCTGTGGTCTCAGATCTGTGGTCCTGTTAGCGGTTTTGGTTTATATAAATAGACAAAATGAAATAGTTAGCGCAGCAACAGTGTACATTGCCATACAACTTATTAAGATACATTTATTTTAGTGAGCATTAACAAGAATTTTCATGGTAACAAGAAGAAAAACTGTAATATTGATCCTGATGGTGGTGAGAGAATGTTTCCCATTGGACGGTGCTTTGCGGCAACCCGCTGTCAAAAAGCTGCGATTGATCGGAAATCGACACCAGAACTGATAAATCGCTGCTATGGACGCAGAAGGCGGCGATCGATTATGGACGCGTGCAGGAAAGATTCAACTTCTCTTGGCAAATGCGGGCAATGCAAAGCCGCACACATTGCAGAAATGTAGCTTAGAACCGAAGGATTTGTAAAGCAAATAGTAATTTCCATTTTCCTGTGCTGAGTAAAAATTGTAAAAATATATGTAATCCATATTTGCTTTTTGAGTTGTCCCATTCTATTAAAAATGCATTACTCTTAACCAAGTATTTAAATCGCACTGAAATGTTTTATTCAAATACAATAGCTAAAATAGCTAAAGTAAAATCATTTTAGGAATTGCCACCGTATAAATGTTTCGCTTAAATGCGACTTAATTTGATTTTAACTGAAGACTAAGCACTCAAACGTTAGTAAATCAAATACTGTGTTCTTTTCTTCATATTTCTATGAGAAAGTAAATGCGCCAAATTAAATCACACTTTTGTAGGTTTTTGTCTTTATTTCCATAATGCAGCCTTTAATGTAATTGCTTCCCTAAGAGAGGGATTTGTATTTACATTTATCATTTGAAATTCAGATGGCTGCATATGGAATCTTGCTGACAAAATTGAAAATCCACGGAAATGCAGCACCAGCCGGTTCCCCTCATTTAATTAGAGAGAGTAAAGCAGTGATATAAATAAATAAATAAATAAATAAATAAATAAATAAATAAATAAATAGGAATCCTTTTCTTAGATTATGGCGAGACACCACCATAGTACATTGTTTGTGGACGGACACACGAAATACGGCGGTGGTCTCCGTCGCTCCGTTTGCTCTGCCGGGGTGGCCCGATGTCTCGAGAGTGACGCATCACGCAGGCATGGACCGTCTTCTGCTCAGATCCTGGCGCACATGGCAAAGCAGAAAGGAGGATCTGGTAGCTGCGCTCCTGTTGCTGTCCTCCGCACATTTTCAGCTTTAGGCGTTCGTTTCTTTATCTCATGCGTTTCTTACGGTGTTATTTACCAATTGATACAGCAGGGTAATTTTTACTGCTTCATTTCAGCGTAAGTACCTCGATCAAGGGCACTGCTGCAGGAATGAGATTTTAACCGTTTAAGTTTAAAGAATGGCCATAACCTGCACCGGCTTTTACTGTCACCTGGCCTTAAGTCTATTAATGTGCTTTAAATTCATGCACATTGAGCTGCTTTTCCATTTCTTATTGATCATTTATGTAGCTGAGCCTCCTGCGCGGAATTGCTTGCGAAAAACCCAAAGAGCGAAAACCAGCACGACGAGCCTACAAGTCCTCGTGCGAGACGCAAGCACTCAAATAAGATTTGAAGGCACAGGATTGCGCAGCATAATGGGGCCAGAGCTGAGGACGCTGCATCACGCTGTTGCTGCAAGGTTGGTTTCCTTATGAATAAAGACATGTGCTGCTTACGGAGCACCTGGAGCTCCCGTGAAACGCGTTGTTTAAAGTCCGTCAGGCGCGCCAGTTGTAAATCGGGCGGCCGACATCTGAACGCCAGGGGTTCGGCCGATGAGCCTCGCCGCTGCTCGAAGAGACGTTTTCAACATCTCTGGCCGGTATGAAGGAACGCAAGGACCCAAGTTGTTTGTTTTTCTTGTTTGCTTGCTTGAAGGTACATCGGGAGATCCCCCGTAAGTCATTCAGTGACAGCCTTTAGGCCTCAAATCCTCTTTGTAGTCCTTCTAACCAGGTTTGAAGTTTCATGTCAGTTTTGACTTTCGGTTAGGCGGCAGCAGCTGCTGATGGAATTTGCAAGAATCCGTAAACAAACATTTTTCGGCTCCTTGCTTTTCACCTGAGATTTTAAAATCGGAGCCTCACCCTTACTTCCAACGCACCCTTCAAGCGCAGAGCCTTTCCTTCCTAATCCGACCCATACGGCGCTGCGTCGACTCTGTGGGGATCACCTTACAGCATCCTCAAATGACACTCCGTCCGAGAGAGCTTTAATGGAGAGCGGAGATGCTGGAATTGATAATGCTAAAGACTTCTTTTAAAGCACTTACGTGGTTATTATTGATTTTTTACCAACTTTATTGTATTACCACAATGGTATATTAATGGAGTCATTATGTGTGAATTAAAAGAAGGATGCCTGGAAACAAGCGCGTGATGTAATAGATCCTGTAATCAAATACAGCGGCGTCACGTTTTTGCTTCCCACGTAGTGACCGAAGGTGGAGTTACGGGTGCACATATTGACAAGCCATGGGGCATCCGTGGTTGAACTTCCTGTTACTTTTTTCAGAAACTCTGCATTGCATTAAACCGTAAAATAATACGTTGTCGCTGTTAAGTGCTGCCGAGTCGATGTCGATTCATGGATAGAAGCCCTGAACTGTGTTTGATCTTCAGCCAGATGGCAAACCTTTGATGGACGGTTGTCCGTAGCTGCACTCATCATGCAAGTCCACCCCTTTGAGGTCCACCTCTTCAGTACCGACCTTCATCTGACGCCATCGGAGCTTCCGGTAAGAACTTGGGCTTGATTATCTCCAGCAGGGAAGTGTTCAATTTTTTGGTCGGTCCACGGTGCATGGAACCTCCTCCTCCAACACCATAATTCAAACGCGTCCTTCTTCCTCCTGTCTTTTTTCTTCGCTGCCCAACTTTTGCATCCGTACAATGGTGACAAAGCGGTATGCGACTCAAAGGTGTTATCGCTGCAACAGCCATGCAGCAGCAATGCTTTTCCAGTTCTCCATCACTCCCTTTATTCGGTGTCAGTGTCCAGATTGGCTGCACCTGGTGCTTGTTGTCCAGTAAGCCATACCCAGGTGTACAAGTTAACACAAGCATGTGGCTGGACTCTGCCGCGCTGAACTCCGATTTAGAAAGCGCTATATTTACTTGTGCCCTTCAGGTGTACAAATCAGGTGGCCTGCGGAGGACAGGTGGCTCCCATTGCCGGGGATAAAAAACATGTACTTGTGTGGCATCAGAATGGGCAGAACTGCGGGAGATGTCAAAGAGTCACCGGGTCCTAATCGAAACCGGATCATTAGGAGCTCAACCTGAGCTTTTTTGTCTCTTCTTCCTCAAGATGAGTTGTCCAAGTGCAACAGCGGGGGCCTTAAAAACAGAGCAGGCGGAAGACAGATGAGCACTTTGCATGCTCATCTAATCAGACATTGCGAGGGCTGCTGTCCTCCTGCACCAAATGCAGTCACACCAATTTATGGTACATTTCGGTCAGCCCGAACAGTTATTACTTGTGCAGCCCAGCGTCGAAGCGGCCCTCCGAATAAATGGTAATTAAGGATCTCCTAGGAGAAGCTCAAAGTGGAATTCGAGACATTTTTTTTCCTCTTTCCTGTCCATTGTCAGCCATTCTTTGGTGTTTATTTGCACTCAGCGTTCCCTCGTCTCTTTTTTCCGCCTTCGGATTAAGGACGTGTGATTAAGATGCGTTCGGATCACAAAAGCTCTAATGCACCGCCGCTCTCTTCCGGAAACTCCTGCCAGATC
This sequence comes from Heterotis niloticus, assembly GCA_018136845.1. NCBI lineage: Eukaryota > Metazoa > Chordata > Actinopteri > Osteoglossiformes > Osteoglossidae > Heterotis > Heterotis niloticus. Next base: position 2,330,706 of record CM030904.1, read on the forward strand.
ACAATGCCCGCTTGCGGTGGGATGTCGAGACAAAAGCACCGCGCCGGAAATTCTGCAGCATACGTTAGAAAATAAGTAAAATAAACATCCCTCGCGGAACCCATTGTTGCCCGACGACGGTGCCGTGCTACATGTCGTCGCATCTCTTCCGTCGGGTTTGGTCCCCAGAGGTCGCCTTGCTGAAGGTATCGCGGCGGACTTATGAAGATGTCAGCGTTACCCTTAATTGCCGTTGAATGGTGAGCGAGCGAAACGGCTCGCGTCAAGATCAGGGCTCGCCGTTGAGATGGATGTAATACCCTCATTAAATCAAACAGGTTCGGCTGCGGGCCTTCGTCTCTTACTGCGGTTCCTCCAATTCATTATTAACAAAGAAGCTTGACAGTAATCGGGTGTGCTTTCTTTTGCCTCGAAAAAAGGTAGCGCGCGCTATTCATTACCGCCAAGGCAATGAATCAAGGGTTTCATCATCAGTTACCGGAGAAGAACCTGAAAGCCTGCAAGAGCGCAAGTACGACCTGGCGTCCGTCGCACGAGCGCTCGGCGCGGCGTGAGAAAAGCGGGCCGAGACAACGATCTCACGACGCCCGTAATGGCGGCAAAACGTCACGGCAATGACACAAGAGGAGGCTGATATGGTGAAATATTAATAAGGCTGTAATGAAAATGCAGATAAAACTCCGTTTGAGCCAAATGGGCTGCGGTTGGATATGCCAGAAAATTGAGTTTTTGTGTTTATTAGCGTATGTCGTAGGACTGGAAGCATGAGATGCGTCTGGGATGCACGATGGTGCTGCTAAGGTGGAGGCATCTGCGTGATCGCATTTTTTATATACATTATATATATATATATATATATATAAAATGTCTTCAGTCCCATTTTTCTCCCATAGACCGAGACCGTAATTCTCCTGTAAGTGCGGGTCATCTCCACCCACTGCGGTGAAGGATCGCCCCGGACCCTCTCTCGGTTCCCTCTTTTGTTTCGCTCTTTTATTTTAAGATAATCAGAAACCACTCAACTGCCGACTGATGAAAACATCAAATGAACATCAGAAGTGCCCGCTGATTAGAAAACTCAAGAGCCCGAATCACAGCTTTGAAATCTATAGCTGGAATCCATTTTATTTAAATTTCGACGGGAGGGAAATGGAGTCGCCGTCGCTGCCATCTGCACCTCGGAGATAGCGGAGGGGATTGATGCCCGGCCGAGGGGGCCTGGGCGCAAAACGGAGGCTCTGGCATTGCTTCGCAGAGCAGAGGAATTAGGCTCGCGGTCCCATTACCGTCTCGCGTCCTCCATTTGCTCAGCTGCGTCTTATCCGCCGCACATCTCTAAATGCGGAGATAAGCACCGAGAGGGAGAGCGTTGCACCCAATGAGGTCCGTTTGAACCATTCGCTTCGACAGCTCCGCATCTCCACAAGGATTTTCTCTGAAGCGGAAGAGGCAGGTCCGTTGATTAATACCCGAGTTTGGCGATCGTGTGTTTGGGACGACTGCTTTTGGACTGCCAGGCATGCTTTCCCAGACTGGGACGGATGTTTACTCATGAAAACCGGCAGAAAGTGTTCAGTTTCCTGATGGGTGGAGCCCGATTCCTACGCCCAGCAGCAGCTCCATCCATACCCGCACTACTCACACCCCCCTCCCAACTGCATTTCGGTAGTGGAACCTCTGTCATGGGGGGTGTCAGTGTGGTGTGAGGTGTGTGTGAGAGGGAGGCGTGGGGAGAGGCGAGGGTCGAGTTCCCAGGTCTTCTGGAGCTCGCACATCCCGCCCTTGCTTGACAGTCAATCGGCGATAAGGTCGTCAGTTGGGTTTGCAGCTCTGATACGGGGACAGGAAGGACCCCGGCAGGTCGATAAGCATCTGGCCTTGGTGTTGGCAGAGCTGCTTCACGCAGTCCCTGTCTCTCAGTCCTTTTCTTCTCAGAAGGCTTCTAACTCACTCTCAAAGTCTTCGACATGAGATGTGCTAGGGATACATATCACACTGGTAGAAAATATATCGGAATGAAACGCACACTGCCTTCCACAGGAAAAACAATTGGTCGCAATTACAAAATAACATATCTGACAATTTCACATTAAATCTATCATATCTGAATGCATTTGTATCAACAGATTTGTCTCACGCTGAACTTGCGACATTTAATATGACTGTAATATAAAAAAAAAAAAAAAAGACTTGCGTGTCATCCATTTGGCTGTTTTGCATATTGCACTGTGGGCCTCTATTGATCCAAGCTCAACTGAAGAGTCTCAGGATTCCAGAATCCATTTCCTCACGGCGCTGTGGGTGCTCTCAAGCCCATATCCGTTTCTCGGTTCAGCCCCGGCAGACATTAACACGAAAGAACCCGCTTACCTTGCCATAGCGTCTATCCAGCCAGCTGATAATGTCAGTCAATAGTGAAATTCATTTCCTCGCTGCTGCTTGTAAACAAAACACCCATCCCTGCTTCTAATAGGACAGCTGAGTAAACCGCGGGGCATTAAAAGTGTTTTAGTGCCGGCCGATGGGTCGATATTTTATTATGAATACTTCATGATTTTCAATTAAGTATAACAATTTCGGTAAATGCGCTCAAGGACAGTTGATGGAGATTTGTTTGCTGTTTCTCTCCGCCCGTTTTTTTTTGCACCGGTGTTACGGGAAAGGCGTTACCGCGGTCGATGGCAGCAGTCGGCTCTCCGCCCTTGAACCTGCGCCGAACGCATGGAGTGCTAAGAAACGCGGAGCGGAGGCGATGAAAAAGGTGGCCGTTGGTATGGATTCTCACAAGCTGTGTATTTGCAAAGAAATGTTTGGTCCGTACCTTACTTAGTGCTCTGCAAAATGTTCTAGACCCTCTGCTCTTTTGAAGACCCTCTGAAAGTGGACTGTGATCTGTATATAATCCCTGGACTTGCAGATCACAACCCAGTGCTAAATGGAAACACTTGTAGACAATTAAAAAAAAAAAAAAAACAGGAACATTGCACCTTAACACTACCATTTATGCTATGCTAATGCTTTCCCACATTTTAAAGAAGATACTTAGAATAACCTTGGGTCTAAAACAACCCCAACCCCAACTGTCACCATTACCCCTAACCCTATGGGAGATATGCACCAGGCTGGAGTGTCTCCTGAAACTACACATGCTCACTATGTCTTTAGATATATTTGACTGATGAAAAGACCTGGGTTTGAATTTCTGCCCCTGCTGTCGTGCCATTGATCAAGGAACTTATCCTGAATTCACACAGTAAAAATAACCCTGCCACATTAGATTACAGACGGTCCTGGACTTACAGTGGGGCTATGTTTCGATAAATCCATTGCAAGTCGAAAATGCATTTAATAACCCCCGACCTACTGCCACGCCCGTGGCCGCTTCAGCAACAGAATGTAGGCGGTCTCCCCCACCCCCTTCTTCAGACTGAACACCGATTGGCTGACTGATTAGCATAGGAACCAATCTTGGACGGGATTTAGTTCCCACTTGGACTTCCTCTCAGTGCTCAGTTTCCGCTGCCCCTTGCGAACTCTCCTACAACCGCTGTCTTGCTAAGACCTCTATTTTGTTTATTTGCAATTGTAGCATCATCTGTTTTTCTTTACTGCCAATCACTAATGTTTAGCACTCACTGGCTAACGGCAAAACTCTTTGTTGGAAACAACACTCAATAAAAAGTTTAACGGAACTTAAATTTATTACTGTGGTGTTTCACGATTGCTTCCACCAACCCACGCCATAACACCTACTGAACATCATAGCCTTACGTAGCCTACCTTAAAAGGCATTATGGGCTTTCTGCTTTCAGGAGACACAGACACAGATGGACGTTTCACAAACATAATGGATGCACAAAACACAACAAAGAGACAGGGGAGTACCCAAAAAATGAAACACAGAACAATGTAGAGTAGCGGTTGCATATCCTAGCGACCATGTGGCAGACTGGGAGATGTGGATCACTGCTGCTGCCCAACATCACGAGAGATTATCGAACCGCATATCACTTGCTCGGAAAAAAACCTAAATTCAAATTTTGAAGTGTGGTTTCTACTCGATGCGCATCGCTATCGCACCGTTGTAAAGTCTAAAAATTGTAAGTCGGACCTGTGGAAGAAAAAAATAAAGTAACAGTTTGGGTGTAGAGAGAGTTATACTTTATTTTGTATAGAAATACACACCGGTGTGGGAAAGCCCCTTCGGAAAGAGAGTCTCCCCGAATGAAGCATTACACAGTTATTTATACGGCAGTAGTAAATAAAAAGTGCACGCCTTCCTGTACTCTTCTTCTCGCTGGATGTTCTTTATTCTCACTTCAATCTCGCTACCTTGAGGGTCATCATGACCTGGGTGTTGGCGTCATTTCATAATCTTGGGTGCGAGTTCGGCGCCTTTCGGACAGAGCACGGAATGTACACGGCCTTGTAGTCTGGACATATAACCACAACAAAGCATTGGTTGTACCGATTTGATCAGCATACAGAATAACATGTAATTTTAATGCCAAGAGCAAGCAGCCTGAATTAGTGCTTTTTGGCTTCATGATTGGTTTTATGATTGGTTTTATAATATATAATATAAGATTTCTTGATTTCGCAAATTTCATCTACAGACCACTGTAACTCGCAGACCATGTGTATTGTAAATAGCTTAATATATAAACCAGTGTTGTAGGCTGTTTTGGGCAATTGAAGCTAGTGCATGAATAAAGTGTGGTAGAAGTGAACAGAGCAGGAGTTTCAACCTGAGCTCTGAAGCAGAAGATCTCATTGTATAAGCAGACCAGAACTGTATGCGATGGTAGATGAAGCTCCAGCCAAGTAGTCTTGTCATTTCTCATGCACATGTGCAAGGAAACCGTGCAGTGGAGCGTGGCAAGAAACAACACAACTTTCCTGCACTTTTCTTTTTTATTTGTTTGCCTGAGCATTGGGGCAAATTCAGGGGCTCTTGATGCCATTCATGGTGCCCTTTGCAAACATTCTTTTCATAATCCTTAAACACAAGTTAAAAGCATTCCCGAGGAAAGCGTGCATATAAATTTATGTTGAATGGCTTTGCCCTTTTGCCATAATTTCACGCAATTCTATTTATGCCTTTCTTATTTCTTATTCTTATGGAGATTTCATTCCGACGGCTCGCGCCTCCACTCCGCAACACCAAAGTTCACTGTTGGGTCTCATTCTTGGCACACACAAATGTCCTTTTTAATTGAAGGAGAGTCAGACTTACTGCTGTGAATAAGTAACCCTTATGATTGCGGCCTGGGAGAGGAGGGATGACCATGGCAGGGTTTAAGTCAGTCGTGTAGAGGAATCATCTCCCTCCATCTAGAGCGTGTTCGTATGCTCCGTGGGCGCAGCTGACACAGCTCAGCTCAGGTATTAGAAGGGGGAGGTCCACATACTTTTAACCAGATGCTGTGTATGTGCACTGTTAATAAACAAAGGATAATGCGGTTACATCTATTTACAGTATGTGGCCGCTAAGAGTCAATGCCAAGTCAACAGCACTTGACATCAACAACCGTATAGTTTAGATCAATTTGATTTTACACATTTTTGGTCAGCGGATCCCTCTGGGCGTGTATAATTAAATCATCGAAATAACCTTGTTTGAGATTCACCCTCGAACCGTGAAGCGAAATCCGTTTGCGGTCTTCGTTTGCTCATCAGCCGCTCATCCCGTGTCGATACCCCCTGTCAGCGGCTGTTGACCGTCCCCCGTAAACCAAACACAAACGTCCACAGCGGTGACTCCGCTGTCTCTCGCCACCTTGTCATTTCCAGCTCTCTGTTGACACACGACTTGGCAGTCGTCCCTACGCAGCATAATTGTAGCGTCTCTACTGAACACAAAAGCCCAAAGTCTTCTTGTACGTAAAGGACATGAAATACAATATTATTAACCATTATTTAGCTGTCACCTTTCTCCAAGGTGACTTGCGATGTTGGTTTTTAAACTAAATTACTTTCAGTGATTTACAGAGCTGAGTTTTCTTCTGTATGAATTCAGACTAAGTACCTTGGTCAAGGCTATTATGAGGTGCACGACTTCGGTGTCAAGGGCTGGCTGTTATATTTATTTATTTACATGTGTTAAGCTACCGAAAATGACTTTGTTTCTAAGGCAAGGTAATTTTTGCATGAGGAATTCAGATAAGTACCATGATCATGATACTTTAGCAGGGGGGTAGGGTTCACACCTTGGTCTTTCCAGTGTAAATTTGCAGGTCTCACCACCATTCTACCCACTACCCTACTACTGCCAGGACGTGTTTATATTTACAAAGAAATTATCATCTACATTTATTTATTTGTTTTTCTTGTTGTTGTTTGTTTGTTATTTCCACACACACACACACACACACACACACAGGCATGCAGATGATGACCACAAAGCATTTTCAGCACTTTGGTCTATGAACATCACTCAGGTAAGGAGCATCAGCTCAGCAGAATTAAAGGCAAAACCACATGGAGACGTGAACCCCCGCTCACGGCCCCTCGCGGTTCTCAAGAGTGTCAAACGCAAACGCACTTCAAAGCTCACCGCGGAGAGCGAGCCTCTCCGGCCATTCATCTTGAATAAGTTCAGAAAACAGGTAAGGGAGCTTTTCCGTCACCTGTCCAGGTTTACCTTGCCGCAGACACCTGACGGTATTTGAACCAACTGACACAGAAGAAAAGGCGAGGAAAAGGAGATTTTATATACATACATATATACTAAATGCATACAATTTTTATATTCAGTTGAAACTTGATGTTCTTTTTCCACTTCAGTCTGCGTCTGGCGAGTTTTGGTCAAGTGTATTAATTCTGACAGTAAATTGACTGCCAAGTTGTTTGACCTTGAGCTGCACCAGGCCACTGTAGATATTGCTTTCCGCTTGATGGAAGGAATAACTGCACGAATGCTGACACGAACAAAGCTGAAACCAAATTCTATACATTGATCCTGATGTGTGACAAAAGCGGGGAGTAATTCTGAGCTACAGCGCGGCTCTCGGGCTGCTCACACCACCGCCTCGGCTCGGGTGATCCATAACTTATAATCATTCAAATCTGCAATGGATCAGGATGCTTTTTTGGCTCTCACACGAGCCCCTCAAAACCCTGAAGACGTGAGCTTTACTGTTTTTGTACCAACATGCCGATCGACAGCGGTGTGAGTGTTGGGGGTAGCAGGAGGGCAGTGAAAGCTGTCGCCTTGCGGTTAAGGAGCCAGGTTCAAGTTCTGGTTGTGCGGTTGTTTAAAGGGATAAACTGGATTCATAATCATCGCAGAGTTCTGGAGTTCACATTTTCGGTCACTATAACACCTGCTACTCCTACCAACCATTCAAAAAATGTATAGGCTGTTGCCGAGCTTGACCGTTTTTGTACAAATGCTTCCCCCTGTTAGGGCAGTGGATTGAAAGGGGGAAGTAAGAAGAGGATAGAAAAAAATATTTATATATTTATAAATGATTTTTATTGCATTTTGCAGTTGATGGGCTGTGACTGGAAGATGGGATCAACACAACCGGAACCCCAAACAGTTCAAGAGCCATTGATCGAGGTCAGCAATCGGTGACCTGCCAGTGCATGGCCAGGTGAGATGCAGCCCTAGGAAGACTGAGAGAGAACTTCACTACAAAAGCAAAATACGCAGTTCACAAACTGCAGCTTTACTGAACAAATAAAATTAACTTTTGCTTAGAACACACTTTACATTTTATGTTAGTAACTGCAAAACAAAAGCTGTATCGTTCCCCAGCTCAGAGAAGCAGTTCTTCTGGTTTTGTCAGCTGCACCTGGTGCTCATCTCACTTCCTACATGCAGCTGATAGTCCAGGATCTGGGGCTTGGACCCCCCCATGCGCTGCAACCCTCACCTTCGCCTCTCCTCTGAAGGAGGGTTTCTGCCTCTGAAAGAAAACTTCAGCAACAAATCTAAACGTGCGGTGCTGGACTCCATCACCGGCACCCGGGAACGAACTGCAGCCAATGGGGACACAATGTGAACGGGGCTGTCCGGGGCTGTCAGTCCGGTGCTCGGCGCTGCTGTCGAGAGGCAGCGGGGAAGCCGCCGGACCCTAGGGGGGCAATTAGACCTGAAAGTCTAATCATCGAGTTGTAAAGTGCACATTTTCGTGGCCCGATGCTGCATTCTTCCCACACACACACACACACACACACACACACACAAGTGCCCCCCAGGAAGGGGAGTCACTTGGTGTCAATAATCGATGGGCCACGAGAGTTGGTGGAGAGCAGACTGCTGAGACGGAGGTTTGTTGAACACGGTGGAGAAGCTCTGGAAGACATCTCTGCATTCAGAGGGGGGGTTTCAGGGGAGTGTCTCCTTTGTGCCTTGCTTGTGCTGGACCCCGAAGGCTCCACGCCAGTAAGGTAAAATTACACTGTTTTTGGCAAAAAGCATTTCATTCGAACAGCTTAAACTTTAACAGAAATCCTCTGGAATTCATTAAGGTGTGTTTGCAGCCGACGTCTGTGTACGCGTGTGTTTACACGTGGGTGTCCGTGATCGTACTTGTTTACCGCCGCATCTTTTTTTCCTCGCCTTCAGCACATAAGCTGAGCTTAACCGATGCGGAAATATGTAAAGCAAGCAGAAGTGCGGAGCTGCGCGCTACAGCCACAACTCGAGGTTAAAGGAGAACGAGGCGGCCAAAGGAAAGTTTTCCCTTATTAATAAACTGCGTAAAGTTCTATAAGAACTTGGAACATCTACTTTGCTGATGTCTATTTATTTCATGTTTTGTGTGCAAACTACAGTTCTGGTGCAGCAGAAACCTGGGCTTCGAAAGACAGGGAGGAGCAGATATTACTGTAGGCACAGGTTATTATTCCCAGGTAGGTGGACCTACTGTGTAATCGTCCTCTTGTGGCCTCTCTGTCTCTGCTTATTCTCTCTGCAGGAAAAGTTGCTGCAAGCAGCAAGACCACAGCGGACCCCCGGTCCATCTGTCTCTCACTTGCTTTTCCATCGTGCAGCCCCCCCTGCCCCTGCACTCCCGCAGCGCTCTTCCATCAGGTGCGGCTTTAACCCACCCCACCCACATTTATGTTCGCCAACCCTGATCCGAGGCCTCTTCGAACCCGCACGACTGGATTAGTATGAAATCACTGACATTACGCCGGGGCTAAATAATATATGAAGCTATTAAAGAGCACAGGGAGTGGAAAATGCTGGAGGTTCTGCAGGTCTCCGTCCCTTGATGCGGCGAGCAATGGGGATGTGGGGATGCACTCAGCGTGCATGAGGAGCACAGGTTCACGTCTGAGGTTTGCGCACACAAGAGGGAAGTTCGAAAGCAGACGTGAAGACCTGAACTCGGGACGGTTAGGATCACATGGCTCTCACAACATCTACTGGATTCCATGTTGATAAAGGCCTAGTATAGGCCAGCCTCCTGCTAATTTAAAGTCCCAACACTCAAAGGGAGAGCCTGGGTGAGTGGATGGAACTCTTTTAAAGGCCCAACTTGAGGTTGATCAATATCAGCCTTGAGCGAGTATTGGTGGACGGGTCCGAGACACCAGCCCGCTGTGTTCCGGTGGACGGTCGAATGGGCAAAACGGTAGGAAAGGGAGGAAAGGGAGAGAAGCAGGCATTTGAGAAGCAGGCAGAGTACAGATGCCAGGAAGTGTCCGGAAACAGTAGGTAACCGAGGGAGTTTGCACAACAAGCTTGCTTAAACCAGAGCTGCGCTACATTTGCAACTTTTTTTTTTTTTTTTTTTTAATATTAACCAAGGTCATCAATTCGAATAATGTCGGAGCTGCTAAAACTTTGCTTCCACCTATTGCTTCCACAGTTGTCATGAAAGCAAAGCTCAAAAACAAAACCAGAGGCAACACATTAAAGCAGCAGCAGCAGCCAGACAGTCACATCTCCCAGACTGAGGAAAGGATGCAGCCTGAAAGAGTGTGAAAAACAGCCTGTAGAAGAAAAATAAGGATGATGGGCCCGTTTCGGGGGTCACGGTGCTGGAGCGGAGGTCACCGGGTCCAAGGACGCAGCAGGCAAAGCTGCCTGCAAACAACTCCTCCACTTCACCTTCCCGGGCTGATGATGATGGCAATGACTGATGGCGCTGATTGACTAAGTAAGGTCTCCTTGCGGAGTTCTTGCTGGAGTCGCACGGTGACGTCTGGCAGAGAAAGTTTCTTTGTTCGCAGAGGAGAAACGCTTGTTGCCTTTCATTACATTTCCACAGTGCTCACAAAAACTTCCTTTACTATTAATCGTGAATGTATACACGTTACTATCACCTATCTATCTATCTATCTATCTATCTATCTATCTATCTATCTATCTATCTATCTATCTATCTATCTATCTATCTGTCTGCCTGCTTGTCTGTCTGTCTGTCTGTCTGTCTGGTTAGGCTGTTTTATAAGAAGCATTTGACCTCAGCAACGTCCAGGAACAATGCTCCGCCGAGATACAAATGAATAATCATTACCCTTCGATCCTTTATTTGTTTCATTTATTCATTTGGTGAAGCTTTTCCCACGGGCAGCTTTAAGCTTTTACACAGATTTGCCCATATGTCCAGCGGGGTAACTTTCTGCATTTTGGCACCATAAACCTGCACCCCCTGTCACTTTATTTTCTCCTTTTCCCGCCAAAAAGGTGAGCAAAGTGGGTGTGGCTGCGCTTTCTGTGCCCTGATGTGGTTGGCTAGTTTTAAAGATGCTTCATCGTCAATGGTTCATTTTCAAGAACAACCGTAAGGTTTTAACACTGAATAAAAGCTGGGTGTCAGACCACCCTGACTCCCCCACATTTTTTTGGGTGGGCAGTGTATTATTAAAGTGAAAATGAGCAAAGTTTGCTTGTTTGGTCCCCATTTGGCCACACTGCAGATACATGCATAGATACATATTCAAAAAATGCCAAAAGGCTAACAGGCTGCCGTATCCCACAGGTATGATCCCCAACCCTATGCGGTACAGTAAGTTCCGGAAGGATGTGAGACATACAGTGTAATGCTCTGAATTGCCATCGGTTCAAATGTTAAAGCGGTTTACTTTTTGCATTATTTCATAAAGCATCACTCGCTCTCCCTTGCATTCGGTTTGAAGGACGAGCGTTTCTCACCTGGGGCGAAACAAAACAGGAGGATGTATTGTCGCCAGCCCTCATCAGCAAGCACAAGCCAACATTTGCCCCGACGTAAATATGAATTCATGCAAATGAGCCCGACGCCGACCAGTGAGGAGCAGCTCGCTCGGCATCAATATTTAACTTGAATTTGGAAATACGGCCGTGATTACTTTTGGCCGCGCGACTTTGCGTCATCCGTACATCAAAACAAATATCTGTGTGCATTTTTAATTATGGGCACTTTTCGACTGGGAGGCTCAAATTATACAAATCGTGGCCCCAAACAAGCGCTCAAACACTGCTGTTGACTTATGTAGAGGCGTCAGTTGTCAATACTAGATTTTTAATATCCTTTCCTGGCAAACTCTCAACGCATGCTTCCTGGGAGCCAGTCGATTCTGAATAAAATTAATTCTTAATCCAAGAAAAAAGATCGGATAAGACTTTTTTTTTTTTTTTTTGCTGACAACACGGCAACACCCGCTAAACAGTTTGGAATGTAGCTGCCCTGTTTTTGAAGGATTTAACGTGCCGCGTTTTGGGCACCGGGCTCAGAATTACCACCGGGCCGATAACCGGCGACTCGGGCTTTCCGGGATTTTTTTGCCAGCCGACGAGGAGGCGACCGAGTCGGACGGCGTGGAAAAAGCTGCTTCATTGTGAGAGGAGCCTCACACGCGCCGCTGTTATGTCGGGGACTTGGAACTCAAACAAAGAGACAGATGGTTCAAGCCAAAGTCTTTAGAGATCTGGCAACAGTAACAAGACACGGGCTGAATAATTAGGACTGGGGACATAATTCGCTTTGTGATTTTTCTTTTCTGCTTTCTCCTTTTCCCCCTGCGAAGACACATTAAGACAGCTGATGAGAATCATTCCTGACAGCTTGGCAGAGCTGGGCTTTAAGTGCAGTGTCTATTTCTGCAATCTGTTTTGCTTTTTGTTCTTTTCCTTTCTGTAATATGTTTATTTTCTATCATTTACAGGACAGACAACAATAACATTTGGAGCAGGCTTGTTTTTTTGGGCCGGTGGTGTCACCGTTTGAAAGATCGAGGTTTCGTACTGTGGATGCAGTGCGCTTGTAAAAGCGTTAGTATGTCGTCCACACGGCCTTTTTAATATTTCTGGGGATATTTCAGCTGTGCTGTGAATGTGAGCCCGGTCCCCGTACCGCGGTACATGTCGTCTGGAACAGGGTTTCATCGACTATTCGAAAGACCATATGAAAAGTTTGATTTGTCACCTTCAGCATGCCTATGAAACAAACCATAACCCAAAAATTGCTCATTTGCCTAGAAAATGTGTCCTGTCGCTCTGGTTGACCTTGGAATTCCCGTTCACAAAAAAAAAAAAAATACCAACGTTATCTATTTATATTTCACTCAAGTTTCTAAATTTCTTTCACTACAAAAGTTGACATTCACCCAAAATCAAGTTCTAACAAATTTAAGAGTATTTGCTGACCTTTTTGGAAGTTCTCGCACGGTGCACCTCGGCCTCCTCTGACAAACAGTCACCTTTTCCCCCTTATGCTTTACCTACATGCATCTCAGTGCATCTGAATCTTCTCAGCAGACCCTCTGTCTGTGGTTTTATCGCTCAGTCCTGCTATAAAATAAAATAAAATAAAATAAAATAAAATAAAATAAAATGTGTTTAACTGGGTAGGGATGGTGCAGTCCTTGCAGAGACTGCATTTGAAGGACCCAGGTTCCCACCATCTGCTGTAGTGCCACGTGAGCAAGGCACTCACCCTCAACCGACACAGTAAAAGTTACCCTGCTGTACAGATGGGTAAACCTGTGTAAAAAACCTAAAGCTGCCGGTGGGAACGAATAAATGGAATCAGAACATAGTCATCTTTGTTGTTGTGACCCAGTTAATTCCTGTCCCGTTGTAATAAATAATAATAAAAAAGGGGAAAGAGGAGACGCATTAGAGTAACTGACAGCATAAAGAAGCATTAGACAAACTGACAGACTCGTGCCTCTCTCCTGCTTCCAGGCCCAAGAAGCCTGGAGCTGCAGGATTTGTGGGAAAACAAACTATGGTGTGTGTCTGAGCTCAGGGAAGCGCCGCCCCGCTGCCTCACCTGTTTGACAATTTCCAAACCGTCAGAGCGCCTTTTCAGGTCAGGAACGGCGTTCTGTGGGGAGCAACTCCCTGCGTCCCCCAGCATGCAAAGCGTCCCGCTTCCTCTTTTAATTCCTGCAGCATCTCCTGCCCAAGTTGCTGCCGCCCCTCATTCTCCTCCAGCTAATCTGGGAATAGCGCTCATCTCCTGCGCTCTTATCTCGCTCTTGACTCCCCGTCCCTCTCTCAACACACCTCTGGCTCCCATTCTTTTATCTGCGGATGCAATATTCATAGAACGTCTCTCTTTTTCAGCCCGTATTCTACACAACATTTTGTTCGTGCTTTTCACGCTTCACCCGGCCCGCTCAGATCTTCTCATCCATGACCCGGCAGTCCTTTTCGGTTAAGACACGGTGCCGTTTAGCTCCAATTCTCTACTCCCACTGCCCTCATGGCCTTCGTTTGCCAGCATCCATCTGTTGAAATATTGCATAAAAAAGCAAACAATGCATCTCGATACTTAAAACGGCGAAGCACAAAGACCAAATCCGCCTTTATTAATGTGGCAGTAGGTGGTGCAGTGGTTAGAGTTGTCATCAAGCAGTTGAAGAACCCACGCTTGAATCCCATCTCCTGCTGCGGTACCACAGATCACAGAATTTACCCTGAATATATGTAGTAAAAATGACCCTGCTGTGTAAATAGGTAAATAATGAAATAACGGACTTGGAAAAGGGCCGCATAGGCTTATATGTAAATTCTGTGTTTTACATATCTTACGGTTCAGGTCATTTGCTTCACCTAAATTAATACATTTATTTAATAATTTAATAAATAAAAAAGTTTAATAATTAATACATTCCACACAAATTTGTTGAAGCAAAATAGACATGTGGGGTTGAGCGATGAACTAAGGCTTCAGACGCTGACACAGATTGTACATACACCCCCCCCCACACACACACACCCTCCCAAGTTCAGTTTTTTGCAAACTTCACCAGAAAAGGTGCGATCAGGCTTCAGGACTTGGATTTCTTCTACTGACATCAGCAGGTGAAACATCTGTGGGCAAAAAGAGGCGGAAAAGGCAACGCTTTTGGAAAGTCAACTCCTTGTTTCAACTGCAGAAAGAGCGGCTCAACCTTTTTGAAAGAGCTGCCGCAAACAAACAGCTCACGGAGTTCTTCCTGTTACTTGCTGTCCCTTTTGCAACCATGCACAAATGCAGATTTTATTCATTTATGCATTTATGTGCGCACGTTCCAAGTTTGGGCTCCCTCTTGAGCTGCAACTCTTACGACTAAGGAAGGTGTTTAGCCCAAAAAATCCTCCTGCTTGCTAATAAAGTGTACTTTTACTTTACACGCTCGAAGATCCACCATGGTTTAAAGGAAAATCGCAACAAATAACCTATTTAACGTACAGCCATACGCACGGTGAAAGGCAGCAGCGATGCGAAACAACACCGGCACCGTTTACAAATTGGACCATGTGCTTAAGATGATTGGTCATCGATTTTCAAAGTCGCGCCACGCGTGTCTGTTTTGGCAACATTCGATTCCCGTGGCATCGGCAGACGCCCATGTCCGGCCCAGATGAGAACGGCAGCGGGGCGGCCCAGGCGGGGGGGCGCGGAAATCGAAAGTTGTCAGGAAAACGAATACGCGCTCGCGAGGAGTCATATGGCACCCCGGGCCCCGCTTCCCCCTCATCGGTGTCGGGGGATCCGCGTCGGACTCGCTCAATGACGCTCTTCCCGTCGGACATCTGTGGGCCACGCAGTTGGAAAAGAAGCGCGGAGCTGGAAAGTTAACTTCCTCCTATTTTCCCGACCATGGTTAGAATAACACGGCACTTTTGCCTGCAAACGCCAGTCTGAAATGGGCATTAAGGAGGCGGGAAATGGGGGATTTGTATTGAGGACGGACCCATGGAACCGCATGCATTAAGTAAAAGGTCCAATCAGATTTGCATTTTCCAAAGATTAAGCCATTAAGATTTATTTCAAGCCCCGAGCTGCCGTATTCGTGAATTATTCTTAAAAGCCGTGTAAATTTCCCTGTGTTTGGATAAAAATTTTCAGCACATATCAATAAGGGCGTATCGGCGGACACCACGAGGAAGACAGAGCCCTTCATCACCCGGTGGGACCACTTTGCCAGTGGGGACCGTGGTAAATATTCACCGCACAGACAGAGGCAGAAAGGCCCATTACTCAGAAAAAAGTCAGGAGAAGACAAATGTTGGGCGTCACGCGGGGAGTCCAGGGAAATCGATGCGCCACGTACATCGGATCAGGGTGCGGCGATGACCAAAGGGCCACCGGCTGAAATATTTATGTGAGAAGCTTTGAGAAAAGTATCTTCTGGAATCATAATGCAGTGGAGCTTGAATGGAACGAGCAACAGCAGAGTTTCTCAGCATTGGTTCAGTCCCTCAACCCCATGTGCAGCAAAGCCTCAAAATAACAGCGAACTGGGGTGCAGCAGCTGAGCGGGTGGAGAAAAAAAAATAATATAATAACAATAATCATCACCTGTTGACCCCTCCGATCCTTATCCATCCATCCATCCATCCATCCATCCTTCTTCAGGAGACATGAACTTGGAAATCAAGCATGTTTACACTGTTGGTTGTGATTTTAATAGTAGCAGTAACAACAACAACAACAACAACAACAGCAGCAATGATGGCAATAATAATAATAATAATAATAATAATAATAATAATAATAATAATAATAATAATAATAATAATAGCAACAACAACCTGGGGATGTTGCTGGTGTTCCACTAAGGGTGTTCCTTGCCACCCTTTCCTCCCCAGCACCCAGTGACTCCAGAATAAACCAATCCAGCGCAACCCTGATCGGTGAACACAAGGGAGTCTCAAGGAGAGAGAAAATAGCAATAATGATTTTCGGCCATTGTAATAATCACTGTTTTGAATATGTTTTGCAAATATTTAAGGCTTTCATTTGGGCCCAAAAATGCGGGTTGTAAGTTTGATGAAGTTGCTCATTTAAAGTCGCTGATGTTTTGTCATAGAGGGCAGAATCCTGGTTGGGCCGCAATTGCACAATAATTGCTCAGCGTAGACAGGAGCTCCCGGTGTGCGGAAACCTTCAGGGATTTGGCAGCAAACGCAAGCAGCTCCTCGCCACAGGGGCAATTCCATTAGGCGACAAAGGCGTGCGTATAATTTCATTTGCTGTTTTGTTTAACAGGCTATTCCGGACTCGGAGATAAATACCACGGTAAAGTGACGGCCGACTGCAAATGAGGGTGGCCATCCCATGGAGTTCTGGAGCTTTGAGGAGGGGAGGGGGGGTCGGGAGGCAGGTGTTTCCTGCCAAACCGACGTGCCGGAGCCACGGTGGGGTCTCCGCAAACCCGGAGGCGTGAGGTTGCAAGAGGAGCATGAAGGTAATGGAGACAGGGGTGACACTAAACGGGGAGAAAGGAAAGGGTTGAAACTGCTGCCTCGGAATCCAAATATGTGGTCTGCAGCGACCGTTGCAGAGTGACCGCAGGATTCCTGCAAAATCACAACACCGACAAGAAGCCGAATGAAATACCTGAAAGCGGGCTGAAATCGGGCCTCCCACTACTTATGTGGTTTATTTTCTCACTTTACTGAAAATAATATTTCATTGTTACAGTTGCACGGTTCATCTGCACAAGACTGGGCTTGTGGGGGGCTGGGGAGACTAACCCCACAGTGAGAGCCAGGGTATCATATGCAGTAAGCGCTTTTTCAACAATTTTTTCAAGATAGCAAAGTTTTATTTTAGCAAAGCACAGCGCAACATGACAAAACAAGCAATGAAATAGACACCTAGAGTATGTAGAACACTTCCGTTGCAAATTTGAATTATTATTATTATTATTATTATTATTATTATTATTATTATTATTATTATTATTATTATTACATGATTTTCTCTATCGATTATGTGCTACATTACACTGTGTGTTTTAAGTGAAACGTTTTTGTTTTGGAAATTTGTGCTCCACAAATTTATTCTGTCCTTTTAATATTTTTTGTCCGACTCCGTATTTTCGCTCACCCGATGCCCCATCACGAGTCTACAAACAAAAGCTACACTTAAAATCGCACCGCTATCAGTAAAGCATGGTACAGCGCAGGAAATTGCGTTTGAAAAGCCATCGTTCACCTCTGGCCTTTTAAAGCTTTTTTACGAAACCTTTCTGTTGATTTGCATACGACTCCCTGCCTTCACTTATAGGCCAACGCCAGAAAAACCCGCGTCGTGTACAAACCGGGTGCCCTCGCACTCCTTTGTCTGTTGAAACGACTCGGACGAAAAGCGGAACCTTGGGTTGCGGGTGGCTGGGCGAGAACTGAGGTGCCTGTATTACAGATGCAGAGACGTGTGGAGGAACGAAACAAAGCCCTGTTTGCTCAGCGCCGCTTCCACGGACCCCGCCGGATGCACCCCGGACGGCGGTGCCTTTTGTTCCCGCTGAAAGGGATATAATATCAGATAAAGCCCAAGTAAAATTCTAATATTTTTAGCAGGATTAGCAGAAGGAGTCTGGGCCAGGAGAGATAAGATCACTCATTTGAAAGACACGAGGACACAAAAGGAGGGTGGCGATGCCTTGAAGCCCGCTCTTTGTTTGGCAACATGATAAGGGCCAGATAATGCAAACTCCATCAAATTACTACACAAAAGCGGAGGCTCCGAGGAGAACAGCGGGGCCCTTTCTTGTGAGACGTCCTTTTGATTCAGAGCGTGGCGCCAATTTGGGAGTCTAGAGGCAGGGCGGTGACTCATTCGCGCACGTGTGCGGCTGGGCGTGGTGAACGGCCCCCGGCGTCCCCCTTCTCCAAGTGAGCATTTGACGCGCTGGTAGACATGATGCGACATTCAGATACGTCGAGATGGCAAGAAGCTAAAAATATCTGCACCATTATGGCGGCAGACCTTGGAATTTCTGCGGGTTTGCTTCATAAATATGTGTACATGAATAAAAACCGGATGTTCTTAGAAAGGAAGAGGATTTGATCGTGACTGAGTTGTTATGTGTCTTTCTTAGCCTCTCGGTGGGGTCAGAGCTGTTGGGCAGAAGTTGACTCTTAGAGGCCACACGTGGTTTTCGTGGTGGTGTGGAGAGCGGTTGCTGGAGGAAACGCTCACCGACATGGGGAGGGACAGCCCGAGGCAGTGAAGCACCAGCGCTATCCGCTGCCATTTTATCCGCACCGTCTGACAATTTCATCCGCCGATGTATTAATCCGCATTTCTACTTGTTGGTACAGAAGAGACTTTGGATGCAGAAACAAAACTATGGCAGCACTGTAACTTTCAGTCAAACTGCCTATGAAACTGAGAGCCATGAAGGAAACAGAGGTAATCACAGCAAATGGTGCTGGACTCATTTATGTAGCTGTCAGGAGAGCAATGGCTTTCAGATAGATGGGAGGGACTCAGCAACTCTGAGGGACACAAGGTGCTCATTACACCACATCGGATGCTAAACTGTAAATTAATGGGCTTCCAGTACCAAATCCCCACAGCGGGACATTTTTAGCAGAGCAATTTCGACGCCTCTGGGACTTGAATCAAAACCGTTCAAGTTACAGCTCCGCGCTGATAGCCGCCACACTGCAAAAGTCACGCTGGAACTCGTGGGATTTTAATTTGCACCATTAAGGCCACAGGACTGACAGAGTTTCATTACATCGGTTTATTATTTATTGCGCTTCCGTGCGCCGAGGACGCGATGCAGGCGCCGCGCATTCGTCTTCTGCCGGTCGTCTCTGCAGACTTCGTCCCACTGAACCCATGAGCAGTGTGCAGCAAGCAATTTCACAGTTGATGTGGCCCCATTCTGTAGCCGCGAACTGATAAAACATGGGTTTGTTGCGATAGCGTCGGGCAGGAACAATGTCATAATTCCACTCGATGGGAAAAGGGTGCCTCTTGATCATAACAGCGCTGTCTGCATTTATATAAAAAAAGATGTGAGGAGGAAAAAGAAAGGAAACAAAAAAGCCGAGGAACAAAAAAAAAACACACGGCGCCTTGACATTTTCGGCTTTTTTTCGACATGCTTAAGGCTGAAGCTAACAGCTAGTGGTCTACGTAATAGAATGATGGAAAGTTAAAAGCGTCTTCCCATCACCGCTTCCCGCGTAGCTGAGCGAAGTGAGGTGGTGAGAGGTGAGAAAATGTTCTCTCCCTTGTTTGACACCAGCTAACAAGTGGCTGTGATGGAGGGGTTCGAGGCGGGTACGGTTTTCGTCTGCGGGCTGAGCTCCTTCCATCCCAACAAGGGAGGCAAAAGCAAGCTTGACCGTGTCAGAAGATAATAGCGGACCGCAGATGGGTTAGCGGTGGCCGGACTCGATGCCTGTGACCCGCACTGGATAATGACCGCGTTTTAAGTGGCACGTAGATGATTTGCTTTGAGGGAAAACTGCCGGGGGGGCGGCGCACGGCTGTACGGTCATTAACCGGGATCACGGACGGTTACCATGACCGTGGCGACGAGAACAACGTGCTTGCCAGAGCCTGCGACACGTTCTTCACATGTTACATGCATCTCATTCACAGGAGAAGGTCTTCATTTCACATGCACGTTCTCGCGCTGAAACGAGTCCGGTGAGTCCGAAGCATCCCCTGGCACGGACGCCGGTGGTTCATGCTGATCCGAGCGGCGGAACTAAGCTGCAAACATAGAGCAGACCAATAAAATACGGGGATGCAGCGAAGTGCAGCAGATTGCAGCACATTGGGAACCCAGGAGATTTCCAAAAACTGTGACAAATAAACAGGGAAGGTCTGACAGCGCAAGGCTGCCCTGGTAGATGGGATTTGCAGTTTGAAATGGCACTGTTGGAAAAACCCTGAAAAGCAGCGCACGCAGAAAAAATGAAGAAATACATCATTTACACTGTCAGCACGTTGTAGCTGTATGATGCTCAGTTAAACAATATAAACACACAATATATACACATTCTGTGTAGTAGTCTTGTGTGCTTAAAGTATGAATGATGTGAATATGTATGATGCAGTAATCTCTTTCGGTGCTGAATTTTGAGGGATGTTTTAGTTTCTGTGATGACATCAATGGATGTTTCAAGTTCATTCCAGCGTGATACCAGTTTATATTTTTTAATCATGAAAATCAGTAAATGTTATTTGCATGTCACAATAAATAAGTGAATCAAATACAAATTGTTTGTTGTAACAGTTTGTAGCTACACCGAAGCGACCGTTTTCGGGGACGGCGGTGATTCAGACATCGGGAAGACGGACATCGTCGAAGATCTCGACAAGTGGCCTGATGAGGAGACGACATTCTCCGCGGTCTCCGTGGTCTGCGAAGAGTCTCGGCTCAGCTACCATTTGTCTGCTAATAAACACCACGGCCAGCAGTATTTATAAAAATATATTTCACAAAGTAGGAAACAATACAGGGGCATCTTTGAATACAATACATGGAGTAAATAATGAAACATACAAGTTTATAAGCATTAAAGCACAGTAGAAAATGTTTCTCATATATGCTGCTGAGCCTAGCGACAACTGCGATATACGGCATTTTTATACAAAGTGAAAATGCACGCCGCTGGAGGACTGTTCCAGAATCTTCTGTGCAAGAACCAACGTGCATAGACCAAAAAAAACAAAAAGGAAACTGATATCTAAAAGAAAAGCTAGGAAAGTTAGCTGTAATCCTATGTACATGTATTTTTGTCTAATATAATACAATGTAGCACAAGAAGCAGTTATTGTTTTTTTTGGGTTTTTTTTTTACTTTAACGGACTAAACAAATGGGCTAAGTTTTATAAATATCGTCACTTGAATGTTTAGGGGTCAAATATTCACATAAACTAGATTCTCCAAGCTATTGTGCTTAAACTATTGTTGGTAACTGTGTGTGTGTGTGTGTGTGTGTGTGTGTGTGTGTGTGTGTGCGCGTGTGTGTGTATGCATGTGTGTATATACATATACAAAGAACGCGCAGAAACGTGTTGCCTTGCGCCTAAAACGTTTGCCTACGATCACTCGGCTGTGTTTCTTCTTCCTGAACGTCGCATTCGGCATCAGTAGAACGGCTACCTCTGGTGAGAAAGTCAGCGAAAGAAAACAAGGAAATTAAATAACATCAATTTAATATCAGTAGCACAAAACAGCCAGTGGTGATATAAAAAGTGTACTTGCTATGATGATGAAGTAACATTAACCTTTGGGAAAAAACAAAACAAAAAAAAAAGCAAAAGAAAACAAAAGAGTACAATTGAATTTTGAAGCTTGCTTCTATAAAAAGGCCTCGGTAGAACCTAGAATAGTCTTTTTCTGTTGCTCTTCGTAGGCTAACTATTTTCGAGTGTGAGCCACACGTGGAACAGGTGGATATAAAGAGTTGTAAAAAGTAAGCCAGCAGGCTAAGTCAGTATTGTAGTCTTGTAACAAACTCCATAACCCTTACAACCAGTTTTTTCGTGGGTATGTGTTGTCTTTTTCATAATTCGTACATTCAACATAGCAATGTAGACCACGTATTGCTTTTTTGTTCATATTGTCCAGCATAGAAACTTCCCTCTGGCTGACTGGACGATGGCCACGTCATGGACCGCCGGACCGCAGTAACCAGTGCAGCCCGGTCGCCGTTGCCGTCGTCACCCTCTTCTGTCCCACTGCATCTCCCGAGAATCCAGATCCCGATGTTTCTGGCGGTCACAGTGAACGACAAATACCCAAAACGACTGCTAGACACTTGACAGAATCTAATTCACACTCCACAAGAATCATAGACCTCCTAATATAAACATTGTTTAGTTTTGCTTGACGTTACGATGCGTTGTATGCGGTACTGGAGATGATGAACTCTGCCTAAACTCTGAAAAAAACGTTTGTGTGTCCCTCCCTTTTGTCAACAGGGGATCCTAATATCTGGCAACCCTAGCATTATGCACAAGTATGTGGGGAAATTTGTTGCTTCGCAGTGGGCCCGTAGTCAAGGCTCCCTGTCACTCTCGCCCACGGAGTAGAGCTCCCCAAGTCTTCTGAAACGTGGCCCCCACTCTCTGAGGTAGTCATAGTTCTGGTCCGAGTCCGAAGAGGTCGTCTCCAGGGAGCTGAGGGAACCGGCCACCGAGCCCCGCCCCTCGTAACCGTAGATCTGGATTGAGTCGTAGGGCGGCGCCGTGGGGTCGTTGTCCGCCTCGTGTAGGCGCACGTTGATGAACTCGTCCACGTCCACGCCATTGGGCCCCGAGTGCTGGCCTTGTCGTGGCATGAACTGCAGGTCGGGTTTGATGTCCTTCCGTGGTAGGAAGCCATTAATCCCATCCGGGTTCTGCAGAGTGGCAATGTCAAAAGCCTCCGTGTCTTCCTCGCCGCCGCCCTCGTCGTCGTATCGGATGATGTTCTCCCGCACATCCTCGTCATCCTTGATGATCAGTGGTTCGTTTTTGTGCCTCCTGAGCGTCACAAACAGCACCACGATGACTGGCCCAGAGGAGAGAATGGAACAGCGAGTTTAGAGGCCTGGCAAAGACCTGCATGAAACTTGACATTATATCTGCTACACATTTCTATGCAATCCACCTCAAAAGCAATGCACTGCAGTGAGTCCCATAGTACACAGATTTTTTTTTTTAAATTTGCATATTGCTTTTCCACATCAACAAAATGCTATTTTTCATCTCATTTCTTTTTCTAGGTGTGGTGGCATAGCGCTGTGGTTTCTAACTGTGATGGTGCTGCGATATTCTTCACCTTCTGATGACAGACAACCTTGGAGAACAGACACACATATGAGAAATCTCTGCCCCCTTGGACGTGGTTCTCAGGGACATGGATGGCTACCTAAGAGCAGGATGATGCAGGCCAGGATGGCTATGAGTGCCCCCATGCTGAGGCCGATGGGCAGAACGTAGGCCTCCACGTTGCAGGACTGGACGATTCCCTCCTTGCTGCAGCCACACACTCGGATGGTGAGCGTGTTGGTGCTGCTCATGGGCGGGCTGCCATTGTCGCTGACCACGATGGGTAGGAAGTACATGTCCTGTTTCTGCCGCCGGAATGTGTCATGCTTGGCCAGGACGTTGATGGAGTTGTCTGCGAGGAAAGGAGACATGAGAGAGATGCAACACACTCAAGTATCCATGCATCATCCCACCTAAACTTGCTTCTGTCACAAAATGAATTGACTCATCCTTTCTAGTGCAGCAAGAGCTGTGTTTGACTTGCCAAAGTGCTTCCATGCATTTCCCCGTGTCACGTCTTTCCATTGGCTTCCTGCAGCTGCTCGCATCAAGTTCGACCCTCCGGTTGCAAGACGGTCCAAGGATCTGCACCCTGATACCCGCAGGACCTGATCCCTCACTAAACCCCAGCAAAAGGGCCTCTGCCCCTCCAATTCTGGCCTCTTGGGCCAAAATCCTAAGCCTGCAAGTTCTCGATTTTGGCCCTGGTGTTTTGGAATGAGCTCCTTGTGTTCCTCAGAACTTGTGAATGCCTTTGAACACCGAAAAATGGTCTCCAGCTAATCCCTTTCAGACCCGCTTCTCTCCCGATCTCCCGGCAGCTGCCTGAACTTGCATCACACTGTCTATTACGACGACATTTGTATTTCCCATCAATTCTCCAGGCAGCTGCTCATGCGTGCTGATCTGAAACTCTTCGTCTGTGGATAATGGTCTTTTGTTCACTTGGAACCGTTTGTCATTTTTGGAGAAGGGCGTCCGATAAACAATTACATTTAAATGTAAATGGCGTCATCCTCATCACACACTGGTTCTATCAAGCTTTTCAGCAGGAATATCCCAAGGTGCATTTTTAATGGTGGCTTCAGGACAGTACGGGGACAGTACAGGGAGCCCTCAAGATGGCTGTCGATGCTGCCATAGAGGCGCCGGGATTCAACTGCAGCGCGGAGCCTACTTAGGTACATCGACTGATCTGAGCCACAGATGAGGGAATCGGGAGAAAAGCGCACCGCTCCTTCGCTGAAGGCCTCCGCTCATGAGGTTTCAAACGCCAGCGCATGCCAGATTCCTGCACGATTAACTAAAGCAGACATATGGGGAATGGGTTTGGAAATGAGTTTCGGAGCGCGTCGGTCCTGCTGCCGCCACGCCTCGCTTGCACCCTGAAATGTAGGTTGAGGACGCAAGACGTCATTCAGCTATCAAATGGACAGAGGTGAAGTCGAGCCCCGGTCCAAGGGGCAATGGAGAGGGGGGTGATTGGTAACACTCTAACAGGAAGGATCGTGAATGCCAAAGTCGATTTGACAGCTTATAAATGCTGACAGGTATCGGTTAATTAATCAGAAGACATACGGGAAAACAGTGACCGAGTGAGAGGAAATATTAATAGAAATAATATTTAATATTATATTAATAGAAATGCATTTTCAGAAAAATCTCTGCTCCTGTCTGTGAACGCTGTAGTGAAAAAAGTAAACAAGTTCCTGCATTTTATTATTATTATTATTATTATTATTATTATTATTTTTGTTGTTGTTGTTGTTGTTGCTTTTTCCTTCCCTGCGCGGCACAATTATTTGCAGATGCTTCGCACTGATTTATCATAATAATTTGGTTATTAGATGCTATTAATAGCGGAGGAAGCGCGCGGTCCGTCGCAGTGTAACGTTTCAAACTGATGCTGATGGAATGTTTATAATTAAGAAGTCAAATGTTCCACTTTGGAGAAATGCTTATGAGCAATAAACAGAGAGGAGGTGTGATCCGGGCTTGCGGGAGCCCCTAGCAGACAGTGATAACACTACAAACAATGGAGTTAAGTACAGGTGGGCAGAATGTAGCTCGCTTTTACGGTGAGGTGGCTGCGTCATCGCAGGATCCCACCAGGCAGAAGGCGTGAATCCCAGGAGGAGAGCTGCCGTTGAACGCCTGTCTTGCAGAGCCCCCGTGCAACTGTAACATTCACAGCCCATGCCAACTTCAGTGACGTATTAGAAAATATAAGAAAAAGGGACATTATTTGCATACAGGTATTAATATGTATCATTAATGCATAATGTGCATGTTGTATATATAATATTCTGGCCCAATTAGTTATTAAATTTTATATACTTTGCAAAAACAGCCGTACCAAGGCAATGCCCTCCTGTTCATGTGTGCAGAAGCGGTGATGTTGCTGCTGAGGGGAGCGCCGCAATCTGGCAAAAAAGTTAGCACTAATAACAATAAATGAAACGAAATAAATAAACACACTAAAGAAAAAAGTTTCCGGCACAGCATTAAGATGTTGTTTGCTTTTCACTCAGTCCGCATCATCTAATGGAGGGTTTCTAACTGCTGTTTTGTTGCAAGCACCGTCTTCCCAATTATAATAAACAATCTGGGCCGATGTGTTTGTTTTATATTATTGGGTTCCTCATGATATCGTGCGTATTATTTGAGAGCACCTGGAGGGCAAGCTTGAGCACGGCGCACCTCAGCTGCCCTTTTCAAAATGACACCGGTTTGCTATATTGCAGCCGTCACTCAGCACCGTATTGGCCCCCTGCAGAGCCGCCACATTTCTCTCCGGAATCCATCACAAATCCCAGGAGGTTCGAAAAGGATCTAAACGCAAGCGCATTATTGAGGTACTTTGTAGAAACTGGAGGTGGCGCATCGCTGGCCACGGGACCCGAGAAGGCTAATAAAAAGTTGACCGCAGACAGCGGGGGTGGCCATTTTGTGTCAGCGGCGCCCCTAATCGAAGCAACGTGTATCTGGATGCCGAGGATAAACCGTGGCAGCGCAGCTGGAAAATGGCCCTAAAGCTGGAGGGATGGGGTGTGTGCATGGCTACGGAGCGGGGAACCATGCAGGTGCCAGTGAAGCAAAAGCAGCACAAGAAAGGACCTAAACAAGGGAGGGTCAACCTTTTTTGGCTGAGGGTCACAAGCGGTTTTGTGAACTGGTCTGTGCCATACGGGTAAAATTTTATTTTACTTTTTCATTTAAGGCAACATGTTGGTTCAGTGAGAAGCCTCACCAGGCCTAGGATGTTTGGATGTGTGCTCAAATCCGACTCAGTTTGAGCGTGGTTTCCATGCTCTCCTTGCATCTGCGTGGATTTTCCCGTGTGCTCTGGGTTCCTCCCACAGTCCAAGCACATGTTTTTCAGGTTAATAGCTCACTAAAATTGTCTATAGTGTGTGGCCTTGCAGCAATGCACCGGTGTCTCACCTCGGGGTTAAGTTCCACATCCTAGTCATTAGGGGTTAGGCTCCGGACCACTGTGACCCAGCTTAGGGTTAAGCATTAATAATGGTGGATGAGTGCATTTTCTATGGGAGTGGTTTATGTTAAAAAGTGAGTCTGAATATACTGTATCTCTATTATTATAGGACTCAGTAGAAGGTACAGTATTTATGGTAGTTGCAAGATATATTATTAATTTTAGAAATGCTCTTGGAGGCCACATGCAGTCCTCAGGCCTCATGCTGACACCCCTGATCTAGTGCGAGCATTTGTGCATGTTGTTCCTTTAAGCCTCTTCCCTCATACAAGCTGGTTTTTTTCAAGGAGGGCCCCTCGGAACCTTGCTGGCTGTGTCCCTCCGCTGCTCAGCTACACTCGGCCTGAACCAGAACCGTCCCCCCACAGCCAGTGTTGACAATCTGCTCTGCTTGCGGCTCGACCACTTTAGACAATATTTCATTTTAATCCCATTTCCCATCCGGGTGGCCCTCTGTTTAGGGAATTACCTGATGCGATGCCCCTGCTAATCTGATCTCTTTGCCTTCCGCAAGGGATTGCTGGTGACCCGATGGTGTTCTACTGATGGCGTGACTGGGTTCAAGGTCAAAGCGAATCCAGAACAGACGGGGTCAAAAAAAAGCAGTTCTATGCCATATTATTCATTCTATTTGTTTAACAGAGAATAAAGAATTTCAGTCAGCGCTCAGACTCCAACTGCTATGACCAAGTCTATTACTGACGCTGCAGACAAGGGCGACGATCTGCACTGATTCTAAATTCGATTCTGATTCTGGTGCGACCAGCCGAACACTTTACCAGAAGAAAGACTCACGCTTAGAAAAAGTGTCAAAAAGATGGCAGGGTAAGGGCATTACTTGCCATGCACGGACTGTGATTGAAGCATCTGCTCATTGCTTTATTGCTAATTCATTTAGGTGTAACAAGGTTGTGTCCTTCCCATTGCTCCAGCAAACCTAATGCCCACCGGTATTTGTACAGAACCGTGCTTGGTACCTTCGCTAATGTTCTTTTGTTCCTCCCGATACCTGACAGGTTGTTACACAACTGCTGATTTGTTTGGGGTATCCATTAATTATTATTGTCATTTAGAATATTAATAAACAGCTGCGCTCGCATCGAATGCTCAAAGTTTTGAAAATGAATATTCGACTCGGCCTCTTAACTCCATATTGACTCGTACAATCGCAAGCAATTGTTTGTGAAATGTACCAGGCACGCACCAGATATGTGAAGCGCACCCATCACGGAGCTGCGCGATGCGAGCACGGCCATTTGATTTAATTTTTCCAGAAAAAAACAAGTGCGCCTTTCCACCGAACAGCAGTTTCTCTCGCCCGCGGCGTTTCCACCCGAACAGACGGATGGGACCAGATGAAGATTCCTCGCTCCAAGTTCTTTGACAATATTATGTAACATCAGGATGAGCGCGGGCTCTTCAGCGAGCGTGATGGAGGGGGAAAAAACGAAACCGCCGATTGCTCGCTAAACCAATCACTGTATTTAGCAAACAAATTTAGCGCCATCTGTTACACGGTGATGACAGGAGGAGTCACCCTGCGTTGAGTCGCAAGATGGTTTCTTGGAAATCTGGGCATTGTTCATTTGCTCCTCTTTCAGAATGCATGGTGCAGTCAGCAATGGCGGGCGTCACGTCTGCCGCTACGCTAATCCCGCAATTTTTTCCCCCCCTTCCTTTTCAATTTGGTGCTTTTTAATTAATTCACAACTCTGGCTGACGCACAACTTTGCTAGCAGCAGGCAATTTGTCTTTTCCTCCCCCTAACACTGAAGGCGCGGCGGCCTTCCTACCTTTGTTGTCTTTTATGGTAAAATTGGGATTGTTCAACATTTCTGGCACCAGGCTGTAGATGAAGAAGTGGCCGTTCTTCGGGTCGTCCTGGTCCACAGCGCTGACCGTTTGTATCACCTGCCGGGAAACATGGATTTCAGACAGCTCTGCTTATGAACAATTTATGCTCAGGCTGCACCCATTACTGTCACTTCATGCCATTGAATTGAACATGCCAGTCTGACTGCCCAGTGCAAAATTGCACAAAATGAGAATATCTGCAATGGGCGAACTTGGACGTCCGCGTCCGACGTCAACCCTTCTTCTGTCGCGACTCCGTTCGCTCCCGTCATTTGAACGTCACCCGTCAAATAGCTCCGTTTCATTTTGTGACTGACAGGTAACTTCCACGTCCCGATTCCACAATGGCTATAATTAACACCGCCTTGTCAACGCACTTGAATCGTGCAGCATTTTAAAATATTGCATATCAAAGAGCCAGATTCCGAATTTGTGACTGACAGGTAATTCTTAAGTTCTGACAATGGCTATAATTAACACTGGCTTTTTCATACAGCGAGATGGCCCTTTGAATCAACTGATTGGCTCTGCGAAATCTCCAAGCGCCTACTGGAGATTATGGCCACGTCCACCGGAAGGAAGGGGTTGCCAGACGCGTCTCAAGATTATGAATTAACTCTAATCAGACCCGATGGTTTTGATTTCCTTTGTTCGTCTGCACTCAGGTGTCAGGGAAGAGGGTATGAGCCTCCGGCCCGGTCCGGGGAGTGAATGGGTCGTAATTCCCGCCGGCTCGCCGACAGCAAGGAGAAGTGGCAGCGACGTCGGTAGTGCCGATTGATGGGTGCCTACCTGACCGGGTTTTCCATTCTCGCAGAGGAACGTCTCATAATCTGTGGCGAACTTGGGCGCGTTGTCGTTTATGTCCAACACTTTGATGGCGACGATGGCTCGAGATATCTGGCTGTGATTTCCTGTTTTAAAAAAAAGCCCAAGACGGGATAGCGCAGCGCAAGTTATATAAGCAATGAAAAATCGCAGCAATTCCAGCAGGTAAAACTCCTGCGGCTCTGATATGTGTTCTCCATTCCAGATTATTTCCTTCACGCCTGAAGAGCTGAGGTCAGGCTACATGAGGAGAAACATCAACCTGACTTCATGCTCTTATTAAGTGAGCAAAAAAAAAAAAAACAAGACAAAGAAGAAAAAATAAAAAATAAAAAAAAACATCAATGGCATGTGAAGTGCTTTTGAAATTCCCCGCATAGCATTCATGTTTAATACATGAACCGCTTTTTTTCTTCTATTAAATGCATATTAACGAACTGATGGCACTCGAAGTCCAAAAGACAATAAAGGCCAATTTAATTTTATTGAAATTATTCATTGCTTATAACTTACAGTCCCTGGTGAGGCCGTTGTAAATGACGGTCTTTAATTTGAGCCACAACCGCAGACCAACTTAGTTGACTAAATAAGCTATTATCTATTCATTTGGACAAAGATGTGACGTCGGGATTCAGTGCTGCAGACATCAGAGCATCTTTGCTCCTTTCTCGCTGAGCACCTTGAACCAGCAGTGGAGTCGGCCTCTTGACTGCGGCGTCCTGAGATAAATCGATGTATCTGAATCACGCGGCTTTTCTCCAAACGCTGCAGTGCCTACGGAGGGTCTTTGGAAGGGCCACGTCGGCGCTGCCAAATGCTCCGTTCCGACAACTTCACTTTGGTTCTTAAAGGGATAGAGGAGCCCTCTGCCGAAGGAACTAGTTTGTTCGTACGGTTGAAGCGGGAAGGATGGAATTGCTCTGGAGTGGGAGAATGACGGCTGGTCCAGCTGATCTTCAGATCACTGGGTTAGAGATGAGATTAGCTGCGAGACACTAAGCCACGTCTGAACGGTAGGGCTGAGAACAGCGCTGAGGACATAGACTATGAGGTATCACTCAGATGGATGGGGATAAGAGAGACCTACAAGAGGTTCAAATGTTGGACTGAAAGTAAAATCGAGGTTGTAGATCAGGTGGTATCGCTCCGAGGGATCGAGATGGAATACAGCCTTCTCTAGGTTTCAGTGTTGGATGTGAGGAGGCTGCTGCAAAGGCGCTAGCAATGACAGTAAAGAGAGGCATGTAAGACCTTGCTGAGGTTAAAATGCTGGGGAGAGAGTAGCGTCAAAGTCGTCGATTAGTGAGAAAGGACGGCGCTCAGGTTCCACTATTAGAGGTGAGAACAGAACCGAGGCTGTAGATCTTGTTGCATTGCTCGAAATGAGAGGGACACAAAGAAACCGGTTTAGAACTGAATGTTGAAAAAAGAATGAAGGCTGAAGAAGAGATGGTGGCACAGAAATTTAGAGAGAGACATAAGGATTAGCAAAGGTTCAGATGTTAGGGTGTGAACAGCATGGAAGCTGCAGATTTTGTGATACCGGTTAATTTCAGGATGGCGTGTAGGACCGAGCTGAGGTTTGAATATTGATGCAAGAACAGCGTTGCTGATGCAGAGTGAGAGAGGCGTGCAGGACCTGGTCCAGGTGCCACGGTCGGAGCGAGAGCATAACACTGGGTCTGGCTACACCACCAGTGCTGGGGGTGAGAGAGACGGACACGAAGGCCTCAGCTCAGCTGCCAGTGCAAGCAACTAGGGGATCCACTGAGGTTCTAGATGTGTTGCCAGCCTTCGAGGCCGGGAGACTCACAGAGGCCCCCGGTAGCGACTCGGCGGCCCCCCGGCCCATCGCAGCCTTCTGGAAATGTCGTTTCCTTCCCCGGCAGCTAGGGATTCGATCTGATTAGCCAGATGTCGTTGCACACATGGCGGAACCCAGCGCCCGCTCGACTGGTAAATGGTGGCCGGCTCCTCCCCACCCAGAGCAGCTTCTTTCGTTTGCCGTTTTGAACGTGGCTTCGGTTCGACTGCGAGGCTCAGAAAACAGAAAATGGTGCCGTGTTTACTTTGGCAAATTCCTCGAACGGGAGCTCAGCGGCGCCTCCGCTGCGATTTGTGGGGACGCCGCCACAGGGCACAAACACAAAAGCGAAATGTGCACAAGAGGACATGACAAGCACGATTTTAAATAGATATATTCCATCTTTGTGAGCGGCGAGCGTCTGGTTTTATTGACTCTGCCAGTTATTTTTCCGCTGCTCAATGCTCTGGGCCCTTTGCTTGCTCTTTAATTGTAGGTGACAACAGCGTTGTTCCATTCATTTGCAGAAAACAAGTTTAGCAAATCTCCAACATACTGGATTGCATCGGCTCAAAATGATAATTTTATGTGTTTTATCCCTGTACAGTCCTATGAAATAATGCAACTGTAGGCAGCGCTGTGCCAAACGTACACAGAACCGCTCTTCTTAAAACCATACAGCGCCATGTGCCCACTTTTATTTTTCCCTTCCAAGGGATAATCTAATCTGTAGGCACTGGAACTGGCAACTTCGCAAAAACAATAAGTGGGGTCAAACAAAGAAACAAAACCAAACAAACAAGTGGATACATACATACAAACATACGTAGAAATAAATAAACCCTGCTCTGAAAAAAACACTGAAAATGAATGGATGGATGGAGGGATGGATAGGTAGCAATGATGCAGATAATTAAGGCGAACATCATGCCGTGTCCAACTGAGCAAATCGACATTTGGCAAGAGACCTGGAACAAAGTGACGGGATGACGTGCACTTACTGACTTCTGTCGCCATCACTGTGATGTTGTGCCACATCTCTTTCTCGCGGTCAAGGGGCTTCGCCAGGGTGATATTCCCATCGTCCACGTTGATGTTGAACTGCCTCTCGAGGTCTGTGTGCCGGTCAATGAAGTACCTGTGAAACAGCGGCACCAAAAAGCAAAGGTAAATGAATAAAAGTTGGGAATGGGAATCGCAATCGCAGGGGGCCTCGGGGCCATGGCAGTTCGGACTGGACCCTGGATAACAGACCATGGGAGGCTCATCCATCAAGTGCTTCCTGCGGATTAATATGCGGTAAAAGCAGCGAGGACTCCGTAATTATCACCTAAGGATTAATTACCCGCTTCCGTCTTGTAGGAGGACACATTAAATCACCATACGTTTTAAGAGGCTCTATTTACCAAAAGAAAAAAGAAAGGAAAAAAGGAAAGTTGTGAAGACGGGAGATTCCTGGCATCCCTGAGCAGCGTCTCGCTGATGTCCCACTCTCCTGCAAACAGGCCGTGTGGCTCGGCTGCCAAGCCGACTGATCCCGGCAGCGCCTCCCCCCCTCCTCGGCCCCGCGTCCGCGCCACCCCGTCTGGTCAGCAGTCCACCCACATGCGCTCTGCCTACCTGTCCATCTGCCGTCTTCCCGCGGAAAAGCGGCGCGGCTCACATTGGAACCGTAACTCGTTGGTGTGCAAGAACAGAAGGGGGCGGCACGGTGGGGACGGACACCACGGTGCTGAGGGAGGAGCGGCTCTTGGAGGCCTCTAAGCAGCGACCATTAGGGGACCCTTTCTGGCAGAGAGGGCGTGTGGGTGTTCGCATGTGAGACTCCAGCTCAAACCCAGCACTGGGCTGACAAAGGGGCAGGACACGGTGAGCACTGCACGCACACCGACACACCAACGGCTCAGTCACCGGAAGAGGACCTGCAGTTAAAATGTACAAGGTGCATCCATAACTCATAACCATTCCAGTGCTGCTGTGTTTAGTTTTCAACCGCATATTTATTCTGTGAATGCCGGAGACGCAGGGGGTCGATAAGTCAAACACGGCGGACAAAGCTTTGCTGATCTCTGCTGTTTGGACTCATGTCCTCATTTTTATGTCCTTCATTGCTGCAAACACTCAAATCCAAAGCTGTGTGTGGAGAGAGCCACCATTTTCTGAGTGCTCAAAATTTAGGTCAATTTGAATAAAAAACAACCCATGGATGAGTAAAATATGGCTAAATCGCATGAACCTCACCTCACTTGCAGATCTTTCTGAGAAAGCTGCAAACATTAGGTCTCTTTCATAATGGCCAAAAACTGTAAGCTTAATAAATAAACAAATAAATAATCTCCTTGGTCTGTTTCTAAGCTTACACACACACACACACACACACACACACACACACACACACACACTAGTAAGTGGTCCTTAGAAGAGCACATACACCATGGTTGAAGAAAATCTTTCATGATTATTGTATACAAACAGCTTCTTTTTTTGGTATTACAGACGAAGCACTGACCTCTATTTTTCCACTCAGTTCCGACGTGACATAAACGTTCAAATCCAAGCCCACATATAAGAAAACCACAACAGAAGCACATAAAATGGCACAAAGAACGCTGGTTCTGTTCATTTCTGGTCCACTTGGTTAACAGCTATGACATAAGCAAACACTGTGCAATCAAATATTTCAGACAGAATCACTTCTTCGCTCTTCAAAATTTAAAAAAAAAAAAGCTTCTACCATTAAGATTAATCTTATTTTTAAAAAATTATAAAAAAAACTCATAATGTCCACATACATAAATAAGGCATAAAGCCCAAATGTGTGTATATAGTATATAGTCAGTAAATTAAATGGTTAAGACTTTTGACAGCTCAGTGTAGACTTCAAAACATCCAAATTCACGACTCATACCCAGCATCGTGTGCAAAAGAGGATGAATATAGTGCCTATAAATAGTGATATTAAAGGTGCAAAAACCCCGGCTTATTATACCAACAGAGAGATGTCCATCAAATAGAGCAGTAGCAGGACAGAAATGAAATGATAATAATAATAATAATAATAATAATAATAATAATAATAATAATAATAATAATAATAATAATATCAGCATTTAGGGCAATAAGGTGGATAGAGCGAGTGGTCCTGCTGATTCACAGAACCTGGGTAGCTTTGGTGTGGGCTCAAACCCAGCTCAGTTTATGTGGAGTTTGCATGTTCTCCCTGCGTCTCTGGATTTTCCCTGGGTGCTCTGGTTTCCTCCCACACCTAAAAAAATCATATTTCAGATTAATTGGTTGCTATAATTACAAAGTGCGTGACTGTGTTGCTACCCTGTGATGGACTAGTGTCCCACTCTGGGTGTAGTTTGGCCCCCTGTGATACCAGGATAGGCTCCAGTCCACTGTGACCCTGACCAGTACAAAGTGGTTAAGGATAATGGATGGACGGATGGACGGATTATCAGAATTTTTTGTGCAGTGAAAATCACAGAGATCCTGAGGCCCTGACTGGATGTGGTGACCATGACTGGCGCTGGTCCCAGCGGACCATCGGAATAGAAGCTGCTACATACCTGACAAGACTGCCCGTGACGTCGGGGTCGTGCGCGGTCACCTGCCCGATCACCGCGTTCACAACCGTGTTCTCGTGCACCTCCACCAGGTAGCTGGGCTGAGTGAACACGGGCGGCTCATCCGAGTCCTCCACGGCAATCTTCACCGTGGCCGTGTCCTTGAAGGGGCCACTGCCGCTGAACTGTGGGTCGAAGTTCATGTTGGTCGCCTCCACCCGCAGCGTGTATGCCTTTCTCGTCTCAAAATCCAGGGGCTGCTGGGAAACAAGGAGGTGAACGCGATTACCGATCCGGTACCAACACCCGGGCAAACGGACCCAACGCTGACAGATGGAAGTTCAGACAAATTTCCACTGAAACCGGGTCCTTCCTCCATCCTCCTACACAGTAAATAAACAAAAATATATAAATAAACAGCAGTGCAATAAGAGGAAAACAGAAATAAATCAATTTTTTGTCACCAACAGACAACATCTCACCTGCAGCAATCAATGCGTTATTAATTTGTACACAGGTAACATCTGTTCCGGAGCGAGACGCCGTCATAAATAAGGTTAATCTAATAGCATCACAGGAAATCCATGGTCAACTGGAAAGCAATCATGCACAAATATCATTTGTATGTTTATTTTTTTTCTGGAAATATAATTATTTTGACCTACATTACCATAACAATTGCGTAGATACCCAACAACCTCTCACAGGAAACAATTTTAAGGTGGGAAAGAAAATGTCAGATAACAGACCATATATCTATATTTCATGCGCTGCATAAATATTTATACATGCCAGCCACTCAAGTAAGGAGCACGACATCGGAAGCTGATTTACTTGCATGGGGCTTGAGCGCATTTATCAGACCGCAAAGACTTTTGGGGGTAAAACACAATGTGGCCTTTTTGATTATTGCACCAAACAAGCTCTATTTTATAAGAAGACCGCAACGGTTTTATGCTTTGCGTTCCTTTCAATATTCGCCGCAAGTAAAAATGTCTGAGTTTTAGTGGCCCGCGCGGCTGTGGCTGTCCCTGCCCGAGCCTTCCTGTCGCACCACCACCTCTGGGTGCTTCTATAATGCTAGAATAATGAGATCAAGTCACTTTCTCACTCTATAACTAGGATTTATAGGGAAATCAAAAAGTGGGCCTGGTCGCTGGAGGGAAGGCCTGGCTTTGGGAATAAGGGGCATGAGCAGGAGAGAGAAAAAATCTACTGGAGCGGTGAAAACGGAGAGGAAAACTCTTGCGGTCGAGAGTGGGCCCAGCTGTGAGAGCGGGGCAGCTGGGAATCGGCCCCCGGTGGGGCGGCTTTGAAGTCCGCGTGTCTGGCATCGGGATGCCGGGGCGGGGAAGTGCTTTGGAACGCTTTCCCTTCGCCGACCTCCTCCTTCTCCTCATTCCTCAACCCCTGGGTTGGCCGGTGCCCCCGATGCGATTAGGCTACAAGGCCTGACACTGCAATAGCGATTATTACCAGAAAAAGAAGGAAAAAAAGATGAAATCTGTTTAGGAAAATTTCCGTCGATTGTGCCAAAATGCTTGTTTTTCGGCAATTATGCGGAAAGACCTCCGCAGCACTTTTTGGCCCCTTTAAATACAATTTCTAGAGATATTAAAATTGATGACAATGGCATATTGCTCTACTTTCGTTTGCTTATTTTTTGCATCGAGTGCTGCGTTGTCATTTATCTTTCTCTTTCGACAGTTTCAACAGCCACTTCTCCGGCACTTTCCGGAGGATCCTCCACCAGCGATCATTAGCATATGTGAGTCAACGATATTGGAAGTGGACCTCGTCCCATTCGAGAGAGGTCTGTGCCACTTCTTCATCTGCGTGGGAGGGGGCTCGACCAGGTAGGCCATCCCACCATCACATCCGATCCCCTGGTGTGCATAAAGGTACAGGAACATCAAAGAACACATCCCTTCTGACTGCTGGAAACACCCCTACACCCAGCCCGCTCATCCCTGGGTGGCCAAGAGATGAAAAGCGAACACCTTCTGACAACAAAGGTTTCATCTCCATAGTTGCATTCGGATCAATAATTTTAACCTTGCCACAAAGTATCTACTAATTTCTCCTTGATATCTGACAGCACTTTACAGAGTGATATTGGTTGTGGTGTCTTTGGTGAAACTGACTTATTAAATTCTCTATTACATGGAATAGGGGGTCAGGACACACCGGAGGCCAAATCTCAGAAAAGACAGCGTGACCATCCTTCTAAAAGGTGTAGGAACAGAGGAGATCCTTGTCTGCCCTTGGCGACCAGGGAAAGGACCACAGAGAGGGAGAGAGAGGGCAGCTTGTGTGCGCACAGGTAAGTCACTTTGGATAATAGCAAATGTTAATAAATATTTATAACCTTTTAATGCAAGTCGCTTCTCCTGTTTACATTAAATGAATTAGAGCCCCACCACGAAGGACTTCCTCTGCTGAAAGGTCTCATTCATGGGGAGAAAACCTGTTCCCTCCTGGCACTTTATCGCACCACCAGAGAGGTTTGGGAAAGAAAGCAAAGAGCAAATGTGGCCGATGCTCAACAACTGCTACGACTGCACGGTCCCGGTTGTGGGTCCCCCCGGTTCAAGCCACCATGGAGAAGATGCTGGATGGAGAGGCAACACACATATAGGGAGATAAAAATCTGTTTATGTATCAAACCTTGAGAAGAGTCCTATTTCTGTGCTGTGTAAATATGCATGGTGCCCTGTTAGGACCATTTGAGCACATATTAGCATATGGATGCAGCTATATGCTAATACGGATGTCTGTGAATTTTATATTTATATATATTTATGCATGATGGCTCTGGGGGAGCCGGACTGTGGAGAAGCTTGATGAAATGCATTGCTGGAAATTCGGGTGCTACGAGGACTGCGTGGTTTCGAACCCACGGAAACCCAGCGGCGCCCCCTACACTTCAACCCATCAACAATGCCTGAAGGAATAGTAAGCGCAGGACCTCAGCAGGAGAGCGGTTGGGCACACCGAGGGGGACAGACTGCCTCGGGTCTGACATGGTGCACCGCCACTGCAGGATTCACTTCAACAAATTCTCTGAATTGTGCTGAGGATGACTTCCGAGGAGTGGGATGGATGAGGTGGGCAAGGAGAGCTGGAGGTGGCTGCAGGCCCGCGGGGTTTTTTTTGGCTTCCTTTACCCGTCTGTGGGGTGCTGCTTCTTTGGTGTGGGTTTTGGAAGAAACAGCCCGCGGCCTCCCGCTGCACTCCATTCCCACATACATCTTTTGGGTTCCGCTTACATAGGACGATAAAGCAGCACACACACACGCACACATCAAACTGCTTCCCCAGTTGTTTTTCATTGCTGGAGCTTTCGTACAATGTTCTCCTTAAGCTCCACAATCCTCACTCTAATTCTCCTTAGTTACTCTCCCTCTTGACCGCGATCGACTCAGAGAAGTGAGAAGTTCTCAGCCAGATTGTACCTTCTTCAGCCGTAAGATTCCCTCCTGCGTCTGGGGGTCAGTGGTGATCTCAAAGATATCTTTGTCATCTCCGCCGATGATGTTGTATGTTGACCTGGCGTTCTCCCCGATGTCCCGGTCGTTCGCCTTCACCTTCCCGCCAGGCTGCCCGATGCCGAGGTCCTCTGGTATAGTAAACTCATACAGACCTGGTGGTGGTGGGGGGGGGCACAGGCTGGTAGCTAGCACCTGATAGCATTTTAAGTCCCATTTAAGCTGTAAGTCATGTGTTCACATTCATCAGTAGGATGAGGCTAGCAGTCTAGAGTTTGCATAGCTGTTGGTGTTCAATGTTTAGGCAGTAAATCAAAGGTAACAGGAATAATGCAATTTTTGCAAATGCAAAAACTGTCCAGGTATTTTGTATTATATGCACTGCCTTATATTTGTATTAAGCTTTAGCTACCCTTGCAAAGTTGAAAATAATGCATCGCTTACTTTTGGAGAATTTCGGTGGGTTATCGTTGACATCACTCAGCGTGATCGTGACAGTAGTCGTCCCTGACAACCCGCCCATGTGACCGCCCATGTCCTTGGCCTGGATGACGACCAGGTACTCCTCCCGCATCTCGCGGTCCATCCCTTGCAGTGCGATTTTAATGACAGCTGAAATGACACAGGGAACCGCAAGGTGCCGATGACTCAGCAGGTGACTTTGAACCAGCGGCAGTTTGAGCCAAACTCCCCTTTGAATGTCGTCGGCCGGAAGATCTCCCGCCCCTCGCGATGTCTCATTTTCAGAGCTGCATTCAATTTAAATCAACTTTGGAATTAAATTAACTGAAAATCAATTCTGACCCAGGAATCAAGATGGTTGATTCATATTTAATTCTCATTCATCCTTGAACTGATTAATTTAGCTGAATTTCAATGACGGCATCAAAAATGCCTCTTTCATCCCCCAGCAAGTCAAGGCGGCAAACTCTGTCATTTCAGTAAACAAATAGATTAAAAATCCAGTGATGTGCAATGAATTCTGGGACAGAATCAGGAATCAGATTAATTTCTGGTACAATTAAAATTAATTTTAAACAGCCTCGAAATGCAGCTCAAAATGCAATTTACTTTGTCCTTTGGAGTTATTTAAAGTTTGCAGAAAGACAATACTGACCCCGATAATCCAATAATAATAATAATAATAATAATAATAATAATAATAATAATAATAATAATAATAATAATAATAATAATGCTTTCATTGGCTAGATGAATACCATATATCATATGAATATGGAAAATAAGAAGGCCCAACCCTGTTGATTTACTGCTGTGTGTACCCAGCTTGGGGCTACAAATTGGCTTGTTTGCAGACTTGTTTTTGTTCACCTGGACTCGTCTGAGTTCCAATCGCCCGTAAACAGAGCCGTCTGTCTGCTGTAATCTTAAATATTGTATGCAGAGTGGAACTTATTGACTCTAGTGCCACAGAACAGGAGAATGAGGCTTATCAGCAGATGTGAGTAATCCGCTCTGAATGCAGATGCTCGCAGGTTCATCAAATAAATATTAAAAGCGAGACACGGGCAGGCATAGGGTGGATTATGGCAAACTCGCACTGACATTTATTGTGCGTCTACACCAGTGAGGGATGGGCACTCTCTGCGCAAAAGGCGACCTCTGACTGCTCATTCATGTCAGTTTTCTGTGAAATGGGGCAACAGGTGGAGCAGTGGTTAGAATCACTCCAAGAGAGGTTGGTGCCTATTATTATTATTATTATTATTATTATTATTATTATTATTATTATTGCTACTGAGAAGAAGAAGAAGAAGAAGAAGAAGAAGAAGAAGAAGAAGAAGAAGAAGAAGAAGAAGAAGAAGAAATTAAATTAAATGAAACAGGCATTTTTGAATTTATCAATTTTTACACCATGGCTTTAAACTGATGCCTTGGACAAAGGTGATACAGACAGACAGACAGACAGACAGATAGATAGATAGATAGATAGATAGATAGATAGATAGATAGATGATTCACTGATAGGTCAAAATGGATGAGTCAGCTGTGTATACATTATACAGTTTATTGCATATAAGTCAGGTTTACCAAATTTCCAAATTTGTTTGCATGACACATTTAAAAGGAAATTTTAAGCAACAAGTCATGGATCATCATGTCACCCAAAGATGGAGAATTGCTAAGACTCTTCCCAAACCCCTGACCTCCGACCCCCAGGGCAACATGCTTATGGCACTTTATGGGACTC
Source organism: Heterotis niloticus (assembly GCA_018136845.1). Taxonomy (NCBI): domain Eukaryota; kingdom Metazoa; phylum Chordata; class Actinopteri; order Osteoglossiformes; family Osteoglossidae; genus Heterotis; species Heterotis niloticus. The sequence continues at coordinate 2,370,906 of CM030904.1, forward strand.
GGAGGTGGGTTATAGGGCAGGACAAATGCAGGTGGGTCCATCAGAACAGCTGTTTCCTAGGCCAGCCTCCTAAACCGGGCCTCGCTGCCACGGAGCAGGGGCAGGATTTGGACAGGCAGGCATTATCGCTGTAATAAGGCCGCCACAGCCGAGCCCAGGGGGAACTAATCCAGGCGCTTCCTAAAACCGTGATGCAGGGTTCGACTACATTCTCATTTCAGTCCACGTCCATTACCTTAGCCTAATCCTCAAGAACCACGAGCCCTTTCCAGTTAAATCATAATTGTCAAATTGCGGGCGAAAGGAAAACACTCATTTTCATTGATGTCTCAGAACTTTTCCTTGTCCATTTAGCGAGTGATGGATTTCACCGTAATGTTGACTAAATTGCCAGAATCGGTTAATTTGCTGCATTGGTCTGGAGGTGTCAAATGGGTTGTTTTGGATGGCAGTTTTAATGGCTGCAACCCCCCTACCTTTTATCTTTCATTAAAATTCATTAAAACATCTGTCTCATTTGAATGAGCCATCTGCATATATTCAACAATTATGGAAAAGGCGCACTGTTTTCTAAGGAGACTGTTTTATATCTCATTTCCGAGCAAAGGGGGGTCCAGATAGTCACACTAAATAATCAGCATTAACAACACTGGGGGGAGAGTTATTTGAACAAAATCTCCTAGAAAATCAAAAGAAAAAAGCAAATAAATAAATAAATTACAAAAAAAAAAAAAAAAAACTTTGTACGATTTGAACTGATTTATCGTCTCTTTGTTTTCCAAATCATGATCTTTTAATTTCCGTTTAATTACTTATTAACGTAATTTTGCTATTTAATCGTGCTGCTCACAGACACGCAGCTAACAAGGCTGCAGAAAATGTAATTAAAATGTGAGACAGGGTTCAACACCGCAGGGACTGCAAGTAAAAAGTGGAGACGATGGACGCAGCATCTGCTTAAGGTGACATCACTGTGGGTTAGAGACCGAGGTGTTTGTCCACCCCCACCTCCCCTGGCCCCGCCCCTAATCCCAATAGCCCTGCTCCTCCGTGGCCCCACCCACTCATTCTCACCGGTGTTGGGGTCGATGGAGAAATAGGGCTGCCCCTCCAGGATGCTGTAAACCAGCTTGGCACTGTTGCCGTACACAGGATCGTCTGCATCTGTTGCCGTCACCCTGGTGACCGACGTACCTGAGAAGAGGTGGGGCGGGGACACAGAACATCAAACGGCGTCGAAAAACCTCAAGACAAACAACGAAGGGAAGGAGCTCTACTGCCTGGAACAAACTTCTCCACAATCACTCACAGTGACTCATTCATGCATCCCTTTCTTCTCTTCTTCCTTTTTTTTGGAAAACAGTAAGTAATTTATAAACCCGTCACATACTTTACCTGCCTGACACAGGCTGATGGCATCTTTGACTTTGTGTTCCACCTGATGGCAACTCAACCATGGGAGACGCTCTTACAGCATAAACATGGCGAGAATTAGAATTCCTACACCAGTAGGGCTCCGTACCCCCCGGGGTTGTGCTTATCATGAATACATTAGCATCGTCGTTTAGCCTATAAAAAAAAAAAACCTATTAAAGATGCATCACAAGGCCAAGGGCCTACTGACATGCTTCTTCTTCTTCTTTCGGCCGCTCCCGTTAGGGGTCGCCAGAGCGGATCAATTGTTTCCACTTCTTCCTGTCCTCTGCATCTTTCTCCGTTGCACCCACCACCTGCATGTCCTCCTTCACCACATCCATAAATCTCCTCTTAGGCCTTCCTCTCTTCCTCTTGCCTGGCAGCTCCATCCCTAGCATCCTTTTCCCGATATATCCAGAATCTCTCCTCTGCACATGTCCAAACCAATGCAATCTCGCCTTTTTGACTTTGTCTCCAAACTGTCTAACCTGGGCTGACCCTCTAATATACTAATTTCTAATCCTGTCCATCCTTGTCACACCCATTGCAAATCTTAACATCTTTAACTCGGCCACCTCCAGCTCTGCCTCCTGTCTTTTGGTCAGTGCCACCATCTCCAACCCATAAAGCATAGCTGGTCTCACTACCATCTTATAGACCTTCCCTTTCACTCTTGCTGGTACCCTTCTATCACAAATCACTCCTGACACTCTTCTCCACCCACTCCACCCTGCCTGCACTCTCTTCTTCTCCTCTCTTCCACACTCCCCATTACTATGAACTGTTGATCCCAAGTATTTAAATTAATTTACCTTCGCCAACTCTATTCCCTGCATCCTCACCATTCCTTTGTCCTCCCTCTCATTTACGCACATGTATTCTGTCTTAGTCCTACTGACCTTCATTCCGCAAATCTCTCTAGAGCTTTTCTCCACCTCTCCAGGGTCTCCTCAACCTGCTCCCTACTCTCACTACAGATCGCAATGTCATCCGCAAACATCATAGTCCACGGTGACTCCTGTCTGATCTCATCTGTTAACCTGTCCATTACCATTGCAAACAAGAAAGGACTCAAAGCTGATCCTTAATGTAATCCTACCCCCACCTTGAAAGCATCCGTCACTCCTACCGCAGACCTCACCACTATCACGCTGTCCTTGTACATATCCTGTACCACTCTTACATACTTCTCTGGCACACCCGACTTCCTCATACAATACCACAGCTCCTCTCTAGGTACCCTGTCATATGCTTTCTGTAAGTCCACGAAGACATAATGCAACTCCTTCTTACCTTCTCGGTACTTCTCCATCAACATCCTCAGAGCAAACATTGCATCTGTAGTACTCCTTCTTGGCATGAAGCCATACTGCTGCTTGCTAATTGTCACCTCCCTTCTTAACCTAGCTTCCACTACTCTTTCCCATAACTTCATGCTGTGGCTGATCAGTTTTATCCCTCTGTAGTTACTACAGCTCTGCACATCACCCTTATTCTTAAAAATTGGTACCAGTACACTTCTCACTTTCCAAGATTACATTAAACAATCTGGTTAAAAACTCCACTGCCATCTCTCCTAAACACTTCCATGCTTCCACAGGTATGTCATCTGGGCCAACTGCCTTTCCATTCTTCATCCTCTTCATAGCTGTCCTAACTTCTTCCTTGCTAATCCATTGCACTCCCCTATTCATAATCCCTACATCATCCAACCTTCTTTCTCTCTCATTCTCTTCATTCATCAGCCCCTCAAAGTACTCTTTCCATCTGCTCAACAAAGTCTCCTCGCTTGTGAGTACGTTTCCATCGCTATCCTTTATCACCCTAACCTGCTGCACATCTTTCCTAGCTCGGTCCCTCTGCCTAGCCACTCGGTACAGGTCCTTTTCTCCCTCCTTAGTGTCCAACCTCTTATACAATTCACCATACGCCTTTTCTTTAGCCTTTGACACCTCTCTCTTCACCCTATGCCTCATCTCGTTGTACTCCTGTCTACATTCTTCATCTCTCTATCTATCCCACTTCTTCTTTGCCAGCCTCTTCCTCTGTATACTCTCCTGTACTTCCTCATTCCACCACCAGGTTTCCTTGTCCTCCTTCCTCTGTCCAGATGTCACACCAAGCACCTTTCTAGCTGTCTCCCTTACCACTTCTGCTGTAGATGCCTAGCTCACTGGTAACTTTTCAGGCCTACTGACATGCCGATGGAAGGAAATCGAAAAATAAAGTGCGTGCCAAAATTTATTTACACTCTAATATTTCTTAAAACCTATTCTTTTTTAATTAATGAATCATGTCAATGCTTTAATATATAGCTGGGTAGCATCAGCAGACAGATGCAAGCATGAATAAACGTCATGCCGGTTCATAGCAAACAGGGGCTGGTGAACTGGTGCGTTTTTGTTTCCATTCACATATTTACACAACGCTTTCTTTTCATTTAGATAATCGATCCGATCAGCCCATTCGTCAATAGCCTATAAACGCAACGCTACAGGATGTGGGACATTGCTATGTCCTCACGCCAAGTTCACGCAGAATGAAACAGCAGCGCTGATTCCGGGCTTTTGTACAACATCGACGGATTAATCGGTCTGTTATTTTTGCAGCTTGTTTGCCCTGATCGCCCTTCAGCGGTGCCTGAAAATCTCTGCCTAATGAGAGTCTGAGGAGAGTGTGTTTATTAGGCCACATGCGGAGCGGGAGCAAAGGGCCATGTTCGAGCCGGGTGGCCCCCCTCCCGCTCCGTAGGCGGGAAATAAGGGGGAAAGGAGTTCAAAAAGCAGATTGGAAATGAGCGACGTGATGTGCGGACGGGCCGACCTGGACGACTGCGCTGCGTGACCCGCCGCTCTGGCAGCCAGCAGCTGGGATGCGGGAAAGCGGGGCGCCACAGCGAACTGACAGTCCAGATGGCGTGGTAATTGTTTGTAAAGGATGTTCTTTGGTGTTCTGACAGCTCTGCTAAGTGCCCGGTGGTTTGCAGGAGGCATCGGGCCCAGCCACAGGTATCTGGAGCTGTCCGGTTTGGAGGAGGAAACATGGCGGACTGTCCAAGGACTGGAGTCCCAGCTGTGGTTGTACGGGGGTGACCATGGCTGGTGACTCTCCTTTTAGCCTTGAAGAGGAGCTTCTGGTCTCCATGGCAGTTATCCACACTACTTCATGGGTGTGTAGCGGAGGTCTGGGGCTATGAATGCTTGCTAGATCGATACTTTTCTGCTGCAGAAGTATTAGCCTGGAAAGTCTGGTCTGGCTTCTCATGTCTCACCTTTGACCCAGGAGACACCCACGTGTGGGCGTGCAAGCCTTGACTCTACAATTAACCCCCTGTGTTAAGAACCTGTTATGACCCAGCCAGTAAATAATAAGCACCAAGAGACTCGATCGATAAGCCCCGCCCCCTCAGCTGAAACACAGTTTGATGTATCCAGGCAACCTAACCCCTCTGCTTGAGAAGGTCCTGGAAGCCAATTATTTATGACTGATCGTCCACCCAGGCCCATAGAGACGGCGTGTTGTACAAGTAAATCCTCCATCTTTACTGCGCACATGAACATGCTGGGTTTCACCTCTGACCCCTGACCTTTATGTGTCTACAGCGTTAACCTCAGAATAAGAACAGCACATCAGTATGGTGCACAGCAAAAAAATACAGAAGCTACAATAGCAATGGGCACTGAACTGCGGCACAGCCAACACCAGGCCTGAAAAGAGCAACAGGCGGCAGACAGAGGGCCACATGGCGGGGAAAATGAGCCATTCCAGGACTTTTCCATAGATTTGATTTTGTCGTATGTTGAAAAAAAATGCACGTCCGGGCGAGATCGAAACCGATGCAAAACGTAACTCCTTCACCTGCTAGGACTTGAACTTGGTGCTCGTTCAAACTTGGAAAACAGTTAATCGTGTTGAATAATTACTAAATGTGCTAAGTTTGGGTGAAACTGTATGCTAGCCAGGAATAAAGCGATTTTTCCCTGAAAATACCCAGCATTCAGTCTATATTGAAGCCACACAAACTGCAGTTTAGGGCTTCCGGTTGAAAATGTCACGCTTGAATCCCCACTACTGCCATAGAACCCTGGATTATGGTATTCACCCTAACTGAGTGAATATCTCCCTGTTGTGTAAATGTATAAATCACTGCAAGTATCTCTGTACAAGAGTGTACAAACATCACATCGTGAGCCATCCTGGAGACAAGCATAAGATAAATAACAGTTAATTAGTATTTACAACCAAAAGGTCTGTTCTGTCATTTATGCCTCCAAGTTAAAGGGAATAAGTTTTTCTCATTATCATGTAAACAGGACAAGAATCACTCCGGTTTCTGAAAAACACGACGATCAGCAATGCTGTAGGAAGAAATCACAGCCATAAATGTCATCTCTTAAGTGTCGGTTTGCTTTATCTCATTCTTCGCCAATGAATCACCGAACACATTCAAACTTGCAGACTTAACAACCAAACAGAATCCGTCGTGCCAATAAATTCAATTATTCATAATTTCAGGTCGAAGCCCATCGCGGAGGCAGCCGGTCCCTTTTAGCAAAGCGTGTGACAAAAGGAGAGACTTTGGCTCTAAAAGCCACCCTGCGTGCAGGATGGTATTTAAACTCCCAGGAGCGTATTCGGCCGTGCGTGAAACAGTGTATGGCAGCGAGCGAGCGGAGCAAATTAATGGCGGCAAATGGAAATGAGGCCCACGGAATCTCACTCGGTCAGAGCACGGCGCTGAGGACGAGGTGGAGGTGTGGGGAGCCCACTACTGCGGGCCATGTCCAATTACTGTCCCAGCCATTTCCAGTATTAAAAATAATAATTCAAATTTTGGAAAAAAAAGGGAAAATAGCACTACAGTGCCAAAAAGTAGCAGTGCCTTGAAACTGGTTAAAATCCCAGGACACACACTTGTACCCTTGGTTGAGGAACTTGCCTTGACTTGATACGATAAAAATTACTGTAGAAATGGGTAAATCAGTGTAAGTAACCTACTTTGCCAAACTAACAATTAAAGTTGTGTTGAAAAAATGTGAATACATTTGTATTGCAATACAATAACTTGTACAAGGGTACAGTGGCAGGAGCAAAATTACTGACAACCTTCTTACAAACTGACAACCTTCTGATTGCCAGGCACCAACACCAATCCCTCCTCTACCTGCTGTCTATGTTTTGGTCACATGGATGGACCGGGATGAAGGGTGCCATCGCTTGAAACCGTCTGTCTCTCAGCGTGTTCCCACGATGAGAAGAGATAAATTGCAGAGACAAGTCGGGGGGATAAAAAAAAGAAGCGTGTGGGTGCTCAGCGCAAGGGAACATGACACACGGAAGGAATTTATTTCCAAACCTGTGATTCCTTAAAATGAGTACCTCAGAAAAATGCAGGTACAGTTACTGTGATGCGTAAAAACCCAGAGGAATAAAAAGCAGTAAACAAAGGGAAGAGAGGGTAAAAAACATGCAGCCAGTGAGGCATGAAATAACACCACCTCACCCGGCACCACTCCTTCTCCTCTTCACTTTCCACACTTAGAGGTGAAATTTTTCCCTCCGATAACAGGAATGAGCGATTGGAGACATTTCTTCGCATGGCACTGTTCCAAATCAGAACAGATTAGCTCCTCCGTCTTCAATATTGTACCCTGGCTCCACGGATGCCGGATGGGGGGCCCGACAAAGCGTTCGCAGCCCCGGTGGTCTGGGGGAAACTCGATTGGTAGGATATTGTCTCCGGCTTCATTTCATGTTTAGCGGCGCAGGTGCGATGAGTGCAGTGTAGTAGCTATAAACTCAGGGAGATTACAGAGGGAAACTGTGTTAGGAACAATGGCCAAAGTAGATTGAGCTCCCCGACAAGTAGTCATAGACACCTCGGTCGGCGCCTTACGGGGCCCCACAGAAGTCAATCGACTGATGCAAGCGGTCGCTTGCCTGACAGTTATTCCTGCGCACATTGCGCCTAAGAGGAGGATTTCTGGGGAAGTCAGAATCGGGTGGATAAATCCAGGTTATCCCTCTGTCTTATGAGAGGTGGCCCCTCTGGGCCACCTGCTTTTCTTGACAGCTTGCTCTTGGAGGTCCTCAAAAGGCACCGCTGCAAGGCACAAGGAGAAGGTCAACAAGCTCCTGGTCAAAACCAAGAGCTGGTGTATTTAGGTACAGTGGCAGCTCCAGAAGAACAGCTTTTCAAACTCAGGATGTCAAACTTACAGAGCACCAATGGAACATCCAGTGAAGGACATGCTAATGGCTACAGCATCAGGACAAAAGTATGTGGACCCCTCCTTCTAATGCCTGAGTTTTGGTAACACCCATACAGCACCCAAACACATTCTGAACAAATGTGTGCTTCCAGCTTTGTGGCCACAGTTTGGGGAAGAAGAAGCTCCTTTCCTGCTCCAGCATGACTGTACCCCTCTGTGCACAAAGCAAGCTCCACAAACACAGGGTTTGGCCAGGTTGGTATGGAAGAACCTGAGTGGCTGCACAGCCCTGACCTCAACCCCACCGAACACCTTTGGGATAAACCGGAACGCGGACTGCAAGCTCGGCCTTCTCGCCGGGCTCATATAATATTTTGTTATTTTTCATACTATGTCTTGAGATGAATGTCTTGTATGAAGTTTGTATTTTCAGAACAAAGGTACACCAGAGGAGGAAGAAAAAGGAAAAATCAATGTGGAACTTCCTTCAGCCATGAAGAGGCAGAAACATGTTCGCTGGGGGGTCAGCGGTGAGCTTTGCTCTGCACTTGGGTCAAGGCTTCGACTGTTTGCTCAGCAGCCCAGCAGACTCCCGGTACAAGGCATGAAGCTAAGGGGCCCCACCAGTTGGGCCCCCTTTGTATTTGGGGGCCGCCATGTCTGATAAGGAGTGCACATCCTGGATTTAGGCACGAGGGCTCTGGAGCATGGGAGGGTAGTGCTGGTCCAGCCCTGCCCACACTGAGGTCCAAAGAACCTTATACAACTACTGCATCAACAACACCATGATCCCCCATGAGCGACATGGCATTTTGCAGGGTTTTGCTACAGTCCAGTGCGCTGTGAATCCAAGCGCCATCCAAACTGTTACCATTTAAAACTTCTCCACGTTACCATCATGTTACCATATCTTGCATAGCCCAAGGTTGTGGGAACATCACATTTAGTGTGTGGGCTGGTGGAGCTTGGGGCTTAGAGCTGCCCTCTTGCTGTTGAAGGACAGGGGTTTAAATTCCTGCTCCTGCTGTATAGCCCTTCATCCAAGTACTTACATTTAATTCAAAAAGTAAAAATTACCCAGCTGTATAAAGGGGTAAATCGCTGTGAGTAACTGAACGAACAAACCTCTCAATGGCTACATCACCTTGGCTAAAAGTGTTAGATAAATTATGGAGAATAACATTGCAGTGGCCCCATCTGTATCTCCTTTTTAAAAACAGGCACTTAGTGGATCCACATCACAGGGATGGGCCTTCAGACCCAAAGCCACAAGGTTATGTGCACGTCCTGAACCTACTCTGCAGTGCTGGAGTGCTGCAGTTCTTTTGGTACTTTTTATACATACAAGCCAGCTCATTATTGCCCACGAAATTGCCGGGCCTTCTGTGCTTCCTCGGGAGAGGGAGAGGAATCTGGCTTTCCGTCTGGCAACTGGGGTCCAGCTGCAGCTCAAACCGTAATGAGAGGGCGGTCGCTGCCCTTTCTGGCCGCTGCTGGCATTGCCGCCACGTGGAAAATAGAAAGCATTCCCACGGTCCAGATTTGAAAACTCACCAAAAGTGGATTTGTGGAAGTGAGAGTGTGCGTTTTGCTTCCAAATGGATGCTGAAATATTACAATAGGAAACACGAGCCAAACACCAGATGTGCGATATTTGTTCGTTTTTATTTTAAGCATATAATTTGGCCCAATAAAAAAGTAATAAAGAGAAATGAGCCCGCAGTCCATTATTTTGTTCTTTATAAGCAGCATGCAAAATAAGTGCCTACGAACCGTGTCATTTATACCTACTGTTTAGGTGTTAACTCAAGATATGCGTGTATTTAGAAGCTGTTATCACAGATTGTTATCACAGATAAGAGGATAAATGTGATCAGCATGAAGATCTTTTTTTTTTAAAATCAAACAATGCAGGTGGTGCTTTTTAAACTAAACATGCTTGTAAAGAGACATTTCATCCATCCATCCATCCATCCATCCATCCATCACCGATAACTTTGCATCAGTGTAGGGCTGTGGAGGTCTGGAGGCTGTGCAGGAAGCACAGAGTGTGAGGAACGTGACACCAGACCATCTCAGAACAAAGTCATGCACGCTATGAACAATTCAGAGTGACCAGGTCACCTTAAACACATGTCTTTGGACTGCGGGAGGAAACCAGAGCACCTGGAGAAAACCTACACAAACACAGAAAGAACATGCAGACTCCACACAGACTGAGCCTATGGCATGATGCAGGGGGACAACACCTCTCACACCTGAACATGCTAAGCTGAGATGGTGACCCTGGTGACAGGTGTCCTGTAGTGCTGTCATGCTCAGCTGCTGGATGTCACCAAAAAAGTCCAGTTTGGCCTGTATTTACCACCGCAGGGAAGATGCGGTGTGTCTCAATACTGCCAAAGTGCGAGGCAACGGAAGGATATTAGCAGGCAAAGTTTTTCATCTTTCATTCGGAGAGGAGCAATTTAGACTGAGCCGAGCGGTGTAATGTGATTTACCACGCGGCCGATGACGGAGAGGGATGCTCACTTAGTGCGCTTTATCAACACACACAGCGACACCGAATGGCGTCAGTAATAAGATGGTAATAAAGCTTCTCTTACTGCAGACAGCTCCTGATAACACAGCTAGTGCCCCCCCCACCGCCAAAGCCATGGCTCTACAGGTCAGATGGGGCAGGACTGGATGGGGACAGGACCCTATATCCTCACCTTTCAGAATCAACCTGCAATTGAAAAGAACACGACGGGGGGTGGAATTTAAATGCAAAGAGCACCCCCCCCAAACAAATATCTCCTTTCCAAAAACTTAAACAAGAAACAACGTTGGCGTCACTTTAGTTTAGAAATTAATGATGTCTGATGAAAGCGGGAGGCGGCCCTTAGCAGCGTGAACGAGGAGCCGGGGGTGGCGAAGGGTCTGACAGATGACAGAGCCATTACGCGCCCGAGAGTCGGCAGAGTGTGGGCCGCGACAAGTCGCTTACAGGATGCAAACAATTAAAAATGTCCTTTATACGCTGCCGATGGCAGCCAGAGATACCGCCATTTTGTTGGTGCGGTGCCATTAATTTGCTTTAATTATGTCCCTGGGAGAAAGTGGGACACAAATAGACGGCCCGTGCGCCGCTTCATGGCGTTCAGTTATTCGTCCCTTGATGCAAACTGCAAATGGAATTAAAAACAGGAAGCAGATGCATAAACATACATCCAGTACAGTGCCTGTAATATGGGAAGCTGCCTGGTGTGGGTACGAGTGCATGGCTGACAATAACAATCTCCCCGATTTGACAGGGTTGAACCGCATGACGAAAACACTCAAAAAAAGGGTTATGATAATGGTTGTGATACCAGCCATGAGATCTGGTGGCCAAACAGCAGCATATGACAAACATCCTCATCTAAAGCAATGTTCCAGCATCATCTATAAGCTACTGTGTCACCTTTTTTCACCCATATCTTTTTATTGATCCATTATCGTGGTTGTGGTCATACTGGTCTGGAGTCCAGCTCCTGGTCTGGTCCTGGTAGTAACATGTCACCTGTCTGATTCAGCATCATTTTAAAATGACCCCATTTGGTTTGGTTCGCGCTCTTCTGTCTAGGAATGCTTCCTCAGTGCTAACCAGGGTATTACTGTACACATTTCAGGAAAATGATCAAGTAAATTTTCTATATGGTGCAGCATAAAAGAAGCAAACCTTGGACCTGTATTTCAAAGTGAATCATCTTGATAAAAACGGCTATAAAGAGTGCCCCATTATACTTGGATATAAACCACTGTGACCTTGCATTAAAAGAAGAAAAAAGAAAGATAGGGATCATTATGAATACATAACATTCAGTGTACACAATATCATGGAATCACCTCTGCGCCTCTTGTTCACAGCCAAGGTGAGAAAATTATTTATGTGTGAGGATTAACTGCCCGTGTGGTGTTTTTCAGATTAGACCCCCTTGTCGAAATTTACAAGGCCGAAGCTAGCCGAGGGGCAGGGAGGGTTCTTTGATAGGGAACCAAGCCGTGGGTCTGCAGTTGTTCCTTCTGACTTATTTAACCTGGATTCCTTCTTTATCTTACCATGTAGGTAGATAAATGGGTGGACTAGCAACTTTTGTCAGTATGTGTATAAAAAAGGTGTGATAAAGAATGTACTGGAAGTTGTTCAAGAGGCTACACACTGGAGGGGTCAACCTTGGGTTGCTTTGCTCCTTTACTGTACATGACTTGGTGGAGGAAAGCATGCAGGATGTGTGGCCCATTCGGATCCCTGTGCACCTGGCGCATAGTCGCCCAACACCAACGAGATACAGGAAAGCAGTCAAGGACTGAGAGAAGGTGCAGGCATCCACAATGATCTGAAATCAGATTCATATGCCCTGATAATGGGGTTTCACCAAAAGTGCAAAGCTGAGTTAAAGTCAGATTCCAACTGGATTCCAGTTCAATTCTACTGTTCATTTCTGTATTTAGCTGCTAAATTTTTTATGTTCAGATGTTTACAGTTATTCAACCATCTGAATAGCCTGGTGACTTTTACCAGATCAAACTGGAGTAAAGTGCATGATCAAGGGTACCAAGGGGTGTGATTTGAATCCGGGTCCTTTGAGTTGAAGGTGGAAGTTGTTGCCGCAATGCCACCTGCTGCCTAAGGAGTCTGGAGCTGACCAGAAGATGCCACTCAAAAACAGTCGGTTGGCACTTGGTCCCAGCTCCTTCCAGGAACATCTGACTGAGGCTTCCCGGTAAATAGACTCGGCTAGAGGCTTTTCAGGCCCGCAGGCAGGTGCGAATCGGACTGAAGAGGCCACAGTCGATATTTCACTCGCGGCGTGACACTTGGAAACACTCGACGCTCTGAGATGCGGCTGTCAAAGAACACAACAAAAGCGGCGCACCTCACTAGAAGGAGAGCGGAGGCGCCGTTTTGTGGCAGGAGGGAGCAGGGTTGCCAGCGAGACGGCGGCAACAGACACAAACACTTCAGAGTCCGCCAAGAACTCCGCCAGCATGAATCATCATCTTCATCACCGCCGTCCGTCACCCCTCTTTGTCATTCCCTCCTCATCGTAACGCCTGACACACACTCAGCTCTTAGATCTGGCAGGGCTGAAGTAGTAAAACCCATCAGGCCCGAGGTACGAGCGTGGCGGCAAAGCTGTAAGAACCGCAGCCTGGACGCCCCGGCTAATGGTACCAAAGGGGCTCCTAATAGACGAGATGGATTACAAGATCAAGATGCCGCTGCTTATTTCTTCTCTTTCTTGCCGGCGACCTTGCTTTGCCATCCTTTACATTCCCCGTCTCTCTATCCTCCGTGGGCGAAAGAGGCCACATGACGGATGTCGGCCTTCCCTGTCGCCACTCTACGAGCGAGCGAGCGCTGCACTCGGGCCCTTTGCTCGGGGTCCCCGAGGAGGCACTCAAAGAGGAGCCGCCATTCCGGAGCTCAATGAGTTTATTCAATTATAAATCGGAAGGCTGTTTACTTTGTTCTTCTTTACCCACAAAGCACTTGGCCTCTTCCTTCAGCTTCGCCCCTTTCCCTCATGAGTGTTTACTTTGTAAAACCACTAGTATAAAAGAAGTACTTTAAAAAGATCAGAAAAAATATGTATATACAGTACATAAAAATAATATATATATAAAACCAGAGTAATCAGAGCTTTTAATTTGGGACGGGTGAGCTGAGTGCCTGCAGGGATACACAGCTACAGTGTGTAACTCTCTCCATTAATAATGTAGGAGCCGTGGGGGGGGGGGTATTCTGGTGGTGGGGGGGTTGGGGATTAAATGCAAAGCTTCACACACACACACACACACACACACACACACACACACACTCACGCTCCAGCAAAGACTGCTGCTAAGTTCCAGAGGAGCTGCAATACGGACGGCGCTGCGACACAGAGACAAAGACACACACACGCGCGCGTGTTTCTATCTTGAAAAAATGAGTAAGGAATTGCAAAGAAAAAGCCCAGCAACACATAATATGACACTCCCCACGCACACCCAACTTGTATAAGTGATCCTCCTCTCGGTGGGGGGTGGCAGCAAGGGGTACTGACATCTTATCATGGGCCCAATCTTTCTGGAGCTACAGTACCACCGGGAAGGATCAGGCTTCCAGGGCTTTGTTCTACTCCTGGTTCCTCAAGTGTTTCTTTTCGCCTAGAATACCACTGCACCATATTCTACATGAGGAAGTGCATCCCAAACATAAAGAACATAGCTTGGCACCTGATGGATCCTGGACCCCTTTAGTTCCCCTTCTGATGTTTTCCACCTGGCCAGGGTCATGGTGGTTGGCATCCTAGCCCAGAATCACTGGGAACTGGGCTGAGACTATACTGTGCCCTGGATGGGGCAGTGGTCCAGCAATGCAAAGGGACCACAAACTATGTTGATTTAGAGCAACTAATTAACCTGAAACTCAGGTGTTTGGACTGTGGGAGGAAACCAGGGCACCTTGAGGAAGTCTGCATAGACATAGAGCATGCAAACTTCACACAGTCTGAGCCAGAGTCAAACCTGCACCCAAACAGCCCAGATGCTGCATCAGCAGGTTGTCCAGACCTTTACCCATGTGCCAAATTGCTCGTCATGATAACGTTGGTGGCATCAACCCTCAGCCCAGTGTTCACCTTACAACCGCACTGCTCCTCCTGAGATTCCTGTCTCCTCTACTTCCACCTGTGTCATTCAGCCTGAGGAATCGCATGCCGATCGAGGACAGGCACCCTCACTGGTGTGGAGAACAATGCCAACCAGACTGATAAACTCCATGAAAAAAAAAAAAAAAGAACCAAAACCAAGCCATTACTTCCTCTTTGAAGAACTAATGGGGGTGGGAGGAGGAGGTGCCATAATCGCAAGGGCTGAAACTTTGCTATTGGAAGGTTTTGGGTTCAATTCCTACTTTCAACTGTAGCACCCTTGATCAAGGTAGTCTTCCTGAATCAATACAGAAAAAATTTACCCTGCTCTCTATACAGGTAAATCACCGCAAGGCTGTATGTCCAGGATAAAGGTGTCAGCAAAATACATGTTAATAATAACTTAAATAAGTATGCATTGATGTTTTGGATAATGGTTGACGCACTGTGCCCCACCATACGAACACACATGCACACACAGGAGGTATATAATCCCCATGCCCACCTCTGCAATGATTATGCTGTCAGCGAGGATCAAACTCGCCACTCCAGCCTTCACAACGGTGCCCGGCCCATTAACACCAACCGGGCCTATTTATGCACCTCGCTCATTACGGTAAGAGCCGCATAGGGACAGGAGCAAAAAAAAAAAAAAAACGGTTCAAGTGATTCATTTGCTTCCCTTTTATCACTTTTTTTCCTGGCTTCCAATGAAAGGCTGACTTTTCAAAAGCAATAGACGGCAGCATTGTCCATTTCTGCACCGCGTTCTCCACCCATCACTGGCGCCCGCAATCTCACGCCGAACACATTGAATGGCTTTATTACCTGGAAACCAGATTTTTTTTCTCTCCCCCCTTCGGCCACAGAGTAGAAGCTAGGTATTTAACATCACAGCCGGGAGGATCTGGGCAAATTGCACCAAATCGACAAGGAGCATGGAAATTGCTGGGGGGGCAGAAACCCGGAGATCACGCAGGACCAAAAAAATGTGTTTCGCAAACATAGGAAGGTGCATGAATCAGAGCTCCGGCAAGCTGGCACGTGGGGATGCACGCCTCAGTTGGAGCGCGGGGATAAGCACCCATTTGTCGCATCGTGCCTCCTACACAGACATCAAACACGTTCGTTCCACCACCAGAGTCCTCACCCTGTTTATTCTGGTGGAGAACATCGAAAATAACACGCGGCGCTGTTAACCGTTGACAGCACTGGACCGCTCAGGTTTTTTTCTTCATTCTCAATCTGTCTTTCCAGAAATTGTACTCAAAATGTTTGCCATTATATCCTTTTAATAACAGCAGATAACAACTGCTCAAAATAACAGACTGAAGTAGCTGTGAGCCAGCGAGTTATGGGGAATCGGGGAAATGCACTGAAATGCAGAGGTGGGTAAGGGCCGCCGGTAGCTTCTGCAGGGATGGATGGCAACTATAAGAGGCTGTGCATGCACACACACACACACACACACACACACACACACACACACACACACACACGCACACACACACGCACAGAAATGCAGGGAAAGGGAGCAAGAAGCAGTCAGGTGGAAGGGAAACGGCGATGGCTGGTTGGTTATTTAAAGTGAGACTCAGCTTGCTGGAGGCCTCCGATGCCCCCCACTCCCTAACCCCACAAATCTCAGTCCAGGCCAAGGTCACTGAAATTATGGGGGAGGGTAAGTGTGGGGGCGGGGGGCACACTATCATCTAGGGGGGCAGCTGCGGCCTCCAGTCCAAGTGGAAGCAGGGCAGTTATATGACCAACCTCATTCCATTCTCCCTCAGTGCACCAAGCCCACTTTATTATTTTGAGTCCTTTTAATGGTCACTTTTCTCACAGGCAACTTACAACTCAGGTTTGTACACTAAACTCCTTGTAGTGACTTACCCGATGTACAGCAATGTAATTTTTACTGCACCAATTCAGGGTAAATACCTTGGTCAAGGGAACTAAAACAAGTGTTGGAGGTTTACACCAGCAGCTCTAACCACCAATCCACCCGCTTCTCTCTCGTTCAGTCAGCTGCTATTAAAATGTTTCCCTGCATGAAATCACTCTGCTATATAAACAAAGTTTTACACAGATACTAAATCACTGTGAAAAAATGATAAACATACAAGTCTGTGGATTTTCCTATTTCATAAAAAGTCACGGTAATTGCCATGAATGAATGAAATTGTAATCTATGAAATTAAATGAATTATTTATGACAAGCAACATAAGGCAAAATAGGACAAATATGCAACAAATTGACGGCTCACTGTGAATGTATAGGAGGTGTGTGGGGCAGTAGCTGGAGTGCTGGTCAGAGCTTCTGTCTTCTACTTGAAGGACCCCGGTTCAAAAATGAATTCCTGCTGAAGTGCTCTTGATCCAGGTTCTTACCCTAAACCTATGCTTTATAAATGAGTAAATCAGTGTAAATAGCTTATTGTATAAACCCAGTGGTGTAAAGTTGCTTGTACCTTAATCATCTGTAAGGTCCTGCTGACCTAACAGATGACGAAGGTACAGGTGGTCAAGCAGCTTTTGTGTCAAACTCTACTTAGCGTCATTGTAAGACAGAAATGAACCTGATCTGAGCTCTCATGTCGACCTTCAGGTCCTGGAGGATCCGTTTGTTCCCAGCAGAAGCGGGGCAGGTTACTGTCGCAACGTCAGACCACCCAACCTGGTTGCAGAATTTCCACCCATCATGCTGTACTCTTGGAGTCAAAGACCCCATTAGCAAAAAGAAAGGCCTGATAATCCTGCGAGAGCCCCGCAATCCATACAAATGACCCATAATTCCCTTTTGTGCTTTGAACCTGCGACAGCAAGTGACAAATTTAAATTAATTTTGGCCAAATGAAACCACAGAATAATCTCATGAATATATATAGTCTGAAAGTCTTCGCACCGTCAAAAATTTAATGACAAACAGAACAAATTCAGTCATTGTAATATTGGGAGGTCAGAGTCACATTGCAAGACTAATTATAGAAAGCTATATTTTAAGGGCTTTAATGTGGATAAAAAGGTTTCCAGCCTTTTTAATGGAATGAAATATGGCCAGCCATGCCATATTCTTTACTCACACGTTTCCCTGAGCTGGGAGCTGCTGCAGGAGATGCTGCTCATTTCTCAGACTTCGTGTCTCTGTACCTTTACTGTAGTTTTCAGCTTGTTTATGGTGGGTACTTTGCATGAAGAGCCACTACATATGTATTCCAATGTGCTATAAAGCCAATTAGCCCAGAAAATCTAGAAAGTTCTGCCAGATCAGTCTAGTGTACGCCCCATTCCTATGTTAAGTGTGCCGCTGTGCCGCGGCATTCCCTCCGAAGACTTTGACACGTGGTCCATGGTTAATCCTCTCCCTGGCTGCTAATCTGCTTGCTGGACCATCCGTTACAACTGAGTGTGTTTGGTTTGGGGAGGCAGGCGGGGGGGTCCCGGTCCTGCGCCAGCAGCCTGTTAGTGGCCGATAATTGTGCAACTCTTTTGATGGAAACCAGAGTGGCGCCGCCCTCAGATTTAAGCCGTGCCCCCTGGGGGTGGAGCCTTATCATCCTGGGTCATTTCATTTGGACCATAGTTTGAATTTTTCTCTTTATTTATTGACTTATTCCACAACTTCACACATCTCGGTGGATAGCGAATGAGTGCAGCCAATGTCAGTGTCTGCCAAAGACTTTAACCTAACACATCTGGTCTTGTTTATTAATGGTTTTCATGGCTGCCAACATTCGTCTACCACCAGTAAGGACTTGCAGTGCAGGGAGGCAAAGTCTGTGCTGGGTGAGTGTGAGACTGACAACAGGCTGGAAATTATAAAAGTCTATGACAAGACCATCACTTGTTTGCTCATTCATACACAGAATACGGAAAAATTTGTGAGCAATTAACCTAAAATACAAGTCTTTGGACTGTGAGAGGGAGAACATGCAAACTTCACACACTCCACAGGTTTTGGCTTGGAACCCACAGCCCAGAAGTCTCAGACTTTGGAACACATCATCGTTGCTGGGGGGTGGGAGGTGTTTGTTGCAGGTGCTGCATTAAGGATACTACGCACAAATGAAGAAGCCGGGATTCATCAAACAGCTTCAGGTGGGGATGAGGAAGGAAAAAGGTTCTCTGCTGATGGCCAAAGTGTTGGACAAAGCAGAATCGGTTCAGTATGTTGTGACCCAGCAATCCTGGACATAAAAACAGGCAAGGGCCCAATGAGCAGAAATTATGTTTGTCTACACAATCCAAATGTTCAAGCAAGAGAAAGAAAACGAGAACAAAATAGCAGTAGTGAAAGTGTTAAATGACCATCTGACCTCAGTGATCCCAGCAGTTACACTTACAGTCTTTTTCTTATGAACTATTAAAGTACAATGTGATTCTCCACGTATCTTCATCTCCATTTTCCAAAAAAAAAAAAAAAAAAAAACATAGCAGTAAGAACTTTTTATTCCAGCATCACTACATCCTGCAGTACTCTTCTGTGCTGAAGCCAGTTTATTTCCCTCCCTTTATGGTGGCGGCTACCAGTACTTCGAGGGAGGTTGTACAGATTTCCTGCAGCAGCAGCTCATCCCACAACAAACAACGTTGCATTCTGCCGAGCTATTTTTACGATGCTGCCTCTCTCGGATATAATTTCAACTCCGGTGCAACATCTTTATGATTTATGGATATGAGACAGGAGCAAGAAGAAGTCATAATGAAAGCATGTCTGTTTGGGCCTTTTTTTCTTTTTTTAACTGTTGTTGTTTTTTTTTTTTGTTTATTATTCCGGAGAGCCCTTGATTTATTTTATGACTGTCTCCGACATCACATAAATATTTAACAAGATCAAAACAAGCCGAGGAGGACGTCTTTCAAACAAACAAGAGAACATCGGCTGATGTTTAATTAATCAGCGCCGACAGAGGAAAATCGCGATCGCAAAACCACCCGACTTCCATGAAAGCAAACAGACAACAGGAAATTCCCGGCGGTGGCCCCTCGCTCTGCCCTCGACGACCACTTTGTTTCTCCATTCGTACCGCCCGCAACTCCCCCCACCTCCGCTGTCAAAACCCTCGGAGAAGCACTGCGAGCAGAAAAGGGAGAGAAAGCGAGCAACTCTTCCTCACAGCGGTGAAAAGATGGAGATCTTAAACCCTCTGCTTCTATCAGGTCGCACCAACGTTCGAGACACACTTCTCCAAGGCAACGATGACTTTTCAACAGCAAGTTATGTACTTTACCATGTTGACAGGGGGCACTTTAAAATGCAGTCCATCCTTGATTTGGTAGTAGTTGATGTTTACAAATTTTGGATTTTTAGAGATAGTTGAAAAAATATTCCAAAAAAATTATAAATATCTGTTGCCCCATGCTGCCATGTTGTCCGTTTAGCGTACTGAGTACTGAAGTAAAGGAGAAACAACATTACATTTTGTCTTGTAGAGTATATCTGTATATGTTTAGAACAACAATGATTTGAACTTTGAAAACCTATTTGTAAGCGTAATATGTAGGAAAATATGAATTTTTAACAAATTTATTAAAAGGTTTATTAATGTATCAAATGATGTTTTAAAAAATGTTGCGATTGTCCAGGCTATGTGGAGGAAAAGGGGTCCAGATGTGGCAAAAATGCAGAAAATTTAAAGTGTAATTTAAAAGTCATTTTATTTACTACTTGTACTTTACAGTACAACACTGTGTACTAAAGTAACACTTTTACACCCTAAATGTAAAGAACATGTAATGTGGACAATAAAGTGAAAAACAATAAGCACCGTAACTGAATTGCACACACAGCGCAATGAATTGTACACAGACGGCAGTGAATAAAGTGACGATATGACTGGATCAGAGCAGCGCTACAGGAGACCTGGGGCACTGTGGTGCCTACATCACCAACAGTGGAGGTGGTTGGTGGTTCTTTACTGGCACATGGTATTAACATTATTTCATGTTTTAACAAAATTATTTTCTTCAAAAAGGCAAAAAAAAGTTACATATTTATAGTTTACATTGTATTATGCCTAAAAAGAGTAAAATTGATGTCCAACAAATCAAAGATGGACTACCATCTGCTTAAAGCCTCCTTGCAGTTCACTACAACCCCAAGACCAAAGCTCACTTACCCACTTGGGACATCTCGGGCACCATAGCATGGTAGGGACCGCTGTTGAACTCGGGCGCATTATCGTTGATGTCCTGCACCTTGATGATGAACTCGGAGGGCGGCTCCAGGGGTTGGTTCGTGTCGCGGTTGATCACCTGCGCTGTGAGCGTATACTCGGCCTTCTCCTCCCGGTCGAGCCGCTTCATGGCGTGGATGTCGCCCGTCTTGTCATTGATGGCGAAGATGGTGCCCGCGCCCTCGCCAGCCAGGACATACTTGAGGTTCTTGTTGTCCACGTCCAAATCCGTGTGCAGCTAAAAGGATGCAGACGGAAGGGAAGGAGATGAAGACCCGAGGAGGATAAAGAGCCATCACGGGACAATCGCCAGGCCGTCTGACAGAGACGCCATAAAAGCCAGACATCATGGATGCAAAACAACAGTGGCGGAGTGACAAAGCATCCAAGAAATAAAGCGGCGAAATTCAATCCAGTGTGCTGCAAAGGAAAGTGCTGGTTTTTAACACTGACAGCTGAATTGCCCTGGCTCACGTACGAAAGCACTGCTTTGATTTAATACCCCGTCCTCCTGTTATTTTCTCCTTAATCTGCCAGTGGCCAGGAGCTGCGCTCGGCCCCTGGTTGGACATTGTTTTCCCTGGTTATCGTCACTCAGAGTTATTCACACAGACTCCTATTATATGGACAGGGGGTCATGGCAGTGGTGGGACTTGCGGCAAGAGAGAAGCAACCGCACCCGGCGGCACCCCCCTGACTCCCAAAACAGGCCGACGACAAAGCCGGACTTGTGGAATGGCCACTTGCCATACAAAAGTGGGTCAAGTCTTCTAAACTCTCCTTTCAAGCAGCTTCCTGGGAAGGAGAAATGAAAGGGAGCAATGCTCAACTTGCCAAGCAGCCGCAAAGACGTCTCCGGGATGCTCAGGAGAGGCTTGCCGAAGCAACAATGCTGCCAAAGTAACACAGAGATGACACGTTTATGTTACTGCCATGTGCTGTAGAGTCACCCCCTGGCTGAGAGGGGCACACGTGGTGGACGGTGTGAAGACCCCGAACCCTGTGTTTGTCACCAGTCCCTGCTGATGTTCCTCAGACGCCCGGACAGAAACATTCAAATCAGTGCACATCTGGAATGCATTTATATTTATATATTTTTGTTGCATTTGTGAGATAACAAAAGATGGAAGACGGATGGAAAAACCGAGGACAAATTGGTTACTTGTGCTGGAAATCATTGTTGTCACTGGATGCACATAGAAACATATGAGACAAGATGATAAGTCATTATAATTTACAGCAATTGAAAATGTGGGGTTTGTACACTCAGCTGCTTGCTGTGATTTTCAGGGTAAGTTCATTGCTCTAGGGTATAGCAGCAGTTGGGATTTTGAACCTGGGTCCTAAAGGTGACCAATCTTGCCATCGCACCAGCTGCTGCAGCCTGACTGTTCAACAAGGCTGTGAAGTGTCCATTATGTGACCGTGCAGACTCTGGAGGCTCTGCTGTCCCCACCTGCTTCTTCCCAGCCAGCCATGTGGATGCAGCCCACAGGGGAAGCTGTTCTGACCGCTGCAGGCACCAGGGGTGCTGGTGTGCGCAGCCGCAGACCCCCGGGCACATTATGGTCTGCAGATTGCACGCAGGCTGTCTCTGAGGTGCTGTTCGCAGACGTTGACAAAGCACATTCGAGTTAAATTGTCACACCTTGCACTTTCTGTTTTCCTAATTATGCCATTATTCCACATGAAAGATCTATCCCATTACCTCCACCGTTTCACAACATCTTCACTCTATGGAATCCCTTAAATGAGTCCAAATTAATGATGCCGGTGCGCCTGTGCATTTGCATGCGCCCCTGTGAACGCGTGCGTGCGTATGTGTGTGTGTGAGTGTGTGTGTGTCTGTGTGTGCGTGTGTGCATGTGTGTGTCATTCTCCTTTCTTCCAAATTCCACCACATCCAGTGTCTCGTTTCTCCTGCATAACTCTGGAGTATTATAATTTTATGGAGAATAGCTTGAATATTTTATTTGCTTGCTGACAGAATTGTCCCTAATAATCTAAAGCAAAAATACAGAAAAAAGTCATAAAGAGTGCTGCGATAACATCACAATGGGATGCTGTGCAACTGATAGTGCCTGTGATAATTTGTACTACCCTTTGATATGTACTTTTATATTAATAACCAGTGCTTCAAACGAAGGCCCGCTTTATGTGTGGCTACAGCTGAGACGGAGAAGCATTGTGGGTCTAATGCGGTCTCGTTGCCCCTCTCCCATCTTTTAATCTCAATGTGAAAATGACGGTCAGGAAGGGAGAAGACACAGGAGAAACGGTATGCTTGGGCAGTCTGCTGTCAACGGGGTTGCTGGGGCAACGGTGCCGTGCCAACTGCCAATGGTATCACGCTACCTCGGAGATAAAGGTGCATGTTCGTCTCGCTGTGCTCCTAATGCGCTACGCTAAAGACCCGACATCCAAATTTTTGCAGTGAAACCCCCCATCGGAGCTTAAAACATGCTTTCTGATGCAACCCTGGTGTCTACATGCACAAATATGCTAAAATTAGCAGTGCTGCTGTTCACGACGCCCCCAGAATCCGCCAAGTTCACGGGTTTGACTTGCTGTAAGTCTCGATAAAAGATCTGCACTTAGGGTTGTAGATTCAAGTCCTTTCAATAAGTATCATCAAGTTAGGCGTGGTCTGCATTGGGCCCAGAAGGGAACACATTCCGGAAGTTCACCATGACTCACCAATGCTAATGCTATTATTAGCAATGCTAATAAACCGCTAAACAAAAGTTTGGGTTTTCTATACTGCCATTGCACCAGTTCACTTGTTGATGAAACTGACTTGGACTCAGGGTTGGCAGGGAGTGTTATTTACAGCCAGAGCCCAGGCGGTCTATAAAAAGAGCCACTCACCACCTGCGCCACTTCATTAGCTGCGCCCTGAACTCAAAGAAGCCCTAAATCACCCCCATATCTCCTTAAGTTTACACTTCATTGGCTTGTGGATCTCAGCATGCCGGGGAAACCGAGTGGTTTACGCTGTACTCTTCGGAGCTGTGCATCGCGGAGCCAGGGTCATCCACTCCGAGATGATACGTCACCCGCTCCCTGACTGCTCCTCACAGCAGTCATCGTGCGCACAATGAGCGGGATGCAACCCTGCTGCGGGCCATCGGCTCCGTGCTGAAGCACAACGCTCAGCTACACCCGGCTAATGAACGCCGTAGAAAAAGCTTCCGTTTTTCCCATGGAAATCCCAGATGCTCAGGCAGCACCCGATTCTAGAAGAGTTTGGGTTCGAAAACCAAAATGATCCCGACTGCGTCGTGCTCGGATTCGTCACACAGCCTAACTACCTCAGCAACCCTTGTGCACAAACTTGTTGTGAGAGGGCAGACATCTCATATGGAGCAATTTCACTCAGAGGTTTTCAACACAAAGCTTTGCATTTATCCCCTTTAAACTGAAAGGAAATGAATCCGCTATTAATCTGGTAGAGAATTTCACAAAATATATTGATATGCATTTTTTAGTCACTCTGAAACTTGGGGCGAATGCGGTTTGGCGGAATAACAGAAATAAATGGCAGTTTTCTTCAATCAAGACATATATGAAACAATCATCTGGTGCTCCTCATTCAGCACCTGGACTCGGCTTTGATTCGAACGCGCTGCTGTGTCGGGATCTGAGACGCATTTATTCGCACTGCAGCATTCAGCTCCTCGCCACGTAGCCGGAGAAGAGTGTTTCCATGGAGGTGCTACGGTGGATATCCGGGATGTGTCCTTAAAGAGCATCGAGAAGCAATCGCTCAGAAGTTGAACAGCATCACGTTAAGCTTTTCACTGATCGGCATTTCTGCCTCCGTACGTATGAAACGTGCTGTAACTGTGCACATTTTAAACATCACTTATCTCATATGTTTCGTAGGAAAAAAAAAACACTTTTCTATTTCCATAGTAACAGTCCTGGTAGTTACTGAAGGCATAACCTTGCAGTTGAAAGATCTGAGCTTGAAGAACCACTCTAGTATCCTGGTATTGAGGTGTTCACCTTGAATGCTGATGCTGGAGTAAAAGTTGCCCAACTGTATAACAGGGCTCATTAATTTTAAATTTAAGTCTTTTACTGTACAGATGTGACACTGTAAACCTAACATGAAAGGAAGAAAGTAACTTAATGGTTAGCACTGATACCTTATAATCAAAAGACATTGATCCAAATCCCCGCTGCTGTAGTGCTTTCAACCAAGATCCGTACCATGAACTCAACACCATACAAACCGCTATGCTCTGTGATAGATGGATAACTGGGGCTCTGGGTATTTTACCTCTCAAAACCACAAAAAAGGCCTTAACACCCATAGAATTATAGTGACTGACTTGATACCCTTTAAACTGTTTTTCAGAGCTTCTGTGCAACATGGAGTTTGAGCCAAAAAAAAAGAAATTTTCTTAGAAATTGTAGAATTATGTTTTTGAAAGTTTGAATGAGCAATTTCACCTGCATTAAATTTCTCTCTATTTTCCCTTATTTATTTATTTATTTATTTATTTTGCTTTTTATTTTTTCCTTTTTAGGCTCTAGAAAACTGGTGCACACTGGGCACTGTGCATAAAACAGTTTGCTGCACAAACCTGACATTCTTAATTCAATATGAGGTGCAGTAAGTAGCTTAATAGCTAGAACGATTAACTTGAAAATTAAAAAAAAAACATGGGTTCAAATCTCCACTCCAATACCCTGAATTGGTACAGTAAAAATTGCTCTGTTGTATAAATGGGTAAGTAGCTTAGTGTACAAACCTCACACTATAAGTCATTTTGGCAAAAAGTGTCAGATAAATAATCACCTCTAACAAAGGAACATTACATAGATCAATATAAAGTCAGTTAGTGGATCCTGAACACTTTTACATCTGGATATTTATTGAAACAATGGAGA
This sequence comes from Heterotis niloticus, assembly GCA_018136845.1. Taxonomy (NCBI): domain Eukaryota; kingdom Metazoa; phylum Chordata; class Actinopteri; order Osteoglossiformes; family Osteoglossidae; genus Heterotis; species Heterotis niloticus. Next base: position 2,396,271 of record CM030904.1, read on the forward strand.
TGGAGGGAATTTTCCCAGCGCTGGGGCATAGCTGCCCGGAACGGAGAGCTGCGGGGGGTTATGGGAGGAGGGTAGTTAGCTGCTACTCTTCATTCAGGTTTTAACAAGACAAATCAATATTGTTTAGCAGGTGCAATGGGGGGGGGGGGTTGCACGTTGTTAACAAGAGTGCAGTCGTGACACGTGAGGCCGCGCCGACGATGCCAAAAGCCCCGCTTGGCCCAATTGTGCTGAACGCCGCACTGCAGCCGGGACTCTGCTCTGCAAATGCAGAGGGCAATTAATCAGGTATAAAATAACGCTCCGAGAGAGGCTTCGCAAAACTAAGATGAATATTACAACAGTTAATTATACTTCTTGTTAAAAAAATAAAGAAATGTTATTCTACCTTTCACATTAATACTAGGAACGTAAGGGGAGAACAGCACTTTGCGTGAAACGTGATATCCGGCACTATTCTGGGCAGCGCTGAACCTCCCAGGTCGTCTTTCGGAGAGAGAGGACTGGTGCTGCCGAACATGTCGTGGTCTTAGTTTCAAGGTCCTGCATTTTATCTCTGCATTATAAATGCATGAGCAGTCAGTTGGATAAGAAGGAAAAGGCAAAAAAACCTGTCTAATGATCCTCAGACAGTGAGTCGCGCTGTCACCACGTCCATTCAGTCGGGACGGAGCACCGGGCTGCACCCACACCCTACTGGTGTAGCGTTTCTGACATTGTTTATTTAATGGACACTTTTCTCTGAATTGACTTAAAATGTTGATACTTAGACTAATTTACCCATTTATACAAAAGGGTAATTTTTATTGTATACTATACATTCAGTGTCTACTGGAAACTGGGACTTACAAAGAGTTGGGTGAATTATCTGTTTCAACTGCCATACAAATTTAGCCCTAAAAATAAATTCACTGGTCATTTTGTTAGGTACACCTGTCCCAGTAATGTGTGGGATCCTCATTTGCCACCACAACACCATGAATTCTGCACCGATGTGGTGGATACCCTCCAAACCAGCTACATACAGTTTCTGTAGATTCCTATTCATCCTGCTCAACATCAGAGAAGCTCAACTGACTTGAGAGGTGGAGACTGCGAAGGACGATGGAGTAAAGACACTGTGATGTTTGTGGAACCAACAATAATGTTTATATGATTTTCTGGTGCAGAACATTGTCCTGCTGGAAGTATCAGTTTAAGAAAAGTCAGACTGACCATAGAGAGATGCACCCAGTCAGCAACAGCATTTTGGTACTTTGTAATATTCAAGTAAAGCTCATTTGGTAGTAAAACCCTAATGTGTGCAGAGAAAACTTTACCCACTCCATTACACCCCCACCACCAATCTGTATCAGCTTAGTGTACCTAACAAAATGGCCAATGAGTGTCTCGTGTTTACTCACTCAAGTTCACAAACCTATCGGCCACTGACAAAGTTTGATTCAGCAACAATTTAGGTCTTGACAGCTTAAGGTGAAACGCTGCAGTACACAACCACTGTAAACAGCCGACCAGCTGTCCTTACCTGTCAAGGTAAGGACAGCGGTCGAATGTACAGAAGAAAGGATTTGAACTAAAGACCTGCAGGTTGCACTGTCACACTGCCAACTAATATACCTCCTTGTGCTCCACTGTTCAGACCGTCTGACAAACACAGATCCAGTAAAGATGCCAGCAAGTTGCACCTGAGACCCGTAACACACTGGATGCCTTTAGTCTGGAAAGTTCCAGAGAGAAACCAGAAATTAAAGCTAAGAAAATAGCATTTTAATGAGCACAACATGAGCATTATGGGAACAACTTTCAGGAATGCGGCTGCACCTCAAAAGGGACCGGATGCCATTTTAACCTGGTGCTCATCCCAGTTAGAACCGTTTCATGGAGTACAGATGGAACCTGGACCACGTCTAGTTTCACAAGATTCTGCTATGATGGAACGTTATCTGTGTCCAGATGGTGCAGCATACATTTATGAATCATACTTTTTAGCTTTTGCTTTGGCTTTTTTTCTGCTGAATGAATGAAGAGCACAGGCAAATGAGCTCTGGAGTCTGATGTAAACCATCTCCGCAACGACCGTGTATTATTATTAATAAGAGGAGAACAAGCAGAATGCCGGAGTAGCGACGGATGATGTAAACTGAAAAACGCTCATCTCCGGGCCCCGCACCGCGGCCACGACTCATGCATGACGGTGTGCCCAAAAACATTTAGCCCGCTACTTGATCATCTCCGCCATTTAATTCAAATAATTCAGCATTATGTAAATAGCAACATTTGGACCAATATGGAGGGCGAGATCGGTTTGCCTCCTGGGAGGGACTGCAGGGGCCTGGGAGCGGTTGAGGGGGACAACAAAGGGTGTCTGATTGCAAACAGGGGCACATAAATGTTCAAATGCAATCAGTTGAGGGCTGAGGAATCGGGTTTGAGACAGAGGCTTCCTGACACATTCATCCAGCACAAACTCTGATTACCAATATACATATTTATTTTTTTTACAAATACAGGGATTTCATACGCAGCCATCAGAAATCGGCTTGTCCCCAGGCCTAGCATGTGTAACGAAGGGCCGACCGAAAACGGTCATGTTTGACTTTCGCTGCTTTTCCCGCCTGCCCGCGGAGGCCGCCGACAAGCTTTCAGACAGGGAGAGAACAGAAAGGCCTGACATGTAGGGAAAAACACAAAAACAATAAAGGAAAGACAAAGGACTGCTGGATTGACTGATGCTGGTGTGGACAGCGTGAAGGGGACCCAGCACTGCACAGGTGTACGGCAGGCCTGTGGGGACGAAACCGTGCGCCAAGACACCGCGCTCCTGCTGAGCGGCTGGCAGCCGTCGCGGATGTTCGAGAGTCATGCTGTATTCAACTGGGTAGCGCTGCACTGAGGGAAGGATGAGGAACACGACCGCAGCAGCAATACGGCTGGCATCGCCATTTTCTGTCATCAGTAACACCTAACAATATCCTCAGATAATACACAGCAAGAGCGTCTTAGGTCAGGGTGCAGATTAAAAATTACCCTTCGGACTGATATCATAAAGTGGGATTAACTGTCACCATCATGGCAGCAGGACATGTGGAGGTTTAGTGTTAAGACCTGGGTGCAGATCCCACCTCCTACTATAGTGCCCTTGATCAAGGTACTTACCCTGAAATGATACAGTAAAAATTACCCTGCTGTATAGCTGAGTAAATCAATGTTTGCTTTTTTCCAAAACATACCAGTTAAATATATAACTGATATCCACTCTTGCAGGGGTGTAACACCTTGTCAGGTGCTGGGGGTCTGAAAATGACAGCAGTTATATTCAGCAGCCTTATACACAACTGCTCGCATGAAACGTTAAGATCTGTCAAGACTGGGAGGACAAATCCGTCCTGATTGCACTTTGTTCCTCTTAAAGAGCCGCATATTGATATGATTGTAAAATACTGTATATGACTGCTGTCAATGGGAAATCATCCATCCATCCACTTGTCCAACACAGGGTAGTGGTGGTCCCCAGTGTATCCTGGAAACATAGGGGTCACACTAGATAACGCTGGAAAATCACACACGCTTACAGTGGGCAATTACTATGCATAATACACCTTAAATGCACATCTTTGGACTGTGGAAAGAAACCAGAGCACCTGGAGGACACTTACAGCGATGTGCAGGGAACATGCAAACTCCACACAGTCTGAGGCAGACATCCAAACCCAGAGCCCACAGGTCTACTCTGCTGCACCACCATGCCGCCCTCAGTATGAACACACACACACACACACACACACACACACACACACACACACACACATAAATTATTCAGTATTATTACCTTGCTCTAAATTTTTCACACTTGCCCAGGTCCCAAGGTATAATATCCTAATGAGTTGGGGGAGCGTAAGGGGTACTGGAAGACTGAGGGGGGGTATGCCCCTCTGTCATGTTTTTCTTGATAGCCTTAAGCATGCTATCCACTAATAAACCAACTGCCTTTCTCAGGGAATTTACTGTAGACAATAAACAAAACAGCAATATGTTCTGGCATCGCTTGGTTATGAAACTTTCATATTTCGCCGCCACTGGCTGTGATTCTTGCTACAACCTCAACAATATGGACTTTCCACGTACAGCCAGACACCTCGGGTGTGAGTGTAAAAAAAAAAAAAAAAATGAGCACTGCGTTGCCAGTATGCACGTCGTCTGATGATCGTGGTCCAGCCATCCACTGGCATAACAGTCACTACTTTATTTATAAAATATCTCATCTGACAGAAACGTAGCATGAAACAAAGGTCAGCAGGTGCTGCCAGTCAGACTTTGTGAATATTCATCCACATATGATAAACCAGCTTCTCTGCTAACAGTGGCATTGCTGGTCATATAATGCCGATCGATCATCTGTGGATAGTGGCTTTGCTGCCAGTTGTGCCCAGTTCTGCTGGCGTGACCACAGTCAACCGGCATCGTAGGTCTGAGTCGCCTGACCAGAAACAGCTGAGGTGTGTGTGAGCGTGTGTGTGGCTGCCCTGCAATGAACTGGTGTCCTATCCAGGGTGTAGTTTCATAGCCTGATTTCAGGATAAACTGTGGACCCGACCCTCCCTGGAGAGAAGCAGTTAATGATAATAAATGGATGGATGAATGTTTTATCAGATCTCAGTCCTGCTAACCACGTGTCTTTGTTTGTGCATATGAGACACAAAGAAATCCTTTACAGTTTAGAGCAGACACTCTGACGTGAAACTAATATCATTTATCAGTGATTTTTACATCTATTCATATTTTTCAAATGACCACTTTCAGTATCACAAATATTAACCTACATTCCTTCAGTTCTTTGTTGACACCCTTTTTCTTCCGCTGCTGAACAAATAGCTTAAAAAAAGCAAAACCTGAAAATTACGGATGTTTTAAATTATAGATGCCTTGCTAGAGTAGCAGTGGTGCTTCCCCGAGACCTGACAATCTTCCATTTGGCTTTCTTTAACTGGCGTGCCTCCTGCAGGTGGTGTGCAGCTGCAGCCAGAGGCTCTTTAACTACCTGAAAGAACGTGGGATGTCGACAGCTCTCCTGTTGTGATGAGAAACAGGGCGGGCGTCGGTGGTCCCTGTGTACCGCAGTATGTCGCCCCTTCCTGTCACCTCAGATTCGGAGATGGATGTGGCCCGTCACACAGACCCGCCTCCGTGCCCGCCAAACGCAGCGAGGTCGCGGGGAGAGCACTCAAAGCAGCATCAATCTCCGCCCGGCCCATCGCCGCCTCGTCTCCTGTGGCAGCTCCCAATATCCACTTAGCAGTGCGGGGAAAAGTGCTTACGTGTGGAAAACACAAGGGGGGGGGATCCATTGACTTGTGACACCTGCGTGTCCCTGTAAATAAGAAACACAGAGCGGAGGGCGCAAAGACACACCACAAAGATGGGGACACGTCACAGAAACACTGCTCTGCAATCATTCTTCACAATGCAAAAAAATAAATAAATAATATATATTATTTCATTGCTGTAAATCACTGCAGATGCACTTAATGCATTGTTGGATATCCACTGTTATGCTACCTTATATTCGTATTTTATGCTGTATCGAGAAGTGTCCTGTTTTGATTTGAGGCATTAGTCCTTCGGCAAAAATCCTTTGCTGTTAGTTTCTCTCCCGTGTTTCTGCTTTTGGAGGTTTTAAGTGTTTGCTGCTCAGTATAGATGCAGGTCTGTTTGTGTCACCACTGTCTATCTCAAACAGAAAGTATTTCATTGGTACAAGTGCACAAGTTTCCCATGAGTCCTCCCGCTTCCTGTGGATCCTTCGCCACACCTGCACCCCAACCACTGGGCCTTTGGTCCTTCACGTGGTATGCCACCAGGTTGTTGGATCGGTTCCTTTGCCAGAGACAAAATCTCAACAGGCAGGCAAAGTAAACTGGCTGACGCAAGAAGTCTTGTGGCAGAGAAGCCTATTATTTAAAAAAAAATGCCAAACTTCTTTAGGTTAGTATACCAAGTCACTAACAGTGATTTACCCATTTTACCTGTTTAAACAACAGGGTAACTTTTATTGCATAAGGGAACTAAAACCAGAGATGGTACTTGAACTCATTTCCTTCCAGTTACTAGGCGGCACCACCAACCACTATGGGAGCTGCTACCCACCGGAGCAGCACATCAGACTATGGAATCACTTATTATTATTGTTTTTGTTTTTTTTTTTTTGTTATGGGATTTTATAGCGGTACTCAGAAAAAAGCTATTAGGCACTGATTTTCCACCTAAACTTAATTTAAAATGTGAGACATAAAGGTGGTATAAGGTTTTCTGCTGCTTTATGATGCCACCATATGTTCAGAAATACTACATCTACACAGTAAAAATCCCCGGTCTCCTCACAACCATTCCCCTCCGCTGCACTCCAGCCAAAAAATAAACAAGCAAAACGAACTTGTAAAAGTTCAGCACGCAAGAAAATTCATAACTATCATTATAAATGATGGGTAACGGAAAGTGCAGCTGCTTCTTTGCGAATGAGAATAACTGTCTGAAGAAGTAAAGCGTCTTTGTTCCCAGCTACTCAATTATATGCAAAAAAAAGGAGCTACTGTGACTGAGATGTATGGATCCCAATTAGGCAGGAGAAGCGGCCAAGAAAACACACTTATTTCCCAGCGTTTGGTTGAGGAATGATGCTGGCGAGGAATGCAGGGGAAGGACCTTGATGTGCCGTGTGCCTCCCAAAGTTTACTGGTGTAAATTTACCCCGTTTGTCGACTAATGATGATCCACCGTCGTGACCTTTTGCGTAGGAACTCGATCTGTGGGGTTTGTCATTTAGCTGGAGATGCACATGTGAAAAATTAGGGTTAAGGGGGCGCTAGAAGGGCAGGCGCGCAGAGGGTGTCGACTGTCTGCCACAACCATCCAGGGTTGTCTATGCAGCTCAGGAGTTGCCCCGCACTGATATGGGCCCTGGTTTGCTTGTTTCCAGGAGGCAGTGGGGATGTAGTGGTTAAAGCTACAGCTCACCTCTTGGTGGACTTGGGTTCAAACTCCAGTCCTCCTGTTTTATTCCTAAGCAATGCACTTGCCCTGATTCAACACAGTAAAAATGACCCTACTGGATATATTTTAACACCAAACTGGGCTACTGTACATAATGTTGTGAACGTTACAATTTTTGTTTTTTGTTTTTTTTTTCAGGTTTCTGGTTCACCTCCTCCTATAGTTCCCTTAAACAAGGTACTTATCCTGAAGTGATACAGTAAAAATTACCGTGCTGTACACAAGTTTGAATTGCTATAAAGTAGCTCAACATTATGAGTCAAACTGACACACAGATTAATAATTTGGCAGTTATTTCCTGCTGAAAATCATATTTCGCCCCTGAGATCACATATATTTGACTTGCAACTAAGGAGATAGCAAAGGTGCACTGGGGTTTGTAACAACAGCTGGAACGACCACCAGGAGGCGTTTTTGCCATTTCGCCAACGCAGGATAGCGAAGAACCACGGGTCACAAGAGAACGTGCATCCCCACTTGGACAGAGTCCTCCTCCCCAGCGCATCGGCCAAATCCAGGCACTTGGGCGATGCGATCGCAAGTGGAACCTCGCGCTCCCTTCATGCTCTAATTGCACACCCTATTTATAATGTGCATCATCAATAATACAGTTATTAACACTGCCAGAAGAGCGATGATAAGCAGATCGCTGTTGTTTGTGTTCACCACGAAGCTTAAGAGGGAGAGAGAAAGAAAAAAAATGTAACAAACAAACAAATAAAAGAGAAAACAAACACCGCCCCTCCAGACAGTTTGCAACAAACAGAATATTCAGAAGATAAAAATATCTCGCTCTGAGTATTCGGGTTTTGCCAGTTTACAGCGCGGTCTCGCGCAAATCGAAGTTTGCATGCAATTTGAAGGCATCCTGAGGGCCGGTGTCTGTTGCCGGCTTTCGCTTATCCAGACAAACGCATCACACCCCCAGCAAATCCCGTCTCGGCCCGCCCCACCCAGATAGTCGCCTGCTATCGAATCAGCTCCCATTTTCCGGAAAGGTGAGATGAGAAGCCTTTCCGTCACTATTACATCCATTCTACTTTATTACGCGTCTTCTGGGAAAACGAGGGCTCCGGCTTTGCGCCGTAGCTATCTGTTTACATTCCCCCTACAAGCTTATTGGAATTATAATAGCATTGGGCCGTGCCCGGCTTTGGTGCCGGGGTCCGCAGAAAGGTGCCGTGGTCCTGGAGAGATGAAGAAAAATGAAGGCCTGTTTGGGAAATTCGATTACCTGCACACAAAAACGCACTCGTACGTTTCTTTTTTCTTGAATCCAAGACAGCCAAACTCCTGGGCAGAACGATATTAGAGCAGCACCGCGGACAGCACCAGCGCTAAGGAACGCGTCCCAATTACAGGCCGACGCCGAAACGGAAAACGTTCCTTGCGATAGAGGATTATGAATGAGATAATTACAAGGGGCCGGACAGCAGCAGAGCTGCAATAAAGGGACTTTATGAACTATATTAATTGCCTATCGACTCTGGCTGCATCTTAAAGCGGGGTACTCGGAGGCTTCAAGGGCAAAGCACACGCAGAGGTTGCTGTCCATTCGCTCCCAGCTCCCTTGTTCCTCCTGTCCATGAAGATGGAGCGTGACGGCCAGCTTAGCGCTGCTTAAATCATAGGCCTATACATAAAAATATCTGATCACAGACAGTGGACGCTATGATTATTGCATGAATATGACAGAGTTATGCTCATTTTGCTTAGGTGAACACAATAGGATCAGCGCCATCCTATAGACTCAGGAGTCCAGCGCAGGGAGCTCATGTCCCACAGAGCATATGGGCAGCTCATATGGGCTGTTAAAGCAATTTTTGAGCCACTATTACGGTATTATTCATAACCAAGGAAAGTAATTGCGGTAATAATACCGCTTGTAAAAATTATAGACTAATTATATACACATTTTTACAGTATAAACCTGCAACCAAGAACCTCTTTGGGGGTTTTTAACTTTTTCCTAATATTTACAGCAACTGTTGAAAACATGCAGTGTTTCATGTCATGCATTAAAAACATGCATGGTGCAATTTGACCCTGCAGTGTATGAGACTCAGATATTTATGGGCCACAGTTTTCATAGTTTTTTGCACTTACAAAGTCAAAAAAGTGCAGTGATACGGTTGTCCAGTCCAAAATCAGTCTGGATTGCTCTTTAACTGAAGACAAGGTTAAAATGTGAGCAAAATCTCATGTTGCTTCAGCAGTTATTTTCAGGGAATTATAAAAATGTCTGCCTTCTTTATAGAGTTTACAGAGCTTTATTGCAATAAATAAATAAATAAATAAAACCCGAAAAAAGAACAACAGAGCAAGACTTTTGTGATGTATTTGCAGGACATTGTCACCTCCATGGTTACTGCTGAGAAAGATGGGCTTGATGGGTTTGAGCGCATCAGTCCATCTTCAGGCATTTCCCTGCTTTCCATGGATGACTCCGCTACTGCACTGTATGCAAATAAATTACACTATATGGAAATTTAAGCCCCATCATATGCAAGTTATAGCCATCTGTTGAACCAGGGCGGGAAACTGAAGCTCGGTAGCTAATCTGTGCGCGCCAAAGGTGTCGTGAAGCTGTCCTGCCTCAAGTCCGCACGTCCTTTTTATTGATCAAACTAGATTTTTCACCTCGTCCTTGTGTTGCATCCCATATGGTAATTCCTGCCAAAAATTATTCAGTCAATATTTAATTACTTGCAAAGCAATTTTCAGTAGTTTGCCGGGAACTCAACAAATCTGTAGTCACCCCCTTGCATGTGAATGAATCAATAAAACAGGGAGGGATTCTTTGGACACAAAGGTGGACACGGAGGAGCGAGAAGGAGGCACCACACATCAAGGGCGGCTTCACGCTTTGCTTTTACGCTCTCAGGTCCTTCTTTCAGCTCTGTGCAGCGATTGCAGCCGAGCGATTGGCAGTAGATGGCTTTTAAGTGGCTCCATTAGTCTTTCACGGATGATGTAAGACATTTTCCACCCAGCTTATACAACGTTTAGGATTTTGCCCCCTATTTACGCTAATCGACTGATAAGACGGACCTTTCCGCGAATCCCCGGAGGGCCGAAAAGCAGCCTCTAATGTTCATTAGGCGTAATTGTGTTTCGTAAACGGCTAGATCTATATTGCTTCCGCACTCGCTCGGTGTTTGTATCGGCCCAGACTGGGAATCATGACAACAGTCTGAGAGCCAGGAACATACAACCGTTAGCGATATGGTAGTGTAGCTATTTGCACTGCAGCTGTGGGAGGTGAATGTGGGAAGTTTGAATCCCGCCTGTTGCTGCAGTACCCTTGAGGAAGCTACTTATCTCAAGCTGCTTTAGTGGTACAAAAAAGGGAAAATAATTGTGAGTAGCATAAAACTTTAAGTTACCTCTGTGAAAATGCATCAGCCTGATGAGAAACATAACATAAAGCACAATGAGGGACAGACTCAACAACCTTTGTTGACCACAGACTTTGCTTTTTTGTCCTGCCACCTATGAACACCACTGCTGTTGGAAAGGATTCCAATTCCGGAATCTGCCCCCTTATTCCACCTTTAACTTTTCAGCATCTGCTTTGAGCCGCTCCGAATGCCAAATGGTTGATTGTGGAAACAGGTCCCAACAGTATGGAAAACTTTTCTGCTTTCCTAATGTCCTCCACTGCTACCCCCGCCACCCACACACACAATTCAGGCAAACAGAAGAGGCGCAGCTGAGGGAGGCCTCGGTCACGGTGGCTCACATGATCGCACCGCGGTTCAACACCATCACGCGTCGCATCATGAAAATGAACCGCTTTAAAGGGCCAGACAGCAGTAACACACCCAGAGTGTACACTGCCATCAGGCGCTATTCAAAAAACACAATTCAATCAGAATGATGAGTAAATATTCAACAAAATGAGCATGACTCACAAACGGACATCAACAGCAGTTCCAGAACTGATAATATTACAGTGCATTTCACCAAATGAAGTAACTCCCTTCAATGAAAGGATGGGAAGAATAAAGCAAACAGACAAATGAACAGAATTAGAACCTCGAGGTAAGCATGGCAGACGTTGGAAAGAGGAAACAGATGGAAAAAGGGTGGCACTTGCTGTCCTGCAGTAATTACTGTCGGGGATATCGGGGCTATTAATGAAAGGACTGTGCATTAACAAAAGGAAAAGGTCATGCAGACGGATGTATTATCGCCCGCCACCACGGTGCCCTCTGTGCCCGTGAATGCGGGATAAGCAAGCGTGGCTTTCTTTTGTCAAATATGGCAAAATGTTGGTCGCGGGTGATCTTCACCATTGTGAAAATGTAGTGGAACATGGAGGAGAAAAGGCTGAAATGGTTATGAAAAACCACAGCAACCGAGCTTTAATTCTGACCCACTATGCCGTCCACACTGGCCGAGGCTGGTAAAGGCTATTAAAACCCGACTTAAGGGTACTTTACTACCCTGTGTCATTCTCAAAGTGAAGACATTTCAAGGACTTTGAAACATATTTTTATCTATAAATTATTATCTCTAATTTTCTTAACTTCTTTGTCCAAGGAGAGTTGTCGTATTAGATAATAGTTTTTTTACTATTTTGTCCATTTATGCAGCAAGGTCATTTTTTACTACGTCAATTCAAGGTTAGTAAGGGAGCTACAGCAGGAGTGGGACTTAAACCAAAGTCCAAAGACAACCAGGCCACGGCACTAAATACCAGACCATCTGTTCTTATGGCATAAGAATTAACAAAGCAAAACAGGAAGAATGCTGCTGTTGACATTATTACATCTTATAACAATGATTACCATCAATTAATTTCGCTGAAGCTTAGCTCACCAGAGCAACCCATTTATAAATTACTCAGTTTTTACCGCATCGGGATAAGTTATTATGATCATATTAAATATGCTGCTATGACTCTTAACCAGTTGTTTTGGATTATGGAAAATTATGTTGGGTTTGTACAGCAAGGAACTTACCGTGGTTTACTTATTTATACAGTGGGATAATGGAATATGAATAGAAACATATAAGCAAATTGTATTTTTAGTCATTCATTTTTATTTGTGATGACTTAAAGGGTAAATGTGTGGTAAGTACTTTGATTGAGAATCCTACAGCAGGAGGAAGGTTTCACCCCTGTGTCTCTCAGGTAGAAGGGGGCAGCTTCAACCCACATGCTACCTGCTGCCAGGGCAGAAGTAATAGCCACCCCTTGCGAAGCAGAGAAGCAGCTTCAACTCTTGGGGGCTATGTCTAGCTCGCTTTGCATCGTCTGAAATTTTTCACCATTTACTTTCGGTGCCAAAACATTGACTCTTATCTGCAAAAGTACAAAGAAATGGATTTCCTTTTGACCCTCGGAATGACTAAACGAACGTGCTCCTGCTGCCGGAAAGGCACAGTTAAAAGAAAGCGTCGAGAAACCTTGATGCTGAGGGAAAATGTGCTGCAATAGCATTAGCTGAAGTTTGGAAGCAGTACATCAAAAGTGTAAAAAATATACTTGCTACCAGCAAATCCTCTAAAAATAAATAAACACAACTGAATCTCCCAAACTGGCATTTGTTTTTTTTTTTTTGTTTGTTTTTTTTTGCTGAGCTGGCACTTTATTTTCTTGCATATTTTAATTGTATTTAATTATGAATTTTGTTGTTTAAAAAGTGCTTTGCAGCAGACTGAACTTTTAAGGTTTTCAAGTACTTATTGTACATTTGTTGGATGTTTTGCTGAAGCTGTTCAAGGTTCTCAACCCTAAAGGCTCCTGGGAAATAAAGTCTGTGTCCTTAAATACTCACAGAAAGCCCCCCCCAGCAGCCCCAGTTCCAATGGTCTGGGGAATATGGCGTGTGATCATATTTTTGCTGAAATGAGATCATTAAACTGGAATTATTTATTTGCGCAAAACAGCCGGAGTCGCAGGATTCCCTGTTCAGCTCCGTCCGACTTGACACCACAATTGTTTCTTTGATTGATTCTCCATGGAAACACTCCCTTTAATTCTGTTTACTTGTCAAAAGAACCAAAATAGAACCATGAAACAGATTAGAGTGGCCTTTTCCACCATGCTGCCATTACCATAATCACTGGGTTTTATGATCAGGTTAACCACGGACCCCCACACCCCCACACACATCCTCTGCACAACCATTGCTGTTGTTGTTGTTGTTGTTGTTGTTGTTGTTGTTGTCATTGTTGTTGCTGTTGCTGCTATTGCTGCTGTTGCTGCTCCTTCTTTCTCCCCCATTATATGCGCGTGTAAGCAGGAAAGAAGCAACTGTTCCGGAGAGTTCCAAAAATAGGCCTTCCTCCTACCGGCTCCCATTGTCTTCCCTCGCCTGCCCACGAGCCCCTTGCAGCAAGAGTGCCATGAGCGTGAGTGTGTGTGTGTGTGTGTGTGTGTGTGTGTGTGTGTGTGTGTGTGTGTGTGCGCGTGCGCATGTGTGAGCACGCACACAGGAGAAGCCTCATCCCGGATAGCAACTCCTTGTCCTGCTCAGTGTTCGAGTTCTACATTTTTGACTATAACTTGTCGAGAAACCTACTAGATGCTGACCTTAAAAATGAGGGCCAGCAGGTGGTGCAGTCATTAGAACTGATGTCTTCATCCTGAAAAACCCAAATGTAAATCCCCACCTGATGCTGTAGCACCTGCAAGAAAATCCCCAGCTGGTTGTTTGAGTAAATCACTGCAACTCATTCTGGGAGATCTTGAGCGACCCTGGTTCAAATCCTGCTCTTATCCTATTTCCTAAAATTGCTCCAGAACTCAACTGTATGAATGAGTAAATTAGTGTAAGTAACTTCAGAGAAATCATCTGTTAAATAAATATAAACCCAATGTGTAGTGCTGGTGCCTCACAGCACCCAAACTGTGGGTTAAGGTCTGAAATGTAATGTGGCTCAGTCTGTATGGGGCTGTTATGTTCTCTCCATGTACATGTTGGTCCAAAGACATGTGCTTGAGGTTAATTGGTCACCGTAACTTGTATGTGTGTGTGCAACTGCCCTGTATTGAACAAGTGACTCATCTAGTGTGTCACTTGTCTTGTATCCTATGCTTCTAGAGTAATTGCTGGACAAGCTGGGAACAGATTAAAGATAATATCCAAATTTCAGGGTAATACTCAGGAAGGGAGGAAATTTTAATGATTCTGCATATGACTGTCAAACAGTTCTAAGTATTTTTGCACAGGAGATGCCTGATCGTAGCAAGAGTCTCTGTGATGTATTAGTGCTTTCGGAGCCACTTTAATTGAAGTGCAGCCGGGGAGGCTCTTGCTTGGAGTGCACCTCTGCCGTGTGTTTGTTTTACTACATGGCGCCTGTAAAACACTAGCGTTGGGGGGGGCAAATTTGCATACGATTAAGCGCTAATGGAAGAATCGCCAAAGGCCGATCGATACGAGGAGAAGTTACAGAGCAGCGGGGTGCCATAAGGAAGGTGAAAGGGTGCTTGTGCATTTTGCTCTCCTTGCCCCCCTTGACCCTTTGGGTTTCTTTGTCATCCCTTGACCCCCACACTACCAGCACAGCTGGCCCCCCCGTTTCAAGCACCTCGTGGAAAGATCCACACAGTCATGGGGACGAATGTCCGACAGGCACAAGGAAGGCGATGACTGGCAGTCGATACGGCCCAGAGTCGCAGGTCCCAGCTGCTATGCCTCCGGCTGCGTGCAGAGCAGTGGGGGTGGCGTGTGGGGTGGTGTGTGAGCGTGGGGAGCCAGAACAAAGCTGCTTTCTATGTAATCATCACCATGGGGGAGTGGCAGGGGCCGGGCAACTAACACACTGGCACAGACGTCCACCTGCAGCCAAAGGTGTCCCACCGCTGCTCTTTATCTCCAGCTGTTGGCATGAAGAATGAAAAGCAAGAGACAGAGCAAAGCTCAACTAAACACACACTAGAGTGAAGCAGCAGGGGGCGCAGTAGTCAGAGCTCCTGTCTTGCATTCCTAGGATCTAGGTTTGAGTCCTTCCTCCCGCTGTACTGCCCTTGATCAGGATCTATTACCCTGAACTGTTACAATGAAAATTACCCTCCTATATAAATGCAAGCAGCTTTATACTTTAAGCTGCTTTGGAAAAAAGTGTCAGACAAACGAATAAACACAAATGATATAAAGTATAGCTATTATGGGAATTTGTGGGTCTCTGCACCTTTAGATTCTGCTCAGGGTCTGTAGGAAAATCTATATAAAGAAGATGTATTGATATCATTTGTTTTTATGTCTCACTTGGTGATAGAGAGAAATATCGTAAATTAAAATCGTGTCGGACCACGTCGGTGATGTTCATCACTCGGCTCCCTCTCCAGCCTTCAGTCTCCGCAGGAAAAATGGAATATTCATCAGGAACCTCTGCCAACGGAGCTCTAAACTAAGTGGACGCGCTTAAACTGATGACCGAGGTGTTCCCTGAGCACAGAGTCATTTGGTGCCACTGAAGAAGTAGGATCAGGATGAGGGGCCCGGATCCAAAAAAGGCCTGGTTGTAGCGTGTTGCTAAAAATCGGACTAGGAAAGCAAAGCAAATGCGCAGTATCTTGAGCACCATGGTAGTTTGTCATCGTGAACTTGGGCTGCCCAGAAAGAGGTTCCAGGACCAGCACATCTGACAGAAAATGGAGGTCATGCTGGTGCTCCATCACAGTCCCCTTTCCGCACTCTCTCAGAGTCGAGCACCCAGGAGCTCACTCCCTTCACTGCAGACACATTGAGCTTAAAACCAACAACATTTCAGACTAAATGGGGGTTCCTACAGACAGAAACATCTGCTTAGCTGGATGATCAAAGGTTCTGGCCCCAACACCTATAGCGCCCGGTCATCCTTACACCCCAGCAAGACTACTGGGATCCTCAACCCTGGCAACTTGGAGGTGCCTCACAAGGGATTCAAAACTGAAAGCCTGTATGCGTTCAACTTTGTTCCCACTATGCCCCCTCTGTCCTTCAAAGCTGCTGTATCCCTCTCAGCATACAAGAAGAGTCTCAGATCCATCTCTTTCAGACCCATTTCTCTCTGGATATACTGACAGCTGCATAAGCTTGCACCTCAACATGTGTCACAGCTACATTTGTGCTTCATATCAGTTCTACACACAGCTAGCGGTGTAATATACAGCGGGAAAAGCATACATTTTGAAAATAGGGCTCCACGTTTGCTATTGGTGCACTTTTGTTTATTTGAATTTGTCCGTCGCTTTAGAGAGAAGCATCGGCCAGCTGAACAAATGCAAATGCCACTGTAAAAACAGTTGTAAAGGAGGACATTGCAGACACCGATTTCCTGCTGCTGAGCACAGCCCCGAACACGACAGCACAGTGAGGGAGTCGTCTCTCACCCAGAAACTGCATAACAACGCGGTCAGAATTCATATGGATCCACAGAGGTTAATTTTAACACTGCGATAACATGTCACCCTCATGGAGCCGGGAGCTGGGGAAGATAGCTGAGTTCACACCACTAATGACCAGCAGGAAACAGGCCTGAGAAAACTTAGTGAAATCTATTTATCTACAGCAGCTCATACTTAGTTTCATATTTATCAGAAAGAGAAGCAGTTTGTCCCTCCATCAAACAATCAGTGTCTCAAAGGGGGATGTTATTTGTAACCATGAGCTCAGGACAAGGATGCACGATCCATAGCTCATGTGTTATAGGAGCGTCACTATTGATTGTAATTAATAATTGAGCAGAACTTCCGAGGCCGCCTTGACCTGCGGTGACAGGGTGTGAAGGACTACACAGGCTCTTCAGCTGAAGCTGTGGCTATTTGTAAACTTGTTTTGGTCGTAAGTCCACAGCCATTTTTGACACTGAGGCACTATGATGCCAGCGGGGTCTGAGGTGTGACCAGATGGAGAGCAAGTCTGGGAGGAATTAGCAAAACTTTTTACTGCTTTCCCCATGCTTACACAGCACACAATTTGCAGAAGAATCTAACAGCAACAAAGAGAACCATAAATGTTAAACAGAAAAGAAAATACAATTCAAAGCAACCAAACTAATGATACCTTTTCTTGTTCTTTTTCAGTATCTCCCTACCCCTCTCTCTCTCAGCTGGGTGCAGTCACGGTGACTAGGTGTGACCATCCATTAAAGCACAATAAGAGCTAATATACATCCCTTGATTTTCTGAGAGCTTTGTTGAGTATAAAAATAAATAAATAAATAAATAAATAAATTCCTGGTAAAACTTTTATCTTGTTTTTTTTAATCAAGTTCAAGCTGTGTAATAATTAAAACAAATTCAAGTGAAAAAACAGCATCTCAACAAAGTACTTCTCAGTGCTGATTGTTCACCAGTTCATCCAATGATCACATTGCAGTGTTTCTCACCTTATTACTGATCACTGACACTCTGGGGTCCCCAGTGCAGGCTGTAAACACTGTGGAAGTGAGTAGGATTTTGACAGTGCCGCACACCCTATTTAAACCGGGTCACTTTACTGCCATCTATTGGCACGGAGGGTAAACGCACGTCACATTCTATCCGCTACCAACAGAATCTGCATGTATGGATAAAGCAGATAAATGGATAGACAAATAAATGGCTGAAAAATGTTTCAGTGTCCAGACCTGTATGTGTGTGTAACTTATGACAGACGGTGAAATATGCAGAACTTGTGTGTCAGCTTTTAAAAACCACTGCATTATACTCTTCCCAAACATTTATTATAATACACAGTGGTCGGTTACTATTAATATCTTGAGCCAATTAAGCTATCAGAATGACCGAGCGGTACTGAAGAGCGTATAAACGATGGGTAATGGTGTGGAAATGTGACCTTTTTGCTGTGCAATTAACCGTAGGCCAACGTGAGGCCTTTCCCTCTGAATCTCATGGCTGACGATTCGACACCAGACCACTTCCTGCCTGTTGCTCTTTGGCCGTAACTCTTTTCCCATCTGTCCCGTGGAGTGAGTCGCTCTGTTCCGAGAACCAAAGGAAGTGGTTGTCTTTCTGTAAAATACATTTCTATATCCACAGCCGATTCTTTTCTGAATAAATTATCAAAGCGATGCCCTGCGTCTCGCTGACAGCTCCCCTAATCTCGCGTTCTAATATGAATTACTGAATATTTATGGATCCTTATCAATGCTCTTTGTATAACGTATGCACAGTGATTTCTGAAGTAAAAGCGTCGGACAGTAAGGAAACGTATCAATCTGGAAGGCGGCATTGCCGAGGACAGAGTGTGGTCTTGGCTCATTTGGAGAAATTATTACACAAACTTATGCAGAAGAAGACTGAGAAATGAGAGTTTTGTAGCAGAGGTGTGACTGCATTGCTCTGATGCACGCTATAATCCAACTGACACAGTACAAAGTAAACCAGTCAATAGCAGCCTTTGTAGTGTCAATGCACCGCTTTCTTCTTCATCTTTCTCTCTATTTACTACTCTTATTTGTTCAATGCAAATTAAATAGCGCCTGTGCAATGCACTTCAATGGAACCTCTTAAGAACTTGTGCTTCATAATCAAATAGCTGGATTTTATGGTTAAAATAGCATTTGTCGTGGCCCACAAATCACACCTGAACACTTCTTTGCCACGGTGCCACGCATGACCCAGAAGACAGAATCTGATGGTCCTTCTCTGGAAACTTCCATGTAACCGACAAAGTTGAATTTGAGTTAGTATGTTAGCATATCGTAAGCTCCCCTGCTGACAAATGTCACAGGCAGTGGAAGGTCTTTTTTCATGAATAGCAATTGCAACAATCAATAAAAAACTACAAATAAAGCAAATGTGTGGCCTTTTGGTGAATGTTGAAGAATCAGTAATTGTCACCGTGTCAGTGTTGTGCAGCCCAAGCCTTATTTCAGAAAGATTTTAACCATTTCTTACCTAAAAATTTGACCGCATAGCACCTTCCACAAAGGTACAAAGCCAGGACCCCTCATGTTTGAGAGTTATTAGCTGACATCTTTACGCAGGGAGTGTTAGATATGCAACTCATTTATGCAGTTGGTGTTTCTGACCAAAACTGGGAAATTCATTAAGCAATGATAACGCGTAGATGATCATGTAATGCTGTGTTGTACCTTTTAACCAAATTTTTTCCAATCTGCATTTCTTTTTGAACTTCATGGTCCACAGACTTCATTTACCTGAAATAAATTCACTAACTTACACACACACATACCTGTGTGTTTCAACTCCTGAACCTGCCAGTTGATACTCATTCCTCTATTTGTTCATTCATTCATTTTGTTCATTTTTTTGGTTGTTTGTTCATTCGTTCACATTTTGTGCCTCGTTCATTTCAAAACCTGACTCGACACCACAGACGTACAAAATATGAATGAAACTTACTAAATTCAGTGAAACTCATCATCATCAGTTATGTTTTCTTATTTCTGACAGGGGGGATCCCATGAAGTCTCACGAAAATCCGATGTAAGAAACTATACTTCTGACCTATAACAGATGTAAATGGATCCAGTTGGAGGAGCTCAACCTGATGGCTCACAGTTATTTATTTACATTTATGCAACAGCATCAGTTCAGGGCAAAAACCTTGATCAAAGGTGGAGCCTAAAGCAAGAAGAGGTTTTTGAACCGCAGATCTTTCGAGGATAAGACACAGGTCTTCACCACCAGACCACCTAT
Organism: Heterotis niloticus; assembly: GCA_018136845.1. Lineage (NCBI taxonomy): Eukaryota > Metazoa > Chordata > Actinopteri > Osteoglossiformes > Osteoglossidae > Heterotis > Heterotis niloticus. The sequence goes on from CM030904.1 coordinate 2,415,925, forward strand.
TCCCTCCTTTGCTGCAGGCAGGCATCTTTATCCACCACACCACCTGGTGGCTGTACTATGTGATACATCATGTGAGTAACCCAGAGTCAGATAGGTGACCTGAACTGCTGACGGAGAACCCACTTTCCAAGCTGCGTCCACAGCACGTCCCACCCATTTCCAGCACCGTGGTGAAGCATGTTTGTTGTGCTCGGTTACAGCCTGTCGCTTGCTCCGTCCCGCTCTGACATGCACACGTTTACATATGCGCTAATGGCCCCCGCCGACAGCCAGTTGGAACGGCGTCGAGCTCCGTAACTGACAAGACAGGAGGTGTATATGTATAATTAAACATCAGAGGGCGAGGCAATAAAACGCATGCGATGGAATGAGTCTAATCTTCGCCTCGGGTCCCTCAATAATCCAGCCGAAACCGCGGGCCGACAGAAAACAGAGATCTGAAACGTATGACCCATTTTAATCAAACGTCCTCCTTCCACTTGATTCATTTTTTAATTAAGCGCAAGAGAGGAAATTGCTGCTCTCGAGCTGGGCACCGGGCGGGTTAGGAGGCCGGGGTATGGCGCCGTGCGGCGCAGTGTGGCGGTGCTGGGAGCAGGGGGGAGGAGGGAGGCCTGCCGGGGGCTGAGAGGAGCTCTCCATCTCAGCTGTCTCTGTGGCCGCTATCTCAGGGGGACACGCGACTTATCTGCGCTCCGCCAGCCGCGCCGGCAAATATTTAACCTTGCCGAATAATAAGAGCGCGGCTCACCGCGGCCCCCCACCTGGGCCAAAGTTGTCCTGTGACCCAATGCTCACCCCAACCCCATCGCATGATGCCGTCTCCATGACATCATTGCACGGAGCCACATCTTACATTTACGCTTATTTATTTAATCAACACTTTTCTCCATAGCAACTTTTAACATTAAGTTGCTCACAGCGATTTACCCATTTATACAGCATTTTTATCGTATCAATTCCAGGTAAGTATCTTCATCAAACAAGCAACAATGAAGTGGGATCCAAACCTCATTTGAGTGCAAAGGTGGCATCTCTAAGCCACTACAACACGTGCTGGAGTAGAAGTAAAGCAGGGAAAGCCCCTAGTGGCAAACAAAAAAAAAACATAAAATCATAAAACAAACATAAATAAAGACACGTACACACATTAAAACATTGTGAGATGCACTGTAAAACACAGGAGGCAGCTGGAGCTGCAGCAGTTGCTGTATGGACTCAAAGGAGCTCAGATCAAATCCCACCTCCTGCTACTGTGCCCTTGATCAAAGTTCTGACCCTGAACTGATGCAGTAAAAATTACCCTATTGTACAAATGGATAAATCAATGTAAGTCACTTTGGAGAAATGTGGCTGCAAAATAAATGAATGGCTGCATAACAGCGCAGACAGTAATGTGTATTTAAATTATACAAATGGTTCCCAGGTGCGGGTACCCTCAGAAAGCCTCGCCAGTGCCCCCTGATGCTGCCGAAAAGCAGGGAGGGTCTCTGTTGTTCAGGTCCAGCGGGGATCCCGCAGTGGCTGCTTCAGAAAAGCCGTTAAAACTCTGTTTTAATATTGAATCATCAGCTGTGGCTACAGGGACTCCCTAAACGGACACTTTTAAATATTCATGGGCCACTTAAATACCCCCCCCCCCTTTGTTTCATTATGCAAAGAAAACAGATGTGTGAAGGTGAAATAAGAACAATTGTTTTATTAATATTTCCGTTCATGTGTGCCTCCCAGGCAAAAGTGTGTTTAGGGAAGACACTGCTGATTGCGACCCACGGCTGCGGCAGAAAGGGCCCGAAGGGGGCGCCACCAGAGAGCAAGCGGCCGCTTGGTCCTCGGGGCCAACAGTGACATTCGAAAGATTTTAACAACCCTGCTGCCAAATTTTTGGAGTCCCAGAGTGGTCACTGTGACCGCATTCATCATAACCCATAATAACAATGACAGACGCCCAATTAACAAGATGAGCAACAAACCACTAACTGTTAGCAGACAGTTTGAATGCTTAGTAAGTTTAACATTTAGCTCTAATATGTAAACTGTTTAACACTGTCACACTGATGTCACCGGCAGCGCAGGTCAGGGTAACCGGTTTATGGCCACAGATGGATAATAATACTCCACTTGAATTCCACTATAAACACTACAAAAATATTTTTGCTAAGCTGCTGAAATGAAAAGTAGAAGTTATTTTTTTAAAAGATGAAAAAATGCAGCGATATGAACTGCAGATAGATATTAAGACAGATAAACTTAAACAAATGACGATGCCTTATTTTTGTGCAAATGTAGAGGCTCTGTTCTTAAAAAATGGGCTGTGTATGATTATGATTATGAATATGATTGTGATATGTAAACCTGCAGATCAATAGAGCGCAGCCTGAAGTATATGGGATTTTTGGGATTTAGCCATGTTCTTTCCCCAGTTATAAGCAACAGCTATAATAATCTTCACCCTTCTCCTAGTAAAGAGTTAAAACTGGACAGACATGCTAATAAAACCATGAGGAAACGGCGTCTGCATAATAACAGAATAATAAAAGTACGAGGGAGGGAGGCGGGCAGGTGATGATGCCACAGCGGCTGAACAGGCCACCATTTCGCTTTCTGTCCCCGGGTGCGAACTAGCGAGAGAACAAACATCCCGAAGGACGCTGATTCTGGGAGGTGTACCTATCCTCTCCATCACACCCCCCCTCCCTCCGCCACTGCCCTCTTCCCTTCACCGAGGCCACAAAGCGCATCCCTCTCTTATCCTCCTCCCCGACATCCTGCTTCTATCTGAACCGTGATCGACGACTCGACCACAAATAAAGGGGTGGATTAAAGTAGTGCCACTATGAGCACCGTAAACGATGGGAAAGAAAACGCCAGAAAAATTGCAATCTGCTTGTCCACCTGTGTCACTGCGAGCCGTTTCTGTGACAGATGACGCCATATCCATATTCCCACGGCCAAGCAGTACTGCTGGGGAGGGAGGTAGGTGGTGCTGAGAGGTGGGGGGGGGACACATGGGAAAAGGGCAGATTCGATTCGACTGCATGGGAACAGGTGATGAATCACTGCAGCACACCTGGGGGGAAACAGAACCCCTCGCATCACAAACTGTAACCGGACTTCCTGCCCAACCCAACCCATCGTCATCCATTTCCTGGGAAGCCATTCCTGCTTGAGACCATATCAAAAGACACATGCGCGCGTGCACGCGTGCGCGCGCGCACACACACACACACACACACACACACACACACACACACACACACACACACACGCATACGCACAATGCAGGAAGAAAAGAACGAAATGAAAATATTCAAATGAGCGAATTAATGTTTCCGCACGATAAGCAAGCTGAATATGTGAGCGACAGCCGGCGCGCCGGGGTACTCACCCTGCCAACGAGAATTGGGTCGGGTCCAGAAAACTCCTCCAGCACAAACATTTGATTCCAAACCCATCCCCTCTTGGCTCGAGCCAGAGTTGCCTGTCCTTCGGCAAGCCGGCGCAGGCCCGGCGTGGATCCGTTGCGTTCCAAACTTCTCGGCTGCTCCGCCAGTGGACTCGTGGAGACGTGTGGCGCACAGGTAATCCACACGAGCAGCAGGGAGGTCCACACACCCCGTTGCGTCCCGTCCGGTCTCCTTGGTGCCATCTCCGCAGCCTCTCGCTCAGGCAAAGCGCTTACTTCTCTCGGTGTCCCACTGTGGCCTTGGCGTTCATGGCGCGTTGGCGGCATTGCGTCTCCACAGAGGATTCAGTGGGGACGCCCTCCTCGCCAGCCCGGCCATCCGTCACGTTGTCAGCGTGCAGCACCTAGGAGGGTGAAAAAGAGAGGTGCCGCTCAGTGGCAGAGCAGGACGGCGCAGGCCTGAGGTCAGTGGAGGACACAGGTGGCATTTTCAAGACATTCGGCACCTTCCCCTGCAGCACAAACCGTACACCATCCAGGCGCTCAGGACGAGCAAAGCAAATGTCTTTAAAAAAGGAAAAAAGCATCGAGCTGTGAGCAGCCATTACACAGCAGCGTCCCGCCACACACAAGCATCTCCGGTGCCACACGCAGCGACACTCGACACTGCCTCCCACCAACATCCCATCGACACCCACCAATGTCACAGAATCGCATACTCGCCCTGAGTGGCCCATTCACCAAACAATATATGCATCACCTCACAGATTTTAAAGTCAGAATTAAAAAGGATTTTTTTTTTTTTTTTGACAAATATTTCTGTGGTAAATGTCAAGTGCAGAACAGTTTCTCAAATTTAAAAAAAGGCCACAAAGGCAATATTTTAGCAAAATGTTTCTTCTCCTCAGATGAGATGATGCGTTCGTGGTGAACTTTTCCTCTTTGGTCTCATTCATGGGTGCAATTAATATTCTAATAAATCATACACAGCTAATGAATGTCACGAGCGCTAAACAAGTCA